>JAKRGK010000006.1:0-1200000 GCA_022392925.1 Ophiostoma tasmaniense | reverse complement strand
TAGAGGGCCGGAGTATGTGGCGGTCCGAGGTGTCACTGGAGGAAATACCAGCGGCGCCTGGCGTCAAGTTAGGTGCCGTGCTTGGCCGCTGGTGCAAGGAGATTTAGATAGACTGGTTATGGACTCTCATGAAACAGTATATGATGGCAACACGGAAATTCTTATTCCGTCCGCCAATATTCAAATTGCTAGTCAACAAGATTGCCCTACTGCAGGGTTCGGTGACTTGTGCGGTGAAAATGTAATAAACAAGCATATTCATGCCTTGAGATCTGATCTGACCTTCATGTTACATTGTAATTCTGTACAATTGAAAATTACATTGTCCAGCAGAGAGGCGAGAGAATAGGACAAAGAGGGACGGTTAAGCTTCTCTCTTAGGGCGCGGCATCCGACTTACAGTGTGGCTATGTGGGGCCAACACCGTCATACAGGGCAGGCGCTGGAGATTTTGGGGCGGGCTGCGCCTTCTTTGGGTGACCACTGGCGCTTCCTATTGTTCTACTGAGTAAAAGTCTGCTTTCTTTGTGGTGGCCCAGGAAGGAAGGTGCGCGCGATGGATATCTGATGTCAGATCTTCAGTCTCCACAAGGCTAGGACAATCTATTTTTGTCATTTTCTCAGTCGCTCCTTCCTCTCCTTTCAAAGAAGAATGACCCTTCTTGTTCGTGTTCCTTCCTTTTTCGACCTCGATACGACGACATCCGTTCAGCATCGCGTCGCTCACAATCTCACGAGCTTCCACTCTTACGATGTCGCGATAGATGTTTGAAACACACGAGGTGTAGGGGTTCTAGTGGCCAGTCCTTACGGCCAGAGCATACGGTGTCAAAGTGTGAGGTAGCCGGCCGCAACTCTCGGAGTTGTGGCTGCTTATGTCTCTTCCTCCTCGTCAGCTTCCTTATTTTTCATTCTGACAGCGATGTTTTGGTTTGCTCACGTAAACAATTGCATTGCAAAATCAGAGAAAACTACAGAGTACAAAATAATGAGATGGGCCAAATACGAGAGCGCGCCATGTTAATCTGCTGCCAGCAGTCTTGGCATTATGCCCTGCTCTCGGGCTGCCCTAGTCTGTCTGGTGACTGAGACTTCGTATTGGCCTCTGCTCGTTCTTTGTCGTCCTTTTTCCTCTTCCCTGCTCATCTTCTCGTCTTCTTCTTTCGAGTGCCCCTTTCCAACGTTACTTTGATTTACATTATCCTCTTTTTTAGCTTTCGCCTTAGCCCATCGCAGGCCACAGTGCTACCCAACACGAGCAGACAAAGCAACATCCCGGTCGCTATTCATTATGACGTCCGTTATTATTGCTGTTACAGATGCTACCCGGCTGTCGGCAACCCTGCCCCAATGCCCAAAAGGACCGCTTACACGAATATGACAGTCCTTCTCGTAACTACTTCGTAGTACTGGTGACAGACAGGACCCTGACCAAGGCGACTAGGCTGAGTGAGCTGACGGCCATGTACTGCCACAATATATAAGTGATGAGGCTATCGTCACTTTGTATGACCTTGCCAAAGTCTATTCTTATTTCTATTCTAGTTCTACTTTCTGTGTGTCTACTCTTGTACTTTATTGTAATATTATTTCTTTCTCTCGATTCTTCAGCATCTCTTCTATCAACACAACCTTTGACGACAAATACCATCTTCCATCTATTATAAAGACTGTAAACGCGAGATTTACATCAACACAATGGCACAGACTCGAACTGAACACCAAAAGGCGTGGGAGAGTCTCGGCGGTGCAGCCCGGTCGACAGCACCAAGACCGGCTTCCAGCTACATCTCCCACCAGAACTACAACGCCACCCAAAACTTCGCTTGTCATGACGCCTACTACCAGAACCAAGCACAGCAGGCCAACAAGCCCTTGCAGAGACGGCCAGTTCCGTACCGCCAATACCCCAAGGCCGAGATCACCAGCCGGCCAAGCCGTTCCTCGCCCGTCCAAAAAGTAAACAACGTGCCGTCTGTCCTCGCCGTCGGCCAGGCCCGCCAACAGCAGGAACCTCAACAGTACTCGGTACAGCAGCAGCAGCAGCAGCAACAGCAGCAGGCATACCCCAGCCAGTACCGCCACTCCCTCCACCCGCAGGCATTGATGCCATACTACCAGCATCAACAAGTCCGCCAGCAGCAGCAGCAGCAAGTACAACAGCAGCACCACCAGCAAATTCGTCAGCAGCCATCACCACCACCACAGCAGCAGCAGCAGCAGAACAGCCGCAACGGCGCCGACTCGGGCTATGTGGACTGGACCGAGGCAGCCTCGAGACTGTCTGTTGCATCCGCAAGCACTGCTACCTCCAGACTGTCGGCCATCTCCACATCCACTGCCGCGTCTTCGGCACCATCCATGTCGTGCTTTATGACGTCCCCGCTCGAGCATGTGCCCATCCCGTGCGCCGAGCTTGAGTACGAAGAAAGCCCACTGGCGCGCCTGCAGTCGCACCTCCCCATCCCCGAGCTTGCGTGCTCCTCTACACCCGCCAACCGCTCCAGCATGATCGTGACGCCCACACACGACCCCAGCCTGTGCCCTGAGCCCCTGCGCGTGCCTCGCCGGCCCGTGTCCATGGGCGCCGCCCCAAAGCCTCACCGCCCCGAGCTGCGCATCTCGACGCAGGTGGCCGAGCCGACGGCACTCCGATTTTCAGCGGCTACTGCGGCGCGGATTGCCACGCCCGGCACCAGCATCGACCCGTCGTCGGCATACTCGTACCGCAGCGCCGACTACGAGGACTATATGTCGCCCGTTCTGGCATCGGAGCAGCAGTACACGCGCGGCTGGGGCAGCGCGAGCGCGAGCAGCAGCAACGGCAGCAGCGAGTTTGACCTTGATTTAAACGAAATGCTGCGTGCGGAGCTTGAGCTCAAGCTTGGGCTGATGAGCCTGGGGCCGATCCGGTCGCACATTGAGACGGGGGGCAAGCTGTCGGCCATTGACGCGACGGCAAACCCGGCGCTGGCGGCGGAATGGCAGCGGTGGCGGGAGTACCTCGGCGAGGGTGTCGACGAAGAATAATTCTTCCTCCATCTCTTTCAACTTTCTTTTGTTTTGATGTCTCTCATTCTCTCGTCCATTTCCTTTGTCCGTCATGTACCACCACCATACTACCACGTCAGGAGGATATACCCATACGAGGCGTTCTGCATTTACATAACATAGCATAGCCACCATACTTACTAATACTTAATCTAATCACTATACATAAGCATTCAAACATAACTAGTCACACATTGTCAACTTTGGTAACTTTGACTGCTTCAGATTTGACTACTTCGCGACAATATACCTCCTCCTCTTCCGGCGTCCCCGTGCTTCCACAACCTTCCCCCTCCCGGCAGAAGCTCAGCTCCATGTGGGTATCTGAGCCAAGCACTGCAGGGAGTATGCAAAGCCAATGAGCAAATGGTGAATAACAAATGAAAATGAAAAGGAAAAAGGATAGAAACAGTAGCAGAACAGAAATAAAACGAAACAAGAGACAAGCAAACAAACATGTAATAACAAGCCGTAACCGTGCCGAGTCTTTTATCTAGTCCCTCAACATGAACACCGCCCTTTGTTGCACATACAAACAACTCTGGCCACCTCGGCCATCGTCCCTCATCTATGCTGAATATGCCGTGAACGCCCCGTATCGAAGTGAGAAACAATGAGAAAAGATAAGAGAGAGATGAGAGAAAGATGGAAACCCAGCTATAGTAGCTAGACATAAGAAAGAGATAGAGGGCATGACAGAGACATTGAGTAGAATGAGTAATGAGAGACATGAGATGAATGATGGATTAGAATAATGATATATGCAGAGGGGTAATCAGAGAAAGGAGATGAAGGAAATGATCAGAATTTTACAGGTAGAAACAATGACGCTGGAGTATGCATGAGTATGGAAAGACGAGAAAGAAATACACGACTCGCTTATTTGCGGTTCGACCGGCTTTGGCTGCGTTCGGGAACGCGGTTGCCGCCGACGACAATCGCATCAAAGTCGTAGTTTCTCAGCGTGTGCTCGTACTTGGGATGGCGCAGGAACTTTGGTACAGAGTCCTGTGATGTTAGTATATAAATGATAATTGTATAGATGGTATTAGGGAACTTACGCTTGCCATCAGCTTAAAGACAGCGTTTTGTGCGTCCTCGAAAAGCGTCATGACCTCGTGCAGAGTGTCAATCATGGCACCGTCCTGGCCAACAGCCTTGGTCATGCGGGTGGCCAGGTTGTTGCGCAGTTGGTGGTCAATGTTGAGTTCGCAAGGCGAGCCGGGGGCAAGGAACGCGTTGTAGATGCCATAAGCTTGAGCCATAATCTCCTTAATGCCATCCATCGACGTTGCGCCGGGGTTCTTCTGGGCAGACCGGATGGACTGGCGGCAGTTGCGCACAAAGTCGTCGACGTCCAGGTAAAAGGACAGGTTCTCCTCGCAGTGTGTCTCGCGCAGGTTCTCGCGGAACAGCAGTCTCAGGGCGGCGTCGTTCAGGATCTTGTCCAGGCGCTGGGTGTTGGAGTCGCGGGCAATGCCAGCCCGAGGAGCAGCACCGCCGTCGCTCTCGGAAGAGCGGCCGCGGGATGTAGCACCGTTGAATAGGTCGCGGCCCTTGGCGGACATCTGGTAGATGGCGGTCTTGGTGGGCTGGAAGTTACCGGAGCCAGGCATCTGGTTCTGGTAAAGACGGTCCAGCTGGATTGCATCGATCAGGCCATACTCGAGGAAGAGAGCGGCAATATCGGTGGCTTCACGGCGGTCAACAGTGGTTGAGCAATCCATGAGCCAATCGCAAGCAGCCTTGCCGGTGAAGGTATCCTTGAATGTCTTTCCTGCAATCTTGCGCTCGCTCGCCATCTTAACACCGGTCATACCGTCGCGGTAGTCGCTTAATGAATCGGCATCGGCGGCGCTGACGCTGGTCTTGACGTTAGGGCCGTTGAGGCCAATGAAGCGACGGAAGATGACCTCGATGGAGCCGCGGTCGCTGACAATCTTGTCGTTCTGGCTGTCACGCTCCAGGATGACAAGCTGGGATGTGCTGTGGCCAATCAACTCGGCAACCTGGCGCTGTTGGATACCGTTTCGTGAGCAGAAGCGGTCGAGTATTGAGATGCCCTTTGCCGTCAACTGCCACACGGAACCCTTCATGGTGTACACCTGCTGGTACTTGCCATCGGCAGACTCAATTAGGCGGGCCTCAAGGAAGCGTTGGCATATTGAACGGGCCATATCCTTGGCCATGGAGAATGTGGTGGTGGTGGTAGTGGTGACAATGCGGGACGGGTCCTTGGGATCGGGCATACGGTTGGACTGGGAGAACTTGAGCGAGCCGAGGTTGTTGATGGCATCTTCAGACAGGAATGTATGCTCGACCTTTGTGAGGCGGACACGGTGTGCGGAGAGTGGCAGCAGACTGACAATCAGCGTCGCAAAGAGATCCTTGAAATCCTGTATTTGTTAGCAACTGTCAAAAATGGAAAACAAATGTACATATAAAATCATCACCCACTTTCGTAAACGGCCGGTCATCGTCCGTCATGCGCAGCAAGCGAGAAGATGTTTGATGCATTTTGTTGTCGATGCGTGGGAGACGAATAGGCAGCGGGTTGTTGGGGTCGTTTTGTTCGTACGGCCTTCCGTAGGACAGCGAGTTTTTGTGCGCTGACGCTGCAGGCGGCACAAATGACTCCGAGACAGATGATGTGAGCGGGCTTTGGACGGGCTGTACGAGAACCGTAGGCTGGGTCTTGACAAGGTCCTCGTTGCTGGTAATGGTGCGGATGCTGGGAGGCGCAGTCGACTCGAAGCTGTTGTCGGTTTGCGCGGACGGGGCAGACGAAAGGTTCGACAAAGACCGGTTCAACGGAGCAGGCGGGACAGGAGCACCAGACAGGGGAGGCAGCTGGCTGGCTTCGCTAATTGAGAGACGGCCGGTGGACTGGCGGGGACGGATCTTTTGCTCGGCGCTAGCGAGGGTGCGGTCGAGAGCGGCGGATGCAAAGGACAAAAGCGAGCCGGTTCGTTGCTGTTTGGGCGAGTTTGGTGAAGGCGAAGATGCTCCGAGAGAAGAACTGCTGGTGTGCTGAGGACGGTAACCGGATGCAGAAGTAATGACGCCGGCGAGAGGTGTGAGAGCGGCAACGTTGTTGGCGTGGGAGTTGGGGTCGAGAGCGTCAAAGTTGTTGGTGTCGTCGGAGCTAGAAGCAAGAGACTGAGGAACAACAAAGTTGGTTGAAGTCGAAAAGCGAAACTTGGAAGTGAGTTCTCTGCGAGGATCTTTGTCGGGAGGAAAGGCGCGTGGGGTGGCAGCGGCTTTAGTAATATTTGTTGGGTTGGGAGAAGTAGAAATCGAATCGGGGAGCGTTGAAGAAGAAGAAGAATGAGAGACGGCGGCCATCTACCATTTGAGAGAAGGGGAGTAGAAGAAAGAGGGTCAGTGATTGTAAAATAAGCAGTGAATAAGTAGAATTAATGCAGGACGGTACTGGGATAAAGAAGAAATAGAAGGGAAACAAGAAAGAACATTAAAGAATAAAAGGAAGGAAATAGAGGGCAAACCGTAAAACAAGAAAAAACGGCAGGGAAAAGAGCAAAATGAGAAACAAGGGAGCGCGAGTGGCCGAGGGGAGAGGCAAAACGGTGGCTTGTAGCATGCGGGAAACGGAGAAATAGTGGGACGGCAGGAGATGGTGGGGTGGACGGGGACGATAATGGATAATCGAAAGAATAGAAGGAGCAAATGGAAGAATGGAAGGAACTGCGGACAAAGGACGAACGACGACGGGAAAGGAATGGTTCAGTAGAGTAACGGAAAACGGAAGGAACAAAAGACGGAGATACGACGTAAATAGAGTGTCCGCATGGGAATTGTGGATACGGTAGCGTGCACGACAAGTCAGAGCCACGAGTTGAAGTTGCTGGGGGCCGTTTGGCAGGCGCCGGGAAGGAAGGAAAGCTTAGGGCGTAAAAGGACAGAACGAGGAAGGCGATGGAAGGGGGGACAAACGTGTCTCGGTACCCAAGTACCTCGTGTGGAATGTGAGATGTTTTCTGCGCTGTATTTTGTGACTGTACGCTGTACAGGTACATTTGTGATTCAGGCAAGGGAAGAGCCACCGGTCGCAACTTCCCTGTTCGCCCGACTCCCTGTCGGTTCTCTGGAGTCTTCTTTCCAAAACACGAATTAAAGAAAATGACAAAGTTAAAGAAGAAAAAGGTAGATGAGAGAAGCGGGGCAGGGGTGGCCAGGGCTAGGCTTTTCGCCTCAGACTAGGCCTGTATTTACTGGGACACAGTAAAAGCAGTAATAATGCGCGCTGGATGGAGGAAAAGGGGGGACGACAGTGCACACTAGCGCGCTTCAGATACCACAGCAAACGGGAACAATGGGGACACAACTGGAGACGGGAGGAACTGAAAGACGAGATGAAGAATACGGAGCCGACACGGTTAGAAAAGAAGAATAGAAGGATCGGTAGAAGGAAAATCGGAGGGAGAGGTGAACGGGAAAATGTAATGTGGAAAAGTGTGCTGTTCCTGGCCGGTGAAGGCGCGACAGCTGGAGTCTGGACTGGTCGACTCGGCCGAGGCTCTGCAGCGTGCAGTTGGGGGCAGATCTGGACTGGGCCGTTTGGGAGAAGGAGTGTGGCTTCAGTGTGGCTTCCCTGATGGCAGCGCTGATGGCAGAATTGCTGACAAAACTAAACACAGATGTAAACGGTGCTCGCTAGAGCCAACGGCCGTCTTAATCCCTTCTAAACCTAAAGACGTCAGGGCCCGGCGGCCACTCCGTGGAAACGCGTGCCACATGCGCTGTTGGCTACTGACTTGGTACTTTTGTAAGCCAAAGCACGGCTGCCAGTGCAAACTTGTCAAGAACGGGATGCTCGTAAACACAAAAGGACCTCTTATGTAACGTGCTGGCAGATGTGGACACGGCCATTGATGTCAAAGTTTGCAACCTGTCGTGGCAATTGGACATGATTGCAAATTGAATTGATTGCAAATTGCCAATTGACTCAAAATGCCAATACAAATTGCCTCGTCATAGGCGAATCAACCACTGGGACGGCAGCAGGACGGGCAAATCGGAAACCGATGGCGTGCGTTTCACGACGTGCACATGGGCATAGGTGTGCACTGCATTGAACAGTGCACCGCAGCATGGTGCACCGCAGTGTGCAGCGTGCAGCAGTCAGTGTAACAGGACGATGGACCACTGAGCCAGCGAGTCGCCAGCAAAAGGCAGCGCTGCGTGCTGAGTCAAGGCACAAAAGTACCTGTACAGCGGGGCATGCAGCAGCTGTACAAAGTACAGAGTACAGGACGTGTGCCAGGTGGAGCGGGTGACCTCGTGGAAAACGGTCTGAATGAGCATGGCCGACGAGATCTGCGCGTGGCTTTCAGGGATGTGCCATCCCCAGCAGGCTGTTTTGAGACAAGCCCCCCTGCAGGCCGCAACCATAACCATAGAACAGGCACCTCCAGACAACTGGAACGGAGTGCAGTCCAGACTTTAGGGGAAGACTGCTGGAAATCCTGCTGAGAGGATTGCTGCTGATGTGGGCCCACACACCCATGTCACACCGCATGCAGATTCATTCCAAAGCAGGCGAGCAGAAGGTGAAGGATAGGAACAATGGGGCGGAAATGAAATGAAGAAAATGGTGAATAGCGGAGGTGTAAGCAACCATAAGCAACCACTTGTGAAGCAAATAGACAAAATGGAAACAGCCCGTGGGAAAACAAAAAGATAACGGCGACGTGAAAGGTGAAATCAAAAGAATATGTAACAAAAATTGTGAGATGCAAGGGATGAGACGGTGACAAATGACAGACAAAAAAAAGGGCCAGAAAAAAGCAAGAAAAGGCAGCAAAAGCTCGGAAAGCTGGAAAAAGCAAAGAAGCAAGGATTATCCGTAATGTCGATCAAAACGGTGAAGGCCTGCAGAATTACTCACCTTGAATAGTGGCCCAGGCTGGGACTTGTCGAAAAATATGTAGATTAAACGTAATGTCTTAACAGATCATACGGGGAGGGATGTCGTCGACAGGCTTCTTCTCTGATTTCGATGTGTCGAGAGTACTTTGTACCTTGTTCTGTACGTATTAGCATCACAAATGGTCATCACACACAGCAAGATGTGCTCATTGTGGAATGCTGGGTTTCAACAGGGCCAGGGATAAGGCGGAGGCAGAAGTGCAATAAAGGCAGAGGGCAAAGGCAGCAGATGTGCAAACAGGCGCACGGGTCCAACATGCCGTCCAAAGGGATCGCCGTCCTCCGTCGCGGATCATACAAAAGTACATTCACAACCGAGCACGCATACAACTGGGTGGTCTCCTGCATGACGCAGAGCAGTCACTTGGCTTTCTGTCTCTGTTTCTCTGCACGCAATGCAAAAGGACTGCACATGTACTCGAAATCAAGTGAGGCGCGGGCAATGGCTCCAAACTTGGACCCGGCTATCCGGTGGCATGCCATCTAGATTCATATTCCAGGCCGCCTTCTAGAAGCAGGCCACAAGGGGGGACGGAGAGTTGATAATGTAGAAAATGTAAAAACAAAACAACAGCAAGGCAGAACGGCAGTTTGGGATTGGGTTTGTGTGTGTTTGGGGTAAGGGTCGATCATGAAGGGGTAGTAGGGATAGTAAGATGAGGTGGTCATGGTCAGAGCAATCAAACTTGTGAGGTGTGGGATGTGAAAGTAATCAAACCGACAAAAACTTACTTTAGATACGATGATCCAAACCAAAGATTGGGGATATTAAACCAAGCGCTCCGAAAAACGTGGCAAGACAAAGGCCAAACAATGAGGTGTCAAATACGATTCGAAACACTGCAAACGGCGGTATGTCTTTCAATCCTGGTTGTTGATGCGCGACGTTTCGACCGGGGACGGTAGGTGGACTGAGCTGTGCAGTAATTTCAAGCAGATGTAATCTGATTCAAACTGTACCCAGTACCTGGATACGAGGTGGTAGGTGCACGAGATAGAAATAGACGGGCGTCTAAAATTAAATGACGTTGTGCTTGTATCGAAGCTAGGTGCTCTAATCCGATAACATGTAGATGATGAGGCAACTGTGTAGAGCGAGATGGCGTGCGGGCAGCCGTGGAGACGATGACGGGCGCGGGCGGGCTAGTATGGACTGGGGCGGATCGTCAGGGCCAGTGAAGTGCGGCTTAGTGAGTGTTGATAAGGTGTATAAGTGTATATGTAAAATATCGTGATCTTATATAAGATTGATAGATTAGATGTATAGATGGTAGATGTTGATATTCGTCGCAGATATCAAAGTATTGGTGACTCTTTTGAACAATGCCAATCGAGGAAGCAAGGGCGGGTATCGGAGTGCGTTCCGGGTCGAGTGGGTGCTGCAGAGCTCACAAGCTAGGATGACTAGGACGGCGACAGCTTAAGCTCAAGCGCGTGGAAGAGGTGGCAGAGGCGACAGGTGGCAGCTTGTACGATGTACTCCGTAGGATGATGATGTTTTGTCCAAGGAGGAAGAAGGAGTGCAGGAACACGATGAGACGGGACGGAACTGGGGTGTCAATAGTGGCCCAAGATGGTCAGTGTCAAGATGCTCAATGCTTTGCTGTGGTAGCCAGTGGTCGTGGTGACCCAAGAGAAAGCAAATGAGCAGCAAATGAGAAAAGGGGGCCCACGGAGGGTCCAGTGGTGGCAGATCACCGCGAGAGCAGATGGTCGGAGGCGAAGCAACGTGGAGAGATGGCGAGCGATGCGATGATGGAAGAGAGGAGAAAGAGAAGAGTTGAGGTATTAGAAAGAGAAACAGAACATAGGCACAGAGAGAGAAACAAAAAACGACAGAGAGGAGAAACACAAAAGCTGAGAAAAAACGCAACAATGTTCCGAGTAGCCAGTTTGTATCCAATTCGGAAGGAGGGACCCCAGGGACCCAAGGGCACACAAAGTCGAGGACCGAGCATCAATCACGGCGAATATGCAAGCTACTGTGGGCGGAAAGGGCACCTGCTGTAACAAACAAGCATTAATCATTACAATAAACATTAACATAAACAATTGACGGGACAAGCTCTTGTAACAACGTGTATTTGATAGTAATAGGTAAGAAAATTCAGAAAATTCAGGAAATAGACAACAAAAGCAAGTCGCCGACTGTGTGATACAGTGCAGGGAAAGAGAAGGAAGGCGGGGCGCCACTGCTGTTGGACGGTCCAGATGCTGTTGCCCTGCAGGCGTCAAAACAGAACGATGTCTCCCTCCTCCACGAAGGGTCCATCGTCCGATGCTGTTGTGAGACACTGTCTGCAATACTGTGTGTAATACTGTGTGTAAGCAAGTGTGCTTGACGCTCCTTGACGTGCCTTTCCGGGCTAGAGCCCCGCTCGCTGCCCCAAACCGATAGGAGCAGAAAGAGACAAAACACGCGAGCGCGAGAAATGGCGACAAAATACTCGGAAATAGGGGCAGGGGACCGGTAGGCTCGTTTCGACAGGTATTATCGGCTCGTTGGCGACTCTCAGACTCTCTATATCAGTGCGCTACCGGTCCACAAGGACAGTCGCTGGCTGACCCTCGTGGCTGCTAGCGGCTCCTTGTGGCTCTTGGGCTCTTGTGGCTGCTGGGAAAGGGCACTATGACAGGGGGCAGGTGAGACACAGTGCGCCTGTCAGACTAGAAAATCCTATATTTATTTGTACTTTGTACGAAGCTCAAGGGAAGTCAATAAAGAGGAAGGCGCGGCTAGCAGCTGATGCGTCTGTGCATAAAAGGGAAGGGGCGATGCATCACCAACAGCTGCAATTTCATTATCAATTTTCATCTGCAAATATTGGAAGGAGCGTGGACAGACGATCCGTGCTTTCCTCTCTGGGCATACGTTGTACGAATTGCAGATTAGGGCAAGAAAGAAAACAAGAGAAGGAACAGCCTTGTGAACGGAAAGAAACTGGCCAGATGTCAAATGAGACACGACTCAGAGACTCAAGGTAAGACACGGAGTTGTCCTTATTCATTGCATTACCCTCAATACGTGTATCTGACATCTTATTGTTTTATTGTTTCTATTGTTTGCCTTGGCTCGGGCTGTGGATCGAGAGTATTGTGTGCACAGGCAGTCCAAGAACTAAAACGCAATAGTCGACGACCAAGCGCGTGCCGAAGAGACAATAACGTGGTAATTATTAATAACCTAATCGATGCGTGAGGCGAATTCAGGTCAGTTTGGATCGTGTAGAAATGAGATTGCACAGAATACTCAGTAGAGTATTTGCGATTGATTTGATTGATGAGTCAGCAATGCAAAAACGCATGGCAAAACAAACACAAAACGGAAGGAACACATGGCGGTCCTTCGTACTCGCCGTTCTCGCATATGATTGGCCAATTACATCACCCTGTCCATCAAAACCCCAGCCTTTTCCTCGTGCAGTACAGACACGTTATTTGGCGTGCACAGCACGTGGCGGCGTTTCAATTCAGATTTCAGTTCGGTAAATACATTGTGCTGGTGGCTCGGGTATCGGCTGCGCCGCCGTCAGCGAAAATACCAAGCAATTGAAAACTCGCAATAGTGGATTGGTGTCAACATTTACGCCTTGCGTTGTTACTCAATTTTCATTGTGAATTATTTCTTCTCAATTCTCTCCGTTTATCCCAATGTCTCTCAATGACGCTCAGACGGTACATCTCCTACTGTTTCGCTCCTCCTTGGCTTGCTTTTTCTTCTTCCTTTTGACTGTCTCTCTTTTTCTCTTTACTTCTAGTGCCACGCGACAAAGAAAGTAGAGGAAAAGCGGGACGGCGCCGAAACACACCTAAATGGGATAAAGCCGTTTTTGAAAGACGAAAAAGAGGTTTAGAGGTGAGGGAAAAGAAAAAGGAAATGATATCGTCAAGTTTACGTGAAAAGTCCAGCCAGTGTATTAATAGAGCGCGCTATTCTAGCCGCCAAGCGACAATCTGACAGAGTCAGATATGTACAGCCAGCCGCCGCCTCCAATTTCGGCGTCTACAGCTGTTGGTCTGTACATGTTTTTGCCATGTCTGTTGCTGTCTGTTGGATTGCTCAAAGACTGGAATATTTGCAAAATAAAAATAAAACTTAAAAACTAACTAAGAGCCTCGGCTGTTATCAAGACAGCCCCAGAGCCCCTACCCAATAGTCAATGTTCAAGAAGCTAATGATCTTGAAATATGGAGCAGACGGCGTTGAGGCCCGCTACGGAGTTGACATTGCGCTGGCATTCCGTCCCAGTACACCGTAGGTGACTGTCTCTGCATACTCTGTAGAGACGAAGTAAGATACTGAATATTGAGAGCGGTGCTTGGCCCGGTGCCCAATATACTCAGACTCTGTACTAAGTGCTTGGCACACTGCCTCGTCATCAAAATAGAATAATGCATACAGGTTGATGAGACGGAGCGCGATGCAGGCATAAGAGTCGTCTTGGAAGGTAAAGATTAAGAAGTGTAAAGCCGGGCCTGACGACTGGAATGCCAGGGATGGTAGGGCAGCAAATACTCAATAGAGCACAATACAGAGGAGAGCCCGCTTGTTTACTTCCGCTCACCGTTGCACGTTGCTTACTTTGTAAGCTACTCCAACAGGTCCACGTGGTGGTGGTGGGTGACATCTGTCAGCTGAACGCCTGTACTCTGTATTCACTGCCATTCCAACCATCAGTTGCTATTGGAGCTTACTTTGTACCAACACTAGCAGCGTAATCATGCCTCTCATTCATCATTCCTTTGCCAGACAGAGTCGAATCGACATGTCATTTTACATAACTTGACGCATAATCACTATCTACTCAGTACAGTCAATGCACTCCCTGTGCGCCCACTCCGCGCAGACGCTTAAGGCGGGGTCGTACGACTATGCCACTTCTTCCACTACGCGCATCACTATCTCGCATCTTTATCTTTGAGTTTTGTATCGGCTGGCAGTACAGCCAACGCCAACGTGTTAAAAGGCTTGTGTGCAGTCTCGTGGTGTCTAGCTCTCTCGAAAGTACTCAGTAAGATGGACCAGGCACCAGCAATAGACAGATGCTGCCATTGGGCGGGATTTGCACCGTTTGGTCGATCGGCCAATGAGCCCGACAGAAATGCCCAAGAGAGATGTGATGTGCCTGTGGAAGATGTACTTCTTACAGTAGAAGATGAGTGCCGGATATCTCGGGATCGCACATGGCGATATCTTTTATCTCGATCACTACTCCACGTCGTCAAGCACCGAGTGGATGTCACCGGCTGCACTGTTACTGCGCATACAGTGCGACGTAATGCTCTGTACAGATATGTCGTCAGTTATAATCCGAGGGGTGCAACTGCCTACACGGTTGAATCTGTACAATGCACAGTAACGGGTTTGGCATGAAGAGTTTGCAGCGGTGACGGTTATAATATGACTTGTCATGATTTCCTGTGCAAAGCAATGCCAACTGCGTAATGATACGGACAGACGTTGATAAACGACTTGTACAGCAAAAGCGAAGCGGGCCTGATCAGCGAAAAACAGCAAGAAACGAGAATCAAAGCCGAGCTGGTTGACAAATCGGCGTAGCCCAACTTGACGCCATTCCTTTGGGACTCTGTAGATACTCAAAAAAGGATATACATTCTCAAACGGGCACAAACAGACCACATGGTCAGTAGAGGCCTCTACAATTGATGATCGTGACTGTGTTTGGTATTAATTCCCTGATCTGCGTCGGCCAGTGGACATGGTCTGTCTTTCTCCGCGAGACGGAGTATTTCTCTCTGTAGTAAGTGCTAGACCGCCGGCAGTTGTGTACGATGTACGGTGAGATGATGATACGATCAAGGGTGTGATGTGTGCTCCGTCTGTCCGTATGCCGTTAATCTGTCGTCCATTACATCGTATTCACCGTCACCGTTTTTCAGCGCGGCATTGCAAGCCGCTTCTACCCACGACGTCACATGTCGCGTGGTTGGCATGAGCAGGAGATTTAGCAGGGGTGCAGCAATGCAACGGTGATGAGGCAGTAATCGATAGAAGATAGACAGAGGCAGACAGGAGACAGGGAGACAGGCAGGGTATCTAGGCCTTGGCGGTCTGGTCAACGTGGTCGGAGTCTGCGGGAATAACGTGGAAGCGTGGCAAAGTGATATTACGACGTACTCTATCTGGAGTTTATGTTTCTGTGCAATAAAATATGATATACGATGTACACGTTGGGGGCCGTCGGTTAATTTGCTGGATCGCTCCTAGACACTGCCTATCTCAAGTCTCAAACGCGGCAATCACTGCTGTTTCCTGTATTAGGCAGTGTAGTGTAGTACAGTACAGTAGTACAAAACTGTCAGACTGGCAGAAGTTGGGGTCGAATCCCACAATTCGAAGCGAGGGCAAAAAATAGAAGCAAAGCAAAAAAGGAGAAAACTCTATCAAAACCTGCTCCTCCTTGCTCTTGGCGGCACTCTTACTAGCTCGCATAGTAAGCAGGCATTAATACCACGACTGAATCAACACCTCAAAGATACTAAACGGAAGATCAAAAACGTCAAGTCACCATCATAGCAAATAACCCGAAACAGTCAACAAACTGCCAACCCCGTTCCCGTAGGACGTAGGGCCAGGCCACATGGCAGGCTAATTAATTGTGTGTTAATTGCTTGGTTCAATTAAATCAAAATTAGATTCATTGGCGGTGGCAAAGAGGCGCATGAAAGAAATGACACCGGGTCTGGCCGTGTTTCGCCGTGTCTTGTCTTTGTTCAAGTTCGGCGTCCTGTGTTTCGTTTTGCGAAAATTACAGAAATTTTAGAACGGAACTAGATTTTTCTAGATTTTCGGCAGTTTCCTACAGTGTCCTGCCGACATCCTAAAGAAAGTTGATCGAGAGATATTTTTATTTGAATTTTGCCGATTTATCATTCTGTAGTGACATGATCTGACCATGAGCTCCATAACTCGCGTCCTGTAACTGTTGAGCTCGTAAAAACCCTGTACAACGACATGCCTGCACCTCTTTGGTATCTACAAATTGCTCATGCATTCACTACGCCCAGCCAATATCACACAACGTCGCATTCATACCGACCGTTCATGGCCTCCAGTTCTCACACAGCCCGTGTAACAGGGACCCACCCGGCTATACGGTATTATTCTGCGGCTTCTGTATTCCACGTGGCGTCTCCACTTTTATACTCCTTTTCTTCGGCTTTTCTTCTCTTCCTTCGTCTTTCATTCTTCCCTGTTTCTTCTATTTTTCTTCTATTTTTCTTCTTTTTTTTGTCTTTTTTTTGTCTTTTTTTTGTCTTTTATTTTCTTTAACCTTCACTGACCCTGTCCTTGTCATCAATACTACCGGTGATTTATCTACCGTTTACTTATGAAAATGAACATGAATTATGCTGGCGCTATCAATTTCCCACTCTTTTCTGGGTCGGCACCGTTTCTCTGGCGTCGGCTTTGCCGTGATTAATTTACTCAATGAAGAAAAACTTTATCGGTTGTTGGAATAACGTGAATTGCCCACCGGACAACCCACATCAGGCTGAAGGTGGCAGAGAACGGTCAGGCTACTGTCTTGGCCGTTTGAAAGCGAGCATTAAAACAAAGATGAAAATGGAAAACGAGAAGACCAGAAGACGAAAAGACGAAAAAAAGAAAGAAAACGGAGTAAAATAGACAAACAACCCACAGCAATATGCTACAAGATGTACTAAATATACTTGGACTGCCGCTATTGAGTCTATCCATCACAATGAAACACTGCCAATTTGGGTACAGTACCTAGTATTACGGCAGTCATATCGGAGGTCCTACAGTTTTTTAGTACGTTTTGAGAATCTAGTGAGTATGAGTGTCTTGTAAATCTACCATGTGGTAAAGCTGCAATATTGATGCATGGTCTCTGCAAAGTACCTGTGCTCGCACATCCGATCTACGAATCGCATCGTTGCTCATCTGGGGATCAAAAGACTGTGCAGAAAACGTGGTATCCGGGTGCATCCCCGGCGGTCCTTTGTAGAGAAGAGGAGGAGAAGAGAGAAGACAAAAGAAGAGGGGAAGACAAAACGTCACACTTTGGGATACAAGTACGATAGGGAGATCCAAGACATCAGTGCTTGAAAGTACTTGGTCGATCCGATACGAGACTCGAATATTGAAGGCGTGTCAACAGTAAATTCGATAAATAAACAATACAGAATACATGCCGTGAAACTTGCCAGCATTGCAATACGGAAGACGTAAACACAACATCCATTGCACAGCACAAAACAC
Organism: Ophiostoma tasmaniense; assembly: GCA_022392925.1. Classification (NCBI taxonomy): domain Eukaryota; kingdom Fungi; phylum Ascomycota; class Sordariomycetes; order Ophiostomatales; family Ophiostomataceae; genus Ophiostoma; species Ophiostoma tasmaniense. The sequence continues at coordinate 1,182,752 of JAKRGK010000006.1, read as the reverse complement.
TTGGCCCCGTCGACATAACAGGTCATATTCTAGAAGGATTCCTTCTTCCCTTCTTCAACGCCAACACTACTCAGTATCCAATACTTTTGTACTATGTGGGCTGCATGCCGTTGGCCGTCTCGCGTGGAAATGGTCTAGACGGTCGTACAGTACTGTCATACTTTACATATTGTCATATAGTATCATCAACATCATACCACCTCCATCACATATCACGAATTGCATATATTCTACACGGAGCAGAGGGATGAACTATCAAGTATATGAATATAAAATACATATACAAAGTAAAAATTACTTTCTGAGGGAGTGAGTAAATCATGTTGGGCCCCGTCTGTATCACATATATTGGTATCATACGGTCGGTGCTGCCGCCAATTTCAGAGTTTTCGCACTGAGATTTATGCTCTACAGAGTAAACAATCATATCTCATTAACAATACCTGCTAATAGTCTACCCAACACTCCGCCCCTTGACAATAGCCACATGGCAGCCCCTCGCGTCTGCCGGCCAGGCCTTCTGCCGTTTTCCATCAGTCTTCCATGCCCCATACCTTGCACAGGAAAAATACATGACTCTCCTTTCACAGCACGGGATACGACTCCATCTCATTTCCTTTCCATGGAGTGACAGGGAATAGGGAGTGGTTGGCAGGGCATGGAAACAAGAGACTATCAACGGCCGTGCGACTGAAGGATGAATTCCTCCGTAGGACTGCTACGTTGCTTTATTGTATGGATGTCATGTAGAGTGATGTACAGGCACGACGGCAGCTTGGCTGATCTGTCAACTGACAATCTTTTTGTGATCTTTATGATCTATAATTTGAATCATCAGTACAATGTGAAATGTCGCTGTCGTAGCGACACGCGTGTCTGAAACTGTCTGCAGGCATTCTAAAAAACAATGTGTTCCACTGCAGACAGAGACAGCTCACCAGCACAGCATCTTGACCTTCCGGAACGCCGTGAATAACTGCACCACAGAGATGTTGACTTCCATGACTCCTCGGAGTGTCCACGTGTCTGCCTCGTCTCCCCTTGAGTCATGTAGCTCATGCCCTCTCGTGCCCTCTCATGCCAACACGCGAGGTCGTGGCACAGCATCCTCAGAGTCGTACGCCAGTAGCACTGCAGCAGCACAGCTGGTACCAGCCGTACAGACTAGCTCGATATGTCTGTTGTGATGCTGTGCATCTTGTGTCTGCGTTGTGGTTGTGCTTGTATCTTATGCTCTGAACGCATCTAAATACGTCACAGCCATGACGCGGCGTGGCCGCATCCAAGATCAACAATGCCCTCCACAGAATATCGATTAGTTCCATGGATCGTACATTAGTATTTTAGAATACGAAGAAAAGACAACGATGTGAAGAACAAGAACTACCGAGAGAGACAATATAGAAAATAAACCAAAGAAGCCAAAGAACACGCTCACAGATCATAGCACCGTCGCCCCGGAATCCCGCTTCCACCCCTTTTGCCGCATGTTCACCTCAATCGCCTTCCAGATGCCCTCCGCCACCTCGCGGTCCCGCCACCGGTTCACGTCCGCGCCCGGTATCGACGGATCAGACCACTTGTCAATGCTGCAGTTCAGCACCCGGTGGCCCCAGTCCTTGATCCCCTGCGGCACCGTCTCGCCGCGCCATCCAACATACACGCCCTGTACGTGCTTGAACAGCTCGGCCGGTGTGCTCCATTTGTAGCTCTTGAACTGCCACGCCTGGCCCGTCGTGAACACCGCCACCACGCGGTTCCAGTACTCGGGCTTGAACTGCTCAGGGCCTTCGACCAGAATAAACCGGATTGGCCGGCTAGGGTCAATCTCCTTCATCGTCCGCATAATGTGCAGCATCGTCGCCGTCGAGCTGTTATCCGACGGCGTGTACCGTCCCGTCTCCAGGAACGACTTGATGTTGCTCATCCGCAACAGACTCGACGCCGATGGCGACAGCAGGATGATCGGGTCCGGCCGCCGCTGCGGGCCGCCCTTGGGGTTCAGCGGCATCGTCGCAGGGTGCTTCTTATCCACCGCCGCCGCCACTGCCTGCTGTTGCTTCTTCGACATAAACGGCGCCGCCTGCTTGCGCACGTGCGAAAAGTCCTATCTATTAGTATTTGCAGGCAATCGTAAATCGTAAACGCAAAAGAACGTACTGTAGGCTTGATACCGCGCAGGGCCGTGTTGTGGTCGCCTGTGCGCCGCTCGCCACTGTAGATCACCGCCAGCCGCGGGTCAATCGTCACACCCCGGCCCGACCGCGACGACATCGCCGGTGCGCCCGAGGCTGTCTTACTGCCAGAGGCCGCGCCTGCTGCGCCCACCGCGCCCGCGCCGCCCGCAGACTTGATGTACTCCGACTCCTCACTGGCACCCTCCAGCCACGTAATCAGATCGAGACGCTCGACAAACGCAAACTTGTGCACCGTCGCTGATGCACCTGCCGCCGCCAGCTCTTCGTTTAGACGCGTCGCCGCCGCGTTGTATTCGGGAATCGCCACCTCGCGGTTGAGCCACGCAAAGTAGATCGACCGCAGGTCCACGGGCGCATCGTTTGACAGAAAGCGCGTTGGCGCGTTGACGGCCAGAGTGGTACGGGGGCCGCTGGGGCCGGCAAACTGCAGGAACTTGGCCTCGGGCAGCGGCGTCTCTGGCGCGTCGGGGGCATCCGTGGCCGTCGATACAACTGCCGTGCCAGCAGCGATTGCTTGCCGCAGCAGCAACAAGGGGTCAATTTCGGCCGGCATTCTGGTATTGGAGTTCGGTAGGTGCAAGGGAATAGAAGCGCGATGTGAGGTGATCGACGTCGCTGTCAGCAAAGCTCAAAGGCCGGCTGTTTGTGTCGCGTCGAGGAGGTCAGGAGAACAATGGCCCGTAGGCCTGGCGGTGTAGCTAATAAGGATTGATTCGAAGTCGGTTCGGATGCGCTAAGATCTGGCTGGTCGTCAAATTTCGTCGTTATGCGTCTGGACTCTGATGATGGGCGCTGGGAGCTGGAGCTGTCGATGCGATGGCCCGTTGCATAGCTGTTGGATGCGTCGAAAAAAGGGCGGCTCCCTGAGTCTTATCGATAAGAAATGTACCCGCTTTATTGAACATCACGATCACATGACCTGTGTTTATCATGATTTATATTTGATTCTTCTCTCATTTCCGTTATATTTATGCTGATAATCTATCTATTTTGATTGTGATTTTATAAAATCACATGGTTGACTCCTTCTTCCCCAATTATTTTTCTTTGTATTCTTGTCATGAGAATAATGTACATGAACGTAGGGATTATAACGTATAAGTTTTAGTGTTATTTCTATTTTCTTCTTCTTGTTTTTCTTAATAATTTCACAAGGTCACAGGATTAATAGTATGGCATAATCGATATCAATAAATTCAAATGTACTTCTAACGCCAAGGTCCCAAACTTTTGGTAAGAAAATCATGACTTCTCATTATACCCTTGGACAATCCAGGATCACTGGAGAGAAAATGCAACCCGAGACAACCAAAGACAAAAGTAAAGCAGCTTATCCAGTCTGCTATGCAAACTGAGCACCGTCTATGCGTCGACGACCATTGTGTCGTCGCCGTCAAAGTCGGCACCCTGCTGCAGCGGCACACCCCGGCCACGACCTGCCAGTAGCTCGCGGCGGATCTCGGGACCAATGGAGGCATGGCCGTGCGACAGCAGCAGGTCCAGCAAAGCCTCGCGCTGGTCCTCGGTGATGGAGTCGTGGTAGCGCTGAGCAAACAGCAGGAAGCTCTGGTGCCACACGACAGGCGGCATGCCCGACTGGCGAGCGCGCATAAAGTGGATGACTAGGGCATCGATGACCTGTTGGTTAGTACACTATTATTCAAAGAGAATTCTATAAGGATGCATACCTGGTAGGGAAGGGCGTAGCGCTTGTCAAGGAGAGCCTTGATGAAGACGCTGATGGCCGATTGGCCCTCAGAGTCGGGCGAGATCTGCGCGGCAATGTCGCACAGGCCCTTGAGCGCAGCACTCGAGTGCAGCACCGGGATCGACGTGCGCACCAGCGCAGCGCTGATGATCTGCGCCTCGCGCAGCGTCGTCGTGCCCGACAGCACCAGCGGGAACAGGAAGCCCTTGAAGAAGGCGGCCGGCCGGAACAGACTCTTCTTGAGAGCCGCAAACAGGTGCACATTGAGCTTCTTGGTCTCGCGGATGTCGTCGCGTACGCGGTCCAGGATGACCATTTCCATGAAGCGGCGGCCAACCTCGGCCTTGGCGCTCACAAAGATCTTGGTCATCTCGTAGCACGCATTGGCAGACCACTGCTCGGGCTGTGCAATCTCCAGGAGCGTCTCCCACTGCGGGATGGTTGGGAGGATCTTAAGCGGCTTGGGCAGCTTGCCGGACGACCACCGCGACAGCAGCAGGCCACACTTGCTGTACACCTCGACAACCTTGGGGTTAATGTCAAACTCCTCGTCGTCGTCAAAGTTGCGCGCATGGCTGGGGCCCTCGCCGGGACCACCGCCGCCCGCCTCGTGCTCGGCAATCTTGGCTAGGATAATGTCGGCCAGGTTGCGGCCACCAGCGCCCGGCTGGGACATGCCGTAGTCCACCTGCTCCTCGTCGTCATCGCCACTCCTCCGGCGGGAGCTCTCCGAGATGTGAAGGTCGAGGCCGTGCTTTAGTATTGGGTCCTCCTCTTGGTTGCTGGGCACCAGCTTGTCAAAGGCAGCCAGATCGGCAGGCTCCAGGTCGCCGTCGGCCTCAAAGGCATTTGCGTTCTCCTCATCCTCCCACTCCTCCTCGGCAACGTCCTGGTCCTCAATGTCCTCATCCTCCTGGAACCGCGAGCCAAAGCCAAAGGCATCGGCCTTTTGCTTATCGGCTGCGGCCTCCTCTGCATCGTCGTCCTCTGCATCCAGCTCACGACCGAGCTGCAGAATACGTCTCGAAGCCTTGGCGTCAACGAAGCCAGCCTCGTCATCGACCTCGCTGGCGGTCTTGCGCTTAGGGGCCTTCTGCTTGGGCATGTTGCGGGCCAGCAGGTCCTCATCGAGAGGGTTGTGGCGGCGGCCCATGCGTGCGGCCGGCGACACCGCTTTCGGCATGGTGAAATGTGTTAGACGGCCGGATTCGGGAGTTGTGTGGTTTCCGGTTGGTCGGTAATCACAGAAGCCTGTCGTCAATTCTAGGCGGTTCTGCTGGGTTCGAAATCGGCAGTGTTCGTGAGACCATTCACATGAATAGATTTTGGCGGGACAATTTTTGGCGGTGATGGCGGCACACATTGGCACTGAAAAAAAAAGCACGCTAAAAAATAATTTAGGCGCTTATCGATAAGGATATTGCCCCGCCACAGCGACGCCACACCTGCTCTTCAGCATATTAGACGACATGCCCCGCCTAACCAAGAAACCGACTTTTCACTGTGAATAGCTTCATATCGTTTTCAAGATTCACATTAGAACTGACATTTACGCCTCTGTTATTTTACCAGAATTTATCAGCTGTCAGAGAAAAATCCAGAAAAAATTGTATCTAGATTTCTACCGCCAAAATGCCGACCGAACTCGAAGAGGTACGCTCAGAATTAATTGTCTCGATTTCAAAATGACAAACATACGTCATTTCATTGAAATTGGTTTAATTCTCAAGTTATCATCTACTTCAAAGACAGTGTGCTAATTTGAAAGCTCGTGGGCTTCATCAGCAGTCCAAACTCACAGGTCCGCCTGGTGGCCACCGAGCACCTGGTGTCATACTCCCTGTCTCAGCCGGCCATCTTCAAGGTCAACAACCTCGAGCCCATCACCGGTCTTAAAATTCTCGTGGCTGACCACCCAGTAAGCTTATCTTCTTCAGTTTATTTACTTTATTCAGTGCTGACTATCTAGAAAATCGCTGAACATGCACTGTCAATTCTTATCAACCTGACAGGCGACGTTGATGTGCTCAAGGACGTGGCTTCAGACGAGAGATTCCTCGATCTCATCTTCATTCTGTTAATAGTAAGTTGCGGGTCATTTACCACACTACAGGGCAGATCTAACACAGACAGAGACCCGAGGAGCCCAACGCCAACCTGCTGGCCATGCTGCTGGCCAACCTCACAAAGTACGATGACATGAAGAGCTTGCTGGAACGCAAGCAAGAAGCGCCCGAAGGCCTCAAGTCGGACGAGCACGTCATCAACCAGCTGATGGACCTGTTTGTCAAGGGCGCTGACGGCTCCTACAACAAGAATGCTGACTTTGACTACCTGTCCTATGTCTTTGCCGACCTCGCCAAGCACGAGGACGTTCGCAAGTACCTCATCGAGCGCCAGCCATACGACAACGTCATCCCCCTGACCAAGCTCAAGGTTTTTACTGAGCACAAATCCGATGTGCGCCGCAAGGGCGTCGCCAGCACGCTCAAGAACATTGCCTTTGACATTCCCACACACCCTAATTTCCTGGCCGAGGGCGAGGTCAACATCCTGCCCTACATCCTGCTGCCGCTCGCCGGCAACGAGAGCTACGACGAGGATGAAATGCTGGACATGCTGCCCGACCTGCAGCTGCTTCCGCCAGACAAGCAGCGCGACCCTGACGCTGCCATTCTCAAGACGCACGTCGAGACGCTGCTGCTGCTGACCACCACGCGCCACGGCCGCGACCACCTGCGCGAGGTCAATGTCTACCCGCTGATCCGTGAGACGCACCTGCGCGTCGAGGACGCCGACCTGTGTGAGGCGTGCGACCGGTTGGTGCAGGTGTTGATGCGTGACGAGCCCAAGGAGGACGAGGCTGAGAAGCCGCGCATTACCGAGGTCGAGGAAGAGGACGAAGAGGATCTGCTGATTGAGGTTTAAGCAGATTTCGAGCATTGCCGAGACTTGTTGAGGCATAGTCAAGAGCCGAAAATGATGGCTGTTGGAAGAACAAAATGTACTATAGATACTGGAGCTCTCACGGACGAGAGACGCATCAACGCATCAACGCATCAATGCATCAAAAGCATAGGGATATAGAAGGCAGGGACAGGGCACGATACCAAACCAATAGATTGTCAAGGACTGCCGCACCAACGACTGAAGGACACTGCATTGTAGCGAAGAAGTAAAGAAGATATCATGAGCTGATTCGAAGCAAGTTGCGGACGTACCGCCAATGCTGCCGTCATGGTGCCGTTATGCTGTCGATGGCAATACTGGTGCCGTCAAGTTCGTTAGCTATTTGTTTCTGTTCGCTGTCGACATCGGAAGCACAAGGACATGCCGTGATGTCAACGATGTTGATCTCCAAGTCAAAAAGACAATCGGCCAGACCAGCTACTGCATCTTGCTATGCCCACGCGCTTCATATATTCCGCACGAGACAAAAACATCACTTTTGAATCATTCTGGGAGACGCGTGCTACAGCCCAAGACCGCGTCTGAACTGTGCCTTGCAGGCATTGCTGCACCACTGGGTTATGGTTTACGGCTGCAGAGAGCAGACAACTGACTACAGGCCTGCAGATGGAGTCACACGCCACGCAAGAAAGTGGACTTTACCGTTGACAGTCTCCGATAGTGCTGTCGTCTCCAGCGTCTCCAGTTGTTCCAAGGGTTCCATAGATGTCGTCCAGTCAGACAGAAGAGGCCAAGGCCGTGCATGAATGCAGAGGGGGTGTGCATCTTCTCTACACATAGTGGCTACCAGGCACTGCACACCCGTCGCCTGTGGTGTCTGCAACATTTGAAGTCTGAAAGTGCATGACAAAACGTGGAGGGTGGACCGAAAAGTCGCTATTCTAATATATCGAGTACTTTGAATATAATTACGAATTAATGCCTTTTACTACGGAGTATATCGTCGAAGGCAGATGCAATATTGATGGAAATATGGAAGCATGGAGATGGTAATATGGTATAACTTGCAGTTGGACCCTTTTATGATCTATGTGCTTGATATTTGTCAGCTTGAGTCTTTGGAATATTCACAAGCTAGTCTGTCTGTATGATTCGAAGCGGGCACGAGCAGGATGCCCATAAAGGAAGATCCTACTCGCGAGGATACTGACGACACCCTACTATGGCACTGTGGTGATAATAAGCCACCCGTTGCACTGTAGGAAGGCCGTAGTGGAGGTGTATGGCGACCCAAATACTTTGTAGAACCGATCTTGATAGAATACGAAGACAGGAAGACCCATGCAAGGCCAAAGGATTAGCATGTCGCAGAGAGGGTTCTCAGGATCTGGTCCTACACTGGCTACCACCCAAAGAGACATATACAGCACTGGATTCCTTCCTAACGACGGTAGACGCCCATGCAGCTTCGAGATGTACTGAGTCTGGCCGACTCTTGCGACGGAGGGTGCAGCGCGTCTATTCCTGGATGCAGAGATGCAACTGTTCGACCCGGCTTACGGACGCCCCGACCGAGGGTGCATTGGGAAAGAGGTCAGGTAGGCCAGCCAGGCCCAGATACGCCCAGAAATGACAACCATCAAACTGGGTGTACGGGGGTAAAAAAAACCAAAACTCAAAAGAACAGTATTATGGGGACCATGCCAAGATTGGCTGGTAACGAGTCGTTGGTGACAGGTGCTGCAAGCTTTGCTCGCGTGTTGCCAGTCGGGCATACTCCGAGTTTGGACGGTTCATCTTGCTGGACCTGTCGGATTCTAGAAACCATTTATTTTAGTTTGTAGTAGTGTTCTTTGTACATTGTTGGACACAACTTGATATTGGTCCATCATGCAATTAAATCATCGGACACCGGCCAACCGCCGACAGCCTATGAGGATAAAGGAGTTTAGGAGACATGGGAAGAGAAGACGGTCTCACCCGAGTGGCACACGCCAGACTTATTTGTATTTTATAACCAACACCATTACACTGTACAGTTGCCAGTCCAGCATCTACGCTCAACATTGGCATTACATTGGCATCGGATTGGCATGCAAGGGTAAGGGAACAAGACATTTGATGTCGGCCAAGCGATGCCAAGCGCAAACAAGCAAAGCCAAGTCAGTCCACCGAGGCCAAGCAGCTTCCCGCGAGCATCCCGCACTATGCCGAGAAATATCGAGTAACATATCGAGAAAAACTAAAACCGCCGAGCCAAGACGATCTATGGACAGCCAAGTGATAACGAAACAGACATATGTGATGGATGTTTAGCCAAGAGGGCAGTTGGGTGAAGCCAAGCAAAACAGACAGAATAAGCAGATAACAGCAGAAACAAGGCGACAGCCAAGCCGATCTAAGGGAGTTTTGGGAATGCCAGAGAGAAAAAGTGAGATATCAAGAGGACAAGCACGGGGAAGCAGCAGATTGAGGCGCATCGAATATTGAGCAAGTTGAAAATGGCAGATATTGGCAGTGAATATTGGTTAAGACCATATGGGTGTGAGATAAGAAGTAGACAAATAGTATTGAATGTGAGAGCAATACAAACACACAAGATGATCAAGGCATGACCGTCTGAGACTCAAGTAGATATCAAAGAGAACCGAACGTGAGGCCAACGGCATGAGACGGCAAGCGAGGGCTACGCAACAAACATCGCAGCGTCGAGTAATTACAGACCGATTTCAATGACAAACCGAGCAAATTGGTTAACAATTCAACCATCGAATTCATTGCATCCATTCATTGCATCCATCGATTAAAATGAATCCATACAATACAGAAATCTCTTCACTGCAGAGACCGAGTCCTGTTTGATCTGTATTGCCAAGCCAGTTAGGCGAACACCAGCAGGAAAGAGTGAGCTCAGAATCATGAGAATCGTGGGCTCCGGGTCTGTAAAGACGACGACACGGGAGCCCGTGGACGAATTCGACGCTGCGGTTGGTCAATCCGGAGGTGGATCCAGGACAACGTTGCCGACTTTGTGAGTGCATGAGTTTGGGGGAAGGGGGGCACCAGACCGCACCAGACAGGCTAGAGGCGGAGCTAAATGAGCTAAAATGAAGTACGGAGTATGGTACGGAGTAGTCTGTAGAGATGAACTGAGAAAAGTAAAAATAAAACAAAGTAAAAAAGAGAAAAGAAATAGACTCGTTGTGGAGAGGATTGACACACGACGCATGGAACAGCGCATGGAACTCTGAGGGCTCTGCGACGAGTGAATGGATTTGATGTTGACTAAACGAGTGTACGGGGATAAGATGGAGGAAATTGGGAAAATTAAACAAAACAGCAAAGAGAAAAAGAGAAGAATGAGAAAAGAATAAAGAGAAAAGCAAGACGAAGCGAGGAGACATCGACCAAAGTAAAAACAGGAAGGAAGGCGAGGTTGATGATTGTGGCTGTTGAGTGAAGATAGAGAATCCAGAAAACACACCGAGGATCGTCTCGAAGCCCTGAAGAACAAAAGAATATTACGGAGTGAAACATACGCAAGGGAGAAGCCCTGTAACGACTGCGCGCAGGCCACTTGGGTGACCGAGGACTTGCACCCTGCAGCTGGGCTGTGGGCTGTTTGGGGTTAACTGAGACTCGAGTTGTGTTAAAGTACTAACTCTAGAGCCTGGGTCTAGAAACTTATAGTTGGGGGGTTCAAAGAGCCATCCAAAAGCCAAAGTAAAAGGCAAAACAAATGGCAAAACGAGTGAAATGACAGACGGACGTGGATGTTAAAAGTGGGTCTATATCCACGAACAAAAGGCTGAGCGATTGAACCAATCAGAATCCAGATCGATAAAACGTGCCTTCCCACACGGCTTCCATTCGCACGCGGGGACCACGCTACGAAGCGCATGGCCCGTGCCCGGTGGATCCATGGAATTAATGCTGTAAGTTGATTGGCTGAAACGAACGTCCTGCGGCCGAAATTGGATTCATATATTCTGTACTCAAGGAGCACACTCCAGAACGAAGCAATAGCTTATTACCCTGCGAAGAGGACGGGTTCAAGAGGGTCCCATTGGATCTTACGGAAGCAACGCAACTCAAGCTAACGGTTCCCTCCACGGCGGCCTTCCTAATTGGAAGCAGCACCGGGTGGCAACCAGCAACACGAGGCAGCGACCAGACGAGCTGCATTGACAACGCGACGGATGCATTTACATTTACGTACTCTAATGATCCGCGACGGAAGAGCGCTAAAAGCTTCCATGGCGCTACGGTAAAGATATTTTATTGATTGCATGGGATGGTGATTGATATGATTCGAGTCGACATGGATCGATCAAACCTTGAATTTGATGCATGAAATAAAAATTGGTGGCGATGGGCTGCAGACGAGGCCGAAGCTGAGGTGCACTTGCGATCGTTGCAGGGTCTAGATGCCTGTAGACTGTATTCGACTATCTGACAGAACAGTCGATAAGAGGAATGGTATGAGGTAGGAATGGGATGGAATGTATCGGAGATATTGGTTACCTGAAGGATCTACTTGCAGCATCTGGATGGAACTGATTGCTAATACCGAGCAACGGCGATTTACCGCAGGCGTTCGCACACATAGCAAAACTACAGAGCAATACAGAAAGGCGGGTCTGGCTGCTCGCATGAGGTCGGTCCGCCGTGTATTGTATGGGGAGGCGACAGCACATGGGCGCAGATGAGGCCGATGCTCAAAGATCAAAGAAAGACCACCTCCTAGAGTGAGTTCGACATCACGTTGGTGGCTGTGGACCGGCTGGAGACCGACAAGGCAGACGACAGAGACGACTAATCGAATTCATCGGTAGTAAATTGAGATGCTTGACATCGTATGGGTATGGTATTTGAGTTTGAGTGCCATTGCCATTGTGGGTAGGGTAGGGAGCCCGTCACTACATCTAAGACGACGGCATGTTCCCGTAACGTTGACGGCGACGGGATATATTGACTGCCAGGCTTTTAAAGCCTTGGCTCAAAGCTTCTTGTGATCAAGAATGCATAGGCCGCCATTTTGGATGACCGATCTGCCAGGCTGAGACCACCGACGACGCAGCCAAGACGCGAGCCAAGTGAGCTTACTTTGGGTAGTTTAAAAAGCGAGCTGTTGATTAAGCTGGAGAACTTGTGCTCTGTAGAGAAATACAAGTATAAATTTGAAGTGATTGAATTTATTATCGACGAGGAGGATGACACACAAAAATAATGACGGTACAACTAAAAGGGGGATGCACGAGATGATGGCGTGTGCTGAAGTGATCTCTATGATTCACACCTCATTGGCTTGTCGAATCTGTTTATCAACGGGGAAATGCCTTTGCGTAATCCATTTACAATCTACATCCAGTTCGTGCTGACCCTGCGACCTCATGAGGCTTCAACAGTGTTCTATGCATAGACTGCTTCCATACCCATGCGCTTGCATGTGCTTCTGGGAACACGAGAGCCTCCTCTGATGTTCTCCGTAGCAGTCATTTCACACTGCAGTCATTCACCTGTGTCTAATAAGTTGCGCGTGTAAAACAGACCAACTGACAGACCTCTCGTTCATTGGCCTGTAGCATGTTCTTCCTGAAGTTCTCACCGAGCACGTTTTTCGCACACCCCTCCTCCAAGAAGCCTCTCTCACACGCCCCCCCTCTACAGAATACTGTTGCTACATTGCTTTGCTTCGACGGAGTATCCTGTCTTCGTCTTCTGGACACTTGCAGGGTGGATAAGCATTGTGGGTTTCTTGGCTCTTGCTGGTGTCGTTAGCTCTTTTTGTCTTTCGTTTGTGTTATTCCTCTTCGTGGTTCCTAGTCTGATTCGTCGTTACTCTACTTGTACCTTTTCCATAGCTTAGCTCCCGGCTGCGTCTGTCACGTCCGCGTCCACGTCTTTTCTGTGACACTGTTTTCCCACGCACGAGAGCAGGCGTCGTCGGTAACTGCTCTCGTAGCAAGGATTCTTCCTAGCCTGGTCCTCAACGAAGCACGTCGTAGTCTGCTCCGTAGTCGTTTCTTAGTCGGTCGTTAGTCTTTGATTGCTTTTATTACTTTTTATTCTCTTAATAGGTTTTATTTTATTGTCTTTCTTTTTCCTTTTCTCGTTCTTCTCTCAGGGTGTCAACCTTGGAACATTGTCTTGGCTGCTCACCATTTTGTTATAAGAAGTCGATCTCTTCTTCTCTTTCCTTCCCCTTGTCTTCTTGTTCTTCACTCCCCAAGGCCTTCTCACCATCTCCAGTCCAACTCACACTTCACTCTCCAGTGTCTGTGTGTGCTTTGTCGACGCCGCCTCCGGATTCATATACTCTTTAATACCCCCCTTCTTTACATTCTTTATTCCTTCTTTTATTCACTCTTTTATATCCCCAAACATCACAATGGCCGACGTCGCTGCTCCCGCCCCCTCGGGCGCTGCCCAGAAGACCTCGGGTGGCAACGCTGCCTACCACAACTTCCACAACGACTTTGTTCACATCCAGGACCCCAATGAGCGCCGTCGTCTCGCCCTGGCTGAGATTGACAAGGCCCCCTTCGGCTGGTACCACGTCCGCGCCATCGTTGTTGCCGGTGTCGGTTTCTTCACCGATTCCTACGACATCTTTGCCGTCTCGCTGCTCACCACCATGCTGGGCATTGTTTACTTCCCCGGCAAGGGCAGCATGCCCACCACCTCGGACAGTGCCATCAAGCTGGCTACCTCTGCCGGTACCGTCATTGGTCAGCTCGGCTTCGGTATTGCCGCCGACCAGGTATGTCTCTTTTTGTTCATTTCTTCTTTATCACTCTGTTTGAATCACTACTAACTAACTACACAGCTCGGTCGTAAGAAGATGTACGGTCTGGAGCTGATCCTGATCATTTTCGCTACCCTCGCCCAGGCCCTGTCTTCCAACTCTCCCTCTGTCAACATTGTCGGTGTCATCATCTTCTGGCGTGTCCTGATGGGCATCGGTATCGGTGGTGACTACCCCCTGTCTTCCATCATCACCTCCGAGTTTGCTACCACCAAGTGGCGTGGTGCCATGATGGGCGCTGTCTTTGCCATGCAGGGTCTGGGCCAGCTTACCGCTGCCTTTGTCATGCTGTTCGTCACCCTGGGCTTCAAGGAGTCCCTGCTGACCTCCACCAAGACCTCCAACTGCACTGGTGTCTGCGCTCTGGCTGTTGACAAGATGTGGCGCACCCTGATCGGTTTCGGTGCGGTCCCCGGCTGCATTGCCCTATACTACCGTCTGACCATCCCCGAGACTCCCCGCTACACCTTTGACATTGCCCGCGATGTCGAGAAGGCCGACGAGGACGTCAAGGCCTACGTCAGCGGCAAGTACGGTGATGGCCAGACCGATGAGATTACCCGCATCCAGGCCCAGCGCCAGGCTGCCGACACCCTGGCTGTCCCCAAGGCCAGCTTCAAGGACTTCTGCAGCCACTACTCCCAGCTCAAGAACTTCAAGGTCCTCCTCGGTACCGCTCTGTCGTGGTGCTTCCTGGACATTGCCTACTACGGTCTCTCCCTGAACAACGCCACCATCCTTAACGTCATCGGCTACTCCACCTCTGGCACTACCTCTACTTACCAGTACCTGTACAACACCGCCATTGGTAACATGATCATTGTCCTGGCTGGTGCCGTCCCTGGCTATTGGTTCGCCGTTGCCACCATTGACACTGTCGGTCGCAAGCCCCTGCAGTTTGGTGGTTTCGCTATCCTGACTGCTCTGTTCATCGGCATGGGCTTCGGCTACAAGAGCCTGTCCTCCAACGGTCTGCTGGCCATCTACGTCCTGGCCCAGTTCTTCTTCAACTTCGGCCCCAACACTACCACCTTCATCGTTCCCGGTGAGGTCTTCCCCACCCGCTACCGGTCTACCTCGCACGGTATCTCGGCCGCCTCGGGTAAGATTGGTTCCATCATTGGCCAGGGTGCCATTGCTCCCCTGCGCACTCGCGGTGCCACTGCCACCTCGTCTGCTCCCTGGATGAACCACGTCCTGGAGATCTACGCCCTGTTCATGTTCCTGGGCTGCTTCTCCACCCTGCTGATCCCCGAGACCAAGCGCAAGACCCTCGAGGAGCTTGCCGGTGAGGACACCTTTGAGGAGTCTGCCAGCCCCCGTCTGGATGCCGAGGCCGGTGTCCTGAGCCAGCCCAAGGGCGAGCACGAGTCGTCTTAAGCAACGACTTGTCTCTCTCGACAAAATACCAAGACAAGCCAACAGTCACTTTCCCCCTCACCCGGAACCCTAATACCATATACCACTGAAACATACAAAAACTTGGGAGGAAAGGCCTAATACTCAAAGCCGATATCAAGACACTCGGCAACGGATCCTGGTTGCATTCACTTTTTCATAGTTTGTACAGAGCTTTATTAATCTGCTTGCTTTCTCCTCCCTGCCTGTGCTTCGTTCTCTTTTGATTTGTCTTTCTGCATCTGCTTTTTATTGTTTTGCCGGTGTTTTCCTTGCGATTTCGGGTTGAGTTTCTGGTTTCTGTTGGCGGCTTGTCAACACTCTGCATGCGACGATCCCACGGACTTTTCCTTTCCATTCTTTTTATCCTTTTTACTTTAATAGTTGCATTTATGTTTTGCAATTTCTTTACTATCAGATATCCTTATTCAAACTGTATATAGACCTGGATCTCCAGACAATCAACATTTAAATCAAGCAAGCTAAATGTCGTTACGAATGTGACATCAACAGTGCGCAAAGGTGCCTGTATCTTGTTATATCCTTCTGCATTGTCTAGTCTATATGTGGCGTGCAGGACGCGACGACGATGGGATATGTATGTACATGTAAAATGAGTGATATGAAAAGCCACCATGGCATGTGACAGAAGCAATAGAAAACAAGAACAGTCAAGTAAAGAGTATATGTAAACAAATCAAACCGCTCCCAGCCAGAACGCCGAATCCCAAATGCCATAAACCTGATGCCGTATCCTGTCGGCCTACATTCAACGAGGAGTCTCTATGCCTATATGCCAAAGACGCGCTTTACGCGTTCATATGTGTAAAAGGCCGCTGCCGCCATGGGTACAACCTTGACATATCCAATTGTCAAGCCGACAAAGAATCCACGGATGCCGCGCTCGCGCATAATGATACCGGCCGTCTCGGCAATCCGTAGGCGGTGGCCGTCACCGACAGCACCGCCAACTTGCATGCGACGCCGGATGACCTCGAGCGGGTACGACGCCGTCTGCGAAACCAAGCCAGCTACACCACCGGCAAGGAGCTCGGCCCATGACCGCAATGGTGCCGGCTTGTCGATGGGGAAGTTCTCGGGCTTCGGCAGAGTTGTCCATTTCGCAAAGACCGGGAGACGCAGAATATCGCCACATGTGTCATGTGTCAAGAAAGACATGCCTGCGTATGGGAGCATGCCAAGGATGGTGGGCGAGAAACCGCGGTAGAAGTTGATGATGCCCGACCGTGGCGCTGCTGCTGCTGCAGCAGCTGCAGCCGCAGCAGCAGATGCACCGGCACCAGCACTGCGCGACTCGGCAGCGGCAGCGACAGCTTTCCGGTCGATGGACTGTTCGCTGTAGATGCGCCGGCAGATTGAGGCAAGCGAAGAGTGGCCATCGTTCCGGGTCTCAAAGGCAAGGCGCACACGGATGACTTCCAGGGGGTATGTCACAAAGACCGACGTCACACCGGCCAGCGATCCGCTGATCAGGCGCCGGAATGGTGTCTCCTTGTCGCTAGTGGGGATGATGAATGAGCGGATCTGCTCGTATGCGATAAACTTGACGGCTGCGTATGGAAAGACACGTAGGAGTGTGGCCGAATGTCCACGGTAGAGGCCCATGGCGCCGTCCTGCTGGTAGATGATGCGCATGGCATGGGCGACGCCGGACCATGACCCAGAGTACTTTGCGAACTGGGGGTTGCTGGCTTGGAAGAGAATCTTGACGCGGTCGAGTGGTGCAACAATTGTTTTTGCCTGTTGGAAGCATGTTAGCTAAATGTATCCTGTGACGTTGAATTTTCTCGTCGTCTCCTAGAGCGGGCTACTTACCACACTGCCGGCGATACCGCCAGCAACACCGGACCGCCATAGGTAGTCGAAGCTTTGCTTGTCTAGTTTGACATTGCCATGCCCTGCGCTCGAAGCATCACCGCCGCTCTCGCGCGGCCGGGGTTTCTGGGCTATGTCTGACATTGTAGAAGAGGGAAATGGAGATTCGGATGGCGGCGCATGGCTTGTGAGAGGTGATGTCATTCCCACGGAGGTAAGTGGGTGGTGTTTCTCCGACGAGAGATTGGTTTATACGCAGCGGGGTACGAAGTAGAATGCAGGAAGAAATTAAAGTACTGGTAGTCGATGTTGATGCAAAGTCGTGAAAGGTAAGGCCGACGTTGAGAATGTTGGGGTTGGCGATGTCGTCAGGCTGTGATAGGTAAGCACGGCGCGATTGGGTGTCGGGAAGAGTTGTCGGGCAGTTGGGAAGGAGCGATCGGATATGCAGTGCAGATAGATCTTGCGGAAAGCCGGGGTTGTAGTCCGATAAGTCCAGGTGGGCAAGATGCAAGCAAAGTGGCACACTCCAGCGCGGCGGGCTCACCAGCAGTCTTTGATGTTGGGAAGTTGGGAAGTTGGAGAGTCGAAGAGTAATGAGAGAGGATAAAACCGATTTGGCGTGGTTGGGCGACAGCCTCTCGTCAAATGAGTTGTGATAACGACACTGTCCACATGCAGACCATGACCATGTCTGGGGAAGGTGCGAGGAAGCAATGCAAATATTGGAAATCTGGGGGAGGGAAACCACGACCGAGCCAAGTGGGAAACAGGAAAGAGCCATTCAGGCACGCGGGCCTGCGCCTGCCCAGCAGATGGTCCTAAATTACTAATGAGGCAGGCGCGATGGTCATGTGCGCATTCTTCAGTGGAAACCAGCAAAACAGCTAGCAAACTAGCACGCCAGAAGGCAGGTGCACTGGAAAATTTCACCCACTTGCAGCAAACGCCCCTCCGTCATAGAGATGGTCATCAATGGGTAGCCCCGGTAAACCGCTGTATGCCCACTATCCGAGCCGACGCTTACCGAACTACAGTTGCGCACGGCGCGCTTGCACGTGAAAACCCCCCACGACTGTATTGTTCCCTTCCCCCAGATGACGCTCCAAACGGGGGTTCAATACTATCCCCGGATTCGGACGCGCCCTCTGACAGATCCCCTCAACGCCAACCTCACGACTGCCGATGTCGCGATCGCCAACTGTAATATCGCAGTCTTTGGTGCCATCGTCTATTCTCTACGAAAACGCAGACCAGACTGTTGTCGTGATCGATATACCGCGATCCATCGAAGAAGCTCAGCAGCCATGGCCTAGTTGTGGTGCGAGTGAAGCCGAGGCTGCTTCGCGCAATCCCCGCCAGCTACTATCAGGCCATCCGCCCACGACGCCCTTTCCAACACCAGCCGGTCCGTCACGAATTGATGATGATACTCTTGTTGGCCAGAGCTTGACAGCACAACTGGCAGAGCTCACTGCCCAGGCCGCTGTCGACAGTGCCCTTGACGAGATACAAACTGCAGCGTTCGACGGGCCGTGGTGTCTGCCGCGTCACATCCGCGAAAATGAGAAAGCCAATGCAAAGGGCAAAGATGACGAAGAGGCAAACAACTCGTCGCCATTTTATATTCCTCCCCAGGCACGGTATCTTGCAGGAACCATCGATGCCTGTCGAGATGAATTCTTGTCGGAGGCACCAGAGTTTGACATGATCATCATGGACCCGCCATGGCCCAACCGGTCTGCCCTACGACGCCGCAAGGGGCGCAAGAGGAAGGGCGGTAATCTCGATGGGGATGGAGATAACGACGACACCGGTTACGATACTGCCTACAATATGCAATCCATGCGGGAACTGCTTGAGCAGATCCCAGTCGGTGCGAAGCTGGCGACCACTGGTAGCAGCTTGGTGGCTGTTTGGGTCACCAACAAGGCTGGTTGCGAGGCAATGCTTACGGACCCCAAAAACGGCCTATTCCGTGACTGGGGTGTTGAACTTGTGGCTACTTGGACATGGCTCAAAGTGACAACCAGCGGTGAGCCAGTCGTGCCTCTTGACTGCCATTGGCGCAAGCCATGGGAGCGGCTTCTGATAGCACGACGGCCTGCCGGAGTCGGGGTTAAGGCGGCGGCAAGAGCACATCCCTTGCCTACACAGCGTGTCATTGTTGGCGTGCCCGACGTGCATTCTCGTAAGCCCAATCTACGGTCTCTCCTGTTGCCATATGTAGTGCCTGTGAGTGAAGGCACCGTGCGGTCAAGCAGCGTCCTAGGTCTGGAAGTATTTGCACGCAACCTCACTGCTAGTTGGTGGGCATGGGGCAACGAGGCGCTCCTTTTCCAGCACAATTCATGGTGGACCCAAATTCCTGATGCCGAGGGAGGTATTGCGGAAAAGCCTGACTCAACAGCCTTCGAAGCAACCACAGACCTAGAATCTATCAAATGACCCCTTCTCCGTACTCCTACTCGACACACTTGGATGTGCAAAAACTCAATCTTGGAGATATATATTTTAATCGTAATTACATGGTAGATACATGCTAGAAGGCGACCCGTCTAATCCTACAAGAAACATAAACATATAAACAAAAACCCGGTGGCTCCCCGTCCACCCAATGCACAGCCGGAGGAAAGACAAGGACGTTTGCATCCTTCCTCTGCTCAATCTTTTCAATCCCGTACTTTTCGCGTTTATGCCCGCTTGCTGCTCTCCTTGGCATCCGCGACATCCTGCCACTTCTCGTCCAGCTCCACGTCGTTGCTCCATTTCCGCTTGCCAATCACCAGCTCCCGTGCTTGCCGTGCCAGTGCTACCCGGAACGCCGGCACGTGCTTTTGTTCGCACTGCAGGTCAAACTTCTTCTCGATCGCGCGCCGTCTCTGGTTCTTCTCTGCCAGGTTCTCCTGTATCTTGACGCGCCGGTAGATGTCAAAGTCCCATGCCTTGCGCGGGTCGTCGTCCGTGCCCAGCTGCTTCTCCGTCGGCACTGCTGGCGCCTTGGGGTACACAAACGGCTTCACAAGCTCCACCATCATGCGCTTGATCGGCTGCGGGCGGTACCACGGGCCCTGGCCCAGGGTGGCCACCAGCTTGGTGTCGACCGTGGTGCCCGACGCCTCGCCATAGCGGCGCCGTGGTGCTTGCGGAGTGATCCAGGAGCGCACGTTGCGCACCTCGACGTTGTAGACATTGTAGAGGTAGTCGCGGAGATCGAACTTGTTGAACCGCAATGGCACTTGGAATGTCGCAAAGTATGGCGAGAAGATCTTCCGGGGGGGGAGCATGGTGATAATGTGGTTGGGCCTGGCATGTTAGCAGCTTTCTTCGATAGACACATTCTCCTTCTCTTCATATGACCGGAGCTCGGCGGCACTCACATGTAGACCTTGGTTCCGCCAACCCGGAAGTTGGGGCCCGTCTTGGCCGCTGCCTCCGTGGCCTTTGCCACCGCTTTTGATGCCATGTTGTCGACCCGTATGTGGTTTTATGATTTGGGTGGTATTGGACGGGCTCAGTTTATTGGATGTTCGCTGTGAAGTTCGTCGTCGTACCCCGATTTCTTACCGATTGTCGACAAAAAATCACGATAGTTCGATGCTCCTCACCCAGGTGCAGATTTAAATGTGGGCCATCATACGCAGCGCTAATTGGCCAGCTACCGTCAATCCAACCAATTGACAGGTCACGTGCACCTCGAACGACGTCAGTCGTGAACTCCCGTTTTTCGCACCAGAATTAAAACATTCACTGGATAGCCACGGTAACGGTAGGTTTGGGAAATACCACATGATGCAGTAAGTATATTCAATGGCGGTGGAATATGTATGGTGCCGTTCATCGGCTGTATTCAGGTCTCGTTGCGTTCCATATAAACGTCCAAATAGCCCAAATAGGCAAGTGCAAGCTAATACTAATAAACGATGATTGGAATCCAAAAACAAAAGACTGAACTGCAAAGTATACGCAATAGATGTATCCAAGACAAAGGAAATTCGTACAAGTCGTACTGTCAGAGCCGCCAGGCGCGCTCACAGGTTGATGAGTTCCAGATCCGAAAAGTCGGGCGGCGCACGGCCGTACACCACACGCACCTTGCTGTCCAGAGCCGTGCCTTCGTTGCTGATCCAGATGAAATCGCTCATCTTGACCGTGTGCCGGATCTCGTCGTCACTGATACCAATGTCGTCGCGGGGGATCCACACAGTTGGCCGGTGGGCACGCAGCGCAGAGTGCTTGAACGCCTCACGTACCAGGGCATCACGCTCTTCGGGTGTGAGGTCCTCGATTTCATCATTGTACCCTCCGTATAGGGCCTCGCCCATGGCACGTTGGGCCTCGAGGTCCTTTTGACGTCTCTGCTGGCGGTAGGCGGATGAGTTGCGCAGCGAGTCTTCTGCCTTGCCAATGGTCACGTGGCGGACCTTCTTGCCGCCCTTTGCCGCCCATGCTCCGGCAGTCGCAATGCCCTTTACGGGGTTGAGTCGGTTGGGAAGTCCGAAAGATGTCTGGGTGCTTAGCTTGCCTATCTTCTTGAGCTCGACATCGTCGCCATTGGTAGCGGCCACCGTGCGGCTGTCGGCACCGGCAAGGGTGTTAACTTCGTCGTCATCTTCAGCATTATCGTCGATGAGACCAAGGCGGCGGTCCTGCAGCCTCTGGAAAGCCTCATCGCGCAGCACGGCCTCATCCTCAAAGGTGATAGGAAGGTACCGCAGAAGAGGTCCAAACGAAACATTGAGCATGTACTGATATATGACAGTCAAGGCGAGAGTGACAATCATGATGATGCCCTGGGGAACACATGCAGCATTGCCATCTTCGTCGCGCACAAGGAAAAACAAGCCGATCAGACAGAGCTCCATAAAGTAGAGTCCGGTGAATGTCTGGTTGATCGCACGAGGGTACAACACGCCGCCAGTGTCAATCTTAAAGCGTGTGACGTAAATCATGTTGTACCGGTACGCAGCCCACAGAAGCATAAAGGTAATGATGGCAAAGATGGAAATCAGAGGGGCAATCACGGAGTACACCAACGCAATACACGCAAAGTTGGTGTACACAGGGAAGAAGGAGCCCCATGAGATTGTCGGCAGCTGTGTCTGGCGCTTCCACTTGCTGCGGGCAGTGTCGTCAACAATGCGTGCAAGCACATACCAGACCAAAAGAACAGTGATCTGGAGAAGAGTACCAGAGCTCGTGGACAGGGCCTGCAGAATCATGTAACTGAAGAAGTAGTTGGCAGCCTTGGGCAGATTTTTTGCGAGTGTTTCCGGAATGCCTTGCACATCCGTTACCGTGTTTTGTAGAGTGGTGATAGCACCACTGGCAATGGAGACGACAAGGAAAACCTGCACAAACAGGAAGAAGAAGTAATAGACCTGGACAGATTCGTCTCTTTGCGAGCCCGTTTTCGCTCCCTGGAACTTAGCCAGAAAGTTTAAAATGATGGGCACAAACGCAAGAAGAACCGCCAGCAGCAGCGCAGGCAAAACACCGGCCACGGCCTTGGCCACATTGTACGTCACTTGGTTGTCCCGGATAAAGCTCAGCCAGGAGTAGTTGTCCACTAGAGAGTCGATCTGCGACAGAGACGAGGTGAACGCGACGGGGAACGCCCACAAAATTGTCATGCCAAAGACGATAGCAATCACAATAAAAGTGCGCAGCCACTCGTCCCACCAGCGGATGGCCATGTTGCCCCAAAGGACGTCACCAGGAGAGACCTCAACAACGCGGGGCGCCATGTGCTTGGGAACGTGGTGGGTGACACTCTGGCAGGCCATGTGTGCAGCAACCTGGTTGTTGAATTGGATAAACGCAGAGTTCATCTTGGGGTAACGCTCGTGCTCCTGCTGGTCCTTTTCAATCTCCATGTTCAGACGTGCAAGCTCCTTGCGGCAGTAGTAGATCGAGTCGACCTTCTTGTGGATGAACGGGAAGCCGGGGAACCAACCGGGAGTCCAGTCGAACAGAGGCAGGCGGTGCGTCGGGCGGTCAGACTTCTTGAGCCACTTTGTCCACTCGGCGCTCTCGTCCTCCTGCTCGTCGCCAGGGAAGTTGGCGCTGATTGGCTCGGGGTAGTCGACAGGGCCCTCGTCGGCACCGAAGAAGGGCATCTCAGCCTTGATCTTGGCCCATTTTGACTTTGGCTTTCCGTCGGCGTCCTTGTCATCGAAGGGAAATTCATCTGCCTCGTAGCCCTGCGGGATAGGCGAGGCGTACGCGCCACTGGGTGGCTTCCAGAACTGCCACCAGCTGCTGTTCTCTGTTACAGCCAGAGCATCCCAGTCCGTGACCTTGCGGGTTGTGTTGCCAACCTGGTTGGACTCGTTTGGGCGGTTGATGAGAGAGACATCCGATGGCCTGGAGACACCACCTTGAGTGGGCGTGTCAGGTTCTGCCGAGGTATCAGATGGCTGTGTTTGGTGACCGCGGCCAATACGAGATCTGTGGTTTTCGAGAATGCGGCTAACAGAGCCGGGCTGGCCCTGGTTGCCATGTCCTGAGTTGCTAGAGAAGCCAGATTCAGTAGGGCTGTTAACAAACTGGAAACCTCCGGTCGTCTCGAGCTGGTTATCGACGCCATGTGTAATTGTCTTGGCGCCACCGACGATACCCTGTCCAGCCTTTTCAAAGACGGAAGCTCCGCCCTTGATGCCCTGGCCGGCGATTTTAAGACCAGTGCCAAGGACTGGGACCTTGAAACCACCTGACCCACGCTTAAACTTGGAGTCGTTGCTGTCGATACTATCGCGTCCCGACTCGTCGCCATCCTGCATGCCGTCAAGCTGGGGAACATCCTGGTCGCCGCCGCTCAGGCCACCGGGGCCCTGTGCCATCTGCTTCGCGCGAGCGTCCTCTTCGCGTTGGCGCTCCTCGCGCTCGGCCTTGGTCTCTTTGTTGGCCTTTTGCTTCTTGCGCTCCAGCTTCTCCTCCTTCTGGCGCTTCTTGAGCTGGTTCTTCTTGGCGTTGCGAATGAGCTCAGATTCGACGTTTTCCAATTTTTCGTGGATCTTCTTGCGCAGCTCGATCTTGTCGAGGAGTTTGGTGTAGTCCCGGGTCAGCCAGATATTTCTAATACCCCCGGGGAAGACATCAAACAGTCCGCGAAGAGCTTCTTCAGTAAGCCATTTCTCAGGAATGCCCGAAACCAGGACCGTGTTGGAGGAAGCACGCAGGCGGTGCTCGGCGCTGGTGAGGTAATCCTGGCGAATTTTGATGTAGATGCGCAGTTCGGAGTATGAGATGTAGCAGACCCAGCCGACGACCAGAATAGCCAGGATCAAATGAGCCCAGCGGCGGTCAGCGTGCTCGGGCTTAATATTGCCCCAGGCAATAGTGTCGAGGCCAGAGGGAATCGAAGCGTCGGTGGTATTGGAAATACTACTAAGCGATTGGCCGATGCCGCCAACGTAGTTAATCGGGACCAGAATGGGGATGACGACAAGAGCGATGGGAACGAAAATGACAAGCAAAGTCTGGAGGTAGCGGAGGAAAAAGTAGGCGTCGAGTCCGCACTTTTTGATGATATCCTGGTCGCGAACTTTGTAGAGAGTCTTGATAAGGCCCCATGGGCTTGCTGGTGGCGGGTCGCTTCGTTCTCTTTCGGGAACCATGAAGGTTTTGGGCTTGCTGGTTTTTGTTAGCAGTTTGGCAACAAGTAAACAAATCTAACAAACTAAAATGGCGACTCACAAGATACGTGCTAGCTTGTTCCGTAGTAGCAGGAAGAAGCCCATCTGCACACCAAAGATGATCAACGACGTCGATAGGGCAGTAAAGAATGCGACAATGCTAATGCCTGCATCGCTTTGTGCCGTACCGCTGCCGGAACTATCCGTGGTGGTTGCTGACGCCGACGCGGATGTAGTGCCGGTAGCGCTCACAGCGCTGGTGCTCGACATTGTGGCGATTTGAGCACGGCGACGGATGAGGAGAGAAAGGAAGTTGAGTGAGGAGAGGGAAGAAAAACAAAGAGAAGAGAAGAAGTAATTAAGGAGAGGAAATGAGCTCGAAATAAAGATGGAAATAAACCATAAACGATAAACGATGATCCCCGACTAGGAATGGTGGTCTCCTCTTGAATATGGATAATTCCAAGGTTTGTTTCCCCCGATATGGAGAAGGTTCTTTTTCCGCTTGTTAATCTTGCTGATGGGCCCAGCCGGTAGGTGTGACGTCGAAGCTGTCCAGCACGTCTGGAAGAGAGACAGCAGGACAAAGCAAATCGCAAGGGGGTATCACAAGATAATTTAAAAGACAAGGTCTATGACAGCGAAATTTGACCTTTGACGGCGGAAGGTCTGAAGTTCTGGGGTAACACCCGTGCGGCGCACGTCAGCTGGTGCCGGCACCCTATCGCGACAATGGTGGAGGGTTGACGAGAAGCTTTCAGTGAAGCGGTGAATCAGGGCCGTGCGATGCTGTAGGGTCTGGTGTACGACGGACAAGAACGAGCTTATTTCAGCCGTAGATGTGACAGGGCGGTATTGGTGATAGGTAGTTGTATGACACCGGGGAAAGTACCAGATAGTGGGTTGCGCGCGTGTTACAACGAGTCCCGAGTTGTGTGCCGTGAGATGCAGGCTGCACGATGGCACGACGGGAGGATGACGGGCAGGAGATTGGCGAGCGTGAGAGATGGCGGGGTCGCGAGTGATCGAAAGGACCGTAGGTGAATCGAGGTGAGAGTGAGAGGCACAAGAATAGGTGTCTATATGTTGGATGTCTATATATCGATGTCTGTATCGATCGATGCGAGGGTATCAACGCTTTCGAGGTTTGAATAATATAAGGGTAATAATGTAACAAAGAATGGGGCGTTGATGGACTGGTTTCAAGCTGTATCAAAATAGCAAAAGACAAAGCAAAATCAACAGTAGGAGAAAGGAGAAAGGATGCAGACACAACAAAACAAGGGATGAAGCTGAAAAGCTGAGAAGCCCAAAAGTGCAGGACGAGTGAGAGATGTGTGATGCAGTGCAAATCATGCTATTGGGGGGAAGGCTTGATGTAAATACAGATTGGGAAGGCACAGCTGGCCGATCGCCATCAACGTCACTGGCCGGGGCAGGAGCGAACGATGGTTTCTCGATCAGTGGCTCAGCAAGCTATTGGCTCACAAGTCACAAGTGGCAGAAGTCGCAGAATTGCTGGGCTCCCTCGCTGCTCCCTGTTCCTTCACGAAGCGCTGATGGGTGGATGGCTCTTGCTTTTTGGGCGCGCCACCCTGTGCGCCTTCCTTGTTTCGAGCTCTGTCTTTCCTCTTTCCTCTTTCCTCTTTCCTCTTTGCCTCCTTTCCTCTTTCCTCATTTTGCTCCGTGTCTCTGTGCCTCTTGCCCATCTGAGGAGAATAGAGCCATATTCCTCTCATTTCTTACGCGACAACTGGCTATTTTCTCCATTTAAATTTGAATTATGTCTAATCGGCCCAGGTTCCATAACTAGCGTGTCTTTGTGCCTGGTTATTCCTCTTTTCCTTGCATATTTCTGCTGTCTAGCGCCCCAACGGCTCCTCTGCCTCATATTGAGTTTTATGGTTCTTTTGCCGTCGTTTGCTGCTGTTCTTTATTTTCAGTACTGAGTAGATCTTGGCTCTCTTCTGCGTTGCTAACGGCCAGTCTCTTTGTCGACGCGTCTGAAGCGCCCTGAAGCCCTTGAAGCGCCCTTTGTAATATTTATATAAACCTGTGTTCCACCTCGTCTGGTGTTCGTTCGCTGTCCGGAAAGGGGCCTGAAACAAAGCAAGGTTTCTAGGTCTGGATCGTGCATCTGTAGGGTGTCATTGGCCAGCGAGCCCAGTGACGTCGTTCATGCATTACTGGCTTGCGTATCGGTGGTAGCCGCTTGCTCTAAATTAGCAGTTGGAACTGTTTACAGGGGTAAGCCAGTGGGTCCACTTACACTGTAACTATGTGCACGTGAGGAGTCACGCTGATACTTAAAGCTATATCGACGTAATAGTATCACGGTACAAAAAGTAAAGTAAAACGCGTGTATATATTCTGTATGTATAGAGGTAAAAACCTAGCCAGAGTGTTTAATCCTATAAAAGTAGGTATAAAGGCATTAGGCAGCAGTCACGTAACATATACAGAAATTTACCCCCTATAACGTCCCCTATAACCGCCAGGTTACAGAAGCTAACCCGTCCAATTACAAGGGACTGTATGTATCATAGTATCTTCCTTCCGACACACCCCCTCAGGTCGCCCAAAATGAGTGACCTGTTATAATAGAAAGACGAGCTATCTAACTAGGTAAAAACATCCTCTACTTAGAATCTAAATATACTAAACGTAAGTGACTTAAAGTTCCATACGGTAGAACACTTTATCGAGACTATCTGTATCTTTTTCCTAGGCAATTTCTATCCTCTTGAAGCCCTTAGGGAGGTCGTTGCTTAAGGTTACTTATAAGCCGGTCTCGCTTTAGGCCTCTACTTTTCTTCCTGCCTCTATAAGTAAGTATACCGTTAAATCTAGTACTTTAATAAAGCGCTAGGCCTTTTTATACTTAGCCTTTATAAAACACTTAGTAAAGTAGTCCGCCTCTATAAAAGTAATAGGCAGCTACTTAAAATTAAGGCGCTACGCGCGGTACTTTTGTCGTAGCTAGTAGTTGTATATATCGACGTATCGGAGTATAGTCTATAGCTTAAACAAGTCATTTGTAATTAAGTGTAAAGTACTTTTATTATCGCATCCTACCGTTAATTCAATCCTTAAGTCGAGTCTTATAAAGTATATTACTTTACTAAAGAAAATCGCTTCCTTAGAGACTCGTAATAGTATAAGAAGTTTAACTTTAGTAGTAGAAGTAGTAACCGTAAGTTACTTCTTAGCCTTTTATGTAATAAGTTCCCCGAATAACTTTATAATATAACCGTTAAAACTTTTACGGTCGATCTAGTTATTACTATAAAAAGCGTCGCTATAAATAGTAAAAGGCTCCTCCTCTAACGACTATCTTCCAAAAGTAAAACCGTAATTACGTATCCCGTATAAGTATAATATTAACTTGTCGACGGCTTTATAATACTTAAGCCTTAAGTTTTTATTATACGCGGCTAGTTTACTTATACTAAACGCTACGTTTAGGCGGGTAGTGATGCTTATAAATAGATATGAGCCTACCTTACGTAGGTAAGACGTGACCGACTTTAGAGCTACTACGCCGTCGGTATATAGCTTAAGGTTAGTAGTAAGAGGGACGATAAAAGTCTTACTACGTAATTGCTTAAGCGTAAAAAAAGTACGTGTAACCTTTTTATAATATTTTTTTTATAAGAGATATAAAGTCTTTTTTACTTTATCTCTTACGACGTAAATACCTAAGAACTACCTAATTTCGTTTAGTCTTTTTAGCTTAATACGTTATTCGAGAGCTTTTACTACCTTCTCCGTCTCTATAGTAAAATCCTTATAAAATATAAGTATAATATCATCTATATAAAAAAAAGTAACGATACTTAAGGCGATTATAATATATAGCTTATTAAAGACGTAAGTAAATGTAAGGTCTATGAAAAGGTTAGTAAGAAAACGTTGCCAAAGGAAAGGCGACCTCCTTAAGCTATAGAACGCCTTCTTAAGCCTTAAGACTCTACCTTTTACTTTATAGCTTAGCGGCATTTCCATAAATACCGTCTTATCAAGTATAGTATTTATAAACGCGTTGACGGCGTCGAGTTATATAGTTTTAAAGTTAAATTAAACTACGAAGCTTATCACGATACGAAATATTAGTCCCGTGAGTATATTTACACGTATAACGAAAGTAGACTCCTACTATTAATTACCGTATACTACGAGACGTACCTTACATATAGTAAAAATACCCTTACTTATCGCCTTATAAGAGTATACTTATTAGTTCCTAAGTACTTAATAACCGGCTACCTTATTTCGGGACACTTCTTCCCAACTATCGCTCGACTTGTGAGATTTTAAATAATTAATCTAAGCCCTCTCAAACGCTAACCGTAGTAGGTAATTTATTAGTTGCCTCTAGTTATCAAGTAGCGCCGCTAAATCCTTAAAAAATACAAACGGCATAGCTACATTAGTAGCGGAATACTTAAAAAGTGTATAAACGTCTTTACACCTTCTTAAAAAGTCGACACGAATATTCTTATAACTATATACCGCACGTACGCCAAAAACAAGCCTATAGGTATAAGTAAAAAGCTTACTTTAAGCTCCCAACTACCGGCTAGGACACCTATTTGAGTACTTAAACACAAACAATACTAGTATAGCTAAAACGTATAAAGACTCTAAAGGTATTAGTAAACGGACGTACTTACCCTTATAAAGGTTACCGACCTTTTATAGTATTTATAAAAAATACTTAATACTAGTAGAAAAATTATCTTTAGTTCCGTCGTATTTTTCTTTAAGTATATCTCCCACCGTATAAGGCTTATTTACTATAGTATAAGTGTCCTCCTAGATACCCCCTAAACCGAAAAAGAAGCTAGCGCTAACTAGTCGCTATTCGGTATCGTATACTAGTAACGTCTCTTCTTCTTTCGGTTTAGGCTTATAAATCTCTTACATTAATACCTCTATCGATACCTCTTCTACTATAACGGGTAACTCTTTAGGTATCTTTCTTTTGTAACAGTTTACCTCGTTAAAAACGACGTCTTTCGTCACTAGTACTTTATTTATCGACGATACCTAAATGTTATAGATATTAGTTAATTAGTAGCCTACTAGGTAGCCCATATAAACCCTAAGCTCTAGCCTTTTCTTTTTATTAACTCCTTTTTATACGTCGCTAGTAAAAACAAAAGCCTTATAGCCATATACTTTAAAGTAGTATAGTTTTAATAGCTTACCGTACATAAACTCGTAAAACGTACGCCACTCGAGGCGGCGTTTTAGTAAACGGTTAAGTAAGTAGACTACCGTCGACGTACACTAACGCCATAGGTTAAGTAGTAAATATACAGAAATCTTAAATACACGCGCTATAGTAATAACTACACCTTTTAAACGTTCGGCTAACCCGTTTTACGTTATAATACGAGGTACCGAAGGCTTAAAATTAATACTATACCGCGTCGCCTATCGTTTTACCGGTATAATATACAGCTTATAGTTAGCTTTAATATATAAGATACGATAGTTTCTCGTTTCGCTCTACGTTTTTAAATTATTCAAGAAGTAGGCTAAATCTTCGCTATAGGCTTTACCTTATTAGTAGTAGACGAATACGTAGCCGGTATATATATCGGTGACGTATATAACACGACTATAGTCTTAGTCGTCTCTTATATAGTTAGTCCAATTAACGTACAGCTCATTTATCGGCTTTAACGTTTCTCGTCTCCTTAAGTTTCGTTTCGACACCTGCTTTATTATTTTTACTTACCTATATATATCATACTCTACGGTAGTCGGCCCTAAAAGTCGAGCTCCTAAAACTTATTTAGTCAAATACCTTAACGCCTTTTAGCCTAAATAGCCTATACGTAAGTACTATAAGTACCTTATTGCCTCTAACTAAAGTAGTTGTCTACTAAAGAAGTAGACTTCTAGAGCGGGAGATATTAGAAAAGTAAAAAGTCCTACCGGGCGCTCGATTAAAGTAAAACTAAAGGAATACTCGTATAACTAATATACGACGTTTCTCGTACGTTTATACAGTATATTCGGCTTCGTATCCTAGTTAATCCTTTATTTCTTCAACAAACGTATCGACACTAGATTAAATAGAAAAGTTAGGTAGTATAATACCGACCGTATAATTTTATATACTTAACGACTTATTAAAAGACTAAAGTTTAGCCTCACACGTCTTCTTTTATTCACTTACACTAGCCTTCCTCTTATTACGATATTAACGGAAATCTCTTTTATATCTAAAAATCGTACACTTTCGTAAAATATATACTCCGTAGCCTCGGAGTCGAAAGCTATATATTTTTCGGCGGCTTGGGTGTTTCTTATAAAACTAATATATACCGTAGGTAAAGCTTCGTCGAGGGACTTTTTAAGGAGT
The DNA here is from genome assembly GCA_022392925.1 of Ophiostoma tasmaniense. Taxonomy (NCBI): domain Eukaryota; kingdom Fungi; phylum Ascomycota; class Sordariomycetes; order Ophiostomatales; family Ophiostomataceae; genus Ophiostoma; species Ophiostoma tasmaniense. The sequence goes on along the minus strand of JAKRGK010000006.1, from coordinate 1,151,881 downwards.
TATTTTTACTTATGCTTAGTCTTCTTTTTTTCGATTTTCTCTTTAAACTTAAGCTAGTAATTGAGGTTTACTTTTATCCTTTTTTTTAGGTTTGTTATATTATATAAGAAGCTTATATCGGTAGGCCTAAAGTTAAAGAAAACTACCTAATACTACTTTTATTTATAGCCCGCCAAATTATAAGCTTTACAGCTAACGTAAATACGCAAACGGGTAGTACCTTACTTATCGGTAGTCGTATTTATTCGTTTTCTTTTAGCGTTTTTTCCTCTAATATCTAAAGTAGCCGTAAAAATACTTTTTCTTACGATACGTAAGTAAAGCTTACTATTATTAAACGTAGAAACGATGTCTATAGTAAAGACTTTCACTTAGTATATTTTACTATTATAATCGGGTGTTATTTTCTTTTTATTCTTCTTATAGAAAGCCTATACGATATTATAATATACTTCTTTAAGGCCTAAGTAGTCTACTAGGCCTTTTAAGTTATTAAGCTAAATATTAGGCGAAGCTATAAGGCTTTTTATACGTACTACTAGTACTATCGTAAAGTCTTAGTTAATAAGCTATTTAGCGACAATAACTTTCGTCGGCTTCTTCTTATATAGAGCGTCGTACTTATTAGTAGCTATTAACTTAAAGTAGCGGGTGTCCTTTTAATAAAAAGTCGCTAGGTATTTTAAGTATACTACCGCGTCCTATTCGCTTATAGTACTAAAGCTTACTACGACGTACGTAAGTACCGTCTTTTTAATATACTTATATACCGTATCGTTAGCTTTCTTATACTTCTAGTATACGGTCTCCTTAAACTTTTTTACCTCGAGCTTAGATTAGTATATTCTCTATCCTTCGTCTATAAAGAACGCGGCCTCTCGTATTTTACTATCCTTCGCGTTGCGTACCGTAGTAAAAAGTACGTTATACTTTTCGTCAGTAATGATTTCGACTAAAAGTATCGGGGTATACACCTCGAGAGCCTCAAGCTTCGTAATAAGCTCTAAGCGAAGCTTTTCAGCACCCCTTTCATCGTACGTCGTAGTAGGGTTCCAGTAGTCCCAGTACTTATCTCCCTGGGTCTTTACTTCCTCTAGCCACTCATACCAAGTAGCGGACGAAGTGAGGAAAGTACGCGTCACGGCAGTAAGCTTAGGGGCGGTCGAGGCGTTATCGGTGTCGGAAAACATAGTTTCGGGGCTTTTCGATAAATTTAATGATTTCAGTAATGTTTGTAGTACGTTAGAAGATCCGGGCTCATAACTGTCGACGTAATAGTATCACGGTACAAAAAGTGAAGTAAAACGCGTGTATGTATTCTGTATATATAGAGGTAAAAACCTAGCCAGAATGTTTAATCCTATGAGAGTAGGTATAAGGGCATTAGGCAGCAGTCACGTGACATGTGCAGAGATTTACCCCCTATAACGTCCCCTGTAACCGCCAGGTTACAGGGGCTGACCCGTCCAGTTACAGGGGACTGTATGTATCATAGTGTCTTCCTTCCGACAAGCTATGCTGAGTCATCTCATCTTATGAGCTTACCCCATCCCTCCTATTTGGCCCCTACCCAGCCGAGGAGGCAGCATGTGCTTTCCAATTGGGGGGATGCTTACAAGTGGGACCTTGCTATCCGCTATCCGCTACTCGCTATTCGCCCTCTGTAGAGGACATGCTCCATCATAGACAAGCTGGCCGTTGAACGCGACACTCTATTTTCCCGAGTACAGCGCATCCGTCAACGTCGCACCGTCTTTTGCGACCTCATTGACACTGTTTGATCAGCCTGACCGACTATCTGCTACCTGCCCTTGATCAACATTCGTTTGATCTGATAGCTTTGCAACATCCTCGGCTCTTCACCTCGACCTCACACCAAACAGAATGGCTCCGCGACGGCTTCGACTGATGGTGATTGCTGCCCTGGCTTTCACCGTCACCATGCTCATCTACACCTCGCGCCTGCGCGACAGCGGCCACACCCCTGACCAGCGCACGCTGCAGGACTTTTACCACAAGACAAAGGGCGCTCTTGGTGGATCATCGGGAGCAGAAGCAAACAGTCCCGGCGGCAACACAGTCCCGGCCAAGCCGGTCGACCTGGACAACGACGGCGATGTTGACGAGGACGACCTGCGGTTGGCGCGCGAGATGCAGAACCGGCTCAAGGCGGCAGAGCAGCAGGCCAAGGACCAGGCGAATGCCAAGTCGCCAAACAAGCCGGACGCGCCGAGTGACGTGATTGGCGTCGGCAGTGCAGCCGGTGCAGGTGTTGCAGGTGTTGGCGCTGCCGGTGCTCCGCCTGCTGCCGCTGCGGCCGAGCCCGTGTCCGACGAGAACAAGGCTGTCGATGCCGAGCTCGATGCCATTGTCAAGAAGTCGCCCGGTAGGTCTTTTCCTTGAAAAAATACGTCCAAGACTAACAAAATAGTTGTCATCTTCTCCAAGACATACTGCCCCTTCTCGAAAAAGGCCAAGGGCGTGCTGCTGGACAAGTACGTGATCGACCCCGCGCCGTACGTTGTCGAGCTGGACACCCACCCGCTGGGTCCTGCTCTGCAGGCGCGCCTGGCCGAGCTGACGGGCCGGCGCACGGTGCCCAACATCCTGATTGGCGGCAAGAGCATTGGCGGCGGCGACGACATTGCGGAGCTGGACGGCAACAGGGCTCTTGTCGACCGGATCGTGACGCTCAGCAGCAAGCGCGTCACCATGAAGGAGCGTCTGGCGTAGACATCTTCTATCTTGTCTTGTTCTCTTCTTTTTCCACAAGTTCTTCTGTCTTCTCTCATATTACTTTGTGTCATTTCGTCGTCATCTTGGAATGGTGGGACTGGTGTCTGGCGTTTCCTGATTCCTAGCACTCTACTGCCAGGATGGGAGGTTCTCTTTTGTCGTTGATTCAACTGATAGAGTCTATCTAATAATACCTCGTAATTCGTCACTGCTCCTGTACCTCGTAGCAAGTGAAGCACGCATGCCATGCATCCTCGGTTCTTGGCTACCGTGTCCTGTCGCCGCCACTTTATCCGAGCAACCTCCATCATCCAAGATCTGCCATTGCAAAGTCATGATTAGGCACCCGATTAATGAACGGCCCATCCTGGTCCATCCCGACATTTCAAACATTCACCGACATTCGGAGCCGCTGGCCAGACTCTCTAGGGCACCTTAGAGCCTCTACAGAGTACAAAGCGGCGGACATCATAGCATGCAGCTTACAAGCATGTGGCTGCCGGTTGTGTGGGGAAGGCACACCGTTGCAGTAGTCGCTGTTGCTGTCGCTGTCCAGAGCCGGCTTCGGTGCGCTTTATTCTGCTGCCTGCGTGTTAGTGCCCAAACGAGAAGGAACGGCGGATCCGGGGAGCCAGCTGGCCGTCATGTCGTCACACTGCTCTGAACACTTTGAGTTTTTTCTACAATCAATTGATTCCTTACATGCTAAGCTTTCTAGGCTTTCTTATTCTTTCCAGATAAGGCCGAAAGATCGGATGCACAGCTGGTAAGTCCGGGCGCGGCTCGGCGCCACCCACGATGTGACAGTACGTCGGATGAAAAGTTGGATGAAATGAGAAATTTAACTTTTTATTTTAACCTTTTGCAATTAAATTCACTTTGCAAGAGTTAAGAGAACTACACCCATTCAACAAGGCATCACAGTAAAGGCGCCTGTCATGACGACGCTCAACGTACAAAGGGCGATGCCTGATAGACATGTGCAGATGTTGTCTTCCGCCTTTGGTCTTTCTACCAATGCAAAATAGGCGTGCCATTCACATTCTACTCTCTGTAGAGTTTGATCAAAACGCACAATTCAACAGCAATAGATGCATACTTCCGTAAGCACCAGCTGCAGGGCGCGGCACAGGGCTCGCATCAGACGATGGCATGAATAGAATCTCATCAGCTTCTAGAATGGCTTGACTTGGCAACTGGCACGACATAAAACTCTGCAGTTCCATCAGGGCGTCGCACTCATTTCGCTTGTTGAGTTGTCAAGACGGCATCATGTGTCGACGTCCGTGCTTACATAACACGCCCTTTCCGTCTATTCCCCGTCTCCTTGGCCCCAAGCTCTTTCCTCCCGGACGGATGTTGCCCCATCTTACGGCGCGTCGGTGGTAAGGGCGGGGAAGGCGCACTAGGATGTGATGTGCCACTTTGGTCACTTGTTAGTCATGTCGGTCAAGCCCATGTCGATGGGTCGAGGTCTAGATGCGGATACAAGGACACGAGCAATATGATACAATTCGACAATGGCAATGCAACAGCTAAATTTTTGTCGAGTAAGAACGGTATTTATGCTAGTAACATTGCCATGTCGTGCAAGGGTGACTCACCGGTGAATACGTAAGATTTTAGTGAAGCAAAGAAAGAAACAAAACTAAAGAAAACAATGTCAAGTTAAAAGCATGAATAAAGATGAGATTAAAACACAGATGAACAAGACCGAAGCATAGACAATACAACACGTCAATCACAAAATCAGAAAACTTAAGCTTTGATCGACACAGCCTCCCCAGACGACATCAGGGTTTTCCTTAAGATGAACTCTGGAGACATGCGCCACGATAGGATGAGTCGAATTGATGGTTCTTTTCACTAATTTGATTCATTCTGATGTGTTACCACGTTTTGTATCAGAACAGTCATAGACTGAGATGGACTAACAGTTAGAATGTTGGACCGTTTATGTTTGACAAAAAAAGCCAGGCTGTGTTGGAGATGGTTGTGTATTATTTTTATTTGTTTTTGATTCATTTTGAAAATACCAATGAGTCAAGGACGTAAACCCGAACATCACTTGATTTAACCAAACACATTGCTTGAAAGATTCTAGATTTCAGAGAAAATTAAAATAAAATTTCACAATTCGGATGTCCGTTGAATATATTAAATAATCGTTTCTGTAAAATAAGAAAGCTAAGCAGAAACAACAAAGCAACCCATACCAACACGGGCAAACCTCACAGATCGTTGAACATACGGTTCTTGTTGTACGAGATTCTTGAATCCATGACTGCATGGACGTCAGGATCATCGAAACAGAAACACAACGCTTTGTAATACATCCCAGGCAGCCTGCAAATCCAGGCAGCCGAATATCGACATAACATTACTCAGTAGACAGATCTCAATCACATCATGCATCTCCATGAAAATACCACCGTAGACTAGAAGGTAAAAGATTAGAGAAAGACTAGATCAACGGCAAGGCAGCAGAATAAGCATGGAGCATCGGGCATGATACCACTGCACTATTGCTCTCCATGGAGGTCGACTTCGATCTGACACACTATCGACCTGTTGGCTGGGTGGGATCTACATTGAGTCACGGCGAAAAGGCCGGCCGGAACGAGTACAAGGCTGCAAGTTTATTTTATTTTAATGTTTTTATGTCCTTTCTTTTCTTTATTTTTGTTAGACGCCTTCGAACTGGACCCGGTCTGACATGGACACCCATCCTGCCGGTGCACTGACATGACAGCTTAGGAATATTAAATTATACTGCAGACAAAAGCAGTTAGAAAAGAAAAGTATAAACAAAAAGTAAGAAAACACGCAGAAAAAAGAGAAGGAAAAACAGAAAAAAAGAAGAAAAAAAGAAGAAAAGAAAATTAAAAATCGGCTGTTACACTGCCACTACTACTGCAATAACACCAACCAGCCCTTATGATGTCAATATTCCAATCGGATACTAACGTCGACAACGTGTCGGCTCGCAGCCTGGTGCTCTTACGTACTTGACCATGCTCGCCTCATATGATGTCCTTCATGCCTCCTCGAGTATATAAGTCGGACTTTCCTTCTCTGTTTTGATTTCTTGTTCTTGCTTCATCATCCAGTCTCACAATCAAGCAATCAACAACAAACACTATATCTTCTCACCACCTCCAATATCAAACTGCATCCTGCAACCCCCTCCTCTTCTAAACACATCACCAACACTATGAGCAACTCCAGCTACAACGCCCAAAACACAAACAACATGTCTGCATACACCGACTCCATCCAAGCATATGCCAACGGCAAGTCCTACCAGACGGCCGGTAGTGCATCGTCTGCTCATGCTCCCGCTGCTGCTCCCGCTGCTGCTGCTGCTCCAGCATCTACTTATGCCTCGTCCACTTACAGCGACGCTTCCTACTACAAGGACTCTGCAGCGGCAGCTCCCAAGAAGTCCTCGTCCATGACAAACTCCATCAAGTCGTGGACCAAGGAGCTCATCTCGGACATGGGCAAGCCACCCACCAGCCGGTACGATGCGGCCCAGGCTGCGTCGTCGTCTTCGTCGCCCGCGTCATATGGCACAAACCCTATCGGTGCTCCTTACTGGAGCGACAACCGGCCTGGCAAGATGTAGATGAATGTGTTCATCTCTTTGTCTTGCTATCTCTTTTGCTTTCTGTTTTGTCTGCTATCTGTCTTGATGCTGGACATGCCATTGGTTCTTGTATATTTTGCTCGAGCCTCACCTGCTCTGATACACTCATGTTCCTGCTTATATGATCACTTACGAGAGCGTCGTTGTGCATTCTTTTTGTTTCCTTTTTCTTTAGTGTTTCTTGTTGTTTTGTTCTCCCTTTACTGGCATTAAAGTTTCTCTTGTTGTCGACATCTCACTTATTGTTGCTGAATCATATCATTTTACCATCATTTTCTCATCTCCTGTACGGACAAGCTGGCGATAGCAGAGGTCTTCTACCATATTCTTCTACACTCTCACCATCTTCTCTCTAGCCTGTCTGATATCTCTCTCACCATCACTGCTCTTCGTCCTGCTCGCCCGTCATTTACAGATCTATCCACCACCCGTCCCTCTCGCTGGACCGCTGCCACTTGGGCTTTGAGAGTTTCGTAGGGGAGGAGACCGGACTCGTCTCAATCCTCCTTTACAAAAATCTCAAAGCCCATGTGGCACCTGCCCATCGAGACGGAAGTGTCGTGCTTAGATTCTGGTGGTGACGGGAGAAAAGAAGAGTAGCAGAGAGACGAGATTTGCCAGACAGCCAGAGAAAGTAGTGACAGCCTGCAGGGAAATGATAGAAAGACCCTTGCTGTCGCCATTTTGCCCGTTGTTTGCAAGTGAATATCGTAGTCTACGTGAAGTAAAATCGGGCTGTAAGATGAACATGCAGCGTGTAGACCAGTAGACTAATCCAATTCGCGATAGTTATCACGGTAGTATCGTGATGTCTGGTCACCTGTGTCTGGTGTAAGCTTATTCAGCTACGACCTTGACACGAGGACTGTGTTGTATCTTTCATAATCAAGCCATCTTTTACGGCCATTGTCGTATGTCATCAATATCGTTCTTCAAGATGAATGGCATCGCCAGCTCGAGCTTGGCAACATGGCAAGGCTCACGAAGCTGTGAGACAAATTGTCCGGCTAGTGTTGCAATCAGTGATGACATCAGCCGCGCATCTAGACAGCCACTTTGTAAAATTCTCAATATAAAGACTAGAGGCTCTCAGCCGACTCGTGTAGTCCTGTTGAAGGTGAACGTAGCGGTCGGTGTCATCAACATGCCCGGCGGGGTTTCAGGCTCACATCGGCGTCGTCAACAAGTGCCAAACAGATGGGATTTGTAGAGTGCTGCTTGTGGAATAATCTCCGAGTGGAGCAGCAAGCAATCCCTCACCAACAACCAATGTTGAGAGCTTGCTTGCATTTGAAAGTGTAGTGAAAAGAGGTCAATGAAAATTACATAATCAACATAAAAATGCTATCATAATCAACACGTGACCCAGAAGGGCTGGAAAAATGGAACTAGCTCAACCAAACGCTGCCATGAATTTGGCGACATGATTGGATAGCCCCATATCCCACCCCAAGGGCAAGCGAGCCCTACGACGAATAGCGGGCCAGGCATGGGCAAGAAAGTAGGCAAGAATGAGCAGACGACTGTGGTAGGGCAATTTTTTACGCGCTAGCCCTTTTGGGGCACCTGTCCCTCAGAATTAGTTTTTTTTCTCCTCCCTCCACCAGTGTGCCGTGGGCTGTGGCCGTCTCCCTCTTGTTACCTTTCTGGATCCCGACCAGAAATCCCATCGACCTCTTTTTTCGACTCGACAACCACCACGACAACTTGTTCAACCGAAAGAGAAACGTTCATTTCTCTTCACACATCAAACAACAATCGCAAATATGGCGGATATCGAATACGTACGTGCACCACCCACCACTGGGATCATCTGGGCGTCGACCTGAATTGAGGAAATGAATTGCTGCCACCGCAATCTTCAAGAATCAAAGAGTTCAGGATCTTCAGATCTTGGGGGAGGACCATCTCAAATTGTCATCGAATCTTTACGAGTCTTGTCAGATCATGCGAATGAATGGAGGAAAGCCAGACAGATGGGCGCAGAGCCGGTCGAGCGTCGCTGCGCCGAATTGCCAAACGAATCGACCGACAACAAACAACAACTAGCAAGAAAACGACAATGACAACGCAAAGACTCTGCCAGCTTGGCAGAACAGCCTCCAGTCAGAGTATCGACCACAACCGAATTGCTGCCCGACGACACACAACATACAAGACAAGACTACAACGATTGACGATTCGAGATGGACCACCCCAAGACGACCACCCATGACCACCCATGATAGACATAGAGACACAAACAACGGAGACTAACATCCCCTACAGAACGCCGAGGAGGCCGCTGAGCTCAAGCGCAAGAGAGCGTTCCGCAAGTTTTCCTTCCGCGGTGTTGACCTGGAGCAGCTCCTGGACCTCAGCTCCGACCAGCTGCGCGATGTCGTCCACGCCCGTGCCCGCCGTCGGATCAACCGCGGTCTGAAGCGCAAGCCCATGGGCCTGATCAAGAAGCTCCGCAAGGCTAAGCAGGAGGCCAAGCCCAACGAGAAGCCCGATGTTGTCAAGACTCACCTGCGTGACATGATTGTCGTTCCCGAGATGATCGGCAGCGTCATCGGCATCTACTCCGGCAAGGAGTTCAACCAGGTCGAGATCAAGCCCGAGATGGTCGGCCACTACCTGGCTGAGTTCTCCATCTCGTACAAGCCCGTCAAGCACGGTCGCCCCGGTATCGGTGCCACCCACTCGTCTCGTTTCATCCCCCTCAAGTAAACGCATCGTTTACGACAGGTGTTTTCTTCTCTCCTTTTCCGTCTCTCTCATCAACCACCTCTCCCTCTCTCTCTCTACATCCCTCATACCACCACTATACTCATAACGAAACGGGAGGGCCACATTCTGGAAGCCATGGGTTTATATTTTTCATTTGTTCTTTAAATCACGGGGCCTAGGGGTGATGTTCACTTGCCACATCCCCATTCCATCTTTCTATCTAGGAACAGGCTTGGGGTCGTGTGGCTTGAATTAAAAAAAGTTTTCTTACTTTTTTGGGATGATGACGGGAAACATGTCAAAACAAAAAGTAAAATGAAAAATTGGGATCTGGCTCTCTTTTCCTAGAGATGGGATAGAAGGCCAGCCCTGGGAATTTAACAGGCGAAATCAAAAGCAAATACAAAAAAATTTATAAAAAACTACAGGCTGGTGATGTTGCGGGATGATATTTCTGTGGTAATGTATGCACGCGATACTCGCTGTTTTCTATTTCTATTCTAGACCAGAACTCCAATGAAACACGCTGAGATATGTACAAATAAAGAGAATGCTGGAAAACAACGCTGACATACGCTGTCATAAACTAAACTAGACGCAAAAAATGCTGAAATGAGAATGAAAACAGAACAAGCAAAACTTGCAGTTCCCTGCCGTCTCAATCAACTGCCCAAAGCTATAACCTGCGCGCCCACAACCAAAGCACTGCTTAGGGTGTAGGAGGCACAACGCAGCACTCAGCTCGACACACAAAGTCTTTATATTCCTTCAGGTAGTCGATCGTGATCTCTTCGCCCGGCTCAATCTTCTTCTCCGCCACCAGACTGATCTTTCCTAGCGCCGTCCTGACCTTGCAGTTGTTGGTCCGCTTGCATCGATGATTGATCAAGTCCGTCAAAAGATACACCGCCGCCTGGTGGTTCTTTCCAGTGTTGGGAAACGCATGCTCGGGCTGGAGACGGAATGCATACCGGCTAAACCACGTTATGACCGCTGTGCGAGCCTTCTTTGTTGTTGCTGGGGGTGGCAGTGAGTTCGTGGCAGCAAGAGCGGCATCCTGTGCTGCCTCTGGGTCGACAGGTTCAGGGGCAAGATCATATAATGCCAATTTTGCAATTGGGGCGAACATGCTCGAAAAAAGAGACACCACTTTGGCCACTGGCGACCCTGGCACGCTTGGAGTCACAGCACCTGTGACGGGCAGCTCTGCAGCCTTGATGCTAGCCCTTCCGCTACTTTGACTTGTGGCATCAGCATCGGCCCTCGCAGCTTTTGCCCTGTGTTCTGCCGCCACCTCCTCGAGGATCAGGGCACTGTCGGGCCGCATGCGAATGTGGTCGGCAGCCGAAAGATTGATGTTGACGCGCACATTTCTGGATGTGATATTAGATGTGATGAGATGACGGCACTCGGCCGCCTCGTGGGGGTCGACATTGTTTGCCCAAGCCAGGTATGGGAACGAGCCGTGTAGCTTTCGCCTGCGTGTGTCTGAGTACCCCCGGTATACGGTGTATGCCAGACGAGGGCCTTCCTTGTAGACATCATGAGTTGCCTCGAGGGCAGTCCGTTCTGTGTAGAGTACTTCGCCAGGGTTGTACTGCCTTAATGCAAACACGCAGAAGCCGAGGGCAGGGTCGTCGTTGAGACGGACTTCGATGTCGGCTTCATTTGGTGAGATTTGTGCTTGAGGCTCTTTGGATTCATCAACATTGGGTTCTTGTGGCTCGCATGGCTCGCACGGTGGTTGCGGCTCTGAGGGAGACACAGAGTTGTCTGAAGTGTGTGTATCGTCTTGGCGGTCTTGGCTTTCTGCGGATCTGCTGTTGCTGCTCGTATTTTCTTCGGGATCTGTAGATTGGGCGCTCAATCCAGGGGCACCGGCCTGAGGAAGTGTGAGCCCAGGCATGGCGGTTGACACTTGTGCAAGTGAGATGGCTGTAGAGAGGCAATTGCGACAATCGACTCAACGACTAGAGAAGAGGACGAGCTGCGAAAAGACGAAAACAATAAGAAATGAGGAAGAAGAATTGACAAAGGAGACCAAGCGCAGCGACAGCAAAACAAGGGTCGCGTGCTCGCTGTTAGAGGTGGAAGAGCGGCGAAATAGTGCTTGCTAGCCTGTATTTTCGGATGGACCCGTGCTGGCAGGTGATAATAAGGTGCTGGCTAAGGATAGAAGCTTATTGCGTGGAAGATTCTGATGCAAATCAAAAGAGAAGAAGATGAAAGGTAAGAGAAGCAAAGAATCGGCACAAAAGTTGAGAAGGCGACAAAAACGTAAGAGAAATAACAATGATGCATGGCATCAGCAAATAAGGAAGGCGCCCACACGTACCCAGCGACCGGGGAAATCAACGGGAAAGAACGACCTTGCCGACACTGACAGCCTGCCAATTTCGTCAATTCTATCAATTTCGCAGCCCTGCAATAGCAGCCGTTGTATTAGGAGACGCCACGCGGGCAGTCACGCCAAATGTACAGTGGGTGTACCTTCCGATGCGATGCCGGCGCATTGCTGTCACAATCGATGATTATAGTGCAAATACCAATAATGAGTCAGCAAGTCAACTTTTCACAAGACAATGCACAAGGCCTCTAGATACATCGCACACAACCTCGCAGACGTTTTCGTTTCTTTAGTAATATCAATTGTAGTATGCGAACGATAAAAGGATGAATGCTGTAAATGCAAAACAAAAAGAAATCAAGGGCAACAGCCTGCGCTTCGCTGACAACGAACATGGGCATTATGCCGACCAGGCCCGCGCTTTGCCGTTGCTTCTGTTGAACGGCAGGAGCATTGCTTCGCCCGTCAGCCGTCCTGCGCCCTTGCCTCAACCATGTCACCGCCCACCGTCTCTATGTACACCCCGAGGACGTATGTGCAACTTGGTTGGATATGGTTTTCTGTATGATTTTCGTGGTATAGTTGTGTAATAGACTCGAGACATCTACTGGGCCTTGGCGGCAGCAGCTGCCTGCTGGCGGGCAACCTCCTTCAGGTGCTGCTGGCGGTAGTGCTCGACGACCTTGTCCAGGTTGATGTTGTGGCCGGCGGGGACGTTGTACGGGGAACTAGCCATAAAGATCCTACACTGTCAGCCATTGCTCGAACGATCCTCCCAATATACTCAAACTTACTCGGGATTCCGCAGCTCGACGTGGGTGTTGCGGGGGACGTTGTAGAACAGGTTCTTGTCCTGGGTGGCCTGGTCGATGGCAGCACTGTGCAGGGTGTTGCGGGTCTCCCACTGGGTGGTCAGGTAGGAGAACTTGTTGAGGTACGCCTCGAGAGCATTGGGCTCGCCGTCCTTGCCGGGCCGCGACAGGGCGTACAGGGCGTATGTGAAGGGAATGGCGCCGAGGAAGACGAAGAAGGCAGTCTGTTGGTGATTCGGTTAGCTTGATCTTCCTAGGTTCAAAAGTAACAGATTAAACATACACCCATGGGCTCATCGACGGGTGCAGCATGGCCGTGGTCGTGGTGATCGTGGTGGTCGTGGCTGTGGCTGTCGGTCGAGCCGAAACGGACGGAGGGCGTCGAGACCATGGCGGGCCGGACAAAGGCGGCGCGGGCCTGGCGTGCCGCAAAGGCAGCCCGTTGTCTTATGGGCATCATGGTGTGTGGATGTGTGTGAAGCGGTCGGATATCAATATCAATCGATACGCGATTGCTGTCGGCGGTGGTCAAGCCCGGATGTCGAGGGAAAAAGCCCACACGAAACGAAATCGACGGTCCGGGGCAGAGGCAGAGGGATTCAGATTGGCCAATCAGACGGCAAGAATATACCGTAAATGGGGCTCTATGAACCAGTCAGAGACCTCGAATTAGGAGAAGCTGACTGATTGGCTGGTCGAGTACCGTGCAATTTAGCATGTTTATATACTCGACACTGTATACAGCTTAAATTACATAATCTTTCACGGCGACTGCGCTAAAGACTCTAGCAGCAACAGCTGTTAACTTTGAGTGGCAAGGCTTTGGAGCCTGGAGCTTCAAGGACACTTTTCACTTCACGGTCTCTTTGCGCTTCTGTTAGATTCCGCCACCACAAATAGCAGACTCACCTGTCCTTTTAAAATCATACTCTTCGCTCGGTTTCCTTCTTTTCGTTTCATCTCAAAATTAAAGTCTCTTCCAATCTAATCTTCATTCTCATCCTCTCTTTTCTCATCATCATCCTCGCTTTTTTTGTTTCTCCAAATTCAAATTCGGAATCTATTTGGAAATATCAAGGAATTATTCACTTACACGCAAACTCACATTACATAATGACGGTACAGTCTCGCATGGCCATGGCGGCCACCGGCCTCATGTCTGTGTCTACTGTTGTAGCACTCAGCTCTGACAATGCACAAAACTCTGCCATCCCAGAACAGGCCAACAGTGACATGATCTGCCACACAAACGTCCAGTCAGAGTGTTATCCACGGGTATTTGAGCCCACACACGAGTTCCAGGCCATTCGACCGGACCAAGACATTCCTGCTGGCCTGCATGTGCGCCTCAACATTGGAACGGGCGAGCGCGAGGCCAAGATCTACAACAAATCAGAAGATGTGCCGGCAGAGCTCAAGGACCTGCCCGTGGAAAACAGTGTTGTCGTTGTTGACTCTGTCCCTGAAGAGGCCGAAGAGGCGGCAGAAAAGGTGCCGGTGCCGCCTCGCGGAGCCCCGGCTTACGACGCGGCCGGCGCCATCAAGGACCCGGTGTCCAAGGGCGCAGACGGCACTGAGGCGCTCAACTTTTTCCAGTCTCTGGACCTGTTCAAGAACATGACGTCGAGCACCACGTTTACAGACGGCAAGCTGGCACAGACACTTGAGTCGCTGGACCTCGTTGAGGAGTTGGCGCACGACATCTTCTACGGTCTTCAGGTTGTCGAGAATGCAGCGGCCACGCGCCAGCTGCTATGCTTGGCCGGAAACAGCACCAACATTGCCGTTTCTCAAAAGGCAGCGGCCATTATCGGCTCAGCCGTGCAGAACAACCCCAAGGCCTTGGCCCAGGTTGAGAAGCAGTGGGATGCTTACAAGGCGACTGTCTGCGATGATGCGACAGCTTCCACTATGGGCGACAGCGTGTTTTCGCTGTACAAGCCGTTTTCTGTGTCGCCGGCATGGGCCCGCTCACGCGTGCTGGCCCTTAACGGCCTGATCCGCAGCGAAACGATCATGAAGGAGTTTGTGGCCAACGGCGGCCTGAGTGAGGTGCTGCGAATCCTCGTTGAGCAGAGTGACGAGACCGACTCGACTGCCCATGACAATGTGCGGCGGCGCGCGGCCAACCTGATCAGCGACAACTTCCTGGACGAGAGCATGAATGCGCGCATGGACCTGTGGCCCAAGCAGGACGACAGCGCGTGTGCCCAGGAGGGCAACCAGGTGGCCAATAGCTGCTGGAGCGCGCAGATTGAGAAGCAGTCCAACACGCACAAGAAGGACAATTCGCACTGGTCGCACGAGCTGTGGGTGATGATGCAGGCCCACGCTCTCGAGGCTGCCATCAAGGACTCTCGTGAGGAGTTGTAGACGTGTTTGTTTTGTTTGTCTGTTTGTCCCTTGATGTAAGATATGCATTTTAGCGTTATAGCATATTATCCTGCAGCACACCTAGGCCAAGTGCCTACTTCTAAAAATATACCCAATCACAATACTCAACTCCTCAGAAATGTAAATCAGATGACACTCGATGAACCCAATACGATTGTGTAGTAGTTGATTGCTGAGGAGGTCAGCCGAGGAGGACCATGCGGAAACTCGAAAAGTTGTGACTGAAATATGCGATATGATGTTTGATAGAATCAATAAATTCAGAAAAATAGGCTTATTCAAACAAAGCCATCCAAAAATATCAAATAAAATCTAGGCGTTTGCCAAATATATTCGACTGCTCACTCCCGTTGCCAACGACGTCGAGATTGGCAAAATAAGTGGAACCTCGAGTTGAGACCCAAATAGGACTAGCTCGTCTCGTGCAATCGGCGCCTGTGTGCATCACGGCCTTGTTTAGCGTCGTTTTGCGTGCATCAACGCCAAAGATGCAAACATTTCAAAGTTGCCGAATTTTCAAACTGTGGGCGTTCAATTTCCGTGATTTCAGATAGAAAAAAAGCAAGCAAATTTACTGCGTCTTGACCATCTTTTCCAGGGGTGCAGACTGTAATCCCTCACCGCCACCTAAACGGTGCAAATAGTCTTTTAACCGCCAGTTCGACTAAACTCACAAACACTAACAATGTTGTAAACTCCCCTCTCACTCACTTATATATACCCTCGTTTCCCATCCCCATCTCTCGTTTTTAAAAACTTACCTTCAAATCTGCACCCAACCTCTTCACATACTCCTTACATACTGTTCACACACATCCACACACATCTACACCCTTTTGCACAATGCAAGCACCTCCTGGCCTCGAGATTCGCGGCACCAAGTCGCCCCAGGGTTCCTTGCCGCCGACCAAGGGCCGTGGCCTGTTCAGCACCAAGACCTTTGAGCCTGGTGATCTGATCGCGCTCTTTGACAAGCCCATATTTGCAATCCCCGACCGTTATGGCACTGGTCAGACGTGCAACAACTGCCTGCAGCCTTTCCGCCAGCCTACCAAGCTGTGCAGCGCCTGCCACGTCGTGGCCTACTGCTCACCGGCCTGCCAGCGCACGAACTGGACGCGCTACCACAAGTTTGAGTGCAAGCCCCTGCAGCGTGCTATTGAGAGTGCGGCCTCGAATCTCATTGGTGAGCATGCAGTAAGTGTCTTGGCGGCCGATAGCACGTCCGTGATCCCCGATGCCGACATGGATCGGGTTCAAATCCCGGCGCCCGTGCGCGCGCTCATCCTGACGATGATGCGTTACGAGAAGGACGCCTCCATCCGCGCGCAGATTGAGCGGCTCGAGGACAATACAGTGGCTTTTGTAAGCCAGACCCGCCTGTGGGACGACCTGAAGATGCAGGCGGCAGCGGCGTGTCGCTTCACAAACCTCGAGAGCGACGAGAAGATCAAGATGGCCCTTGAGATTCTGTGCCGCATCCACACCAACGCATTTGACCGCAACGACCCCGATGTCGGCACTGCTGGCCTGTATCTCGATGCCACGCTGGCCATGGCCAACCACTCGTGCATCCCCAACGCCGTCGTCGCCTTTAGTGGCCAGAAGGCGTTCCTGCGCTCGACAATGCCCATTGCCCCCGGCGACGAGATTCTTATCTCGTACACCGACTTCACCAAGCCACGCCACGAGCGTCAGCAAGCCTTCCAGCTGTACAACTTCCAGTGCGCATGTAGGCGTTGTGCCGACGATCTGAATGTCTACGACGTGTGCAAGCTGATCGCGTCGGACCCCAAGACAGCGCCCGTTGTCGAGTCCAATGACCGCTTCACGCTCGTGCCCGATGTTGAGATCATGCGCAACCCGCCTGTGCTGGCCCCCGGAGCAGTCCCGGGCCCGTCGGCCAAGGAGGTCGAGGCCATCTTCGATCGGTGTGATATTGAGGCCAACGTCGATCCCACTGACCGCCTTGCATACATGCGCAAGCTCTGGATCGAGTGCCAGCCGCTCATCAAGGCTGAGCACTGGGCCGTCGAGCCACTGGCCGCGCTGGTGCGCCACACCACCATCTACCTGACCGAGGTCAACAACTACCCGCATGCGCTGGCTCTCGCCTGCTATAGCGCCCAATACATCGACCCGTACAAATACCCGGAGCCGTTTTCACAGTGGCGCATCAAGGGCTTGATCGTGATTGCCAAGCTGGTGCCGCACATCATGCCCATCGTGCACCCTCAGCAGGCATACGACAGCGGCCGGGCCCACAAGGAGGCCATTGGCCAGCTGCGTGGCGGCGACCCACGCAAAAAGGTGCTGCCGGCTGTCCTCGAGGCGCTGCCGGACCTGGCAGATGGCGGCATCTACGAGGCTCTGATGCTCATGGCCCTGGAGCAGGGTCCCAAAGGCCACAGCAACGAGTGGGCGACGCTGGGTGCGGCGCAGCTCATGCTCGACGATGTGCGCCGGGGACCGGGACACGGCCCAGTCACCCGGGCGCTGGCCCAGTGGTATGCCGCTCCCACGTCACCGAGCATGAAGGCGTTCTTTGACAGAACCTTTATGAACGCCATCAACACACTCTCGTCGCTTGCCATTACCATCATCAAGGACATTCTGGAGTAGATTGGCATGACTTAGATAGCGATTTTGAATAGTGTAGCGATTTCGGCCGAAACGATTTTGCATAGTTGACGACAGCGACGACGAATTGCAGTAACGGGTACCTGATTGAATTGAATTAGCTTTTGGTTTGATAAGTGATCAGAGTGATGGAAACGCCACTTGTTTGAGAATTGCTTGTTTTGGTCAGTAGCACAGCGCAAGGCATAACTAGGCTGATGCCGTATCCTGATCGTCGCATGGGTGTGCAGCACACACCACGTCGTTCCTGCATGTTGCATTGTGTTTGCATTGTGTTTGCATTGTGTTTGCATATGCTGGCGTATTGTGTTTGCATTGTGTTTGCATTGTGTTTGCATATGCTGGCATATTGTTCCGACATTACAGCAAGCTTTGTCGGGGATTGATGGCCAAGTGCTGTACCCTGGGGTATGCCGACAAGGTTGCTCGAGTTCGCACCATTGCCGGTCTTTGAATGATCGTCGACAGTGTCTCAGGTCTCGGCCCAGCCTTGTCCGGATCATGCACCTCGTCCCTTGTCACTGCTTAACTTTAAGAGAACCTAGGAACAGTAGCGGAACATGACATCGGAGTCACTCGATATCAAGCTTGTCCTCTCTCTGCTGTGCGAGACACGACTTGTCGAATCTGCAACCGCCACCTCATTGGGTACAGCGCAGCTCGCTGCATGCAGTTTGTGACCACGTTCAGCTTCCTGCCAGTCTGTTTGAAACAGCACCTGTGTATCTTGTAAATTGCTGGTGCAGCACTGCTGACTGCATGAACGGGCCAACTCTTAATTTCTTTGTCTGGCCTCCCCCTGCTCTTGCTGGTCCGATGAGAGTAGTCACTGGTAGTCGACAGCCTCAAAGTCCACCTTGTCCCTGCTGCTGTAGATCGTGCTTGATATCCCGTTTCCAGTGTGCCCAACTTGATTCGAATTGCTCCCAACGCAGTGCCTGGTCTTTTTGCTTTTGACTTCCCTGTGCTTGCCTGACTTTTCTTTTTGATACGCTCCTTTTCTCATCCTTTTGCTTGTGCCATCGTGCCGTCTTGTTATCCTTCTTTTGTTTATTCTCGTCATCTGTGATAGACGTCTAGGCAACCCTTACACTTGCCTTCATCTCATTCTTTTTCTCTTCTACACCGAAGCTGGCCTTTGCATTCGATCACTTTCAACATCCAAGCACTAATCACACTTGGCCAACATCAAAATGAAGGCTGGTACATCAACTGCCGCGATGGCGGTATCTATTCTCGCCGCTCTACCGGCTGCTACCCTAGGTGCCTCGATCGGCAGAAATATCGAGCTCACAAAGGAGATGCTCGAGATCTCTGTGTTTGGCGGCCAAACCATCAAGGCACCCCAGGTCGCCAACGCCGGTTTCTATTCCATGGGCCGTGGCCCTCGTGCACTCGCCAAGGCATATGCCAAGTTTGGTGTAGAGATCTCACCTGAGCTGCTGTTGATTCTCGAAGAGCTTCTCGAAGCGCTTGGCCTGGGTAGCCTCATCGGCGGTAGTGGCAATAGTACCGCCGGCAGTGGGTCAGGGACCGGCACAGGCGGCGGCAGCAACAACCAGTCTGCATCGGCCAGCCAGGGAATGGTGGCGGCGGTGCCGCAAATGTTTGACAGCGAGTACCTCGCACAGGTTAGCATCGGCACGCCGCCGCAGACACTTAACCTCGACTTTGACACGGGCTCGTCGGATCTCTGGGTCTTTAGCTCGGAAACGCCCAAGACCGAGCAGACGGGCCAGGCGCTATACAACATTGCATCGAGCTCGACGGCCAAGAAGCTCTCCGGCGCGACATGGAAGATCACGTACGGCGACGGCAGCGGCTCGTCTGGCGACGTGTACATGGACACTGTCAGCATTGGCGGCGTCACAGTTGCCAACCAGGCAGTCGAGTCGGCCACGCAGGTATCGTCGTCGTTTGCAAACGACACTGCGTCGTCAGGCCTCCTGGGCCTGGCCATGAACACAATCAACCAGGTGCAGCCGACGCCGCAAAAAACCTTTTTCTCTAATGCAATGTCCAACCTTGCGATGCCGCTATTCACAGCCAACCTCAAGAAGAGCCAGGCCGGCAACTACAACTTTGGGTTCATCGACCCGACAGAGTTTCAGGGCGCCATCTCGTTTATCGACGCCAATGTGACACAGGGATTCTGGCAGTTTGAGTCAGCGGGCTTTGCCGTTGGCAACTCGACGACGACAGCCATCACGAGCATGCCGCACCAGGCCATTGCCGACACAGGCACAACGCTGCTGCTGCTGCCCGCAGAGATTGTGGATGCCTATTACGCCGCCGTGCCCAGTGCCCAGAACAGCGCCGAGTTTGGCGGCTATGTCTTTGACTGCGACGAGAACCTGCCCAACCTCACGCTGGCCATTGGCTCGTACAACGCCGTGGTGCCCGGTGGCCTTATCAACTTTGCACCAGCCGATGGTCTCTCGGTCTCGACTGCCACTACGTGCTTTGGCGGCGTACAAGCATCGGCTGGTCTCCCATTTGCTATTTATGGCGATGTCTTTTTGAAGAGTCAGTTTGTCGTCTTCCACGGCGGCAACACCCAGCTCGGCTTTGCTTCCAAGCCGGTGTAATGTCTTTGCGATCTGTTGATTTTATTAGTTGATTTGATGCAGAAAACGGCAATGATTTCTCCCTGCTATGCATTTAATATGTTATGTTAGATTTTCCATTTATTTCCATTTAAACTTGACTTACATTGACAAAGAAAGATGTGCGGACCGCCTATCGCGTCGCGTGGTGAAGATGGCGATCGGCAAATCTCCCTTGAGATTGGCATCCGAGTGAGACATGCATGGCACCAATAAAGAAAAGACCAGTAAAGTTAAGTAACGTGAAATTAATCGCGAGAATCTACCAATGAACAAAGAAACCAAATGATGAGCAGGCCTATCCTAAAAAAAACGTAAACACTCGAAAAGCAAAAACATAACCAAATAGATCGTGAGATGCCCAAACCATTATATGACCAAATACCGGAAGAAGCAGGTATCCAACAATCAAAATGCAAACCGCTGCAATAGCCAAACATGAACCGAATGCAAGCCAGTGCCAACTGAAAAAGGGACATTAAACCCCCAAAAGAAGAAGAAAAAAAGAAGAAACGTAAACTCGGCAGGACTGCCAGGATATAGTACACACGGAGTCGAGACCCGTCTCGAAACCAGCAAGAAAAACATGACAACAGACAGCAGACAGTCTAGCAGCACTTGCTCCGGGATGATGTAGTGTCGTTGCGTGGTGGCTCGCCGGCCGCGTTGGGTGCGTTGGGGTCGACTGAGATGTCGGGCGCAAACCCGGGCGAAAAGAGCCAGCTGCGCCGGTCGCGGCCTACCCGGAAACTTCCCCGGGCGTTAGCAGCATCAAAGTAGCCGCCTCCATAGCCGTAACCATGCTCACCGCCGTGGGGTGTGAGGTAGCCGTCGCTGGGCATTGTCGGAGGACCGCTAGACGTAGCCGCAAGAAGTGCCTGCTGCATTTTGCGATTCTGCTCGACAAGCTTGCGAGTGACGACCCGAAAAACTTCTTCGACACCCTCACCGCTCTCTGCAGAAATCTCATGACACGCATCCCAGCCGGCCTCTTGGTTCCAGAAACCCGAGCTCCGTTTTGAGCTGGGGCTACGGGGTTCTGGGGCACCAAAGGCCGGCGCGACACCCGAAGATGACGGGCCGTGCGCTAGGCTGCTCAAACCGTTACCTCCCGCAGACATGCCGGGAAAGCCACCACTGCTTGCACTGCCAACATTGCTCGTAGTGCCCAAGTTGCTGCCCAGCATGCCACCAAGTCCGCCAGCCGTGGCCGGAGGTGTGCTGCTGACACCGGGCGCGAGGTTCTCGGCAACATACGCGATGCAGCGCTCAAAGGGCACCTCGCGTTTCGAGGGATCGCGGGCCACAATATCGGCCTTGGTGCCAACGACGTGGAGTACAATGTCTGAAGGCAGGTTGCGGCGCAGCTCGGTCAGCCAGATGCCCATTTCAGCAAATGAGTTGGCATCGGTGATGCTGTAGCAGAGGATGCAGGCGTTGGCACCGCGGTAGTAAAGGCGTGAGATGGAGCGGAAGCGTTCCTGGCCGGCGGTATCCCATATTTGTAGACGGACGACGGTATCCGAGTCGGAGTCGACAACGCGTTTTGTGAGGAAGCTGGCGCCTACAGTAGACGTGACTTGCGACGGGTCGAACGAGCCTTTGCAGAAGCGCGTCACAAGAGACGTCTTGCCGACATTTGAAGTACCCACGACAACAATCTTGGCCTCGAGCGAGGACATGACGGGGGGTTGAGGGGGGAGGAGGGGAGAAGCAGATGGGGGGTCGCGAAGTCTGCGGAGAAGAGGAGAGGAGAGTAGACGAAACACGAGTGTCGTGAAGAGAGAGAGGCAAGAGAAAGAGGAAAGAAAGGAAAGAAAAGAAGACAATGACGACAGAGGGGTGACGCACAGAGCGTTGATATGAAGTGTTTGAGAGTGGAATGAAGACGGGGGAGCGGAGCGCGGCGTGGTAGGCAGCTGGCAGTGGAGAAGGTGACCACCGAGGTGAAGAGAGGGATGAAGTGGGAAGGAGGTATTGTTTGCCAATAGGGAAGGAGTTGCCGGCAGGGCTGACCGGAAGAGGAATCCAGATCTTAGAATATGAGTAACATGGGTTGCACGGGTTGGCAGTATTGACTAGATAATCACAAAAGGAAGGAGCGTACAGTGGTGATACAGCGACTGCGAGCCAAAATAACAGCCAAAATTGCGGCGACGCAGGATGCGACAGCAGAATGCGACGACGTGCTACAAGCCGGTCTGAGCCTGTGACTGTGTATCTCTGTCATGACCAGACAGTGTGCTCATTCCGGAAATATAACAAGACAAAAGGGGCAGAGGCGAAGCAGCCAGCCAACGAGCGGCCAGAGAAGGCTGTGAGGGCATGTGAGGGCATGTGAGGAGATCAAAGGGCTGCAGCAGGTGGATGGCAAAGCAGAGACAAACAAGCCGGTGTAAGCCCGCAAAGGCCTGGCCATTGGACAAACAAAAGCGCCGCAACCAGCCATAGGTTGTGGTTGTCGTGCTTCTGCCGTGTGTTCCGTGCCAGGCTGAACAGCCTCTCTGCAGGTCTAGCGGCTCATCTCTCTTATAACGTTTACCGGCTGTCATTGGATGGCCGATCCCAGGCTTCGTGCTTTGTATTTTGTGGTTTGCATTGTGGTTTGTTGGCTTTCAGCGTGGCAAGTCGATGACGGGAATCGTGATGCTAGCTGCAGGTGCTAGAGCTGCATGCTACAGGGGGTTTAGCGTGGCGAGCCGCCTGTAGATGTCGCACAGCAGCAAACACCTATCCACTAGCGCAATTTGGTGCAGAGCACCACTGTAGCGCGCGCATCGCCGTGACTTGGTGATCACCAGACACAACCGCACAATTCCAATCATACATCACGACCCACGACCACGACCACACGACCTGCAGTACGAACGGCATTGAATCGCCGACTAGGTCACGTTCACTCTACACACACCCCGCACAATGCCCACGGCACAGGAGCTGCCGTCGCTCGACGACCAGGCGCGCTTCGAGATCATCATGAAGCATGGCCACCAGGACCTCGTGCAGGCCGTCGCGTTTAATGCATACGGCGACCGCTGTGCGACAGGCTCCGTCGACGGCAAGATCCGCGTCTTCAACCGCCACCGCGACGGCATGTGGCGGCTGTGCGACAGCTGGGGGGCCCATGGCGGCGAGATCCTTGAGCTACAGTGGCTGCCGCCCACCATCTACCCGAACCTGCTGGCGTCAATCGGTATTGAAGGTCGTTTCAAGCTATGGACAGAAGACCCGGCGGC
This sequence comes from Ophiostoma tasmaniense, assembly GCA_022392925.1. NCBI lineage: Eukaryota > Fungi > Ascomycota > Sordariomycetes > Ophiostomatales > Ophiostomataceae > Ophiostoma > Ophiostoma tasmaniense. Next base: position 1,128,749 of record JAKRGK010000006.1, on the reverse strand, counting down.
GGCTCCGGGACGTCGCTTCAGCCAGCGCGCAAAGGGAAACGCCAAAGCCGCCTTCGAGACAAGGTCGTCGCGGTCGCCCTACCGCTCCTTTTCCATGAAGCACAACGACGAGACACGCCATACACACCTCGCCCTGCTCGCAGCCGACGGTACTCTGACCGTACTTGAGAACGATGTGCCTGAGAATCTGGGCGACTTTACCTATGTCGACGAATTCCGCGTGTGCGCAAAACCGGCGCGCGGCGAGGAGGCCAGCTTCCGCGTGCGCTTTGACCCCAACCCCGAACCATGCTACACAGCATTGAGAGCAGGCGTGCGTGCGGACGCCCTGAGTCTCGTCGTCGCCGCCATGAACAGCGTCAAGATTTACCGTACGCGGCCAATTACCACTACATCCTACGGGCTGTCGGGTACGGCTCGGGCATTCTATCTGGCAGCCGAGATTGATCGGCACGGCGGACTTGTGCGTGATATTGCCTGGGCACCGGGAAACTTCCGCGGCTACGATATTATTGCGACAGCTTGTCAAGACGGCTTTGTCCGTGTGGTGCGGCTAGACACACCCTATGGGGCAAGGAACGACGGCAAGTCATGGGCTGCACACGACGTGAACTCCAAGACGAGCGAGTCAGCAGGGACCGGCCAGGGCCGGCGAGGTCGAGATGGAAAGCAGGCGGGCGGTATCACAGCGGCAGCCAATGCACAGTCGGGCGGCAGCTCACACACACCAGCAGGAGCCAACGCATTATCAACACCAGCATCTATCGCTTCGTCCCTGTCGTCAACAGCGCGAGACTCGATGGACTACGGCCAAGATGACGGCGACTCAAATAGCATGCCAGGCTCGGCAACGACATCGTTTGGAGGACTGCCCCCTGTGCCGGATGCAGGTCATGGCGGTGTCGGTGCAGACCGGAAGTGGACCGGCGAGGCTGGACAGATCAGACACACTGTGCGCGAGCTATCAAGGCTCAGCAGCAACCAGACGCCTGTGTGGCGAGTCTCATTTGACGATGACGGCCAGATCCTGGGTAGTGTCGGTGATGACGGCAAGCTTCTGTGCTACCGGCAAACGCCCGATGGCTCGTGGGCTCGCAGCTCGGAGCTGTCCGTCATGAAGATGCGCATGGCAGTTCCTTGAAGGACTCTTCATTTAGGAAGCCGTCAAAATCAATTTATCAGGGGCAAGCCGAGAGCACGCGGCCTGGTCGTGACATACTAAACAAGCATGCTATTCATGCGATAGGCGCCATAAGGATCGTATAGCAGGCACAGGCGCACACTTTCAAGGCAAGAGCACCTAGGATAGGCAACTCAAGACAGCGTGAGTCTAATGTAACAAAACGCCATGTATATTAAGAGCAAATGCCAGCAGATAATATATAGAATATACTGTACAATAATGTAAAGAAAGATGGAACATCCAAGCAAACAAAAATAAATAAAACGCTGCCTACTCCAACAGTTAACCATGAATGACAATGCTTTTGATGTCCGGCCGCGGGCATTACGTGATACCCGACAACGGAGCCGACGCCGACATCTACTTCCGGCGCTTGCCACCACCGCCCGAGCCGTCGGTCGGCGCACGCCGCTTCTTGCCCTCACGGCTCCAGTACTCCTTGGTCTCGCGCTTCTCGCGCTCCTTGCGCTTCTCCTCGGCATCCGCCACAGCCTTGCGGTGCTGCACGCGCGATGCCTCCTTCTTGACCGCCCGCCTGTCAGCCACGTCGCGGCGGATCGTGCCCAGGCTCTGCATGAGCTCGCGCACCTTGCGCTCCTCACCACCGACGACGACGGCACGCTTCTGCATGTACGTCGGCTTCTTCTGCTTCTTGGTCTGCACAATCTGCGACCGGAAGGGCAGCGAGGCGGCCAGCTGCCGGGGCACCTTGAGCGCGTTGAAGTGGCGGTCCTGGCGCTCAATGGCACGGTACTGGCTGTTGCGATCCTGCGGCGTGGCCACGTTGTTGTCACGGCGGATCTCGCCCGTGAGGCGCATGGGCTGCCAACCGATCAGGTTGTTGGCCGGGTTGTAGAAGCGATGCGGCTTGATGGGGTACCACGCGCGCAAGAAGACAATGTCGCTGAGCAGCACCTTGTCCTCAAACGTCGCACGGAACGCACCCTCCTGCTTGAGCGCATGCTTGATCTGACCGCGGATGCCCGAGACCGTCTTAATTGCGGCGCCCTCAAACTTGGCAATCTCCAGCGCCGAGTTGAACATGTCCTTGATGAACGCCGTGTTCTTGAAGATCTTGTACGGCGAACCAGTGAGCTTGAGCTTCTTGACAATCTCGGTCGACTCGTCGACGTTCAGCACCGTACCCGTTGCGGCAATGCGCAGACCCTGCTGGTTGACGGCTGCTGACGTTGAGAAGGACTGGAAGCACACAAAGCCCGTGTTGGGTGCCACAAAGGGGCCATAGAACTGCGCGAAACAGTGCATGTGCTCAGGCGTGTACTTGAGCATGCGGTTGCGCGTGCGCGAGTCCGAAATACTGTAGATCGGCATCGTCTGGAAGCGGCGCCAGCCCAGCGAGAAGATGAGCGGGTCGTTGGTCTTGAGAATGCGCTTGTGCCAGCGGTGGCGCTTGAGGCGCACCTGCAGGAAGCCAAAACGGTCCTCCGTCGCCGTCAGACCGCCGACGATCAGCGGCATGCGCGCCTCAAACAGCTTCATGAACTCGGCCGGCACACCCTCAATCACCATGCGGCCGTACTGGCCCGCGCGGAAACCCTCGACGGCCACGCGCTGGCGCTCGTCCAGCTCCTCGTACTCGGCCTTGTTGATGTCCAGCTGCTTCTGGATCAGCGACTTTTGCGCCTCGTACCAGTCGTCCTCGCCGAACTCGTCCGCGGCCGTGCCCGCCTCCTTGCGTGCCAGATTCTTGGCGTTGCTGAGACCCTCGCGGTCCTCCTCCTCGAACCGCAGCCGCAGTTCCTGCTTACGCTTGGCGTTCTTCTCACGCTCGTCCTCAAAGGTCTCGCCGTCTTCGGCTGCGTCGTCGTCATCGCCAGACTTGCCCTTGCCCTTGCGGGGACCGTGCTTCTCGCCCGTCTCCAGATCCTCAAAGTCGCCGTCACCCTCACTGTCGTCGTCGCCCTCACCGTCCTCGTCGCTGCCGTCCTCGTCATCATCGCCATCCTCGCTGCCGAATCCGCTCTCATCGTCATCGTCATCGCCACCGCCGCTGCTCTTCTTGCCCTTGGCAGACGTGAAGCGCGACCGCAGACGCTCAACGGTGTCGGTCGACCAGCGCAGTCTCAGCTCGTCGACGTCGAGGTACTGCAACGACGAGTCCTCTGTGGTGTCTTCGGCTATCTCATCCTTGGTCTTCTTGAAGAAAGTGTCGTCGTCCTCCTCAATGTTGTCCTCGTCGTCGTCGGCAGTGTTGGTCTCGCCCGCCCAGCGCTTGGCGACCACATTCAAGGGGATCGACGCATCGTACATCATGCGCGCCAGGTCCTTGACGGCAAAGGGGCGTTTCCGGCGGTGCATGCTGCGTGCGCGCTCAACCATGTTCTCCTTCCACCGGATAGCGGCGTCCTCGTCATCGCCAAAGTCGTTGTCCTCGTCCTCGTCGCCAGATAATGAGCCAAAGTCGGAGTCACTGTCGGCAAACTCGACCTCGTCGGCGTCGTCGCCCGTCTTGGGGTTGTTGAGGTTGCCGTTGCGGTCGCGGAAGATCTTGCCGAGCTTCTTCTCGTCAAACTCAGTCTCAAAGTCGGAGCCATCGTCGTTCTCGTCAAACTCGGGCTCGTCCTCATCGTCGTCGTCGTCGCCGTAGTCTTCGTTGTTGTCGTCGTCAGCTGTGGCAGGGAGGCGCGGCTTGCGCTGCTCTTTGCGGCCGGTGTTCGCCTCCTCGGGAACGCCTGTGATCTTACGGCCCTTGGAGAACAGCTGCATGCCCGTCTCGGACTCACCGAGCAGCTTGCGCTCGCCCTGGAGGCCGATAATCAGCTCCTCGCCCTCGCTGCGCTGCACACCCACAGCGTCCTTATCGAAAGTGAAACCGTTCTCGCGGTAGATGTAGACGGCGTCACCGTCGATCTTCAGGCCGCTGCGGTCCGACATGGGCGCATACAGCTTGCGGTCCTTCTCGTCAAGGCGCCGACGGCCAACCTTGCCCGTAGCCTTGGCTGCGGCCTGCTCCATGGCAGGTGTCGGACACGGGTCGGGCAGGGCCTCCATCTTTGTGATTGTGTAGTCGCCGAGGCCGGGAATGTGCACACGCTGGCCAGCGGAGGCAAAGTTGGTACCACGCAGGTAGCCCGTCAGCGCGATCGAGCGGTCGCACATCTCGTCCTCCTCAATCTTGGTCGGCTGCGTGACGTCGCGGAAGCTGTCGATGACGGCGTAAGGGTGGTTGTTGCGCCAGATCAGCGGGCGGGGGTTCTTCATGACCGAAAGGAAACGCGACAGGTTGTGGATTTCGCGGTCGGGGTAGCGGCCGTTGATGACACCCGACAGGTTGAACAGGTGGGCACCCTGGTACAGCTCGTTCCAGAGACGGTGCTTAAGACGCTTCTTGGCGTCCTTGAGAGCCTGGGGCTTGCGGAACAGGTCGAGATGCGTAAGAATACCAAAGACGTTACCGGGCATACCAGTAGCAGCGAGGACGTTGAGGAACTCGAGCGTCTCCATCTCAAAACCGTAGTTGCCGTCAATCATCAGCAGCACGATGTCGGCGACCTTGGCAATGTCGACCATGGCCTCGAGTTCGTTGGGGCACTCGATGAACGTCAGGCGCTGCTTCTTCGACGTGACAACAGTGACGGGACCCTGAGGGTCGTTGATCGTTTCCTTGGCATATCTGCGGATCAGCGAGCGCAGCAGGGTGGTCTTGCCCACGCCCGAAGGGCCGACGATGGTGACGAGTCTCGGTGGTGGTTCATCGGGGAGGCGGTCGACAAGCGGGACGTGAAGGCGTTTCTCTTTAATCTAGGCAGTTAGTGTCTATGTATATTCGTACGTCGGGGGAGTTCGATGAGCGGTACTGACATCGTGCGAGCGAGCCGCGGTTCTGGCAAGCTTTCCGGGATTCGAGACAGCAAAGGCCTTGGGGTTGGGGCCTGTCAGGTTAGCAATAATTCATTCAGAATCAAAAACGAGGGGAGTAAATTGAACATACCAGAATGCTTCTTCTTCTCCTTCGACTTGCGATGCGGCTTGTGGCTTTGTTCCTCCATTTTGCCGGTTAAGGTGATCGTCTGGAGTGAAGCTATTCAGAGAGAATCAGAAAAATCCGCTGGCAGAAATTTGCGACTGGCAGTGGTAGGCGTAGGAGCAATTCCAAAATTTTTGGTTATCTTATCGGCAGATTTGTTATCGATAAGAATAACCTGCGACCGCCTTTCTTAGTCAGCATGCATGTCGACAAGCACTCGGAAGAGCAGACAGTGCTTCAAGAAGTGGCGCAAAAGTATTTATAAAACACTGACTTCTTTTAACAGAATATGTTGCTGTTTCCCTAGGTATCAAGCCTAATTTGCAACGAGTTCTTTCGCATTGCTGTCATTGCTATCAACAATGTGCTAGCAAGGCTACACTTTATTGACTGCTTACACAGCCGACCAATCATAATAGAGTATTCCACCCCCAGGAGTCGCTGTAGTGCCCCTCCACGGCAGGTAAGCATTAGCTGAGCTCCGCCTAGCGATGAAACGGCTGTCAACGCGATAAACGACGCCTCGCCAACGTCACCACCAACAGTCACGCAATCTTACGTCTTTTTACCCGATCTCATTGCATTTCATGCCCGCACAAAAGAGAAAGATGACAGAGGTCGTGATGTCCCAGACACCACCCATCCTCCACGGGCCGTCTGAAAAGGAGCGCAAATACGACCGACAGCTCCGCCTCTGGGCTGCAAGCGGCCAAGCAGCACTGGAGTCGGCCAACATCCTGGTGGTAAACTCTGGAAGCGGCACGGTGCTTATCGAGGCCCTCAAGAATCTCATTCTGCCAGGTGTGTACGGAATTTCGAGTGTTCAGTGTGACACAGTCACAAGAACGGGCCGACGGAGATGCTGACTAATCAATAGGAATCGGCCGGTTCACGATATATGACGAGGCTGTAGTCGAGGAGGCAGACCTCGGCGTCAACTTCTTTTTGGATGACGACTGCCTTGGAAAGTCGCGGGCACAGAGCTGCACAGAACTGCTCCTGGAGCTCAACCCCGAAGTCGAGGGCGAGTGGTTTCCGAAGCCCGGCGCCAACGATGGCCTGGCAAAGCTGCTGGAGTCGTCGCTGACGGCGTACACTATGATTGTCTACTCGCACCCCATTGCAGAAGCCGATCTCCAGGTGCTAGACGCATATGCCGAGCATCACAAGACGCCGCTGGTTGCAGTGCACTCGGCGGGCTTCTACTCGTTCTTCCGTGTGCGGCTGCCAGGCGCATTTCCTATTGTCGACACACACCCCGACGAGACTGCAACAACAGACCTGCGACTGCTTACGCCATGGCCCGAGCTGGTTGCATTTGCGGACGAGCTTACTGACAACATCGACTTGCTGGAGGCACACGAGCACGGCCACGTGCCGTATCTGGCGATCCTACTACACTACCTCAAGCTGTGGCGCGACACCCACGACGGCGCCAACCCGTCGACATACAAGGAGAAGACTGCGTTCAGACAGACCGTGTCAGAAGGCATGCGGCGAGACAACGCGGAGGGCGGCGAGGAGAACTTTGAAGAGGCCGTGGCCGCTGTGCTGCGCAACATTGACAAGCCACCTCTGCCGTCGGGATTGCGCGAAGTGTTTGCCCATAAGCCCACCAGCTACGAGGCCAAGTCGGGTTTCTGGGTGATTGCCAGTGCGGTCAAGCAGTTTTACGAGAAGCACAATTGCCTGCCGCTGCCCGGTCGTGTTCCAGATATGAAGGCGCAGTCCAAGGTCTACATCCGGCTGCAGTCCATCTACAAGAGCAAAGCGCGCAAAGATGCCGCCGAGGTTCTGGCTACTGTGCGACAGTCTTCTGGCGGAGAGAACATTGAAGCCGCCGAGGTCGAGCTGTTTTGCAAGAATGCGGCGTTTGTCAAGCTCATCAACGCCACCGAGCCTGGCGAGCGCCGTCTCGCCAAGGTTTTCAGTATGTTCACCATTCATGCCTCTTAGTCTATGTAAAACAAACTAACCAAAAGAAACTGAAATGGAAAACGACGAAAACGCCGAGGTCATGATGGCGCCTCTGTCGCTAGTACCAATTTACATGGCACTGGAGGCCACCGCCCATGCGCCGGAATCGTCGGCCGAGACCATTCTGAGCAAGGTCGACCAGCTTGTGCCGGGAGCGAGCGCTCAGGAGCGTGTCAAGCTTGTCACTAGTGAGCTAGCACGGACAGGGGGCTACGAGCTGCACAATATTTCGGCACTGACAGGCGGCATGGTGGCACAAGAGATAATCAAGATCATCACGAAGCAGTACGTGCCTATTGACAACACGTGCATCTTTGACGGAATCACCAGCCGGTGCCAGATCCTGTGCTTGTAAAGGAGTGGCGCAATGGAGAGGATGAAGAGATCGGGATCAGCACGATGCGACGATACATGCAGCCGTATGAATAACAAATGAAAGAACTGATTAAACCACACTCCTAAAGCCAACCGCAAAAGTAGCAAGGATCTACCATGTCAAGTTGAAGTCGTTCTCTTTCCGTCAGTGCACATCCAAAGTAGGCATTTTTGCCACCCGATATGGAGATGAAGAGCAGATGAATGCATATTGAAGGCAGATGACAAGCAGACGGTGGGAAAACGAGGATGTACACAATGGGGATTGGTTGGGTTGACCTTCTAGAAACTTGGCATATGAAGGGAGGCGGAGATGACGAGAGAGGGGAGATAGATGAAGAGGCGGGCTGTCCTGGCTGTCCTCATTGTCTGGACCTTTGCTGGTGTGCAGACTCTGACAAATAGAAAAGACTTTGCCCATGTCGCATCATTTACCGGACCGCGAATCCCCAAGGAAAAGGTGTCGAGGGTGGTACAGGGTGGTGGCAAAGTGGTGGCAAGGTACAGGCGTGGCAAGGCCTCTATATTGCGTACATGGCCGAGGTGGTCCATGATCGTGACTGTCCAGTGCCAAGGGCATCAGACGACGAGAGCAGGCCTGTGTCTTACACGGCCCGGAGCCCCGCCGTCAGAGTGCAAGAGTCATGCAGGCATATGTGGCAATAGCATGATGTAGACAGCGTCTTGTGAAGGCTCTGCGTCTAGCTCTTTCGTGACTATATCGACATGCTATGATACAACTCATGCTAACTAGCTACCGAGTTGGTACATCTTACACAGCTTATTTCCTCAAGTTTTCATCTCTGCATGTTGTCCTGAGTTTATCAAGTCTATAACTATACAAAGACAAGAATAGCATGAGGACAGGAATATATCTCATCTCATAGCCTTTTGCCTCTATTCAGACGCGACGTTACAGGGCATATGGCTTGGGTATGTACGATATAGGGTATACACGGGCGGCTGCCAGGGACATATACATTCATGAGAATAAGACAAAGCAAACGAGGTTATAGCAGAACAGAGTAGAGGAGATTCTTGGCTGAAGACGGCGGGATGGCTGTAATGACTTGGGTTCTTCTTCATTTTGCCTCGGGGCAAAAATATAGCAGCAGATCTTTACTCTTCACGACTACGCTTTGAGGTCATGGCCACACCGGCAAAGTAGTCGACGTTTCTTTATTTGTTTTTTGTTCAAATCATATCACTTGATCGTCTTTACATCTGCCCATTTGATCCGGCGATGCTACCCTGCTGCCACAAACGAGCAGCAGGTTATGCTCCCCAGACGGTATATCTAAAGTATTTCTGTTATATGCTATAGCTTCATAGAACTGGCTGCATCGACCCCAGTTCCCCTAAATATATATTGGATCAAGAGTGTCTCTGTGCTGTCGTATTGCTGAGCAGTGTCGATGATTGGATGTGCGCAAACCGGATGGCCTCTTATGACTGGACGCGGCGTGTTTTCGGAGGTATTCCGGCACAGCAATAGTTACTGGACGTCTAATCTAATGTACCGGCCAGCTGACGCTATGTCTGTTGGTAGTACAGCTGTATAGTCCTCAGCTGGGCAGAGTATCTGCAAGGGTCACATAAAAACAGCTCAGCATGTCGCGGAAGAACGGGACGTCAAGCCATGTCACCGGACATGCTGGGTATATGTCTGCAGCTCGCATCTCGGTAGTTGTCATGTTTTCATCATCCTGTATTGTTTGTGTTTGAATAGTCGTGCATTTTAGGTTGATACCGCTTCAGATAATAAGTCGAGCGCTTTGAAAACGCTCCATTCATAACCAGCTATGCTATCTCACCATGGTCAATGCAATTGACTATGCTTCTTATAAGCTTAACTGAGAGTGTTGGCTGTTGGCAGCGGGATATTTGTAGTGTATAAGAGACAAGACCGGGCGGTTAATATACGTGATTCTACTCAGATGTATACAACTAAACCGCCTCCTCTGCGCGTTCTATCCCGTCCTTGTGCGGTCAAGGCCAAAGTATCTCGCATACCGACGGTATAGGGAGAATGCATGACTGTCTTTTATTGTTGTACACGTGTATACTGGCAAATATTCTAGCTACGATAGAAGGTATACAATGCAAAAGTCAATAAGAGACTGCATCCGTCCATCTCTTCTGCCATGCTGGGCCGTCCAGCCAAGCTTTAGCACGTGTCTCATCTCCTGTGAACTATTAGAGGATAGTGGACATATTGTAAAAGAGTGTGATCTCATGCATCAGCAATTTCATACACTTGGTCCATGTCTTTAATGTCTTGAATTGAAATCATTTGTAGGTCGTTAGGTCGTTAAATGACAAGACAAATCGGGAGTGGCTGCCGAGATGGACAAAAGGAAGCCGCCATAGAAGAAGCTGAGATGTGACAGCCCCCGGCTATGGTCAGACTGAGCAATGAAAAGCGCAAATTGGGCTTGTTTTACATTTCTCTTTTCACAAATACAGAGGTACAATATAACATGAGCCCTACAAATCAGAAATCACAAGCAAAAAACAAAACAAGCTCTAGTCTGGTACAGATGGATCTGCCAAGACACGAGGTGCAACACCAGTAGTCCCGGTTAATCAAAGAGAAGGCAAAAGCCGTCCAACAACCGTGAACCACAGCAGCCTCCTCATTTCATCCTGGATTTGCGGTGCTCGCTTCCAAGGTCCCACCAGTATACGACATTGCTGGCGATCCTCGCCAGGTGAGGGGATGTGCAAGAGTCAACAGAGAGGCCTTTTACAAATCATCATAGATTTAGAGAAAAAGACGTTAACACATTCAACTATCTATCCGTTCTGCACATGTAAAATATACGAAATTACCCCAGAAATGGCTCACCAGCCGAAAATCACTGTAGCTTGCATCGGATAGCCAGGGGCCCGGCGGGTTCTGAGTGCGCCATTAATTCCGTGCGCATCGGTAATAGAAGTACACTGTCATCCCGTCTAGCTTCTGTATTGCTTCTGTCTAGCTATTATCTGATTTCCAACTGCCTCATCTCTTATCTATTATTCCATAACCAGCGTACATTTGGCCCCCAAGTGAGGCTTTCAATGGGCCAGCTGAAACAAGCCGTTACGTCAAGTCAAGTCGACATAAACACGCCAGTTCAAGGTATGAAAACGCAGTAGAGTTTTATCGTCCACACATTCGAACGGCTTTCACTTCCCTCTTTTTGCAATCAGATCACTTTCTGTATTTTTCTTATTCTACCCTTTGCCACAGACGGGTCGCCAGCCCATTGTACCGCAGCCGAAGTTGCGATCGCAACCTCACCACGTCTGCTGCATGAACAGAGCCAGATCTGCAGACGTTTAGCAGAGTTTGGCGCCTTGACCTTGCATCGGCCTTGCATTAACCTTATTTTCGAACAGAACTTCGTATGTAACCTGGCAAAAGAAACCAGGAAGTCTGTGATTAGTCACTTGAAGTGTGGGATTACAGAAATGGAAAGAAAGCCATGTACTTAGCACTTACACGGAAGGCACGCTGGGTTACACGTTGCGGAGAGTGCCGTTGACTTGCCGTATTAGAGCTGGCCGTTGGGGCTGTAATTGCAGCAGGACCCACTAAACAACCGTTGACAGGGTTCTGACAGGACCACAAAAGACAACAAAAGACGTTAGCGGGAGATTCCCCTAGATCTCCGTAACACCACATTCCCCAGACTAGGTATTTTGTACAGATTTAGCAGTGTAGATGGACATGCATGGACAAAACAGGACAGAACGAGCCAGCCGACAGCCATTTTAGGGGTTGGCTTCCATTTTAGGATTATAAGCCTGTTAGAGACTTCCCCTCTTTCCAGAGTTGGCAAGAACCTGGGTGCAGGTCTTGTGTGGCCCAATTGCGGAGTTGACGTGCATAATAAAGGAAAGAGCGAGATGATAAAATGAGAAACGGAAAAGGAACCGAGAAAATATAGGAAAGAACGACCGGTCACGTTCCCTGTCCGTTGCTTGCCCGGGCCGGTATTAATTTACGCCGTCAAGGGCTGTCAGGCTGCACGCTATGCGCGACACGCTTCCACGCTACACGCTTTAACACGCATATCGCGAAACAGCATCCGTCTCCTTCATCTCTCGACCAAGCCTGCTTGGCTTATATCTCAGCCCCTATAATCTCCGTCCGCTGTCTTGTTTATTCTTGACGCCTTGTGCTTCATTGCTCTTTGTTTGCCTTTTCGACGGGCAACTACGCGCACCCTTGCCGTCGTCAAGTCGGACCTCCTCGACCTCGTCAAGACGAAACGTCCGACGAGCCTTGCTGAGATATATGCACACTTCATTGCGATTCGCCGCATCAAGGCCTACTCAACCATGAAGTATTCCCGTGGCCATCCCGTCCACCCGGTGCCACCCTGTCCCAAGTATATCGCTTGAAATGGCGGTCTCGGATCAGCGTTGACGCCACGGCAGCCTTGGATCGTGAACGGATTTGCAGTCTTCGACTAGGGCTGTCTATGAGCTAAGCATTTTTCTTGACGGCTGTTTCTTGTTATTTTTGCTGGTTTTTATTTAATCACATTTTATTCTTTGTATCACTTGATTTTCATTATCTCATACCCCCCTCGCATACTTCACCACCTATTCTTATTCATATATCTGATGTTTTTTCTTCTCCTCAACATTGCAACACCTCACTACGTCTTTGTCCCACTTATTACTTTATCCTCGACGGCTAATCTTACCAATGCAAGTATTCATACTTTTTCCTCTTACCCCAGCTAGACTCCTCTCCTCTCTCCTCCCCGCCCCCATCACGAACTGTCGGCCTCCCCCCATTTCAATCTCTCATCTCTCATCTCCCACATCTGTCAATGTCTCGGCCGCTCTCCAGTCTTTCAGTCTTCTCCACAATGTCGCCCGCCTTTCCGCCAGGCCACACCTCCAATCTTCTCGGCATGGCCTGTCTTAATCTATCTCAATTTTTATCGTGACATCTCGGGGTATTTTCCAGTCATGGTTTTCTTTTATTTCTCCAGATATTTTCTCTTCCTGATCTATTCACTTCTTTTATTGTTCGATCTCTATATTAGTTGCCTCCCGTTGGTGCTAATATCGGCTTGTTCATTTCCCCAGTTCTCTTCCCCAGCTTTTCCCTGTCTGCATATCACACCTCCGGCTAGAAATATATAATTCGCCCATCTCCTCGCATTCCACGCATACATGAATCTCACCTTCATCGTTGACTCGACAGCCCACATCTTCAATACAAGCCAGCCATACAATTACGCTCAGCAAGCATGGCAACAACCATGACTGTGTCACCGGTTGGCATGTTCCATACGTTTCAGGGCGTTGCTCCAAGGAAGAGTTCCGCCGACTCCCCAGATGGAACAAAGCCAAGTACTACTGGAATTTCCAAAAGAGTTACTACTCCACATGCATGTGCCGAGTGCAAACGACGCAAAATGTAGGTTTATTCTGCTCTTGTTTTGTGTTTTGCGGCAATCCTGACTGACTTTGCTAGTCGATGTGATGGCCAGCAACCATGTGGCCAGTGCCTCTCAAGTCGTGCTCCCAAACGCTGCTTCTATGACAAGCACCGCCAGCGCGTTATCCCATCACGCAAAACGCTAGAGGCATTGTCAAAATCGCTAGAGGAATGCCGCTCCATCTTAAAGCGTCTGTACCCCGGACAAGAAGTCCACTCTTTGCTTCCTCTGTCTCGTGCCGAGCTTCTGGCTCTGCTTGAACAAAGTACTAGCGATCCTCACACGTCTACACTGCCCTCGCCACCATTAAATGCATCGTCCCTGGATGACAGCCTTCAGTCCCCCTTATGTCTCAAGTCTGAGAACACCCTATCCAGTCTCGAGCAAATCCCATGTCGCGGCATAGAGTGGGACGAAGAGCGCCGCAGCCATGACCCCATCCCGGCCGAAGCAGATGACGTCAACGCCCTCTCTCTCACCGTGGACCGCCAGACATCATATCTAGGTGCTTCAAGCATCAAGGCAGCCCTGATGGTTATGCTCAAGGTGCAACCTGGGCTCCGCGACTCGCTGGCCACCGCATCGGTACACGGTGCCGTCGAGCTATCTCACAACATGGCCGCCGCCGCCAAACCTCAGACAACTCCCAAACAAATCAACACGGACTCTGCGAGTGACAGTGCACCAAAGAAGAAGCCTTGTTTGATAAGTTGGTCATGGAAGGGCCAAACACTCGTTGATGCGTACTTTAAGCGTATCCATACATTTATCCCCATGCTCGACGAAACAGCATTCCGCGCCGACTACCTTGACGGCCAACGTGCTGACGCTCCATGGCTTGCACTGTTGAACATGGTGTTTGCCATGGGCAGTGTTGTTGGCGCCAAGTCGGAGGATATCAGCCACTTCAACTACTACAACAGCGCCATGGAGCACCTTCCCATGGATGCCTTTGGAAGCAGCCATATCGAGACCGTGCAGGCCATGGCCATTGTCGGTGGCTACTATCTGCATTACATCAATCGTCCCAACATGGCGAATGCTGTTCTCGGTGCTGCAATCCGCATGGCCAGCGCGCTGGGCCTGCACCGCGAGAGTCTAGCGCATGGCGGCACAGCCGATGTTGCCGCTGCCGAGACACGGCGCCGTACCTGGTGGAGTCTCTTCTGTCTTGACACTTGGGCGACAACGACCATGGGACGGCCGTCGTTTGGCCGCTGGGGCCCTGCGATCAACATCCAGTCGCCCGAGTTTGGCATAGCTGCCAACCGCGACTCGAGCCAGCACGCCGGTATCCTTCCTCTCATTGAGAACATCAAGTTCTGCAAAATCGCCACACAAATTCAGGACATGCTGGCCATTTCGCCGCTTCTACGTCCCGACGACCGGTGCCACTTGGACGCTCAGCTCACGAACTGGTACCAAAACTTGCCGTGGCTGCTGCGCACTACTGACCCGTGCGCCGAGTCACTGTACATTGCACGCTGCATTATGAAATGGCGCTACCAGAACCTCCGCATGCTACTACACCGGCCCGTGCTACTTGGTCTCGCATCCAGCGGCCAGACCCATGCGCCCGAGTCAGAAGTGGCCGCCGTGGATACATGCCGCGAGCTCGCCAAGCAGACAATCAACGACATTGCGCATGAATGGGGCCGCAACCAAATGTCGGGCTGGAACGCCGTGTGGTTTGTGTACCAGGCGGCCATGGTGCCACTCGTGTCCATCTTTTGGCAGTGGACAAGCCCGCTCGTGCCCGAGTGGCACAAGCAGATCAAGACGGTGCTTTCTATGCTTGAGGCCATGGAAGAGTGGTCGCTGGCCGCACGCCGCAGCCGCGAAGTTGTGTGGCGCATGTACGAGGCGTCGCGGCAGCCCGGGCTCATGCAGGCGCACGCCGCCAGCGCCGTGCGCAGCGAGCCGCAGATGCACCCGCCGGCGGTTGTGTCGCAGCAGCAGCGGCAGCAGCAGCAGATGCTCAACGACCACTCGCAGAGTCTTGCGTTGGGCGCGGCTCTCGGCGTCGGGACCGGCGTCGGGTCCGTGACTGGGTCGGCCGGGAGCGAAGCCGACTTCCACATGTCGCCGATCGAGTTTGAGCCCGAAATAGGCATGCTTGGTATGCTTGATCAGCAAGGTCTTTGGGACCTTGACGGGATGTACTGGGGTTCCGAGGAAGAGGCTTTTGCAGGCATTGCAGGGGTCTCAACAGTGACGGCTCCTACTACGGGAAGCGCAGCCTTTCAGCAGATGCACGACAGCATAATACCCATCGACCAAGCCTTGATGAGCAACTACACAGCGGGCGATTTCGTTTACGTCAATTGATTTGTTGACGTTTGTCCTTGATCGTTTTTCTTCGTTTTTTCTTTTCTATTCTTGATTTATCCTTCCTTCCTTTTATCTCTTCATTCTACTTTTGTTTTTCTTTCCTTTCTCGGTTGTATCTTTTGGGGGGTCTTCCTTCTCGTCGGTCTTTTTTTTGAACACTTCTTGGTTGACATTAGATATGTCCCCTCCTTCGCTTTGCTTCTTTCCCCCCCAGAACTGTTTCTCATGATGCACGCTGTCAATGTCTATACCACTTCCTCTACTTTATTCTTCTGGTTCTTCAAATGTTCTCGCGCAATTTCTCTCCTCTTACCAGGCGTCAAAAAGACTCCTATGTCAACGTATATACAAATTGAATTATCTCAACACATAGATTGGAAGTCTCTGATACGGAGCATTCACCTTCTATTGTCGTCAACATTGGATTGCAAATGAACTACCTTTTATCGAAATTACGCATCTTAAATCTAAAAACAAAAAAAACAGAGGTTAATACCAAATGTCTACCAAAAAAAAGCCGAAAAAAAACGTACAGCAGAGGGTATTCGCTGGTCGTCACCGACCCAACTACTAATCCGCCGATTACTGGTTTAACTAGGGGAGAGCGGACGGGATCCCGTGCTTTCCAGTATCTATGGCCGTACGTGAAAGAATCATTGTTGAATAGACTTATATTGCATGGTAGCATGGAAAAAGGGTGATGGCTAGAGAACGAATGAGACAAACGAAACAAAGTATGACAACAGCGTATCTCTCATCACATCGCGTTGCACAGCCGCTGATTGTGGCTTGTTTGTGTTACTACCCCGGACCGTTGCTATATTGCTTTTAGGCCTGAGCTTAATCCTGATCGAGCTTTGATCCCTTGTATTCTCTTCATTCCGATCTTGATGTGTCTCAGCCTCAGTTTTCGGGCTCTGGCCCATCAAACGGCCCTGTTCTTCTGGCCTATTGTCTGTCATAGCTATCAAGTACTCTGTATCGTTGTTGACTCCTCGTCGATCATGTCCCTTTGTTCTTGTTTCCTTGATCTCACATCATACCCAACATGCCATCAATCCCACAGCTCGCTTCTCTGCCACTCACATTGGCTCAGTAACGATGCCGCATAGAACCCAACAGATCCTTCATCCTGCGACCCCATCACTCCCCTGAGCCTGCCTGGCCCTCAGCTGAGCAGCTGAGAATCTACAGTGTTTTCTTAAGATATAGTTAATACAGCACAAAATACTTACCCAAGGTACCTGGAACGGAGCCAGCAAGCACATCTCGCTATGCTTTACCGCATTCGCCATGGCGCTTCCCATCTAATGGAACACTAGTGTGCCCATCATCCCGTTTATCCACTAACAAGTAGCAGGAGACGAGAGTGGACTTCTAGAAAGGGAGTATCGTATCTGTGTAAGTATAAAAGACTAGAAGGCCGGGAGAACACTGCAAACATTGACAAGTATCGACAAGAACTGACAAAAGAAGAGAGGCGGCGTAAGGAAATATCAAATTCAGACTTATATAAGCAAGACCGTCGCATCCAAGTGTGGGCCCGGCCAGGACTTGCCTAGCCAGCTAGCTTAAAGACTAGGGAACAGGAAAGAGAGACTGAGTGCTATTACTCTGTACTTATAGTTACCAGCGACCAGGAAGCAGTCAAGAAAAGGAAACTGCGACCGCCGACACCTTCCCAACATAAAAAGGCCGACTTTGAGCCAATATTGCAGGTATCCATAGTAGCGTTGCTGAATATCCCTGTGCTTGCTCATATTGGTTTCGCACAAACATGCTACTTCGTACACATCGATAATAGGCCGCAAACTTTATGGTTGTGACAGCGCAAGCCTTGCAGCATGTGGCTTTCGACGGCGGTGGGTCAGGCCACACGTTTTCTCGCTTCTTGACTCAACTGAAGCAGGTGTGCGTGGTTGCGCCTTCCTATTGTTCTCCTTCTGTTCTCGGGCCTCTTGCAGCTGCAGAGGCATTGCCTCGTGCTGTTTTAGCTACAACACTAAATATAGTCATATAGATAGTTGCCGTGGCCGGTACCGTGATTTGCAGAATGTGGAAGGCACGATCCAAGCTCAACTCGCTGTCCACGAGCCAGACTTCTTTCCGTCTTGAACCAAATTCTACTGCTACGAGACCTCTCAAATACGACTGCGACCCAAGTCTTACATAATACCGTCCCGTGGTTTCAACGCATTGCCGCATTACCGCACCACCGCACCACGCATCACCGCATCACGACTTTTCTCTGCATACTATTCTGGTCGTCGCTTGTCGTCTCCACTTATATCATCTTAGACCCTCATAGATCACCCCAAGCTCCTCCTCTTTGACCCTTCTTTACACTTGTCATTCGCACAACGGCGCTTCTTTTGGAACTGATCAGCATGCCCTTTTGCTTTTCTGGCTTTCTTGACTTTTTACTTTTTCAGATGCTGCATCTCGCTTGATGACATGTAGAGTACAACAGAGTTAGTAGAGACCAGAGACTACTCCTCACTACTGAGATAAAACATTGCCGATCGCCTCTTGCCTCTTGCCTCTCGCCTCGGCTGCTTGCTAGATCGAATTTGGACCCTTTGTCTTTTGGTTAGTTGTTAGTTGGCTTCACTGAACACGACCTATTCCATCGGCCTTATTTTACCCTCAACGGCAGTTCAGCGTCGTTGACACCGACGACTCGTCGGTACATTCTACTTCATCGTTTTGCATGTGCTCTTGTGCGACTGGGCTTCCGGTCCGCTCTCCGACTTGGACACCGACATCTTCAACTTTTTGTTTTTTTTTCAGCCTCATACGGCAACTTAACACTCAACCCCTGTCATAGATCTGGAAACGGCATTGCACCTTGGACTTACAACTGGCCAGCTCGACCTAGACTGCGGCCACGACTGAAACCACCACCTCAGAAAGAAGAAAATTACGACAAATCAAGACTGGGACTGGTCGACACAGCATGTCTTTGCACGGGTCATCAAAATCGACAATATCAACAGGTCCGGCGTCGACCACAGCCGCAGATGCGGAATATGACGCGACTGGCCCATTACCAGTGCCGGCCGTGGTCGCAGCAGCACGGCAGCCGGCCCCAAGCACATCCGACCAAGAAGCATCAGATTATGCAGCAAAATTGGCGAACTCGTCTCCACGAGACACAGAGGCTGCAGCCCAGACGAAAACAGCATCACCCGGGGCCGATGCTGTTCTCGAGCTTGCACCATTGCGATTCCTCCTCCTCAGTATCGGAGTCGGCCTTGGCCTGTTCCTTGCCATGCTAGACTCGTCCATTGTAGCGACGAGTTTGCTTACGATTGGCCGCGATCTCGGCAATTTCGAGCTCATCAATTGGGTGGCGTTGGCCTACACGCTGGCCTACCTCAGCTGTGCCGTCGTCTTTGCGCGCATCGCTGACATTATCGGCCGGCGCGATGCATACCTCGCCGCATTTATTATCTTTTTCGGGTTCTCCATCGGCTGCGGGTTTGCCCAGACACTGCACCAGCTGATTGCGCTGCGTGCGCTGCAGGGCGTCGGCGGCTCCGGTCTCTACTCCATCTCCATGGTCATTTGGCCCGAGATGGCCCCCATGAAGCAGAAGAAGAATATTGCCGCCTTTGCGGGCATCGTGATTGCCGTTGCCGGTGTTCTTGGCCCTGTACTTGGTGGTCTTTTAACCAACTATGTTTCCTGGCGATGGATTTTCTGGATCAAGTAGGTTTTTCTTTTGACAACCCCGTACTGTCTCACATGTCTACTTGTCTCACTCACTAACACGACAGTGGCCCTGTTGGCTTCGTATCCATGGCCGTGTTTGCCCTGAGCTGGCCCGACAAAAAGTATTTGCCGCACACTGACCGTCGCCCCTGGTCGTCGCTCGATGTTGTCGGCTCGCTCTTGATGGTTGCCGCGGCGGCACTGATTACCTTTGCGTTCCAGAATGCTGGTGTCAACCCGAACCAGTGGACCCAGGCCGTGTTTCTGGCACCGCTCATCACGGGCGTTTTCGCGTGGATCGCGCTGTTTGCATGGCAGCGCGCCATTGAGCTGCGCTGGAAACACATCCTGCCCGTGTTCCCGCTCAAGCTGGTCCGCAATCGAATCTATGCCTCGGCGATGATGACGACGCTGGTTTCGGGCTTGCCTTTCTTTGCGACAATCTTCTCGTACCCGCTGCGTCTGCAGGTTGTCAACGGCAAGAGTGGCCTCATGGCCGGTGTCATGATGTTGCCGCTGCTGGGCGGTGTCGCCATCGGCAGCATTACGTGCGGTGCCGTCAACCGGAAGAAAAACTACATTTGCGAGTCGCTTGTCATCGCGTGTGCGTTTATGATCATTGGCTGTGCGCTTGAGACGACGCTGTCGGACGCGGTGCACCTCGAACCGAAAGCGCTCGGTTTCCTGGTCTTTATCGGCTTCGGACTCGGCCTCGTGGCTGCCGGGTCGACGACAATGGCCGTTGTGCAGTCGCCGCCCAGCGACCACGCCGCTGCGCAGGGCATCGTGGCACAAATGCGCGTGCTGGGTGGCAGCATTGGCATTGCTGCGTCGTCGGCCATTCTTGCCAAGCACGAAATGGCCAAATTGGGCATGGTGATTTCGTCAGAGATGGAATCCACTTCGGCGAGTTCTGCCACCGGCGACTCGCCCACGGCCGTGCTTGTGCGCCAGGTCTTTGCAGAGGCCTTTAGCGAGACCATGCGGGTCTGCACTATAGTCTCGGCCGTGGCTCTGGTGCTTGCACTAGGCATGTTCCAGCGCACACGGCGGTCTCTAGAGGAAGAGCGCGACCGTGCCATGCTGCGCATGGGCGAGACTGAAAAGATTTGATTTTTTTTCTTGGTTTGCTTTAATTTTATGTTTTACGATTGCATTTCAAAAAAAATTGGCAGCATAAAAGAAGGCAAGGCGTTTCGGATGGTTTGTGTTTTTCGTCTTCGGTTGTCTGCTACTATTGGTGTTTCTACTCGGACTGTACATGATTATATACATATTTTTGTCATGCTTTGTTTACTCTGGCTTACCCTTATTTTGACAGTAAATACAGATTGGCAGTCTGTATCTTTTCTTCTAGTGATGACATAAGACACGATTTCAAGAAGTAACGCCGACTCAATTGCTCCTTCCGTTTGCACCCATCTCAACCTTAAACGCGCCGAACGCCGTTTATCGGGAACCAGTCACAGACTCACAGTGGATCGCAGCGGTCGCTCTTCCCTTCCCTTTTTCTTCTGGCGGGTGCCACATCTCCACTAGACCACTGTAGAGCCACCTTAAATTGCATCACCGCGGGGTCTTGCGCGCCGTTCTTTCCCAATCAGCAGCTACGATATAGTCAGATAGAGTGACAGACAGATAGCAGCAGATAGCAGGCCCCTCCCAAGCTCCTTCCATCTGAAGACGCCATCCGGCCTTGCGCATACCCAATGCACTATCTCAGGAACCGAGATAATACGAATTAAATGCTGTAACAGAATCAATTACTTAAATAGCAACTTTAATTCTTTAAATGCCGACGGCCTCGCTTTATCAACTATCGGCCTCTAGTCCCCTAGTCCGTATATCTATCGCCGTTCCCCTCTCTTTGACGTGGCTTGTCTGACTCTTCTTCTTGATTCTCTCTCTTCTTGCGTCTTATTGTCTCGTATACCCATTCATGTTGCCTTCTGTAGCCCGCGCCTCTTCCCGCCGTCTTCAGCCCTTCGTCTGGTCTCTTCCGTCCTCCTCCTCGACTCTACAACTACTTTCGCGTCCGCTGCTCCGGTCTCGCCATCTACTTTCGCCCTTTTCTCTCCCACCTACTCGCTCTCTCACCTACGGACAACAGAAAATGTCTGCTGCTGCCAAGCGTCTCGCCGGCAAGACCGTGCTCATCACCGGTGCCTCGTCCGGTATCGGTCAGAGCACGGCCTTTGAGTTTGCCCGCACTGCTGCCCCTGCCGGTGGCTTGAAGCTGATCCTGACTGCCCGCCGTATCGACACTCTGCGCAGTATTGCCGATGACCTCGTCAAGGAGCTCGGCGAGGACAAGATCAAGGTTCTGCCCGTCCAGCTGGACGTCAGCGACCGCAAGCAGGTCAGGGACTTTGTCGGCAACCTGCCCGAGGAGTGGCGCGACATTGACGTCCTCGTCAACAATGCGTATGTTTACTCGACTAGTAAATGTAGAACTCGGACTAACAAAATAGCGGCCTCGTCAAGGGTGTTGCCCAGGCCCCCAACATCGCCGAGGAGGACATTGACATCATGTTCTCGACCAACGTTACTGGCCTGATCCACATGACCCAGGCTATCCTGCCTATTTTCCTGAAGCGCGGCACTGAGGGCGGCGCCGGCGACATTATCAACATTGGTAGCATTGCCGGCATCGAGCCCTACCCCGGCGGTGGCATCTACTGCGCCACCAAGGCAGCTGTCCGCAGTTTCACTGAGAGCTTGCGCAAGGAGCTGATCTCGACGCGCGTGCGTGTCATTGAGATTGACCCCGGTCAGGTCGAGACCGAGTTCTCTGTCATCCGCTTCTATGGCGACAAGTCCAAGGCCGACGCTGTCTACGCGTGAGTACTTTATTTTCTCCTTTTGTTGTTACTTGAATGCATGCTGACTGAACAGTGGTGTCGTGCCTCTGACCCCCGACGACATTGCCGAGATTATTGTTTTCACTGCCTCGCGGCCGGAGAACGTTGTCGTCGCCAACTCGCTGATCTTCCCCCAGCACCAGGTATGTTTTATCGTCCCTGTCGACATTTTTGAAGTACCGATATCAGCTGCTAACACTGCCAGGGTTCTGCTGGTCTCATCCACAGAAAGTCGACATAAACTGCTACTGGTTAAGGCCAATGCTGTCACAGATGCCAGTTGCATATACAAGCAGAATAAAGCTAGAAAACGCACCAAGCAAACAAAATAAAGTACATACAAATCTACATACAAGTCAAGTCGAGATGCTTTCATGCAATCCAGTGATTACGTGATGATGCCGTCGAGACAGGTCTTCCTTCCTGTTTTGATTGTTTCCATGGCCGTTTCCATTTTCACTGATTAGCCGAGACTGCTCCTTCTCCTTCTGTTCATACCATCTGTTGTCAATGCCTTCCTCATTCATCCATTTGCCTTACAGCCAAACTGCGGCAATCCACTCCACCCGCTAACGATACTGCCCTCACTACCTTCCCGCTAATCCATAGAACCGGCAGAATATACAGAGCACGCGGGGTCTCGTTAGTCCCGCCAGCCACCGCCCGGCATTTAAGCTGCTTACCGCAAAAGGCCCCTCACGTGCACCCTTTACAATCCGTCAGAATTCCTTATCGGAGCCACAGCCCGTCCTTATCGGGGCGGCAGAATTTTCCTAGTGCCAGACCTTTTCGCAATTTTGATTGGTCAATAGTCGCCTTGTTTGGGTTTTTCGGTTTTTTTGCGCGCTCCTGCCCTCCCCGCCCTCTGCCCTTCCTGCAAAAAATCCAAACCGCCGCCCATCACCGCCCACATCGCCAAATAATTACCCACGAAAAAAAAAGAACCCACAACAGACGACCCAAAGCCCATCCCTCACCGCCAGGGACACCGACTTACATCACTAAGATACAGCCAAATAACGAACTGCGAAACGACGCTGACGAGCTCGACGGCGACAACGCGTGTCCTTTCAATCCCAGCCCCCCAGTCCGCGCGCGCCAAATCGCCGGGCATCGACACGACGCTGCATCGCGACTTTGCGACTTTGCGACTTTGCGACCTCATCGACCACGCCGCTGGTGATCGACACCATGGGACGGAAACCGAATCCCATTATCCTGCAGTTCTTTGAGCGTGGGCCACGCCTGGCCGACAACAGCAACCGCTACCCGCACCGATGCAAGGCCTGTGGCGAGTCGTTTCCCAAGGGTCGCGCCGAGTCGCTTATGACGCACATCTCGAAGAAGTGTCCGGCCATTAGCGAGAGCGACCGGCTAAGCGCCTGTCTGTCCCTTAATGGCCTGAGCCACCATATTGCCAACACGGCCGCTGTGGTGGGCGGTGTGGGGTCTGGTGTCGGTGGGGTTGGCGGCGTGGGCGGTGTCAGGGGCACTGGCGCCCGTGCCGCCCAGCATCATGGCCTGCAGCAGGCTCACCGTCTTGGCCTCGCCGGCAGCCCGAACGGAAACCATCTTATCCCTCAGACCCATGCGCATCACCACCACCTGCTCGCCACGACCAACGGAGCTCCGGGTGCGGCCGCGGCGGCTGCGGCTGCTGCTGCCGTTGCTGCTGCTGCTGCTGCCGCTGTCAACGCCTCCCCCTCCACTGCCGCCGTCGACGCCGCCGCCATCCAGCGCGACTGGACCGCCCTCGAGACCCTTGCCGAAGTGTCGCGCCAGATCGACCTCAGCGAGAAACACGACGACCGCGCCCCGGGCAGCTCGGGCAGCGCCACCAACGGCGGTGACGGCGGCGCGTCGAACAAGAACAGTGTGCCCCCCGGCACCTTTGTCCACGAATCCTCTCCCTCGAAAAAGCCCTTTGACGCGTCGGATCTTCTCAAGTCCGACCCCGTGACGATCGATGACGACGAGCACCACCACCACCACCACCACCACCACCAACATACCACAGGGACGGACGGGCACCAGGCGCCGGATGCAGACATGATGGACGGCGGCGTATCGGACCAGGACCGCATCACGATCGACCAGATCAAGCGTCTTGAGGAGGCCAACCTGTCTATGGCGGCAGCGGCCACGGCCCAGCTCAATCCGTCGTTGCTCGACCCCCAACTACGCGCCGACGACCACGCGATTGCTGCCAACGTGGGCACGCCACAATCCGTCGGGTCTGCGGCAATGACTGATGCCAAGTCTTTGGTGGAGGGCATCACCGACGAGCAGCAGCAAATTCAACAAGTGCAGCAGGCACAGCAGGTCCAACACCAGCAACACCAGGTTGACGCTGATGTGTCAGCTCTGGCTGCGCACAACATCGCTGACGCTAGCACACTGGTCACCGAAGACGAACACATGGCCGACGCCCTCGCCGACGCGACAAATGCGACCAACCAGCCTTGGGGCGAGATTACGTACCTCGCCGAAAACGTGTTGCCCGTGTTCCCGACCGGCGACCACCTACCCTCGAGCCCTGGCGATCCTAACCGGATCAGCTTCAACATGAACCACCCCAACGAAAAGCCGAAACAGGGCCGTGCCCGCTTCAACACGACGCGTCGGAAAGAAGTGCAGGAGGTGCGCCGCATCGGCGCATGCATTCGCTGCCGTATTCTGCGCAAGACTTGCTCAAAGGGCAGCCCGTGCGATCAGTGCCGGAAAGTCCTATCACCACGTGTCTGGCGGTCTGGCTGCGTGCGGACCAAGTTCACCGAGCAGCTGGACATATTTTGTGCCGGCGTCCAGGTTGTTCTGGCCCAGCACCGTACGAACCAGCTTCGCGACGCTGTCGACCTTGTCAACAAGGGCCTCACGATTGAGGCGACGCATTTCCCCGAGAACCCGGCTGTGGCAGTGACCCTCGAAGTCTTCCAGAGCAATGGCCCCAAAGACCCAGCCAGTGTCGCAGCAGCTGTTGCAGCAGCTGCGGAGGCTGCTGCCGCCGCCGCTGCGGTGCCTGTGGGCAACGATGACATGAGTGTCACTGCCCCCTCGCAGAATGGCGGGACACCGGCGGCCGAGACTGTAGAGGCGCCGCAGACGCCACAGCTGACGCACACGCCAGAGACTATGGAGACTGCAGACACAGCGCCCATTACCGAAACCACGGAACCGGCCGAGGTCAAGACAGAGACAGAGGCAAAGCAGCACACCAATGGCGAGGCGAACGGCGAAGCAAAGACAAGCCCTGCTGCCGACCTCACCGAGGCTTCAGAAGCACCGCTGGAAGCACCTGCAGAAATCCCAGAAGTCCCTGCAGAGGCCACACCACATGTCGCAGAACCCGCCGCTGAGGAGTCTACATCGGCCCCTGCCCCAGTGGCCCCCCAGCCACCAAAGCACTTCGAGATCGACGAGATCGTCATGGTGGACACGGCCAAGGACGACGTGCCTCTCAAGATGGAGTACTATATGCGCAACATGCTGCCGCAGTTCATCCAGCGCGAGTCATCGCCGTTTGTGCGCGTGATGCTCGAGACGTCCATGACGCTGGCCAACAACACCGGCAGCGTGCTGCTCAAGAAGGCCATTGAGCTGTGGGGTCTGATTGAGATTCTCGACAGCGAGCGCCAGTGGCAGATCCGCGTCAAGCCGGCGGATCAGGATGCCGACAGTGCCACCGCCAGCAACACGTGGCGCCAGATCCGGGCCGACACCGACCAGGACATTTATACCACCGTGTCGCTGCAGCTGACGGCGGGTGCCGAGCGTAAGGCCGCCTCCATCAGCCACAGCCTGCTGACGACCATGCAGCGCCTGCTGCAAGATAGCAAGACCAAGATCGACTACACAATGTACTTCACGACGCTCATCCTGCTCAACTGCGTGGAGAAGTCGACGTGGGGCTTCAAGGCGTGGGACCAGGACCCGCTGCGCGCCATGTGGCCGCTCGAGCGCACGCCGAGCGACTTTGCCCAGCAGGGCTATGTCATTGCCGACCTGCTGCGCATGCTGCTGGGCATCCGCAAGGCTCTCCCGCGCACAACGTGCCGCCCCGAAGACGGCATGCTGGTGACGGAGGAGGAGGACCCGCTAATGCGCAGCTTCTTCGAGTCCATCAGCCTCAAGTACAACGAGGTCATTGCCAAGCACGACCACCCCGTCTTCTCGCCTACCGACTCGCGCTCCTTTGAGCTGCTCTTTTGCTCGTCGCTGCTCGTCAACCTGCGGGATTGATTATCGAGTTGGCTCTCTATCACCTTATTATACCATACACTATTCCCACTCTGCGGACCTCCGCGGCTATTTTAACGATTCGGTGATGACCTGGGCTGGGTTGCGTGGCGTTTCTTGTTTCTTTCATATATTTTCCGAGTACATTTATTATTCTTCATTGCTTTTGGCTGGCGTTCAAGGGGCTTACTAATCACCGCTTAGAGCGGGTGGAATATCAACAAAAATCAAAACTACGGAGTATCTCTTTTTCCTCTTTATCCTTTTCTCTCCCTCTCCTCATATCCTCTATCTTTATCCTCTGCTTTACTTACGATATCCGACGATACCGCCAGAGGTGCAATGCACACCGTTTCTCTCGCAGGGCCTGCAAGTTTCGTGTCCAGAGGCTGTCTTGTTTTTGCCTTTTAATGTCTTGCTTTTTGTCTCTTCTTAGATTCTACACCACTTGTTGGTATAGCAGGTCAGCGCTGGCGTCTCAAAAGCAAAATCGGTCTCGCCACCAGAGGCAACCAAAACAAAGTCAGGGCTCTGTTTGTTTACTTTTTTCTCAATGTTTTTTTATTGGATGGGTTATGGGTTATGTTTAATTATGACATGGAATGGTTGGAGCCGGGATGGTCCAAGCCGCCATCTAGTGAAGGGCAGAATGGGCAACGATGCTCAGCACGGGCCGGCTCAAGTCAGTCGACGGCATGTGGTCACGATAATGCGTGATATACCTAGACAGAGTGGGAGGACACGGGTTTCTCGATTGTACATTCTATATATATTTCTCTTCTTGTTTTTCAAACTCTTTTACACTACATAGATTACACAAGCATTTTGCTACAATGCCGGACACTGCAACAAAAAAAGACAAATCACCACGGGTAATACAAGTAGACGACAGGATTATCAGATGCAATGTGAATATATTCAATACCGCAAGATCAAAAGGGATATAAAATAAGATACAGAATACGAAGAAAGCAAAGCAGCATTTACGCCGCAACCGGTGGCTCGGGCGTCGATGTGCCGCTGCCGCCATTAGCGCCGCGGCTGCCACTCGACGACCCGCCGCCGACGCTGCGGTCACCGCCCCGTTTTGGCTTGCGGAAGCATGCAAACTCGTTCTTGCTCGCCTCGCGCAGCCGTTTCAGCACGTTGCGCATCTCCGGCAGCTCGCCCTGCAGGCGCACGCGCGCGTCGTCGTCGGTGCGTGCGTCCAGCTCCTGGTAGATCTGGCCCTGCAGCTCGCTGGCGCGCTCGGTGGTGTACTGGCTCAGTGTCTGGGCGATGAACTCGACATCGAGCGTGGCCTGGATGAGGCTGGCAAGGTCAAACGGCTTGCCGCTGCCGGACGGGCGCTGCTGCTTGAACGCGTCGAGCAACTCGCGCGACATTTGCTCGAGTAGGTGCGAAAGGACCTGCTGCGTCAGGGACGCCGCGGTCGTCGACACCTGAGAGTGGACAAGGACGAGCAGTAGGAGGGCCTCGTAGACATAAGGACGGACATCGCGCGGCTTGGCTGGCGTGGAGCCGCTAGCCGCTGGCACGGGCAGCGAGGACGACGATTCCAAGATGCCGGCACGGAGAATGCGCTTGAGGCTCTCGACTGATGGCCGGGTGTACGACAGGAACAGTCGGGAATCGATTTGGCCGAGCACATCACGAATGGTCTTGGTCTCGTCCGTCAGTTTTACGGAGAAGGCATTCTCGAACTGCGTGTTAAGCTTCGGAACGACTTCAGCGCGCAGGCTCTGCAGGTTGCTCAGAGTAAGCAGCATGCGGACATTCCGGTCACCAGCGTTGAAGGCGCCACTGTCCAAAATGGCCGCGGCCCGGCTATCGCTCAGCGAGCCCATTACAGCCGATGAAATGGACATGGCTGATGGCGCAGTGATAAAGCCGGCACCGTCACTGTCCGCCGTCGTCCAGTCGTCGTCGGCCTTCTTGACCGGCCGCTCTGCGTTTTCCACCATGCCACTGAGAGCCTTGTAGAGTGTTGTGACATACTGGGCGCGCACCATCTGCAAAAGCTTTGTAGGCGGCGGCAGCACGATATCGGCAGCACCGGGCTTGTTTACTGCATCCGAAACATACAGAATCTTTTGCATGCCTGAGAGGATGGCGCCCTCAAAAGCGGCAAAGGCTGTCGGCATCTTTGTGACGTCGCGGCGGTCAGCAGAGCGGTGCCAGTCCTCGACGTACTTGACATTCTCGGCATCCTTGTTCCAGGCGGCGCAAAGGGCCGCGACGCACCGCTCACGCACAGCGCCAACAAGCGTCTTGAGTCGCTCGACCTCGGACGTGTCAGTTCCGCGTCCGGCGACAGAGCCGATACTGGCCATCTCAGACGCACCCGAGCCGACGAGTGTGAGCATCTTGGAGAGGTAGTGCACACCGCTGATGGAGTTGGACCATGGCGGCCAAAAGGCAAACTTTTCCCACGCCTCACCGCGCCGTGGTGACGGTGGTGGCGGGTTCTTGGGGTCAAGGTTGAAGCGGGGGTCGCGCATTGCGTTTGGTGACAGCGGGCCGCTGCCAAAGCCTGAGAGGGGTGTGCGGGGTGACATGGGAATGGGAGAGAAGAGGAGCGAGATGTCTTCGGGGGGCGGTCCGGTAAAGAAACTGAAGACAATCTCGCGAATGAGATCGACGAGCTCGACGGCACCCTTTTGTAGGTCGACGGCACCCTGCTGGGAGAGGCGGTGGTGGCCCTCTGACTCGCCGCGGTAGCCGGATGGCAGCGACTTTTGGGTCTTGCCCTGGACAAAGCCTTCGACCGTGTGCCAGAACTCGACGACCTCACCGAGGATGCCCTGGGCGGACAAGAGGTTGTGCAAAAAGTAGTGCACCTTGTCCCACAACTCGATGACGTCGGGCGAGTCGAGCGAGTTGATCTTGCTTTCAATGGCCTGGCGGCCAATGGAGCGCATGTGTGCGGCAATAATGTGCGGCGGCGTCTTCTCGGAGTTGGCGAGGCGGCGGCGCAGAACTTCGATCTCGACCTTTGTGCGGTCACAGACGGTCTGGATCTTGCTCTTGAGGTGGTCGTAGCGGCTCAGGAGCCACACCCAGATGGGGTTGTCTTCGACACCGAGCTCAAGCAGCAGGCCGATCAGCTCCATATGCTGATCGCGCGGCTGGCCCGGAAGAGGCACGTCGGACTTGGCGACGTTGTGCATGGATGTCAGCTTGCGCCACACGTCGCGCTTGTAGGCCTGGATCTGCTCGTCGACGTCGTGCCACATGCGCGCGGCCAGCAGGACCTGGTGCATCTGCTCGTCCGTGGGCCGTGCGTCGGCGCCCTTTTCCTTTTGGTCCTGAACAATCTTGCGCGCGTCGTCGGCAAAGCGGCGCGCCTTGTGATACTCCTCGACGAGGCTTTCATGGTCGTTGCGCTTAATGCTTTCGGTGATGGCACTGCTGGCCTCGATGTACTCCTGGTACCGGCTCAGCTCAACCGACACAGTGCGCAGCGTCTCCTCCTTCTCGCGGCCGCCCAACGCGGGTCCCCAGACGTCTTCTGCTTTTGTAGAGACCTCGAGCAGCGGCACCTTGATGCCCATGACGCCGTACTCGCTCTCCTTGAGGAGCGCATTGCGCTTGCGCGAATCCATGGGGTTGGACATGCCGCCGATGCCGGGACTGAGGGCGTTAGGGCCCGGCCCGGCCGCGCCGACACCGCCGCCCATACTCGCGCGAAAGCCGCTGCGACTGGAATGCCGCGAGTGGGCGCGTGCGCGTGGTGGCGGTGTAGGCTCGCTGCCGTGGTACTTCATTTCCTTGTAGACGTTGTCGATGGTTGCCTTTGCGCGGACGAAGCGTTCAAAGTTTGATTCGACGAGAACTTTTAGGGATGCTGATTTCTGGTCGATGGAGCGTGAGAGGACGTCGAGGCCGGCGACGAGGGAGTCCGTGCTCGCATTGGTGTGGACCTGCGACAGGAAGAGGGCGGGAGAGAAGGTTGTTGACGATAGGAGAAAGCGGTTTCCTGTCTGTTAGTTTTTTGGGACAACAAGCACTGCTCCCAGGTACTCACGTAGTTTTGGGTCATCTTGGATGTTCTTGACGCCGTTGCGCTTGAGGGCGATGATGACGCTGTCGGTGGTGCCCAGCGGGTCGGGTTCGTCGCGCTGGACGCCCTTCTCGGCGCCTGGCACGCCACTCGATCGGTTTGTCGCCGCACGTTCTAGTGCCTGATACCGCGACTTGCGGCGGTTCAGCTTCTCCTTGCGGTCCTTGTCCTTGGCAGTGACGACCTCGGTGTCGGAGGCATCACTGTCGACGTTCTTGTCGGCAGGCCAGGTCTCGGGATAGGCTGTGTTGATTTGGTAGAAGTCGAGGACTGATCGCTCGAGGTCGGTCATCTCGACTGCATTTGTGTGAGAAGTGAGCTTTATGTGTTGGGTATATCGGAATAAGAAGGGTATCAAATGTCGATTGAGGTGGGATGGAGATGACGATGTTCATGAGCGCGATGGTGGAGGTTGGAGCTTAGCTGTCGGACGTGGCAAGTGCCCGTTTCAGTGGGGTCACGTGTTGGTGGGTCCCAGCATATAAGTCTGCTACGCCTCTCCAAGAGATGGCAACATATTTGTCAAGGAAATGCTTGTAGGACTTTGATATAAAGCCATTACATGAAGCTCGAATTCTTCAAAGAGCGCAGTATTATCATTAAAAATAGGAAAATGGGGTATTCGGACAGTGTTGCAAGCCGAGCCTAACAATGTTGTCGAAGCTACACCTTCCATATTCGTCTGTAGAATGGGGCAGCCTGCATAACGATTGATGACATAATCAGCCTTAGTACTGTGCTTTCGGAAAGTGTTTGGGAAATATGGTATTTTGGTATTCATTTTGTTAAATTCAGTTAAGTTTATCATGGTTATTTCTGTGAACATGAGCTTTATAGGTTGGGGCTCGCGTGAGTTTGCTACTGCATCTTATGCTTTTCGCTTGCGTCCATGACATCTCCACGCCTCGCCATCCGTGATGATGCAAGTATTTCGAATTTATAGTCAGTGACATTTGTTTTCTTTCTTTCGGGGTTTCTCTATTTATTCTTCCTTGGCCAGCCTACTAAATTATGCCGGTGAACCTCATAACTTTACTGATATCATGGGCGAAGGCCGACTGGACAGATACTTTATATTCACTGTAATGAATTCTGCATAATTTTTATTTATTCTTGACAGCAACATTGCATTATTATTTCAAAAGTTCTCGCTATCATGACCCTCTGATAATCACTATGAGTTTAGTTCAGAGTATCAAGGCCATTGTCGTTGTCTCCCGTCGGCAAGGGGAAACATGCTTAAAATGAAATCAAACCCAATGCATAAAAGGCAAAAGGAATGCCTCAGTTTTATAATCACGTAGGAATATTATGACGGCGGGAACTTAATCCCGCGCAAGGGATAGACAATGGCGGCAGCTTTAGACAGTAGCGTTATATGCTATTCTATGCTATCTGTGCAATTCTTATGCAATTTGTTCCATGTTCATAAATATATGCGAGTCTTTTGTTACTTACAATTCCTTACATTGTACAAGTCATTGCTTGCATTTGAACAGTATCCAAACGCATAGATGTAGTGAAAATTGCATTTGATGAAGTGAAAATGGTAAAATATTTTTGTTTGAAAAGGCATTTTGTTTCTAGGTAATCCATTTTTAAAATTTTATAATATTGCCGAAATTTTCAAGAATGAAAGAGCTTCTTTTAAAATATTATTCACAAAATAAAACAAAATAAATACATTATCTTGTTGTCTTCTACTTTACATCATACAGATCTAATTGCAGAGATCAACGTCAAACCCCATCACATTCACGATAGTCTGCAATCACAAATTCTTACCTGAAAGACAGCCGAAGGATTCACAGATCCTGGTTGATCGATCGCAGCGAAGGATGCAGAGGGATAAAGATGTGTCTTATGCACTGGCTCCTCTAGGCTTGTTAGGATATCCATAGATCAGCTTCAGCTTTCAGCTAGAGAGCTTTAGGGCTGCTAGGCACCTCTTAGGCACATTTAGTCACTCTAAATGAGTGATTTACTCGAGTATTTCCAGCGTGCACTGGGGCGGCAGTTCAGCTCTGGGATTCAAGTCAATATGGCTTTGTTTGGACAGCCAAGATGCGATTAATCTACTTCATAAGACGGACGTCGCGAGACGAAAGAAAGAAGAAAGCAAGAGCGATTGTAGGCGAAAGACAAAAATAAGAAACCGAAACCGAAAACCCTCACGAAATCTTTGCAAATGTGAAAACTGCCCGTATCCACGCATCGGAGCACATCCTGTCAATCTTGTTAATCTTGCAAATCTCGTGTTCATCTCTCTATTTCCGGAAACGCCTCTCTACGAAAGTATGATTATTGTATGTCTTGGGTCTGTTGTCTTATGATTGTCTTACGACGCCTGTCTTGAATCGTCTTTCGAGCAGGTCTCGTCCGTCTTTTGTCTGTCTCATGTCTATCTTTATGTCCGATAAATGACAGCCTGCAGCCACGGCACTTAGGCTCAGAAACTCCCGGTAGCACAGACAGTACTTTCACAGACTTATTGAACCCTGGCCGGTCTGTCTGGGTATCGCCAAGTAGATAATCAAATAGCTTCGTCCCAACTCACACGAAAAATTACTATCCACCAGAAGTTTCTGCAGACGACCAGGATTAATCCCGGGACATCATCTACAGAATAACTCTATCTACGGAGTCGGTCGGTCGCTAGCTACTGAGTAGCTGGCGGAACTGTGGTCTGTGCACGCCAAAAGCACCAAAGCATGGACCGTGGCTGCGTGGGTAGTGTTGATCTTGATAAATGATGTTTTACTGATATCAGCTTCATTGCATTATTTCTTTGTTCAAATACATCACGAATCAGTCAGAAATCAGGATCAAAATCAACATTTTCAGCCGTAGCCGGGTCCTAGCTTCCGGCCCTCGACATCTGGCCCATCTGCCAGTGCTACTCTCCATCTACACCCATCTACACTCATCTACACCCATCGACATCACATCTCCCGACATCTTCACCAGCTCATCAGCGGGCCTAGAGTGACCATTGACCGCTACTATCCCTTGCCTCGCGTACAATCTGAAAATCTGTAGTGATTCCGAATCTCCTCGCTCAGGAAATTCAGACAATGACACGGAATGACGGGATGCGACGGTGTAATGGCACCCTCTCCATCCGTGTCGACTTATTTCCGATATCCTATTTCCTATTTTCTATTGTCTCTTTTCTGTTCTTTGTTTGCATCGCGAGCAACTCAGCGCAGCGTCGTTTATCTACCTGATGTCTCACCCGCAAGGACTAGACTGTTCTACAGAATGTGAATGGCTCCAACTTCATGATTCCGACCGCCAAAGATATTGTACAATCTTCACCGTTGCGCCCCTGACGATTGGTCTCGACTACACTATCCTGCTAGCATTGATAGTCTGGTTGGCATTCTTTGTTCTTTCTGGAATTCTGTTTTTGTTCTCTTTTTCTACATGCGGCAAGTTTCTCGTTTCGACAGTCATCCTTAGCAGTCTTTGAATTTGTATATACTATCATGAGGATTCCGAACGGCGGCTGCACATCATTTCCTTTTCCATTCCCGCCGCCGCCGCAATAGTCCAGCTGTCAAAGCCAGCTTGGCCAATATGTCAAGGCATCTAGACACAAGCGAGCTGGGAAAAATACTGGAGAGCTGTCAAGAAACGTGCTCGCCCTGGCCTCGTCGACTCCGAATTTAACTCAGGGCTACTAAGTTGATGTTTTTGTCAGTCAATTGACTTTACATAGAGCTGTATCTAGTTGCTCTGTCAATGAGTCTTGATGCCTTTATCCCTCTACAGCATCCCTATATATGCTGACATGAACAGTATTGTCTGTTGTTTTCCTCGGATGCACAACTGTACCTGCATACCTCTACAGCCGACTTATACAATGGCGCTAGTCCGCATTCTATCAAACCCCGTCCAGTGCGACGAGACGCGTGCAAAGGGAGGGAGGCGAACAAAGGGCAAGACAATTGGAGACTATTGGGACCAAGTAGAAGAATGGCAGATGAGAGAATTGAGTATTCTCTTGGTTGATGTGATTAAACGAATGTCGAGATAAAGAGTGACGGGGTTGCAAAGCGGACGTAAGAACGTGGTGTGATTGCAAGACACGATGACCAACAATAGATGCTGAGTCAAAGAGGTGCAGTCAGAGAACAAAGTGGGAGAAATATATTTATGAAATGATAGCAAGTCTAACTAAAGAGACAATGAAAAAACGGCGATCGTCTGTCTGAGTCTGACAGCCGGCGGCTCCATTGAACGACTAGACGTGCTGCAAGTGTCTCGAGCAGTGAGTTAGAGAAGACGTAGGGAAGCTTAATGAAAGAAGTAAGTAGGGGAAAGGAGATGCCGTGTTGTTGCGGAAATTGGGGATTCTGGAATGATGGAATGGAATGTGTTACGGAATGTCAAGAATGTGAAGCCAACGCTTTCGACTATAAGTTCCGAGTTGAGACAAGCGAAGAAGGAGAACGCTGAGAAGATAGGAGAGGATACGAAGCCAGGAGGCGAGATGCAATAGACGAAGGATATGAGAAGCAATAGTATCAAGAAGGGACGACTAGATAATAGAATGGCCGGTGAGGGAGAATGTATTGGTATATTGCGTCCGAGCTCCATTTTTGAATTTGGTCGCTATTATTTTGGGCTATTTTGGCAGTTATAGGATTCACAACGTCCTTTTGCTAGTTCAGGGCCGGTTAAGAGGGATAATGGCGACCCTGGGTTATCGTGCCCCAATGCCTTGCATACAACATGAGGGTGAAGAATTCAAACGAATATAGTGTGGTCCATGCCAGCCGAACGGCCAAGCCAAGCCGTGTGGCATCCCTTGATATAGTCGGCTAGCGTCGAGTGACAGCTTTGTATTTGGTGGCACTCAAGTAGAGAAGAGGCTTGACAGTTTGCCACTCAAGGCGCAATTGAGTTTGCAGCTCAAAGAACAGATATCAAGAACAAAGAACAAAGAAGGCGTCCGCCAAAACTAGGCTTGTGCCGCCAACGATGGCTGCGTCTTCGCCGTTGTTGGACTATTGCGTAGTATTTGATAATGGCCTACTTCTTATCTTTACTTTCCATCACACTCTTCGCTTTTCTCTTCTTCTCACTTCTGCAAAGGGATGCTAGCTTCTGGACTCGTTGCATGTCTCACCCCTAGACTCATAGCGCGAAGACTCGCTTACACCAGCCCATGTGTAAAAAGGCAAAGAGAGAGCAAAGACAGACTCACCGGCGGAGGCACACTCGAGGGCCGGAAAAAGAAACGAAAGCATGGCCTTGCATTCCAGAGACTCTGCTAAGTAGACCCAGACCCTCGGCCAAGACAGTCTCGGCCTGTAACCGTCTGTCTCTCTGTCTATGTATTTTTGGCCATTGCTTCTTCCACTCCTTTCATTTGATCTGTCCCTTTGCTGTGCTTTTCTATGCTCTCCTTTTTCTCTCCTTATTTCTTCATATCTGCCATATTGCTTTTGCCCTGTCTTTGCTTTTTCGCAGCCACCCACAGTTCGCCTCAGCTGCTATTCGGAGGGCCTTTTACGACCCTTACGGTACGTCTCAACATTCGACCAAGGCCATACGCCGTATTCTTTCTCGGGCATCAAATATCAAATTATTGTAGAACCGCCAAGTCAAGATGATGCTGCGTAATAGCGTAAATATTTCATGACGACGCCCACGCCTCTCTCGAGTATGCTACTGTGCAGGTTTACTATGCGAATAGAGGAATTCTTGAAAAAGAAAGAAAGAAGGAAAGAAAAAAAGAAAAAGGCTGGTCAATGACGTCTTATCGCGAATGAATCATGGTAGAGAAGCCAATGCCCGACTGCAGAGTACCTCTTCACGGAATCGACTAATGGAAATTATTATGACTTGACAGGCAAAAGTACAGCGTACCTGCAGCGTACCTTGCAGCGTGCATAAGCAAGGAAAAGCCACCTCCTTTCAACATCCGGCCAGCATCCACCTCCTCCATCTTTCAGCTACGAGGATCAATCAGGATACTGAGTACAGACATAAATTCAGCAACCAGAACAAAGTAAAGCACATAAAAAATAAAGGAAGAGGCCAACCGGGCGGGCTAGGTCCGACCTGGCCAGAGCCCGTGCTCGATCGCCGCCTCTTTCTTTTCTTTCTTTTCTATTTCCATGATATTATCTTTCTTTTATGTATTATTCCATCCTTCTCGTTCATATCTGCAAAGACGTACGTCTAACCAATCCTTGCACCCTATCCACTCCCAAGAATGAAAGGACATGGCCCGGATGGGAAAAAAGAAAAAGGATGGAAAAAAGAAAAGAGGACTGCCCGAAAAGAGACTAGTCTCATCAACCTCACCTCTCTTGGGAGGGCGTGCTCTGCGTGTAAGTGACTTTTGTGATTAAAAGAGTGATTAAACGAATTAAGAGATTTAGACTACTATGCCATCAAGGCTATTATCAAGACTATCTACAGACCATTCCTGCTGCGAGATATTTCGCTATTGTAGACGGCCTGATATATCTTGTCGTCCTGCTTCTCACCTTTCCCTCTGGCATCTTCTCTTTTCCCTTCTCTCTCCCTTCTCTTTTCTTTCTTACTCTCTCTTCTCTTTCTCTTCATCCATCTTCATGCGACCTCGGCAACCATTTGCTCTTTTGTGAGCCTACATTCGTTTACCCCATCAACAACCAGCACATCGACATCCACCCATCCAGCACATTCGTAGATACATTTCTCTTCTTCAACGTTCTTTCAAATAAATCCAACAACAACAACAACAAAGAAAAAAAAAGAAAAACACAACACCATGAAGGCGCAGGACCTCCTCGTCATCGCCATTGCGTGCGCTGAGCTCGTCGCCGCCACTCCTTGCAAGCCGCGCGCTGCTGGCACAGACCCGGCTGTCGACCCCTCCGGCAGACCACTCAACACCGCGCCCCTTGTTTCTTACCTCTCCGGCTCCGCCTACACAACCGCCCCCGGCGTCAACTCGTCGGCCTCCTACTACTTTCCCACCCTGCCCGGCTCGCGCCTCCCAACATCTCCTCTGTCATCTCTCATTCCCAAGAACAGCGGTGCTCCCACTAAGGTGAACTCTGCCTCGACGGCTGCAGGTGCAGGTGCAGGTGCAGGTACTACCGACACCGCTGGCGGCTCCTACCCTACCGGTACTGAGGGCACTACTGCTGGCACTGCGACTGGCACTACCAACGGTGCTGCCACCAACGGTGCAGGCGCTGTTGGCACTGGCACCACCGGCACTGGCACCACTGCCACCGGCAGTGCCAATACTGGTGCTGCTGCCGGCACTGACACCGGCACCACTGCCACTGGCAATGCCAATACTGGTGCTGCCGCTGGCACTGACACCGACACCACCACTACTGGCACCATCTACAGCACCGTGACTGACTATGTCACTCGCCCTCACACCACCACCATCGACTCGTACTACTCCGAGTCCTCGGCCGCTTCTTCGGTCGAGTCGGCCGGTGCCACTACTGGTACTACTGGCACTACTGGCACCACAACTCCTGGCGGCGCTGCCACTGGCACCGCCGGCCCAGTTAACACTGCTACTACCGGTACTACCGGTACGGCCGGTACGACCGGTACCACTGCCACCACTGCCACCGCTAGCTATCCTGCTTCGTCGAGCATTGTGCCTTCTGGCTCCGTTGCCTCGTCTGGCAGCGAGTACGTCTCGTCCAGCTCGCACGGCCCCTACTACAACTCGACTTCGGTTGCTTCGGGCTCGACTGCCGCTTCCTCGGCTATCCTGTCGACTGGCGTCAGCAGCTCTGCTCCCTCGTCGGTGATCCTGAGCACTGGTGTCTCTGGTGTCTCTTCTGTTGCCCCGCTCTCCTCCATTCCCCTGAGCACCGGCGTGTCGTCCAGCTCCGCTCCCTACAGCTCGGCTCTGTATCCCAACGCGACGTCTGCAGGCTCTGCTGTCAGCTCCGCTGACCCCGGCTCGTCGGTTCCTCTGAGCACTGGCGCGTCCTCCGTTGCCAGCTCGATGCCCCTGAGCACTGGCGTGTCATCCAGCTCCGCTCCCTACAGCTCGGCTCTGTATCCCAACTCAACCTCGATCCAGAGCTCCGCCCCTGCTTCTTCCATCCCTCTGAGCACAGGCATCTCTTCTGTCGCCCCCGTCTCTTCCATTTCCCTGAGCACTGGTGTTTCGTCAGTTGCCAGCTCCATCGCCAGCTCCTCGGCGCTGTACCCCAACTCTACCGCCATTGAGAGCTCCAGTCCTGTTTCCTCGTCAGTTCCTCTGAGCACTGGAGCGTCCTCCGTTGCCAGCTCGATCCCCCTGAGCACAGGCGCGTCGTCTAGCTCCGCTCCCTACAGCTCGGCTCTGTTCCCCAACTCGACCGTTGCTAGCTCGTCGGTCTACTCGTCAGTTCCATTGAGCACTGGTGTCTCTGCCTCTTCGGCCGCTCCTAGCTCGTCGATCCTTCTGAGCACCGGCGCGTCGTCGTCCATTGTGCCAAGCTCGTCTGGCCTGTACCCTAACTCGAGCACCATTGAGAGCTCTGCTACCTCATCGGTCTACTCCTCTATTCCGCTAAGCACTGGTGTTTCGTCTGTCGCCCCCATGTCTTCTATTTCTCTAAGCACCGCCGCTTCGTCTTCGGTCGTCGCCAGCTCCTCGGGTCTATACCCCAACTCCACCGTCGCCAGCTCCTCAGTATACAGCTCTGTTCCCCTGAGCACTGGCGTCTCTTCGTCGGCACCTGTCTCGTCTATCCCCCTGAACACCGGTGTGTCGTCGGTCATCCCTAGCTCTTCGGCCCTGTACTCCAACTCGAGCACCATTGAGAGCTCTGCTGCCTCATCGGTCTACTCCTCTGTTCCTCTAAGCACTGGTGTTTCGTCTGTCGGCCCCGTGTCTTCTATTCCTCTGAGCACCGCCGCTTCGTCTTCGGTCGTCGCCAGCTCTTCGGGTCTATACCCCAACTCCACCGTCGCCAGCTCGTCGGTGTATAGCTCGGTCCCTCTGAGCACGGGCGTTCTCTCGTCGGTCCCCGTCTCGTCTATTCCTTTGAGTACTGCTGCATCGTCTTCAGTCATTGCTAGCTCGTCTGGCCTGTACCCCAACTCGACTATCGCCAGCTCTTCTGTTTACTCGTCGGTTCCCCTGAGCACCGGCGTCTCTTCTTCTGCACCGGCCTCGTCCATTCCTTTGAGCACTGCTGCATCGTCTTCAGTCATTGCTAGCTCGTCTGGCCTGTACCCCAACTCGACTATCGCTAGCTCTTCTGTTTACTCGTCGGTTCCTTTGAGCACTGGCATCTCTTCTTCTGCACCGGCCTCGTCTATTCTTATGAGCACTGCTGCTTCTTCTTCGGTGATTCAGAGCTCGTCGGCGCTGTACTCCAACTCGAGCTCCATCGCCTCGAGCATCTACCCCTCAGTTCCTCTGAGCACCGGCGTTTCTTCCTCCGCTCCCGTCTCATCGGTGCCCCTAATCACCGCACCGGCCTCGTCCTCAGTGGCGCCTAGCTCGTCGGTTCTCTTCTCGAACTCGAGCTCGATCGCCAGCTCTGCGGCTTCCTCCGTGTACCCTTCAGTTCCCCTCAGCACTGGTGTCTCTTCCGTCGCCAGCTCTGTCGCTTCGAGCTCTGTTCCTTTGAGCACTGCCCCTGCTTCATCTTCAGTGGCCTCTAGCTCGTCAGTTCTCTTCTCGAACTCGAGCTCGATCGCTAGCTCTGCGGCTTCCTCCGTGTACCCTTCAGTTCCCCTCAGCACTGGTGTCTCATCCGTCGCCAGCTCTGTCGCTTCGAGCTCTGTTCCTTTGAGCACTGCCCCTGCTTCATCTTCAGTGGCCTCTAGCTCGTCGGTTCTATACTCGAACTCGAGCTCGATTGCTAGCTCTACTTCCTCTTCAGCCTCAAGCGTCTACTCGATCCCCCTGAGCACTGGCATCTCTTCCATTGCCAGCTCTGTTGGTTCGAGCTCCGTTCCTCTGAGCACTGGAGTCTCAGCCTCGTCGGCCGCGCCTAGCTCGTCGGCTCTGTACTCCAACTCGAGCGTTGCTGCTAGTTCCGTATTCTCTCCATCCTCGAGCGCCTACTCGATCCCTCTGAGCACTGGCGTCTCCTCCGCTGCTAGCTACTCGAGCGCCTCGATTCCTCTGAGCACTGGCGTGTCGGCAGCTTCCATCGCTTCTAGCGCGGCTGCTAGCTCGAGCGGCTACTTCAATTCGACCGTCGCCAGCTCTGCTGCTAGCTCTGCTGCCCCGTCGTCGAGCATCTACCCGCCGGTTCCTCTTAGCACCGGCGTCTCCTCCGCTGCTAGCTACTCGAGCGCCTCGGTTCCTCTGAGCACTGGCGTGTCGTCGGCGGCTTCCATCGCTTCTAGCGCGGCTGCTAGCTCGAGCAGCTACTTCAACTCGACCGTCGCGAGCTCCGCTGCTAGCTCTGCTGCCTCGTCGTCGAGCGTCTACCCGTCGGTTCCTCTGAGCACCGGCGTGTCCTCGGCCGCATCTAGCTCTGTCGCCAGCGTCGCCAGCTCTGCCGCTGCCTCTTCTAGCGTTTACCCGTCGGTTCCTCTCAGCACCGGCGTGTCGGCTAGCTCGGTCATCAACTCCGCTGCGGCATACTCGTCGGCTCCCAGCTCTGTTGTTAGCTCCGCCGCAAGCTCCGCCGCAAGCTCCGCCGCAAGCTCCGCCGCAAGCTCCGCCGCTTCGTCCGTCCCTCTGAGCACTGGCGTCTCGTCGACCGCTAGCTCCACGCCTGCTTCAAGCTCGGCCTCTGCATCATCGGGCAGCTCTAGCTCGATCGTGAGCTCGACCGCATCCGCCAGCTCGGCATCGTCGAGCGCGCCGGTGACTTCATCGGCAAGCTACCCCGGCAGCTCCTCTCAGCCGAGCATCATCTCGACGCGGTCGTGGGCCAACACGACGTTCTCGCGCGCGGTCTCGAGCTCGTACTCGTCAGGCCCGATCAGCTCGTCGGCGTCTCTGTCTCTTGAGCCTAGCTCTGTGAGCTCGTCTGCGACATCGAGCTCGCCGTCGGCTGGCTTTGTGACGCCGAACAAGTTCCGTCGTCGTGAGCGCCGGGGCGATTCCCCGCGGCAGTGGCTGTAGATAGTTTTGTTTTGTGATGTTTCTTTTAGTGTTTCTTTTAGTGTTTCTTTTTAGTTACTTGATACTGTCGCATCTCTTTCCTTTGTCTCTTCTTTCACATTCTCTAAATAGTTAGTACCCTCGGCCGGATCTTTTAATGATAGATATTTCTTTGCTTTCTCAAACATCAAAGCATTAAGCACGTCAATGACCAGATGTAGAAGGAACACGATGTAAGAGTCGTGATGAACGCATGATTCACCACGTGACTGACTGACGCACCAACATTCGTCTGAAACAAACTGTGCCTGTGAATCCTGGCAAATCCTGGAATAGATGCCACGTTATCGACAGCAAGCAAGCAAAGCCAATCACTGTCTGCTGAACAATGAACAACTCGAAACAGCGTCTGTTCGAGCGCTTCACAGCACAGTGAGACGTCTCGCCGCTCTTGGCCGGCACAGTATCCGGTGACATTCGGTATGACGATGCGCCAGTAAACACGAGGCAGTAAATTGAAAATTCTAGAAAGATTGGGAGCTGCCTGGTGTCGGAAGGAAGACACTATGATACATACAGTCCCCTGTAACTGGACGGGTCAGCCCCTGTAACCTGGCGGTTACAGGGGACGTTATAGGGGGTAAATCTCTGCACATGTCACGTGACTGCTGCCTAATGCCCTTATACTTACTCTCATAGGATTAAACATTCTGGCTAGGTTTTGACTTTTACATACAGACAATACATACACGCGTTTTACTTCACCTTTTGTACCGTGATACTATTACGTCGACAGTTATGAGCCCGGATCTTTTAACGTACTAAAAATATTACTGAAATTATTAAATTTATCGAAAAGCCTTTAACAACTATGTCTTCCGATACCGATAACGCCTCGACCGCTTTTAAGCTTACTGCCGTGACGCGTATTTTTTTTACTTCGTCCGCTACTTAGTATAAATAGTTAAAGGAAGTAAAGACTTAAAGAAATAAGTATTAGGACTATTAAAACTTTACTACGACGTACGATAAAAAAAGTGTTAAAAAGCCTCGCCTAAAGCTTATCACGAAGCTTAAAGCTCCCGAAGTATATACCCCGATACTTTTAGTCGAAATTATTACTAACGAAAAATATAACGTATTTTCTACTACGGTACGTAACGCGAAAGATAGTAAAATACGGGAAGCCGCGTTCTTTATAAACGAAGGACAAAAAGTATACTAATCTAAACTCGAGGTAAAAAAGTCTAAGGAAACCGTATACTAAAAGTATAAGAAAGCTAACGATACGGTGTATAAGTATATTAAAGAAACGATACTTACGTATGTCGTAGTAAGTTTTAGTATTATAAACGAGCGGGACGCGGTAGTATACTTAAAATACTTAGCGACTTTTTATTAAAAAGATACCCGCTACTTTAAGCTAATAGCTACTAATAAATACGACGTTTTATATAAGAAAAAACCGACGAAAACTACTATCGTTAAATAGCTTATTAACTAAAACTTTACGATAGTATTAATAGTACGTATAAAAAGTTTTATAGCTTCGTTTGATATTTAGTTTAATAACTTGAAAAGCTTAGTAGACTACTTAAGCTTTAAAGAAATATATTATAATATCGTATAAGCTTTCTATAAGAAAAATAAAAAGAAGATAATACTTAATTATAGTAATAAAGTATACTAAGTAAAAGTCTTTACTATAGACATCGTTTCTACGTTTAATAATAGTAAGCCGTATTTACGTACCGTGAGAAAAGGTGTTTTTACGGCTACCTTAAATATTAGAAGAAAAAGCGTTAAAAAAAAACGAGTAAATACGACTACCGATAAATAAAGTACTGCCCGTTTACGTATTTACGTTAGCTATAAAGCCTATAATTTAGCGGGCTATAAATAAAAGTAGTATTAAGTAGCCTTTTTTGACTTTAAGCCTACCGATATAAGCTTCTTATATAATATAACAAACTTAAAAGAGAAGATAAAAGTAAACCTTAACTACTAGCTTAAACTTAAAAAAAAAATCGAGAAGAAAAAAGCTAAGTATAAGTAAAAATAACTCCCCGAAGGGTCCTTCGACGAAGCTTTGCCTACGGTGTATATTAGCCTTATAAGAAATATTTAGGCCGCCGAAAAATATATAGCTTTCGACTTCGGGGTTACGGAGTATATATTTTACGAAAATATACGATTTTTAGATATAGAAGAGATTTCCGTTAATATCGTGATAAGAAGAAGGCTAATGTAAGTAAATAAAAGAAGACGTATAAGGCTAAACCTTTATCTTTTAATAAGTCGTTAAGTATATAAAATTATACGGTCGGTACTATACTACCTAACTTTTCTACTTAACCTAATGTCGATACGCCTATTAAAAAAATAAAGGATCAACTAAAATACGAAGCCGAATATATTGTATAAACGTACGAAAGACGTCGTGTGTTAGTTATACGAGTATTTTTTTAGCCTTACTTTAATCGAACGCCCGGTAAAACTCCTTACTTTTTTAGTACTTCCCGTTTTAAAAGTCTATTTTTCTAATAAATAACTACTTTAGTTAAAGGTAATAAGGTATTTATAGTATTTACGTATAAGCTATTTAAGCTAGGAGGCGTTGGGGTATTTAACTAAGTAAGTTTTAAAAGCTCGACTTTTAAGGCCGACTACCGTAAAGTATAATATATATAGGTAAGTAAAAATAATAAGGTAGGTGTCGAAACGAGACTTAAGGAAACGAGAAACGTTAAAGCCGATAAATAAACTATACGTTAATTAGACTAATTATATAAAAGACGACTAAAACTATAGTCGTACTATATACGTTACCGATATATATACCGGCTATATATTCGTTTACTACTAACGGGATAAAGCCTATAGCG
This sequence comes from Ophiostoma tasmaniense, assembly GCA_022392925.1. Classification (NCBI taxonomy): domain Eukaryota; kingdom Fungi; phylum Ascomycota; class Sordariomycetes; order Ophiostomatales; family Ophiostomataceae; genus Ophiostoma; species Ophiostoma tasmaniense. The sequence goes on along the minus strand of JAKRGK010000006.1, from coordinate 1,084,654 downwards.
AAGATTTAGCTTATCTTTTAAATAATTTAAAAACGTAAAACGAAGCGAGAAACTACCGTATCTTATATATTAAAACTAACTATAAGTTGTATATTATACCGGTAAAACGATAGGCGACGTAGTATAGTATTAATTTCGAACTTTCGGTACCTCGTACTATAACGTAAAACGGGTTAGCCGAGCGTTTAAAAGGTGTAGTTACTACTATAGCGCGCGTATTTAAAATTTCTATATACTTACTACTTAACTTATAACGTTAGTATACGTCGACGGTAGTCTACCTACTTAACCGCTTATTAAAACGCCGCTTCGAGTAACGTACGCCTTATAAGCTTATATACGGTAAGCTACCGAAATTATACTACCTTAAAGTATATGGCTGTAAGGCTTTTGCCTTTACTAACGACGTATAAAAAAGAGTTAATAAAAAGAAAAGGCTAAAGCTTAAGGCTTATGTAAGCTATCTAGTAGGCTATTAATTAACTAATATCTATAACATTTAGGTGCCGTCGATAAATAAAATACTAGTAACGAAAGACGTCGTTTTTAACGAGGTAGACTACTATAAAAGAAAAATACTTAAAAAAATACCCGTTGTAGTAAAAGAGGTGTCGATAGAGGTATTAATATAAGAGATTTATAAGCTTAAACTAAAAGAAGAAAAGACGTTATTAATATACGATACCGAATAGCGACTAGTTAGCGTTAGTTTCTTTTTCGGTTTAAAAAGTGTCTAAAAAAATACTTATACTATAATAAATAAGCTTTATACGGTAGGAGATATACTTAAAGAAAAATACGACGGAACTAAAGTTAATCTTTCTACTAGTATTGAATACTTTTTATAAATACTACAAAAGGTCGGTAACCTTTATAAGGGTAAGTACGTCCGTTTACTAACACCCTTAAAGTCTTTATACGTTTTAACTATACTAGTATTACTTGTATCTAAATACTTAAATAGGTGTCTTAGCCGGTAGTTAGGAGCTTAAAGTAAGCTCCCTACTTATACTTATAGGCTTATCTTTAGCGTACGTACGGTATATAGCTATAAAGATATTCGTATCGACTCTTTAGGAAGGTATAAGGACGTTTATATACTTTTTAAGTATTCCGTTACTAACGTAGTTGTACCGTTTGTATTTCTTAAAGATCTAGCGGCGTTACTTAATAATTAGAGGCAACTAATAAATTACCTACTACGGTTAACGTTTAAGAAGGCTTAGATTAATCACTTAAAATCTTATAAGTCGAGCGATAGTTGGGAGGAAATATTCCGAAATAAGGCAGCCGGTTACTAAATGTTTAAGAACTAATGGGTGTACTCTTATAAGGCGACAAGTGAGGGCATTTTTACTATATGTAAGGTACGTTTCGTAGTATACGGTAATTAATAGTAGGAGTCTATTTTCGTTACACGTATAGATATATTTACGGGACTAGTATTTCGTATCGTGATAAGCCTCGTGGCTTAATTTAACCTTAAAACTATATAGCTCGACGCCGTTAACGCGTTTATAAATACTATACTTAATAAGACGGTATTTATAGAGATACCGTTAGGCTATAGAGTGAAAAGTAGAGTCTTAAGGCTTAAGAAGGCGTTTTATAGCTTAAAAAAGTCGTTTTTTTTCTAGTAACGTTTTCTTACTAACTTTTTTATAAACTTTATATTTACTTACGTCTTTAATAAGCTATATATTATAATCGCTTTAGGTATCGTTACTTTTTTCTATGTAGATGATATTATACTTATATTTTATAAAGATTTTATTATAGAGACGGAGAAAGTAGTAAAAGCTTTCGAGTAACGTATTAAGCTAAAGAGACTAGGCGAAATTAGGTGGTTCTTAGGTATTTATGTCGTGAGAGACAAAGTAAAAAAAACTTTGTATCTTTTATAGAAAGAATACTATAAAAAAGTTATACGTATTTTTTTTACGCTTAAGTAATTACGTAGTAAAACTTTTATCGTTTTTTTTACTACTAACTTTAAGCTATATACCGACGGCGTGGTAGTTTTAAAGTCGGTTACGTCTTACTTACGTAAGGTAGGCTTATATTTATTTATAAGTATTACTACCCGTTTAAACGTAGCGTTTAGTATAAGTAAGCTAGCCGCGTATAATAAGAACTTAAGGCTTAAGTACTATAAGGCCGTCGATAAACTAATATTATACTTGTACGGGATACGTAATTACGGCCTTACTTTTAAAAGATAGTCGTTAGAAGAAAAGCTTCTTACTATCTATAGCGACGTTTTTTATAGTAACAACTAAATCGACCGTAAAAGTTTTAACGGCTATATTATAAGGTTATTTGGGGGACTTATTATATAAAAGGCTAAGAAGTAACCTACGGTTATTATTTCTACTATTAAAGCTAAACTTCTTATACTATTACGAGTTTTTAAGGAAGCGATTTTTTTTAGTAGAGTAATATATTTTATAAAACTCGACTTAAGGACTAAATTAACGGTAAGATACGATAATAGGAGTATTTTATACTTAATTATAAATGACTCGTTTAAGCTATAAACTATACTTTAATACGTCGATATATATAACTACTAGTTACGACAAGAATACCGCGCGTAACGCTTTAATTTTAAGTAGCTGCCTATTGTTTTTATAAAAACGGACTATTTTACTAAATATTTCACCGGGGCTAAGTATAGAAAGGCTTAACGTTTTATTAAAGTGTTAGATTTAACGGTATACTTACTTATAGAAGTAAGAAAAAAAGTAGAAGCTTAAAGCGAGACCGGCCTATAAGTACCTTTAAGTAACGACTTCTTTAAAAGCTTTAAAAAGATAGAAATTACCTAAGAAAAAGATATAGATAGTTTCGATAAAATATTCTACCGTATAAAACTTTAAGTCACTTACGTCTAGTATATTTAGATTTTAAGTAGAAGATATTTTCACTTAGTTAGATAGCTCGTCTTTCTATTATAACAAGTCACTTATTCTAAACGACCTAAAAAAATATATCGGAAAAAAGACACTATAATACATACAGTCCCCTATAACTAGACGGGTCAGCCCCTATAACCTGGCGGTTACAGGGGACGTTATAGGGGGTAAATCTCTGCACATGTCACGTGACTGCTGCCTAATGCCCTTATACCTACTCTTATAGGATTAAACACTCTGGCTAGGTTTTGACTTCTACACACAGACAATACACACACGCGTTTTACTTCACCTTTTGTACCGTGATACTATTACGTCGACACCTGGACCCACGTAAGCTCCCTCTGTTCCGTCGAGCGCAACGTGAGGAATTAAGTGTTGCCCCTAGGCGTGGCCCCATTCCTGACCCTCCAGGCTGACATAATCCGTCGCTGGACGCTATGGAAAAGAGGGGCCAACTGTCAACGTGCCAACCAGAACGGCAGCTACAGGTACATACAGAGGCGCTGAGGCGCTAACAACTCTACCAAAGAGGCTGGGGCGTGACACTCGTCAGCCCTCCACTTTTTGCCTTGCAGTACGTAGAGCAGCAGCGTAATAGGAAACGGCAGGAGCAGACAGCAACACGAAGCATCCCAGCATTTTGTACGGAGTGGTCCCTTGTTTCCACGTTTTACGTTTTACTTTATCATTATCGCAGTATCATCACCTTTGTTGACAACATCCAACATCAACGCTCACTCTATTCACCACACGTCGACTCGAAGCAGCTCTATTGAGGTCTCCCTTGCTACGAACAATAAACATCTCCACTCTCAACAAAAAGACAGCTTGTCTTGACAGTGAAACGAAGACGGCGAGCATCGCATCTACGACTTGAATTCGAATCAACACACTTCGCAACCACACATCCCCCTTCACAAATCGCCAAGATGACGCTCAAGGAAGAGTTTGCGACCAGAAACTTCAGTAAGTCGGCGACGCGGCGCAACCGGAAGTGGGAGGATGAGGACAAGGCAGCAGCTGGAGAGGAGCGGCTGGAGAAGAGAAAGCAGCCGGCGTAGAGTCGGAATGATTCACGGGAGCGCATGGGAATACACAAACATACAGAATACTAACAATGCAGGCATCTACGGACAATGGCTCGGCATCCTGTCCATGATCCTCTGCTTTGCTCTCGGCATCGCCAACGTGTTCACGGTGCACGTCCTCACCATTGTCTTCAGCGCCATCTGCCTTGTCAGCTCGTTTGTCATCCTCTTTGTCGAAGTGCCGCTGCTGCTGCGCATCTGCCCGACGTCGTCGACGTTTGACGCGGCTATCCGGCGCGTGTCGACCAACTACATGCGCGCGGCGGCGTACGGCGGCATGGCGCTGATCCAGTGGCTGAGCATGCTGGGCCCCAAGACGAGCCTGATTGCGGCGGCTGTCTTCCTGTCGCTGACGGCGATCTGCTACCTGCTTGCAGCGATCAAGGGCCAGGCCTTTGTCGGCAGCAAGACGCTGGGCGGTGCGGGTGTCGCGCAGATGATTGTCTAGGTCTAGACTATAGGCCGAACTGCCAGTGAACGAGCAAAGCGAGCAGCAGTTCTCAAGAAGCCAGCTGTTGCACAGTGCGCCCGTGACAACCGACAATCGGCGAAGGTGTGGTGTTGGTGTTGATAAGCAAGCGGTGCTGTTGAGACAAGCGACCCAACCGCTTGCAAACCCATCAACCAGCTGAAAGTGACGTGGAGAGGCTTGCCACGGCTTGCCTAGTGTCTGTTCTTTCTGTATTCTGTTTCTGATTTTGTTATGCTTTTTGCTTTCTGTTTTTCATGTTACCTTACTCTCCGGGATGCGTGCTGCTCCCCTGCTGTTCTATGGGATATTGGTCTTGGCGTCCCGAGTTATTCTGTCTCTTTTAACTACTTGTTTAACTGCTTGCCGTATTTCACATTTCTTTATGCTGTCTTCTATTTCCAACGTCAAGTGGTTCGCGTCTGGTCTTCAGCCAGCATCAAAATGGCAAAATGGCAACACCTACTTTGAGCACTGGCACCACCAAAGTGACGAGAGTAATGAGATAAGGCTACAGGCTGTGACGCCCGTAAACTGGCATGGATATCAGCTCTCAAGTCGGAATCTTCCAGCTCGGCACCAACACTCGGCATGTTCCGGTCGACGCCGGCTATTTGTTTGCTTATGTAATCCAAACTGACATCATGATGTCTGGAGGCTCTTACTCAGGACTTGCGATGGAATACGAAGTAAATGTATTTACCTTGGCGATGGATCACTCTCAAGCCCGTATCCTATGGCTACTGATGTTAAGTCACTTGGCTATTTGTCTTTGGGTTACCAAGATGATAGGCTGACCTCTTTGCGGACAGTATCAACAAAGATATCTACCTGCATCATCTCCAATGCATATTATTTACATTTAATTGCAGCTTACAACTTGAATAGTATTTTATGCATCACCAGACTCCTCTAATGATTATCTACCCATTAGGTTTCGATATGGAATAGTCCACCGAGGGAGGGAGATGAGGCAGACAGCAGACGACATACTCAACTTTGATCATAGGCTCGAAAGACCTAGGCTAACCAAACACACTCTATGCTATATGATGTATATATCTCATACTGCACCATCGACGCACTACTCCGTCAGACTGTCACGAGCTCGTCGACGACTCGTGGTGATCTGCAGCAAAGACTGTATGTGGCAGCTGGAGCGAGGCATTCATAAAAGTCCTCAATATCGCAGACAGACGGACAAGACCATCGCCAAAGAGGAAGCTACGGCTATCAATGGCAAAACTTTTGTTTCGCAAGCGTCCAGCCGGACGAGCTTGGATGTCGGAACAGGTGCCAATCGCTTGTCGACGGATCATGGCACAGCCGGGTTTTCGAGTTAAATATCCGGCAACTTTAAATGGTTAAAAGGACCATTCACACAGTGTGAGATTCAGGGGTACCTCCGAAAATATACTTTTGCGGAGTACTATTCTCCTTCTCTTTCTCTGTCTATCACGTCCTGTAAAAATAGAAGAGGGGTCCTTCTCAAAGGGGAATTTGCGTGCTCGTGACGACTGAATTTTGATAGACTCCTCTTCTATCGATCGTCTTGCGTCTGAGTTTTGACGACGGCATGGGAAACAGAAGAACGCTATAGTATGCAATGATTTGTATGTTGTCGATTGAGGTCTCGTGAGCGGAGATTGGCGCTGTAGGCAATAGTGCTATGTAGTCCGGACAGCTATTACGCAACCGGCCAGAAAGCAAAGAAAACAAAATGAAAATGTGATCATTAAATCAGATCATTGAATCATAAAATTAAATCGAGATTCATTCAAGGATTACTTGATTGACAGCTGCTTCCGTAAGCTAAAGATTGATGTTGAGACCTGAGCGCATCTGAAAACACAAGTACTTCTCTTACCCGGGCCTGACGCACAGCAATGTCGTCATCCACCAGGTTTTGTTCCTAGGTGTTCTTGTAGGATAGACGCTGCAGAGTTGCTTTGCTTTTTTGCATCTCCGTTAGCTGTGGTACTTTCAATTTATGCTTCTAAAGTTTTATGTCCTTGTTTGCCCTTGAACTACGCTTGTAGTTTCCCTTTGCGTTTGTTGTCAAAAGACTCTGACTGCCTCACATCTCCATTGAGTCGCCTCTTTATCTTCTTGTCTTCCACATTCTCTTGATTTTATCTCTCCATTTATCTCTAAAGAGTCTTGGAGAATGTTTACTAGTCTCGAGTCTTGACCGATCTTTGATATCTATGCGGAGAACGTAGCAGTGCCTTGACCGCCGTTATGCCTTTTCAGATATTCATATCTAAACCCGATCTGATTTTCTGTACTGGATAGCTCTTGCCTTGTCAAAGCTATGACCTACAGAGACTTCAAATCCATAGCTGCTGATTCGCCTGTTCTTCGTGTTCTTGTGTTCTTGTGTTCTTGTGCCGATCAAACACTCCCAGTGCGTATTCTGTATGATATTGAATGGCTACTGTTCCACGCGACACATCTTTGGAATACGCCGTATTATTGACGGCCCTATGCAGTCAGTCACATCACAGAGCCAAGCATGCAGGCGCAGCAAGCAGCATATTCTAGCCAATGCATAGCCAATACGAAGCAATCCGATATGCAGCAATACACACACAGCAGCAAGAATGGCCATAGCTACAAGCTACTCCATAAGATACAAGTAAGCTCATCACATCACTTCAGCACGTTCTGGGATGCGTCTCCCGAGTCGACCAGTGCTCCTAGCTATGGGGCATCAAGGTCTGGTCCTTAACATGGTACCCGTCATGACGGGGCTATGGGGACATCAAGTTGATCTTTAAGACTTTAAATGTATTTGCCTGCCAACTTAATAACGAGAATATGCAGTAGTAAACATAAATATACTGATAAGAAAACTCTTCTCGCGATCTTGCATCTCGGTGATCACGACAATGTTCTCAGATGTTCTGGAGTCTTGGGCGGTGGGTTCTCGTGGAGATGGCTGGCCATTGGCGTTGGGCCGGACCCATCAAGTCAGTCATATGTCCCAAAGGCCTTGGACATGCCGCTGTGGAGTATATTGATAGTACCTGTACCTGTAGATACGGCAAGCCTGCTTGATATCAGACATCGTCATCTTCCATCGTCGCCTGTGTCGTGTCGAGGAGCCTCGCCCTGTCCGTGATTATGCTCATTGAAGAGCCCGTCTTTCGGGCATCTAGTCTCTTTGTCACCAATGCCCAACTGAAGCTTCAATATCGCCAGAAACCCAACATAAACAGCACAATACCAAACTGCCGTTGCCATCGATACTTGTCTACCTCTGCCTCTACCTGACCTGACGCAAACGCACAGTTTTTCTCGCTCCTGCACTGTCTGCCCTGTGACCCACTTAGTCCAGATACATAAGAGTACTTGTTTTCTTCACAATCACTCTCTCTACCAGTGTACCCCTCCGTACCCCTCCCAGCTAATGACGAGCGAGGTATTTGTCGGCTCCATCCAATCCACTGGTCAGCCGGCTCTCACTCGTCGCTTCCGTATCCCTCGCCGGGCACATTCTCGCTGCTCGATGCTATTTTCGTACTATCCTCATGCTATTCTTTCGCTATTCTGCACTATTCCGCACTATTACGCCCTGTCCACCTCTACTGCTGCCACTGCTCCACCTCCGCCTCAGATCATTCAAAGAGAATACTGCAAAAAGATACAAGGTACTTGCTTGTACTTACACCGTGCATATCGTCGTCAGGGTTGCTCCTTCCTAGCATCGTCATCAATACAAAATAGGCTCCTTGCGTTTGCCCCTGCCCTTTGTTCTACTCGTCTTCTTCGTTCTTTCTTCTTCTGCTTTTAACGTCTCGCACCTTCTCTATTTTCTTAACTATCATCATCTGCTCTTTATTTGCATCATCGAACATCACGACATCCTCAACCTCTACCTCTACCTCATCCTCTACCTACTAACCACGTCTGCATCTTTGCTCCACGCACATCTGATTCCGTTTTGCTTTCTCTTTCTCTACAAGGTATGTGTATGAGTCTTTTCTTCGGTTTACTCGTCTTCTATCACCTCTACTCGCCAACATCACGACATTTTAGCTTTACCCTCAAATCCTCAACAGCCTCAAAAGCGAGGCCCCAAAAACAACAGGCTCAACATCCTAGTCGGGACAGCAGCCTCCAACGACGGACACATCACACAGCAGTTTCCTTATCACTCTCGCCACTTCCCCGGATGTGCTCCTATCTCTGCTACATCCTCTTCTACCTGTCTTGCATACTCTTTGACCTCCAGCCCTCCTCTTATCACCCTTCAGCTTTGCACTCAATCAGAAGCTAGGCCATCCCTACATTTAGCCCGCATCTATGACACTTATCTGCCTCGCATCCCGGCCTGGCGCTTCCCGTGTCCCCCTTCCTCCTACCGCTTGCTCCTATTCTTGCTCTTCACCGTACTTTGATCCTTTATCTCTGGCGGCTTAAACACTCATCTGTTCTGCACTCTGTGCTACGAAAGTCTGAAGCAGCTTGCTTTCCATCCCGTCTATCTTGCATATCTCTCTTATCACTTGACACACCACACTCTTTGTTGACTACATTCCTGCATCTTTATCTCTTATCACTCAGCCTCAGTTACTTTATGCCCTTGTGCCCTGTCTTTCGTTTTTGGTCCTGCTCTCTATTTATTCTTGGCTATATCTACTGCCTCTACAATACTAACTGCCCAGACTCACGTCTTCTAATATACATCAATCACACAACTACACATACACATCACCACCATGGCGACAACACAAGCTCCCATCGTCCCTGCGCGCCCTATCAAGGCCCAGGCCCAGGACACCCCCAAGATTCCGCCACGCCCCGCCCGCCGCGGCATCGATCGGGCCAACTCTCCCAGCCGCGACCGCTTTGCTCCCTCCCCATTAGACAGCCTCCTCTCCAAGAGCCCCAACAAGGCCAACTTCCCCAACGGCCCATCGCTGCTGTCCACCTCCGGCTCGCCTGATGGTGGTCTCGATATTGACCGCAACGGATCCGTCGACCTGCCGTCGGTCGGCCAGGAGGGCAACGAATATGCTGCCGTCACAGAAACCTACTCTCAGGCCGGCAGCACCAGCAGTCGCTCCGCGTCACCAGAACACACCCGCACTATCGCTGATGATCTGAAGCTGCATGCCCCAAAACCCTCGCTGCCTGCCGTCAGTGCCAAGGAGCGTGTTGCCGTCGTCACGCGCACCGACAGCGAAAAGGCCGCTTCGTTTGGCATTGGCCAGCCCGGCCAGGTCACTAGCCAGGCTCCCAGCACAACAGCCGCCTCCGATGACGGCGAGGTCGACGAGCACGGCATTCCCGCCATTGGCCGCCAGGTGCCCATGTACCCCAACGCTGGCGATGTCCAGGCTCCCACTCCTGCCGAGGTTGCTGCTGCCGCCGCCGCCTCAGAAAAGAACCACCACCGCAAGAAGAGTGCTCGTGGTTTCGGCGAGCTGCCGCCCGACAGCTACGGCCTGCACGGCCACGGTGTCATTCCCTCTGACAAGCTCGAGCGCGCCTACTACAATAAGCACCCCGAGCTCGCCAAGAAGGAGCACACGCAGCACCACCACGATCGTGCTCAGGACAATTCGCTGCCCTCTGCCGACCTCAACAAGATTGTCCGCGACACAGCCAGTCGCACCCGTGTCGGTAAGATGAGATTATTTTTTGTTTTGTTCTTGACAAATCTATTTTGGTCGATTGCCAACTATGCCGCCTATCGCTATCGCATGGCATACGTCACAGGGGCTCGTCGGGGATTTGCTAGGCTATGCTTGCATGAATAGCGCTAACCAATGTAATACAGACAACGATACCACCCCCAGCGAGCAGGTCGGCTGGCAGGTTATTGACGAATCCGTGTCGCGCCCCGCATCCACCGCTCCCAAGGCCAAGTCCAGCAGTTTTGGCAGCCAATCCTCGACTTCGCCGACTATCCTCAAGAGTACCATCAAGAAGAACCCCGAGATTTCTTTTACCTCGCCCCCCGAGGATCCCACCGCCGAAGCTGACGTCATTCACGTTGACGACCCCACAAGCACCCGTCGCAAGAGTGTCATGTTCAGCGAGGACGACACGCCCGATCTAGACCAGCTCGACCAGTACGAAAACGAAGCGCCAATTCTCGCTCTTGACGAGCTTGCCAAAGACCCTTCGGCCTACGACCACGAACCCGCCGTCCGTCCTTCCCTCGAACGCAACGGCAGCTCGTTTGACGGCCAGGGCTCGTCCAGCCGCAACACCAGCCGCCCCTCGAGCATTTTCCGTGACTCCCATATCCCCGAGGAGACCGCCACAGACGACAAGGACGAGTACGAGCCTCTATTTACCGACGACGACACCAGCAAGTCCGCTGGTGCTAGCGCCGCCAAGTCCCGCTCTTCCGAAGACGCCCACGCCCCCCGCTTCCCCAGTCGCGATATCTGGGAAGACGCCCCTAACAGCGCCCACTACACCGCCGAGGTCAACACGCCCGATATGCAGACCCAGCCCGAGGCCGACGCCGAGGGTACCGTTATTCGCCGCGCTACCAGCAGCGTCTCGGCACACGAGGGCGAGACCCCTGCTCAGGCGTTTGCCCGCCACCAGGAGGAGCTTGCCGAGAAGGAGCTGCACGGTTCCGAGACTTTTGCTGAGAACCGGAAGCCCACCAAGCCCTCTCCTTGGACACCCGCCGGCTCGGGTGTCGAGGACGAGACTGCTGCCAGCGGCCTTTCGACTCCTGCCAGCCTGGCTACTGGCGCTGCGGCTGCGGCTGCGGCTGCTACACCTGTCTCTGCCTCGGTTTCGGCAAGCTCGTCGCGCCGTCCCGGTATGAACCGCTTCCCCAGCCGCGACGTCTGGGAGGATGTCCCCGAGTCTCTGCAGCTGCAGACCGAGGTGTCCAACCCCCAGGAGGAGGAAGTTTCGTCTCCTGCCGACGCCATCAAGCCCGACTCGCCCCAGATTGCGCAGACTGCCCTGCTTCCCCAGGTCCCGCAGCGTCCTAGTGTACCCAGCCGTCCCAAGCCTAAGAGCGTTGACGGCGCTGCCAAGCCCCAGATTCCGAACCGGCCCGTCCGCCAGCATCTGCCCGTCGCTGTTGAGCAGCCCGAGGCAGAGTCCGAGTCGGCTGCCCCCGCTGCCTCTTCTCCTCCCAAGACAAAGCCGGCCGTTCCTGCCCGGCCTTTTGGCGGCAAGATTGCTGCTCTCCAGGCCAACTTCATGTCCGACCTAAACAAGAAGCTCAAGATCGGTCCTCAGGCGCCCAAGAAGGACGAGCCTGAGCCGTCCGCCGAGGCCGCCGAGGAGGCCGCCGAGAAGGAGAAGGCACCCCTCGTCGATGCCCGCAAGGGTCGTGCCCGTGGCCCTCAGCGCCGCGCTCCTGCTGCACGTCCTGCCGTTGTTGAATCTACCCCTACTCCTGCTTCTACAGCCCTTGGCTTCTCGATTACCACAACCGTGTTCAGCATTGACCCGGAGGAGGGTGTTTTGAGCACCTCGTTGCCTGCTCCCAAGGCTGCCGTGGTCGAGCCTGTTGTTGAGTCCAAGGCTGTTGAGGTCCCGGCTGAGGCTCCCACCGTCGAGGACAAACCCGAGGAGGTTGAGACTAAGCCCGAAGTCGAGGCCGAGGCTGAGGCCGAGGCCGAGACCAAGACTGAGACTCCTGCTACCTCTGCATCGACAGAAGAGGAGGTCCCTGCCAAGTCAAGCACTGAAGGAGAGACTGTTGAGGCGACTGCCTAGACTTGATTTCGATTTAACGTCTTTTGGATATTTTGTTTGTTATAATTACGTTTTGCAGTTGTTTGGTTACGCTGTTGGTAGCTGCTATCTTGGTTAGACAAGAAACATTTTGGCTGTTCTACTTGACTATCAATCGCATTGGTATGTCGACACTGGACTATGCACCTTTTATGACTCTATGACGATGATGATTTGCATGATGCGCTGCTTCAAGTTGTTTAATTTGCCAGGCTAACACTGGCTGGTATTGCCTATATAGACCAAGCTCTCATGAGATTATTTCCATGTCCTCTTATTTTCTTGAGAACTTAATCAAACGATGTTATTTTCATAATATATTGAACTGAGAAAAAAATAGATCATGTCTGGGGGGGGTTTTTAAAAAAAAAAAGTAGAACAAAAACAAAACTATTGAAAGAAAACAAGAACAAAAGCAATTGCATAAATAGGCATACCAAATGATATCAAACACTTCATGGCGATATATTAAACATCAATCTAGCGCAGACAGATAATCGTTTTGAAAGACTTGTGATAATCTCATCTTCCACATGCAAATTGTCTTGGCCGCCCTACGCTCGATTGTGGTGACGACATATGGATCATTTGAATGATTAGTCATTTAGCTCTTATCGATACTGCCTATCTTATCGGCCCCTTTTCGACCACGTGACACCCCACCATTGGCGTTTTAGCGTTGCTGGCGTTTCGAGTGCAAGTACCCATTGTTCCAGAGCTGTGTTTCTGCCTCAGGCCCTAATCAACAGCTTACGCCCGCTGCCCCTAGGCCCCTAGCCCAAAGGACACAATTTCGTCAATAGCTCCCCCCTTGGGTAGCCCCACCCACACGTAGGGGGACGACTCAAGAGGTGGCAAGCAACGTCCACAGTTCACAGTCGGTGTATGTGTCTGAATGCTGTATGCCTGCGAATGCACCTCGAATTCCGAATTGAACACAACCTCCATATCCCGATCTCTCTGACGGCGACACCCCGACCTCTACCTCTACTCGAACTACCCCATCACGTCGTCGACCACACGCCGATTGAGCTGTCGACACCATGCGGTTAGACGTCAAGGTACGACAGCAGCATCACGACATGACATTGGCATATCACTCTGGATATAGTGGCCTGACTTGGCGATGCTGGGCGGGAGACAATGCAGAATGGCCAGCTAACAAATACAGAGAAGCCTCTTCGCCCGCAGCGAGCGGGTTAAGGGCATCGACTTCCACCCGACAGAGCCATGGGTTCTGACGACGCTGTACTCGGGCCAGTGCCACATCTGGAACTTTGAGACCGGCTCGATTGTCAAGACCTTTGAGATGACCGATGTGCCGGTGCGTGCCGGCCGCTTTATTGCGCGCAAGAACTGGATTGTGTGCGGCAGCGACGACTTCCAGATGCGCGTCTACAACTACAACACGTCCGAGAAGGTGGCGTCCTTTGAGGCACACCCCGACTACATCCGCGCCATTGCCGTGCACCCGACACAGCCGTTTGTGCTGTCGGCCAGTGACGACATGACAATCAAGTGCTGGGACTGGGAGAAGGGCTGGAAGTGCGTGCAGGTCTACGAGGGCCACAGCCACTACGTCATGGGCCTGGCTATCAACCCCAAGGACACCAGTTTGTTTGCGTCCGCGTGTCTGGACCGCACTGTCAAGGTCTGGTCGCTCGGCTCCAGCACCGCCAACTTCACGCTCGAGGCGCACGAGACCAAGGGCGTCAACTACGTCGACTACTACCCGCACTCGGACCGGCCGTACATCCTGACGACGTCTGACGACCGCACTATCAAGGTCTGGGACCTGACGACCAAGTCGCTGCAGGCGACGCTCGAGGGCCACACTAACAACGTCTCCTTCGCCGTCTACCACCCCGAGCTGCCTATTATTGTCTCCGGTTCCGAGGACGGCACCATCAAGATTTGGCACAGCGGCACCTACCGCCTTGAGCAGTCGCTCAACTACGGCCTCGAGCGCGCATGGTGTGTGTCTTACCAGAAGGGCAAGCAGGGTGTCGGTGTCGGTTTCGACGACGGTGTCGTTGTCATCAAGATGGGCCGCGAAGAGCCGGCCATCTCCATGGACGCCTCCGGCAAGGTCATTGCCGCCAAGAACAACGACGTCGTAGCTGCCATTATCAAGCCCGACCCCTCGACCAAGGACAGCGACCCCATCAACCTGCAGACCAAAGACCTCGGCCAGTGCGAAGTCTACCCCCAGACGCTGCAGCACTCGCCCAACGGCCGCTTCGTCGCCGTGTCTGGCGACGGCGAGTACATTATCTACACTGCGCTCGCGTGGCGGCAAAAGAGCTTTGGCAGCGCCCTCGACTTTGTATGGGGCTCCAAGGATAACAGCAACGACTACGCCGTGCGCGAGTCGCCGACCTCGGTCAAGCTGTACAAGAACTTTGTCGAGAAGACGGGCGGCCTTGATGTCGGCTTCCAGGCCGACGGCCTGCACGGCGGCGTCCTTCTGGGCGTGCGCGGTGCCGGCGGCGTCAGCTTCTTTGACTGGCAGACGGGCGCCCTGGTGCGCCGCATCGAGGTCGAGCCCCGCGAGGTGTACTGGTCCGATAGCGGCGAGCTGGTGGCTCTGGCCTGCGAGGACTCCTTCTACGTCCTGCGCTTCTCGCGTGAGAACTACATTGCCGCCGCCAACGCCGGCGAGATCGACGACGACGGTGTCGAGGCCGCCTTTGAGGTGATCACCGACATTACCGAGAACGTGCGCACGGGTAAGTGGGTTGGCGACTGCTTTGTGTACACCAACAGCACCAACCGCCTCAACTACCTCGTGGGCGACCAGACCTACACCATCTCGCACACCGACACGCCCATGTACATTCTGGGCTACATCCAGCGCGATTCGCGCATTTACCTCGCCGACAAGGACCTGAACGTCACCTCGTTTGCCCTGTCCGTCAGCCTGCTCGAGTACGAGACGTTTGTGCTGCGTGGCGACCTGGACGCTGCCGCCGAGCTGCTGCCCACTATTGAGCAGAGCCAGCTCAACAAGGTCGCTCGCTTCCTCGAGGGCCAGGGTCTCAAGGACCTTGCGCTTGAGGTCGCCACCGACTCCGACCACAAGTTCGACCTGGCCCTGTCGCTGAACCGGCTGGACATTGCGCTGGACCTGGCGCGCTCGGCCGATGTCGAGCACAAGTGGAAGTCGGTCGGTGACGCCGCTCTGACGGCCTGGGATGTGCCGCTGGCTAGCGAGTGCTTCACGCACAGCAAAGACCTGGGCTCGCTGATGCTGCTGCACAGCTCGACGGGCGACCGCGCGGGCCTTGAGACGCTCGACAAGCTGGCCGTTGAGGCCACAGCGTACAACATTGCGTTCAACTGCCGCTGGCTGCTGGGCGATGTCGACGGCTGCATTGCCGCTCTGACGGCGACAGGCCGGCTGGCTGAGGCGGCGCTGTTTGCACAGACATACAAGCCGAGTGCGGCACCGGCGGTCGTCGGCGAGTGGAAGCAGAGCCTGGAGAAGGCCAAGAAGGGACGTGTGGCCAAGCTGATTGGTGTGCCGGGCGAGGACAACGAGCTCTTCCCTGAGTGGGATGAGTGGTTGTCGCTGGAGAAGAGCGGCGGCAGTGCCGACCCTGCAACACTAGCAGCGGCAGCAGCGGTCACATCAGCAGCGACAAATGGCGACGCCATGGAGACTGAAGCTGACGAGGCCGAGGCAGAAGAGGAGGAGGAGGAGGAAGAGGAGGACGAGGACGAGGAGGAAGAGGACGACGACGACGAGTAAGAGCAAGACTTTTCCTTTTGATGTCTTAAAAACGGTCTTCTAGGTCTTCTTGGTCTTATTAATCTTCTGTGAATGCTGATGGCGCGCGACTGAAACAATGCATGGGTTTCTTGTTTCTTGTTTGTTTTTGTTTTTATTCTACGTTATTTATGTTACTCTTTCACCATTATATATTTGTGATTCTATTTTGTGTGTTTCGATGTTCATTTTTTGGATCAAAAAGGTATAAACGCATTCTTCCTTTGAAATCAAAAGTGTCATACATCTACAAATCGCCGTGATGATGCTGTCCTCGCCAGTGGTGATAGTCGCAACGTCTCTCGAAAAAGTCTCGTCTCATTCTTTTAAGTTTGCTGTCTCCTAGCATCTCAGTAACCATGCTCTTTCTAATGATGAAGCCAGGCCAGGCTGTGCACTGTGCATCGACAACTATCCAGCACCCAAACGGGGCAATGCCAACCGACTGCGGAGAACTGTGGGGAAGCGACTCCTCACTCACTGATCACCGTCACCTGAACGGTCCTGGACCTGCTACATGTCGACTCTGTTTTTGTAGAGGCCAGTCTTTGAGGCGTCATATCTCAGCATAGACTTTATGTAAAATTTCAAAATAAAATTAATCCAACACTATGATCGATTCTCTAATTTTTCCGGTACATAATATTTCAAAGACTGTGGGTTGTCGTTACAAAAACATATTTACAAAATTGACCTAAAATCACCTGGCGGAAGAATTAAGACTTGGGAAGAACAGATGGGTCGCCTCCGCAGACATGTTAATGGATCTATGGAGTGCAGATGGAGCAATATGGGCAATGCGCCGTCGTAAGGGAGAACAGGAGGACAGGAGAGCTCGATCGCGTGGCAGTTGGCTGCAAGTCTTGAATATCGCTCTGGCTTTCATCTGGCTGGACGGAAAATATTACTTGTTTTGGAGCACAATGGGGGTGTCCTGCGAGTGTACTCCGTCTGTAGCAAGAGATGAAGAAAAGGGAAAGCGCAACTGGACGTTGCTGATGTTTGAATATTCGTGTATTCAATAGAGAAGGTGCAAACGGCTTCACCTTTGTTGCTGCCTTTCTGTGTTTGCACAGGCCGCTCCTTCCTTTTATATACGACATTGCGTCTCTCAGTAGATCTCGACGTCGGCTTCATCTCTGCCGAAAACGCGGCATCCCCAGAATCTCGTAGCATTTCTATACCAGCCGTCGTCGTCCTTTACATCTTTGCCGACGTCACATGATCTATAATTACATCCAAACACCTCCAAAGCGACCTCTCAACGTATTTCCATTTCTCGCTTGCTTTGGCTCTTGCCAATTTCCCCCAATGGCATCCCCCGCAAATGAGGAAAGCGCAACCATGCAGCATCGCAAAGGCAAGAGCGACCCACCTGCACCTGCTTCCATTCTCCGGCTTTTCTGCGTTTTTGCCATCTCCAAATTGCCAAAATCTCCGGCTGCAAGCTTGTAAATAGCTTCAAAGCTACAGGAATAAATCGAGCAAAATCACAGAATTCAGTAGATAGTGCTCTTGCTCGCAAAAACCCATTAGATTCTAACTCTAGACATGAACACGGAAAGCCACTTAGACCCGTCATCCACACTGTCGGCTCCATTGTTGGCAATTGCTCGCTCGCCAGCGTACCTTGCCCATCGCTCCTGCCTCCGCCCCCGGCTTTTAGACCTAAGCTTATCAGACAGACACTTTCCCCATCCAGTCTTTTTTTGAGTTCCTGCCGTATCTTGTCTTACGACACCCGAGCACCACCCGTCTTATAGCGCCACCTCCCTTTTGTTCCTTTCTTTTCTCCTCTCCTCCTTCTCCTTTCTCCTTTCTTCTTCTCTTCTTCTTCTTCTTCTCTTCTCTTCTCTTCCTCCCCTTCATCTACATGTTCCCCCAAGCCTCCGAGTCTACACACTCGGCTCCCTGTCCGTCCGGCATGGCAAAGATTTTTGATGCCGAAGAGGGTAAGCTCGACCATGTGACGCCAGTACTTTTGCGCTTTCGACGCTTCTTCCCGCGATTGCTAACAGACTAGTTGCACAGCACACTTCTTCCGAGAGCTGTTGGGTGATTCTCTACGGCAATGTGTATGACGTGACCGATTTTCTCCCCGAACACCCCGGCGGATCACGCATTATTCTACAGCTGGCAGGCCGCGACTGCACGGAAGATTTTGACCCCATCCACCCACCAGGGACTCTGGACGACCTGAAGCCCGAGTCGAATCTGGGCAAGGTCGACGAAGAGAGCCTGCGGCGGTTCGAGGAGAAGATGGCAGCCGCAAGCGGTGCTGGAAGCAGCGGTGACAGTGGTTTTGGCGGTTCTGACTCTGGTTCCTCTAATGGCGGCTCCGGTTCCGGCAACGGCAACAACGGCGACGACGACGATAAAAAGGTGGTCAAAAAATACGAAGCACCACCAATGGAGTTCCTGCTCAACATGGACGAGATCGAAGAGGTGGCCACTAAGCTGGTGCCAAAAAAGGCATGGTCGTACTACTACTCGGCCGGCGACGACTTGGTGTCCAAGACACTTAACAACTCAGTCTTCCGACAGATTCTGCTGCGGCCGCGCGTGTTTGTCGACTGCACATCCTGCGACACAACGACCAAACTCCTGGGTGGTGATATCACCGTGGGCACACCGCTCTACGTATCGCCTGCGGCCATGGCGCGACTGGCACATCCTGATGGCGAAGCTGGCATTGCCAAGGGCATCTCGAGCTTTGGCGGCATGCAGATTGTGTCGCACAATGCCAGTATGACAGTCGAGCAGATTGTAGCCGACGTGCCGGCCGACAGCGGCCAGGTGTTTGGCTGGCAGATCTACGTGCAGAACGACCGGAAGAAGAGCGAGGTGATGCTCAAGCGCGTTGAGAAGCTCAGTCAGTACTACAAGTACGTTGTGCTGACGCTGGATGCGCCAGTGCCCGGAAAGCGCGAGCATGACGAGCGGCAGCAGTTCGGTTCTGCGGCAAGCTTTGCCGCAGCAACGCAGGACGAGGCCAAGCCTAAGCCGGGTGGTGGGGGTATCGGTCAGCAGATGTTCTACGGCACGGCGGCAGATCTCACCTGGAAGACGACGATGCCATGGCTGACGCAGCACACGAGCCTACCGATTGTGCTCAAGGGCATCCAGACGCACGAGGATGCGTTCCTGGCGGCGCAGTATGCGGCGGCGCATCCTGGCACGATCAAGGCGATTATCCTGTCCAATCACGGAGGTCGCGCACTGGACACGGCGCCGCCGGCGATGCACACGCTGCTGGAGATCCGCAAGTATTGCCCCGAGGTGTTTGAGCACATTGAGGTGTGGATTGACGGCGGTGTGAAGCGCGGCACGGACGTGGTCAAGGCGCTGTGCTTGGGCGCGAAGGCCGTGGGTGTCGGTCGCGTGGCACTCTGGGGCCTGGGCGCAGGCGGATGGCGCGGCGTTGAGCGGGCGTTCCAGATCCTGAACGACGAAATGGCGACGTGCATGAAGCTTCTGGGAGCCAAGACGATCGCAGACCTGAACCCACGGCTGGTGAATGCGCGGGCGCTGGAGCGGGACATTTTTGACGGTCCGTCTGGGTTGGGCGACATGATCATCAAGGCGAAGATTTAGGTCAGGTAAAGTCCGGCTCGTCGACTTTGGATACCGTGATCGATCCTGGATACTGTCTATTTTGTATATCTCTGCAACCTTTGCGTTTTGCTTTTCTGTTTTGGTTATTCACGTTTACGTCTTCATTAGCTCTGGCCATAGATCAATAGAGTGTTTATGCATGTCAGCGCCATTGTTCTGGTTTGGATCTTGCGCACGAGTTTCGATAAGTCCTCGTTTCAATCATTGTCAGTTCTCGCTGCTTTCTCGGTTTCTCAGTTTCTCAAGTTCCAGATTCCAAAAGGCTCTACTGTGCGCAACTGGTCGAATCACGTCAATTGAAACTCGACCCTTTTCAATACTTGCCGACTCTACTGTCGCCGATGCAAGTCTCGCCAGCATTCAGCTTTCGCCGAGTACATTGCCGACTCCATCGTCGATTAGTCCTCTAGGCCTACCGTCTTAGCCGGACCGACTGTGCCAGGTGTCTGCCGCATGTGCAGGGTGTCGACCAAGGACTGGCAAGAACTGGGATTACAAGTGTTGTTGGATCTGCCGCGTCTATTCATAGGATTGTTGAGTTCCTACTCAAGTTCAGCGGTAAGCCAGCCGGGCAGGTGCCATTGCATCTGCATAGCATCTGCAGCCATCATGTCAGCACCACCGTCCATCTGAGTTATTTCTGCCTCGAGGCATTTTGCGCACTGTCTGCGGGAATGAGTCAGTCCTTGTCCCCCTGCCATTTCGTCACCTCATCCTTTTGTTTTTTGCGCGCAATGGTCCGTCGACAATCTGTGCTCACGTTTACTTGCTGACAGACCACTCAGATTCCAAACACACTCTGTTGCAAAGAGGTCGCATTGGCCCGTCCGCCAATGCTGGCCGTGATTATACTTGTAGTTACTTCCGCCAGTCTACGTTGCAGCGATGCGACGCTCTTGTGTGCTTCCCTCCGTTCGGTGACTTGGCGCTGGCCTGATTGCGAATTGGCGAACAATTGGAGCAATTGAAGGAGATTACTGCCAATTGGACTCTAGCTACTCATGACTGGGGTCTATCTACATTATTTTCCATCTCAGCCGTATCTCTCTGGATATTTATTTGCCTACATCTCAATACGGGTTTGTAGATCTCGGAGATGTCGCAGCAGCGCAATCAGCAATCGTCAATGCGAGCTAACATAGCAGTCTAGACAGCTCAGATTAGCTAGATGGGCCAATAGGCAGCGTGCCGTGGCAGCACCTGACTCTTGTCAAGTACTTCTATGTGGCAAGCACGGAGCAGATGGAAGCTGGGGAGATCCAAGGTAGTGAACTGCTAAGAGACTGGAGACGGCAAATGAAAGCAAAAGGCAAAGAGTGTTGGTTCTTTTGCTTGTCCGGGTTTATCATTGCTCTTGCCAGCTCTAGCTCTTTTCTCCCCAGACAATACTCCGGCCTGTCATGTTAGAATGACTCTGCTGACAGCTACAGCGGGAGGACTACTACAGCTGGGGCAACAGACGTCTAGGGATAGCTCTAATCACTAGAGATGATCTGCTGACACTGAAACAGGCCGCATGCGTGGGAGCACAACGCGGCAGTGTTTTAGGCGGAACTGCTCACTGTTTGCGTGGTGAGTGATGTGCTGGAATGAGTCGAGGTCGTATGTCAATCGTCATTGTCTCATTTCCTTCTTCTGTTGTTTCTTTTCTTCCTGTCGCCTCGTCTGACATTGCTGTTACCAACAGAGGCAGCCCGATTGACCAATACAAATTAAACGAAATAATAGAGCTGAAATGAGAATGCTAGCATAATTAATCAAAACATGATGGTATGCAATTAAAAGTGGGTTGACTGGCTACAGCGATATTCTTCTAAAGATCCGACTGACCGCCCGCATCGCAACCAAGCAAAGTGAATCCTCGAGATCCGACTCACCTCACGACAGCACAAAACATCAACTGCCGTCAACCCCGCGTATGATGATATGATTTTCGACTTGCTAATTCGAATCCAAAGCATCTAAAACGAACATCATGTTCTTCCATGTAATAACTCGTATCTGGCTCGTCCGGTTGCAATCCGAAACCCTCTCTTTCCGCCCTGCCCTCCGCATTTTCTCTGCGCATAACCGCGAATCCTCGTGCTCTTATTCGAGTGCTACTTTTGAGTGTCAGTTATTCTTCTTCTACTTTTTATTCCCGGTTTTGTATGCAAATCGTCAGTGTAGAGAGTAAAGTGCAGACCAGACAGACGCAAGCGTGATCACATGCAAATCCTCGGCATCACAAAATTGGGACCACCCATCCTACCAAGACGCATAAGGAGAAAAAGAAAGAGAAAAGAAAGAGAAAAAGACGAGATGTCAGCAATGCCCAGTTTATGAATGGCTCTTTTCTTCTGAAAGCTACCAAACTAAGTAAAAACACTAGATCAGCTCCCCCGGATTCAAGATTACAATCTTCCAATCCTCGGCATGCCGTTCGCCTTCGAGACCCATCATCCCCAGATGGACGGCAAGCGATGAGACTATTTTTGTCCTACCCCGCGGGGGATGTTAGTCTTTGTTATTGTTAGTTTTGTGAAAAGGAAATAATCCAACGTCAGTCGTTGAGGTTGTTGATGCTTTCGAGATGTTGTCGCGATGTTGTGTTGGCAATGGCTGTCCTTGACGATGAGGGGAGAGCGCCTCTGAGTGCGCCTGCCTGACATGTGCTTCTGCCATTGTAAAGCATGTGCTTCTGCCGGCTCCCGCGTATTCGCATATGCACATAAGAGAGAGGAAAGAGTGGAGACAAATATAGTCACCGCCATCACCACCCCTTTTTCGCTTTTTGCTGCATCGCTTCAAGGTTTTCACAGCCATGCTTGGCTGTGTATTTTCTGGTAATATCTACTGACGACCCTGCATGTTAATGTTTAGTCGCTTCCGAGCTTAGCTTGCATGCTTCCCCTCACTTCAGCCTTCTTGATGCCTTCTTTTTTATTTCTTTTTAGTATTCCTTTTCTTTGCATTTCATGCTTCGTCTCTGTCCGACCCTCCTTCACATCTACTTCGTACTCTACAACCCCCTCATATCAACCACTCTCATCACTCTCCTCGGCAGCTTGTGACTGTTGGAGAAGAGGAGCAAAGGGAGGAGAAGCGAGACGATGGCGCTTGTTGATCCAGCACGTTGCTAGCCGCACACCGTATCTTGATATTCAGAGTATTTCTTTTGATGTTGTCTCTTTACATTGTCTAGTTGATAAGATTGTTCTGTATTTCTTGGATGCCATGCATGGCCACGGCGATCTTGGCTTCACCACATCACCTCGAGCCGTTGCCGCCTTGCCTTGTCTATCCATTGCCATTATATCCGTTGTAATTTATCCTCTATCATATTTATATTTCTCCAACTTCGGCCCTGCTTCTACTTTGGTAATTCTCGCATACGACTCTGCAACTCTGCAAACTCTGTCTGTACTTGGTACTTTGTATCTGTACTCTGTATCTCAGAGTTCATGAGTCTATCAGTACCAGTGCCGCCGTCTGTGCGATGGCTTCGGGTCACGGAACGCATGCTGTGCATACCCTGCAAGTTTTGCACTCCCTGCATCTTTGTGTGTTTTCTGTTCTATTTTCTGTCTTTTTGCTGTCGTCTGTCTTCGCCGTAACCTTGTAACTTCCGCGGACGACATCCCAAATCGGTCGTGTGTTCCATTTCATTTCTGAATCGAGTTAACCCTATTACGTATTTATCTGTGTTTGATTTTAGATGTTAGAGATTTCAGAGATATTATTGGAGATGTGTGGTAATAATCGTCTAGTCGAGTCCCCTTTTTCGAAATTTCCCCTTCTCTGGCCTTTTCTTTGCCTCTTCTTCTGCCGTTGCTGTGCACACTCTACTCTACAGTAGCTTAGTTGATATTTGCTAGCTTTTTCTCGCGTTTTTCCATTTTTGACTCGGACTCCAGACGGGACTACTGACGGACTACGAGACCTCCTCTTTCTTTTATTGTCTCTTTTCTTTCTTTTGTTCTTATTATCCCTCCTATTCTCTGAATTCTCCGTATCGCATCCTGTGGAATCTAAATCTCCATAGACCCCTGCCCTTGAGCCTTTTTAGCCCTCCTCGCCACCCTCCTTTTCTCACCTTCTTCTTCTGTCTGCTGTAATAATCCGTATTTCTACTCTATTTGCTTTTTCTCTCCCTCCTCACGTTTCCAGTCCCTGTCTCTAGCTTCTCTAGCACGTAGTGGCTGCCCATTCGTTGCGGGGCAATATGCCGATCACTCGCTGTCTGACGAGTCACAGCGGGAGAATACGTTATTAGATTTGCTTTCATAATCCGAATAAGAGTATTCAGAGAAGAGGGACAAAATGGACGGAATGCACGGAGGGTTTTATGGTATTTTCTTTCATCATTTTCTTATATAAGCGGTCATGGGACAGGCAAGGGGCGAACAGATTGAGTATCTAGTTGAAGAGTAGTTTTGAGAACAATGCGGGCTACGGCACATTCTGCACACTCTAGCCAACTCTAAGAAGGACAAGCATATTGTAGGAGTAAGAACAAGCATGCCTTAGTGGTGTAGAGTACTTTGTACTTGTACGAAAGATACATAGTACGTGGTACGTGATGTTACAGGAGAAAAAGAAAGAAAGAAACGCAAAAGAAAAACTTGGCAGCTAGGTTTGATTCGGAGTAAACTCAATAATACATAAATGCAGCTGCAATCACAGAACAGAAGACTAGTCATCAAGCCATCACCGCATGACCTCGACTGGCTTCTGTCTGTGCTGATCAAGATTCGGGACATCATCCTCGAGGCGAGACATGCCGCTTCCGTCTGTCTCTGAGCAGGGTCACGTGGCTCAATTAGAGTTGAAATGCACATTCGTGTGAGACTGAGCACACATTGCAGCACACAACACGACGATCATTGTGCGCGTCTATTATTATGCCGTATTACAGAATACTCCTTGTCTGGTTCCGTGTTCCTTTTGCCTTCTTTGCCTGTCCTCTTCTGCTCCCCTCTTTTCTCTTTCATCCCATCATGGATCAATTTCAAGAAATCGATTAATTTTTTGAGAATATAATAAGAATATAATATACATTCCGAGTCGCCTATTTTACTCGCAACAGCAAGTACACTCTGCCCCGTCTACAGACTGAGTACGTGTGTTCATCTCAGTGTCTCCTCTCTATGGAGACGGGGCACGCCTCCTATTGGCTCTCCATCCCCATTCCCAATTCTGCTACACTTTCTTCTCTTTTTCCTTGGGCCATTTCCGTTCTCTTCTCAGTCGCGTGTACCGCTTCTGGATGTGGAAATAAGGCCGCAGCCTGTAGGTCCCAGAGTAGGAGTAGAACCTCCTTGTCTTGTTTGTCCTGTTTGTTAGGAATAGGCTGGCCCTCCTAGGACTTCGGGCCGGGATTGGCTGTCCCTATCTGGATGGTGAAGTGTGTTTGAGACTGTAGAGTATCTTACTACAGGCAATACAGTAATAATCGTATTGCCGTATTGGTACTGATCCCGCTCTGTATTCAGTACCTGCTGTTGTCAATATTCCCCATGTCAGCACTTTGAATCAGCCACCTTTGTCCGATCTGGACTGCATCGTATTCTTGTTGGTTTCCATCAGTTGCGCGGTTGCGACAATTACAAGTTGACTGTTGCATCTGTGGCATGTGCTCGTGCATACTCAGTACAAGTATGTTAACTGTTGTCGTATCTTCCTCACCTCGTGCTTCTTCGCCTCCCCCTCTGTTTTGAATCCCTTTCTTCCCCATACCAAACGACACCCAAACGGGCAGCCAAGCCAATGGTCTGCAAGCAATAATCTCATTGCAAGCAGTTCTCTTCTGAACAAGCAACAACAGAACATGCTTGGCTCTGCCTCGTCCTTTTGCCTCTGCCTCATTCCCCTCATCTCTGCCGATCTCCTTTGTTCTCTTTTCAGTCTTTGAGTCTTTGTCTTTCTTGTTCTTAGTGTCTCTCTGCCATCCGTACTTTAGTATTTTGAGCTCTCGTACTTCCCCATACTCGTCGTACTCCCACAACCCCAAGCCCGTGAGTCTGTTGGTCCTTTTGCTGAGAACACTCATCGTCCCGTCTCTCCTCCTCTTCTATGACTGGAAGTTGAGATCTAGCCACTCGCGCCTTCTACCCCGACTTTTAGACTTCGCTCCTTCCTTGGGTCCTTGGGAGCTTGGCTAGGGCTGCCTCGTGTGTGTCGTGTGGTCTTTATTAGGTCATTCCTTATTTCGTGTGGCTGCCCTTTGCACCTTCCTCGTGTAATTCGTATAAGCGATACCACAACCTCTTTTGCTCGTGATGCTTGGCTTCATGTAATACTGAGTATATTCAACTTGATATCACTCTGCAATATCACAGTGCAGAGTAATATCCAAAACACATCACTATCCCGTTTGGGTGCTTACACCGCGCCCCTCTGCCTACTGCCCTCCAATCTCCCAGCTATCACTCCCCGTAGCTTCCGCCTCCTTTCTCCTCCTCTGGCCTGGCCTTGCCTCTCACTTGCAAGAATATTAATAATAATTATTCACATAATAGTACTATGCAGTGCTTGTTAATGCTAATTCTCGAGTCCTTTCTAGTCTCTGTCTAGTCGTATCGTAACCTCTCCTCCTCCTCATTTTCCCCTCGAGCTCTGTCCAAGTCCGTGTTCATCGTGTCGATCTCTTCCTCCTTCGTTTGATTTTTGTATTATTTGGCCATGTTCTTTTCTTCTCACAACAGCTGCCGTTGACTGTGCACTGTGATACTTGGATACTGAGTACATCGTCACTATCCACCCCCTTTCCACGCTCTCGGAGATATTTCTCTCTCCATCTTGGATCTTGTGTGCTGGAATATATTCTTTTTTTCGCATATTTATTCTTGGAGCCCTGCAGTTTATCTATTTCTTTTTCCTCCTCTTTTCTTTTTCCTCTTCTCTCTTCTTCCCCTCTTCTTTCCTCTTTCTTTTTGTCTTTTCTTTTCTTCTTCTTTTATCTATTTTATCTATTTTATCTTTTTATCTTTTTATTTATCTTTTTATCTCCTCCTTTCTTTTCTCATCCTTGTCTTCTCCATTCCTTCTCATACAGAGACAGAGTTGTATTTCATATATCATCTCGAGGTCCCCTTTACTTCTTACACTGTTCAGAGATCTTTTCTTCTTTTCCTCTACCTGCCTTCTTTACCTCACCTCACCTCAACCTCACCACCTCATCTCTCATCATGGCTGATCGCGCCTCCAACAGCAGCTCCGCCGGCGCCAAGTCGGACGAGGCTGGCATGAACACCCGTGCCGCCCAGATCGAGTCCAACGGCGTCATGAGCGGCAACGTCGCCGCCGCCGAGGCCGCTGATACCAACGCCTACTCCGGTTCCGCTGCTACCACCAAGCCCACCACCTTTATGGGCAAGTTCAAGGCCAGCCTCAAGCGCTTCTGGTGGGCGTACCTGATCTTCTTCCTGTGCGCCGTCGTGCTCGCCGTCATGCTCATGATCTTTGTCGGCGTCAAGAACATTGCCCAGGGCAAGATTGACAACGCCACGCTCGAGGTCCTGGGCATCTCGTGCACAGACACCACCGAGTCTTCGTTCACCCTCGGCATCAACACCACCCTCAAGTCGGGCACCACCAAGGCCACCGTCTCCAAGTTCAAGGGCGTCATGTACCTCGAGGACGAGGCCAGCCACGCCCCCTTTGTCACCATTGACTTCCCCGAGGTCCACAACAAGAAGTTCCAGACCATCAACATCACCCAGAGCGTCAACATCACCGATACCGAGGCTCTTGCTCGCTTCAACACCTGGCTGCTGGCCAACGACTCGCTGCGTGTGACTGTTGAGGGCCACCCCACCGTCCAGGTTCCTGGCATCAGCAAGAAGTACGGCGTCACCTTCAAGAAGACCGTCACCCTGACCGGCCTGAGCGGCTTTGCCGGCATCAGCTCCTACAACGGCTCCATCTCGCTGTCCAACTTCACCGACGGCACCAACTTCCACACCACTGCTGTCATCCCCAACCATTCGGTGGTCACCTTTGAGATTGTAAGTTTTTGAGTCCTCGCTACGCTTGTTATGAGTCTGAATCTCGCTTTGCTCGGAAGAAATACTAACAATCCAGGGCAACGTCACTTTTGTTAACTTCCTGAACGGCGCCAACGTCGGCAACTCCTACCTGGACAACGTCGTGCTGTACCCCGGCAACAACACCTTCCCCTTCCGCTCCAGCATCTCCCAGTCGCCTGTCCTCACTGCCGTCCAGACCCAGCCATACTGCGAGTCCGGCATCGTGCCCTTTGCTCTCAGCGGCCGCAGCGTCCTGAACCACGGCCAGAACCTGACCTACTTCACCGAGGCCCTGGCTGCCCACAACACCACCATTGACATTGACATTGACACGCCCCTCGAGGATCTGGGTCTCAGCCCCAAGTGCTCTTCGTAGGCGCTTCAATAAAACAGTGGCCCGGTCACGCCACTCGCTTGGTTTTGGTTCATGTTTCTCATTTACATTTTCCTCACTTTTCTCACTTTTCTCATTTCAACATAAATCAAATCAACAGGAAACCATGGAGTAAAAACACTGGGTTGTTTTTGTATTTTTGATATTTCCTTTAACTATATTCCCAACCGCGTTCTTCTTTTTTCCCTTTATTTCTCACTCTTATTTCCCTCACCCATCCATCCTTTGGTCTTCAGCTCTGGTTCCAGCACTGGGCTCTGGTTTTTTGGTCGGCTTGGTCTCCTTCGTTCACTCGTTTTCATTCCAGTTATCCCATACTCGGTTTCCACCACTTGCATGTATAATCTCTCCTAGGCTCGAGGAGAGCACGGCTCTATCTCTCTTCCTTTTATTGTTTATGGTCTTCTATTTCTCTTTAATTTCTATCATACTGTGGTTTCCTGTATATATTGTATGTCTTACGTCCTGTCTTCTCTTCATGATGTTAAAGATACCAGGGGCAGTGGAAATCACGAATCAGTAAATAAATTGAATCACCATCTATATAACTAAACGCGCCTAATGATCCTCATGCATATGTGAATACGCCGAAGACTCACCGAACAGCTGCACAACGCCGATCCTCATCATGTTATACACAGCCTCTATAATGAGTGTCGTCCAAGAGCCCTCAAAAGTGCACAAATGCAAAAGTACAGATTAATCTGGGACCGGCCGAACTTGTGCAAAACCGTTGACGAAAAGTCCGAACATTAGCCATGACCTATAATCAAAAGGACCTCGTCACTTCGATACCCGATGACAGCCATGTCGAGTCCGAGATATGATTCAGCAGAAATACGGAAAAGACATTGCAGGTTTTTCACAATGCCATCATCAATACGCCGGGCGTGTTGCGGGTTTTGCAAGACATATTATCCAGAGGTCATGAACAAAGCCAACACCAGACATCGCCAACGAATTTGTACTTATATAAAAGCCCATAGGGCAACTTGTGCGAAAACCTGAGCCCTCATGGTACATGCGACTAGTCAAAATGCAGTGGTGCATAACTGGCACCAACATATATCACGTTAATTTCATCTGCAGTTGGCAGATCGCATTATCAGCAACATGCATTTTGACTGGAGAGGGTAGAGATTGCAAGAGATAGGAAGACGACAGGGCGGACAGTCACGAAAGGGCCACTGAACGACTTGTATCAACGTGTACAGTCTATCTTTCGCCGAGCTTAGAGGGGTAACACTTAGTTGGACAATGTATCTAGGATGTAGTTGTTAAGAGATAGACGCATGGGGATGTATGCGTTTGATACCCTCTGACCCCCCCACGTTTGCCATTCTGTCTCTTCTTTCTTCTACACTGGTAAGCGCGGTCGATAGAAGCAAGGGAACAACAGTTTTGAAGATAAACTCGAGGACAAGGAGAGGCAGGTCATAGAGAGATCAAGAGGGCAGCATCCATCGAAACGAAACGAGACCAGAGGTAGGAATCAAATAATAAAGGAAAAACCCCAGTTCCTGCCATGCATCCCATCGCTTTTGTTCTCTGTATCTCTCTTCTCTCTTTGTTAGTACCTTCTTTCGTGTCCTCGATCTGGGGTGCTGATGCATGCCTACATGTTCCAACCACCCGACGTCACCTCAGCTTTGCCTCTTCACATGCACTGGCTACTAGTCACCTCCTATTCTCAGTACTTGGAAGGTCAGTTTGGTGGATGTACTTGTTGTTGATTTGATTAAAAAACGCGCTCGTATTTGTGTCTAAACCCTCGTCATGCCCTAAACAGTCTGTGTGCCGTAGCCACGGATCCGGTCCGCAAACGCCCAGCTCTGCTTCTCCAGCTCCTCTGTCGTCGAGATTGTAACGCCCTCCTTGGTAATCACAGCAAGGCTGTACTTGTCCAAGCTGCGCGCGTCGCGGTAGTACAGCACCTTCATGCACTCGCGGATAATCTCCGTCGCCTGCTCCTGCGACAGCTCTGCAACCTGCTCCTCCGTCTCGGCATAGCGCCGCATGATCGGCTGCGCCATTGCCGCACCGTAGCCCGTCGCCAGGCTAGGTGCCGAGAATGTCGTACCGCGCAGGTCCGCTGCTGCCAGGAACGGCTTGTCGTCGCCGTCGAAGCCGGCCACCAGCACCTGGTTCCAGAGCGGGTTGAACTTGTTGCGGCGGTTGTAGAACACCTTGCCCAGGTAGTTGTGCAGGTTGGCCGCGTTCAGCGACAGGTCGCCGCCGTACAACTCCTCAATCTCGAGCTCGTTGAGCTGCCGGTCAAGGTACTGCATGTCGGAGACGTCGCCGCTGAAGCCGACGACGGCGGCGTTGCCAAACTGACGCAGACGCTTGGTGTCGGTAAAGCGGGCCAGCGAGCCGTACGAGGCCAGGTTGTCGGCGGCCATGACGACGCCGCCCTTGAACTTGAGGGCGATGACCGACGTACCGGTCACAATGGGGGCGTTGGTGGCCTGTTTGGGGCCGGAGCTGTGCAGAAAAGACGGGTCGTAAGCGCCGTAGGTGTCATCGCGGGGCTATATATCAGTTAGCAAGTTTCATGGCATATCGCAGACAAAAGAGCACGGAAGCTCAACGTACACGACCCCATGCCTGCGGGCGGTGATCCATGATTGTGTATGGTGTGTGGTGGTGGTGGAGAGACGGTAGGTTCTAAAATGGTCAAGTCGTTCAAAGAAGGGTCGTGAATATCGTCAATCTTCGTTGCTAGTCGTCGTCGTCACTGGTCGATTGTCAATGTGGTGATATCAGCATCAATCACCAGGTACAGCAACAAGGCGGCAGCTGTCGTCCCTCGTTAGCATAGCTTCGCGGCCCAGCTGTTGCCTTTGTGTGGGCCTATTCCACTTTATGGTCACGTGAGGTTGCCAGCTCCCATCTGCAAAGATGACTAATCAACATGCTCATCATCACGTGTGGAGTTTAAGCTTCACGTAAAAGCTTCAAGTGAGCTTCAGGTGTGTATATTCTTTTCATTATTTCCAGTGTTTCTTAAGTATTTTGCGTTTGATTTTATTTAATTTAAATTTACCGCAAAATAAATCATCCACGGTCACCACAATCGCATCTAGACCATCTAAAAGCATGGCTGGCTTGGTGGGATACGCGAGCAGCGACGAGGAGAGCGGCCAGGAAGAGGTCCAGCAGGTGAGCAAATGTAGCCAACTCGTTTGGCATTGACCAGATTTTTTGAATACTCACTAACAAGGACAGTCACCGCCGGTCACAAAACAAGAGACTGGCAATGTGTCAGAATCAAAAGCCTCTCAGCCATCCGAAGCACCAAGGGCGGAGCCAAACGAGGTGAAGGATATAGAGCCAGAGGCCGAGCAGAATAGACCAGAGCCGGCACAACTAGCACAAGCGGTACAGCCATCACAAGAGGCAATCGTTGGCCCAGCCGGACCACCACCACAGGATGTCCTCGTCGGCCCAGCCAGACCGCCAACCGCAGGCATGGCAGCCCTTCCATCGCTGGACGATGAAGATGCCATGGCTGTGGATGGTGAGGAGGGAGACGACTCAAATGACCCTCCGCTATCGCCCTACTCCGCAGAACGCGCTGCCGTCCGCCACCTCACAATGCCGCGCGTGCCCGACTTTGACATCCCGGGCGGCGACGACGACGACGGCCACGACATTGACGACTCGTCCGTAGCGACCACCAAAAAGTTTGCCACGTTCCTCAAACTCCGGGACGACGGCAAGGCGTTCTTCAACAAGCGGCTGGCAGAGTCGGACGCGATGAAGAATCCTGCGCTGATGGACAAGCTGATGGGGTATGTTGGGCTGGCAGGTCTGGGCGTTGTTGGCGAGGAGTCTAGAGATTTGAAGGGAAGAGTCGACACAGAGGTGGCGGCGGCGCCGTACGGCACGACACTGCCTGCGGATATTTGGGATCCGACGGCATTCCCGGCAGAGGCATACCGGCGGTCACTACGGCGGTTACAAGAGGACGCGGCGAAGCAACGGGCACGGGCGCCGGGCGAGGCGGTGAGCTTTGTGCCGGCAACGGCCGAGGCTCCAGATTCAGCGTCAGGGCAGGGCAAACGCAAGACGCGTTTTGATTAATGCGAATCACGCTAGTAATGAAAGTTCTTACAAAGACATAGATATTTCAGTCTGGTAGTGAAGTTATTGCAGTCACCAAGGATAGAAAGGTAGATAAATGTTGGTAAATTTTGTGTCCAAAGACAGGTATCAAGAGGCTATTAGACTGATGCCTCCGCTAAACAAGAAAGCAAAAGTAGTAAAAACAAAAATAAAGTATCATGGAATGCCCCATATGCTAGGTATATATACAAGAGGTTACATTAGAGCAAGCACAAGTCAATTTAAGACGATGACGACGGAGCGCCTTCGTCCTTTTCGTTGCCGCCGGGCGGCAGGACCATGTCCTCGAGCACGCCGGCGTTGGCCTTGCCGTTGCCGGCGTTCAGGCTCTGCATGAAGGGGCTGTTGGGGCTGGTGTGCATGAAAAAGCGGTGGGCATCGTCGGTAAGACCGGCGTCCTCGTGCGACGCAAGCGCCTCGGTCTCGGCGTTGCCGCTGACCTCGGCCTCGCGCTTCAGGCTCTCACGAGCCTCCCAGTCGGCGCGCATGTCGGCAATCTTGGCCTTGGAGTCGAGCTCGGGGTTGTAGTGCTTGCCAACACCGCAGATGCGCTCCCAAAGCGACAGGTGGGTGGGGTGGACAGCAATACCGTGGTACTCGGAGTCGCGGCCGTCCTTGATGTAGACCCAGCGGCGCTCCTGCTCCTTGAGATCCAGACCGGTGGTGTCGGGCAGGAAGACAAAGGTCAGGACCATACCGGCCAGACCGAACCAGGGGACGACGTAGAACTTGGTCTGGGTGTCGATGTAGTTGTACAGGACAGAGGCCAGCAGGGCACCGGACTTGCCGATACAGGCCGACAGACCGTGGGCGGTGGCACGGACGGGGGTGGGGAAGACCTCACCGGCGACAAGGAAGGTGACGGAGTTGGGGCCGAACTGGTTGAAGAAAGAGGACAGGAAGTACATGGCCTGGAAGGCGTGGACGCCGCTGGCGCTGGTGTAGTACTTGTAGTGGAAGGCGGGGACGACGAAGAAGACGAAGCACATGAAGAAGCCGACCTGCATCATCATCTTGCGGCCGTACAGCTTGTGGTCAATGAGCAAGCAGGCAAGGTAGTAACCGGCTAGCGAGACGATGCAGTTGCAGATGTTCCAGACCCAGGTGACCATGACGGACGACGGGTTGTCGGAGATGACGGAGATGAACTGCGACTGGAACAGCTTGTTGCCGTAGAAGAAGACGTCGTTACAGAACCAGGTACCGGCGGTGGCCAGGATGCGGCCGCCAAAGTGCTTGAAAATGGAGTTGAGCGAGCCGACGTCGTAGCCGGTGACGTTGCCGCGCTTCTTGGCCATCTGGAGCTGGCGCGAGGCGTTGGGCATCTTGTAGGTACGGTAGTAGACGAGCCACAGGGTGCCGATGGCGGGGAAAGCAAAGGACAGACGGAAGGTCCACTGGACGGTCGACAGGCCGTACGGCGGGTCGCCATCACCGTGGTGGAAGATGAGCAGCAAGACGATCAGCAGACCCTGGTTGAGCAGCTGGCCCCAGCCCTGCATGAGGAAGGCCATGGTGACCTTGCGGCCACGGTGCAGACGATCGTCACGGGTGGACAGCTTGCCAGCGCCGACGGCGCTCTCCATGGAGGAAGTGGCGGTCATGGGGTACTCGCCACCGACACCGTAAGAGTAGAAGAACAGAGACCAAGCGTAGCAGATGACCCAGCCCTGCAGGGTCAGGCCCCACGAGGCAGTGATCATGATGAGGCCGACAAACATGATGAGGGCGTCCTGGATAAGACCCCAGCGGCGGCCAATCCAATCACCAATAATCTATACTGTTAGTTTCTAGTTTCAATTGTAGTATCAAGAGAGGAAACTTACACCAACGGAGACCTGACCGAACATGATACCAATAACCTCGAGGTAGGTAACGGCAGCAATCCAGTTTTCGCTGCACTCAGTGGGCTTCTTGCCCCAGCACTCGGGCCAGGCGGCAGAGAAGAGAGGCGACAGGTTGCCGATGGAGAACAGCACGTAACCCTCGAGACCGAGACCGGCACCGGGCAGAACGGCGTTGCGGAAGTACCAGCTGACGGGGCCGAGAGGGTCGCGCTTGAACAGGGCCCAGGTGGCCTTGAGCTCGCTGAGGGCCTCTGCGTTGTTGACCTCGTTGACAAAGGAGATACGCTTCATGAGCGGCAGGTCGGCCCAGTAGGTGCCATTGTTGTCGAAGCTGTCGTCGGGGTGCGTGATGTACTTGAAGATCTCGCGCTCCTGATCCTCGGTGTAGAGACCCTCGGGACCCATGGGGTAGGTCTCGGTCTCGGCACCCGTCTCGGGGCCATGAGGCACGGGGATCTGGCCGATGACGGCCGAGTGCACCTGCTGGTGCTGGATGAAGTTGGACATGTTGTCCTGTCTTGGGTCTGAGCTGTCTATGAAGGGAAAAAGACTGGTGATCAGACGCAGAGCATCAAAGACGATGATGAAGAGAAGAGAGACAAAGACAGGAAAGACAAGAATGAGAGCTTGCGGGAAGCTCGAGTTTATACGTTTTCCAGAGCGGAGAGCGTGCGTAGAGAAGGCAAAGAGAAAGCAAAGAGGAAAATGTTGCTCAACCGAGAAAAAGATCAAGACTCGAAAAAAAAAGATAAAAGAAGATAAAAAGAAGACCCGTTAGTACCGTGTTAGTATGGGGCAGGTGCAGCACAGAGTAAATACAGGCGAATGTATAGATGATAAAGTAAAAGGAATTTATCGAATTTATCGACTGATGAAGTACTCGTACTATTACGGTTGCTCTTTCCCTTTTGGCTCTGCTGCTTTTGCTGATTCTGCGTGCTCTTTCCTGTAGATCGCCTTTGTGCCTTGTACTGAGTCCTGAGTCCTAGTGTCTCAATCGCGTGTGGCGACCAGGCGTGGGGCATGGGCAGGCCGAGCTCTTTCTCTTCTTTCTAGTGGCTTTGGCAAGTATTTTTGATGCGTCGCTCTTGCCAGTTGTATTGGAATTGGAGATACACCTACTACTGACGGCTCTTGCGCTTGAGTATTTTTGCCAAAGCCTGTTCTTTTTGTTCTTTTGGTTTTTTTACAACCGACTTCCATGCCATTGCAATTGATTGCAGCTTGATGTTAAATCGCGGCACATCTGCATCATGATGCCGAGACTTGAAATGCTTGACTTCTTGGCTCGTCACGTGCTGTTGATCTTCTCGCCTTGTCATCTCTAGTGATCTCTTATTCTTGTCATCTCCTGAAAGGCTTGTCAATGCTTGATACCGACTACCGCATTGGCATCTATTAATATCATCTAATGACTGCTCGTTGATTTTATTATAATCATGCCAATATAATTGCGATGCAGACAGCTGATGCCTGTTTCCTCTGTGTGCGTCAATCGCGCCTTCCTTCTCAATTTACTCAGTATTCCACGCATTCCACCTCCGCTCCTTCCAAACGTCTCGTTACCTAATCGGGTCCTCAGCTCGGTGACGGATTGATCAAATGGCACGACGCAGCACCGCAGCGTGGGCGATCAATACTGTGTACAGGGTAGAAATATGATGTATGGCAGCCGGGATTGAAACGGATTGAGCATTGGGATGGGCTGCACTTACCGGCTTACCGAACCAGGGCATTCTCAGTACGAGTGGGCAGAAACGAAACAAGCAAGCAGCAGCAAGAAAGAAGACAAAAGAGAAAATCAGACAAATAGAACAATGAACATAGAGACCGATTGAGAGCAGATAAGAATGGCCCTTTTAGGCTAGACCGAGGACTTGCCGGGGGTCCGCCAAGCGGGTGAGACTCATGCGCATAGGTCGAGTTGAGGAACTAGAACAGAATACTCCGTGAATAGAAAGTCAATGTCATCGTAATAGCATCCTAATACTGTATGGTAAGAGCATTACCGACAGCGAGTTTGGAATGCAGTGGATAGAGCCGTGCTGTTTCGCTGTGTTGATCTGGCATTCCAGTGTCGAGGCCTGGATCCGGCGACACAGACACTGCAAACATTTGCTTATGTAATCCGTAATGATGACTTGTGAATAAACGCACTGCTCCTTCCTTTGTCGACTACCGGATTTTACTACGAGGCGGCTATGATGCCCAAAAGAGGTACTTGCACTGTTGTCAACGCCACGGCTTGGCTGCAGTTGATGAAGTCACTCATGCATAAAAAATACGTCGTACGTCTTCTACAACGAATTGTCCAGTCCGTTATTCCGTTGTCTCCATTACTAGAAAGTGTGGCTACTTACTGACTCGACGTCGGTGTCCAGACCTCGCCACGGTAGTATGTATTCTGGGTTTGAGTATCCATCACACTCGGTCAACTGCGTCCTTTGCAATCCACCTGCTTTCTTGCTTTCTGCCTGCAGAGCCCTCAGTTCTGCCTGCCAATGCTCGTTATCCTACTCAAACATGTGTCGCGTGCTCTTTTCGACGTTCAAACTCGCTCATGGGGCAAAGGTCGAAAACAAGAAGAAAAAAGTGACGGAAAGTGACGGAAAGTGACGGAAAAGTAACCTAGTCTCGGCGCCAAGAATGCCTAGGACAACATGTAGCTTGGTGTAGAATAATCCGTGCTGTACTCAGTATGGCGGTCGTCAATGGGAAAAGTGAAAATGTCTGCAGAGTCGTAGCAAGAGAAAGAATACGTCGAGCTATTGAGAGCTAGACAAAAGTGGGTCTAGGCGAATCTACAAATCTGCAAAACTCTGAAAGTGCTAGCCAGACGTTGAATGTCTGGCCAATGAAATCACTTGAAACCTACACGTGTGTCGACAATAGGGCCACAGCTTGTCCCCGCGCCTGCCTCTCTCCGCCCCTCCATCCCCAGGGTGTGTGCATAAGCGGCGCTTTTAGTGGGTTTTCTCTCTTTTGGCTCTCGTCTCTCGGCTTAGCCCTCCCAAATAATAAGAGATTGTGAGCACAGACCATGGCCAACTGCAAAGGACCGTCAAACCAGAGCACAAATCGAGCCCACGTGCTCGTTCGGTGTCGTTTTGGCCTATGAATCTGTCGGAATCTGGGCTGCTAGAGATTGCCAATGATCGGTACTTGCAACATCACATAATTTTGGTGAAGGAGGATGTACTCTTACAACTTCCTCTTTGGGATGCCCCATCAACGTCGTTGCACTACGAAGTATTGGTTTGACGTACGAGTTGTCAAGTCTTTATTTCGAAGTACAATGTATTGTACTGTTTGGATTCAACTCTCGTATGGCTTTCAAACGCGTGCTGTTTGGGATGGATGAAGTAACTGAGAAGGTTTGTTGTGGCGAAATCCTATCAGAGATATTTCATGTTGTTTTTGAAATGGTTTCTTTTTTCTTTTCTTTTCTTGGAAGTTATTTCCAAATTGTTGTCTTTGTACACATTACAAAACATTACACGACACTGTGTAGTTAAAAAGAGTAGCATTATCTTGACCAGTCTGTTTATTACAATTAGCTATCAATGTTTTGAAACTACAAGAAAACTACAAAAACAGCAGATATCAAAGCAACTGCGTGCCGTTTCCCGTGCCGCTCTCCGTCTATCCACCACTCTCTTTGCTCTCAATATCAAATTAATCTCAGCCTCGCCTCGACCAGAGACATTCCCGAGTAATAAAGACAAGAGAAACAGCCTCGCCGAATCAAGGCCAACACACGGTCATCAGTGAGATAACTCTCATCGTAATTCGTCTCTTGCAACGCTGTAGGCCTATCTATTATTTCCCTATGATACGTCGTCCTTCAAAGAGTAACCAGAGAAGTAGAAATATGGACCCTCTGCCACACCTCCACGTGTAAGAGCTCGGGGTAGAAGCACGTCGTCCATTCTCGCACTCTCATTGGCCAGTTTGCCAATCTCAACGACACCGATATCAGTCTGGGCGTCTTGGAGAGCAAGACATTGCTTTTCCTGCTGCAGCTCTTTTCTCTTCTTTCTTCTTTTAATCTGCACCTCTGTATCTCGCTTCATCCTGCGTCAGTGACTGATTTCTCTACCTTCCTCTAGGACCTGTGACGTGAATCCTTCACCTAGCTTTTCATCTTGTAAATAAACCACTCGTTCGTATGCAGCAACATTTGCAACGTAAACAGCGAACAGACTTTCATAAAAACACATGATGGTAGAATGATTCGATGTCAGTGATTGCCATTCGTGCCTTTATTTGGTTCTCATCTCACCTCAGCTGTCTTCACACTTGATATCATCTACATTCATGCGCCATAGGGTGGTTCTTCTCGTCTCCTCTCATCATCGTCTCTCTCGTCTACTCCCGTAGCTACTGTGCTACTCATCCATCTCCCGGCTTGGCAGTTCACCTGTCATTTCCAACTGGATAAAGATGTCTCACGCCTCTTCTCTTCATACTCCTCAGACTTGAAGTGATGCCATCTACACCGTACGCCCCTCCCCACTGGACTAGACAAGCTTCGAGCCTATCTGACAGACTCTTGGCTGCTACTGTCTCCTGCCACTACATCGTAAATATTCTACTCTCTACCTCTGCCGTAGCTGTCGGTCTTGGCTTCACGGCCAAGCAGCCAAGACCCGGGGAAGCTGTCCTAGCCACCATAACCAGCAGCCAATATATACAAAGGAAAGGATGAGGGTGCAAGGGGGTGTCTGTTGTCTGCCACACCTCACACCCCTCGTAGGGATACCCCTTTCCCAGCTCTCATTTGCTGTCTGTGCCTTTGCTTGCTCTCTGTTCTCTGCAATGCAAAGTATTCTTCTGCAACCCTTTCCCTCCCACTATCCCCGTATCGTCTTTAGCTGCTGCTTATGTCTGTCTGCAGGATCATTTTATCTCAGTGTATCGCATTTTATCTCGTATTATTTCTTCATAGCCAATATCTGCATACCGATCCCCTTCCGCTACCGACCCATCAGGTGCAAGCTCGATGCACGTTTGTTTTTCGATTTCGATCACTGGTGTTTACCGAATCTCCATGCAGCTCTGCATGCAGCTGTAGCTCTGCAGCCCGGCTGTTCCTTGCCATTTATCGATTTTATATCTATTCTTTAATATAGAGATTTTATGCAACGTCATACACAACTCGGCTTCTAAAAGCTTGTTTGCACGAATGCAATCTTGGCTGTGGATTAACCGTTATGCTCGTATGCTATTCTTGTGCTTAATTCCTTTTCTTTTCATTTTGTTTTATTACTATCCATCATTTCGTATATTCACTCATTGCGAACTCCTACTACCACCAGAAAACACCTTAGTATTGACACTATTGAACCTCGCGTATGCACCACCAACTCGTCACAGCTGGGTGTCGGGATGCATGTGTTACCGGCCTGTCACCAGCCGTCACCAGCAAATACATGTCGTCCAAGTCTCTCCACGTTTTAAAACTTTTGGGTTCTATCCGTCCTCGTCGTCTGACTGTGCCTCTTCAGCCCTGAAGTGTAATTAAAAAAACATTATTCGTAAATACCACAAGACGACTTGTATTGGACCCTTGACCGATCGTCACGGCCATGCCCGACGGATAGGCCGTCAGGCTGAGGCATAAGCATCCACATATGCACCTTTAATCTGCTTGGGGCCTCTGCCGCACTTGTGCTCGCCGATTCTGAGCTGCATATTATGTAAGTGGCACTCATAAGCAATACAGGAAGAGGAGACGCAGTCGGGTGTCTTGCGGCTGATCAGAGCATTTGTGAGACCATGTGTGGATGGCCATAATAACTCAGGTCAAAATTTTACACAGTCTGTTTCGACTGTTCCAAGGTGTGACTAGAAGCCTGAGCACATGAACTTCTCCTATGGCGCGTTGGCAATGCTTCTCGTAAAGTGGACAACGGCACTCGTCAACCTACGTCTATATGTTAAAGTCTATGTAAGTCGATAATGGCAGCAATGCGTGGACGAGTTTCGACAAATATAAGCTGCTTATACAATCCGGGCAGCAAAGAACTCCAAGATATGCTGACGACGTCCCAGAATATGCTGTCAACCTTTGAAAGAAAGAATATCACAACGCACCCTACATAGCCACCACAGTAATTCTGCTCTTCAGATTGAGATCGAACATGTTAGCACTATCGTCGGCAATTTGACTATGGTGATCTATTGTGCCCGTAGAGGATGCTCTGGCTCCAAACTCCCCGCCACGAAAAGTGTCAGTTGTCGATGCTAAGATCATTCGTACTTCTTCATACCAAAACAAATATAGTAAAATGCGCGACGGGCTTCATTCGATACCTGGTAGTATTTTGGAGGACGTCCTTCATTGGTCATTTCTTCCCCAAAACATGTCAGAATAGGTGTCCGACCTCCCATCAAATATCGCGGCCTACCAGGCTAGCTATACCTTCCCGAAATATAATGTGTGGAGTAGACTCACAGCATGCCGGACTCTGACTGCATAGATGTTTTCGGAGAAGGGAGATGTTTGCAAAAAGATATTATACTTGATGTTCAGATCACTGAGTCAGCTGAAGCTCTGCCCCGACCGGCATTCCAGTACTCGTTTACTGGGATATAGTCTCGTTGCTGCATGGTTCCTGGAGGCGGCCGAGATACTGGGAAGCTATCAGATGCTCTCCGGGATCACAGG
Source organism: Ophiostoma tasmaniense (assembly GCA_022392925.1). Taxonomy (NCBI): domain Eukaryota; kingdom Fungi; phylum Ascomycota; class Sordariomycetes; order Ophiostomatales; family Ophiostomataceae; genus Ophiostoma; species Ophiostoma tasmaniense. The sequence goes on along the minus strand of JAKRGK010000006.1, from coordinate 1,044,022 downwards.
CGGAGGTGAGTGTTTCGGAGCCTGATCGGCTATTGGCTATTGGCATGTCTAGCAGCCAACCAGGAATTGGTCCGGATGTCATGCTACAACATGCAGATGACCAAAATACGATATGATGTATGCAAGAATCGCTTAAGCATTCAAGAAAATAGGCAAAGGAAATGCAGAGAATGAAAATATGTTTATGTATAGCAAAAAGAGAAAGATAAATATAGTCGAAAGATAAAGAGAGTGTAGAAGAAAAACGTATACTGATCCTCATATACTAACGTATCGTCCAAGTCATTAAGTCATTGGCATAGTTGCCAAATAAAAAAGTACAATCTAAGATATCCTTAAATAGGCTGACCAACGCCTCCAAAAACAAACAAAATATAAAATATACAACATTTATAAGAAAGAAGGGACAGACATGGTCAAGATAGTCAAGGTTTCATGTCAGCGTTGCCAACATGGCCCTCATGAGAGCCGGTGGTGGGCCTGTATCATACTGTTAGTATATAATCCAAGATAACAATAGACATCAAACAAACACCTCGCACCTTTAGTAGCGATACTTGGGGACGCTGATGGACATTTTACCTTTCTTGTCCTTCTCAATTCGCACACCGTGGCGAGGAACCTCAACCTGAATATCCTCTTCATACATGATGATCTCGCCGTTGCTCAGACGCTCCGTGCGGACCAGCTCGCGGCTAGGGCGCTCGTAGTAGTCACGGTGCTCCTCGAAGTAGTAGCGGTGGTCGTGGCGGTCATGGCGATCGTGAATACGGGCGTAAAGCGCGCCATCCTCATGAGAGTGGGACCGAGAGTGGCGGCTTCTGTGCCGACGGTGATGGTCATTGACAGCAACGACAGCAAGAGGACCCACGGATCTTTCTTCACGGTACTCAACGACCGGGTCAGCATCGACAATGACGGCAGCTGGGCGTGAGCGAGACCGAGCACGGACTAGCTCCGTCGAGGTGACGGGGACTGTGGAATAGGCCGTCGTGCTGTAGCTCTTGGCCGGCGACACGTCGCGGATCTTCACCGAGGTGTAGTCTGTGTAGGGGGCCATTGCGGTGGGTTCGGGTGCCGGCTCGTATGTGGGTGCAGGCACGTAGACGGGGGCAGATGGGGCAGGTGGTGGGGGTGGTGCTTGGTGAACAGCTGCCGTGTAATACTCTTGACGACGTCTTTCCTCTTTGACAATTTCGCCGCCTGTCGACTTGATCTTTGTCTTTTTGGTCTCAACAACTTCAGTGTCGCCTATAAGAAAGTGTAAGTAGGCGAGTATGGAAGTGAGGAAAGGAATTGAATAATAACAAGAATGTAAGAAATGGGAACTGATGTGAAGTCTGATCACGAAAACACTTTAGATGAAGGATGACTTACTCTTTTTGTAGTCGCGGCTGAGGCGCAAGACGTCATCAATGTTGTCCTGGCCAAGCGCAACCTGAACGACAATGGTGTTGCCCTAAATCAGGAAATGGGGCAGTGTCAGCCAAGCTAGAGCTATAATATTACGCCCGGGTTTTTGATATAACCCCCGCGTTGCATTCCGTCTTCGAACCCTGCCATAGCTTTTAAATGTATGCCACTCACCTCCTTGATAAAAGGATAGCGCAAATCGACGAGCGCTCTCTCCGAGACTAGACGAGCTGGAATACGAGTCTTTCCTTTCTTGGGGTATTCGTTGCGGCCAGCATTTGTGACCGCGGTCTCCTCTGACGACACAGACAAAGCACGGCCTCGTGTGACCCGGCTGCGACTGCGACTGTGCCTGTCGTCTTCATGGCGAGCGCGCACAACTTCTGTTTCGCGGAAAAACTCGCGCTCGTGGTCGTCTACCGGGCGCGATGAATTGCGCATATTTGTTGGTCTGTATTGGCCAGGCTCGATCCGCATTTCGGCAAACTCGTTTGTAAACGTGCTCTCCCGGTCACGGCCTCGATCGCGCTCAGCATACCGGTCGCTTTTGCGCTCTGCGGAACTCTCACGGGCATATTTGCGAGGTAGTGGGATTGGGATACCTCCAGGTCCACGGAGGTCGCCGCGGTCTTCAAACCGTTCGTAGTCGTAAGCACGCCGAGCTGGACGTCTGTCAAATGTGTCCAGACTGGACTGCCGGCGAATCAGTTGGCCAGGGCGTGGGGGTGGTGCCCGCTGGGGCGAGCGATCATCGTCGCGTAGTCTGATTCTCTCGCGCTCAATGTCAACCTGCCGGTCAAAGTCGCCCGGAATGACGGGTGGCGGGTGTTGGCGCCGCCGAGAAGAGGACGGCAAGATGACACTGTCAATGTCTTCCTTATCATCAAAGTATCGCCGCTCTCGAAGAAAGCGCTCCTCGTCCTCAAAAGTACGCTCGCTGGCGCGGCCGCGAGCTAGTGGAGAGGGAGACCGCTCTCGAGGTCGACTTGGCGGGGCGGGCCGACGGCTTTCGCTAGTGTAAGCTAGGTCGTCATCTTCGTAGCGGACACGATCGCCACCGCGCCGGTCACGGTCGTTGCGCTCGTAGGCCAGGTGCTCATCGTATTCACGGCGTTCTTCGACTCTAGACATGGTTGCCTATCGCGAACTCCGGTCTGTTTGTGGTTGTTCTGTGGGCTGAATGAAACCCAAGGTGTGTCACTGGAAGAGCAAGGCTGTATTGCAGGAGATAGGCTGGAATGCTCGACTATTTTAAAAAAAGAACCCCTTTGAAAGATCGACAAAGAAAGGCAAGACGGATGGTGAGCTTGATTTGAAAGAGGTAAGCTGAGCAGGGAAACTGAGAAAGCTGACAAGGGATCAAAAAGGAACGTCGCAGAAAGCCGATAGGTCAAGGTGTGCGTATCCAAGATTCGAATAGTGTTGTCCAAGAAATGAATATTAAAGGTCAAGAGGTGTGGTGGGATGGTGACGGAGAGATGTAATGTTAGAGAGAAGGATGGTCAGGAGAGAGAAAAAGAAAAAGCACAGCAGGAGAGGCGATTCTTCAGCGTCACTGTCGAGTTGGGTCCTATGACGACACACGGCAGAAGCAAGGTTGAGAAACTACGACCACATACGGTAGTTACAGTGGGAGGGGCAGCACGTCGCCCACTTTTTGGCAGGTGGAAGGTGGGGAGAAATGAGGCAGGAAGGCGCGTTGGGCCGTAGGCCTCGTTACGGGTAGAATCAACAGGTGCGGCTCAGTTGAAACAGAAGCGTAAATGTGGAAAAACAGAGAGAATGTGCAGCTGTAGGGAAAGTGCAATTGGGCAACAGTGAGAAATTCAAAGGTGTGGGTGGGGTTAAGGTCATCATCAGCAGGCACGATGCTTGGAAGCTGCAGGCTGTTGGGTTTCGAGATCAGAGCGAAAATTTGACATATGCGGAAGGGACGACCCTGGAAATCCACATCAGATACGTTACGCACGGAAGGCAGTGACGACCCTGAGAAATGATCTAGATCAGAAAGAAGAAAATTGGAAATACAGGAGTGACAGATCAATACAGTCACAACTTCTGCATTTGGCATTCTGCATTCGGTAACAGTTGAGCTGTGAGGCTTGGCTGCCTCGCCTGCGCCTCACGCCTAGCACCACATCTGGCGCTTCATGGCGATGCCGGATGCCTGCTGGCTGACGTCGATCTCGTCTAGAGAAATGCTACGACCGCATTAACTCGAACGTCAGCCTATCCAAACGTCGGACCAAAATCATTCAAGCTTATTATAATTCAATGTCGTGGCTGTGTGACCCAAGGTGGTGCTCAACGGACTGCTTACGTAATTGGTCACACGGAATCACGACATGAAAGCATTTTGCTTCTGGATTGGCCAGTCCATGTGTGAAGTAACATAATTATTGATGTATTCGCAATTAGTAACATAAAACCCAAGCCATTCTACAAGTTGTCTTGTCATCTCTATTCTATGCAGACGCACCGAAACACAAGGGTAATTCAAAAACCGCAAAACCGCGCACAAGGGACACAGGAAATGACAATACTCAAGCAAATACTATACAGTACTGCAGTGCTTCTATCGATAAACTATACCTAAGCGAAGTAACTCTTCCAGAGGACACCTTCTAGATCCTCCAACTGCTCTGGTGTAAAGTACTGTGGTATTGTTAGTTGATGTCGAAAGAAAGAAAAGAAAAAAGAACATACCTTTTGGTCGACTGTCCATGTATCCTGTCTTGTCTTTTTGAACTCGGCAAGGATCGATTTGGTGGCATTTCCAACAACACCGGGGTCGTTGGCCGTGCGCGTGGCCAGGTGAGTCAGGACATCAGGCATCCATGAAGGCGGTGGTGTAGCGTAGGGGAACGCCTTGATCAAAGCACCGAGGCCCAGCACGGCAGCGTGACGACGGATGATCTGGTTCTGCGTATCGACGGGCGTGTCGCGGCCGGCATCGCCCGCAGCCACCAACCGCTTCCGTTTGGGCATTGGGTTGGCCTTAAGCTGGCCCTTGAAGCGCTTCTTAAGCGACTCGATGATGGGGTTGCGGATGTTGGCCGGCGAGCACCGGATCATGCCTGCCAGCGTGACGGCGGCCGAGTCGCGCACCTCCAGCTGCGAGTCGGCCAGCATGTCGCCGACAGCTTCAAACAAAAGCTTGCGCTGAGATGGACCAGAAAGAAACAGGCGTCGGAAGTAGACCACCTGCAGGTTGATTAGAGCCCGCAGGCGCTGGTGCCAGCTTGTTGCCGACCGGCCGACGTCAATCAGCTTCATGATGAAAGTGTTATCTTCACCCTCGCGCAGGGGAATGTTTGGAAGATGGCGGTAGACGTGGTAGGCGAGACGCATAAGCTCCGGGTCCTCCTTGACGTCCATCATGTGAAGCAGCTGGTCGATAAAGGGGTCCGAGAAATACTTGACAAGCTCAGTGCACTCCTGCGATGACAGCATCCAATCCAGCCAGGTCAGAACGGTCTTCGAGCCTGATGTGTAGCTACTCTGCTCTTGCTGGCCTGGCTGGCGCTCGTGGCGCCACCTCTCAAGGCGTCCAAAGACCTCCTTGATCGTGGCCGAGAACTCTTCTGACGGCCGGTACGGCTGGATGCCTACAGACGACTCGGCCTTGTTCGCCTCAATCAATGCTGCAACGTTGGGGAACGACTCGTGGTACCGCGTGCGGTATGTGGTTGCCAGAACGCGCCCGATCGACTCACGCACAGCCTTGTACGGGTGGTCAATGTGCGCCAGAATGTCCTCGATAATCGGCTTGTCGCCGCGGAAATGCCAGCCGGCATCGCTAACGAGGAACTCGAGGAGCGAAACCTGTGACGAGTCCTTGAACGCAGCATTAGACGACATGTCCAACCGGAACGAGGCCAGGCCTGTCACAAGCTCGTGTGCACGACGGGGATCACGAAGACCGGTAAGCATGTGAACGCACGTCATCCAGTACTGCAGGTTGTCGGGTGTCAGCTTTTCGTTAATGATGTTAAGGAGTAGCGGGCCAGCAAATGTCCAGGCACGGTCGCGGTACTTCTTGGGCTCGTCGGGGCCGACGGACAGGAGCGCAGCAATGATCTCAGCCGTTGCACGATGCTGGTGTCTATCAGACCCGTCGTCGTACACCTCCAGGATGAGCTCCTTGATCTCGTCAAAAGTGACGGCAGCCACTCCGCTGTGCACGAGCTCAAAAATGTGCACCAGCAGCGAAACGTTTTGCACCTTGAAGCGATCTGCCTTTGCGTCGCGCGGCTCTTGCTTCATGAAATCAAAGTATTGCTTGCACCAGTCCTTGGTCAGGATTGCGCCAATCTGTTTGCGCACGTTGGTCTCGAGCTCGTCGTAGCGATCAACGACTTCGGGGTTCATCCGATAGCCGAAAAACGATTTGCCCCAGACCAGCCAGCCAGGGTAGTCATAATCAATAAAGATATTGCTGCAATCGCCGTCCTCGCCATTGGACTGGTTGTTCTGCTCTTCGCCGGGGACAGAGTTGAACGAATCCAGGTAGCGGCGCGTGTACTCAGCATCACCGCCACCGGGGGGCACAAGGATCTCAACCCGGTTCACGTTATCTTCCTTATCGAGAAGGAATTCGCGCAGGTCATGGTTGTATCCCGAGCGTGACGCAATCAACATAAACAGCGTCGAAAAAACACTCTGATACGACGCGCGCAGGGTCGGGTGCTGGCTGACGGTGCCCTCAGCAACAAGGCTGATCAGCTCGGGAGGGGCAATGGTCTGGAAGCGCAAGCAGAGGTTCATGGAAAACACCGCACAACGTCCTGCAGTCTTCCAGTGCGATGTTTTGGCGATTTTAATCAGATCGAGACCCAGCTGGGCTTTCTTCTCTTCAACCTTGGAGCGGCGCTCCTGGATGAAAGCATGGCGCTTCGCAATCTTGCGCTCACTGTCCTCTAAGCTTTCTTTGTCTGTTGGAGCAATGGTCGCGACGACGGCCTTGTCATAAACAACCATGATCTCAAAGGCCTTGCCAAAATCGAGAATCGTGTAAAGCGCGCTAGCGCCCAGCTGCTGGATAGACGTCTTGTCAATAGACGCCGATTTGATAAAGAGCTTCATCAGGTCCGGAGCGTAACGCCAGTCACGCTGCAGGGTCTTTGTGAGAGATGTAAAGAGAAGCGTGTACATGGCACCCTTGATACGGTCGTGGTCATTGGTTTCGAGCGCCTTGTCGAGCCGGGCAAGCAGGGTCGGGATGACGAGGGGACGGCTACCAACAAGCACTCGCAGGGAAGCATCTTGGGCGCCTTGGGCGACTCTGCGGACATCTGCATACAGGGATGTACATGACTGGGCTAGATTCTGGAGCAGGAGTTTGTCGAGCTCACTCATAAGTCTGAATTGAACATTGTACTTTGTGCGGTGCAACGAGTACACATCAGCCCGCTTGATCAGCAGAGGGCGTGCATAGGCTTTGCGCAGGCCGCTGAGCTTGAAAGAGGCAATGTCAGTCCGGTACAGACGGATGAGGCGTTCCAGAGGGCGGGCTGTGCGTTCGATTCCGACATCAGTGATCCACGTGCGGAAGGTGGAATACAGAGCCGTGAAGCAGGTGACATCGTCCTCCTGAAACTTGTCCAAGAAGACGTGGGTGCGTGCCAGGAGGTAGCCAATGGTCTCACGCATATCATGAATACGTTCAAACAGCTCGCTCTTGGCCTCGAGCAGGTAGCCGTAGGGGTAGAAGACCTCTCTCTGCAGCTGGTCATCAGATGCAATCTCTGCCAAAGGGTCGACATCCTCGTCAATGGCGGTATCGTTGTCGGCTCCCTTGGCATGGACCTCACTAGCCTGTAGCTCGATGTCGGTGTCAATTTCCATAGCGTCGCTGCCGGAGCTGCTGGCAAGAGGACCCGTCATAGTCTTGGATGCCCGAGTGGTGTTGAACAACGCAGAAGCTCCGGAAATGACAAGACGGATCTGCGATAGGGACCGCGAGAACTCGTCGCTCCACTCCTTATTCTTTCCCTTTCTGCTGACTGGGGGATCGCTGCTCATGAGGGCCTCCAGCTTAGCCATGGCACCATTGAGCTGAGACTCAAATAGCTCAGTGGCAAATTGGATCTCTGGCTGGGCGGGACGGTACCACTTGATTGTCAGCTCGGACGGGGGGGTGAGCTTGCCCCAGTGTTCAAGGCCAACGCCTGCAGCCATGACTTCGGGCTCAAACATGGCGCTGTCGACAGGGTAGGTGTTTGTCAGGTTAAGCAGCAGATGGTGGACAAAATTGGAGACGTGAATGGTGGGCAGGCCACGGCACTTTTCCTGCATAAACTTGGCAATATCGAGAAGGTCGTCCTTGTACTTGAGAACTTCGCCACCAACATGCACCACGCACATGCTCAAGATGCTTACGTTCCAGACCAGTGCGCGATCGCGCGGAAGAACATCGGCACCACTGCTGCGGTCCGAGGCTGCGCCGTTTGACTCGATTTCGTTGCGAATGTTGATAATGAGCATGGGTACGAAGGCCTTGAGCGCCTTCTCGGGGTTCGCCTTACACAGGGCACTGCAGATCCAGGCCACTGCATCGCGAGCCTGGTACACAACGTGCGAAGCAACAAACGAAGACAGCTTCTCAAGGGCGATGTCAAACAGCTCTGGAGACAGAGCAGCGAAGAGAGGCGTAAATGCAGCTGGCAGTGAGTTCATGACATTGTCCTCAGGAGAGCCAACACGTACGTGCGACGAATAGGGCAGGTTCTCAACCAGCGTGAAGACCTTGCCGAGGAGGGCGAGGATGAACTCGCCAAACCCGGCGGTTGATGAGCGTGCGATGCGCGCTTCCTGCTCGTCTGTGAGCTCAGCGTTGTAGTCGATCTGGATATCTTGGCCTTCGCGTTCGAAGCGCTCCATCTCACCCTGTACCCACTGTACGGCAAGGCTCGTGTCGTTTGCGTCATCCGAAGTCTTGCTGACAATAGATGCGAAAGGAATGCTGTAGGCGACACTTTGAATGAAGCTTAGGGTATGCTGTGTCTTGCCCAAGTCGTTGGCATCAATACCGGGCAGCGCAAGTGCCAGGAGAGCCGTAATGTGGCATCTGAAGCCCTTCTCGCGTGATAATATGAGCGCGATCATCTGCAGGCCACAAAGACTTGCAGTGGTACGGTGCACTTCGACCAGTCCCTGGAGACTAGGGTAGAACCGCTGCAGAGCACCAGGAAGAATCAAGCCGGGCTCGAGGTACGAGAGACACTGCAATGTGACGTAGTAGTAGTTTGAGATCTTCTGGCTCTTGCCAAACAAACCCATGAATGTGACGTCGCGGAGGGCCAAAACGAAGCGGCGCTTCAGCTTAGGCGTGATCCGGCGGTCTGCTGGAATATCAAGCTCGCCACTTTGCTCACGGTTGTACCGCTTAACGAAGACGTCAGCCAAGTGGTGAGTGAACTGTGCAAGGAAGCCTGTCCAGGCGCCCTGGTTGGAGGGATGAAAGAATGTGTCGATGGACTCGAGGAAGCCCTCCAGGCCAGTCAAAATATTGCTTGCCACTGACGATTCAGCGTCCTTGGGTTCCTCGAGGCAATAGGGCGACAGCGAGTAGACAATCCACCGGGCTGCCATGTAAGGGACTGGGTACTTCTTCCGGTCCTTGTCAAGGAACACGGCAAGACCCGACGAGTAGTCCAGTGATGAAATATAGGGCGAGTTGGCCTGGCCGACAGGAATCTCAGTGATGCGCAGCATGGCAGTAAAGATGAGATCCGACTGCTCCCTCGTGAAGATACCGTGCGCAGTAAACGGAACATGCTGGCAGGAGAGGTAATCGCGGGCGGTACGCGAAAAGATGTCGAGGAACGAAATGTCAAAGGCCTTGGACCGGTTGACGAGGGACCACAGGTGAAAGTAGGTGGGGAAGAAGTCTGAGGGCTGCGACTGGTAGGCTGTGGGCGGCGCAGGCGATGTGGGCACCATGATGGTCAACAGGCCGACTACAATGAAGGCATTGGAGACATCGACAGTGCTGAAGAAGGGGAGGATTTCGTCGAGCATCTCGCGGCGGTCGCTCGGATCGAGGTAGGCCTGGATATGCAGACAGAGGCGCAGTACTTGCTTATAGACACGAGTGTGTACAGCCTGGTGCACTGCAGTCTCGCTGGGCAGAGCAATGCTCTTGAGCTGCTTCCACAGCGGGCGCCAGTCAAGGGTCAACTCCTCGATCGGCTTGATGTAGTTTGTCTTCTTGGTAAGGGTAATGACCATGCGCGAGAAGCGGTCGGTCATACTCTGCTCCATACCAGGCGCAAGAGACAGGTGGTAGAAGAGCCTCGTCAACTTTGCACGGAGCTCGACGGGCATCTCAAACTTGAGACTAAGCCATCCTTGCAGCTCACGCGACCAGTGCAGGGCGCCGGGAGAAAAGTCTTCCGAGTCGATTGCAATGTGAAGATTCTTTACGATAAGGGCAAGACTTTCCTCACGGGCAGCCTCATCTTCGACTTTGTATGGCAGCTGGGTGAAGTAGCTGAATGTACGAGGGCGGTAGCGTTTCTTGCCATTGGCTTCGGTCTGGCTGGTGACGGGGATTCCTGGCGACGAGGCCCGGGATATTGTGTCGGAGGTGTGCCGGGCCGAGAGGTAATTGTGGGATGCAGCGGCGGCCGAGAGGGAACCAGCCAAGGGCGTGTGAGGCAGGGATAGGTCGTCCATGTTGGGTGGTCTGGGCTGGAATGATGGACTCGGCGTAGAAATCGCCGTCCGGCGAGACGAGGTAAGGTTGTCGGTTGCAGATAGATGAACTGGCTATACAGCTACACTATGTTCAAATCTCGATAGTCGTAATTTAATGGTCTGGCAGTTAGCTAAGAAGCGATACAAGGCGGTGGAGGAGATCGTCGAGACAGCCGTCAAGGCCGAGGATGACGACGACGAGGAGGGAGGATAAGTTATGACAAAACTACACCCAGCGTGGTAGGCAACTGACACAAAGCGTACTGACTGACGTACAGATACTGATGCCTTCGGGAAGACGTCGCTGATGGCGTCAAGGAGGTGACGGTTCGGGAGAGGGTGGGAGGTTCAGGATGCGAACGACGCGGAGGTTACAGGTGCCCTGTGATATGCCCCGTTTTGAGGCGAGTCCCCTGTCTTTGGTTGTGTTGTGGTCGAGGAAGGTGCGCTACAGTAGCTTTCAAATTGTGGGTCCATATTGCAGGTAGTCAAGAAACATTCAAGGCTGCCATACACAAGACGAATAGTGCATAATGGGCCTAGCTTCGCGCTAATGGCAAGCTCACGGAAGGCTAAACAGGCGACGTAAGAAGATCTGCCTATTACCAAAGTCTGAGCCGGTGCCGAGATGACCATTCATAGAATTAGGGCCGCACAATATCCCGGGGCGGCCGAGTTACAGAAGCACGGGAAGGTAACAAAGTGGTGATGTGACGACGTACATCGCTCCTGCCTGTTTAATTCTGGCGAGATTGATGACTAACAAAGCTATATGGATCGCACACAGCAACTGGTTTAAAGCAGTGAGCTGTCGTGGTGCAAGAGGTGACATTCAATTTGAATCTGGTGGTTTTCGGTGTACTACATAGATGTTTAATGAGGAGCCAGGTTTGCTGTGATCAAGGCCAGTAAAGTTTTACAGTAGAAGGGAAGACATCAAATAAGAAAATGACTGTGATCACGTATTAAAATTTTTAATCAAAACTTGAAAGAAAAGAAAAACTATGACACCAAACCAACATTTGTACGCCCAACGACATGGAACAAAATACTGACCGACTGCAGCAGAAAATTTCAGTGTTTAATCTGGACCTGTCATGGCAGAGCCAATATACGCCGCAGAGGCGTCCAACAGCTCGCTCATGCAGTTGGCGCAGTTGCATATGCGTATGCAGGGAGTTTCAGCCGTGAGCACGATGCATAATAATATTGGCAGAAGCAATCCACGGTCCGGTTTGCGGAGAGCATGGCAAGGGAAAAGTGCGATACAAAGAGAATAACGGCTGGTTCAAATTAAGGATAGTCGACTCGGGGCGGTCTAGACCGAGTGAAAGCGGTGCTGATGATCCGGACGACACGGATCAAAGCCGTTGAAATCCTTCAACAGGCATGCACGGCTAGTACTTTGATAGTTTTATGTAGGATTATTTTTTGAATATACAAGGGCACAAGAAAATGAAGAAAAATACATCAAAATTAGAAAAAATACGACGAAACAAGGGGCAATGCGAGGCGCTGGAACTGGCCGGCAAAATCAACATAAAGAACACTGCCAATATCTTTTTCCGACGTATTTCAGTCCCTGTCTTTGATGGTGATCTGGATATCAATGACAAACGCTGCCGTGATAATAAAGAGAATCACCATCGATCCGATTATAACCCCCGAGGACGGCCGCTCGCCATATTCATCGACAAGCGGGACGATGCTAGAGTTGTCCGAGCTATTGTTGCTAGTTACCACTGCAACCTGCTTTTGGACTTGCTCGGCAAATTGCCCGATAATGTTGCCCCGAGGCCAGTATTCACACACGAGGAACCACCCGGTACTCTCCTCACCCTGCGCCTTGCCGCCACATAGTCTGCGGCCACACCCGACAGTGACACTGGTCTTCCAGACAAGCTGCGAAAAGTGGCCCGTTTCCTCTGTAAAGCCTGGGTTCTTGAAGTTGTACTCGTTGCGCTCGTTGCCCCAGCCGTCAACGGCACCGTGTACCGACTTGTAGCCCACGGCCAGGTTCTCGCCATAGGGCCCGCCCGAGTGCGCAAACGTGCAATTCTTGTCGCTGACGAGATAATCGTCGGCAAATTTAGCCAAAGTTGTGTTCCATGTGGCGACAGTAGCGTTGTGTTCACGCCGAAAAAAGTTGGTGCTGTTGAGAACGGCCGATGTAAACAGGCTATACGAGCTGTATTCGGGCGCGGTGCTGGGAAGAGCAGCTGCAGCCGTCACGGTCGTAACAATCCGAGTGCTGGCTGTGGTTTCTCGTCTGCTCAGTAATTTGACACTTGAGGCGCTGGACAGATGTGACTCGAGTGTGACTGTAGGTGCACCTGACGCTGCCCTTGTAGATGCGGCTTGTGAGGAAGAATCGGAGATGCCTCTATATGAAGGCGATGGTACGGGTGCCATGTGTGCAATCGCCATAGCCGCGAAAATTGTGATCAGTCGTAGTGATCGCATGATGTTGTTTTTGTTTTGTTTTGAGTTGCATATCAAGTAGGAAGAAGTTAAAAAAAAGAACAAGTCACCTGGCTCGACTATATTAGCCAAGAGGACATTGCTGCACCCGAAAGCATTTTTTGTTTGTCTTCTAGGAAATCTTTGAGATCGAAGAAATATGATATGAAGACAAAGGATCCTATGATGTGTTTTCGCTATTGTTGTTCATCGTACTCTTTGTAGTCGTGTTTGGGATGCGGTGTTCACAAACGACTTCTTTGTGCAGCATACAAAGATGGGATCAGCTGTTCAGTCTCGAGAAGGGAGTCAAGTTTCTCGACAAAACTAGATTTAAATACCTAAAATTCACAGAATGAAAACTAAAGGATAAACCCTATTTTGATGCATTAAACGTTGGTTGGTGACCAGCTCTTAAAGCTGAATGTGGGCGCTTAATCACAGGCGATCGAACCACGATTGAGGCGGCCACGATGGCGGCCGTGAAACGACCTGGCACTGGGCCTGGCGGCAATCATTTTTCTTCCATGTTCAGCCGTAAATAAGTTTCTACAGTCATAGATGCAACCTAGTTTGGCGGTATGTTTTGAACTTGTTTCGCGGCCTATTAAGCTCCCTAGAACATCAAGTCTAGCTGAAAAATAAAGATGCATCACTTCTTCTTAGCAGGACTCTTGTCAGATTCCAGATTTCTGTTACTCTCAGAGTTGTTGTTCTAGACGCAGGCAGCAAGGCAATCGTTATCCAGAACATACATACGGATGACTAGCCCTATGCCTCCTTGACGCGGAGTATCGGATGCTCGGAGAGGCCTTTTACTTGCAAATACACTTGCCACGGCCCCGATCCTCGCTATCTCTGGATTTCCCTCGTTTACAATGCCGTTCTTGCTGCCGGGCTTGTAGTGTCTGTTCAGTTTCAATTGACTTGGATTTATACCTCAATAATGACTAAATATTTGTGTGCGGCTATCTACACTATATACTCTACTTAGACAGTCTTTGAAATAGGCACCTTCTCAATTTCATTTTTCATAATGACAGCCCGGTCATTGTTCTTCTTTGCGCGGTCTGTGCTTACAGTGCATAGAGCAGCGATGGTCGCGAGCACACCAAAGGCAATTGCTACAAGATAGACGAGACTGAATCCCTTCACAAAGGACTGCTTGGTGGCATCAATGGCCAGCTCGGCGAGCTCGGGCGTGACACCGGCGATCTTTTCGTAGGCAGCAAGTGTGTTCGTAGCGGCGGCCTTGACCAGACTGTTCAGCAGACTATTCGAGTACGCAACACCAGAGTCTGCAATTGCATCTTTCATAAAGCCCGGGAGAACTTGTGCTTGCCGGTTAGAATATATGGCCGTGTAAATGGCAGTTGCCACAGCGCCACCGAAGAGACGGAAAGTGCCGGCAAGGCCGACCGCGACGCCGAGGTCGGCTTGGTCTGATAGACCAAAAGAGAGCATGGTGAATGAGAGTAATTGAGGAGGCGTGATTGTGGCGGCCGTGATGACGACAGTGATAATGGCCTGGGTCTTGTCATCGGAGCCGACAGATGCCATGGATCCGATGAGGGCCGTTTGAACGAGGGTGAAGACCACCAGCTGCCACTTTTCATGGTGTAGACGAGAGCAGACAAAGACCGTCAGCAGGCCGGCAATCCATGTGCCACACGAGAAGATAATGGCCCAGACACCTTTCATGACAACAGGGGTAGTCGAAGAGATGAAGAGGGCCTGCGACTGGCGCGGCCACAAAACGTTCATGCTGTAGTAGAGCATGCCGCCCACAAAGCACACAACAATAACCATGTCGAATCTATTTGTCAGTAAACTCCAAAGAATAAAGGCCAGGGGAAAAGGACAAGGAACTCACTCTCTGACACGCTTGAAGAGCTTGGGCGGGAACAGCGGGTGCTTGAGGTCGGCATAGGCACACCAAAAGCCGACGGCAATGAAGCAGCACACACCCAGAACAATGGGTGCGATGGTGCCGGCTGACTTCCACGGATACGTGCGTCCGCCGAAATTGATGCCCAGAAGGAAGAGCACACCACCCGCAAGAAACAGCAAAACGCCGACATAGTCTAGCTCACCGAGCATCTGCCAGCGCGACTTGCCGTCGCTGCGGTGCTTCATGGCATAGTCGGGCGGGCGGTAAAACAAAAACAGCATGACGAAAGCAAAAGTGTGAAAGGCAAAAAGGTACCAGTAGGCGCCGCGCCAGCCGACGCCGGGGTGATTGGCCACAATAGCATATGCGACGACCGGCGACGAGAATGCAAGCGCAAGCGAAACGTCGAGGCCGCCGACGGCCATGACCCGGTAGCGGTTGGGGACGATTTCCTGGGCACACGCATAGCACAGCTCCTGAAAACCACTACCGACGCCAAAGAGGGCACCAGATACGATCATCATGCCAATGCTTTTCCCGTTGGCGCCGACGAGCGTGCCTGTAATGGAAATAAGGGCGCCAACAATCATAAAGTAGCGGCGGCCAAAAATGTCGGAGAGACGACCGCCAATGGACACGAGCACAGAGGCACCGAGGGGCCAGCTCAGTGTGATCCAAACGTAGTTGTTGTTGGGCCCGAGCTCTGCGTTGATGGAGGTGAGCATGGCTCCAGGAACGAGGAGAGTCATGATATAGGCGTTGATCTGGCAGCAGAGGGCAAAATAGGCCAGAACGACCTCTTTGGTGAGCTTGCCATCGCTAAGCTCTGGGGGTGTGTTATTGCTCATGGCATTGTCATTGTATTGTGAATGTTCTTGGGTCTGGACATGCTCGATTTCGTTTACTTCTAGGTCTGTCTTTTCGTTCGAGGTCGATGACACCTCGTAAGGTGCCGATGAGATTGTCATTGTGCAAGTGGTGAAGGGATTGACACCTCGACGTAACTTGGCAAGAAAATAAAAGAAACACAAAGCTACAAGTCAACAGGCATTTGCAGTCTATAAGCAGCTACACATTTATAATTCCAATCAGATGGCTGTTGATATCCAGCTGAGTGATGGACGGCTGTGGGCAAGGGATGTGCTCTCAACCAACATGATAAACAACAGCTTCTCCAAATCTGTCCAACACACGTTGGTCCTTAGTTTGCCTGTCAGCTTTGATACTCTAATGGTACAAGACAAAGGCACTCGCAAAACATTTTCCTTTGATTCCCCTCATCCTTGGCACGATTAGTCCAGTCTGGGGTAATCCGGGGTTGGTGTAGGTGTTGGTTCTTGAAAAGAAGCATCCAATACAGACATGACGTTAGAGTAGACATCGGGACACTGCATGGATCTCACTAATGAATCAGAATGTCTTTCACGCCAATAAACGATTGATTTCCAGACCATGCCTGCCGTGCTACACTGTCTATGGAGTTGTATTATCGTGGGTCGCAGCCAGCTTCCGTCACCTTCAACGGTAATGATTTTCCGCGTAAGCGATGTGGCTCTCAGTTTAGACAAGCAGTATCAATTCCATGTGCAAGATAAAACCGGTCTTCAGTAGCCGGTGAAGATGCATTGCGCAAATAGGGCAAACACACCGACCTCACACACCGCACAATGAGAGTCGCCGTCTTTGGAGCATCGGGTGTGCAGGGCAAGGCACAGGTGATAGAACTCGCCCGGTCAGGTCATCACCCTCTTGCGATCAGCCGGAATCCACAGCCACTTGAGGTAGACGGCATACCGGTCGCAACGGCTTCAGCTGACTTTGGCGACCGCGAAGGCGTAGCCAAAGCCCTAGACGATGTCGAGATTGTGTTTCTCAACCTACCATCGACATCTTTTCAGTCGTCCGACGTTATTCTTGCCGGAGCCCGTGTTATTGCGGAAGAAATCAAAAAGAAGACTTATATCAGGCTGACAGTGTTCAACACGAGCATGCCAGTGCCAGACACGCCACAAGGCATTCGTGCGCAGGACGACCGCCGCACAATCCGAGACAGTCTCCGTGCGCACGGATTGCCTGTGGTGAGTATCCAGCCTGTATGCTACTTGGAAAATCTACTGGAAGGCTGGGCGCTGCCGCCGATCCGGGACCGGCATACCGTAGTGTACTGCCACAAGCCGACATTGCGCGCATCGTGGATCAGCCACATCGATCTGGCGCAGATTATGGTATCAGCCATGAACCGTCCACACTTGGCCGGGCGCAATTTCAGGGTCGGCGGCGGCGAGACAGTGGTCCTGTCGGAGCTAGCGGCCAAGCTGTCACGCGGCTGGGGTGTGCCACTGAGCTATGAGAACCAAACAGTGGCAGATTTTTGTGAGGCGATGGGTGCGGCAATGCGGCAGCGGGCATCGATCGATGTGGACCAGGTCGTTTCGCAAATGTTCATGGCCTATACGTGGTACAATGAAGACCCGTCGGAACCGTTTGTGGTGAACATGGATGCCGTGCTGATGGAGCTGCCAATCGGCCGGCCGCTGCTCACGATTGAGGATTGGGCCCGACTAAAGCCGTTTCCAAAGCCATGAACTAGAGAGGCTGAGAGACAAACGGAGCATGGATCATCTTGTCAGTATCTCTACCAAAAGGACTATCCACCTCTTTTCTTAAAACGGTGCCTGCATTCTTGAGGGGGGGTGTAGGATGTGGTGATGACGGTCGGCAGTTGGCCATCAAATGCCCACTGCATTCTTCACGTATGCCATCCCGTCTTCAGGACTACGCTGTACACGCGCATTGTGTTTCGGCTACCCGTATTTTCGTCTTTACTCTGCTTTGTTCTTATGCATTCTTTGCATTGGAAACATTAAACATAGACCAACGTGGCGGGGGTGACGATACGGCGGGCGCAGCCACGGACTGGAATGCTGGCGCGGACATTTTCCATTTACCACTTGACCTTCCAGAACACAGCCATAAGGACGCGTTTATGGGCGGTCTGGTAGCCGTGCTGTAAGATACGGTGCCTGTCTACAGCGTGCCAGACTGTGCCGGTCCCTGCAATTCTTTGCTACAGGGGACCCGTGTTTCACAGGACCGAAATTCAGGCAGACTTTCAAGTTCGATCCTACTCTGTAGAATATTATTAGAATACCCCATGATTGATTTTTTACAGAGGATTATGATTAAATTTAGAGATTTAGAGATCGTGAAAAGAATGACGAATCTCACAAGAAGCTTAAATGTAGTGGCATCTAGGCAGCCTATTCTTTGTTTCCTGATAGGCTTTTTAGAGTGCAAGTCTAGCTCTTAGTTCTAGACACTGCCACAGGCGACGAATCCCGCAAGCCATACCATCTGACGTCGCACCCGGCGATCGATGCAGGGCACGCTGGCATCTAGGCAATCGGGCACTCGGGCATTTCTTTGTGTGATTCTTTGCTGCGTATTTGGGGATTCTCTGCCGGGCACTGTCCACACGTGGCTAATCTGCTGAGGCTATCAAAGGCGTTTTCACAGGCAGACTTGTCAACGGTAATTATCTAATCTGTGCCGTATATGCTATGCAACGCAGTTGGTGGTCAGACATGCAAAGATTGATTACGAGATCTCAAGCGGGGAGAGCGAGAGCCATCGGGCTGTGAAAGGCTGTGACAATTATCCGACCGACGACAGATTCAGACGGTCTGATGTGAGAAGGGCGATCAGAAGAAACATAATGCTAGCAAAAAAAAGAAGGGACGAAACGAAACGAGCTGTCGGTCCCCGACTCGGTGAGGTGTCGCGCGAGTGACGGGGGATGGGAAGGAATAAGGAAGGAGGATGTGAGAATGCGCATCGACCTTTTCCTCCTCGTCCCGACACTGCACCAGAGAGTGGCTGCAAAGAGTCGGGTTTCGCCTTGTGGTGGTGTGCATGAAGCATGAAGGATACAAAAAGATGGTGCACCAACAGGTGAACTCACGGACAGCCCTTGTGGCTGGTTGGCTGGCATGGGACGAAACAAACTGGATAGAGCAGAGTCTGAGACGGTGGCGGAGTTGCATGACACCCAAGTCAGCCAATAAGGTGGTCAAGCAGCATTATGCGACGGGCATAGAGAACGAGCAACGAGCGAACAAGTGTCGTCTATCCGTCCATCTGGCCGTCTGGCTGTATGACTGGCAGAGGCAAGCCCAGTCGAAATAGAGAATCAACTGCCGTGGGGCTCAACAGTTTACAAGTAGTTGCTCTCAATTACCAACGGGTACACATGAGGAATATAGATGCGAGATGGAGCGTGGCGACTGCTGTGTGCCGTAACGTCGCAGCACGAATCCTACTAGTAGTATAAAAATGTTAGCACACTCAATCAGGTTATACGCCGTCGTGCATCATCCAGCATCATCCAGCATCATAGCCATCGTCATCTCGATATCGTTCTTGGCTGGGGTTGCAAAACGGTCCTCATCGCGAAACCTCGTCTGGTATTATATCCCGATGCATCTACTATCGGGGTGTGCGACTATAATCGGATACAATCTATGATGATGTTATACATGTTACTCTGTAATACATCTACAATGAAGGATCTTATCTAAGCTCAATACTATGCCGGATTCACATTGATGACGGATGGCAGACTCAGACGGTGACTGCGGATGGCTGCTCAGCCTGTCTGCCTTTTGCTATGCCTGCAGCAGTGGAGGGAGGGTAGGGTATCGGCAACCAGGACATAGCGTACAGGGCATTATATAGGGCATGTAAGAAACTGCTTCGGAGGGGAAGGTCGGCGTCAGGTAGAGTGGTCAATCGGTAGGGCACGGCCGCCAATTCAATATGGAGATTGATGCCGCCTTTCCCCAGTCTGTGCAATGGGCAGAACGAACAGAACTGTAAAAGGCGGGCAAAGCTGTAGCAAAGTGCAGAACAAGGTCTGTAGGTAAAATGCGCAACACGGTTTTCAGCTTCTATTGGCCGACACTTGACTCAACTGCTGACGTTTTGGCTGTTACAAAACAGGAGCGGTGTAGTCTAGACGGGTCGCAAATGCAAATGCAAATGCTCAGTAGCAAGGTCGCATTATCATCTACGTAGATCGCCAGGCAATGCTTTATGCCTTGGCTGTTAGACTGCCATCAGCAGAAATAGCTAAGGGTCGTAAAGTTTATTTATTTTTGTCACATCAAATCTTGCAGTATGTATGATTGTATGATTGTTTAATTGTTTAATTGATGATATTATGACGATCCATCGCCTAGATACTGATACTAATTAAGAAAGTGTAAAGTAAAATGGGTGTATGAGAAGTGAATGTTGCAGTGCAGTAGAGTGTGTGCATGAGATGTGAATGCTTGAAAACATTGAAATTGAGTGAAAGTGGTGCTTAGGACCTGCCATTGTGCTAACTCGAACAATAAGGAAATGAGTATGTGTATGTATGAGTAAGGAAATGAGAGAGAAAAGGAAAAGAAAAAGATAAATAGAGAGTGTGCTGGTTTTTTTAAAGATTGGTCAAGGCCGCCAAAGGGCCTTTTTGATATGTTCCGTACCGTCCATCCACCGTCCGAGCCGTCGTCCATCCGAAAATCAAAGTCGCCATGTGAATGCATCGGTCCCGCGTAATATCGTGTAAAATGATATGCATTGATTGGGTTATACCAGAAATGATGAGAAATAGGAAAAATGAGAGTGAGAAAAGGAAAAAGTAAAGTAAAAAGAAGCTCTGAACGCCACGCTTTTCCCAAAATAATCAAAAAGAAAATGAAAGAAAGGGGGATATAAGAAGTGAAAAAGAAGAAAGTAGAAGAGAAAGAAAGCAGAAGCCGATTACCGAACCAGACCGCCAGAGCTAAAGACACGGCCCAGGATGCCGCGCACCCGCTTGACACGGTTGCCGCCCTCCTGGATGTCGCGCAGCTCCTCGAGGCTGATCTCATAGGGCAGGAACGAGGACTTGTTGTTCTCCTTGGAAAGCGACCGCTTCGAGCCGGCAAGGCTGTTGGGGGTGCCAATGACCTGGTCGTCGTAGACACTGGTCGAGTCGAGCTCCACCGACTGGGGAGTGGTGGCGCGCGAGTGCGAGCGCGAGCTGAGCGACGAGGCATAGCTATTGGCGGAGCTCGAGCTCGAGCTGTAGGTGAGGCTGGGCATGGTGAGGATGCCAGAGCCATCCTCGGGAGTCTTGATGGAAGATGAGACAGAGACGGGCGAGTGGGTCGACAGGCCGCGGGGCGGGCTGAGGTAGCCAGAGGCCGAGATGGCAGCCGCCCAGGCAGCGTGCTCCTCGTCCTCCTGGCGCTGCTTGAGCAGCATCTCCTCCTCGCGCTCCTGCTGCAGGCGGCGCTGGCGCTCCTCCTCTTCCTGCTGCTGCTGCTGCATCTTCTGGCGCAGGCGGCGCTGCTGGCGACGGGCGTAGCGAACGGCGACATCCTCGCGGATGGGAGCCAGGAAGACGTCCAGGTCGCGGTACAGGTCCTCCTCGGTGATGCGCAGGTCCCAGTCCAGCAGGAACAGCAGCTGCTTCTCCATCAGGTTGACCTCGGTGCGGCTGAAGCCAAAGTTGTAGACGTCGTTGGTGATGACGCTGTAGTTGGCCCAGTGCTTGTTCTTGGGCGAGCTGTCGTTGAGGTACTTGGCGGACAGGATCAGAGCAGCCAGGAAAATGCGGTGGGTTGTGCAGCGCAGACCCTTGGCCATGGGCTGCAGACGGGACTTGAGACGCTGCAGGTAGACAAGTGTGCTCATCAGAGTGGGGACCTGGACGTTGGAAGAGACAACCAGCTGGCTGATAAACTCCTCGAGCGAAGGAAGACCGCCATCCTCGTGGCGAACAGCGCGGGGAGCAGGCGAGTGCGAAGGAGAGCCAGGCGGGGTAGGTAGTGAGCGGCGCTGGACCTCGGAAGCGGTAGGCGGCATCATGTTGGGATCGCACTGGATGACGTTGTAGGCGGCATCAGCCAGGTACTGAATCATGTTGCGGTCAACGGGTGTGAAGACAAAGTGCTCCAGAGCTGCGGCATTGAGCTCGGGCATGCTGAGTTGTGTCGAATCCATTGTTGCTGTGTTGTTGTGTTGCTGTGAATAAAATATAAAGTTGTTGTCGATGTTGTCGTAAGATGATGATGAGATGAATTCGAGATGAGTAGACAATTGCAAGTCGACTTCTTCTTATATGAAAATGCAAGTGTGCGTGGGTATGAACCCGGGGTATTGAGATGAAGTCTTGAAAAAGGTTGGGACTTCGAAGAATGCAGATGCAAAGACAAAGAAGGCAAGGAAGGCAAAGAAGAAGACGGAAAGGCAAGAATGCAAGATGGCGAGATGTCAAGAATGCAAAAGACGAGAGATCTACTCTGGACAGGAATGAGAGTGGCTCTGAGCAGTTATATCCCAAGGGAGTTTGCTACTGCGTTGTTGACAGTGGCACACTTTGATGTCTTAGAAAAGACCAAAACCTTACCAAGGGAGTGTAAGGTGTGGGTCAGGGTGTGTGGCTAGTAGGCCAGGGGGGTATGCAGGTCGCTGTCGTAGGCCTGTGAGGGAGCAAGTGAGGGAAACGGTGTACGCTTTATGCACGAGGCTGAGCGAACCAGTATGGGAAGGGTAGGGTGTGTGCCTTTGAGAGGACAAGAGGGGTGGCAGATCGAAAAAGATGTGCGTGAGGGATGCAGCTGGACGGAGCAGCTGTGAGCGTAAAAGAGGCAGGGGTGGTGGATACGGTGGGCTCCGTTTTGTCTTTGTCTTTTTAGAAAACGGTGATCGTTTCCAAGGCGGGCTGTCCGGGGAAGGGCACAGAGAGTGAGCTCTGAGAGTGGCGGCCGTTCAGGGCGTAGTGGGTGTACTGGGTAGTTGCTGGAATGCAACTAGACGTGTAAAGTGGTGAGAGCGGAGCGAAAAGCGAAAAGCGAAAGGCGTAAAGTTGCCCGACTGTGGAATGCAAAAGCACGAAAGCGATGGAACCGGGATGGCGGAATGCAAACTGGCAGATTTGTTTCGGAAAATTGAAGCTTTTGAGGAGGAAAATCGAGATCACCAAGTGACGTTGAGATGTCCAAAAGAGGTATGGAAATGAGAGTGAACAGGGAAAGAGCGATGGATAAGAATTAATGAGTAGGTGATGAGCAGCCGAATGAGGCAGTTGCAGGTGCTAGGATAGCTGTAAAACGGAGAGGAGCAGGTGCACAATTAAAAAAGTCAGGTGACAATGGTCTTGTGTGAGTTGGTGATAGTGAGTGTGATGAGTGTGTGATGACTAGATAGTGATGCACAATAAAGAATGTAAGTTAAAAAGAAAGTAGTGGTGGTGTTGTTTGACGATTAACGTTGCTGTTTGATGTTTGATGTTTGATAAACCTAATGAATGACTGGGTGAGGTGGTTTGAAGATTAGCTGGAATTCCGAGATCGTGGAGAGCCTGAAGAATGAGAAGGAAAATATCAGACTGCGGCTGGGTGAAGAGGCAGTCTTATATTGAGCTGCGATGCACGAGCAAGTGACACAGAATGATGGAACAAAAACCCAACTCTGGTCATCTACAAGAGGAGCAAGGGCGGATGGTGAAGAAAGGGCTGCGGGATGGGGGCAGGGAGAGCGAAGAATGTTGACGGGGAGAGGGACAGGGACGAGAGGGACGAGGACGAGAGGGATGGCTTCAGAAGAGGGGAGTTGCAGAAGAGGCCGGTGAGACAGCTGGCACAGATGAGGAGGTCGATTCGGTGAAGATTGCTACATACAGAATAGGAGTGTAGTGACCAGCAGCTACACAGGAGGATTTGATTGATAGTCCCGTTGGGTCGAAAGGGAGGACAGGCACAGACAGGCACAGACAGGCACAGGACAGATGGGATGAGAGGATGCACAGAGCACTGAGAGTACAGAGTGAGGTGACGGTAAAAGACGGGATCCAGGCACAGCCAGGAGAGGAGGACGATCCGAAGACAGGGAGCGATGCAAGGGAGCAGTCGAGTTGGCGTAGCGGCGTAAAGCGTAATGCGTAAAGAGAGCGTAATGCGTAAAGACGTAAAGGTGATCGAGGCGTCAAGCCGATGAAGACAGAAGATAGAGAAAAGTGAAGCTAAAAGATAATGACCAAGGGATGAACTGGATGTGAAGAATGGAAGCAGATGGGCCGGCCAGGAGTCTTAAATGAGGTGATGAGAAGATGACAAGCTTCAAAACAGAACCAGAATAGACAGAATAGACAGAATAGAGAGTAGACAATAGACGACACCAGAAAAAGAGAACCACAGAATCATCAGCAAGCTCTCAAGAAACGAAACAATGCCCCCTGCTTTTCCATCTGCCAGCTACGAGCGCATCGCTTTCGAGATGCGTGTTTCGAATGATATGAATGGCTATGGACTGCTGGAATCTAGAATAGAGGGAACACAACGGCAGCGGTCGGACCTCTGTCAACGTCTATTCATGGCCACAATCTTCTCATTGTAGATACAGACGAAATAATGCGGGGCTCTGTCTCGTAGGAGCCAAACGATTGGCTCGCAGCAGACAATAGCTTGCAGGCTGCCACCAGGTCAGGACACATGAAACAAGCGACGAGCCAGTGAGGTGAGGGGAGCATGAGAATGCAGCAGCAGATCTAATTATATCTAATTTTCGTTAAAGAGGTGGGAGAGTTTGAGATGCGTTGAATATAATTTGGATTTGATGATTTGACGACAATTCGAAATGGTGAGGCTGTGTCTTATTAATCAGAGTACAGGCGGTAAGGCACGTCAGCCAGCGTCAACACAGCGTTTACAGAATAGAAGGTGCAAATGCAAGGAAGGAGCAGACTGGAATGACTAATTCTCAGCTCTGCGCATCAAGGGCAGTTCAACCGCAATATCACTAGAGAGGGCAAAGGGTGGACGATAAGATGGCACCAATATAACGTGTATGCCTCTGGAATGTAGCCCGGCGAGGGATCAATCAATGTGCCAGGTACTGGTACCGCGTCATGAATAGCTGCCAGGCAATCGTAAGATCAGACGAAATATAGATGACTAATCGCTTCCAACGGTCTCAATTTGGATACAATTTTCAATCGTCAGATCAATTGGCAAAAGATTGTAGTCTAATTGAAGTCAAAAGCCATCAAATCTCACGGCTTCATGTGCGCCCCTTCTCCGTACTAGATGCCAGCGATGAAACAGACTCTACGGTTCGCGCAATTCATTGGCTGCGCCAGGCTACCGGCGTCCCCTGGCCCCTTCTGGGCATCTGCTGTCCGTTTCATGTCTCTGTGGTATTGGGCTAGCACTCGACTTGAGAACCCAATCTGCGCTGTGGTTGGCTGCTGCCCTGTATTTTCGTGAGTTCTCCTGCACCCTGCACCAGCGGCGGCCTACTACGTAGCAGTGATGATACTGACGACTGTAAGCATTCGTATTTTGTGCAGAGTAGAGAAACTCAAAACACACGCTCAGTCGCTGCAACCACATCGAACAAGCTAGAAGATGGAATGGAATGTATTCTCCGTGTTTTGTTTGTCGGTTTGACAATGGTGATGATTGTGCGCTGTTAGTGTTAGTGCACCGTTTCCACCGTTTTCGTTCCTGACTATAAGTGGTGTAAGAGAAAACGACCAGTTCACGTGACTCTTTTACACAATCTAAAACGGACAAAAAAACAAAAGCACAAAACGGAGGGCATCGCTCTAGATCTCTCGATAATAACTGACATCAGCACTATCGATATACTATGCATCAATTGAAGGGGCACAGAGGTAGCGGAGAACAGCGAGGGGTCTTTGCTGTAATGAAAATTGGTTGAAAATGAAAATTCAATCACCATCTTAGAGTGCTACATTCTTCACGTCGGAACGTCCTGGCGTCGAGAGCACGTCAAACGGAGCAAGGGCGCTGTAGCTAGTACAGAAAATTCAGTCTAGGAAAGACCGTTGGCAATAGATGCAAGAGCGACTGTGCACAGGGCTGGGTCGACGCTCTGGCTGGTACTCGACTTGTCTGGCCAGAAAATACAGAGTCTGAGAGCACAGATAATCCTTCCAAGGGAGACAAACGATAGCAAATGGGGAATTATTGTATTGGACGAGTATTGGAAATGCCCAATGGGAAACAAAGGGCGTAGAACTAGGAACAACAAGTGCAGTAAGGCTTGGGCCGGAGGAGACGATCATGAGGGGAAGAGGATAAAGCGAAAGGAAAAAGCAAGAATGCGTGTCTGTGAAAAGAGAGTAGAAAAAGAAACGAACGCAATCAAGGGATGACGAGGACCCATCTGTGCGCTTTGAGGGCCTCGAAAAACCAGGACCTTTCGCAGAGAGGGAGCCATAGTCTCTGCAATCGGAGGAGACAGAGGCACACTGCACTGCACATCGGCCCAGAATAGAGGGGAGTTGTGGACTATATGCAAACTGACCTGCAGTAGCGGACGGGGTCTGTCTTTATTCTTGTCTTTTTCATGTCTTTTCCATTGCCTTTTCTCGTGTCGGCCTCTCCTTGCGCATGCTGTGAACTTGGTTCCTGTGCTAGTGTCAGGGGTAAGGTCTTTAAATTTGGACTTTGCTTTGCTCTTGGACAGTTTGCCGTGGTCCCGTAGAACGGGACAGACAGGTACGTTATGATAATACGGCAGCCACCAGACATTCGGATCCTTCAAGAAAAGGACATGAGTCGTCCTTCTCCTGCATAGTGGAACGACTATGGGGAGGCAAAGAGGAGAATTCAAGAAACAAAACATTTCAGTTTCGGAAGACGGACGATATTTGGTATGATACTTGAGAGTCGGACTCAAACAGAAGAAATATACAGCTATGCGGACATGGGGCAGATTGAGATGTCAGAAGAAACACTCTACGGCGGACGGCCAACGTAAAGAGGTGTCAGAAGCAAAAGAAAATACGAGTCAGGAAACGATCAAAAGAAAGTAATGAAGCAGCACACTCCTGCCGCCAGTGGTACTTTTACCAAATAGGTCGCCGTCGTGGTGGGCGAGCGTCTTTTCTATTGGGTTTCTATTGGGTTTATTTGTATTTCTAGTACTGATAGTCTCGTCTTGGTGGCCTGTTGATTGTATCTTGTTTCTTCTGATTCTCAATAGGGAAACATAGTCGCTTAGTACCTAGCTGGCTGTGGACTCGATGCGCCGATACCTAGTAAAATACCGTCACACAGTTCCCAATCTGTCTCTGTCTCTGTTTCTGAGGCCTATTGCGTGCGGCCTTTGTGCACAGGTACGGGCGGAGTCCACAGATCTGTTCGGGATCGTTGTCAGGATCATCCTCCAGGGGTGGTTAGACAGGGGTTTGAGGGGTTGAGAGGTAACCGTAGCTCAGCATAGCGGCCTTTTAGCAGCTCGAGTAGTTAGTGATCGCCACGACAGCGATAAGATTTGGCTGTTGGGCAAGAACACCATTGATGCACAATGTTCTTATCCTGATGCCCTGTGCCCGGTGGCTCTGTCGATCGAGGATCGCTCGGCACATTAGTACTATGTAGTTGAAACTAAATAGTAGACGTCCATAGGTGATACTGTTGGGTGATTGTTCTGATGTTGGTGCTGTCAATGTCTTACCATTACTTCGCTCTGTGCTCTACGCTCAGCTGCCATTGGTCTTGGGTCTTGTGCCAGATATGTCTACCGTACTTGGTACTTGCATAATTTGAGCGTCGGAAGAGACCACGTCAAGGATCTTCTGCAAGCACTTTACAGACAGAACACCCCTTGCTTGGTGCAGTCCTTTACTACTACATAGTAGTGCTGTGAGTGTAGCCAACCAGTGTAATCAGTGCCGTTTTGTGAATATGGCTCACATGCACACCCCTTGACCAACTAGCTGTGTGTCTGGTTGACCCTTTGACCTGCCGATATCGACTTGCTTGGCACATGACCGCCGAGCTCTCCCTGTACTGTCGATGCTTCATTTGAATTATCTGGTGGTGTAAAGGGAACGGTCAGTTGATGGCATTTTAAATTGCACCGTGAGCAGTTGACTGTTGGGAGCTACACTAATTGCTTTGGCCTAGTTGATTGTGATGTATTAAGGTCGTAGGGACATCATTGCATTGTTCATATTTAAGCATATTTATCTTTGTGTTTGCTTCGATTCTGTTTAGTTTTTTTATTTTATTTTTATAAACTCTCATGATTTTTTATTTGATTTGTTTATGTTATTCATTTTTAGAGAGAAAAAAGCAATCTTTAATATTTCACAAATAATGCAATCACCTAGATACATCATATCGATCGCAATCGTGATGGATGTAATTATTTCCACATGCAAATGATTTCCCAGAGGGATGCGGTACTAGACTGGCAGAAGTGAGACAGTTTCGCAAGCTTTTCCCAACGGGTCCCTCTTCTCTCAACACCACTATCCGTCACCAGATACTGTCATCAGATCACTGTCATCCGACACAGGTTGCATCCGAGTTTGCAGGAATTAATCAAGTGCCAAAATATTCAGAATGATGTCCGTATCAAGTTGAATACCAAAACGGTGACGGTACAGCCTCGACAAAACAGGCCGAATAAGGATGACTCCGGCCCGCCTAGCGGACCCGAAACAAAGACACTGGAGGATCAAAGGCCAAGGCTTGAAAGACTCGAGTCTCAAAGAGAGCCAATAGTATGGCGATCCAGACGATAGAGGCAGAGGCAGCCAGATAGACCAGCTTGAATGGCCAAACGGAGGGGCCCTCTGGCATAGTTTGGTAGATCTCAGCAGCCAACTACAGGCTACTAGCAGCTGCCAACAGGCAGCTAACAAACGGCTAGCACACGGCTAGTATCATAACTAGTACTCAACTAGCAGACGGCGTCGGCGATTGGCCAGCCAGATGAATGGGCAGGACTAGGCTGGCCTGGCCTTTTGCATGTTATGGATGCTTTGTTGCTTGCGGGCTACTGGGTCCGGCGAAGCCAGAGCTAATGCACAACATGCGTGTTACGTTTTGCATGCTGTAGCTCATAGGGGAAACCCGACAGGATGAGAGGGAGTCAGCACTGCCGCAAAGGCCCAGCTGTGTTGCACTGTTTTGCATCCGAGGCATCAAAATGTCGAGTATTAGTCATTCTCGCTATCGCGACAGTGATCACGGGACAATTGACAGATGCAGAAGGAGACCCTCTATTGATTATCATATGACTGCCCGTAGTAAGATGCTTACCACAGGGCACAGGATTACCCAGAAAGGGAAGTAAGTCCTGTCTGTACTGCCACTCTGACCTTGCCTCGTACTCACGTGGCGAATGCGGCACAGCCAGCAGACACGAATGTGCCGGGGTCGATCTCGAGAGAATCAAGGTTGCCTGGAAGCTGCCAAGTCGTTTGGTAAGTTGTTGGGGGGTTTTCGTCGTGTTTTTGCCCTAGAGGCAGATTCATACAGCTTAATTGGCAGACCTCACCGTACCAGGATGCCTCGCCGCGTGGTGACCTCGCCGCGGTCCCCCGGCCTCTTCGGTCGGCCGAGCCCAACCCAATGTCTGACTGACTGACCTCTGCGACAGCCCGATAATGATCTCACAACAAACAATGTGCGAGTACGTTGGTGAGGCTATTTCTCGTACCCCGGGCACAGGCTAGGCTGTGTGCAGGTGGGAGCATCACCCAAGGCGAACACTGAACGAGTGGCACGAGTTGCAAATCCATATGACCAAGGCGAAAGTAATCAAATGTGATCCATTATGATATCAGAGTTTTCTTTTTTTGCTCTTTTCTCGCTTTTCATCCTCGCCGGCTATTTTCGCAATCAAATGCTGCAGCTGACGATCATACTAAGACTACTTCGTATGCTAAAATCAAAGATCAGCAGCTCTGGCGCATGCATGGCCTACGGAGCCGTAATTCGATGCATGGCGCTGCTAGATCCTTTTTGGGTGGTGAGCGTAATATTTGAATTCAATATTGGTGATCCGTTTGTTTACTTTGTGTCTTCAGCCGTCCCATCTCGCCGTATTCTTTCTTTTTAATGTTTCTTTCGGGCCATTCGATTCCATCGTTGCAACATATCCTTCAGCCTTTATGGGCCATGCAATATAGAGTAGCAATCTGGTCAAGACACGCCCAAGGTGTACACGATACGATCTACAAGTGCAAAGAAAAGAAAACAAACAGAAAAAACAACCCCCATGTCGATTAGCCGAGCTGGCCAGGTCAGGCCTTGATCAAGGTGTGTACTTGTACTGTACTGAGTATGTGTTTGCCGTGGCGCAGGCCCCAGTTCGCACGAGTTGCTGATACTTGTGTAATTATTCACAACTATGCCGTGACCCTTGACGTGTCTCTCTGTTTTCGTCTCCGTTTTGTTAGATGCTCGACTGTATGTAGGCCTCGTTGGGCCAGGCCTGTAGGCGCCTCACGAAACCACCAACACGTCCTTAGCATCAACAAACAAACAACTGTCAGCAAACAAGGCTTGTGTTTGGCATCGACCGTATCTGACGGCCTAGGCAGTATTACCTCTCTGAAGTACATATCATCTTACTGCACTTCTGTTGTGCTGCCCTCCTGTCTTGTGTTATTCGTATCGTGTAATGTATAGATGAATGTCTGGCAGACGGCGCCTACACAGGCGAAACGCCAGGCCCCTTCCAGGCCGTAATGAAAATCTCAAAGTGCAGCAAGCTTGTCTTTCAGTTGCAAGGTTGGCGTCTAAGCGGTGCTCCGCCAATCTGTTCGATCCATTTCCTCTCGAAATAGCGCACTCGATCCTCCTACAAGGCATCTCTATTCTGGAGTCATAGCCGCGATCCCCTCAGCCGCCAGGTCAACAAGTGGTTATAGTACAGTATTTTGTATGTTTACAGTGCACACAGAGTGGACTGACAAGAATAGAGCTCTATGCAAAGCAACATCAACAATAGAACGGATAGCTTCGCTCCGGTGTACGTGTGTGTAGATGTAATACTGGCGTATGAGCGCCGGGAACCTCAAACGGCAGACGCCATACCCCATACCCAAACATACTCAAGACTCCAAGTTTGAGCGTGGACGCGCGCTCTCCATTGGCAGGCCCGCCGCCCCCAATGCTAATCCTAGCAGCCAGCCGCCATCGTGGAGCGTTTACTCTCTATTTTTGGACGCTGTGTAGTACGTGGAGTGCGTGGATTGTAGGGACTCGTAGGATGGACTATCATCATTGCAGCCGATGACTATTCTCTGAGCCTCACGCAGATCATAAGATGTCTTTCGATGCAACCATGTTTATACTTTATGCCATCAACAGCCAGTGCTGACGTCAAAACGGCTCCGCCAATGCGATTTTCATGTAAACCTTTTGAATTACTCATTTACTTGTCTATTAATAGAGAGCAAAACAAAATAATGCAAAACATTTGTACGATGAAAACAAATAAAAAACAAACCAAAGAATATTCAAGACTCACAAAAAATACCTGCATTTTATGGCATTGTAGATGTGATTCTGAAAATACTTTTCTAATATCCTGTACAATAGGACATCTCACGTCAAACACTGACAGTATTCTGTTCGCCGTTGCTCGTATTTCAGATTCACAGTCCATGTCTCGGTGCTCTCCAAAACAAGAATAAACAAGGCAGTAGGGAAGAGTTTAGGAACAATATGTACTCGACAAGGCCAAACCAAACAATGCAAACCAAAGCCGACCCCAGACAGTCACCCCATGACAGGCCATGCCGAACGACGAGGATGATGCCTGCACTTGCGGCCGATAGGCGTGGCATGGCCATACGATCTCAACCTCGAGACATGTTGGCGCTCTTTGCCTGGTTGGACTGACAATTCCCTACAGCCATGCCCCATGGCATTGTCCTGGTGTCCTGGTGTCCTGGTGTGTTGGCCTGTCTCCTCACCTTGCTGTACGACCTATGATCACCGGCGGTAGAGGCAGAGAAAAGGCAATGGCAATCTCAGTTTGTGTCACGCTCCGAGCTCTGAAATGGCATCCAACAAAACAACCAGTTGCCATTTCGATTGATATATCAGAAATCACGTAGGACGGCGCGTAAAAACCGTATAAAAAAACAAATCAAACAGAATACACAAGTCCAAGAACAAATCTTGGCGGGCCGGCGGACAACGCCATAGTGCCCAGGGGCCTCATTTCCCTTCCCGGGGTGCAAGAGGCCTTTCGACAACCAGACAAACAGAGTCAATCATTTACTGCTCGGGACTCTGCTACGGGCCGTTGCCGGCGGCCACCAGTATCCAGTCCACCAGTCTACCGGTTGCATCAGTTGCATCAGTTGCACGGCGTAGTGTTATTCGTAATATTCAGTCGTATTTGAGTTCTCTCCATACATCGGTTTTGTAGCATCCGTCGTGCCGGTCTGTAGTCAAAGAGTAACACATAAATAGGGGTCAAGGGAAATAAGAAACAAATGAGAAACACAGAAACACAGACACAGACATAAATAAACATGAGGACATTGGAAACATAAGAAACGATAGGCCCTAGTCCTACCAGTGCAAGGCGAAAAGGCAAGGCAAAGTAAACAAAACACTAGGGTAAACGTAGTGCAGGTGAAGAACGCCTTCATGTCCTAACAAACAAAACAATATAAGATATAAAAGTCCAAGTAAGAGACGGCGCAAAAAAGACAAAAAGGAGAAACCCGCACAAATGGAATCAAAGCAGAACAACAGACGGGCAGATTGGGAATGGTCGGACAAAGAGGCAAGTGTAATATCATCTCATCATCTCCTCTAACATCATTTTGACATCAACCTCTAACAGATAACCCGCTGCTAGTGGTATCCGCTGCCGTACGATGCGGCTGTCGTGTGTTGCCGGGTGCCAGGCACTGGCCGTGCGAGGTCGTCAAAGTATGGGTGGTTGCAGGCCTGCTTTGCCGAAATACGGCTGGCAGGGTCGTACACAAGCATCAGCTCCAGCAGCTCCTGGCCGACGGGGTCCAAGTTGGCGCACACGGGGGTATCAGGATCCTGCACCCAGCGGGGGAACGACGACTTGAAGTCGGGGTATGTTGTGACACCGGGCCAAACGTCCTCAGTGGGGGTTCCGAGAATGCTATCTTTGTTAACAGTTGCATCAAGAGCGTTCCTCATTCAAGTTTACTCACCGGAAGATCTTGAAGATCTCATCAATCTCGGAATCGCCGGGGAAGAGCGGCTTGCGCGTGGCCATCTCCGCGAAAATGCAGCCGACAGACCACATGTCTACACCGGTCGAGTACTGGTGACCACCGAGCAGAATCTCGGGCGCACGGTACCACAGCGTCACAACCTCGTGTGTGTAGGTCCGCAGCGGCACACCAAAGGCGCGCGCCAGACCAAAATCGGCCAGCTTCAGGTTGCCGTCCTTGTCGATCAGCAGGTTCTGGGGCTTCAGATCGCGGTGGAGGATACGGTGGCTGTGGCAGTAGCGGATGCCCGAGCACAGCTGGCTCATAAACTTCTTGATGATGTCGTCGCCGAGGCCGAGGTGCTGCAGGCGGGGACCGGTGCCCTCAGGCAGGGCCTTGCCGCGGCCGCCGTCAGACACGGGCAGAGACTCCATGTACTTCTTGAGATCAAGGTCGAGGAACTCAAAGACGAGGTAGAGCTTGTGGCCTTCGGCGTGGACGATGTTGAACAGACGCACAATGTTGGGATCGCGCATCTCCTTGAGCAGACTGATCTCGCGAATGGCAGTCGACGGCACGCCCTCGTCCTCAGCCTCGAGCCGAATCTTCTTGAGCGCCACAATGCGGCCGCCGGCAGTCAGATCGCGCGCCTTGTAGACGACACCGTAAGTGCCTGGAGGTTAGTTTGGGTACATGCAGCGCAGTATGGACGGCATCGCGAGCAATGCCGTGACGGATGTCCAACTTACCCTCGCCGACCTTTTCGAGTTTTTGGTAGTTATCCATGGTGATGAATTTGTGTGGAAGAGGATTATGCTGTTGAGAAGAAAAAGAAAGCCTCGTTGTGGCTACTGCAAGAGCTGTCGAGATCGATTGTGATGGCAAGCAGAGCTGAGTTGAAGTTGGAGACGACAAGGAGTGGTCGCGGCTGGTAGTAGCTGCTGCAGAAACACCCCACACGGGAAACGGCAGAAATTAAAGAGCGTAGAGCGTGGATCGAGAACGTGGAGCGGTGTCGTGAGAGTGGTCGTGAGAAGTCGTGTCGTGCGGCGTCGTGGTCGTAAAAGCGGTTGGTGGCTGGTCGTCAAGTCAAGTCGAAGTTGAGCTGAGACTGAGGCCAAAGTAAGGGACGCAAAAAGAAACGGGTGAGGAAGGAGCGAAGGGAGAAATAAAGAATGGAGAATGCAGTATGGAGCAGGGGTCAGCCAGAGACTGTCGGTGAGGCTGTAGAAACACTGCAAAAAGGAAGGAAGTCGAATACAATCACAGGGTCGCTCTTGCTGTTTGAATTGTGCACTTGACGCGGGGCAGGGAAGGCACGAAAATGCTGTTATCTCACTTTTCAGTGCTGATAGGGAAGGAGCGACAGGGTGTTCCTGCTCTGTTGTATGTTTATTTACTTTTTTACTTCTTTATTTACATTGAGCTCTGGCGGCGGTGCAAATAGCGGGGGGCAGTTGGTGCGCGGTAAAATTAGACGGTGCCTCCCTCTGTTGCTAATGCCCGACGCGTCTCGAGCGCGTTTTGGTGCGATAAGATATGACCAGCCCTCTGACAGGAGCTGTGGCTAGTATATACTAATATGGCGGGGCAACTCATAAAACCGGCAGAAAAAGTGAGCTGACTCCAACGAGGGAAATACGGCAAACACGGCAGAATGAAGCTGGGCGACTTCGCAATGACGTTGCCGACGCAAGACATACGCCTTGAAACCTCCCCACGATGATAGCCGATATAAAAATCCTGGATGCGCACCAGCAGCCATCAGAGTATCTGCGAGCACAATGGAAGCAGTACGCGAAGACGTCGGCGTACAACATCATCCACAGCGGCGAGGTTGACGAAGTTGATGGTGTGGTCGATGCGACAGAAGCCGCAGAATCAACGCACAGCACGAAGCGGAAACGCACAGGCTTCTGCAAGGCTGGCACAATACCCGGTGACAGGGTAGCTGCGGCGTTTGTCGAGTTTCTCGCCGCCAAGAACAAGGTCGACGGCGACATCGAGGACCTCGACGAGGCAAATCCAGAGGCAGAAGAGACAGCAAAAGACCACCAGATATACTACCACCCGCTGCTGCCGGGGCTTCTTATCATTCCCAATCTCGTGCCGCCGAAAGTCCAGAAACGCCTGCTTGACCGCATGGTCCATCGTGACCTCAGCAAGCCCTACCACCAGACAAACATGCATCTGCACTACGACCTGCCCTACCCCGACGACAGCGCGTCGTTCTTCACATACCCGCCCCCGGCCAATGCGCACAGTGCCGACATCCACTCGACACCCGGCACGTTCTCACCAAAAGACCCTTCTGTGCACCGCCCGCTCTCCATCCAGCAGGTCCTGGACAAGCGACTGCACTGGGTCACTCTTGGTGGCCAGTACGACTGGACAAACAGAGTCTACCCAGGCGGTGTTGGTGCAGACGAGGACGAAGACGAGGAAGAAGAAGCGCCCAAGAACCCGAACCTGCCACGTTTCCCACGAGACCTGACGCGGCTGCTGTCTGGCCTTTTTCCCGACACCGTGGCCCAAGCGGCCATTGTCAACTTTTACACACCGGGCGACACGATGATGATTCACCGCGATGTGTCAGAGGAGACAGACAAGGGCTTGATTAGCCTTAGCATTGGTTGCGATGCGCTGTTTATGGCTGCTCCGACAGGCGAGTTTGGCGAGAGCAAGGGCGAAAAGGGTGAAGACGACAACGGCGACAACGAGCCATATGTCCTCTTGCGGTTGCGCTCTGGAGATGCTATCTACATGTCGGGCCACGACCGGTTCGCATGGCACGGCGTGCCCAAGGTGATCAAGGGCACATGTCCTGATTTCCTGGCTGACTGGCCTGCTGGCGAACACCAGGACGGCCGGTACGAAGCATGGCGAGGATGGATGAAAAACAAGCGCGTCAATTTCAACGTGCGGCAGATGCGGGACTGAGAGATGTATGTACTGAGAATGTATTGAATTATGAACAAGAAGATAGAAGGAACAAACTTTTAACCGATACCCAAGATAGAAGATAGAAATCTTTAGCAGAGCAATGAAAGAAAACGAAAAAAATGAGAACAAGACATGACTCCTCAAAGACAGAAAACAGAGACAAGATAAATAAGAGCGAGATCAAAATCTAGAGACAAACAGCAACATTAAATAGCAAGCCAATCCCAAGACAAACGCCGGACGCTGCATTTACAGTTCAGATAAAAATATCAGAGAAAAACAAAACAGGAAAC
The DNA here is from genome assembly GCA_022392925.1 of Ophiostoma tasmaniense. NCBI lineage: Eukaryota > Fungi > Ascomycota > Sordariomycetes > Ophiostomatales > Ophiostomataceae > Ophiostoma > Ophiostoma tasmaniense. The sequence goes on along the minus strand of JAKRGK010000006.1, from coordinate 1,008,312 downwards.
AGAGACAGGAATAGGAAAAGCCTACGCAGCAATCTCTTCGCCGAGAGCTGCTGCGAGACGGACCACAAGGTCCTGTGCGCCCTGGTCATTGGTAAGCTTGTTGGCAGAGCCAAACACACCAACATCAAGGCGGTTGTTCCGGACAGCGACCTCAACATCGACGGCATCCTGAGATGATGTTAGTAATCTATGACAAGATAAAGGGGGGCATAATATAAAACTTACAGAGTATGCAGCTTGGACGCGGTTGTCGTGGAGAGCAGAGTACTTGCTCGGGTGCACCAGCGGCGACGTGGCTGCCTCGCCGACACTGCTTGCATCATCAATGGCAATAGTGACGGTCGAGGCAGAGACAGTCTCGGTCTCGGGGACAACATCCGGTAGGAGGAAGTTGACAAAGGAGTCGACCGAGATGCCAGTCCACTCGCGGATCTCCCATAGCGCAGCAGTCAGAGGTGCTGCGGCGCCGTTGGAGCTCGGCGACGAGATGGCGTTGATGTCACGCTGGACCTGGGCGGCAATGTTGACCAGGCTGGTCTGCGCAGGCGACCGCACGATCAGCGGCACCAGGCAGAGGGTGGGGAAAGCAGAGAGGGCAGCGTCATTGTCGCTGTCACTTTCCTCACGGTTGGCCAAGTAGATGCCGAACACGACATCCTCAGTGGCAGAGGATGCGCGCATCTTTGCATAGACGGCAAATACAAGGCTTTGAAGTGAGACGCCGTACTTGGTGGCAACCTCCTTCAAGTGGGCAACATCGGGCAGGGCACCAGGGCGGTAGTACGAAGCACGGCCGTTCTTGGGAGAAGAAGCAACGGCCGCGTCTGCGATGTTGGCATTGGCAAAGTAGGCGGACCAGAACGACTGGTTGTTCTGCTTGGTAGCCTCGGATGTCTGGATGGACAGGTAGTCAACCCACGCAGGCGGGACGCCGGCATAGGTGTAGGCCAGCTCTGCAGCTTGCGGCTGGCATAGCTCTTGAAGGCGGGCAAGAATCACCTGCAGACTCACTGCGTCGTACAGTGCATGGTGAATCTTGAGGGACAGGGAGTATGCCTGACCATCCTTGTCGGCGACAGCGCTGAGAATAGCAAAGGACTTGGCAGAGCTGCCGAAAGACGACCAGGTGTCACGGTCAGCGGACCGCTTGAGAATCACCTGCGCGATGGGCACCGACTCGGAAGTGGTGGCCACAAAGGTTGTGCGCAGGATGGGGAACTCGTCGACAAGCTGGGACCAGGCCGCGAAGATGGTGCGGCGGCCTTGAGCCAGCTTGCCCTTGAGACGGTAGCGGAACTCGGGGAAGAAGACCTGACCGTTGGTGTTCTGCCAGACGCTGATCAGATGGGTCTGCATAGCGTTGGCAGGAAGGATGTGCTCGACATCTGCAGGGCTGACACCAGCCGCACTGGCAATGGCTGCGTGGTCAAGAGAAGACTGGGTAGTGGGAGCAGGGGTGGCAGCGGACTTGGCGAGGGCACGCTTGTCCTTCTTGGATGCCGCAATGGCTGCCATGTCCTTAATGGAGTTCGCGGAGAGCATGTCGCGCACACCCAGAGACAGGCCCTTGGTCTTCTTGAGCAACGAGCTCACCTTGATGGTGCTGATTGAGTCGAGGCCCAGGTGGTACAGGGTCTGGCCAGTTCTGAAGATGGCGTCTTCAGACAGGCCAGACACCGATGCGAGAACCGAGCGAATTGCGAGCTCATCGTCAGACCAGCTGTCACTGTTTTCAGAGACAGGAGCAGCAGTAGAAGCAGCAGCTGGGACGCCAGAAATCTTGGGCGAGAAAGGAGGCAGGCCACAGACAGAGACGCCATCATCCTCAAACTTGAGAACACTGCCGTCGTCTGCAACAGAGGCCGACGGTGCCTGGATCAGGGAGCGCAGAGCCACATCGAGCTGGTGCAGCATGCGCGAGGCGCCGTGCGGCGACACATATGAACGGTCGCAGGCTGTGCGCCACACAATGGTGTCGCCGCCCTTGGATGCATCGCTGGCAATCTCCATCTCAATGCAAATCGGGTACTCAACATCCGAGGCGCCGCCAACCGACTTCATCAGTGGGGTAATCTCAGTGTTGTTGGCATCGGCCTGCACTCTCTTCTGCAGGATAAAGAGAGTATTGAAGATGCCAGACTCACCTGCGCTGGACTCAGCAGTTCTGGGAACATACTTCTGAGCCTTGCGCAGAGGGTAGTGCTGGTACTCGCCAATCGTACCCATGTTGGTCTGCATGTACTGCAGCAGGTCGGAAGTCGAACCATGCAGCACAACACGGACCGGAACAGTGTTCATCGTTGGGAACATCATCTGGTCGGCACCCTCGTGGTCGCGACCAGAAAGGACGACACCGAAAAGAACATCAAGCGAGTTGGTCAGCGAAGAAAGCACAGCTGCCCAACAGGCTTGGCCGACAACCTGGACGCTAGTCGATTGGCGCTTGCAGAACTGTACCAGCTCGTCGGCAGGGATAGAGGAGGTCGACTCAACGCGCACAACAGACTTCTCCGAAGCATCATCGGAACCGATGACAGGGGACTGGCGCTGCACGTAAGTGGGCTGTGCGCCGTTGAGAAAGCTCTTCCAGAAGCCATCGGCCTGGGCACCGGATGACTGGAAGATACGGCCCAGCTGGCCAGCATAGGCCAAAGCCGAAGCAGCTGCAGACTCAGCCGAGACATCAACGACGCCGTTGCGGTAGGTGCCTTCAACTGCGGTGTGGATCAGGTCGAGAGACCAGCCGTCGTAGAGAGCGTGAGAGATAGACAGCACGAGGTACCGGCGCTTATCGTCTGCCGTCTGCACAAAGTCGAGCTGGAACAGGCTGGACTCACCCTCGCCTGCAATGGCCTTCTGGCGCGCATCGTTGGCAATGGTAGTGAGGGCATCCTTGGACTGAACCTCATGCTCGGCGATCACCTTGTCGTCGATAGCAGAGACGGACTGCACAGCCTGGCAGTACGAGACGTCAAAGTCGGGGCTATCGACGGTGTAGAAGACAGTGCGAAGAATGGGGTTCTGCGCAATAACATGGGCCCATGACTTCTTCAAAAGGTTATAGTCGACATCCTCAGCAAGCTCCAGGACATCGTTGTTGAAGTAGACAGCAAAGTTGGACTGGATCATATCGGCAACCATGGCTTCCTGGAGAGGAGTGGGGGGCAGGACAGAGGTGACAGACGAAAGGTCGCGACCGCTGGAAACAAGGTACTCCTTGAGAGCTGATGAAGTTGCTGCCACAATCTCCTCGGGAGTCTGGGCCTTGACGCCGTTGGTCTGCTGGGCGCTGGCAGAGGCGGTAGCAGATTCTGAGACTGTGTTGACAAAAGAAACAATGGTCTGGCCACGCACAAGCTGGCTGTTGCTCAAACGAACACCAGCTTTGCGCAGACGAGCAGACAGCTTGATGGTGTCGACACTGTCGAGGCCGAGCTCAAGAAGTGTTGTCGTCTCGCTGATGGAATCCTCCGGAACAGATGCAAGGCCGGCCAACTCGCGCCTGATGGTGAGAGAAATATCAGACCACTCAAAGTCGCTGGGAGTAGGAACACCACGAACGATGCTGGGAGCGACAACGTCGTTAGTTTGGTCCGTAACAACCTCATCGGTATCAAAGACAGACTGAATAGGGTTGGCTGAGAAGGCCTGTAGAGCAGTCTCAAAGTCATCCAGAACAAGACCAAGAGCTGCCTCGTCAGCTACGTCTGGCTTGGCAACAAGCAGAAGCTGCAGAGAAGGAGAGCCGTCTGCGCTAGAATTGTCAAGAGTAACTTCCAGTGCCATGGGGTAGTCGGCATGGGCCTCGGGCTCAGACTGTGTCCAAAGGTTGGCAGAGGTGGACTGCTCGCCATCAGCAAATTGGAACGAGAACAGAACGTCAAACAGTGGCTGGCCGGCAGAGCACCACTTCTGGATGTCGCGCAGCGGGACCTGCTGGAAGGGGAGAGTGGTCGTGCTGAAAGTGTAGCAGGCCTGAGCAAGAGCTGCCCAAGACTGGCCAGGAACTCTGGCGGCATTGTAAGGCAGGGTGTTGAACAGGGGGCCAACGACACCATCGACATTGTCAAGATCATCAATGGTCCGACCAGACAGAACAAGACCTAGAGAGGCACTGCCGCCATAGATCTTCTGAAGAACGGACACCCACAGAGCCTGGACGAGAGTGGAGTGGGTGACGCCTAGGGACACTCTAAGCTGCTCGAGAGCGGCAAAGGAAACAGTGCGGCCAGCAGTGACTGCACTCTGGCTCGAGGAGTCTTGCTTGGCGAGGACGGGGAACTGCTTGGAAGATCTGCCCTTCATGTGGTCCTCCCAGAACTGGCGGCTGTTGCTGTAGTTGCGGAGAGGGCCGTAGGTCAGAGCCTCAAGGAAGCTGGGGTGCTCTGCAGAAGAAGAAGCAGAGACACCAGTGAGAGACGCAGCAACCTGGTTCAGGATAAGGTCAAGACTGGCGGCATCATACAGGGCGTGGAAGATGTGCACAACGACGACTGTCTTGTCTTGCGTAGACACTGAGTAAATGTCGAGCGGCTTCGAGATGATGTCATCTTGGTTGGCCTCAACCCAAGCGGCATGGCGCTGGTGGAGACTTGAGGCGAGGTCATCCTCAGCAGACAGCTGGACCTGGGCCCAGGACAAAGTGGCAGTCTTCAGAGCGACCTGCACAAATCCATCGCTGGTGGCCACAAACTGAGTGCGCAAGACAGCGTTGTTGCTGATGACCTCCTCCCAGGCAGCCTGAACCTGATTGACGGTGACACCCTCCTTCAGCGTGAACTCAAAGGCGTTAAAGTAAGTGTCCTTATGCTCGGGGCCCGAGCGAGAGCGCGAGATCATACCCTGCTGGAGAGCCGAGCAGGGTGCAATGTACTCAATCTGCTCAGAGTCAACGCCAAGGATCTGGCAGACAGCACTGCGGTTCCGGTGCTGGCAGGCATCCACAAGCAGGCGTGCCTCGACCACAGGACCAGCGACAGAGCTTGTACGCTGGGTGTCAAGAGCAGCCACCAGGTCACCGACAAGAGGGTGGGTGAGGACGAGTGACGGTGTAGCAGCAGCCAGACCAGCATTCTTCAGAGCACGGGCAAGACGCAGAACAGAGATGGAGTCCACACCAAGCTCGAAGATGCTGGTGTCAGGCGACAGAGTGGCATCCTGGCTGACAAGAGAAAGCTTCTTGAAGACGTCAAGAACTGTCTTTCCACTCAGGCTCTGCGACAGCTCGGCCTTGCGGTCAGACGAGTTGTCTGAACCGGTGGTGCGCATGCGCTCCTCGGGAGTGAGACTGTTGAAGAGACGTTTGAGCTCCTTGGCCTCAGCCTTGTTGTTGGGCGACAGCGGGATGAAAGGAAGCTGCACAACGTATGTGGGGACCATGTAGCCAGGCAGACGTTCTCGGCAAGCCGTCTGAACCTGGCGGGACAGGGCCGCACTGTTCTTCTCGCCGGACACAACCTTGAGAGCCGAAATATCTCTCCGGTCGGCCGGAGCAGTCTCATCGGTAACGACGACAAAAGACACCAGGAAGTCCTTCTTGTTTTCCTCATCACGAATCACAAGAGTGGCGACATCACCGATGCTTGAGCCAACGCCGAGGCGAATGGCATGGTTGATCTCGCCAATCTCAAGACGCTGGCCGCGCAGCTTAACCTGGTCATCGGCACGACCCAGGAAATCGAAGCAGCCGTCATGCAGAAGGCGGACTAGATCACCAGTGCGGTAGATGCGCTCACCACAGCCTGGGTAGGAAGTCTCGGTCAGGGTGGGGAAGCGATCGTTGGTGAGCTCCTCGCGGTTGAGATAACCCTTGCCGACAAGCTTACCAGAAACACACAGCTCACCGACAGCACCGCGCAGAACAGGGGTCTGGGTGTTGGGACGGAAGACAAACGACCCGACATTGGGGAACTGTCTGCCAATGTTGGAAGCTCTGCCATTTTGGGGAACCTGCGGGTAGGAAGTCACACCAATGGTGGCCTCAGTAGGGCCATAGAAGTTGTGCACGGCGCCGGTGGGACCCCAGGGGTCCAGCATCTCCTGCTTCAGAGGCTCACCACCAGTAATGAAAACACCACGGCAAAGACTGGGGACGTCTTTGGGGTTCAGCATACGACCAAGACTGGGAGTCAGGTCAATGTGAGTGATCTCCAGGCGTGAAATGGTGCCAGCAAGATCCTCAAGAATGAGGTCGCGAGGAGCGCCGACCAGGGTGATACCGACGGACCAGGTCCAGTACTGTTCGACAACGGCAACATCAAAGTGGAAAGAAGCGAACTGAAGCCACTTAGAGTTGGCGTCGTAGTGGTCGTTAAAGAGCTCCTGGAATGCAAGCATACACTGTACACCGTTCTCATGGGTAAGAGCGCAGCCCTTGGGTGTGCCTGTGGTTCCCGACGTGTACAGACAGTAGCTGATGTCGCTGGGGAGTGTCTCACGGCGGCCGGCAAGGACAGTGGCCATGTCAGGGGTCGGCTCAGCCTTAAGAACCGACTCATCGATACCAATGACCTCGACACCAGCCTTGACATCCTGAAGACCGCCCTCGGCAACAGCAGCCTGGGCACGGAAAGCCTCAGTCAGGAGGAGAGTGGAGCCGGAGTCCTCCATGATGAACTCCTTGCGGGCAGCAGGGGCACTGGGGTCGAGTGCAAGGTAAGCGCAGCCGGCCTTGAAGATGCCAAGCATGGTGAAAAAGGCCTCAGGGCACTTGTCAAAGCAAATGGCGACAATTGAGCCGGGCTGGACATGCTGGGCAACCAGACGCGCCACCTTGTTACCGCGGTCGTTCAGCTCCGAGTAGGACCACTCGGTGCTGATCGGCTGATCGTCGTCATCGAAAGCCGTGACAAATTGGAGAGCAGTCTTGTTGGGCTGCTTGGCGGCCTGTACCTCAACAAATTGGTGCATCAGCTTGATATCAGATGGCAGCTCAGCATCCCTAGGAGGCAGCACACTGTAGAGGCTGGAGTCCACGGGAACAAGATCGTCCTCGTTGGCATCCGGGTTGAAAGCAAGGTGAGCCACGACCGCATCGAATTGGGCCAAGAGGGTCTGAGCGTGCTCCTCGGGCAGGAAGCTCTTGTCAAAGGTGATCTGGTACTCAAACTTGTTGTCGGCGTGGGGGATGGCCTCAATTGACACGGGGTAATCGACAACAGCCTTCTCGTCGGCAATGGTCCAAGGGTGAGCTGGACGGCTATCAGGTACAGCAGTGGGAAGCTGGTTCTCAATCGCCTGGTAGACAACAAGCGTGTCAAACAGACGTGCGTCAGGCTGATTCAGCCAGCGCTGGATCTGACTGAGAGGCACATGCTGGGACTTGTGCAGGAGGATGTTGGTGTCCATTAGCTGCTCGACGAGCTCCCGGTTGCCAGTCTTGTTGGCAGCAATGACAGGCAGGGTCGAGATGCAGGGGAAGAGAGCATTTTCAGTAGCCTCAGTGTTGCGACCGGAGAGGACAGCGCCGAAGACGACAGAGGCATCACCAATATACGAGGACAGAATGCGGGCCCATGCGGCTTGGAGAACGGCGTTCAGGGTGAAGCCGGCAGTTCTGACAGCATTCTGCAGACCAGAAAGTGGCTGCGTAGAAACCTTGGACAAGACCTGGAACTCAGCAGGCGTCACCTTGAGGGGAGTCAGGATGGGGAAGCTATTGACAACGGCCTGTGTAGCGCGGTCCTTCCAAAGGGAGGAGATGGCAGACGAGGGGCCAGTCAACGAGGTGACCTTGTGCAGAATGTCGGCAACAGCAGCCTCAGTGGAGGTAAGGACCTTCTGTTTAGCCTGCTCGCCAGTAATAATGTAGTCGGAGACAGTGTCGAAGATGCCCTGAAGACTGGCAGCATCGTAGAGAGCGTGGTGGATTGCAAGGTGGCATGTAACACTGGTGTCGCTCTCCACAATGGCAACCTGCCAGGGAGGAAGCTGGGTGTTGGACAGCACCTTCTGGGCCGCATCTGAACGCCACTGTGTGAGGTCAAACTTGGCCTCCGAGGTCTCCTTAACAATATTGACCTGGACGTGATTCTCGAGCATCGACGCCGAAGAAATCTGAATCATCGCATAGGGAGACAGGGAGCTGGCCTCCTCGGCACTGTCGATGTTGATGAATCCTGTCCGGAGCATGGGAATTGTCGAAGCAGCGTGTCTCCACGCGTCCTTCCAGGTCTGACTTGTGAACTCAGCGCCCGACTCCTTGTTGAAGCTGACGTAGTTGAAGTAGTGCTGGCCACTTGACTTGAAGAACTCAGTCAGGAGACCAGCCTGTAGAGGGGTACAAGGAAGGAGAGCCTCGATCTCGCTGGCGAGGAATACGCCGTGCTTGTCAAGAATGGGCTGGGCAGACTGCTTGAATTCAGTGAGGTCAAGGACGGGGGCAGCAGGAGGGAATGACGAAGCAATCGAGGGCGAGCTCAGCGGGGTGTAGACACCTGACGTAGGAGTCATGGGCTCAGACTCGTTGGAAGCAGAGGAGGCCTTGGACAAGAAGTTGGCCATGGCCGTGCAGCTGGGGTGCTCCATGACATCGACAGCAGACACCTGCAGGCCACCCTTGCGGAGGACTGCAGCGACCTGGACAGCACGGATACTGTCGAGGCCTAGACGGTAGATAGTGGTGTCGCGTCTGATCGAGTCCTCAGGGATGCCAGACAGCTGCGAGAGGACAACCCGAATCTTCGACTCGGTTGGGGTCCACATCTCAACGACCTTGGTGTCCTGGGCAGCAGCGGTCTCAGCAACAGGGAGGGGCGCACGCTCAAACTCAAGCTTCAGGCCCTGGAGGCCGTCTTGGAGTGACTGGGGCAGGTCATGGCTGGCAGGAATCTGCGACGACGAGAACTTGAGGAGCAACTTCGCGATGGCAGCAAAAGCATCCAGAATCAGAGCAGAGCCTCCCTCAGGAAGAACGTGGCTGTAAAGTTAGCAAATTAAGCCTTTCAAACCAAATGTCAAAGGAATACATAGTCTTACCTTTCTGAGTGAAGAGTGACTTCAATCTCGTCATTGGCCTGATTGGGCACCAGCTCGCAAACAAGGGGAATCTATCTTGTTAGTATAGTTCGCAGATAACACAATTCGAAAATGGATGAATGACTTACATCCATCTCGCCGTCGTCCTTGAGCAGGGTCCAGACGGAGCTGTCAAGAGCCTGTGAGGGCTGCTGAAGCAGGAGCAAGCTGTCAAAGAGGCGCATACCACCCAGGTGCTGTCTCTGGATCTGGCGAAGAGGAGTGAACTGATACTGCATGAACTCGGGGTTGAGGGCCTGGAAGTAGGCCAACAGATCCTTGGATGAGCCAAGAGACGATAGCGCAGCACGGACAGGCAGCGTGTTGAAGCAAGGAGCCACAAGACGGTCAACACCATCGACAGGGATGGACCGGCCGTTGTATACATTACCAAAGCACACATCATCCGATTCAGAGAGCACAGCGAGAACACACGCCCAGGCACTCTGGCATGTGGTCAACAGCGATACACCGAGCTCCTTCGCCTGGCCCTGGATAACAGACAGAGGGACGTCCAAAGTCTGCTTGACAACAACAGCAGGCTTGCCAGTGTTCTCGGGGTTGGCAGACTTCTCAGCTGAGAGAAGAGCAGGGCGGAAGCCGTCCAGGTGGGCCTTCCAGAAGCTGTCGGTGGATTCCGGGAGCGCGAGTGCCTGGTTAAGGAAGGGCTCAAACGAGGGGGCAGTCTCGGTGGACAGAGCTTTGCCGGCAATTAGAGTCTCAACTTCGGAAAGGAGAAGGCCCATTGCCTCACCATCGTATACAGCGTGGTGGCAGACATAGGACAAGAAAGACTCGTCACCCTGCTTGATGACAGCGAAGGAGACAGGGGGCTGGAAAGCGTCAACAGGGCTTGCGAGGGTTTGCACATGCTTCTCAACAAGGCTCTCCACTGTCTCAGAATCGCTTGCAATCATCTCGACCCAAGGAGTGGGATAGCTCTGGAGAACAACCTGGGCAATAGGGTGCGAGGCGTGGTCTGTAGTGGCAAAGCAGGTGCGCAGAATCTCATGGCGCGAGCACATGGCCAACCAGGACTCCTTGACAAGAGCCAGGTCGGATGTCTGTAGCTTGAACAGCATGCGGTTCACGTAAGAGCGGCCGCGAACAGGGGACACCAACATGGCTTCCTGGAGAGGCATGCAGGGAAGGACCTTGGTCGCATTGAGAGCGTGTGAGTCTAGGCTGGCCTTCAGCTCAGCCAGGTACGCCTCGGAAAAGACAGCAACGGGCTTTTGGGCAACAGGCTCGGCGGTCTTGACAACACTCTTCTCAATCACCTGTGCAAGCTGGGCCACAGACATGTTCTTGAGAATGTCTGAGATGGCAATGCGCTTGTCAAGGGTGCGTGAAAGAACCTTGGAAACACGAATAGCTGACAGAGAGTCCAGACCGAAGCTGGCAAGAGGGGTCCAGCGGCCAATAGCCTGGGTATCGGCGCCAAGGGCATCAGCCAGAACTTGAGCAAGCTGCTTCTCAATGTCAGACCACTGGCCAGCGGAGACATCATCAGCGTCAGCATCGGTCGTCTCCGAGACGTAGCTGGTTGCGGTCAGAGCATCCTTGGTCAGCTTGCCGAATAGTGCAGTAAGGGATCGCTTGTTAATCTTGCCAGAGGGCATAAGAGGCACACCCGAGATAGGAAGCAAGAATGAGGGGACCATGTAGCTGGGCAGACGCAGAGATAGCTGAGTGAAGAGCTGGGCAACCGTGTCAAGAAGAGCCTTATCGCTGACATCGAGCAGCTGAGGAAGAGCTGTAGTCGTAGCCGGCAGACCGCGTCCAGAGGGAACAAAGAATGACGCCAGCTGGTCCGATCCAGAGTCTTCCTGACGCACGGGGACGGTAACGACCTGAAGAAGGACACCAGAGTCACGGAGAACACTGTTAATCTCGTTCAGCTCGATACGCTGGCCGCGCAGCTTCACCTGATCATCGATACGTCCGGTGAACATGATGGAACCATCCGAAAGCATGCGGCCGATATCACCAGTGCGGTAGATGCGGCCGAACGACGGGTGCTGGATGAACTTCTGGGCGGTCAGCTCTGGCTGGCCGAGGTAGCCACTGACGACCTGGTCACCACCGAAGCACATCTCACCGGCAGAACCGATGGGCACCGGATCAAGGCCGTCAACCTCAAGGATGAAAGAGGAGGTGTTCTCGAGACCAGGGCCAATGTTGCAGCCCAGGACATCATCCATACGTCTCGCAGTGCAGACGTTGGTAAGCTCCGAAGGTCCGTATCCCTGGTACAGGTGCGTCGACCAGGCCTTGGACACGCGCTCGGTGAGGGGCTCACCAGCAGCGACCAGGAATTCGACAGAGGGGGTGTTCTTGGGGTCAATCAGAGACGCGACAGTCGGAGTCATACTCAGGTGAGTGGCACCAAGCAGGTTCACGACGCGCTCAATGTCCTCGAAAAGAACATCGTTGGGGGCTGAGCACAAGCACATGCCGTAGATCCAAGTGAAAAAGATCTCAAAGACGGACACATCAAACACGAGCGAGCACGACTGCAGGAGACGGCCATTCTCGGGGATAGGGTAGATGCGCGAGAGGGCGTCCAGGTTACTGCAGATGTTGGACTGGGGCACGCAAACACCCTTGGGAACACCAGTACTTCCTGAGGTGTAGATGACATACGCGAAGCGAGAGCCATCGACAGCCACATTGGGGTTGGCGTCCGAAAAGACTTGAAGATCGGCCGTCTGGAGATCAAGGGCAGTTAGGGGCAGGCCTGAGACGACAGCAGAGAATGCAGCAGTGTCCGTCAGGCAGTGCTGAACCTTGGCCTGCTCGACAATAAGTCTAGCTCTGGCTTCGGGGATACTGGGAAGCAGGGGAAGGTAGGCACCACCAGCCTTGAGGATACCGAGAATACCAGCATATAGATTGACCGACTTCTCCATGACAATGGCAACAGCATCACCGGGCTGAACACCTACAGACTGGAGGTAGCTGGCAATGCGGTTGGCCAGGGCGTTAAGCTCGGCAAAAGTCAATGTTTGGGTCACACCGTCACCGGCAAGAGACGTTGCGACACACAGAGCAGGGCTGTCAGGCGTCTTCTCTGCAGCCTTCTGGACGAGCTGTGCCAGGTCTGCGGTGCCGTCAAACGATTTGTAGTTAAGGTTGCGGGCTGACAGCAGCTCCTGGGGCAGGCTGCTGGAGATGGTAGACAGGTTTGCATCAACATTGCCAACCATGTGCGCAAGAACTGACGAGTACTGCTCAATGAACGTAGACACCTGAGCCTCAGGGAAGGCATCAGTATGGAAGGTGGAGCGGATCTGGAAGCCATCTTCGACAGGCTCAACCTCCCATAGCAGCTTAGTCTCGAGGTAGTCCTGGTGAGCAACCTCAACGACAAGGTCTGCTGCCGACTTCTGGCTGTAGAGCGATTCCTGGTAGACAAACAGGGCGTCATACAGCGGCTGGCCGGGGCGGAAACCGGCAGTCTTCTTGATGTCGGAAAAAGGGAGGAAGCCGTGGGCAAGAAGAGACCGACTAGCAGAGTGGGTGCTGGCCAAAAGATCGCGGATGGTTCTCATTCTCGACAGGTCAGTGCGAACAGGCACGGTCTGGAGACAGGGGCCGACAACGGACTCAATTCCGTCCAGCGGAAGAGTGCGACCCGAAGTGACGGTTCCGAGAACCACATCTGGGGAGCCAAGCAGCGAGCTCCAGAGCCAGGCGAGAGCTGCCTGGAAAATAGCCTGGGGGCTGCTGTTGACGGACTTGGCAACAGCGTCGATCTGGTCCTTGTCAAAGCCCGTTAGCTTGACCGTCTTGGAAAGGACAGGCGCGTTCTCGACTAGGCGCTCGTTGATGCGAGGCAGCTGTGTCGGCTGGAACCCGTTGAGAGACTCAGCCCAGTACTTCTCGGCCTCGTTCTTACGCGAGGCGGGAATCTCGCGGTAGTGCTGAACAACAGACGAGTACTGCAGCTGCTGCTGGATCTGGCCACCCTGAAGCAGAGTACTAAGATGCTGGCGCATGAGGTCCATAGACCAGCCATCATAGACAGCGTGGTGGATTTGAAGGATGGCGCGGCTTCCGGTATCCTCAATCTGAACGATAAAGGGAGAAAGAAGAGAGGCGTCAGAGTCCAGCTCAAAGTCGCGGGTCAGCTGAGCAACGACCTTGACCTGGTTCTTCGCCAGCTGCTTGCGGACTACCTGAACAAAGCGACCCTCGTGCTGAACAAAACCAGACCGCAGCGACTCGTTGTTTTGAATCAACGTCTCGAAGGCAGACACAACATCAGACGTAGCGATAGTGTTGGCAAACTCAAGCTCAACCCAGTTGCAGTAGGCCTTGGGGTTAGACATGGTTTCTGCGAGCATAGCTGTCTGGATGGGGTTGCACTCGGCGACAAGCTGGACGTCGTCAACGGAGACAAGCTCTGATGCGACCGCGTGGGTCTCGAGAATATGGCTCGAGACAGACGCATCGGACTTCTCCTGGGAAGATGCAATCAGGGCCTGGATACGTGTGTGAAGAGAAGCTAGCGTTCTTGACTCGAGAACATCAACGGCGCTGGCATTTGGTGCAACAGACGACCGGATGGCGGCAGCGAACTGAATGGCCTTGAGCGAGTCCAGACCAGATGCGGCCAGAACCGAAGTGTAGTCGAGAACAGTTCCTAGGATCTCGTTGGCAATCTCGTGCAGCTGGCGGTCGAGGTCGTCCTTGTAGGAAGCGACCGCGGTCGCCGAAGACAGAGCAGCTGTCTTGGAAGCGGCCTGAGCCTCGGCGTACTCGGAAGCAATGCGCTTGCGGTCGACCTTGCCAGACGCCAGACGGGCAAAGTCGGCCATCTGGACGATGTCGTTGGGAATCATGAAGCGAGGGAGCCAGGCACGACATGACTCAAGAATCCGCTCCTCCATGACGTCAGGGGTCGCGTCAGGTCTTGGGCCGACATCGCAGAACGCGACAAGCATGCCGTTGATGACAGAGGCAGCACATCCCAGGCATCCCTCTGCGCGCAGGACAGCCTGCTCCACCTCACCCAGCTCAATACGCTGGCCGCGGAGCTTGACCTGGCCACCGGACATGCGGCCCGAGCACTCAAGGAGGCCATTTTCAGTGATTCTTGCCTTGTCACCGGTACGGTACAGACGACCGTACTTGACAGTGTCGATGAAAGCCGCAGCTGTCTGCTCGGGGCGGTTGATGTAGCCACAAGCCAGCTGGTATCCACCAACAGCCAGCTCACCGACCTCGCCCATTGCAGCCACCTCGGGATCTCCTGTGGGAGGAGGGGCATTTTCCTCGTCGTCTGGGATCTTGAGGATGTATGCAGACACGGTGTCCAGAGGGAACCCGATATTTCTCACTGATGCTGAGCCATCCAAAGAGGGCTCCAAGGTGCTAAACTGTTAGACACAAAAAAATGAAAACAAAACTCTAAAAAGGAAATAAACATACCAGTGAATAGCTGCTTCTGTAGGACCGTACATAGCCCAGAGCATGCTTGTGCGATCAGGGCCGGCACCGAACTCGCGAATGACGGGCTCGGTCAACATCTCGCCGATTGTGAGGAGCAGGCGCAAGTTTGGCGCATTCGCGCGGCTGCGCAGAAGACTGCCAGCGACTGTCGGTGTAAGCTCGCACGCGTCAATGTTCATAGAGTTGATGACGTGCGGCAGATCGTTGAGCATCTCGCCACGGTTGGCGCACACCAGCGTGGCGCCGCGGTAGAAGGGGAAGAAGATTTCAAAGACAGACACGTCAAAGGTGGGCGCGGCAAACTGTAGGAAGCGCTGGAACTCTGGCATATGGCGGTCGTGGGCGAGCAGACTCTGGGTGGCCGCGTTGTGCGGAATGCCGACACCCTTGGGTGTGCCTGTTGAGCCAGACGTGTACATGCAGTAGGCCAAGTCTTCTGGGGAGGGAATCTTGACGGGCGTGTAGTCAGCCACGGCGTCTATCCGGTCAAAGAGGCCCATCTCGTCGACAATGATGACCTGGATGGGCCGGTCTGCTGGCAATCTGGCAGCCATGTCTTTTGTGGTAATAATGATGTCGGCCTTGACATCGTCGAGGATGAAGCGAATGCGCTCGACGGGCGCATCCAGCTGGATGGGGCAGAAAGCGCCGCCGGCCTTGAGAATGGCCAGCTGCGATACATAGAGCTCTGGAGCTTGGGGAATGAGGACTGGAACGACAAACTGCTTGTCTTGTGACGACTCTGCGCTATTCTCTGGTGAAGATTCAGAAGCTGGTTGGCCAGCTCCAGACGCGTTGAGAGCCTTTAGCTGGTTGCTGATTTCGGCAGCAATTACCGTAGCAAGGCCATGCAGCTGCGGGTAGGACAGAGTTACCTGTCTCCCGGTTTGGTCCTGGTAGTCCAGGGCCGGCTGTGTAACCGTAGACGGGCTGCCGTCCTCGGCAGGCGCACCAGTGACAAGCAGCTCGTGAAGCAGCTCGGGGCCCGGAAGCTTTAGAGGCTCTCCGTTGAGGATGGAGAGTTGTATTTCCCCCATTGTGAATAGCAAAAAATGCAGAGATTAATTAAAGCTGCGAAGGATATAGAGAATGAACAAGAATCTAGATGTGCTGTCTAGATAGTCTTGTAAAGAGTGTGTAGATGTCTTGATTGTGACTGAATCTCGCGATGAAGCTATAGTTGAGTGTAAGACGGCCAATGAGGGTGGAATAAGGTCAGGGCACAAATGCAGTCGTATTGAAAGACGAGAAGAGCAGTGTGCGTGTGGAGGCTGAGAGCATGTGTATGTAGGTATGATGTAAAAGCTGCATGGAAGCTCTGGGTGTTGTAGAATGGAGAGCAAATGGCAGATGGTGTTGAGAAAATGAGTGGTAGAGCAGTCTTCAAATGGGTCCTGCCTCTAATAATGGATCTTGGGACATGCAAAGATGTCATAACTCACAAGAATCCAAACAGGAAGGCGCCGAGTTGGTGATGCGCTTTCGTTCTTTCCTCCGAGCTCTCCTCCTGTCAGGGTAGCTCCCAACTGCACTATCTGCACTATCCTGAGCCGACTGCGGACGGTGGCCGCTTGTGGCTCTGTGGAGGTGGGCAGGTTCCATCGTAATTAGTGCTGGGACTGGCAGGCAGACTGGGTCGCGCCTGCTCCGTCGGTCGAGCTACTCTAGGTTCTAGTGTCCTTCTTGGTCCATTAATCAATTATTACTACGATGAAACTGCTAACTACCAAACTAAACGACTAAACAATGCATCGCGCCTTCCCGTCACAAAGTAATCTTCCAGGTACGGAGCACGAACAAAGGTCGCATCTTGGGAAGGGGCCACCGACCTCCATCTGATAATTCTTAGGCGCAGACTATATCTGTGATCTGCCAATACGAAGTACAATGCAAAAAGGCACAGGTAACACGGCAGGCACATGCTTCTTGGAGAAATGTGTAATAGAAATTCCAGACGCACTTTCCTAATTGGGCCTGTCTTGCAGTAATCTTCAATGTACCTGTACAGGCAGGTACTGGTACATGCCGCAGTGTCATCAGCGGTACCTTGTTATTCTATTTGTTTTCGGAATACATTTTATTTCGGCGTTCTGTTCTTTTCTTCTTTTCTCATGTTCTTTTTTCCACGATTGACAGTGCCCCAGGACCCAGCGAGCCATTTTGCACTTTATTCTATTTTGCAGTCCGGAGAAAGGCGGCATACTATGTATGTGTGTCGGTTGTGCACTATATTTTTCTCAGGTAATAAAACTGCTCACTACTACAGATGGTGCGTCTGATGTGTCTGATGCCAAGTCACGAAACACCGCGGAGGGGCACATCGTGATATTCGGAGTATCAACGGAAGAGAGACATGGGAAGAGTAGTAGAATAACTCACAGGACCGGAGGAGGAGGAGGATGTGAGTATGTGAATGGAAGAGGAACTGTGGCGGACGCAACCCCGCCGGCAATTGGAAATAGAAATATAGGATAGAACAAACTGCCGAGGAAGAAGAAGAATATTGACAAAGAAAAGAAAGCAAACCGAAAAAAGCACAAGGATAAGGGAGGAAGAAAAATCAGACAAGCAGGAGACAAGGCAGAGGCAAGATTGATAAACAAGGATCAGTGATAAATATGTAATAATAAAACGGCAAGTATCAGCAGGGGTCTGGGAGACGACGTTTTCTACTGAGTAAGTGTTGCATTCTTTCAGCATAACAACAAGCTCCGGTCGAGGCAGTGCCGGAGGTGTATGGCTGACTCCGTGCACAGCAGTGGGTGAGCAAAGCAAATTATAGGAAATGAAGCAAAAAATAAGCTGCAAAGGCGCAATACGAGAAGAAGAAAAAGCAGCAGCGTGGGGTTCCTGTCGCCCAGCCTGCGGCTCGAATGCCGAGACTTGATCGCATGGCTAATAATTAAAGAGAATGTGGCTTGAATATGGAAGAGACTCGGTATGTATGAAATAGGAAGCTCGCGGATACCCGGCAAAAGGCACAAGATGGGATGCACGCACATGAATATTTTAGAGTTGCAGAGTCAAGTTGGCCGAGATGCACACATGCAGTGTGATGGCAGTGTCGTTTTGAGAGAGTAAGCGAGGGAAGCGATAGAATACGAGACAGGGATAACAAAAGGCTATAGGATAAAAAAATAGGTGTTGATCACGGCAATAAATCAAGAAGCAGCAATTAAAGTTAAACTATGCTTGGGTGCCATTGGCCTACTGCCGTGTTGCAGCCGTGAAAACTCTGAAAAACTCTGAGAATCACGCCGTCGACTAACAGATCAGTGGCGATGATCGTCGATGATGATATCGGGCAGCGGCATTGCGGAAGAACAATGTTATTGTAGCGAGGGTAACGAGGTGTGCGAGATGGCGAAACGACGTTGACGAGCGGATGGTGGCAGGATGGAGGACGGCCGTTGGATGGCCGTTGATGGAGTGAGACATTGATCAAGTTTCTCGATATCTTTACGTTTTCGGGATGTCTTTTTTCTGTTTATTTTCTTTTTCCCTTTTTCTTTTTCCCTTTTTCTTTTTCTCTTTTTTCGATTTCTTTTTCTGTTTTTCTTTTATTGTCTCATTTCTTCATCCTTTTGTTTTTTATTTTATTTAATAACACTCACCAGCCATTCTACTTTGTTCTACATCAATGCATGCGGGTGAGAAACAGTCACAAAGCCAAGGAGGGGGGTGAACCAAGTGATGGATATTCTTCTTTTATATACATATACTGAATCCTTGGTGCCTCTTGATCTGCTCCGTAGTGCATATGTAGGCCCATCTGGACCCGCTGCTTCCATTGAATTGATAATAGGATATCTAATAGTGTGGGATATGCAAGTTCATCTTGTATTCTGTCAGATATTATATTAAAAGTTTTATTTTGTATTTATCTTTGTATAGGTGTATTCATATTTTACTCTGTTTTCCTCTTTGATTGAGCCCTTACATCAGTCGGTCCCTTTTCTGCAGCAGCGTCATAAACAGGCCGAAAAAGCAAATTTAAATGTAGAGGAAACAAGAAAAATGATGCTCTCAGAAGTGAGTAAAAGCGCAGCAAGACTAATCAAAAATTAGGACCAAAAAAAGAGCAGCAGGAAAAACTAGTAAAACCCAGTAAAAGCAGAAAAAAGACCAGCCATCGACTCCGACCCTTACTCCGTTCAGGGCATGTCGTCATTGTAAATTCATACGTCGGCTTTTCGCACGCAGCAATTAAGCTCTGAAAAAGAATGACGAGAATGGCCGACGACACACTTCGGCGACGACTCCTAAACGGGCGTCGTCATGTGCGGAGTGTTGCGATGAACGGAGGCTTTTATTCTTGTGTGCCGATTCTCTCTATTTCGTTTAAAATTTTATATTTCATTATTATTTATGGTGCATCGCGTGGGGCGGTTACTGGCTGTGGGCGAAGATCAAGAAACTTCGATGACCCCTCGACGAGAACAGAAGTGGACGGATGAACAGATCCTCGATCAGCTCGATCAGCACGATGTATGGACACATCGTCGACCCTGATTTAATTATAATCTTCTTTTTTTGTAAAAATAATTGAAAAAAATCTACATTTATCCTTTATCAATCAGTCGTGCATCTCGGCTCGTGAACGGAGTGGTTCTAAATATTTCTCTCATCCGACGCCTCGCTTGCCTCGCTCTGCCGCTATGCTGGTCTCTTCTCTCGTTCTTGTGATCTTCATGCTTCTACAATGTACTCTGTGTGTCTTTCTCACGAACCCCCCCTCCGATACACGTATCCCACGCTCGCAGAAATTGCCTGTTTGACGCCTGTGAGCTTGTTCTGTAGTCGTCCAGCACCATACTCGACGCCACACATCCCAGCTAGCTCCATGCATGCATGTCTCGCCGCCCTGTTCGTTTGCCCTCTTTAAATCTTTGACAGTGTGCAGTTCATCACCTCACCACCAGACCACATAAGCCACCACGCTTATCCCAGTCACCAACCACCATCACCTCGCATATCACCTCGTCGCTCTCTACCGCGCATTTCCTTCTTCAACTAGGTGTCTTACTCATTCCCTGTAACCTCACAAGAACTCTTCCATCCTGCCTATAGACGTCTTTTTTCCATTTCCTCTTACCTCTGTACTGCTTGGCTTGCATGCTGTGGCTTCTCTGCCCCCATCCATCCATCCTCAAGCCAACCCTCCCTCTTCACTTCTCCTCCTTACATGATTTCATCCCATGCCCACCCACACTGCGCTCTCGCCAGTTTGCTACTTATTTGGACTTTTAGTAGCACAATTACACAAATACCAATTATTGACCCGTCGGACGAATCAACTTGCTCGCAGCACCCCAGATGCTGACATTCTCTCGCCTCTGACTGGCCCGATCGTTGCCGTGGAGTCGTGATGCATCCCGACAATCGTGCGGCTGTTCACATCCATCCTTTTGACATTTCTTTTTTTGATATCCAACGTCCCACATCCTCAACGCCGTGTTTCAGCCGTCCTCCGAAATGCTGTACAGACAGCCATTGCACGTCGTTGTATTTGATTGTCTTTTGTTTGATTTGCCCGCTTTAAACATGCTATCACCGAGCTTCAATCTCCGACCGAATGATACGCTCTGCAATTCTGCTGATGCGATTCCTGCTGCTTCGTGCATCTCGTGCTGATGCCTGGCCGCCCCCGAATCGTCAGATGATCCGAGACATGTGCGATGTACCCCGTGAAGATGCAGATGATAACCAAGGATGATACTACTCGAGTGTAAAGTGATCCCAGATTCATGCCAACACCCAACAGAAGGGTGTCAGGCTCGGTCCGACACCTGAGCCGTGTTAGTCGTGTGGCTGGTGAGCAGGGGCCTCTATGAATTGCCTGTTTAGGTAATTTCCACAATGCCTGTCTGTTCGAAGGATTATGAGGACTGTAGGAGTATTCAAGTAGCATTCATTTTATGAAATCGGAAAATAACAAAGAGAAAAGAAGAAACAGTGTCAAGCAATGACATAATAAGATAGAAAGAAACAGAATGAATATAAACAAATGCGTGTAGTACAGTATTAGGAAATGAAAAAGGAAACAAAGAAACCAAAGCAAAAATCACTGCAATTTTTAAACCTCCCTCGTGATACTGTGATACTGGCGGCAGTGCCTCTGCTACAGAGGATTATCACGCCCAAGACCACCTATTGTGCACCTAGGCGCTAGCACCGAAAATTGACTCGACAATTTCTCCTGAACGCGTAGCCAGGACCGACAGCAGGGTGTCGCTCAGCTAAAATTCGTTAGTACAGGTTTTCATGGGGTTGCTTTCATTTCGGTGTTTTTGTGGTGGGGGGGAGGGGAGGTGGAAAAAAGTAGAGGGTAGAGGGTAGAGACGGAAGGGTAGCAAGGGAGAAGAAAGAAAATATAGTGAGAAATAGAGAAACAAAAAAAGACTTACACCATGGGTGCCCTCACAGCAGCCTTGCAGGTAGACTCCAGAACCATTGGCCACCTGGCCGGGCGCAAACCCAACGTGGTAGTCCCGAGACACGCTCAGAACCTTGGGCGACTTCTCGTCCACTGCCCAGCTGCCAATGCCCACCTGTGCGTCATCGGCCGCCTTGCCCACTGGCGTCTCAGGCAGCAGGGGCCACAGGCCCTTAAGCATCGTCAAGTGTGCGTTTCTCTGGTAGCCGGTAGCGCAGATGATCAGGTCCACATCAAGCTCCAGCACCTTGCTCGGGTCCTGCAGCTCAGGCTCGACAACGACGCGCAGGCGGTCCTCAGCGTCAGGCGTAACGCTCACAACGTGGTGGCCGCCCAGGATCCGGTGAGGCCACTGGCTCTCGTCGGTGCCCAGCACGCGGCGCTGGTGGTACATGCGCTCGTAGAGAGCCTCAATCAGCTCTAGGCGGACAACACCGTAGTTGGTCGGGCGGGCCTCGTCCAGGATGTTCTTGCGGTAGCTGGCAGGCTTGGGGTACAGGTTGTCGACGTACTCGGGGTTGAAGATGGAGTTAACGCTGTTGATTAGTATGACGCAATAAAACGGAAGTGACACACAAAACTTACAAGGGAGAGTCGTCGCTGGGGCGCAGGAACTCGGAGCGCATGATCAGAGAGGTCTTGGAGTTGGGGTACAGGACCTGGATGTTGTTGAAAATCTCAGCTGCACTCTGTCCGGCACCGACAACGGCAACGCGGTAGGCAGCGTTGGGGTTGCTCAGGATGGTGGGCACCAGGTGAGCGTACTGTGAAGAGTGGATGACGCGGGGGTGTGCGGCAGGCATGCTAGGGGGCAGACGCGGCTTGCCACCCGTGGCCATCAGCACGTTGCGGGCGCGGTACACCTGCTGGGCACCAGTCTTTGCGTTCTGCACAACGATGCGGAAAGTGGTGAGAGGAGAGCCGGCCTCCTGGGCCTCCTTGTCGGCCTCGACCGAAACGACCTCGCTGCCGTAGGCAACCGATTCGTCGAATGTGCTGGCACACCACCGCAGGTAGTCCTCGTACTCGGTACGTGCGGGCAGGAAAGTGCCCAGGTTGGTGAACTCGACCAGGCGGCCGTTTCTGTGCAGGTAGTTGATGAAAGTAAAGGCAGAGCGCGGGTTGCGCAGAGTAGCAAGATCCTTGACGAAAGAAATCTGCATCTTGGCGCCGGGCAGCAGCATGCCGGCGTGCCATGCGAACCGCTGCTGCTTCTCCAGGAAAAGAACCTTGGGGGGGGTCTGCAGAGCACCAGACTCGAGGGCATCGTGCAGAGCCACAGCCACCGACAAGCTGGCGGGGCCGAAGCCAACGCAGATCAGGTCCTGGACGGCCTCGGGGTCGGCAGGGCTCAGACGGGACTTGTTAGAGGTAGAAACCTTGACGGGAGCAGCAACGCCGTTGCCGTTAGTGTGGCCGTTTGCGACGCCGTTTCCGTTGGCATGGCCATTGGCATAGCCGTTGGCGTGGCCGTTGGTGTGGCCGTTGGTGTATCCGTTGACAGTCATGGTGTAGATGTGGTGTGTGATCAAATGTGGTTTGGAGACGGCTGAGACTGGACAAGACAAATGATCTGAAGAGTTGCGTGTTGATGGCAAAACAAGAAACTTGGCTAACTACAGCAGAAGTTGAGAAGTAAGAAGTTATTAAGTCAAGAATCTGGAAAGCAGTCAAGCCACACTTTCATCTGGCACCGATACGCCCGAGTTCTGTAATAAGGAATAAGCTCAGAGAGGCAGGTCGGAGTCTTCCTGATGTGTCCCACCCCGCGCTACTTTGAATTTCTTTTTCTTCTTCTTTCAATTTGTAGTGTTAAGTCTTTTTATTCGATTTATTCGATTATTCTGCTCTTTTTCTGCTTTCCGATTATATCGGTTTTTCGTGCTGCTGTCTTGGTGTGTTGATCGCCATGCTGTATGCTGTATGAGGCGTTGCCTCTTTTATCCTGTTGCTAATAAGTTGCCATAAGTTTCTCAATACAGAGTACAAGCTCTGTGCTGGCTGTCGTCTTCATGCACATACTACGTATTGTGTCACTATGTCATTTCTTTACTTCGACCCCCCCCCCCTCCATATGACGCTAGTGACGTTGTTGCGATGGAGCTTCTAAGGAAAGGCCCGCTCTGCTATGATGTATGCTCCATCCATGGGTACGTGCGAATAGTCGCAAAGTTGCTACGCAAAAAGTGCGGCGTGTCCCGGCCATAGTGAGGTGGTGAGTGTTCTTGGCAGATGCTCATTTTTATGAATTTCTGGGGCCATGCTAAAGAATTGGCAACTGGCATCAAAAGGCAAAAGCCAGTACGAAGTATGACTTGCGCATTGCCTGGTTTCCCGGGCCAAGGGTAGTAGCAAGCAATGGGCATGCAACCAAGAGTAAGACAAGAACACAGTGACTGCCGCCATCCCACTCTGCCACCACGCTGCCACCACTATGCCACCTGCCTGTCAGACGAGAATGCTGTTTATAGCAATTCTCAACAATGCTCTCGCGTTATTCCATCATGTAACTCTGACCAAACACATGCAAGAGGGTGTGGGAGTGGTGCACTACGTATGGTACAGATCGCTCAGATGGAGCAATGTATCTGAAAATCACGACAGAGCCCAGACAAAACAGCCCACCTGCGTGAGTACAGTAGTACGTGAAGGTGCATGGAAGTGTTTGAAAGAAGATGTCACAGACACAAGTACTCCGTAGCGAGGTAGCAGGACAATAGCCCGAAAATGTGGTCAGATGTTTGCAAACTGACTTGCAGGGTCTGCGTTCGTGAGGGGACCGTCGACTTCGACTACTTGCACTTCCTCGGTTGTAACTTTCTCTGGAGAGAAAACTCTGAGAGTCTGAAGATCCGACAAACTCCAATGCAAGGATCTGATAAAAACTTTGAAAATTGCCGTGAAAGGAAAGATATTAGCATCAGCGAGCAGGGGTAAAAGTTTCGTAATTAAAACAAAGTACTACTTTGTAGAGTGAAGACTGAACGACGCTAAGATTGTATACATCAGATAAAAAAAATCAGATAAAAACCACAGAAAAATCAGATAAACTAAAATGAGATGGATTCGAGATGGATAAAATCAGATAAACCCTCAGACCTTGAAAGATAAAATAGATCAAATTCGGACAGAGATGGATATCATCAGATAAAATAAAAAGCCAAAAAATCAAATCAAAGCAGAATCTGATAAAGAAATTAGACAAAAGGCATGAAACCAAGCCATGGCTGCATGGTGCTGCAGCATGCAAGACAGAGTTTTTCTCGTGATGCACGGTCATATGCAAACACCAACCAGCTTACCTGGCTGGATGCAAGTGCTCCAAAAGGGATACACCGGCACCCACAAAGGCACATAAACGACACCGAGTGAACCATTTGATTACGAAGGTGCGGAAATAGATGCGTGCCGGCCCCGTTTGAGGACTCCATGCCACGATGTATGGTACTCAGACGGCGAGGGTGGCTGGAGATGGCCCGATGCCTCAATGGCTCGATGCTTCAATGGCTCAATAGATGCAAGATGGAGAAGGATCCAGCACATTACGCCGCACAATACGGAGTGCGTCGGACAATCTGGAGAGGCGCTGTTGACTGCCGGCCCTTATTTGGCTCCAACACCAACACCAACTCCATCTCATCTCCATCTCCAATTCACTCCATACTATGTACCATATCCATATCCACCCCCCGGCCTTCTCGCTACCTTTGCAAGTGTGAAAAGGTCTGTGGGCTCACGCATAATCAGTCCAATCCACCTTTGTTTGCCGTGCTCGTTGCAGGGGTGCGACCTCCTAAGAGTGGCCTGAGGAATAGCGCATCTCCGCTGGCCCTAACGGGAAGAATGATTTGGCTCTGTGACAATGAAACTTTGTCTGCTCAAGTTCTCGGTGGCCATATGCCAATGAAGCGGCAGTGCTAGACAGAAAGTCAACTTGAGTGGATAGACAAGAGCCGTGTGGGTGTCGACCGGCGTAGAGCGAAGCCGTCTTTGGCCAATCTAAGGTATTAGCTCCGGCATACAATGTGCAGGTCAAGGTACTCTGTAATACTGAGGTGTTTGTTCTTTCTTTTCTTTCTTTTCTTTCTTTTTGCTTGTGTTCATCTCTGTTCTGTTCAATGTTGCCCCTCGTCATCCCCTCAACCCTGCCCCATCCTGTTTTTCTCTTCTGTAACTGTACTTGGTGTGATTTTTCCTTTTTGCCTTCTCCACGGTGCCATTTTGTCGGTTTCCTGACGATCGTTCTCCATCATATGGGCCGTGACAACCGTAGAACAATGAGCCCTCTTGTTCATGTCTTCCATAAGAGCCGTCAAACGTTCCGAGAGATTCCTCAAAGTGGGGCACTGCATAAGAAGCACAAGAAAAAGACACAGGCGATGTCGGCATAATCTCTAGATCTGATAAGATGTCCGGGGCCTGGGGCTCCATCGGTGCCAACGTGGCCCGCGTCGAGAAGGATTGGCAGTACCCTAGTGTCGTATTCGTCCTCAATCCGCCATCCCTGTACAAACTCTGTGCCCATTTGCCATTAAATCCTTTTCAAGTACCGGTACTTGCTTTTTGGCTTGCAAACTTGCATCGAAAAGGGTTAACAAGCCTGGAAAGCTTGGAAAACTGCCGTGGTCCAGGTTCGGTGCGAATGTCTTGGCACGAATGCCCAGGCACTAGAGAGACTGATTAGCAGAGACTCCAGCAATAAAGTTGAACGATAAACTACAACAACTAAACTCCCGCCGGCAACAAACAATAAATTGTCTAGAAGTACGAAGTAATACCGTCAACCGCCCTCCATTAGTTCAATGTTCCATTCTCTTATGCTCAGGGGGCGGCATTTTGTGTCCATTTTGTCGTTTGTATACTTGGCCTTCTGGATCAGCTTCCTTGTTTGGCAATGAACGTCGTCGATGATGTCGAGGTACTTTCCCGCAAGAGCCATGACACCATGACAGGATGCTTGAAGACTTTTCATGCTCCCCTCTTTGTGCCTCTAGTCCGGCAAGTTACCACACAGAGATGATGCTGAGTACTGACGTTACATGCATGGGAGATGAGCGCGAGTATGGCGAAAACCGAAACCACTCTCACTCTCTTCAGAATCCATTATCCATCACGATGGATTAATTCAACACTGCGGCAATGCAAGCGACTTCGGCACGTCGCAGTAGGAGCAGCACGATCACTATTCCAGCAGAAATAGCAAATGCGGCACAAATAGTCCAACAAATAGTCCAAATAGCACGATGGCTGACACGAGGAAAACTCTGATGTCAACACGTCCGGCCCATTTGCGGCGAATGTTTGGAGCAGAGAGGCACACTCGTTCCGATTCAGGCGCATTGATGCGATACTTGTCCGACACAAACATGAGGGCTCACTTGACGATGCTTGGCTCGCCGGTGAGTTGCATTTGGTAAAAAAGACGCGCCACGCGGTGTAAAAAGTGAGGGCCAAAAGACACGATGGCACGCAAACGTACATTCTGGACTGGGTCCTCGACGACACACGTCGTGAAGCTCTTGTAGTCGAATGTTTACCCATTCGTTTTAAAAATTGATGTCCGTGATGGGTCGATGGGGCATGTCCGCATAAAGTGCCGTGTCGGCGGGCAAGGCGATTTAGGAAGTTGAAGTCGCATGTTCAATGTGGGTGATGTGCGATGTACGAGTTCAATGAGTGGTAGCCGAGGGGAATAACCGGGGAGATAGACAGGAACAAAAAGAGGCTTGTTTGTTGGGGGCTGGAAGATGAGATCAGATTAGATGGCGCTCTTAAGAGCACGTCAAGGGGCCACTTATTAACTCCGTAAAAATATTCAATATTTTACACAACAGGAAAGACCTGCCGACGGTTCCTGCCGCCCAATAGTCAACGGCAGTTGAGAAGCCCGAGTGTGGATAATATCATTGCCGAGCTTAATGGCGCACCTTCCGTTCCGGAGATCTGTAATGCCCGTAACGGAAAGTCTTACTCTAGTGACCGTGTTATCACGGAAACAGAGGGATTAGATTCCCGTACCTTCCGATTTTGTATAAATGCCGTCGTGTCTGTTCAGGAAGGCACATCACGTACAGGAGTGCAACAATGCATGTGAAATAGGAGAAGACATAAGTCATGATGTTTGAACATCACAAGAATCTAATACGCTTGCTTCATTTAATATTTGTGGGATTATCTCCTGTAACCCTCACGTGACTTAGATCACGTTACCACACGTGATTTTATCACCTGACTTCATGTTTCATATTTCATACTCAATAAAATCTGACGATGTAGGAGGAGGAAGATTTCGCTCTTCTCTCTCTCTCTCTAAGTCTCAAATAAACCACAAAAAGCATACATACCTTTTATCAGGTTATGAGCCCGGCATAGCCGCATCAATTGATACTTCATTTCCATCGCCTGGATCTTATTTCATTTCATTTCCTCTGCTTCATTTATTCCTCTTGCGCTTAACAGATGTCTCGTCGTCTTCGTGGTCTATAGCCCGAATTTGAACATTACGACAATCCGGAAAGCGTCTTGAGAAGATAAAGTCGTGTGCCCTTAATACTAGAGCGTCATATCGACTAAGACAGCGACTCTTTCTTTAGTCGTCTATCTTAACTTAGACTCAACAGTCCTAGTCATAACGTCGAGTTTTATCTCGACCTATAGTCTCCCGAGATACTAGTACGTCCCTCGATACTCGAGGACTACCAATTAAGTTCGGTGACACCCACTACACCGAATCTATCCCGCACATTTCATCGTACGGTTAGAACGAGGCCCCGTGTGCCTTACACCCCGAACATTAACATAGACGGGATTGTATTAAAATCTAGAGTACAGCAGTCCCCCCTACGGAAGGAGCCTGTCTTTACTCCTATACTACCGGAGGTAGACAATTAGTCCCCGCCTTTTCAGCAAAGCAATATAATTCATATAGCCATGAGACCTAGACCTCCTAGCTATTTCATCGTTATTCACGCCGACGGCAGAAAGACCTTCTTCAAAGATCCTTCCGTGCCGGAAGCCGTGCCTATGTAGGTACCTAACCCCATACTGCATCGTATAAGTACCAAGTATTTGGACGATAATAGCCTTATTAAACTCACCGACAGTAGCATCCAACTCACTATATCGATGGCACAAAGCAACCGTATTGTCCTCCGTTCCGCCAAAAAGTAGCCGGCCTAGTTATCTTTCGTTTAGTCCTTCTTTAAGACGCTTAGCCCATCGGTTAGCACCGATAGTATTAATACCCTTATTACGGACTCTTCTCTCCGTAACCTTTTCTTCGTCATCTAATAGAAAATAGACACGGAGCTGCAAAAGAGTATCGCGCACTTTTCTTACCCCGGTGCTGCCTACGCTGCACTTGAAACACGCTTTAGCAAGTCACGCCGTATACGTTCTATTAAGGCTTTTACTGCCTACCATCGTTTTACTTAGACTTATAATACTATTAAAGACTTCTTAGAAGTATATAATAAAGCAACACGTAAGTATACTACTTATATTAACAGGCTATCTACGCAACAAAAGCTTAACTACCTCCTTTAGATCCTTAAGGAGAAAAAAAACAACGCCATTATAGCCGAGCTCGACAGCAAATAGACGCATAAGTAATCGACTATAAGTAAAAATAAAGCCTTCGATTAGATACTCGACTATATCCTACTTCGCTTTAAGACACGTAGAAACCGTAAGTTTAAAAAGGAAGACAAGAAAAAAAACAAGGATAAGGCCAACACCGTTAATAATACTTCTAATACTTCTAACAATAACGGTAATAGTGATAGCAACCGTAACAATAACGGCGGTAAACCCGGAGACAACAACAGCTCCGGTAACAACAACTAAGGCAATGCCTATCAAAGAGGTAACTTTAGCGGTAGAACCCGTAAGTAGTATACGTTCTGTCGTATTCCTACATATAACACGGACGACTGCCGTACTAAGCAAAGACTAGAAGCAACTAACCATGTCATCGTTATCAATAAGAAGCCGAAAGAACCTAAGCCGGCCGAGGATTCTTAATAGCCCTCGTAGCCGCCGCAATAGCCGTAGTCGGCCGTAAGCTACTCATCATATTATACCGGAGGAAGTAATGTAAGCCACTACGTTATAACTATCGACACTATAAATACTTCCAACAAACACCTTTAGTTGTTTGACACCGGTTCGGATATATATATCGTAAATCATTAGAGCTAGTTCAACCCCGGCTTTATAGTCGAAGACCCTACCTTTTTTACCACCGGAAGAAGCCGGGTTAATATCGAATTTATCGGAGACGTAGACCTTAAAGTTATAAGTCCCGGAAGCCGAGTAAATATTATAAAGCTGCGCCGCGTTTACTTATACGAAAGCTTCAACATTAATATCATATCTGGCATAGTCTTCCTTAGTACTAGTAGCCGCATCGACGGTAGTCTCAACCTCGTCTATAGCGACACGTTTTATAAGTATACCATTTAAAACCCTAGCGGCCTTATCATCTTTACCGTACGTACGAAAAAAATCGATAATAAACTAAACGGTAAACCTCTACCCTTTAAAGCCGTCAATTATGTCTAAAAAATCTAATCAATAGATCCTATTACTTTACCTTATCGTAAAGCCACGGCAAACTACATCGTCACTATGTCTAGCGACATAAGGATTAACTCAAGCGAACGCTATTAAATAAACTATATCGACTAACCCGATATAACGCCTACAACGATAAAGTTTACTAAAGCTATTAAACTTCGTCTATAACACAAACGCCTAGGCTACCCTAGTAACTAAGCTATAACGGCGACGCTTAAGATATACTCGGATAGCTTTATTACCTACGATATTATACTAAAACACACTAATAAGTACCTTTACGTTACTTACGAGATAACTAAAATAACGCATCATATGCCCAAAGATACACGCACCGATCTCGCCATACACCCCGGAAAAACATACCATATAAACATCACTAGTATAAAGCAAGGTGCCCTTTAAAGCTATCGCTACCTTACTGTCCTTCGAGATAAGTATACTAGCCTTACTAAAGCTATCCTTACTCGTAACAAGATTAAATGCCATAATGTCTTAAAAGCTGCTATACTTAAACTTATAAGACAGACTAACCGTATACCCTACCGCCTTTAGATAGACAATAGCACCGACGTTAACGTTGGTGCATTTAAAAAGTTCTACAACAAGCATAGTATCGAACTATATACTCCCTTTCCTTACTACCATAAAAGTAATAGGCGTATTAAACGTACGAACCGCACTATACTCACTAAAATACGAGCGTTACTCATTAATAGCAGTATCTTTATAATAATATAGCCAAAAGTAGCTAAGACTACTACCTACTTACACAACATCACCGCCAATACTAAAGGCATTATCCCTCTCGTTAAATAGTACAAAGCGACGGGACTTACCTTTACCTTCAAGCTATCGCACCTCCGCACTATCGGAAGTAAATGTTTTATCAAGCGTACCGAAAGGTCGATGCTACGATCTAAAAACCCTAAGGTAACTCCCCGTAATAAGAAGGCTGTCTTCTTCGGGTATAAAGGCACTCGTATTTACGTTGTCTAGCTGTATAATACTAAAAAGGTTATTGAATCGACGAATATATACTTCTTTAAGAAGCTATATTATAATAAAAACAAGTATCTAACTACTTAGCCCAATAGCATATGGCGTAAATCTCAGCGCTATACGGTATAGTCTATATCTAACGTTAATATAAAATCTTACGATGTCGTTGATATTTCTATACCTTAGCTTAAAAAGGCAAACAATCAACTTCCTCGCTATAAGACTATAGTCGACCTTACTAACAGTAAAAATTTCGGTATATAATACAATTACTACCTAGCTGTCTACGTATCGCTCAAAATCAATAAAAAAGCACCCCCGCATCTCGACAAACCGACCGAAGCTAAAGCCCGTATTAACTCCGAGTAGCCCGCGTAAAAAACGGCCGTATACGCCGAAATCCTTAGCCTTATTAATCGATAAGTCTTCCGTTTCACCGATAAAAAGCCCGATATACGGCCTATTACGAGACGTATAGTCTTAAACCGTAAACGCGGTCTTTCCGGACTAAAAGTACGGAAAAAAGCTCGCTTCGTTGCTAGAAGCTATATACAGCGTTAAAAGATCGACTACAATACTACCGCCGCGTCGATATCACGGAGTAACTCTTAAAGAGTCGTTTATACCTTCGCTATTACGAAAAGCTATAATATACGCTAATTCGATATTGTCGCTGCCTTTCTTACAGGCATACTCTAGGAAGATATTTACTTATACTAGCCGCCGATACTAACATCTTTCTTTAAAAATCATAACGAGCTGGCTCGAGAACTAGGTTGGCATAAGTCTGCCGTAATATACTTCTCTAAGGCATTATACGGCTTTAAGCAAACAGGCTATAAGTAGCAACGTTTATTACGCGATAAGTTGCTAACTATCGGGTTTTAAATACTTAAGTCGGACACAGCGGTATACTATAACAAAGCTACCGATATTACAGTTGTCACTTACATCGACGATGCCTTATACGTCGGACATCCCGACATCCTCGACGCCTTTAAAGAGCAACTTTCTACACTTATTAACGTCGAACTCGAACTTAACCTTAAGTAGCTTTTCGGTATTAACGTCGCTAAAACTATCGATACGTAAAGCGACATAATACTATCGTTCTCGTAAGAAATATACATCAATAAGCTTCTAGAGGAACAAAGCTTTAATAAAGCTAATACTTATCTCACACCTATCACCGATCTTATTACAGCTACAGTCGACGGTAAAGAAATAGCTAATGCCCGTAAGTATCAACACATCGTCGGTAAGCTAATCTACTACTAGACTATAACGCGACCCGACATCGCCTTTATAGTATCTTAACACGTAAAAGTTATAGCACGCCCTACCAAAAAACACCTCGAGTCTATCAAAAAGGTATTACGTTACTTCAAAGCTACCGCTAGTTACGCACTTATATACCGCCGTAAGGATGAACCCTATGACGATAATAGGCGCCTTATCGTCACGGCCTATATAAACTCATCTTTCGCCGACGATAAGACTAACCGGCGCAGCTCTTTCGGCTACCTTTACTACCTAGTAAGTAGCCCCGTCGCATAAGCTGCTCGGTAGCTACCGACGGTCAGCATATCAACGGCCGAAGCTAAATACTCAGCCTTCTACTACGCATACGTCGAAGCGAAGTAGACGCTAATATTCTTAGAAGAACTTAGTATTCTTGTAAAAGTAAAGCTAAATATCGACAACCAGGCGGCAGAAAGTCTAGCCAAGAACGATGATTTCCACCAACGCACCAAGCATGTAGATATCAAATACCACTAGCTGCGTGAGGTCATTGCAACAGACACTATCGACCTTAATCATATCGCTTCAGACTACAACCTGAGTAATATTATAACGAAACCGCTGCCTAAAGCGTCCTTCACCGCTCTTTCTACTACGTTTATAGACAACAAAACGTAAGGAAAAGATTCAATAAGGTAACGTTTTGTCTACCCTTTTCGATTGTTTAAACACGATATATGTTTTTGCTTTAGTTTTCTATATGCTCTAGAAAAAGCTTTTCTTACGTGCCTTTTCTACCAAAATCATGTACAGGCCTCCATACCTGCTTTTCTGTTACATCTGTAGCCACCATGTCGGCACAGAGGCCTTTGGCCCATCTGTTTTCACAAGCACAGTCGATGTTTTGAGGCTTTACTTTTCTGTACGTGCAGCCTCAGGGGGAATGTGGGATTATCTCCTGTAACCCTCACGTGACTTAGATCACGTTACCACACGTGATTTTATCACCTGACTTCATGTTTCATATTTCATACTCAATAAAATCTGACGATGTAGGAGGAGGAAGATTTCGCTCTTCTCTCTCTCTCTCTAAGTCTCAAATAAACCACAAAAAGCATACATACCTTTTATCAATATTCTTGTCGCTTATAAACATTTGCCTGTCGCATGTATACTCCCGGCCGGAAACATCCCGTGCCTAAGGGTTGCGCGCAGGCACTTAACAATGAACAAGCACGCATGCTGTGACTATCAAACCATCGTTGATGACCATTTCGGTGGCAATGTCAGGTGGAAATACCAAAACCTTAAGTGAAAGGTGTCAAGGTATCATGCAAAAACACTTGGTTACAAGGACTGAGCCATGCATCATGGACGATCTGATAAGCATCGTGCAGTCCAACAGTGGTGGTGCGATAACAAGTATCGCGCATGTACAGACATGTAGAGGTACATCCTCTGAGTTTTCAAGATACCCCCAAACCTTATCTATATGATCATCCAGTCTTCTGGGCCTGCTCTTCATCGGACGGTGCCGTAGCTTCATCTGCAACTTCAGCCTTGCGATCATCCTCGAGCGACGAGCGCATCCCCCAGCCGCCGCGGAAGCCGGCCGATCGGGTTTCGTGGGGTCCGCGGGCAATGCCCACGACAATTGCGGCCACGACAAACGCGATGCCTGCGTAGCCGCTGTAGTGCCAACCGCCGGCGGCATAGAGCTTGTTACACACGGACGTGCCAAGAAGCATGCCGCTGAAGCTGAAGACCATGAAGATGGTGTTGACGCGATTGCGTGCTTTGGGCTCGATGGTGACGAGCCGTGTGCGGCAGCCGGTCTGGCTCAGGATCAGGCCCATGTCGATCAGGATGCCCATTATGATGGGGCCAGCAAGGGAAAAGGTCCCGACAAAGGTGCCAATGATAATGCCCGTCATGGCGATCGTCAAGCCAATGATATATGCATACGCCGTATGCAGGTACTTGGTCAAGTGGTGGATCAGGTGCGGGTTGACGAAGAAGGGCGGCATGCCGATAAGGGCAAACAGGCCAATGTCGAGGGTGTTGAGGTTGAAAGGGGGCGAAGATAGCAGAAAGGTAAGCGTGGTCCAGTAGCCGACGTAAGCGGCGTTCACGAAAAACCCGATGAGGCTCATCTGGACCAGCAGTGGCTGCCGCATGGCGATTCGGACCATGCTGAAGAGCATGCGGAAGTATGAGATGCCCTCGGGGTTGGCCGACGGATAGTCGGGCAGCATAAAGAACAAGAGCGCAAAGACGAGGTACTGGATACCAAGGGCTACAAAGTAGATGGTGCGGAAGCTGGTGTATTCGGTTGCAATGCCAGAGATGATGCGGGCAAACAATAATCCCATAAAGATGCCGCCAAATATGACAGATATCATCATGGCCCGGCGCCTCGGAGGCGCCAGTTCGGCAACCAATGGCATCATAATCTGTGGTGTCACAGTTGTAACGGCAACAAGAAATGATAGAACGCGGAAAACCGTAAACGATTTCGTCACGCACAGGCCGAGCCAAATGCTTGCCGTGATAAAGATCAGGGCTAGAGTAAGTGGCCGGCGACGCACTATATCAGCAAGAGGGCATAAGCTTATTAAACCAAGAGCATAGCCAGCCTGCATCAGTGTTGGAATCTGGCTGGCAGTCTCATAAGAGACGTCAAAGTCTTTGGCGAGGACCTGTGATGTTAGACATGCTTATGGCAAGGCTGCAGAGCCGATCAAACTTACATTAAGAATGGGATGGTTGTAGTACAAGTTGCTGACGGTGAACATGCCGGCCTGGTTGTCAGTGACTCTATCTCAGCATAAACTTAAAGAGCATGATAAATGCAGACATACAAATGAGAACAGCAAGCAGAGACCCCAGCCGAATTCCGGCGGTGACTCCGGGTCCCACCGGCAGCGAGGCGGCACGTAGTCGGCTTTTACAAGGCATTTCATAAAGAAATTGTTCGTCTTCCTCGACCTTTCAGGAAATTGGCTCAGCGATGCGTTTTCAGACCCAACCGCTTCCGGTGCTGTGATCTGCGGTGCTGTTGTCGCCGTCGTCGGCTTGTATGTCTCAGGGGCCGCGACATCGGCACATCCCGCATCGTCAACCTTTTCCGACATCTTTGTCGAAGGTTTAAATCATAATGGCCAAGCCCTAGCCCATCAATCTTTAGCGATACTTGATGCCGAGAGGGATAACAGCTGTATACAATTGAGGCAATCGTAGACCGCAGCGATTCAATCGCCGGGCGGAAGCATACTCGCGATGGTGCTTACAAATACCGGGACGCGCTGCAGGCAATACAGCCTAGCCACCTCGCCCATTGGCACCTATATCGTGCCGCTCCCGGCGGCCTAGCTTGGGCTTGGGCGTCGTCTTGCGGGGTCGGTTGCGAGGAAACTCGGTAAGGCGCAGTGCCGGGGTATTGATTCCCCTGAATGCTATCTCATTTCACTGATTGCTAGGTTTGCAACTACTATTAGATATGAAGTGTTATGAATTGCCAGGGCAGCTATTCGTCAATATCGAGCTCTAGCTTTGCTAACTGTTTTTCAACATCGCTATCAAGATTTGCTTACATCGATGAATGTGACGATGTTGATATTGGCGTTTGTTTGTTTGGAATTTGGATGGCGTTTCTGCACTACTACAGGTGAAGTAATAGACGGGCATAATGAATGACAATTCGCATGTCTCTCTCTTGTAGCGTTTTTTTTTTTGTTTGTGTTTTAGCATATTTTAATATTTACGGTTCCATAAAGTATTATCGCACTTGGCTTCATGTTTTTCTCTTATTCATTTTCTGGAAAATAAATCCAAGACAAAACAGAAACAATCCTAGCGAAACGCCGTTGCACTTCGAACGAAACTTATATAATATAAAGACGTTCATTGTTTATAATACAATAAAACTGATGAACCGTCTAAATAAGAGCTTGTGGCTCATTGCTCAACGTTGTAAGATTATCACATGACCCAACCACGACTTCAAGCATCAAAAAATGCCCCTGTCGATGCAAGTGAGATTCATTTGCGCCGGGAAATACAATAGCGTGATTCGTCTTCAAGATAAGAGCTGAGAAGCGCGGCAAGTGCTTGCATATTGCTGCGCGGTGCCACCGTAAGACGGCTGACAGCTTACCCGCCACTGACACAGATGGGTGTCAGACCCCAAAATCTCGGATCTTGGGTCTCTCACCTTGTTCTGAAGACGGTAACAATAGCATCACAGCGATAACGACCACAATTGATCTTTCGGATCAGATAGTATACACCGAGATGTGGCCGTTTTCCTATGCCTACCCCGAGAGCCATGCGGCTGACATCGACGGCCAGGAGTACGACTACATTGTCGTTGGCGGTCAGTCAAGTTCAATACTAATGATATAAGTCGTCATTTAAATCTAACGTTTCATAGGTGGCACAGCTGGCTGCGCAGTGGCCGCACGCCTCACCGAGGACCCCGATGTTTCGGTGCTGCTGATCGAGCGCGGCGCTACCAGAGACCACCTGCTGTCACGCATTCCCCTGCTGTCCCAAAACTTTGTCTTCAAATGGACGACCGGCGTCACAGACCGGTTTTCGGAACCGATTGAAGCCTACAACGGCCGCCGTCTGGTTCTCGTGAGTGCAGACGGGCTGGGTGGTACGTCGCGCGTCAACGGCATGCTGATGACGCGCGGCATTCCGGGCGGTTACGAGGAATGGGCCGAGAAAGGCACGGTTGGCGGGCTCGGTCTAGACGGATGGGGATGGAAGGACGTCGAGCCGTACTTTCAAAAGATGGAAACGACAGTATCGCACAGCGACAAGGACTACCGCGGACACGAGGGACCCATGGCCGTGCGCCAGTCGTCGTTGAGCTACGAGTTTTTTCCGTACATGGCCAAGGCCTGTGAAGCCATTGGACTGCCCGTCGAGGAAGACTGCAATGCACCACGGGCCAGCGCACAAGGCTTCTTTCGTCTCGATGTTGCCGTCAACGAAGATGGCACTCGACTCTCGACAAATCGCACCTATCTCAGCAACAAGACCGTCCTAGAACGCCGCGGCCGCCTCACGATCTGCACCGAGGCCATCGCTGCCAGGCTGCAGCTGTCTGAGGATGGCAGCAGAGTGACGGGAGTCTATATTCAAAACCTATCTGCCTCTTCCCCCAAAGACAAGCCACAGACAGTCTTTGCCAGTGCTCGGCGCGAGGTCATCATATGTGCAGGTGCTTTCCGTTCGCCACAGCTGCTTATGCTCAGCGGCATTGGGCCCCGTAGCCACCTGGAGTCAATGGGCATTTCCTGCCTGCACGACCTTCCCGCTGTCGGCCAGAACCTTGCCGACCACATGGCTATCCCCATAATGATTGACATGCCCGTGCGCGAGACGGCGCAGCGGCTTATGAAGGAGCCGCTGTTCGGCCTGCGCACATTTCTCCAACACCTCTTCTTCGGCACCGGCTTCATGTCGCAGCCAACAACTGAGGCCAGCATCTTTGCGCGCACGTCGTCGTTTGACATGAAAACATTCAATGTCAAAAAAGACGAGGACTCAATGGACGCATCGCTGCCAGCCAACGTACCTGATGTCGAGATCATGCTTAATCCGTGCAACTGCATCAATTTGACATCGCCACCGGAAGAGTATGCAAAGTCGCCGACAAGCGGCCGCGCATATTTGTCGCTCTACACGACTATCGTCCAGGCATGCGTTGATGGCCGCATGGAGTTGGCTTCGGCCACTGACCCAACAGCCCATACCCGCATATATTATCCCACACTCGGCGCAGACAATGGACCCGGCTGGCAGTCTGCGCGCCGGTCGGCCCGGCTCGCCATGCGTCTTGCCGAGGAGTTTGTTGGTAACTCGGGCTACCCCTACCCGACTGCCCTCACATTTGCCCCAGGCATGGACATGGACCTGCTAAACAAGACCACAAAGGGTCGCGTGGGCGAACGGCCGCCTGCACCGGCGGCTGACCCGAGCACAATCACCCACGAAGCCACTACAGCGTCACCAAAGACTAAAGAAGGACCGCCGCCGGTTCCCAAGACCTGGGAGACGGTAACAGACGAGGAAATTGACGCCTACGTGCGCGAAACGTGCCAGTCTAGCCTGCATTTTACGAGCTCGTGTCGCATGGCCAAAACCTCTGCCGATGGCGTCGTGGACACGCACCTCCGCGTCTTTGGCATCGCGAACCTGCGGATCGCTGATGCAAGTGTACTGCCCAAGATTCCTAGCGCGCATACAATGGCGGCCACGCTCATGGTTGCTGAGAGATGTGCTGATTTTATTAAGGATTGGTGGAAGGAGTAGATGCATTGGTTAAGATTGTGAATAAATTTGATCTAAATGGGTATTGAGCTCGTTCTTATCGTACATGTATATCGTAGGGCTTGGCCTACTTTTGCCGCGATGCCTTTGACTTTCGCTTCTTGAAGACTATTGCAGGCTCTTGGGGCTTGATATCCTGTGGTGCCGGCGGCAAGTCAAAACCGCCTACATCTTCCTGTTTCACCAAGGATTCAGCCTCGGGAGCCTCGATCTTGACTTTCGCTTCGTCGTCAACCTCCGCCTTGACCTCTGACCCGGCTTCCTCCTTGGCCTCTTGTTTGACTTCCGCCTCCTCCTCCTTAAGTTCTTCTTTGACCTCCTCCTTGTCCTCTGCCTTCGGTTTGAGAGCTTTGTTCAAAAGACTGTCGAGATCGCTGTCTGCTGCGCCTGGGATCGTGCGCGAGTCCCGTCCCCATGTGCGCGGCTTCTTAAAGAGACCCTGCACAGCGGCGTCGACGTCGAGCTTGTCAAATTCGGAGTGTCCGCCAGGTCGCGTGTCGTCATCGCCGTCGCCTAATGGTCGTTTCCGGACACCGACCGCGCGGTTGGAGCCGTTCTTCTTAACCGTTTCTGCGTCTTCGATGATTCGTGTCTCGGTGACGGTCCAGTCTCCTGCCATCGCCAGGCCGCCACGGAATTCGTCGGGTATGCTGACGCCGAGATCAACGAGTTGCTCGAGCTGTGTCTGCGCTACTGGTGGAGCGCCCGGCGCTTGTGCTTGTGGTTGTTGTGCAGGTTTTCTTGTAAAGTTGGATGCCGACTTTGATGATTCTCCTCCGACAATGCCATTCAGCCGGTCGACCTCGCGCTTCGCCCTCTCCTTCTCGCGCTCCTGTTTCTCGTGTTCGCGGTGCAGGTCGCGCAGCGCTCGTTTGACAGCTGACTGGTGCTTTCCGGTGGCATCGTGGTTGGTGCGCGAAACTTTGGTGTCGACAACGTACATGGAGCAGTGCTTGCACCAGTACTTAGGTGTCGATTTCCAGTAGTCTGCCATATTGTTGTCGTGATGGAACTGAGAGGTTGTTTGTACGTCGTGTCAGGTTGAGGCAATGAAATCGCAGATAAAAAATGACATAATGGGGATCGCGATATCACGTGACCCAACTACATCTGCTATCGAGAATACACAACAGCATCGCATTATATTTCAGACTTATTTTCAAACTGTTCGTACACGGCAGCAAGGTTTAATAATATACAGTTTTATTAAGCAAATTTTCGTTGCTCTGAATGCAAATCTAACAAAACAAGCGCGTCTTCGATCACGATGCCCGTCGCCAGCCGGTCGTGTCCTACCTCGCGCCATTAAGACCGGGCACACGAGACATCGGATGCGAAACAATACAGCGCGTAATAGCGATACACCAATTACCAAGGTCCCAAAATAAAAAATGAAAGGCGGAAGTATAGAGGAATCCAGAACCCAGTCCGATAGTGCAACCCCCCAAGACGTCTCCCCGGCTGCAAGTTGCCTCGCAGCTAAAATTAGAAAATAGAAGAAAAAGTCATGTCGCGTATTTTAGTTGGCGTTGTCAATCTTGTGCGTGAGACCAGAGTAGTACATGCACTGGTTGACAATTAGCCATGAGACCTGAGGTTTCTTACAGAGCCATGTAGGCAGCGAAAACGCTGGCAGCCACAGCGGCCACAGAGCTAGCGGAGATGCGCAGACCAGCGCTGACGCCAATGGCAGTGGTCGATGCGCTGGAGCCAGGGGCGGTAGTGATGTCGGTGCCAGTCACAGAGGCGGAACCAGTGCCGGTGCCGATCTGGACGGTGGAGTTACCACCCTTAGAGGTCGTCGTCTTAAACGAACCGGAAGCGACAGGGGTGGTAACAGAGCCGACAGGAGCAGTGACAGCGGGCGTGGTGGCCTGCTCGGTAGTGCCAGGCGTGGCAGTGGCGGCCTCAGTGGTAGCAGGTTCAGTGGCAGCAGGAGCGGTGGTAGCAGGCTCAGTGGCAGCAGGAGCGGTGGTAGCAGGCTCGGTGGCAGTAGGGGCAGGCGTCGTCACCTGGATCTGGCCGTCCGAGAACTGGCTGACGGGAACACCAGTGTTAGGGGTGGCCGTAGCAGTGGTAGTGATTGAAGCACAAGGCGTGGTGTGGCCCTGGATCTGGCCGTCGCCAATCTGGCAGATAGGGACGGGAACAGTGGTCGTGAGGACTTGGGGCTGGCCGTCAGAGAGGGGCTTCACAATGGTGGTGGTGATGACCTGGGTAGCGACAACCTGTCCATCGCTAGACTCATCCGCACCACCAGAGGAAGAATCGCCACATGACATGGCAATGATCTGAACGGGCTCGCACTGGGTAGCCCAGTTGCGGTCGTAGAGGTTGTAAAAGTCGCCTGACTTGCACTGGTACCAGGTAGTGGTGTCACCGAGAGCCAGCGAGTCGTTACCACAGATGGAGAAACCGGCGGTGTAGATGGCACCAGCCTGGGGAGGGCCGTCGAACTGGAACTGGTAGTTGGATGCAATGTATCCAGTGCGGTTCTTAGCATCGGACAGGACACCATCCTCCAGAGTGAGCAGCAGAGCACCGTCAGAGCCGCAAGAGTCACGCTTCATGTGCTGGAAAGTTAGTATTTTAAATGATATGGATGTGAATTGTGAAGAGAACCTACCTGGTGGACATCACGCTTTGCAGCCTCCTTGATGGTGGCAACGGTGACCTGAAAGTTTCCAGAGTAAGCCTTGCTGCAGCCCTGGGGGTACGAGTCGTCGGGAGCAATCTCCTCAGTGACGCCGCCGGCAAGGGCAACGGTGCCAAAGAGAGAGAGAAGGGCGAAAGTCGACTTCATATTGATGGATGATGATGTGAAGATGTCGAGTGTTTTGAGTATGAAGTTGCAATGAGTATCAATGTAATAGCGATGTGCGAGGGTAAACGATGGTGAAGTCTTAACGAGAGCTATGAACGAGAGGATAGAAAAAGTAAACAAGTCGAAGAGAGCAAGTCAACTTTTATGTCAAGCAACGAGTGGCAGGATGACCTTGTTGTTGTGAGTGAAGAGGAAGGAGGTAAAAGAGAACAGG
The DNA here is from genome assembly GCA_022392925.1 of Ophiostoma tasmaniense. NCBI lineage: Eukaryota > Fungi > Ascomycota > Sordariomycetes > Ophiostomatales > Ophiostomataceae > Ophiostoma > Ophiostoma tasmaniense. The sequence continues at coordinate 967,203 of JAKRGK010000006.1, read as the reverse complement.
AAGGAGAGATGACAGAGATTGAACAGGGCAACGAGGTCAAGGGAGAAGGGGTTGATATAGAAGTTTGCAAGCCAGTGGAAGGACATGGAAGGAACGACACTGCGATGATTTACGTTTAAAACTTGCAGAGAATAAAAATGAACAAAACAAAAGCGGGAGGTTGTCTCGTTTTCGCCTGCATATTGATGGACTAGACACTGGTTCTGCTAGCAACCACATCAGTGGGAGACTGGAAGCACTAAGCGACCGAGATCCAGCATTTCAGCCATGTATTTTGCTTTCTATTTTTTATTATTTTCACATCTCTCCGTCGACTGCTGCTGGATGTTGGATGTTGACGCACGAGGTGGAGTGTAAGTGAGGTTAGATACCAAGAAAAAGTTATGGGGCGGGAGTGGAGCCGCGGGAGGGCGTGTAAGTATGAAAAGGGAAAGAGCGATGCAGGAAGGACAGAGCAGGGCGAGGAAAGTACAGCAATCGAGGGATACAAGCACGCCTGGGGTCAGCGCGTGTTTCGTGTGTTACCGAGTAAATAGGTGAGAAAGAGTGAATTTGCAAGGAAGGAGGCAAGAGGTAGGCGTGAGTGAGGGGAATGTGCAGTGTGTGAGTAGTCTCGTAGTGAATGCGCAATGAGTGACAAAGGAGCGATCGAGTTGTTTCCTTCTCCATAATCCCATATTAAAAACAACCCAAAAACGACAGGAGCAACCTGCAAACAACGGAAAGTCGGCAGGAGCAATGGGCACGTCACTTCTCGTCTTACTAAATGCAAAGACGTACCAGCGTGTATCTCGAGAGTGACAGCATCGCCAGGTGTAGCAACGTAACGGGTGTCAAAGACATGCAGCAGCCGAGGCAGTGATCAACTTTGTGCGCCTACAGGTACGCATAGGTATTCTTGATGGAAGTTAAAGACACAAGAAGTTATTCGAGCTGACGCAATGTTATTTTGGTTTAACTTTAGACCTTGAAGTTTCTTATTTTCTAAAAAAACAATCACAAACGTAAAATGTTCTAGGATGTGAGAAACTGCAGAATACTGGTACAGATTATAGTCAAATTACCACCACAATCAACTCAATATCTCGCGATGTAACTGCTCAAATTCATATGCCTGTCGTCTTTGTTTCCGCTGACATCCTTTTCTTTTTCTCCTCCTAGTCTTCGCTGTGAAAACTCCCTCGACACTACTGCAAAAGTACTTCTTGACATCTAGCCTACATGCCCGCACCTCCCTGCACCCTGCATCTCCCTGCCTCGATCCTCCCTCCGACAACCAGCCACAGAAACGGCTCGGACATCCTATTCGCCTGGCCTCACACACCACTAGCCACTTGCTTTCTGAGAGGCAGCTGTACAAACAAAACCCTCTGACACTGAGACTCCTTCCGGCTTCTTTCGCCTCCTGCCTCCTGGATGTCTCTAGAGCTTACTTGCATATCACACATTCACTCTGCATTGGCGAACATGCAGTTTCGGCCTCTATGCCTTTTGTCGAACCTGCAATATCACTGGACAGCAATGCCACAGTTGATTTTATGCATTTTCTTCCCTTCCCAATTGTCCATATTTTGTTTTGGTCTGCTCACATGGATGTTTCAACCTTAATCCTCCTTGTGAGAATCATTTTGGAAGCTATTCATCCCTCTGATTATTCTACATGCTCTACCCGTCTGAGCGTGCCCATCTTGACCGGACTCCGTATATAGGGCTCGCCCCGTAAACACTTCTTTACTGAGTATCTTCCTAAAAGTTTCAATAGTTTGTTCCTTTGCTTTTCTCTGGGGAAGCCCCTCGCTCGCGTTTCAGAACTACACACTAACGGCTAGTGTGCACTTCAGGAACGCCGTTTGCCAAGTTTGCAACTTTCTTTCTTTTTCCTTCACTCGCTCACTCGATCCCAACTTCTCCCCTTTCCACTTTGCCACCGTATCTGTAGACTGAAAACAGCATAGTCAGGGACTGGCGAGTATGTACTTTACGGGTATTGGCCGAATTCAACCACGGAGTAGCTAGGGTCCGTTTTATTGATGAATTGGTGCTATTGCTGGGCAAGATCGCCGTCTGCTGTGCAGTGTTGTGGTGTTGTGTGCGTCACTTCGCTTTCATCCTTGACGGCGTCTTCCGTATGCATATCCAATGCATAAAGACAGACAAGAAACGAAAATATGAATTTATAGCTCAGTCTTTTTTTTTTTTTTGCTCCTTCCACTTGTGATAAGACACTAAGTCAAGTAAAAATTCAGTCGCTCCTTCTGTTTGCGTTTCGTCGTCGTCGTCAATTCGCTCTTCGCCAAGTGGGGAAGATCGTCCCGCCTGAGCAGGGAAGGAGCATTTCTAGCTGCCAGCAGGCCGGGGGAGCGGGCAACAGATCGCTAACCACCTCCAACCACCATCAATACGACTGTAGCTGTTTGCGTTATGTAAAATCTGCGGGGACAAAGAGATAAAGAGGAGAAGAGGTCGGCGAGATCGAGGAGAAGACAGAATACGAGTAAATTATTTTGATTTCCGTCATATTCTGTTGATGAGCTTGGGTGAGCTTAGTAATACAGAGTAGAGTGTTCCTTCCCAAAATGGTTCCACCGGTGACGTCGTTGGCTGGCTGGTCTCGGTGGGCTACGACAAGGAAGGAACAAGATGTTTGACTTGGGCTCAAACATGGAAGATGAACAACAAAATAAACAACATTGTTACTTGCACGTTTATTTGATATGGAAGAAAGGTTGTATCAGAGCCACTTCATTCGCTCTTTCACTTTCCTTCATGGAGACGACACGCAATATGCATCAACTCGTCCAGCTCATCGGCGATCGGTACGGATATAGTACAGGGTAGAGAAAGGCATCATCCGTGCCGCCAAAAGAGGAGCATACCAGGTATCAGGCCTATGCTTAGACTCAATCTGAGAATATGCTCCGAACTTAGGATAGTCCAATATGCGTAACCCGTTGTCGAGCCACTGAGCCGACCTGCCTCTCGCCTCTATTTACAAAGAGGTTTGTGAACTAGATGCACTCGAATGCTGCTCAAGAATGCGGAAACACTGGAATGAAAAGCGGGAAGCGGAGAGGCGGTTCCTGGTATTTCCCACTGTCAATATGTGGTCCGATGACTCGATGACGGCGGTAGCTGCACAAAATTTACCCGGCTTGTGAATTAGACATAGGTACTCTGATACAGGAATATTTGAAAATCAATAGCTGTTGGCAATGTAATAAGATGACAGCATTTGGATGAGAATCACAACACCCACTCTAATTAGCTTTGTCTTGTTTGTTTCACCCCACCTATACCTAGCTCACAGACAGTGATTTTTGATTATCGTCTTTGTTTACGCGTGGCTTTGAAGCAAGGGATTCCGAGTGGTCTTGGGGGTCCAAGGGACGATAGGTCAGATAGTGCAAAGCTAAAGACTTCGTGAGGCGACAACCCGAGGGAGATGCAGAGTCGCCCGAATAAGAGCGAGGGAATATAGAATGTTGCCTCATGTGGAACCGAATTAGGCCACGGAGAATACAACTCCAGCATAGTGTCGATGTCGATAGTTTTAAGAGTCGTAACGGGAAACGCTAATCTGGAATACAAGAGAGAGGCGAGCTGACGGCGGACAATTGTTCCGCTGGTAGGGTGCTCTGAGGTGATATAAATAGAAATCGCCCAGCTCCCTCAAGTGTTTGTACATGACTCGATCACATATACAACAGTAAACACTGTTCGTCGCGGTCGTGCTACATGTAGGATACACCGAAGGACAAAGGTACGCTTAAAAAATCAATATTCCGTAATACTTTGCCAACATCACATCTAGGGCCAACTGATGGCAAAGGGGTAACCTAGAAGAATTATATTTTGCCCTTTCAGTGTGAAAGTACGCTCACCAGCCACTTAGTATGATCTCAACAGCAGCGCGAAGAGTGGATAGTTGTGTTCAACCACTAAATAGTGCATAGCAATAGTTTAGTTAGGGAAGAGCCAAAAGTACACTGTCAGACAGTCGCATGCCAGGAACGGTTTGTCACAGATGTTGGCCCCGTGATATCGGCCTACCTAGTTGTCTCGGCTAACGATGAGACATATTTGGCTTGCTGGGGAAACAGCCGCCCTAGTCTTGTTTTGCGCCGTCGAACATGAAGAGCATTTACAGGGAATCAATGGCAACCATTGGCCACGTCTTGCCCTCCCGCTTTAGCTTGGAGCGTCTCGAAAAAGGCGGCCTCGGCGTCGTGCTCATTGAGCCACACGGGGTCGGTGCGGCCAACAAACCGTTGCAGAAATTCCTTGTCCGTCTCGGGAATGCCTGTCCTATATGCCTTTTCGTGACGTGCGGCAGTCTTGGCCCGATCGCCGTGCACCCTCTTGAGAACCTTCGCCGCATGAGGCCGGCGCGTTGACTCGTACAGGTCGAGGGCACGCGCAATCTGGCCCACGGGAACAGGTCCACTAACGGGATTGGCCTCTGCAAATACGGCTCGGATGGCTAGGTAGAGCGTGTAGGCATCATCTACCGCAAGCGAAACGCCAGCGGCAAAGGCACCGCCGTGGGTATGTGCAGCATCACTAAGCAGCACGACGCGATCCTCAAAAGTCCATGTATCCAGGGCCGCACCGGACACATTGGCATACCGACGAAGTGTCCCCTCTGGGATTCGCTCAACAATATCGGGGATGGGCGGGTAAAAGTTGGTGAAAGAGGATCGAATATCGTCAACAGAAGCTGGTGCATTCCATACGATGTCCTTGTGCTTCGCCTCGGGGTCATACTGGTCGACATGGTAGCTGCAGGTCACACCAAACTCATCAGATCCTACTCATTAGTCGTATATCCGTGTAGTGCGGACACGCCCGTGCGATATACATACCGATTCGGGTGCCGAAAAACCACGCCTTTGGGCTTTGCTATTATTGTCAGTCGTCTCATTCTGCTGAATACCACAAATACAAGCAAGCCATACTTACGTAGTGAGTTGAGTCCTGGGGGATGTTGGGAATATCGGCCACAAGCTCGTAGGGAAAGACTGTGCGAAATATGGCATCACCAGACCACGTCAACTCGTGCACTGGTTTGAATGTTTTCCGTACTTTCTGTTCGAGTTGGTGTTAGCATCTCTCCGTCACAGTTGAGTTGATATGCTCACCGACTTGATGCCGTCTGCACCAACGACCAGATCGGCCCGCACCGTCGATCCGTCCTCAAATTCGGCCGTGGCGCCTTGGTCATCAACTTGAACGCCGGAGAGTCCCTTTCCCAGGTTAAGTATGTCAGACGGCAAGTGATTGAGCAAAGCCGCCTGCAACTTTGCGCGATGCATACGAGCAAACTGATGCCGACGGTCGGGCACATTGTGATTGCGATCGCGACTTAAAATCTCGTTACTTTGGTAGTGCTTGAAGCACATGGGTATGCCATTAGGACTGCGCCAGCCAATATCGTCGCCCAGAACCTCGGTCACGCCAAGTTTCTCCAGAGTGCGCAGGCCATTTGGTGCAAGGCCGACGAGTGCGCCGAGCTCACGAAATTCGGTTGCCTGTTCATAGACCTGAACAGTCACACCAGGATGGCGGCGCAGAGCAATAGCAGCTGCGAGTCCGCCCACGCCGCCTCCAATAATCGCGATGTTTAGAACCATTGTGCTGATGTTGATAGGTGGTATTTTAAATCGATGTCTGTTTTGAATGTCCGACTGAAGCTTCGGTAGCCGTCCAAAATTAAAAAGAACTGGACATCACAAACTCTAGACATCTGAGCGTAATCATAATGAGCTCATACTTGTGGACGCGCGCACGTCATTGAGAAGTGACAATAGCAGTTCGACTGAAGGAAAGGAAACCATACTATTGGTTGACGTCGGGTGTGTGTTACAGACGATGTCGGTAGGCCACGAGATAGACTAGTATCACATCGGTCTGGCCATTATATGATAAATTAAACGGAAGCTTGAATCGGCGTTCCAAATAAATGAACGGCCTTGCATATTCAAAGCAAAAGAAACTGTGACAGGCCCTGACTAGTGGTGCTTAGCAGCTATTGCGACATCACAGTGCTTGATGGTGACGGGGGCAGATAGCCGGGCACGGCCGTGCAGATTGCTGACCGGGCCGCCACCGACAGCTGACTGTTTTTGCCGTCACGGCCCTTGAATTAGCTGCGAACGTATCCAGGTCCTTATACATCTTGTGATGGAGTTGAGTAAGTGGCTGGAAGGGGAAAAGATGACTATGACCGACGCGTAGATTGTCCGAATGTGGAACCAGGTTGGCAGTAATATGTCTTAACGGGGATGTGGATAGCCTCAAGCTGCATCCATTCTACGACTACAATGATGTTCACGAAACGAGCTGTTGACACGTTTGTCTTTATTTTAAGACAAAAAAACACCGAGAAAAGGTGCTGACATCCGACGGCCGTGCAGAAAAAAATGCAAAAAGAAAACGTACAGCAGAGGGTATTCGCTGGTCGTCACCGACCCAACTACTAATCCGCCGATTATTGGTTTAACTAGGGGAGAGCGGACGGGATCCCGTGCTTTCCAGTATCTATGGCCGTACGTGAAAGCTTTGTGTTTAGGACGGTATATAGATGGCAGAGCATTAGCTTGTATTGACACCATGCTCACTCACAGTAGTAGAAATTATCCTTTAAAAATGTAGAATTAAAACATGATCATAACCATAAAATACAAACACTGACAAAAGAGAAGGGAAAACAAAGTTGGCCTTTCTACTGTTGCGTAGAGTAGGTAACGGGCGCCGGTCCGGGGTAGGCACCCGAGGAAGAGTAGTAAGGCTGCGGCGTACCGACAGGTCCCGCTGCAGTGGCATAGCTCGGCTGGTTCGCCTGTGCCGCATGCGCGGCTGCCGGAGCAGGTGTCTGGCTGGGAGTCACTTGCGGCTGGTATGCGTAGGGGTCGTAGGGCGCCTGGACGGAAGCTACGTTTTGCTGGGGGAAGCCGTGCGACTGGGCGGGTTGCGGCTGGTAGTAGGCCTGTGCGCTGTAGGGAGCCGGGGCCGAACCAGCGCCGGGAGCCACAGGAGGGGCACCGTAGGGGGTGCTGCTGTAGACCGGAGCCGGCGTGTTGGAGACCGAGGGAGCAGACGGCGCAGGCTGGAACTGGCCCTTCATCTCGACAACACCAGCATCGTTGCTGGCAACACCGCCCTTGACGGCCTGGCGATGCAGGCGCAGCTGGTGGGCGAGGTAGGCGAAAGTTGCGACGAAGAGGAGCATGTTGAGGGCAGAAAGGCCGGCAATGGCGCTCATCTCGGCGAGGGCGACCTTTCCGGCGACGGCGGCACGCTTGGTGAGGCTGCGCTTGTAGGTGACGCAGTAGTTGGAGTTGAAGGTATCGCCATTGTTGTAGCAGTCGGCATAGGTGTCGTACTTGAAGGTGCCACGCAGGTAAGCGTTTGCGGCCATAGACGAGAGCCAAAAGATAATCATGAGGAGATCAAGGGACAGTACAGCCCAGTAGTTGTAGCCGCCACGGCACGCCTTGATCTTTTCCGAAAAGATGGCATAGAGTGCGATGATGAGTGTAAAGAGGCCCTGTTTTGTTAGTCGGTGACCAATGACTCAACAATCTTCATCAAAGTTCATAATGCGAGAGAAACATACGCAGACAAAGCCAAAGGCATAGGGACCCAGAACAAGGCCGTGCATCAGAAGACCGCCCATGACCATAATGAGGAGAGAAATGAATATCTGGAAACCACGAACAACGGTGACGGCCACGGGCGTGAAGAAGACGGGGTATGCGCCGGGCGTGCCTCCAGAGCCGCCAACCGGGGCAGAGTATCCGGTAGACATGGCGGGGATTTCCGGAGTTGTCGATGTGATATTGGTGTATAGGTTGGGGGTGTCGGTCAGTTTGTCTACAGTATCTATTTAGTCGTTATGGTGCTGTGTCGGTCGTGAGGTTGTCGATATCAAGTCAGGTTTCGAAAAGCTTGAATAAGGAAAATAAAACACAATTTCTGAAAAGAAAAACAAGGCGCATCGCATCTTTTAAAGAACTGCCCTCATGCGCATTAATTGACATGGCTACTCTGAATCCATCATATTCAGCTCCGACTGCCACCAGTGCCAAAGTGCAAAAAGGCGGCACAAGTGCCCTCTGTTCGCGCAGCTGGCCAACAGGAAACGAGAATACGGTCGAATGATGAGTCCCAAACGAGGCAAGCCTGCCGGCCAAGACACCAAGGCAGCTTTTAAGCTATTGGGGTGCGGTTGGGCTGTTTTTCTTTTCTTCTCTCCTTTTTCTAATTCTTGATTTGGGCAGTAGTTTTTTTTCGTGCAGACACTGAGACAGCCCTTGCAAGGCTGTTTTTTCTCCTTCGTGATTTGTTTCTTGTTTCTTGTTTCTTGAGTTCTCATCTACATCCATTTACTCAGTACAGTGAACATCGAGCCCAAGACCAATCTAGTACTGCTCCGGCCGAGCAAATATCCGGCGGCTGAGGGCCAGCTCACTGTTAGCTGCAATAACCTTGTTGTTGCCTCTTGGCAGGCCTAGGTCTCGACATCAACTGTCTTCTCGGGGGGAACACTCCAAGAGACAGCCTGTCTCGCCTGCAATAGACTCTAGATCTCGCTGATGATCGCCTAATATATTCCCAAATCTTGCCAATTATTAGGTTGCATTTTATTGTCACACTCACTTCCAGCCGCACGTGGAGTGGGCCACCCTTGCTCACGCCTACAAAGTATTCTCTACTTCGCACGTTTATCCTTCCACTATCTACAGAGCAACTGCCTTTCTTTACAGAGTACTTTGGTTCTCGTTTCATTGTCTTCACCTTCGCAACTCTACCGTCAGTTTATCTCAGTTTTCGACTCGTTTTTCCCACTCGTATAGCATGCATCTGTCGGAAGAAAACAGCGACAGCGACACCAACAAAACAAGGTTCGGTCCACTAAATAACGTTCCTAAAAGCTTGGCTGGTCTTGTAAGCGCGGTTAGGTCTGGTTTTAGCGGGCATTGGAAAGGTTAAATCTACTTTAACCGATATTGTTTGGCCCCATAAGGCCTGCCAGGCTTTCACATCCAGAGAGGTGCATATGCACGCACGGGGGCTGTGTAGAGTGGCACTAATTATTCTCGATAAATCTAGCCAGTCACCGGCGTGAGAAACAGCCACCGGCAGTACACCGCCATCAAACCTAATTTGACTTCAGTACCTTTATTTCCGGGCAGAGCCTCATATTCACCCAAGATGCAGTAATGGTTTTCAACTTACATGTTGAATCTAAACCGTTACGCTACCCAATGTATAAGGTCTGGGGTGGGTGGGGATAGAAACAGCAACACCACCGATTAAAGATTTCCTTCCGACTAGAAAAATGTTTTTATTCTAATATTTTTTAAAAAAGAGAACAGAGAGACAACCAGCGAGGAGAGTCTCAAAGGGGAGAACAGATAACACTAATTGTCGTTCATCGCTAGCCAGAAGGCACCCCGAAACATCCCCAAATCAAATAAACAGCACAGAAATTCTCTGGGGTGGAGGGGAAAACAATACAATAGACCCTCTTTGCCAGCCAAAAAGCTGCCCGACAGATTCCCAAAACACAATAAAGACCACGAACAACAAGGGAAATCTCAAAGAGGGATGCACATAATAAACATAAACCTCTTCGCCAAGCCAAATCGCTCCCCGAGAACTCCCAAAATCAAATTAAAAAACACTCAGTCAAACCACCACCCTACACGACATAGGAACCACAGGAAACACATGCGTCATACGCTTCAGCCCTTGCGATGGCATCCTTGTATGAACAAGGCAGTCTGGCCGGGTTCGCATCTTCACAGTCGTGAATATGATTCAAGTACTTTCTGGCTGCAAACCATGCAAGCTTGAAGCCGAGCAGCTGGACTCTTCTGTGCACACAATCGTAGAGACGATGAAAGGGCTCAGTAAGGTGGTGGTGGCCGTACTCGTCGTCCTCCTAGTTCGCCGAGCTGGAGCTGGGCAAGTCGCCATCCAGTTGGATCACGAGAGCCTCAGCGGCATCGACAATGGGCTTGACAAGGGCAAGGACGGGCTCGAGACCGACCTTGCCGGCAATGAAGTTGGAGAAGGTTGTTACTTCGGTGATGATCTTGTTGGCCTTGAGTAGCAGGCAGATGCCGTCACAGGTAGGGTCTGAGGCGGTTTGTTTGAGGTTGGAGGGGGTCTTGACCTTGAGCCCGAGGTGCTTTACAACATGGGTGGTAGCCAGGAGGGCCTCGTGGGCTAGAGTGGCGGGGCCAGACACGCGCTCGACAATGCGCTGCACATGCTCGGGGGTGAATTGGGGCAGGCTGTGGTTGCTAACCAGAGTGCCTATAGACAAGTTAGCTAGACATGATATGGCAACTAGTAGAGTACTTGTGCTGTGACTTACCAACCAGCTGTCCAAGGGAGACAATCTCGTTCTGGACAAGGTCGAGGATCTTGGAAGCGTTGTTTAGGTACTTGTTGGGTATGGTGACGATGATGTGGCCATCGACGACGGAAATATCGTGGGTAGTTGACAGCAAGGCAAGAGCATCGCTGGCAATCAGAATATCCGCATCATGACCGGAGATGATAAAGCTTGTCTCTGTGTCCTCGGCTAGAGTGACAACAGGCACAGAGCTGTCTTCGCCATCCGTAGTCTCATTAGCAACGGGGACGGTGCTGAAGCTGATGTCGCCCGCGGACTGTGCGTCAGCGACTTGGGAAGCTGGGGCGGCTGAAGGGGAGGTAGTAGGAGCGATGGAGGATGCGTCAGAATATACTTCAGCAGACACAGCCTGGGCGATGCCAGTGAAAACAGCAATAGCTGCTAGGCCGAGAGCGTAAATCATATTGATGGATTTTAGGTCAGAATGGGGAGTAATTGATGTTTATCTTCACGAGGAAGAGTTGAAAGATGATGAGAAAGAAGGATGAGAAAGGAGGATGAGCAAGGGGAAGGGAAAGGGGAAAATATAAACTTCAAAGGAAGTGAAGAGGGAAGGAAGAGGGAGGAGGACGAGGACCAGGATGGCAGGAACGACCGACTCTTTTATGCCTGTGGAAGGGGTATTTTTGAATCATCGCCACCATAAATTTTGAGCCTTTACCACGACTAATCCCAGATCTTGATGAAAGGATGTTCTTTTTTTCAGTTATTGTGTGCGTCTGACCATTAATGGCTTGATGTTTGGGTACTTTTATTAGTTCTTTGCCAGCCTTGCAACGTCTACTCGCAAGTCTAGTATGATTCGTGTAATTGCCTAATCAGGCATGTGGGTACAGTCCTTCCCGCTATCGTACATTTAGTAACACCGCAAATATGCGTCTTCTAAATGCGTGAATAGTACGAAATGCCCTAACCACACCGGTGCGTCTACTAAACGAACTACACACAAATCCACATCTCACTACACCAACAACCAACGAATAACCAACGAATGAGGGCATAAGATATTATTATTATTAAGAAAGATGCCTTGTCTCCTCGTCTGTAACACGTCAAATATCCTCTTGCTGTAAGCTCACTGGACCATCGGTATTATAGTAGCCAAGGGAGGCCCTATATAGCCTCTTCTTTGATAGATGATCCATAGAGTTCCGCTGGTGGCGATCTGCCGTACTCATAAGGCTTCTCGCCGCCATGCATCTCATAGATTTCAGACTGACGACGTGATGATGGTCGTGAATACTTTGATGGCCTCGATGCCGCCGACGTGCCTGACAATGCCGACACAGAGTAGGAGTGCTTGCTGTCGTACGTTTGTGAGGTCACAGACCGCACAGGCGGCATGGCTCCGGCATAGTATGCCTTGGTCGGTGCCGGCAAGCCAAAATCGTTGTCGCCACGCTGGTAAGGCGGCAGTGTTTCTGCCATGGAGGCGCTTGGTTTATCGCCATCGTCGTCAAAGTACTTGTTCATCAGTGCCTGCTGTGTCTTTTTCTGCTGCGCCTGTTTTTCTCGGTGTTTCCTCAGCCAGAACCACGCCAGAATGCCCATAGCTGCGACGCACACACTAACACCCGTTGCCACGCCTGCTGTCGCGGCCGTGCTCAGCTGGTGTGATGCCTGATTGGTGCTATTGGACGCGGCTGCGGCTGCGACAGACAGAAAATTTGGGTCACAGTCGCCAAAGCCCGACTGGCAGCCGGCCTCGCAGTACGCAGCGGCGGCGCCGCAGAAGCTAAACTGTGAACAGCAGTTGCCAAATGACGAGCCAAGGCACGTTAGATTGCCGCCGCAAGTCGCGTTGGTCGACACCTGGAGGCCGCTGGCCTTTTCTTCCTCATCTCCATCATTACTATCGTCGTCGCTACTGTCACTTTCGCCATCGCTCTCGCTCCCTGTATCGTCATGGCTGTGGTCCTTTTCGTTGTGGACAGGTGTTGTGGCATTGGTCAATCCAGCCCCAGGCGACAGAATGACAACCCCGGGGCTCGGAAATCCGGAATCTGTGCTGTTGAACTGGAAATCGGACCGCGCCGCCTTGAACGCCAGAGTATACTGCGACGTTGCGTCGAGTTGTGCTTGCGGCACGTGAACCGTCCAGTTGAATTCGCCGTCTGATGAAATATTGACTTGTTCTTCTCTGTTAGATGCTTGCTTGTTTATCATCAAATGTGACATGTAGACGTACTGGTGATGAGTTGTGAAAAATGAAAATTGGCAAAGTCGGTGGAGGCCAGCCAGAGGTCGACTGTGTCGTTGATATTGCCGCCCTCCCATTCCAAATTCACCCAGTCGCCTTCTCGCAGTGTTGTTGTGAATGGTTTCTGTGCTGCACTCGGGACTGTCCATACTGGCGATTCTTTTGTTTTTGACTCTGTCGAAGAAGATCTTTCAGATAGAGGTATTGACCGGGCTGCCGGCGCCGCGGGTGAGAACCTCATTTTTGATGTAGATATATGTGCAAAAGAGATGGCAAATAATCTTGGCCAAAACGAAGTTCATGCGAAAATAAAAAAGAGGCAGTGCTAAATCTATATAGAAGAGACGGACTTGATACGCTTTACTTGATGGCCGGGTTATTATTATCAGGTACTATCACTCCTATTCTAACAACATCCTCACGAAACACAGCTACGACTCTGCCCAGCGTTTCCATGCATTGTTTCGATTGTTTCGATGTTCAGCTCGGCGTTTGGCAGGGCCTCAACTGTAGGGGGCTTCTCGAAGAACGAACACAGCTTGAGGATAGTCGGGGAACTGTTCCATTGAAACTTATCGCAACAGCGAATAAGCGGAAGGAGACCAAGACGGAGTAGCATCCGAAAAATTGCTAGACAAATTGGGTAGAAGTGCCATGGCCAAAATGTTTCAACAACACTGAAGTCCAAGTGGCGATGGAACTTATTGTTACAGGGGGTGAGATGGCGATGTAATAGGGGCAGTGTTGAGATTTCTACTCGTTCTAGTGGCAGACAGTGTTGCTATCAAAGCGCCTTTGGTGAAACAACGGGGCGGCTGCCCCTACAGCAGAGTGTCACAGGTCACTTGGCATCCAGGAATACGGTGGGGTTTGGCAGTGGTTCTTTTGCGGACATTGGCTATTCCCAAGTCATCTGATTAACTAGAAAGAAACTCAACATCAAAGACAAAAGCAATCCAAGCACGATCAATCTAACAGAAGAATCAAGATGCTTAGATCGGAGAGATGGCTGGCCCAAAGTTGCTCATCACCGGCACCCTTGGCGAGTCAGATACTCCTATCCCTTTAGAACTCGGTTGGATATCTCATCCGTGCTTTCATATCCCGCAACTGTGTGTCGCCCAAAGCCACCAGCGAGTTCAACCTCAAGTTTTCGTCGTAGGGCTCATCCTCGTCTATATATTCAAAGTCATCCCCATACCCCACCTTCACATATGTGTTCCCAAGCAGAATCGGCGCCGTGTTGATGTACAGGCTCTCGTAGCCACACGCCGGCACATCAAACGTCTCGTGAAAGGCCGACAGGTGCGGGTAGCGCTCGCGGTGCCCGTCCAGCCAGCGGTGCGCCCGTTCATGCACGGGGCTGCGTGCAAACCGCTGCAGCCCGTCGACGTCCCGAAAGTACATCACGAGGAAGATGGTGTCGTTGGATGCGCGCTCACCGCCGCGAAACAGGTTTGCGCCCAGCAGCCCAAAGTCTGTGCCGCCATCGATGCGGTCGTCCTCGAGTGCCTTGATGGTGGCCTGAAAAAGCTTTGTCATTTCGAACCCGCCGGGCGCTAGCAGTCCGAGGGGGTGGTTGAAGCGCGCGCCGAAGTGGAAGACGACAACGCCGGTTTTCCGTTCATCTTCATCTCCACATCCCAAGATCGCAGTCGAACGGCCAAGCACTGCTTCGTCGATGCATGGCTTCTTGTAAGAATCTATCGGAAATAGCCGCACGGCCATCTGGAACGCTGTCGTCGTCCAGGAGAAGCTCAGGAGCGCCATTGCAGGCACGTAGCACCACGGCTGCGGCAGTCCCATGCAGAGAGCAATCTGCGCGGCAGCTCCGATGGCGAGGAGTGTGTGCAGTCGAAACGCATCCTTGATTATGTACTGTTTCTGTTAGATGTTGAGATAATGGGCGGAAGCTGAGGCTACTCACACTGGCCGTGATGTTCGTCCACGTGCTAAGCAACCGATCTGACATTGGAAAGACCCTAAACAGCATCATCATTTCGTCCTGGTCTTTGCCGTCCGTCATGTTTTGTCTTTGCTGGTTTCCAACTTGTTTTTGCTTTTGTTGTTGCTTCTGTTTTCTCTTCTGCTTCTTCCTCTGCTTCCTCTTCGCTTGCTCGGTCGGCATTGTGTCCCCTCGCTCAGCTTCTTCGAAAAATTGTTTTCTGGTCTATGTTCGTGTTCGCTTACTCTTCTCCAAAGACGGCAGAACACGGTTGGGATGCACACGCACAGATGGTGGTATAAGTCTAAGATCCATACCATGGCGGGCTGACTCCAAGTTGAATTCACTCCAAACGGCTGGTGATTTCACGCGCTCGTTTTTGTTTGCTTCCCATTTGGGTTAGTAAATGCACACAAATACGTGAATGTGCTTGACTTGGTGCAAATCTGTGTGAATCGATTTCGTCTGTATGTCAGACGAGATTCGTCCTTAACTTCACTATCTGTTGTTGAATCGTTTATTCTCCGACTAAGACGGCCCAGGCGAATGGCGTCGCACTGCCATCCGCGGTTGCATCAAGCGGCTAGCTTGTGCACGATGCAAATGTAGATACAAATGCTGACGTTGGACGTAGAAGCTGCATACTCCAGCCCCCAAATTTACTAGCTTAAGCTATATTTTGAGTTGTGTCTAGTTTTGTCTTTACTCTTGTCGTCACCTTTGTCTGAATCTGTCACAAACCGAACGACAGTTGACTGCGACACATTCTCGGTGAGGCGATACACACTTGACTGACAGGTCTCGTTACACATCTTTTGATTGAAGTAAAGATAACTAAAAATGAAAACTAGACACAGAACAAAAGAGAGTGAAACTACGCACTCTTTTGACTAGCTACCCAGTTGTCGACATCCTTTTTAAAATCCGGTTTATACAACCACGTCAGATCAAACGGCTCGCGCGATGCCCCGGTCGTAAACGCAGAGTCGCCCACAGGCATCCGCCGCAGATCAATCTGGTGGTTGAGCGCAAACACCCGGTCGACGCGCGCCTGGCGGTACTGCTGCCAGAAATCCAGAGATGCCTGCGGATCGCTGATTTCAGTTGCGCGGCCAAGCAACAGCGCCAGAATATACACATCCTCGAGGGCTTGGTTGATGCCCTGGCCGGCCGATGGTGGAATTGCATGCGCCGCGTCCCCCAGAATAATCACACGCCGCGACGACGAGGCCCAGCGGTCGAGCTTGGGCACCATGTAAAACGGCCACACGTTAATTTTGGCCGGATCAATTTGCGAAACGGCGTTTTTCACAATCGTGGGAAAATACTCGGCGGCATCTTCCTGCAGAAATGCTACCGCAGCCTCTTTGTCGGCAGCTGCACGCTCCCACTGATCGCGTTCACTGTCCAGCACGCGCCGCTGCTTGCCAATCAAGACCTCCGACCCGTCTGCCTCCTGCGGTGCAATCACAAAGGCACCGTGCTCTGGGGTTACAATGGTCACGGGGATGTGGTAGTTGCCATCCGCGGGGAGCTTGAGCTGGGCCGTGGGAACGGCCGCCGTGATGCCTGCCATGTTGAGGAACTTGGGCTCAAGGTCGTGATACAACTGCTTGCGGACAGTAGAGTGAATGCCGTCAGCCCCCACGACAAGACTCGCCGTCTCTGTAGAGCCGTCCACAAATGCAAAAGTGGCGCCGTTGTCGCCCTCCTCGCTAACAATGTGCGAGAACTTGCGGCCAAAAACAATGGGAATACCTCTGTTTCTCAATGCTACCAAAAGAGCATTGATCAGCTCGTATCGGTAGATCCGCAAGCCACTGTAGCCATACTTTTCCACACTACCAAACTCGTACGTCTCGGTAACGTTCTCATTTCCATCACGAAAATCGAGCCGGTCGAAGCTGTAGCCGCGGGGCTCCACAACACTGTACATATCCAGGGCATCCAAGACACGCAAAGCATTAGGTGAAAGCATCACGGCGCCGCCAATGTTGAGGGGCGCTGGCCGCGACTCGTAAACAGTCGATTTGATGCCCTGTTGATGGAGGGCCAAAGCCAGAGTCAGGCCAGACAGGCCTGCTCCGATTATAGCAACATGAGAGGTTGACATGATTGATGTATATCTTAGATGGGCTGGTAGTCCTGATGGATTTGGAAAATTGAAATGGATGTGTGTCGGGAAGATTGTGTTGATGATGCCAAGGTCATTTCCTCGTCGACAGCGGCCTGCCTTCTCTTATACTTCTTTCTCGCCGTACACCCGATATCTTCATTTTCGTCCATAGATTGGAGTCATCAACTCCATAATATTCAAGTCGTCTTTCCTGGCCGGCATTGTATCATGCCTCGAAAGAAGCCGTCAGACGGGGATAAGTGACTGTCCCCCGAATCGCCGGTGTGCTGTCAGAAAGATGATGATGACTCCACTTTTCGGTGTTAAAGACAGAAACTAGCCAATCAGATCTCACAAGATAACTACACCTCTTAAGCCCGTCTACAACACCCGTACTCCGTCATTTTTAACGGCCATGCTGCTCTTGAATATTTCACTGGGCTTGCATTCATTTTTCAAGTTCATCAGGGGTTTCTTGTTTTAGTATTAACAAATAAGTCACCTAGAAGATCATCATACATCCGCAGTGACAAACTTCCTATAGCAGGGTCATCAGCTGGAGTTGTCGTGACGCAAGTTGCTCAACAAGAGCTCGAGGAAAGTGACAGATTAGCTGGCTATATGGGCTTACATCAAGGCCTCCTATTGAGATTTCTTTTAGCAGTAAACATCCAGTGACGAGGTGTCTATTGTTTTGTATATAAAGTAGAGCCTTGGCTACATTTCTGTAGCTAACGACCAGCAACAACAACAGCAAACAACGATCACCGAAGACATTTCTACAACAGCCTTTCACTTCATTTTTTAAAGAAAAAGTTCGAAACCTTACTAACAAAACCACAATGGGAGAAATCGAGGTCTTTGTTGTCGGATATCCCGCAGATGATGGTAAGAAGAAGGGCAAGAAGAAGTAGTCAAGCGGGATTACTACTGGCCTGTGGGCTTTGACTCTGACAATTAGATAGACTAGATCTGTCTATACTCAGTAAACTCTCACTTCACTTCTTGAAAAATAAGAACTTTTAACCTTCTGGCTTTTGTGATAACTCTCGTCGTCGTCGTCGTCACCTCGCGTCTTGTCTCGGCCGTACGACCTTGATCGCCTCGCAATGTGACACTGATCTAGATGTCTTCTATGCTTTGTAGGTTTTCATATGAAAAATGGAATCTTTGTCAGTTGATCCGTTAATAAACAGTAAACCGAACCTCGCTTACGTGAGGTATTTCCCCGTGAGGTCGTTCCTTGTGGTGCGCTTACGCGGTTGCTCCTTCCGCCTCCCGTCACCGGTGATAGAATCCTGATCACGAGTCTGATTCTTCAACGATTAGTAATAGGTCTGTTGGTCTAGTGGTATGATTCTCGCTTAGGGTACACCCTGAGTTGCAAAGCTTGCGAGAGGTCCCGTGTTCGATCCACGGACAGACCCCAATTTTTTGGCTTTTAGCAGTTGGCTTAAAAGTTTTCTTTTTGTGCTTTCACGTTAATTTTGTACGAAACTGTACGTTTTTATTTCGATCATTTTTACATTGTATTTTTATTCTTATTTTCGGAAATGTAGTTTTTCTACAAAAAAAAAAGAATATTAAACAAATTAATGTACAATTTGAATGCCAATCTACATCAAAGAAACCGAGAGTATCACAAATTAATAATGGAAACAGACATGACGTAGGCAATAGTATATTTGCTCAATGGCTGATCAATCTATCTAGTAAAACTTTTAAAATTTCCCGCTCATGCAACGCACATATCGTCATCATCATCTAGTAGACCTCTAGGACATAGCGGCCCTCCTCCTTGAGGCGGTCAATCTCCTTGACAGGGTCGACCTTCTTGCCGCTGTCCTTGGCCTCCTTGGCAATGGCCTCCATCAGGACGTCCGTCAGGTCGGGCACGGGCCAAGTGGGACCGCACAGGAAGAAGGCACCCTCCTCCTTGATGTACGCCTTGATGACGGCGTCCATGCTCTGCCGCATGCGGTCCTGGATGTAGATCTTCTCGGGCTGGTCACGCGAGAACGCGGCACCCAGCAGAGTCACGACACCGGAATCCACGTACGCCTCCCACTCCTCACCGTACAGGTACTCCTCGCGCTGGTGACGCGAGCCCATGAACAGCAGGATCGAGCCGATCTCCTCGCCACGGGCCTTCTGCATGGCGCGGTACTGCACAAAGGCACGGAACGGCGCCAGACCGGTACCCAGACCAGCCATGATCAGGGGAGTGGTCGACTTGACGGGCAGCTTCATCACCGACGGCTTGACCGAAACAGTGACCTCGGCGCCGACAGGCAGCAGCGACAGGTAGCGCGACGCGTTACCCCAGCGCTTGCGGCCCTTGGAGTCCACCCAGTCGACGACGACAATCATCAGCGACACGTGGGAGGGCGTGACGGCCTGGGCCGACGCAATACTGTACTCACGGCGCTTGCTGGGGGCGACAATGCGGACCAGCTCCTCGATCGAGGGGTGGGCCGACTTGAACTGCTCAAGCACGTCGACGTACGACACGGTGTCGACCTCGGACAGCTTCTTGAACTCCTCGGTGCCCTCCTTGCCGCCCAGGGCAGTCAGCTTGGCGCGCTCGGCATCGTCGGTGGCATACTCGGCCAGCAGCTCGTAGAAACGCTTGGGGGGCTTGCCCAGAATGTCCAGGTTCTGGACCAGGGCCTGGTAGGCAGTGCGGGTCTCGAAGACGTTGTTGTCGTCGCGCGTGGGGACCTGCACCAGGGTGTTGGGGGCAATGCCGTAGAACTGGATGAACTCCTCGACCAGGGCCTTGTCGTTGTCGGCGTGCACACCCAGGGCCTCACCGATCTCGTAGGTGACACCGGAGGTGCCGAGGTCAAACTCGATGTGGAAAATGTTACGCTCGTAGTTCGAGGGCGTCAGGCGGCGGTTCTCGGCGACAGTGACAACGGCAGTCTTGACAGTCAGGTCAGGACGCAGCACAGCCTGGGTACCGTAAGCCTCCTTGAAAGCGAAGCCCTTGGCAGCAGCCTGCCAGTCGCGGACCTGAGTAACAGGCTCGAGCTCGGTCTTGTCAAAGGCAGCAAAGCTGGAAGCCTTGACCGACTTGACCAGGGCAGGAGCGACAAAGTCAGCGGGCACCTCGGCCCACGACTCGGGGATCTCGACAGTCACGAGGGACTGGGCAAGAGCCTCGGCGGCCTCCTCGGCCGACTTGGCGTCGTTGATAGCCGAGCCCAGGCGGGTCAGGTCCTCGACGGTCAGCTCGGGGTGCGAGACCTGCAGGAAAGCAAGCTCCAGCAGGATCTTGGCGTGCTCCTCGACGGCAGCGACAGCGGCAGTGTCCAGGGCGTACAGCTTGGCCTGCTTCTTGAACAGGGCCTGGCGGACGTTGGCGGGGATGCGCTTCTCGACCTCGTCGGCCTTGAAGTTGGGCAGGCGAACAATCAGCGAAGCGCCAGCCTTGACGCCAGCGACAATGTCAATGCTCTTGAACAGCTTCTCCTCACCGACGACAGTGACGTCAGCGGCCTCGACGGCAAAGGGAGTAGTCAGCGACTTCTTGGCCTGGCGGATGTCGGTGCGCACAACACCACCCTCGATCAGGTTGTCGTGGGTGCTGTGGGTCGACACGTTGACGCCGGGCTGCTCAGCAATGACGCGCGAGAGGGCAGCGGGCGACGAGATGGCAACCGAGTTGTCGACGTCGTAGAAGGTGTACTGCTGGGCCTGCTCGGGGACGAGGGCGACAGCGTACAGGGACTCGTCAGTGTCGGAGCCGGCCTTGCCAGCTAGCTTCTGCAGGACGGAAGTAATGAAAGCAGGGGTGACGGCCTCAGAGGCGGCGTACTTGACGTCGGCAATGGCAGGGGCCTCGGACCACTTGCTGGAGAAAGTGGTGGCAGCCAGGACGTCAGAGTACAGGACAGACTGGGTGGCAGTCTCCTGGACAGCAATTTCGTTCTGGACCTGGCCCAGAACAGCAATGCGGCGCACGGTGGCGGGGAGAACGCTCAGGAAGGCCTCCTCGATGAAGGGGCGGTAGATGCGGACGTTGACAGCGCCAACCTTGTGGCCCTGGACGGCCAGGCGGGCAACAGTCTGGGCAGCCAGCTGGGCCTCGACACTGCCAAAAGCGACAATGACGGACTCGGCCTCGTCGTGGCCGTGGTACTCAAAGGGCTGGTAGGCAGTGCCGAGCTCGGCGTTGAAGGCCTGCAGCAGCTCAAGGATCTGACCGGCGTGGTCGAGACGCTTGCTAATGGCACGCTCACGGGAAGCCAGGTTGCTGAAAGCCTCGGCAATGTGAGCCTCGCTGAGCGCATCGGTCACACGGACAGTCTCGCGCGAGGTGCGCAGACCATCGTAGACGTGCAGGGTGGGCAGGATCTGAGCAGCAAGGGTAGCGAACAGAGCAACGTGCTGGGCCTCAGAGGCCGAGGTGCTGGCAACCAGGCCAAGGCCGAGCTCCTCCGCGGTCTGCAGAGCAGCGCTGTAGTCGCTAACAAGGCCATCCTGAGCAGCGTAGTCGAGAGCGGCAACGTGGGCGACAAAGGGGCTGGCGACGCCGTAGAGCAGCGAAAGCTGGTCAAGCGAGGCACGCAGCTGGCGCAGACTGGCCGTGGGGGCGATCAAGGTCTGGGGGAACGTGCGCTTGGACTTGTCAAAGTCCTCGGAGAACAGGTATCCAAGAGCAAAGGCACCGGCACCGGCACGGGTCTGCAGAGGCACGACAGTGGTGGTGTCGCCATGGACGTTCTTCTCGTCCTGGGCCTGCCAGTGGCGGGCAGCGACGTCCAGGTCAAAGGTCTCGGGGGAGTAGGCGAAGATCTTGTCGGACAGCTTGTAGGCGACCTGCTGGACGAGCAGCTGGGCGGTGGCATAGGTCGGGCCGTTGATGGAGGCCAGGGGAGCCGTGACGGGAACGTCCTTGAGGTTGAGCGAGCCCTCGGGGGCGTCGACAGCCGGGCTGCCGGTAGATTCCTCGTGCTTGAGCTGCATTGTGTGGCTGCAGGGGTGGTAGACGAGTATGAAGGGTGAGGATGGAGTAGGAAGGAAGAAGAGAAGCAGCAGAGACAGAAAACCAGAACACAAGTAGAGATATCAGAGACACCCTGCGCTAGTCGTCGTCGTCTCGAGGTGATCCAATCCCGACGTGGCAAAAGCCAATAACGACGAGTTTTTTACAGTGTATCCCGGCAGAACACTAACACATTGGATTCGCTAGCCCGGCGGCCTTCGCGAGCCGGGGTCGCCATTAGACAATTTAGGCCGTTTAGACCCAAATCCTGGGGCAACTCTGCACGTTCTCACAGCGCTGGCCTTGTCGCCATACCAAAGACGGCTTTGTCGCAAATTTGCAATGATGAAAGTTGCGATCACGCAATGGCGCTAGGCTGTTTTGGGCTAGTTGCCAGGGACAAGTGCCCGGCGGTTCGGCAATCGGTATCTTGTAGCATCTCAGCCGGGTCACGTGCACAACTTCAATTCGATCGCTCTCATCAGATAAGATCGCATGGAAGCGTCGTCATAGGGATTGGAAATATATTACAGAGTTGGGCATTATGCATGAAATAAAACGTGAAAAATATAGAATCACAGAGCAACCTCGGTCTCCGTAGCCTCGACCTTCTTAGGCTTCTTGCGCAGTGTGTGCAGGTTGGGCGGCTTCTCGAGACCAAGACGCTCCCGCAGCTCAATGGCATCCGTCATCAGCTCCTTCTCCCAGTACACATTGATGATGGGTTTGGCTTGGCGCGCACTGCGAAGAGCCCATGGAAGGAAGATGGTGAAGAACCGATGGCGCTCCTCGGGCTTCAAGCGCGCGACAGCGACGAGGCTGAGGCCCGTCATGGGCAGCCCGGTGTTGACAAACTCGAAAGCCTTGAGCGCGATCTCGCCCTCGACATACTGCGGTGGCAGGCCAAGAACGGCGTGGTACAGGTCGTGGCACTCGCGGTAGCGCTGCACGACATAGGCGGACTCGGGGTCGTCGACGTAGCGGACGACATCGCGCACATCGGGCGACATGTGGTACCGTTTGCGGAAGTGACCATAGACATAGCCGACGGTGTTTTTGGGCATGGCCAGCAGCTCGTCGAGCGGCAGCGTCTCTGAATTGATGCGTGGCTTGTCGCGCAGGATCTGGCGGCCGACCGGGTCGGCAAGCATTGTGTCGCGCAGGCGTTGGGCTACCGGGCCTGCTGACACTTCGCCAAGTGTTGCAATGAGATCTTTCTGGTCAGTATGCATTAGACATTTTAGCTTGCGTTGAGTCATACCAGCTCTGCGGGGGTTCAGAAAGGCGCCAAAGGCAGAGCCCAGGGTCAGCGCGCCCTTCTCCAGCAGCGTCAACGGCACATGGCCTTCGTAGTTTGGAGGAGGCCGGTTGAGCACTGAGAATGCGCGGACGTCGGCAGTTTTTGAAGCTGAAGCCAGTACTGGCCGAGCAAGGCGGCAGCTCCGACTTGATATTGATCGTATTGAGGCCATTTTAACTGACTTGTGCGTGTCAACGATGACGGAGGGAGACCGGAGCATGCCTGAGATCGGACCACATCTGATACGATAAAAGCTCACTCGGTGGGCCGTTTGATCTTATCGCACGTGACAAATCACGCGCTACTTACACGGCCACTACAACATTGGCATCTTGACGACATCTATCATTACTCTCTGGAATCAAGACATAGCATTGTTTTGTTTTCTTATTCAATGTGTCAATTTATTTTCAAAATGTACTTTCAAACTTGTACTACATCACCTGCAGCATCGACGTGGCCGTCATGCATAGGCAAGATGATATGCAACGACGATTCTGCTACACATCACGAGGAGGTCCGGCAAATGGATGGTAAATGTATTGCAACGGTCTGCCCGTCCGGGATCTAAGGAAGTGTGTATCTGTGAGCTCAAGTCCTGTGTGTAGGATGCGGTGGCTGCACTCGGCAGCTGAATGGGGGCCAAAAGTCCAGTGGACAAGGCTGTCTCGTGAGCGGGGAGTGTCTTGCTGCGTCTCTGTACCACACACCAGGGGAAGACTATCCCCGGCAGGCTATCGTAGGCAGTTCACAGCTTGGCTGTATTCAAGTTGTTTCAACAAATTACCTATTGAAAGGTGCACTCAGATGCGTCTAGGTGCATGTTAGGTGCACACGGCTGCATGACACAGCAGCGACTAGCCAAGATTGCAGCGAAGCATCGGCGTCAATGGCTGTTGGGCTGTACAATGTGGCACCAGCTAATAGATTGTTCATCATAGCGTAGCACACACATTGGGGTGTTAACATTGCTTATCGTGGCAACGGGTCTGGTAACGCTGTCTTATTAGAGAGAACAAATCACCGAAATCAAGGTTGCTTTTCACCTAGTCTGGATGAAGTCATTTGCATCTTTAGTATTCCCTATCTCTATAATTGTGTGTTTCGGAAAATGTTACTCGTACTTACAAAGGTAGTAATTTCCGTCCACGTCAGTCTACTACCCATTTGGTGAGCTGCTCCGGAGACTGAACTCTCGGCAAGCACACATGATATGGGTCATACAGGCCAGTTACGGATAGCTCAGCCACAGTTTGAATTATGGTGGAAGTCATAATAAATATGATCAATATATTCAGCCGGGAGACCATATGTGGTACTGCCCGCTTTGAAGCTTCAGATAGTGTGCAGCTTTTCAAGATTTCGGTAGACTTTTAATCAGATTTGGACCCGAACTTTGCCAGAAGCGGACCAACATTGTCGCATGGGCACTGAAATATCAATGCTGACAAGCTAACTCGAGTTTCTAGTCTGAATTTAGTAACGATATGTAACAGTAGCTACTGATGGAGAGTAAAATCAGTATTGTGATGCATGGCGTCTCGTGAGCGCTGTTGTGGACGGGCGCACACCTTTCAATGCAAAGTAGTTTGGATTTAGGCAAATCACTCTTGAATATCAGTTTTGGCATTTAGATAAAATGTATATATTCGCTGACGGGGAAAATGCGAGAGGCTGCTTGGAGAAACCAGAAACCAGAATGACACGAGGAATGTCAGCAGTTTGGGCGAGTGTTGTCGAAACAAAACAAACGACACCAAGACAAACTGGCACGCGGTCACACAGCCCAGACAATCAAGACACAACACAGGCACAACCATCAGTATAGATTGCGATGAAGCATTGAAAATAAACTTTGATCTCCAGGGACACTTTCCATGACGGCAATCCAACAAGTGCGCACAAGAGGACATCCCTGGGCATGCTACCACACTGTAAAACAAAACTTATGCTTGTTGACCATGGATGATTCGTGCTTCAACAGCAAGACAACTCTAGGCCCGCGTGTCAATGTACATTCCTGTCTTGTTTCCTAATCTGTCCGTCGTATTCCTATTGCATCTCCTGTCCTATCTGCCAATCTCCAGGTCTTGTCTTGAAGATCGGCCCTGGCTTGGGCATCGCAATTTGCCAGAGACACGAGCGCAGAAACAGCTAGTGACAATTAAACGAGTCGAACAAAATTACTTTCAAATCACCGCTTGAATTGCGACTTCAACAGGATTGAAAAGATCATCTAGAAACGCCGAGAAGAAGTGCGTTCATTGTGCGTCCAGCGGTCACATCCAGGCGTCTGGGCGCATGACGGTGATGACTAATTGTCGCCAGTGCGCCCTTGGCAATCCCCTCCGTAAAACGCAGGCGCGATTTGTGCGGCGCCAGCCTAGCATTGAAAGTTTAAGCCTGTTTCGGCAAGGACGACGCAACCCTGCACCGTAGCTCCTTCTCCGTCAACCAACTTTACAGCATTGACGTCGACGTGCGTGCCTGCCTCCCCACCACTCACGGGTATCGACTGGCTCGCATCCACGCACAAACCGCTCACAGGCTACTGTTTCGGAACCTCACTTTTTCTCTTTGTCGTGTTTATAAACGTTTCTGCGCGCATTTTGCCATTCGCTCTGTCGCAACACGCACGTCTAGGCTGGTCTTTGGCTGCCGTCTTTCTTTCGCTTTCTTTTTTCTTCTCGATGATACCCTAGATTTCAAATCAAACATTATATTTAAGCCCACGCTGCTGACGATTCCATTCTTGTTTTCTTTCATCTATTCTTCAAACTTTCTCCCCACCTCTAGCATCTTCCTTATATTGGCGACAAACTCCCAGTCGATCCTCGTGTCGGACTTCCATCTGTCAACTGAGACCTATCTCATCTTTCAATCTACATACACGTCGCTATCTCGCCCCGACATTCCCTTTTTCGGATTGCGGAACCTTACATCGACGCATCATCTGCACGATCCGAGAAAGCCTAACACACATCGTCTAATATTTTATCGCCGCCACATCCTTGACATATTCAGCCTGATATACCGGGGTCCTACAGATAGAGTACCGCCGCCCTCGGCCCGCTGTAACTACAACCATTACGGTTGTCGTCGGACTTCTTTTTTTCCTTTTTTCTGCATTTTGCTCGCCTTTTGGTTGTTTGCACTTGCGTCATTCACCTCACATTCCCATTCTTGTTTCATCTCTTCACTCTTGCTGAATAGGATACCCGCATTGTGCACCATACTCGGCGCGCATCTCGGCATTCCTTGCACTACCTCTTCTACGCAATACATCTGCCATCCCGACAGCGACCACCTGTCCTTCTCGTCCTCAATCGCCCACTTTTCACCACTCTATCCCGATTGTTTCATCTAATCAACGATCGGCACCAGTGCGAGTGACGGACTTGCTCTCAGCAGACGCACAAGTTTGTGACATCCGCCCTCAGCTGGCATAAATTGCGATATCAAACCCCGAAAAGGCACCCGCACGAGGGAAAACAAGAACTGCAAAGTAGCGGGACGCACACGAGCACAACGAAAACTACCAGACGCCGTGCTAACCGGGCTCTTGCTGCTGTGCTGGGTTGTGTATTCTGAGTTCTGTGCTGCTTGATTGTTGTGCGTTGTACATCTTACTTTTGCCTCGACACGCCTCGACTCACCTCAATCTAGTCGGCCGATATTGCCACCCAAAGAAGAAACGATAGACGGCAGGCATTAATACTAGGGCGAAAGAGACCAAGACACGCTTCGTCATTGGCTCAGTTGTCTTCCCCGGACGATCTACTTCTATTATTACCTTATTTCAAAGTCGACAGCCCGTCACACCCCCCCTCTGACAGACCACTCTCCCTTTCACACCCTGTGTCTCTTCCACATTCTTCACACCCCTCTCCCTGTTTACTTTGAGCTGCCAGCACCTCAACATATATATCAACATGGCGCCGTCATTGACCAGGGCTGCTCGCCCTCTGTCCCAACATGCCATCACCACATCTATCCTGGTCGGCAATCTACACTGTCCTTCTTGCGTTGCCACCATCCGCGAAGTCCTACAAGAGGCCTGCCCCAAAGACATTCGCTGGGTATCTCCCAACATTGTCACCTCCGTCGTGACCGTGGAACACAATCCTGAAGCTTCTCATCGTGACATGGTCAATGCTCTTGTCGACGCCGGCTTCGATATCTGCAGTGTGACGTCCTCTACCGGAGACGTCATCTTCGACTCTGATCTAGCCTCACCGAGTATTGCCGAGCCCACGCCCAGCTCGCAGCCACACCACCTCGACGACATCAACGAAGACGACGCCGACGAAGACGGCCAGCACTCGCTGCCCGGAGACCCTAAGGAAAAGGGAAAGGCCACCGCAGACGCAGATGTAGATACAACAAACATGTCACCTTCAAAGTCAACCGCAGGCTCCTCTTGGGGTTTGTCTCCTCTTGTTCGCTGGATGAGTGGCCCGCACAGTGTTCGCGAACGTTCGTCTTCTCATGCAGACCGTCTTGTGCAAGCACATCTCAGCAACTGCGAACAGTGCCGCCAGCTACGGGACGACGGCAAGCCCACACCATCCACAACACACCACCAGACCATCGACGAGCACTCCAGCGACATTGCCGACGAAGCTACCCTCCACGAAGAAGATATCGGCAGCAGCAGAGGTAGCACTGATACCAACAACACCCGAGTAAGAAAGATATCCAACGCCGACTCGTCCAAGACGGCCCTGAACTCGCCCTCCATGGCCAGCAAGCCATTCGTGATGGTTGAGGACGAGGATGCACCTGCGAACCGGCCCATCTGGCGCGCCAATCTTGCTATTGGCGGCATGACCTGTGCAGTTTGTGTCAATGCCATTATCGATGGCCTCAAGAGCAGGGACTGGATCATTAAGACTACTGTCAATCTTATTTCCAACAGCGCTGCCGTTGACTTTGACGACAAGTCAAAGGAAGCTGAAATTGTTGAAGCCATTGAAGATCTCGGCTACGATGCGACCATTGATACGGTTGTGTGTCTCAACCCGCCAAAGCCCAGTGTCGCACAGCATACTGGCGGGAACAGTGCTGTGCAGGACAGCGAGGCTGTGTTGCACAAGAGAACAGTCGAGATTCACATTGACGGCCTCTACTGCGCCCACTGTCCCGATCGCATCGTGCGCAGTCTCGAGGGCTTCCGCCGCCCCTCGCTCGAGATTCTTACCAAGCCGACACCACAGCGGCCGATTATCAAGCTTGAATATGTCCCTGAAGCACCCGCCTTCACCATCCGCCATATCCTGGCCGCCATTGAGGCGAGCGATAATGCGCTCTCGGCCACCATCCACCACCCCCCCACACTCGAGCAGCGCTCCAAGATGATCCAGATCAAGCACCAGCGCCAGATCATGTACCGCGTGATCGGTACCGGTATCGTTGCCATTCCAACTTTTATCATTGGCATTGTCATCATGTCTCTGCTGCCATCGAGCAATCACGTCCGCATGTTCATGATGATGCCTTGGACCTCAGGCATCAGCCGTGCCCAGATGGCTCTCTTTATCATGGCCACACCCGTCTACTTCTTTGCCGCTGATATTTTCCACGTCCGTGCAGTCAAGGAAATCCGTGCACTCTGGAGACGCAGCAGCCGCACTCCCTTCTTGCAACGCTTCTACCGCTTTGGCAGTATGAACACCCTTATGAGCCTGGGCACTACCATTGCATTTGTGAGCAGTGTCAGCCAAATGATTGCCGCGGCCGTGCACGACGCCACAGAAGTCAGCGATGCCAACTTCTACTTTGATTCTGTCGTCTTTTTGACCTTCTTCCTGCTGTGTGGCCGCCTCATCGAGTCTTACAGCAAGTCCCGCACAGGCGACGCCGTGGAGATGCTCGGAAAGCTGCGCCCAACCACTGCCATTTTGGTCGAGGATGTGCCCGCCTCCCACAAGGAGAAGGAGGCCCTAGAGACTATCGAGTCTGTCAACTCGGTTGCCCAAGCGAATGGCAATGGTAACAAGACGGGTCGTGAGATTCAGGCCGACCTGTTGGACTTTGGCGATGTTGTGCGTGTGCTGCACGGTGCATCTCCGCCTGCTGATGGCGTCATTGTCCTGGGCAGCACCAATTTCGACGAGTCCAGTCTGACAGGCGAGTCTCGCCTCGTGTCCAAGACAGTGGATGATGCCGTGTTCTCGGGTACTGTCAACAAGGACGCGCCAGTGCTTGTGCGTGTCACCGGCACATCGGGCACCTCCATGCTCGACCAGATTGTGGCTGTTGTGCGCGAGGGACAAACCAAGCGCGCGCCCATGGAGCAGATTGCCGATCTGCTAACCACATACTTTGTCCCCGTTGTCACTCTGGTAGCCATCTCGACCTGGGTCATCTGGCTCTCGCTCGGCCTGAGCGGCAGAATCCCGGACCACTACCTCGATGTCAGCTCTGGCGGCTGGGTCGCATTTTCTCTCCAGTTTGCCATCTCCGTCTTTGTCGTTGCGTGCCCCTGTGGCCTCGGCCTTGCCGCTCCGACCGCTATCTTTGTTGCCGGTGGTATGGCTGCCAAGTATGGCATTCTTGCCAAGGGCGGTGGTGAAGCTTTTGAGAAGGCCAGCCGCATCGACTGTGTCGTTTTTGACAAGACGGGTACCCTTACCATGGGTGGTGAGCCGACCGTCACCGATTCCGCTGTGTTTGACTGTGCTGGCAACGAGATTGACGGTTCCGACACAGCTTCAGCCAACAAGAAGTCTGATCTGCTTGCCGGCCTCAAGGCCGTCGAAGAAAACAGCGGCCATCCTATTGCCAAGGCTATTGTCAGCTTCTGCTCTGCCGACGATGGAGCTTCGAGCCGCCGTGGCCAGGCAGACGATCTCAAGGAAATCGCTGGCCGTGGTATGCGCGCTACATACAACAACCAGGCCGGCCGCGACCGGTCCTTTGAGATTATTGTCGGTAACGAGGCTTTGATGAAAGACTATGCCGTCTCGGTCTCGGACCATGCTGCTGCACTGCTGCAAAAGTGGAAGACAGAGGCCAAGTCGGTGGCCCTGGCCGCCACGCGCCCTCTTGGTACTGGCGCTGCCGAGAACCAGGGCTGGGTCCTGTCCGCGGCCATGTCCATTGCCGACCCTGTTCGCCCCGAGGCGGCGTCCATTCTTGCTGCACTGCAGGCTCGCGGTGTTATTGTCTACATGCTGAGCGGCGACAATGCGGTGACTGCAGCTGCTGTGGCCCGGCAGCTGGGCATCCCGCCCGACCAGGTGATTGCCGAAGTGCTTCCCACTGAAAAGGCCGCCAAGATCCAGTACCTGCAGTCTTCGCTGCAGGCGCACACGACCATGTTTGGCCGGCCCGTCAAGGCCAAGGCTGGTGCTGACGCCGCCAAGACATCTAGCGGACGCCGTGCTGTTGTGGCCATGGTTGGCGACGGCATCAACGACTCGCCTGCCCTCACGCAGGCAGATGTCGGCATAGCTGTCGGCTCGGGCTCGGACGTGGCCATCTCCAGTGCCGACTTTGTGCTTGTGCAGTCCAACCTGCAATCCGTCGTTACACTCCTTGAGCTCAGCCGTACTGTGTTCCGGCGGATCGCGTTCAACTTTGGCTGGGCCCTTGTGTACAACATCGTCGCCGTGCCCATTGCGGCGGGTGCTCTGTACCCCATCCGCACATCATCAACGAGCCATGTGCGCCTCGACCCGGTCTGGGCGTCGCTGGCCATGGCGCTCAGTTCCATATCGGTGGTTCTGTCGTCGCTGGCCCTGCGCAGCCGCATTCCCGGTATTGGATTCCGCCCAACAAAGATTACGGTGCCTTCTATCCAGGACTCGGCATGATCTTCTTAGCCATATCTGTCTAGCTTTCTCCTTGTATATTTTATTTACGTTTCATGTCTACATATTAATTGATCTCTGATGCCCCTATTATTGTATAGCAAGTTGTTTTCATGTCCGTCTTGCCATAAGTTTGAATCATCGAAATATACATATAAATCTTGAATCCTTCAAATCGATAATATCACAACAAACGTAGCTTGATTTTAAAATATAAAAAAAGCATTTGCTTAGGATCATTCTCGATGTCGTCCTCGACATCACCATTGTATCAATGCGCGCGATGGCACTTACATATTGCCCCACTTATATCCTAGACCAGCCTCGACCCGAAAAAATTTCCCCAAATCTTTTCTCTTTTTTTTCTGCCAGGGCGGTGAATAAAAATTTACCCATAGCGCCCATTCTGCCACAATTCTGCCACATGTTGTGCCATCTTTTTTCTGCTTTTTGCTCTTGCGACCAGTCAGTGTAAGAGGAAGCAGCGACCGAGTAAAAAGTGCCCAATATACCCAACTTTCCGTTTTACGTTCCCAGCCTGGCCCTCTTTTTTTTCTCGCCATTTAATTCCTTCCTGTTTTGTCTGCATCTTTCTTCAGGTAGATTCATCCGCGACTCGTCTTCATGTCCGGAGCCCCCCCTGCTTGGCTCTTCTCGAAACCCGCCGTCGCATCGACATCGACACCGACACCGACACCGACATCTACCAACACCACATCTACCACAACTTCCAAAGCCGACAAGATGGGCAAGAGCGACAAGGTCTCCAAGAAGGAGTCGAAGAAGGTCTCCAAGAAGGACAGCAAGAGCACCCCCAAGAAGGCTGCCTCGACCGCTGCCGAGGTTGCGTCGCCGGCTCCTGAGCTTCTGGGCCTCGTCGAGACGTTCCTGTCCAAGAACGACTTCACCGACGCCCACAACGCCTTTAAGCAGCAGCGCGAGGCCAAGGGCTGGCCCAAGTCACCCGCCGCCGGCCAGTCGCTGGAGGGTGTCTTTGACAAGGCCAAGGGCGAGACCAAGGTCAAGGCCGAGGCTGAGGACAGCTCTTCGAGCGACAGCGACAGCTCGAGCGACAGCGACAGTGACAGCTCCAGCAGCAGCGACAGTGGCAGCGAGAGCGACGACGAGAAGGACGACAGCAGCGACAACGACAGCAGCGACGATGAGGACGAGAAGCCCAAGGCCAAGAAGGAGGCCAAGAAGGACGAGTCTGGCGATGTCGACATGAAGGATGCCGACTCTGACAGCGATTCGTCCAGCTCTTCGTCCAGCTCCTCGTCGTCGTCTTCGTCGTCTGACAGCGAGTCCGAGGCCGAGACCAAGCCCAAGGCCAAGAAGGCGTCGCCCGCTCCCGCCCCTGTTGCCGCCACCCCCAACCCCCGCAAGCGCAAGGCTTCTGAGTCATCTAGCAGCTCCTCCGACTCGGGCTCGTCGTCCGACTCTTCGAGCTCTGACAGCGACTCGTCCGAGGATGACAAGCGCAAGCAGAAGAAGGCCAAGCTGACCAAGAAGGAGGCTTCTTCTTCTTCGTCCGAGGCCTCGTCGTCTGACTCGTCGTCTGACAGCAGCAGCTCCGAGGAGAGCTCTTCCGAGGAGTCTTCGTCCGACTCGTCCTCTGACTCGTCGTCGGACTCTTCTTCTGACTCGTCTTCCGACTCTTCTTCTGATAGCGACTCCTCGTCTGACTCCTCTTCCGACAGCGACTCTGACTCTGACTCTGACAGCGACGCCGCATCCGAGGTTGCCGCCGCTGTCAACGTTCCCCTGCCCGACTCTAGCAGCAGCAGCAGCGACTCTTCGTCGTCGGACTCGTCGGACAGCGACTCTGGCAAGAAGTCGGACAAGAAGTCCAAGGACAAGAAGCGCCAGGCGTCGCCCGAGAAGAACGGCTCCGAGACCTCGGCCACTGTTGTCGGCCAGGCCTCGCCTGACCTGGTGGCCGCCAACGAGCCCAAGTTCCCTCCCTTCCCCCCGGACCCGGCCCTGAAGCTCAACAACCGCGGCAACAAGAACGAGCCCAAGCAGCCCGGTGAGCGGTTCTCGCGCATCAACAAGAGCACTTTTGTCGACCCGCGGTTCTCATCCAACGAGTTCAACGCGCACGACTGGGGCCGCAAGGCGCATGAGGATCTGATTGTGACGCGCGGCAAGGGCTTTACCAAGGAGAAGAACAAGAAGAAGAAGGGCAGCTACCGCGGCGGTTTCATCGACACAAACGCGCGCAACGGTGTCAAGTTTGACGACTAGGTGCCACTTGTCTGCTGATTGTGATCTGTCCGGCAAATAATTTGTTGCTCTTTTGTTTCTCTTTTGTCTCTTTTTGTTGTTAGTTGTTCTGTATGCCATTTGTCTGTTCTTCCGTCTTCCGTCTTTTATGTCTTCTTTTCTTGTTTTACTGCATTTACAGCCACGGCGTTTAAACCTGGAAATCAAAAGTATCATCTCAGGAGCGCCGGAGCATCGACAGTGACAGCACCGGCGGAGGTCGAGGCCACTGCTTTATATTTTGTATGTTATAGACTCATGCTCTTAATATTCACTGCAAACTCATCATGTCAATATGGCAGTCGTGATTATGTAAGCATCCCTGTAAAAGTCATCCCAGATCTCAAGATCTCACGATCCCGTCTGCCTTGATCCAGTGACGCCTCTTTTCATTTTGGCCACCGTCATCCCATTCAAATGCTCTAAATCCGAGCCGCAGCGTCAACAACAACAACAACAACAACAACGACTGGTTCCGTGGTGCAGTTGGTTAGCGCATCGTACTAATATTTCTTCTATAGAAACATATGCGAAAGTCGAGAGTTCGAGCCTCTCCGGGACCATTCTTTTTCTGCTTTTGCTGCCTGGGGTCGTATGCGGCTAGATATGTTTTGGGTTTTTGCTAGGTTTTTTTGTTCTGTTTTGAGTGTTGTATTTTTGTCACGTCATTGATTTGTTTTCTTTTTTTTTAGTATGATTTGTTTTACCTACAATCTGATTTGCCTTTGCTGCAACCAACAACTAAATCATATAAAGTAAACTGTTCACAGAATAAACAACTCCGGAACCAATTATTTTAAATTCAACTAACATGATCAGCACACGCCGATGTCTATGGATACAGTAATACGTTATAACGACAGTTTAGAAGAGAGATGAACGTGGAAGATAAACCGAAACAAAAGAAATAGAAATAGAAATAAAAATAAAAATAAACTCAAAATGCCAACGCTGCCCTGGCTAACCAGGCAGACCCTAGTCATCTGCTGGCTCGGCCTTGGCTGCAGTACTTGGCTTATCAAGATCCTTCTCCTCCTTGTCGTCTGATGTGGCAGTGTCGTCGCTGGTGGACTCGGGCTTTGCCTCGGCCTCAGTGGTGTCACTAGATGTTGCCTCTGTGTTGGCCTCTGTGGCATCCTCTTTCTCTTCCGTGGAAGCCTCGGCAGCCTCGGAGCTTGGCTCGGATGCTTCAGCTTCTGCCTTGGCTTCGTCGTCCTTGTCAATTTCTGTCGCAGACTCCTCGGTAGCGGGTGTGTCTTTTGCTTCTGGCACGTCCTCTGTCTTACCCTCTGCAACTTCTATTTCTGGCTCTGCCGCTGGTGCCTCTGTAGCCTCTTCCACAGCCTCGACATCAATAGCAGGCTCGGAAGCCTGAGCCTCAGCCTCCTTCTCTTCGACCTCGGTCACGGCCACCGTGGGCTCTGTAGCGTCGCTAGACTCTTCTGAAGTTGGTGGTGTGGGTGCCGGCGGCGGAACGGCTGCTGCTGCTCTTGATACTGGTGTGGACAGCCGGTCGGCGTGCTGGAGAATGGTCAGGGGCCGGTGTGGCGCAAAGGGTGCTGATGTCGAGTTGCCGTCCTCGTCCTGCTCCAAAACAGTCGTGACAGAACTACCTGTAGACGGGCTGCTGCGGATGTGCCGCCGTGTGTTGGTGCGGCCAATCGAGTTCTCGCCGCTTATCAGCTCAGAGCCCAGTCCGCCGCCGTTAGGGCCGGATCCTGGCCGGTGGTTGAGCACACCGGCAGTGAAGCCCATACCCTTTCTATCGGCAATAGCAGCCATTGGTATCAGGCCTGGCGTGTTGTCGGTACTGGCGCCACTCTTGGCAGCAGTGTCGTGACTGCCGCTGCTGGCAAACGATCCTGACGCATCGAGTCCCTCGGCCTCGGGCGGCAGCTTGTAGTTTTCGGCTGGAAGCAGGTCGTACATGTCGCAGACAGTCTTGAAGAACACGTAGAGGCCGGTCTGGCCCTCGACGGACCAAAAGACGCCGCGGTGCTGGAACCAGGCGTGGGCAAAGATGCGGTGCAGGCGGCGGAAGACGTTGATGAGGTTCTTCGTGGCGGCGTTCTTGTCGTGCTGGTCGGCAAAGGCGAACCGACTAGGAAAGATCTTTGGGTTGGTGACGACGTTGGCGGCCCAGTCGAGCGTGTGGCAGCAGTAGTCAATGGCGCAGCAGGAGCGTGGCTGCTCGTGCACGGCGCATAGGAACTGCCACTCGGAGGCACGCATCTCGGGGCATGTGGCGGCGCTGCAGGGGGGCGTATCGAACAGGAAGCCGATGATGAGGCTGTTGCACTGGGCAATCAGGAAGCGGCACAGCTCGTAGAGCCAAAGCGTGCGGTCGGTGCCGGTGGGTGCCTTGGCTAGGAGGAGGGCGGTGTCGCGGGTAATGGCTTGCGTGTTGCTTGCTGTGTGGTGGTAGTGGAGGGCCGAGAGGTGTTCCTGGAGCTGAAAGGCCGAATCGAGCTGTTTGTTAGCATTTTGTCCAAATATACATGTGAATACAGATCGGGACTTACCTCGTTAAGCGGGACAAGCGGCGGCCCTGCGGCAAAGTCGGAGGCGCGCGTGCCCGGGTGGATGCGGCGCTTGGAGTTGGCATCAAGGATAGTCTGTTCCATCTGCTGCTCCATCTGCTGCTGCGCGAGCGTGGCGCCCGACAAGGCCGGCGACTTGGGCCCAATCTGGATCTCGGCCGCTGGTGGCGGGCTGGGCAGCCGAGGCGATGTTGGCGGAAGCGCCATTATAGGTGGTATTGGATAGAGGTATATCGGATTGCACTCTGTGTTGTCGTCGATGTTGTCGTCAAAGATGTCGCGATGTCGTCTCGTTGGGGTTTGAGCAGTTGCTGTTGCCCGATGGGTGCTATTTTGTTGTGCAGTATGCAGTGTTTATAAATAGCAACAAATACAGTAGCTTTAATCAAGTAGTGTCTATTTGTAGGAGTGGTGGTGGTTGCAGTGGTGGTCGCGTGTCGACCTACTCAGCGAAAAGCAGAAAAAGAGAGATGAAAAAAAGGGTCGATGCCTCGTTGTCCGCAAGCGCTGGCGATGCTCTTTCCCTATTCGCAATCAGGTTGGCTCGCAGGCTCGTTCCTTCCCGCCCTGTTGCCAGCTTGCCAGGGGTTTGCGATGCGTAGCTGGCTGCTGGCTGGCTGGCTGGCTGGCTAAACCCTGTCCCTCGCTCTCTGATTGGTCAAATGCGAAAGCTCTCTCGACGCAAACAAATGACTAAGCTTGCTAGCGCAGCCGACCCAGCCAACGACGGTTGCCATAAGGCGCTAATGCGGGGCATGTATTATGTAATCTTGCATGTCAAGCTTTACACTGAAGCTCAGTCAGCGTCGATGTCATTTGCAGGGCGTGCCAGGCGACTATCATTAATATTTTACTGCATGTTGTTGTGAGAGTATTTATATCTCATAGTATCTCATGGCATCTTATACTATCTCACAACTATACGGATAGCTATCTTAATAATCAGAACAATGGACCAAGACGACGACGATCTGCCCCCCGTCCTCATCGACACCACAAACGAAGTCGACGATGTGCAGAGCGATGACGAGGTTGAGAGCGGGCCCAAGGTGCCGTTGACGATTGTCACAGGTGAGTGCTGAATCCCAAAAATAAAATACAAGAATTGTATAGTAGCTAACACTGCGTACAGGCTACCTCGGAGCCGGCAAGACGACGCTGCTGAACTACATCCTGACTGCAGAGCATGGCAAGAAGATTGCTGTAATTATGAACGGTGAGTTGTATATTTCTGCGGTTCTACAGTGGCTGCTGTCTAGATTCAAATCACAATAATACTGACATCGACTGTAGAGTTTGGTGATTGTAAGTTGACCCTTTCGCCACTATGAGAGCACAGCTGACCCGGCAGCCTTGGACATTGAAAAGTCCTTGACAATAAACAGAAACGGCGAAGCTATCGAGGAGTGGCTGGATGTCGGCAACGGCTGCATTTGCTGCTCAGTAAAGTAAGTCTATCATATCCATGAGTGTCAAGGCGGGCAGATTGCTAACCTCCAGGGACACCGGCGTCAACGCCATCGAATCGCTGATGGCAAAAAAGGGCAAGTTTGACTACATCTTGCTCGAGACGACTGGCCTTGCCGACCCGGGAAACATCGCGCCCCTCTTCTGGATGGACGATGGTCTCGGCAGCACCATCTTCCTTGACGGTGTCGTGACCCTCGTTGACGCCAAGAATATCCTGCGCAGCCTTGACGAGCCCGAGGGCGCGGACCACACCAGCGAGCACAACCATGCCGACGAGCACGGGCCGCTTATGACGACAGCGCACGTTCAGATCTCGCACGCCGACGTCATTGTCATCAACAAGGCCGACCTCGTCACCGACGCCGAGTTGGCGCGCGTGCGTGAGCGCATACAGTCCATCAACGGCCTTGCCAAGATCCATGTCACGACACAGAGCACCGTGCCACAACTGGAGGGTGTGCTGCTCGATCTACACGCCTACGAAACGGCCGAGGCTGTTGAGCGGGCCGTCAATCAGACATACCACAGCCACCTGGACCCTGTATGTACCACAGCTGTTCTTCTTTTTTTTCTGCGCGTGATTTTCTTCGTTTCGCCTCCCTCATGTTGCACTTGTACACCCTGTCCCTTGTCATACCATGTTAACTACCCGACTGTCACTTCCATTTTATGTGCAACTCTCTAACAACACAGTCTATATCAACACAAGCCATTGACCTTGGCGTGCTCGCGCCGGCCCAGGTGGTCAAGGTCGACGAGTGGCTTCGGTCTGTGCTCTGGGAGAGCCAGCTGCCCAACCCTGTTGCAGGCGGCCCCAAACTCGGCGGCCGCAACGATCCTGCCTCTTTTGAGATTCACCGCACAAAGGGCCGGCTTGTGATTTCTGATGGCAATGTTAAGGTGGTCCAGGGCGTGCGGGAACTCTTTGAGATCTTTGCCGCCCCGGCCTCGTCGCCCGCAGAAGAAGCGGCAGCAGAAACAAATGGCCAGGCCGCGCCCGAATCGAGCAAGCTGATTTTGATTGGAAGAAGGCTTGGAGATTTTGATTTTGAAGGCAGTATCAAGGCAGCCTTGGGTAGATAGATGCTTTGAATCAAAAGAAAGAAAAGAATAGAAAAAAAATCAACATATATCAACGAAGCTCAAGGGAATACTTCCGACCATGCAACGTATACATTTCATATTTATATACCTCTGGATAAATACGACGATACAGCCAAAACATCAATTTTTTTTAATATATTGCAAAAGAAATAGACAAAAAATAAAACAAAACAAGAACACAACAAATAGAAACAAAGTCGTCGACATCTCCAAATGACTAAGCATGCCTTAGATACAGTGTATTGTACAGTGCCGCTGAGGCTGACTAGTCGCGCCTGCCAGAAATAGGGCGAGGTGATGACGTGCACGGGCCAATCCCGTTTCCCCTCACAGCGAGGCGCTAATTGGTATGCACCTGCCCTGCCTAGTTGTACTAGTAGTAAACACAGTGGGCACCAGACACAGTGTGAGCACTCACACGGGCGGGCATTTTTTATGGATCCTAGGTCGTCGGCCTTTGTTGGCTGCTTTTCCATGGTGATGGACCTCAAATCGTATTGGTATTGGTATACGACACTGGATACTCGACCACGAACCACCCACACCCAGCTTTGCGATCTTGACTTGCGCCCACACAGCTTTGGAACGTCGTCAGCATCGACTCTTTTTTGGAACTAGCTTCATCGGTCTCCTGCTCTCGAGCACGCGCGGCCCTCGATTCGCACCCCCTTGCCTCGACATCAGCACCAGACACTTGACGAGCACCCGACGAGCACTGCCGACCCATTTGTAACGCCGTCCTTGTGCAGCGACTGTTGAACGGTACTATCTCTGCCGCCGCCGCCGCCGACGAACACTACACCCAGCCTCGCGCGACACCAGGCGAGACAACATTCAGCTCCAGCTACCGCGAGCTCCCCCTCTTCTCAGACCAGCAGCAGCACCACCACCCTGCCCATTATGAATCGAACAGGTACGGCAGTTTATCTCAGGACTATCCGTCCCCCATACACAAGAGCAGAGACTATTGCGACTGCTTGACCGAGACTGCACGACGCGCGATGTCGTGGATACAGCCGCCAAGCTTCAAAGCTATAGTAGCTCCCAGCTCGCACCCTGCTTACAAGCTGCTCGCAAGCTGCTATGATCTCTGGATCTTACTATCCCTTTTGTATTGTTGCAAAATAGCTAACATCGCCCAGGAGGTGTTCCTCAACAGCTTCGCAACCTCCAGAACGGTTTCCCCGGCCAGCAGCAACCGCCACCACAACAGGTCCGCGCCGTGTCCAACCGCCTACCCAACGGCAAGATGCGTAAGATATCTCGCACTCCTCGACAAGAGTATACACCAGCTAACATTCCAGCAACCAACACCTCAAACTGGGCGTTCGGCTCCGGCATGCCCGCAGGCTCCGGCGCCGGCCTCCCTCAGCAAGGCCGGCAACAACAGATGGGCGGCAACCTCAGCTTTGCCCAGAGCGTTGGCGGTTCACAGCCGGCGACGCCCTTGGACCCTTCGTACGTATGACAAACAGATCGGCTCTAGATGTGATTGAGAGATAAGCTGAATCTGAGTCCGGCTATCACTTTGCTCTCACCTCGTCCTCACCTTGTCCTCACCTTGCATTTTCTCTGTTGTCACTTGCTCCTCGGACTCTCCATTTTCCTTCTTCCCTGACTACCTGTTTCTTCGATGTCCTATTCCCTCCCCATTCACTGCTGCCCCTTCGCTCCTCATCTGCATTGTCACTTAAGATACAATGCCCACGTCCTCACTCCTTTCTTTATATGTACCCTGCCTCTATATCCTGCAAAATGCCGATTCTCGAACCGGGTTCATACTCTGGCCCGGTACGCCTACAGCGTCCATGTAGAGAACCAGCTCTGCAGAGACTTGCCTCGGCCAACTTGAGCAGAAGGATGGCCTACGCCGCCGCTGTCAAGGGAAATACCAAGCAGCTACCGCACCTGATACCATCTACACAAACTTTGATGTGCTTACCCATTTTTTTTCTTATTGCATTCCTACTTCTATTAGCTATCTGTTCAAGAAAGATGAATACTAACAGTTCTCTAGTGAGTTCCCATCACTTTCGAGCGGCCCCCAACTCACCAACCCCGGCCAGGCATCTATGTGGTCCAGCGCAGGGGCTCGGAACCTTGGCGCGCCAGCGATACCACGGGGTACCTCCACTCCCCTGTCCTCACAGCAGGGCCAACAAGACGACATGTTCAACAGTGTTGGCCGCCTGCCGCCATCTGCCCAGCCCTCGTTCCGCTTCGGTAACCAGTCCACCATTGGCCAGACCGCACCGCCATCACAGCCCGGCACCATTGACGATTTCCCACCGCTGAACCGGAGCGGTGCCAACTCGAGCGACCTCGGACAGGACCGTGCCGCCGCTGCCAACCTCATGTCCAGCATCGGCTACGGCTCTCAAGGCCTGACAGCGTCTGCTACGCCACAAGTTGCCGGCGGCCGTGTTGGCAACGGCCTCCTTAACGCACTGTCAGCCAACAACCGCGCAGGCAGTGAGGCACGCTCCCCAGTGGGTACACGGCCACAAGAGGGGCCAGGTCTGTCTGCAGACGAGCTGCAGCAGGGCTCGCCACAGCAAAAGGCCGACGGCGAGAGCTCTGTGCAGTCGCCAATAGGCGAGGCGCCCGGCCCGGCAATGGCAACTGCACCCGCAACCGCATCTGCAGCGCCACAACAGCAGCCAGCAAACGGCGCTGGTCCCGAGCAACGCGGTTCTGTCGGAACGATTGGAACGATTGGTAGTGACGCAGCAGCAGCAGCGACCGATGCAAAGTCACAGGAGGACGAGGCCTTGTCAGCCTCAGCACAAGACCCGCTGAACGGCATGCCGACAGGCGACCGCTGGGGCATGAAGGGGCTGCGGGCGATGATGAGCATTCCCGAGTACCGGGAAGTGCTGTCCGTCCAAAACCTGGATCTCAGCAGCCTCGGACTTGACCTTGCGTCCAGCGAGTAAGTCCAGCCTCAAGACCCGGCATATCGTATACATACTGACTACTTTAGACCCTTTAGTGCTCAGGCATACTCCCTGTCGGACGGTAACGCCGCACGGCCAGTAGTGCCCAAGTTCCGCGTGCCCGAGTGCTACAAGGTTTCCAATGTCGGTCCCATCAATGAAAAAATCAGCAGTTTCAACGAGGAGACCCTCATGTGGATCTTCTACTCCTGCCCAGGAGACCGTAAACAGCACCTCGCAGCACAAGAACTGTAAGCTCATTCTTGCCTTGTATCCATTGTATCGAATACAACTAACAGAAACAGCAACAACCGCAACTGGAGATGGCACAAGCTGCAACAACTGTGGCTGACCAAGGACGACATGATGCTGCCGCAAGTGCTGAGCATGAGCCACGAACGCGGCTACTACATTGTCTGGGATACCAACACCTGGCGCAGAGAGCGGACTGTGCGTGAGCTCCAGCTCAACTATGCAGATCTGGAGAACATGGCAGCAGTCGGCAACATCTAGACGGGCAGACGGTTCTTTTGTATTGGCAAAAGAAAATTCTGCTTGAGTTTGGGTACATCTTTTCTGGAGGGATTCTTGTTTTGTTGCTTGTTTGTTTTATTATGTGGTCATGTTTTACCCTGTCATCATTTTCCGAGTATTTATCATGTTTCTTTTCTACGGTTTTTGTTTCTACCTAACGTATTTACTTTCTGTACTTTCTGTACTTGGGCGGTAGAGAGGGAATCGGATGCGTTGGTTTGCATGTCTTGGGGTCTGTTGCTTCTTGCTCAAGCTACTGTTATTACTACTGGTCAATGTTTTGATTTCTGGTCTGGTTGTTATTCGCTCACTTGGTCTCTTGGACTTTGATCTTCTTTATCTTTGGCCTATGCGCGGTGCACTTTTGTGTCCCGATAATGGCAACAGAGAAATAGACACATAGAGCCCGACATTCTGCGCCGTGAGCGGGATTTCATGTAGCGTGATAATTTGTGTTCATATTCTGTAGTGATATGTCGACGATATTTGATGGAAACGACACGAGAGAAGCTGAATGGAACATGGTAGATATGCAGAAATAAGAATGTGGAATTGAACAAAAGAAAAACAAGGACAAAAAGAGAGGCCGTGATAAATGCGCGTTAAAGACAAGTGCCATCCCTAGATGTGTCTGTCAATGTGTTGAACCAGAGCGAAACTAAACGACTAAACGACTAAACGACAGAGCGAGACCAGGGCGAGGGGAGGCAGGAACTTGAGAAGCCGAAAGATAGGCAGCGAAGACAGCACCAACAACCCCAATATGATAACACACACCACCGAATTCCAAAATTGACCAACCAGGATAGCTGCCGTTTCCAAGCCTCCGTTCTCCCTCACACTACAACTTTTGCCACCCTCAATGCCATGCGCCGTTGTTGGCGCTGCCGTTGCCGCTGCCACCCATGAATCCTTCCTCCAGTGTCCGCTCCTCCAGCGTCCGAATAAAGTCTCTGTTTGACTGGCCGCGTGACGAGTTGTTGCCGCTCGCCGACATGCTGTTGTTGGCGAGGTTGCTGCTGCCGGCGCTGCCCATACCGCCGGCGCCCTGGCCCATCTGTGTCGCACGGCTGCCGCGGCGTGCCGGTCTGCCAGACTGGTCAAGGCCCATGCCGTCAGCGGAGGGGGGGTAGTACGCCGGGCTGGGCTGCAGGCGGATGGGCTGAGTTGGGTCAAGGTGGCTGGCAACGCGCTGGATTGCTGCCGGAATGCCGCTTGTGTGCTGCTCCATCGTCGATGCTCTTGGCCGCCGGGAAGCTGAACTCGATCCCTGCTGCTGCTGTTGCTGCTGCTGATGGTACTGGCCTTGCTGGGGAGTCATGTTGGTTCCATAGTTGCCGGCCGACGACACCTGAGAGGGCGACTGTTGAGCCATACCCATGGAGCCGTAGGGGTTCGCCTGCATGCCGTAGGGTGGCGGTTGCTGCTGCTGCTGGGGCTGCTGCTGCTGTGATGGGACCTGACTACCGCCAGGTGTGTAGGCGCTGCCCGTGTTGTAGAGGGGCAGGCCGGACTGGCCAGACTGACCGAGCAGGACCTGCTGAGGTGGTTGCTGTTGCTGTTGTGGGTGCTGATAGCCACCTGAGCCCATAGAATAGGCGGTCTGGGCTGCGGAGTTGGCTTGCGCTTGGGCTGCCTGGGCCCTCTGTTTGCTGAACGCCTCGGCCTGCTGTTGCTGCTGTGTGCCTGGCGCCGGCGACCGGTTCAGAGAGCTCGATTTGAGGTTCATTGGCGGCATAAAGGGGACGGTGAACTTCTGTTGTGTGATAAAAGGGTGCAGCTTTGCCTGCTGCGGTGACCATCTCTCAAGAGGGTTAATGTTGAGCAGGCCGCCAACAAAGTCGATAAAGGCAACACGGTTGTTCATTTCTGTATTGTTAGCAGGTTTACAGAGCTCAAATAATAGGTTTTAGTCAGCTTACCCCTGTCGATTTCGCTCTGCTTCATGTTCTTGCGAGGCATAGGGTACGTCTTGATGATCTCGGGCAGTGTCGTGGCCTGGAAGTAACGCTTGCTAGGCTGCTCCTTAGTGCCGTGCTCACGAGAGTACTGCTCCATAGACTTTAACTGGAACGTGCGCCGGCCAAACTCGTCTGTCCGCCGCTCAAAGAACTCGCCAGCCTGCTTGCCTGTGTCGATCATCCAGGTTGGCGGGTTGCCCAGCATCTCGTTGATGCGCATGACTTGGTTGTACTCGGAAGATCCGGGGAACAATGGCAGGCCGAGGAAGAGTTCGACGACGATACAGCCGAGCGACCACATGTCGATTGCCGATGAGTAGGGGAGACCGAGAAGAACCTCGGGCGAGCGGTAGAAGCGGGACTGGATGTAAGTGTACACGGTCTGGCGTTCGTCGCAGGCAGATCCAAAGTCGATAATTTTGATGATGGGGCTCTCGAGATTCTTGAGTAGAATGTTTTCGGGCTTGAGATCGCAGTGGATGAGGCGGGCCTTGTTGAGCAGAGCCAGGCCGTTAAGAAGCTGCTGTGCGAAGACGCGCACCAATGTGGTGCTCAGACCGCGGAACTGATTCTGCTTGATAAGCTCGTAGAGGTTGACGCTCAGCAGCTCAAAGACGAGGCAGAGATGCTGGCGGTGGATAAAGGTATCTTTGAGACGGAGAAGATGGTGGTCGTCGTTTTTGTCGAGTTTGGTGTTCAACTAGTTTGTTAGTGATGTGCGCAATACGAGGGAAACAATAAAAGCCAAAGACTTACCAGGTCCAAAACAGAGACTTCCATCATACTCTGGTTGAAGTATGCAGTCTTGTTCTTGAT
Organism: Ophiostoma tasmaniense; assembly: GCA_022392925.1. NCBI lineage: Eukaryota > Fungi > Ascomycota > Sordariomycetes > Ophiostomatales > Ophiostomataceae > Ophiostoma > Ophiostoma tasmaniense. The sequence continues at coordinate 922,786 of JAKRGK010000006.1, read as the reverse complement.
AACCTTGACGGCGACGACCTCCTGGGTCTTGAGGTTCTGGCATTTTACGACCTGTCCAAAGGTTCCCTGGCCAAGAACGTCGAGAATAAGATACCTGTTCTTATGCCCAGCCTCCTCGGAGCCAAGGATGTCGTTGACATAAAGAATGTAGTCACTATCTTCGTTGTCGAAACCATCGTTCTTGACGCCCTTGCTGGGCTTGGTGAGAACTCGCCGTGGGTTGCGCGACGATTCGTATTTGAAGTGGGGGTTGCAGATGCGGTATGTCGCGGGAAGGTGGACGGTCAGGGCTTGCAGGGGCTGTCGCGTTAGAAATCAGCACAAGGTCAGAGGGAAACAGAGACAAGAAAACATACGCTGATAAATCCACCCTCTGGGTTTGCGCGGCGGAATGGGGGCTGGCTGTTGACCTTGGGCCGCAGCTCGCTGGTGCTCCTAAGTTTCTTAAACTCGGGAACAGGACCAGGAGGGGGCTTAGCACTACTGGCTCCCGAATTTGTACCGCTGCCACCGTTGTTGGCCATGGGCATAGCTGAAAGCTGCTGCCGGCGAGGGTCGCCGTAGGATCCCTCCATGCCAGGCATGGATGAAGATCCGGGGGAGTAAAGATCGCTGCCCATTGATCCGAGAGCACCGGCGTCGGCGCGCGCGTTGAGTGAGGCGAGTATTGGTGGCTGCTGCTGCTGCTGTTGCTGCTGGAGAGGCGCTTGCGAGATCTGTCTGTTGCCGCCACTGTAATAAGGGCTCTGGGAGTGGTACGGGCTGTTGCGGGGGGCGTAGTCGGTTTGCTGTTGCGGCAGGCGGGCTGGCGACTGGCGCTGAGCTTGCTGCTGCTGCTGCTGTTGGTTCGCGGGGGTGTACTGGATAGCGGAAGACGAAGGCACGCCCGTCTTGGGGGTGTAGGGTGCGTAGGGCGAGGCGGGCGAGAGAGCTTCCATTGGCGAGTAGCGCTGGGCAGCTGTAGACGGCTCGTGTGGTGAGTTCAGGCCACCCGAGGAGCGACCGCTAGCACCGCCAAGCTGACCACTGTTGGATAGGCTGTGGTGATGGTGCGACCGGATGGGGTATTTGACGCCCGCATAAGGGTCGTGGTGACCGCCAGCGGCAGCAGCAGCGGCGGCGGCGGCAGCGGCATCATGCATAGGGATGTCGCCATTAGCGCCCATGGGCGAGCCGGTCAAGCCCTGGCCGCCGGAGCCGGCAGGACCTTGGTATTGCTGCTGTGGGACCTGCTGTTGTGGCTGCTGCTGGGCGGCTGTGTAATCCCGCCCAGTATGGCCACCGTTGTATCGCCGCGACCCGCCACCAGGCGAGTCTGTGTACGAGTTCCATTGATCCATTGTTGCGTTGGGAGTGTTTATGCTTTGGACAGTGAGCCTGAGCGAAGAGTCGAACTTGAGACGGGAGGAATGGTGTCGGGAGAGAAAAGGTCAAGCTGTCGGGTGAATGGGCTGTGAGAGCGACACGCGCGTCTGGTGCTGCCGACAAAGTGCCGACAGTGTTGTCAAAGCTGTCGCTGTCGAGATATTTTCCGTTGTTACTGCTGCCAGATCGTAGCGACGGGTGAGCTGACGGCCAAGCTGTGCTGCAAAAGAAAGCAAGCGTGCGGTGCGAAGACGTCAACAGACGAGAACGCAAAGACGCCGAAACGTCCAGCGGAACAATGAGGTCGAATTGCCTCACGATGCGGCGATGCGATGCGTTGCTGGGATTGAGGATCAAGCGGCCAAACGAGGAGTGAAACGAAGGCGAGTGCGAGGAAATGGGAGTGGTGCAGCTAAATGGCAGAGGGCTGAAACCTGCAAGTCAAGTGCAAGCTTGCTAGCGATGGGGGAGGGGAGAAATAAAATAGACAAAAAAGGGGAGGCGTAGGCGCTGGGCGGTCAATAGTGATAGTAGATACACAGTGTAGAGGGGCGCTTCCTGGCTTCGTGTGAGGTGGAAGTGGATGAGGAGAAGGAGAAGATGAGGTGGGAGCACAAATGAGGATACGAAGGAAGAGACGAGATGATACTAAGCAGAGAGACAGAGACCGGACAGAGAAGGCAGGTAATAGATTGGGAAGCGACGATGCCCGAGATGACCCTGCTTGCTGTGCTGGGAAAGACTATTCCTTGGTTCCTTCCGTCCTGGTCGTTGTTTTGAACGCCTCTTTCCTCTGTAACACATTTGTTTTACGTTTTCTTACGTGTTAGTAAGACCACCTGCTAGCGACTGTTAGTGGGCACAGGCATTCATGCTTGCTTGCTCTTGCTCTTGCTCGTGCCCTTGCTGTACTTGACTACGCTTGCTACGAGGAAAGAGGGGACATGTGTGGAGAGTAGCAAGAGGACGAGGAAACAGCGAAGGAGGGGAAGGACAGAGGTGAGAGGTGATTGGGGGGTGCTCTGTTTTGGGAAGGAGCAGCAGCACAAAACCTCGCACCTCGCGCACCTTCCCTCTACCTCGTACCGCAGAGCTTTGTATTTCATGCTAAGATACAGAGGCTTTAGCACATCTCTGATCTTAGCACAAGGGAAGGTGCGGGCTACAGTGGGACCAGCCTGCCGTTTCCGCTACTTCGACCACTTTGCCTGCTAGCCTTTGCGCTGATTTTCCGGATTGTCGCCGCGTTGGGCAGCATGTCTCTCCTCCCTCACCCCACTGTGAAGTACTAGACACACTACGCTCCTTCCGTCTTCGAATCAGCTTGAAGTGAGTCAAATGGGCTTGCGCGACTCGTAAGTGGCCGCATCACACATCACTGACAGCTATCTTACGATTGAGTTTGTCGTGCAAAAAGCATTAAAAATAGGGTAGGTGATACGTGATGCTGACATATCTGCCTCGCGTTGTTTGCTGCACAGAGGCACACTGCACAGTATTGCTGGGGCTTGCCTCTTCGTTTTAAATTTTGGGCAGGTGCGACTGGCACTGATCCTTGACCAAGCTTACAGGCATTATGGGGCGTTGCAGGCGCAACAGACGTCATCTCATTTTAAATCCTGGGCCATTCAGGCCCATCCAACAAGTACATATGTTTTTGGTCTGTTTTGCAGCAGTTGCATACAATCTTATCAGTCGTCCAGTCTTTCCGCCCAAACTCTGCAATATTGCTGCCCATTTCTCACTCTTGCAGCTGCATTGCGCATTATGGGATGACTTGCAGCTGTATGTATGCATTACTTCGTTGCCCGGGATATGCACTTCTTGCTAGCCTACTTCATAGCTTGGGAGAAATCCTTTATCATATCTCAGTGACAATGCGAGGGTACAGTACTTTCTACAGCGTTTTAGCCGCCGATGCATTTCTGACCAATCACACGCTGCTTTTGCCTGTGACGGCAATTACATTATTTCCTTGATGCCCAAAAAAGTGAGAAAGACAAGAGTAACGATAGAGACGGCCAACACGCTACGATGCACCCCGAGGAGTCGAGATGATTGGTACACGATGCTGTACCCTAGATTACTAATAGGTACGGAAGAATATATCGACGGCCAGACTTTGATAGGTCGGAATGCTAAAGAATTAAATCCAAAGGCGATAGGACATTATTTTGTATACATGGCGAGATAGTCGTGATGTAACTGATGATAGTTGATGTAAAGGCGATGGGGTGCAAATGATGGCTTGGTAGATATGGCTGACGGTGATAGAACATTGGTATTTGTTTTGAACCGCGGCCAGAGGAAGAGTACAACGAGACAAACTTTTGAGATAAAGGAGAGCACAACATACCGACAGTGTAAATAGACCATGAATATGACGTGGCGATGGAGAAAAAAACCATAGGTCGTGAAGGAGTAGAGAAAGTAGCAATGACAGATCGCACATCACTTAACATCTGGCAGAACAACATAGGGCGCAGACAGCAGACTCCGACGGCGGACAGGCAACAGACAACAGGCAACAACCAGCGGAAGGCAGACAGGGACAATACTGCCAGTATATTGAAAGTAGGAAGTCGTAGTCAAACATCATTCATAAAGCTTGCTGAGAAGCACAAAAGACATGCTTGGACAGATAGAAAGACCGCAACATCATAGATAAGAAACAGTGACAAGGACAAGAACAAGGCCGGCTGGGCCAGGGCGTCCGCTTGGCTGCTAGCATGGCGACGACAGACAACAGGACGTGTTTGCAACAATCGAGGTACCGGAAGGGACAAGAAACAACCAGAGAGGGGAGAAAAAGAAATGTCTGTCCTAGATCAGATCAAGATCAAAATAGAAATCAAATAAAACTCGAGTAGACACAAGACGAACAAAACTAAAAGACAAGAGACAAGTGGCAAAAGATGACAAAAATATAAACAACCAAATAAACAATTGGAGAGCACAAGATGGCTTTCATTTTTTGTCCTTTACTCCCAGAAAGCAAGCCCGACGTAAAATAAAAGAAAAACGGCGGAAGACCCAACACAGGCAAAAGGGGGGGACACTCATACGCAAAACGAAGTCGACATCCGTCAAAACAAAGAGGCTCTAATGGGAGTCAGCCGAGACAAGATACGACGGTTTGTCCCAGCCCTGTCGCCCTTTGGGGTTGCGTTCGCTATTTATTGCCGGTTGTTGTGTCTCATATTGCCGCCATTGCCGCCGCCCTGGACACCTTGGCCGCCGTTGCCGTACGCGGGGAAGTAGGCAGTGGGGGTGCCGGGGAACTGGCCGGGAGCCTGTGCTTGCTGCGGGCTGAACGACTGCTGCGAGGGGTCGAAGCCCTGCGCATTAGGGGTCTTATCCTTACCCCACTATGATATGTCAGTATCAGACGAAAGCACGCGAATCAAATGAACTCAACCCTCGTTGGAAACTTACGCTGCACTTCAGAGGGCGGCCGTTGACGTTGTATCCGTTCAGCTGGCAGATTGCCATGGCGGCGTTCTCGTGGCTGTCCATCTTGACAAAGGCAAAGCCGCGGTCGGACTGGAAACGCGACTCGACAACGTAGCCAAAGTTTTGGAACAGAGGGACCAGGTCGTTCTGGGTGGTGTATGGTGTCAAATTGCCCACGTAGCAAGTCGTCTGCCATGCGGGCGTCTGGTTCACGACCATATCGTAACTGTGGACGCCGTGAGTAGGGAAGTGGTGGTGGCCGAAAGGAGTCGTGGGGGTCATGCCCATCTGCTGCATAGCCTGCTGTTGGGCCATCGACGGCTGGCCCTTCTGGTTAGCCCAGTTGCAGCGAATAGCGCGCGAGCCGAGCCATTCGCCGTCCATGGTGCTCATGGCCTTCTCGGCCTCGGCACGGTCGCGGAAAGCCACAAAGCCGTAACCGCGCGAGCGACCGGTCTTCATGTCCCACATGACACGAGCCTCCGATGCGGAGCCGAACTGGGCAAATGCCTGTGTGAGAATCTCGTCGTTGACTTCGTTGGACAGATCGCCAACGAAGACGTGGAAGTGGCCGGTGGTGTCCTCCTTGTTGGTTGTGTTCGCTTGGTATGCCCAGTTGACGCGGATTTCCTGCGGGGAAGTCAGTATTTGCGACAACAGCTGGTCACACGATTGATACATACCGACTGGTGAACGCGCCGACCGTTCAGGGTCTGCATGGCGCGCTCGGCTGCGCCGGGATCGTCGTACTCGATGAAGCCGTAGTTAAATCCCTTGGCCTGTTCAAAAGTGAGCTGTTAGCACAAATCATTTTAGAGAATGATAAAGTCGTATACAAAGATAATAAGATCAGACTCCCCCGCTTCAGCTGTGCTTGGACTTACGTTCTTGTCGGGGATAATCTTGACGTTCTGGACGTGGCCAGTGGTCTCAAAGATCTGGCGCAAGACATCTTCAGTAACCCGCTGGTCGAGGCCGCCCACATAGAGCGCACGCTTGTTGGGTTCTGGTGCCGAGCGGCGGGCAAAGGCGGCGGCAGTGGTCGGCGACATGAGGCCGCCCTTGTCGCCGCCGATGGGAGAGGTGATGGCGGTTGGGATAGGGTTGTTGTTCTGAGGAATGTGGAGGGGAGGGGGGGCCATGACCTGGCCGTTCTGGCCGTTGTCGAAGCCGGAGCCGCCGTTGTTGGACTGGTTGTTGTTGTCGGCCATGGTAGCGGTGGGGTGTGATTTTGTCGTTACGTCGTGAGAAGTTATAAGCAGATGAGCAAAGACAAGGAACTTGACAAAACCGAAAGGCGAGAGCGAAGAGCGACGAGCAAAGAAACTGCGAAACGGAGACGAGGCTGAAGCAGACGAGGGTATATCACAGAGCTCTTAGAAGAAGCTTTGAATACAGCTTGAAAAGAGCTGGGGAGAGCTTGACGTTAGAGAAAAGGGAAAATGGAGTAAAAGGAAAAAAGAAAAAGAAATAAAAGGCAAAGAAAGGTATTGTAAAAGAAAGAGAAACAGGCAGAGAAGGACACAGTGCAGGCGGCAAGCACAAGACGAATGGTGCGGAGCAGAGTTTTGCGTTTTGCTGTATTCATGCAGCAGAGCAGAGCAAGCAAAAGCAATCTGCAGCACGTAGCATACGGAGACACAGCAAAACCAGCACGCACACAGCACAGCGACGAGGACGGGAGCAAGGTGATTGCCCACTCGCCCCTCTGACCCCCCAAAATTGAGAAAGCGGATGCATTGAATAGGGGCGCAAGTAGCAAGCTCGAATGTGGGCCAGGACAGCCAGGCCAGGCCATAGTCGGTCACAGTCGGTCACAGTAGACCACAGTAGGCCAGGCCATAGTAATAGGCCGTAGAAGGCGGGCAATAGTGGCCATGGATAGTGATCAAGATAAAGATAGAGATAAAACACAGATAAATCAGAGCTTGCGAAGTGGGTGGGTGGGTGTTGGTGTGGGTGTGGCGTGGTGGGTATGAAGCATAGTGTACGGTAGTCTGGTTTGCAGTATCAAAAGAGTGGCACTTACGAAAGCTATTATCTAGTCTGTGGGATGGGTAGCGACAAGTCAATGGAAGGGTCAATAGCCGTTGGAGAGACAAAAGGACCGGGAGGTTGAGTCGATGCAGGTTGAAGAAACGAAGACGAGGTTCAGAAATGAGACACGAATAACGGTGGCGGCAAGGGAGGGCGATGCGCCTGCAGGGCAATTGGCCAAGCCAAATGGACTGGAGACTGAGGACTGAATGGAAAGCTGCAGAGGCTGCACGAGACCGGGGAGGCAGAGTGGCGGTTGTAGTGGCTGCAGAGGAGGAGGAGGAGATGAAAACGAAAAAGAGAAAAGCGAGATAATTGAAGCAAGATAAGAAGTGAATTATGAGATCAGAACAGATAAGATAATGGAAAGCAGCGGTGCACATGGAGCAGACACAAACACAAACAAAAGAGAAGATCACGATGTAACTGACGGGGAGGGTAGCAAAGACAGGAGAAAAAGAAAAAGAAGAAAGGAGGAAAAGAGGAAAAGAGGAAAAAGAGAAAAAGAAGAGGAGGAAAAGGCGGAGGGCAAGATGCAAGAGGAGAGAGTGGGTAGATAACAGGAGAGGGACAGCCGATTAGAATGGTAAGGGAAGGGACGAGGGACGCGGCACTGGGTGAGGAAAGAGCATTGAGCACCGCACCGAGATGTGCTTGGAAATCCTTATAAGAGGTGTAAGTAGGTGGAGAAGTTGCAAGATGGGATGGCACAAGGCAAGCTCAAGATGGAGTCGATATTGTGCAACAGCGGCAGGAGGTGCGATTGCAACTACCGATCACGGCAATACGCAAGCATACCTTGGGAAAGAACGATACCCTCCTGCCACAATGTAATATTAAGGGAGATCCAGGAAGGTGCGATGAGGATGCACTTGCAACTTCCTGCACTCAGTAATTGTCCTTCTGTTTACGCTCACACTTGACGCTTGATAGGTGCAGCAATCAGACGGCGGCGGAGGAAAGAGCGGGAAGGTCAACTAGCGTGGTCCGTGAGGTGTTAGCGCACGTTGGCAGGGACCGTTCCCCCGTTCTAGGGAGTGGCAAGCCCCTCAGCGGGTAGCTTCTAGCATAGCTGTTGCTGGAGCTCAAGGTCAACGGCAGTGGACCCTAGCGATGGGGCTCTTTGTGTCTTTGTGGCAGCTCGAGGAAAGACTGCTTAAAAGCATAAGGTTTGGACTCGAGGCGTTAAGAACATCAATGGCCTCGAACCGCAGAGCACAGCCATGGCCATTACGGTAATTTGCTATTTCTATCTGTCTCGAGCGAATAACTAGGTATTTGTCCATTTTCTATTTCTTATTTTTACTGAAAACGGACGTTCATTCTTTACTCGTTTAATTCAAGAAAGCAATTCTATGGAAAGTCGGCGCAAACATGCAGATATGCATTAAAGCATAATAGCAAGTGAGGCGCAGGCAACAGACGCTGGACGACTTCGTAGGGCACTATTTGCTAATTTCTCCATTTGAAAGTCTCTTTTTCTTCCGAATAATGTACAAATGCACAAATGTACAAATGGCAGTGATCGCCTTAATACCCGTCTTTGAAGCATTATAACTTCCTTCTCCAGCAAGCAATGGCCGGCCGTCAACTTCGCATAAAGTTGTGATGCAGTGAGTGTCTCCCCGTTGCTTCATCTTATAAATTTTGCCATATTTTGTCTTGTGCATGTCTTTCTGAAAAGTCTTGATGCATGTCTGAGCTGGTTGTGTATCCCCCGCTGGGTGGGATGTGCGTGGACCCGCTTTAATGGTTTCTTGAAGTGTGTGATTGGTCGGAACGGCATCCGTCTTCACTAGGCGACTTGACCGGTATCACACCCATACGGCCAACGACGGTCCCAGAAGCGGCCGATAATTGTCCTCTCTTTCTATCAAATTCAAAAGTAACAGAGACGAAACCTCTCGTTTGATGCAAGCCCAAGACAATATGTCGCAAACTAGGTGTGCTGCAGGATATGGCGCCAGGCATTTCGAGGTAATTCAAGGCGCAGAAGTGCGAGGTGCATGGATTGTGATGAGTTTTTGGAGCAATTAATGCCGAGATTTCTTTAGTCGATCTTTGATGTAGTTGTTACTAGTTTCTCACGATCAATTTCACAAATTTCGACAACTGGCCGCAGTAAATTTGCTCTCTTTTGTCTTGTATATCGCCATATACACTGCTTTTTGATGGGCTTTTTTTTGGCGTGAGAAAAGTACCAAAAAAATCAAATACTGAAATATCACTTGAATTTAGCAGATGATTTCTAATCGTCGATTTACGTCTACTGTTTTCCAAACTGTTATATGTAAAAGGACGTGATACCAACTAGCACGTGATACATCACATGGTTAAAACTGCAGCACTCATGGAAAGTGGAGAGGAGCTGAACCACCGGCCTAGTAGACGTCAAAGCGCAGCGCATCTCATCGCGCGCAGCACATCACCTCTGATTCTCATCATCCCCAGCACACACCGGAACACTGCATCACAGCAACACCGCCCCACCACAATCGCTAGAACCTAGAATTTCTACAGCCACATACTCATAGATTTCTTATCATAACCTGTCAATTTTGGTATTTTGGTCTATTTATCGCTGCCATGGCGGGCCCTCAACCGCGCAACTTTGATGCCCTCGACCATTCCGTGAACGAAGTGGTGGGTTCCTACCAAGACATCATTTCAGTCATCTAGCTAACGGCCAAGCTTGTTCATGTGGGCAAGGTCCTTCGGGCGCAGGGAAAGAATGGCCGCAAAACGGTCAGCGCCCCGAACGCGGCCAAGATCAACGAGTCCAACGTGTCGTTCAACATTACCCTCGATAATCTCGAGACGGAGATTGTAAGTTTCAGTACAAGTATTCATCATGCCAGGATAAAGCTAATTGTACAGCTCCGTGCCAAAGCTATATTGCGGCGAGACCTCGAGCTCGTAAGGGCCAAGAAGAGCACAATGGCCTCGTCAGTGAGCGCCACCTCGGCCAAGCAAGAGAAACAGGAGACACCAGTTCCGCCACCCTCGGTATCGGCACCGGCACCGGCATTTGCACCGGCACCACCGGCTGCCATGGATATCGACTCGGAAGAATCAGCCCCGGCTTCATCTAATGCTGGCCCCAAGGTCAAGTTGGAATTTGGCTCTGAGAAGGCCAGCGCCAACGCCGCCAACGCCAATTCCACCAAACAAACCAAGCCTTCCATGGCACCAGTCCCGAATATGGACATTGACACGCCAGTGCCACCACCAGTAGTGACACCTGTACCTGTACCTGCACCCGCACCGCCCACATCGGTCCCAATGTCTGCCTCCAGCTCGAATCGGTCACAGGGCAAGCAACCGGCAAACGGAAAGGCGCCCACCGTTAAAAAGGAACTGAGCCACTCGCCACAGCAAACGACCAAGCCCGTGCCCGTGCCCGTGCCCGGCGCTCGGAATCCAAGCATCGCCGGCCTGAATGGAGTCGGCAAGGCCACCACTTCTGTGAAAAAGACCAACTCTCCAGCCACCACGCGTGTGCCGTCGCCAGCAGCATCGAGAGCTACTGCATCACCGGCCGTCAGCAAGGTCCCGTCGCCGGTGCTTGTCAAGTCGACCGCGTCTCCTGCTAACAAGGCGTTTGGGTCGCAGCCGCCGACACCGACACTCAATAAGGCCACGGCCAGCAACCTTAGCAAGACGGCATCGCAGTCGTCATCGGGATCTGCGTCCGTGACAACCACGTCACCAGTGCTGGCCAAGAAGTCGGCCGCTGCAAAGGCGGTATCAAAGTCCACGACGCCTGTGCCGGTACCACGCATTCCCACTCCAGTCACAGCCCCTGTGGTGCCTGCACCTGCACCAACCGCCGCACCTGCGGCCGCCCCCGTGCCGAAGATGGAGACCAATATGGACAACTTCTTTGACCTGACCAGCCCAACTGAAAGCAACCATCCGCCGGCCAATACTGATCAAGGCTTCACAAACATGCAGTTTTCTCTTGTGCCTATGGGAACTGATGACTCCAAGCAGCAGCAGCAGCAGCAGCAGCAGCAGCAACAACAAAAGAAGCAGCAGCCAGTAAAGCCACAACAGACACAGCAGCCGGCTATGGACGACTTTGAGTTTGATGTGGAAAAGTTTGCGACGGACGCAGCTCAGAACTTGCTGACCGACAACTCGTATGCTGCTGCGCCAGGCAGCCAGTCAGTGTCTCAACCCCAAGCTCAGAGCACGGCACCTGCACAGACCGACACGAGCATGGGCGGTACAGGGTCGATCGACGATGACTTGTTCAAGTTTATTGACGACAACATGGAGGGCCTTGGCGAGGACACGACGACAAATTTCGACGAGCTGTTTATGGACAACATGGACACGGCGGACTCTGTTGATCTCGACACATTTTTTGATGCTTAGAGAGTATTTGGAGCTATATGGGAGTCTGCAACATTCCATAAAGAGCGGGTTTTTTCCCGGGTATCATTATCTTTGTTCATTCATGTTTCTTTTCCTTTTCTTCTGCCTGTTTTTACCTATTATCGAGGAGTTATGGTGTTCAAGAGGCACACCATGTCCTCTCTATTTTTCTGCTACAAAAGCAACTAGTGTCAACATACCCAATCTTTTATCAATTTGAACGTGTGTGAATGAGTGTGCTTGTATCTTACGCTGCTGAACAGTACGGTGTTGGTATCATCTTGAGGCTGGACACTTACAGGCCTCCAGGCGCCTGTGAGTCCCTACTCTAGCGATGTGGCCCAATAGAACCGCCCTAGCACCTGCTAACTTTGCAACCCCTAGCGCATGACGTGGACCCTACCCCGTACTCCCCTAAAAATACCCCGACGACGCGACTTGGCTCTTTACGACTTGGACGACATTGAACAACGGCACTTTGGACACCTTGACGACATGGCAGCGTGATCCTCGCGCACCTACCACCACAATGCCAATCTGCATCGAGTGCCAGCACCCCGTCAAGACGCTCTGGACAGAGTACTCGGGCGCCGGCGACAAGTCCTCCGGCCACAACATCCGCCTCACCGTCTGCCGCAAGTGCGGCCAGTTCTGCGACAAGTATGTCGAGCACGACTTTGTCGTCATCTTCATCGACCTCGTGCTCATCAAGCCCCAGGTTTACCGCCACCTGCTGCACAACACGCTGATGCGCGAGGGCGACCAGTTCGACCCGTCCATTGTGCGCCTCGGTATTTTGCTGCTGCTGTTTGATGTCTACCTGACCTGGGCGCGCATCGAGCGGCAGGCGCGACCGGGCGCGCGCGGCGACGGCAGCGGCAGCGCAATGGACGTCGTAGCCGGAGATATGGCGACGACAGACGCCGTGATGTCGGTAGCGGGATCGGCAGCGGCAGCAGCAGCGGCGGCGGCCGGCGGTATGTCGTCGCTGTTCTCGCTGTCATCGCTGCGGTCGTCGTACGCGTCGCTGTCGTCGTCCATCTCGTCGGCCTTTTCCGACGACCTGTCGTCGCCGTCGACATCATCCTCTCTGGTGTCGATTCTGCCAGCCGAGCCGTCCACCTCCATTCTCTCCCTCGCTGCATCCTCGTCGTCCTCATCCTCCTCCTACTTTCCGGCATCGCTTTCGCCGTCGGCCATCTCATCCTCAATATCTTTGTCCATCTCCTCCTCGCTGTCGCCGTCGTCAGCCACGGCCCAGTTCCTTCAGAATCCTGCAGACATCTCTGCGTCGGCCGCCGACATTGGCCGCCTTGCCCAGCAGCCGATCGTGCTGCAATATATATTCTTCCTCGTCCTGTGCGCACTATCCACAATTGCCTTCCACGTCTCCATCCGGTTCCTCACGTCGTCGCCGCTGTCGCCGCTGACACGGCTGCGCCTGCTCCCCAAGTTCCAGCGCCCCAACTCGGTGTCAACGGCGCTGTTGGTCAGCTCGTCGACCAAGTTGTTTCCCATTCTGATGGTGATTTGGGACTACGACGTGCCTGCAGCTGCGCGGTCGCTGGGCTGGGCTGTTGTCGTGAACAACATTGAGGCGCTGAAGATTCTGCTGGACTGCGGCTACGGCACGGCGGCGTTCCTGGCCATGGCGGGCACACTGAGCCGGTGGGCTATCAGCCGGCTGGTGTTGTGGATCGCGGGCCTCGGCGATGTCGACGGTGCTGGTGAGAACAGTGTTGCCGAAGACGGTAGGGCGCTCTGGGCAGCTGTTCTCATGGTGCGCGACTGGGCCGGGCGGCTGGCCGTTGGGTAGATAGCGTTAGAAGATGAATTCAAAGTAGATTATGATTGTCACAAGAATGCAAGATACACTGTGTAGCAAGTAGTCTATATTCGAGACATGACAGTAGAAAGATGTCCAACAGAGCCCATACCCATCAAGCAAAACAGCGCATTAATTACACGAGGTGGCTACATCGAGCACAAACCCCTACAGCTGCAAACAATCAAAAGGATAACAATAGAGAAACAAAGGAGAAACAAAAGAGAAACAAAACGCCATGTATGGTAACAGATATGATATAGGTGGCCAGTAGCCGTGGTCGTTGTTGCGGATCGCGGCCAGCAATGCTGTCCTGCGTGCTAGCTTGGCACTCCAGCATGCCGGCTAGATATCTAGCAGCAATCTTCCGTCCATGCGAGCCCGGCCGAGCAATGAGCAGTCGATGTCGATGCGGCGTTTATTCGTGTATGAAAGCGGCGCGGAGGTCGGCCCGCCGCGGCTCGATGAGTGGGTGTAGCTGTGCGAGAAAGGTGATGGCCCACATCAGGAAGCAGCAGGTAAACGACAGAATCAGAGATGAGCGCCAGAGGCTGTTTGTCAGTATACATGGTATATTCAGTAGAGACGATGAATGCAACTTACACCTGGTTCTCGCCCTTGGGGGAGAGGAACCACGCGCCTGCGCTCATGCAGACGACGACAAAGAGGCCGATAAAGATGCTCCAACTGGGTCGTTAGTATGCAGTTTGTCTGTCAATCGGATAGGCGACAGCGAGACTGACCCGTTCGCCATTGTGATGTGTTGTTTGCCAAGTGGTTGCCTGAGGCTTTTTGGAATGGTCGCGTCGAAATAAGACGAGCTGGTGCGTCGTCGGCGTGTATATGGTAGGTAGAAGACTAGAAAAGGAGCGTCGAGAGATGGGTTGCGGTATGATTGTCGTCGATGGGTGTCGTCGAGAGCAATGCCTAAATGTCGTGATGGCAACAGAGGTGAGAGGTATTTCGATGCACGGATACAGGATAGGGAGCTCCAGGGAAATAGATAGGTACAGCTAGGTGTCTGATTGGCTGACATAATAGCGCGTGATTAGTCATTTACGTTTACGTAGTGCTTCTGTCAAAGTGGGTCACTCTCTTCGCCCTGGCTGTGTTCATAAATCATGGGCATAAATTGAGCCAACTAAAAACTAACAACAAAGTACAACTATTCCATACAGTTTCCAAGATTCCAATCTTAGATGTTCGTGATATACATTCAAGTTTTTTACCTTTTTTTTGCTTCCGCCGTAGCGGAGAGGTTCCCTCGTTTTTGGTAGAGTAGCGAGACTGGCATTTTCATACTTTCAGGTGCATCATTCCAGGCGCAAAAGGCAAGGTGATGCTGTAGCAGCGGCACCTCACTTAGACGTAGATGTGGGGCCGTGCTTCCATCGCAACTGTCCGACGCTCAAACGTCAAGACCGTTGACAACGACACCCTTGGTACGGGTCCACTGCAGCGCCTCGGCCACGTGGTTGGCAGACTCGTCAGACACCAGGGCACTGATCAGGTAGAGCGTGGCGTCAATGCCAGCACTGACGCCGCCCGACGTCACGACACGCAGGCCGCCGAGACGCATGGCTGCACGCCGCACAATAGACTCGCGGCGTGTCGAGCTTTTGAGTGAGATGCTGCCCTTTCTGTGGGGGTTAGTTTTGCTCTAAATATCTCAACGAATACAAGCGTACCTAGCATTGGAAGGGCGGCGTTCGTCCGACTTGCGGCGAATATATGGATTCTCGTCCTCGTCGCCAAGGTCGAAGCGCAGGTTGTTCACGACATAGCGCGCGTCTTCGATGACGTCGGTGCGCTCGTCGAGGTCACGCACAGCAGAGTGGCTGCAGAGGTTCTCAAAGGCAGTCATATAATCGGGGTGGGTAGTGCCCGACAGGCCGGCCAGGATGCCTAGCTCGGCAAGGAAAAGCGCGCCGGTGCAGATGGACAGAAGCGTGCGCTCGCGCGTGGGGGTCTTCTTCTGGAGCTCAGAGAAGCTAGTAATGAGACCAAAGGGCTCAGCGCGCTTTTTGATGATCTCGGAAGAGTTTCCGCCGACAACAACTAGGATATCAAAGTTGTCCAGCTGCTCGTGGGCCTCCTTGAAAGAGATCTGCGAGCCCACATAGACGCCCTGGTCGGAGATGACCTTGGGTTCGCCGCCAGCGACGGTAATCTCAAAGCCCTTGCTTCCTGTTTTGTCAGTCACTCTTCCCATCAGCTGCACATAAAGCTAAAGCTTAAACAAACTAACCACTATCCTCTTGGTCATGAAGAGCGCTGTTGAACGCCTCGAGGGGGCCGGCAAAGTCCAGCAGATCAAACTTCTCGTGCAGGGCGAACAGGACCGAGAGGGGCTCCTGATCATCCACTGCACTCTCCTTTGATGCCATCTTGAATAGATTTTATATGATAAATATGATATATAAAGATAGTTGTGATGTTTGTGGAATAAGATCAAAGAGAAGAGAAGAGGAGAAGAAGAAGGAGAAGAAGAAGAGAGGAGAGGGAAGGAGGTCATATGAGCAGGGCGGGGTTCTTATTTAAACGGCAGGTAAAGAGCACCTGCCGTAGATGAGGAGTCGAGAGGAGAGGAGACCAGACCTACGAAGAGAAGGAAAGAGCAAGATCAAAATGAGGGGGAACAAAGCCAGTTGGGGGGAAGGTGCATGGTGTTTTGGACGAGCGAATGCATTGGAGGCAAGAGGCAAGGACGAAGCACCAGACCACAAGACCAGCAGACCAGCACCAAACACCAAGAAAGAAGGAGCGAGACAGCCCATTCCGGAAAGAGCTACGGGGATGGGCAGAGCTATGGCAAGGTACGCGGGATACAGCTACGTAATTCGACGTTGAGATGATGTCTCCATTGGTACTTTACTGTTTGAACAGTCAGTCAAAGAGTCAAAGAAAGACGTGAGACATGGGGTAAAGCTGGCAGCTACAGCCTCCAGCTTAGCTCTTTCACAGAGTATTTCTTATGTGGGCAACCGTATGGCAGGTGAGCCAGAACACGAGACAGGCACATCGTAAGAGTATCAAGCGTTTGCATGATCTAAGCTGTCATAGCTCCATCTCTGCTGATTATAATGGGACAGCTACCTTGTATCTTGGGTGCGGCAAATCATCAGCTCGTCGTCGTCGCGCTGCTCCTCAGTCCACTGTGGGCTCACTGCCTTGTGCGTTCCTTCCGAATGTGGTCTGTGATGGCATCGACTAATCTAAGTGAATAATACATAAATAAATAAAAGCACAAAGCGGCAGGAGCGGACAGCTAGTTTCCTGGGGTTGCTCCACTCTGCACGCGGGTAGCTCTACTTGCACGCGGCACGCAATCCCAGTAGGGAAGTAGGTACTCTGGTACCTTGCTGCACAATGTCCATTGGCTTTTTAGTGCTCTTGTGCTCTAGTGCCCTGGTCTTTAGTGGTAAACTGTCGCTCCACAGCGCTGCTGATGCGGGGTTGCAGAGCATGGTCACCTGCACCTCAGCCTAGCGTACGATCGTGTGTTCTGTAAACGTCAGGAGTCAGAGGCTGATGAGCTAATAAATCCCTGCACAACTTGAAAAACAGTGCTAGGGTCCACTTTCCCGTAGTCTTTTCACTTTTTCACTCATCATCAGCCATCAGCTCGTTATCTGTGCTGACCCGCCTTGCCACTGACTTGCACAGTGTATGAGCTTCGCACAGCAGATCTTTCGACTGTTGGTCTCGATTCACGCCCACGACCCTTATCGACGACCCTCTCGCGATAACCTTTTTAGAGTTTTTGCTTCTTTTATACCCTCGATCCGTTGCTACATTCCACACAGCCAACGCCTAGTACCCCTCGTCTCTTCGTCTCGTCATCGTCACCATCATCGTCATCGACATCTCTCTTGGCTTCTTCTCATACTCGACATCACCAGATCTACATCGGCACGCATCGGCATCTTCGTCAACAATGCAAGCAGACCCTCTCGCGGTGGACTGTGGATGCTGAGACCCGACAGAAGCCCGCCAGGTTGCAGATCCTCGCCGGACACGGAGCAATAGAAGACGAGTCCGAGCATCATCGGGGACCAAGACGAGGTCACAACGCTATACGGCGACGAAACAATAATAGAATAATAACCTGGACACCATAATACAAACGTCAGAACAGGCACAATGACGTTCTCCGGGTAAGTGATGCTCCCATCTCAAGCGGATTACCGAGACTCGGAGTATCACAATAGCTCCCTTTCTCGTGATGCCTTTGTCGAGCACAGATGTACTAATGTTTCCAGCTCCACTCGCGACCTGAACAAGAATGTGCAGGCCTTTATGGCCGCACCGACCATGCCGCTCCCCGACAACATGATCCTGTGCATAGAGACATACCTCGACAAGCACCCAGATTACGACCAGTCGACGTCGGACCGCCTGCAAGACGACCTACTGGCCACCTTTGCGAAATCTGTCCAAGGCCAGCCGCCATTGCCTCATGCAGCATTTCTTGCCATCCTGCGTCTTCTGAGGCCAGCACTCCGCTCGACGGCACACATATTGGCGTGGTGGGAGAAGGTCGTCGAGCCCGTTTTTGTCCACCTGGGCGAAGAGCGGACACCGTCCAGTGACGTGCTGTCCGACATTGGCCAGTTTTTGGTGCCGGACGACGAAAGCGATGAGATGGAAGACACCGGCAGTGCGGACGTCAGTCGCGATACCACTGCGTTTGCCGTTGGCCACCGCCTCGCACAGAAGTGGATGGACGTCTGCGACACATCACTATCCGATGACTACCGCTCCAACTGGTCCAAAGAGCGGCCTGTCCAGGATATCCTCGTCATATACGGCAAGAAGAAGCCGCGGGAATTCTTCACCGTCCTTAATGACTTTTTCGTGCAAAACAAGTACCGCACGGGCGTCATCACTCTGCTCTCCGAGTTCTTCCACAAGCAGCCGCCGCATCTCCACCTCATCATCAAAACGCCATTATTCGAAAGCTTGCTGAGATGCCTCCAGCTGGACTCGTCAACGACTGTCGTGTCGTTGGCACTGACTTGCCTCACCATACTGCTGCCCAACATGCCGGGATCCATTGTCCCTTACCTGCCGCCCCTCTTCAGCATCTACGCTCGCGTTCTCTTCTGGGACCGCGAACACACGCCCGCCGACGATTTCAACTCGACGGCAACCCACTCCGAACAGAGCTCCATGCACCAGGACTGGGAAAAGTGCAGCTACCCTGCTGATGCTGACAGCAAACTTGCCGAGCCTAATCTGTTGCGTTACTTCAACGTCCTCTATGGTCTCTATCCTCTCAACTTTATGGACTACATCCGGAAACCGCAGCGCTACCTGCGGCATGCAAACGCGTCCGATGATGTCGAGGTTCAGCCCTCGGAGATTCGCGATCGGTCCGAAAAGTTTCGCCGCTGCCACGTGCTGCACCCCAACTTCTACTCTCTCACTATCGAGTCCGAGAAGACAGATTTTGGGCGGTGGATGCGCAGTGCTACGGCCGATGTCGTTGCAGAGTGTGTGTCTCTGTATACTCCTATTGGAGACATGCGGCCTCTGCAAGGGGATGTTGCAGAGGATATTGCTGACGCTGCCGCGGGTGTCGGCGCGGAGGACTTTGAGGTCGAGCCAGCTGCTGAAGCCAGGGCCGATACTGGGCAGGAGAGAGCACCAAGTGGCCGTAACTCGGTTGCACGGCTATCTGCATCAACCGGCGTGGCTTCTCTCAGCGGGGATAATAAGAGGCGGCGCAGTTCACAATTGAGCTATCCTGCTGATCCGATCCGACGGGATAGTGGTGCTGACAGCCCAACCCTGTCACCATTGCTCTCAGCATCCGCCTCGCGCACGGACTTGCAAGGACTGATTGACTCTAACAAGGCCATCAAGTCGGGAATGTACCAGTCTGTGCCCAACGATAGTGTGCCGTCTCTGTCGCTAAGTCACCAGGACTCGGTGGCCGAGAGGCTAGCATCGGCTGCGGCGCTCACAGCTCATGGTCACGCAAACCCGTCACCCCTGCATCACTTGCACAACGCATCCAACTACGATACCGATAGTGCGTCGTGTAGCTATGGAAACGACGCAACCCTGACAGAAGTTCGCCGGCAGATCCTGCTGCTCAAGAACGATCTCAACTTTGAGCGGTACATGGTGCAGCAACACCTTGCGCACATTGGCGCGCTGCGGCGCAGCAGTGTGCGCCAGGCCGTGACGGAGTCGGAGACACAGAAGCTGATTATCGTGAACCGCACACTAAAGCGACGTCTTGAAGAGGCCAAGAAGACAGAGGCGCAAGTCAAGAAGGAGGCCGATATGAGTCGTAACCGGCATAAGACGTGGGGCGACTCACTGGCCAACAAGCTCAAGGTGCTGCGCGACGAGCAAAAGAAGTGGAAGGACGACGAGGTGATGCTGAAGCGCGAGCTCAAGGTGTCTCAGGAAGATGGCGCGCGTCTACTGGCTCTCGTTTGCGAGGCCGAGGTGCGCGAGCTAAAGGCCAAGCAAGATATGCAGATGCTCGAGAGTGCCGCGTCCGAGATGGAGAAGCTCAAGGAAGAAAATAAGGCTCTGTCGAATGCAAAGCGTGACCAAGAGCAGCTGCAGCTGCGTGTGGAAGAGCTGCAGGAAGATATCAATACGCTCGAGAACTTGCTGGAGATGCAGAACATGAAGGTCGAGGCGCGCGAGTCCGAGTTTGAGCGTACGCGAACCTACTTCCAGCAGCAGATCGAGACGCTGAACAAGAAAATCACCGAGGTCCTCCGAGACGGGCCGCCGGCCAACAGCGCCGGCCTTGCCGAGGCGCGCGCACAGGTCGAGAGTGCTCTGGCGGCCAGCCAGGCCAAGCACCTCGAGCTACAAAAGAACCACACGCGGCTGATGCGCAAGTACACGGTGCTTGAGTCCAAGGCCCTAGAACGTGCCACGTCATATGAGGATTCCGGATACACGGGCGTGCGCGGCAACGACCTGTTCTCGCCGATTCTTTCGGATCCCGAAAACGACGCGTATCGGCCCCATGGTGTCAACTTCCGCAACAGTATCGGCGGCGGTAGTAGTGTCGGTAGCATTGGCAGTAGCGGGGGAGGTGGCACATCGCGGTACCAGCAGCAGCAAAGACAGCGTGTGGCCTCTGATGCAGGGTCTTTTGACGCTACTGCCACATCGCCGGTATCATGGGGTCAAGGGATGCCCATTTCGGCCAGCCTTGGTTCGAATGTGTCCCCGACAACCACGTTTGCCACTCTTTCGCGCCAGCCGTCGACGCCGACTGGGTCATCATCAGCTGCTGGCGGGCGCGGCGAGGGTTCTGGGAATACCAGCCCCCAGGCAGAGCGCTATTACGGACGTGGTAAGTCTGGTCGACCGAGAATGGCCGAAAACCGTGATATCGAAAACTAACAGCTCAGGCGGTGTACAGAACTCGCTTCGAAAGGAACGCAAGGACAAAAAGCCCGATGAAGCTATCGTGGAGAAGAAGAAGAAGCCAGCAGGCATGCGTGGCATACGCGGGTTCGTGTAAAATTGCATGGGGAAAGCGCGATAGAAGCGTTGTCTGCAAGGCAGGAACGTTCTACCATAAACTTTCACGATGCGGAAAGAGCTACCGGCAACGGAACCACATAAAAACACGTGCTTGGACGGCGACACAGGACGTCAGAAGCACCAGATCTACGATGAGACGACTATTGATATTGATACTCTATAAGCCCAATTCATGTTATTTTTATTCTGGCGATTCAAATCCAATTCGTGAATGCTTACCACTCCAATCGCAATCAGTGCGATGACCTGTCGTTGCCCAAAGTGGCCCCTTACACGTATACGTTGAAGTGGGTCTTTCAGCTGTAAGTCGTATAGTGTGGAAATCAACACAGTCTAATCTCACCAGCCTCTTGCTTTTTGAGACAGATAGAACCTAAGTGCACCGCTGGAAGGGTCCTTTGCGCGTACTGCCCCACTATTACCCTTATTCCCATGCATTCGCTCCCAGCCACCCACGACGAAACAGCCCAACCTGCCCGTCTACAGTGTTCCAGCCAGGCTGCTGCCCAGAACCTCTCATTTGCGGGTTTCGATGCTTTTGACATTGGGATTTGTTCTGACATTGCTTGGAAGCCGTCGTAGATAGCTTCTCGTTGCTTCTCGTCGCGCCCTCTCTCGTCTTCTCCTCCTCGCCTCTCCTCATTCTCTCCTCACATTGCTGCTTCAGTTTGAGCCAGTTCCTGTCAATCAGCTGGGCGCATATGATATACGCAATCTTCTGTCTTATATCTGCATCAGCGCCCGCCAGTTGTTTGTTAGCTGAGACGAGACATCGGAGTATCCTTTCGAACCAAACATCCAACGTCTAGGCGTTGCACGCGCTCTTGGCCGTCCGTCTCTCCGCCTCTCGGCCTTTATTGTTCTGCTGTGCTCTGTACCCAACTTCTTGGTCGCCCAGGATCTGGTTGTTTTGGCTTCTTGGGCACTTAATCTTGGACATCTCTCATTCTGCCTCAGCACCGCCTCCAACGAACAACACATTCCATAAAGTCCACCTTTTAGCAGCCATTCCGCGGAACGTCCCGAGATACCAGAACGGCAGACGCCCATATCAGAGCCAGGCATGGCACCTACATTCCGCCCCGCGCAAGCTCATCGGCCACGAACAGACAATAGCGATACACCCCGCCGCGAGCCCATACCACACATCAACCTCGACGTCTTCCCAACACCAGTCTCCGTCCTCGGCAGCGATGCCCCATCAGCCACCCTTCTTGACAGAGCGGTCAAAACAAGCTTGGTACCTGCCGGTTACGGTAACACACAGTCTGGTCCAAGCTCTGGCGTAGTCGTCGGCATCACCCTCGGCGCCGTCGCCGGGTTTCTGCTCTTCATCGCCCTCATCTATGCTTGCGTCAATGTCGGCACGTTCAGTCTCGGCTTTCTCGGCTGCTTTGGCCGCAGCAAAGGCAGCCGCTCGGGTAGCACCTTTTTCGCATCGACCAATGCAAGCAGTGTGCTCGAGGCATCGAGCTATGTGTCGCGCCGGTCGCATACCGACCGTGTGCACCGGCAGGAGCGCCGCCGCTCGGCGGGCAGCAAGCGGCACCGGCGTCACAGTCACAAAGCACGTCCGATTATAGTCGACCCGCCGATGGAGCGCATTGTCGTCGAGGAGCACATCCGGCGCACAAGCAGTGGACGGCCAATGCCGATGCCAGGGCCGCGGTCACGGCCGGGCCAGTCGACGGTGGAAACTGCCTCCAGCAGCTCGGAGGATGACGAGATCATTGTCGAGGAGGAGGCTGAGAGCGACCACAGACGGCCACAACGGTCGCGTGTCGATTCTGTTGATGATAGTGAAGATGAGGTTGTCGTGCTGGAGGAGGACTCGTCGCATGTTTCACGGCCTCGGCGGAGCAGCCATAGAGGGTCCTCGCGGATGTCCTCACGACGGGGGTAATTGCACTTGTTCTTTGTTTTAGCATGATTTTCGAGCCATACAATACCATAATTCAAGCATGTAATCATAGACGAGTGCGGTGCGTAGTTTCGAAATTCAAAAAGATAATGAAGTCGGAGTGATCAAAAAAAATCCAAATTAATAAACAATCGCCGGGGGGTCTATTTTAACAGGCTCGATGCTCAAGGTCCTCAACTCCTTAATATCGCCAAAATATAGAGAGTATATCCAAACATATAAAACAAAAATAGAAACAAAATGTATTAAAGAGACGCTGTTCGAAAGACGGAACACAGAGCATTACATCCCGCCGGGGTTCATACCGCCTGCACCACCGGCGCCGCCTTGCTGGCCGCCAAAGAAGAAACCGTCAAACAGGTCGAGCTGCTGGCCGTCGTTAAAATCGTGGTGCATGCCCTCCCAGCCAAAATTAAGACCAAAATCCATCTGCTGCTCGCCCATCATGCCAACTGGGCCCATTGTGCCATCACCGCCAGCATTCAAGTTTTGCAAAAACTCCATGCCCTGAAGCTCGGCAAAGGTCGTGCTGCTTGGGGTGAATACACCGGTCGGGGGTTGGATATTGCGAGCAACCTGTTGCTGCTGTTGCTGCTGCATCTGGTTCAGGTACTGCTGTGGCGCTGTCGGGGTTGTGGGCGTGCCTTGTATAGGTGGTGAAATTCCCTGCTGCTGCTGCTGCTGCTGCGGCCCACCGATCGTCGGTGACGTTAGCATGGAGGATGGGTCCATTGATGCCGCGTCTGGTGTGCCCATCTCGTACGAGCTTGCGTTGCTCCGCGCCACGTTTGGCGCCTGCTGCATCATGGAAAAGCCATCGCCTTCCATCTTAATATTCGCCATATTACTGGCACCGGGGTGATACTGCCGCGAGGTGTCGACGCGACTGTGCATCTGCTGTGAGCCCTGCACGCCTTGCATGCTTTGATCGTAAGCTTGTTGCTGCTGCTGGTACTGCATCTGCCGCGACGGGTCGCCCGCTTGCATTGCGTGGTGACGGTGGGCAGCCTGAGCAGCCTGAGAGTTGCCGCCCGCGCCAGACTTGGTCGACAGTGACGGTGACACATCACTTGGCGAGTATCCCCAGTCCAGTCGCTGATTATCTGCAGCGCCTCTGGACTGCCGACGGGGCTTATAGTTGAGGTTCGACATGGTCTGTCCGAACCCACCAGTCGAATTGGCCATTTTGATGGTGGCCTTGGCAGTCCGGTCAAAGGCATCCCGGCACGCTTCGGCAGGCGGGCACTTTTCAACCAAGTCCGAAAAGACAGATGTTGCCGCCAAAATTGTGAAATCAACCTCATCCATGCTCTTGTTCAGTTAGTACGCCATTTTAATAGATTCACAGGAGAGCTCATGACTTACCAGCCGACTGCGGACAACTGGCGAGTGCCAGATGGCGTACAGGTAGGAGATACCTGCCATAAAGAGGTGGTGTGTAGCCAAGTATGTGTAGTTGACAAGGCCAATCAAATGCAGCTGGCGATACAGACGCAAGATCCGCTGTCCGGCCTCGGCCACCTTGAGGTATACTCGGTCCTCGTCTTCGCGGAGTTCCGACTGGAATGTTGCAGGGTTATTAACCTCACTGGATGTGTCGTACTCGTTCTCAAACACAGGCGGCACACTCAGGCTTTGGCGATACAGCATTATAATACACTGCCAGTAGTTAAGCTCCAGGAATTCGGTCGAGAAAGCCACTCCGTTGTCGGGTTTGGGTGGCATAGTCGTCTTCCACTTGTAGAGGCGGCGGTCAATGTCGATGCGCCAAGACCGGAACGAGTCAAACTTGGCCAAGAATGGTGACGGCAGTCCGGCAGCCCGCAGCGGGTGGCCCTCGCCGGATGTAGAGAGGGCGACCTGTGCCTGCTGATACTGCAGGACCTGCACGATCTCAGACTGCAGCAGCCGCAAGTGGAAGTAGTGGTATGCCACTCTTTTGTATGTGGGCTCGGACGGGTTGTGCTCGTCGCGCAAGAATCCATTGGGGGTGATATAGCGGTCGTCTAGGAGGGATGGAAACTCAGTGGTGATCACAAGATCTGACACTCCTGGGGGACGGCCGACACACACACTGACTAATCGGTCAAATGAGTACGTGCACCACCACAGCCGTCTCCGGAGGTCGCGTACATATTCGCGCCGTCCACGCTCGCGCAATACCGTTTCGCTGACATTCTGGCCGCTAAACACCGTATCCATATCGTTTCCATCCTCGTAGTACAGACCCAGGTCGACTGCAAGACGCACAGCGACGCCAATGATGTACCACAGCCCAGGGGGTACAGGACGAAGAAGCGCAAAGTTGGCAAGCAAAAGTACAGCCTGGAGCTCTTCCAGGCCTCCTCCGCTATTGCTCAAGCAAGCTTCGAGGTGCACTATGGCGCTAGCATGGTACTCCTCTGGCTGGCACTGTTTTGAGCGGCTACCAGAATGGCCCTTGTGCGCCCTGTGGTTGTCGCTGTCCTTCCCGTCGTCGTCACCGTCCGCATCTTCCGTCTTGCCATGGTCACCAACAATAATGCCTCCACCGATAGCAAACACCATATTGAGCATGTACAGCTCCTTGGGTCCGCGGATGCGGTTTTCCGTGGAATAGGCCTGCACAAACATCTGCATGAAGTCTTCGCGATGCAGCACGGGGATCTGTGGATTTGCGTGCTCAAAGTAAAGATTGACAAGTTTCTGTCCAAGCTCGCGATCGGGGAACACGGCCGGGTGGATGGTAGGTTTCGTATGCAGGCCGAAGAAGGAGTCGCGCATGGATGTGCCTGAGCTGACGGAGCCGTTACCGGCGATAGGCTTGTACGGGCGGATGTTGGCTTTGTCGGAGACGGATCGCTGATCGGAAACCGATGACTGAACGGCAGCAAAGACAACGCGCGCAAACGAGACGCCGGTTGCCGAGCCGAGATGACGCGGGTTTGATGTGCCTTGGTCCCGAGTAAGGTTGGCGCGTGCCACGAGCTTTTGGATGCGATTGGTCTGTGCTGCGGCTCCGTCTTCATGGTCGCCATTGTGATTCTGATTTGCCCGACTGCTTGTGTGTTTGGTTCCACCACTTAGCCCACTGCTGACAGATGGTGCATGGGAGATGTTGTTGGATTCAGTCACATCTGCTGGGACGGAGCTGTGTGCGCCATCGGATGATGCACGAGCAGTGCTAGAATGCTCGAGTTCCTCCGCTGCAGGAAATGGGATCTTGTTGCTCAATAAAAGCGCCTCGAGCTGTCCGACTCTCGTTTCGAGGTAATAAACGTAACTGTTTTCTATTAGAAAGGCATACGTCGTAAAGGCAAACGAATGCGTCTTACCTTCGAGGAATCTCGCGCTTCGTGATAGGATCGTAGCCCACACATGCCACGCCTGCTTTTTCACAGCTGACACAGCTTGGGAGTTTCTGGTCGCACCGGTTTTTTCTTAACCGGCAGCGATTGCACGCACTGACATTCCGAAAGTTGCTGCTCTGGCTGGCCTTGCCTCCTCCCGAGCTAGCGCCGCCGCCGGTGCCAGTACCTGCACTGCTGCCATTGGCGCCGCTTGCGTGGTCGTGCGCCGGGGATGCGCTGTCGGACTGGTTGGCTGTTGTCGCTGACGTCGGGTCGGGTGATTGGCGATCTGGGGAAGATTGGCGCGGGCGCTTTGCGACGGGGTTTGCGCTCGGCGATGGGGGCGCGTGGGCCGGCATTGTGTCGCGGTCTGCGGTTCTGCGAGTTTTGAGATGCAGAGAAACAGATCTGCCGCGGTCTGGCCGGTTGTCAATGGGGTGGCCGCAAGTCGAGCAAGATATGGAGAAGAAGATGGAGATAAGAGATGGAGAAAGACTTGAAAATGCACTCCGCACCTAGCGGAGCAGAGCTTCCAGGTAGCGGCGCGCGAGAAGGACCGCCACCACAGGCCGATAAAAGTACAGTTGAATCAAGCCGGAGTCGGCAATCGTGGATGATGTCTTACAGTGGTTTTTACGCAATATGCCGTGGTCCGTGAAATCGACAAGCACAAGCTTGCAGTGAAACACAACACGTCCCTGAATGGCGAACAACTTCTCGTCACCGCCAGTCAGCTTGGCCCATATTACTCTGCCCGAGATCCGTTGTAAGTCGCAATGTCGATCAGTCTGATATTATCTATACTTTTAAGAATTTTGGCTCGGCGATATCGTGTCGCGTCGAACTTTGAACCGGTGTAGGCTGCGCAGATTGAGGGTTGGCGGTGGCGTCTATGCAGGTCAAAATGAGGCCTAAACCTGCCGCGCGCCGGTGGCAAGTCGGGATGCAACGTAAGACGCGAGATGACGGTATAACGGCTGCCTTGCGCCAACAAGTCTTAAGGAAGGGGCGGTCGGGCAGCGTGGCGTGGAATCGGCCGAAATAGAAAGGCGCCGGAAGTCTGCGACAACGGAGGCAGGTGCGATGCTGTATGTAGACGCGCAAGGAAGGGCCGAGGGACACGGAGAAACGGCGGAACACAGGGAAGGCGCGAGTACAACGTTATGACTGTGTTGAGCTGAAAAATAAAGAAATGGCAAAATCAAAGGCTAAGAAACAATAGACGAGCAATGTATGTGCGTGAAATAGATAATACAGAGTAGGCAGACTACGAATGCCTTGCTCCGTAGATAGTGACAATAGCGGATAGGCTCTTAGATATGCCTTTTAAGGAAAGCGCGCTCAGCTGGCAACTGACTGCACTCCTATTCTCTGGTCAGGGTCTCTTTCGTTTTACAGGTTACTTCTTGATCGCTCCTTCCTTTCAGTATGAACTTATTTTTCGCTTTGCCCCAGCCTTCACTCTTTCCCTGTAAGGCATCTCCACTATCTCACATGGCGCCCCTTTGTCTTCTGTTCTTTCCTTCCGAGATGCTCAAAATTCCTGTTTGGCGGCAAGTGCTGTGGTGGTCGCGGGCTGCTTTGCGATAAGAGATGTCAAAATTGACGAATCAGCGGCCGCCATTGATAATGCTTGGACATTCTCTTTGGTTTACGTGTATTGCTATCGAGCGAGCGAGCACCAGTCCCAGTCCCAGCCGCCCCCCACCCTGCGGCCTAGTCTAGTCTTGGAAGGAAGCGAGTGGGGGAAAGCGCGCAGTTGTCAGTGATGACAGCCGGCGAGGCTTTACTCTACAGCGCGGCATGGGCCATGTAATTTCAGTTCGCCATGTTGTCATGACTCTAAGTGCGATATGAGGCATTAAGGTAAGGCTGAGGCTGTTTTCTTTGAGCAATTCGAGATTTTGTGGCGAGTATGCTTGGCAATGTAATCAATGATAGCTTTTGGGAATATTTTCGATGCCTTTTTAAAAACGATGATAAATGTCGAATTTATTTAATATTGATCTTTACCACCTGTTGTACTTGATGATTCATTATACACTATAAAAAAATCAGATAGAGGCAATAAAAGAGAGAGTTTCTCTTATTTAGAAACAAAATTCGCCGATGCCCCGGGATGACTCCTCCCTTCTCATGTCAGCTCTGACGTCAGTGAGGCTGTCGATAGTTCATGCCGTTTGGTGGAGATAATGCAACCTAGACACTCGGTACGGTTTTGAGAGCGGCCTAGGATGGACAGCAGGGCCAGCGCATAGACGTAGGTGAGCCGCTATCCAGATATGCAACGCACTGATGGTAACTGATGGTATAGAAGCTAACCGACAAGTCATGCGAGACGGTAGCTAGCTCAGATCCTAGGCGGGCGGGCAGCTCGGCAGATCAAAGTCAAATGCAGATTAGTTTATAGAAATGTTTGTTAAAGTCAAGATGGTATCGAAATATGGTCTATGAGAAAACAAAATGAAGCGACAAAAGCATAACATAAGCAGAATAAAACAATGCCAAACAGGCTATGCAAGAGGCCGAGGCAAACCCAAGTAATGTCAAAAACCTCGTATAAAATGAATCCGTAGAGCTCGTCAATCCCGACAGTGATGTAAAGCTTTCCCACCTGGGTGCGCGCGTTTATGTGTGTGAACCCCGTTCCCAGTCCAATAGCAACCATGACAACCCAAAACAGCCCAGAACAGTCCCAATGAAATACAAACGTGTGATAAAAGAGTAAGAAGAAGATGATGAGAGAAGAAAAAATGAACACAGGGAACAGAGAGAGAGAGAGAAAATAAATGAAACAAATGTCGTGTCTCGTTACGCCGCGCAAATGAAGCTGTTTGCATGAAACTCCCACAAGAAACAAGAAGAAAATCCAAATGAAAAGTGACAGAAAAGGGCTTACAGCTCCTCATCAGCCAGGGGCGAGAGAAGAGGACCAGTCTCAACATCCTCTGCCTTTTCCTCGAGCTTATCCTGCGGCATGGTCAGCTGCATGGCAACAAATGCGCCGATGACAGCCACAACGCTACCGCACCACCAGGGCAAGCTGGAGAAGCCCGACTCCTGGCCAACAGCATACAGGAAGCCGGAGATGGCTGGGCCGAATGCACGGCACAAGCTCGCCGCTGATGCAGAAACGCCGTTGACTGTGCCCAAGGACAGCGGGTTGGGCGCCAGGTTCATCGTGATGAGGGCGTTGCTAGGGTAAGCGAGGGTGGAGAAGGTGCACTTCCAGATGATCACTAGGTAGACACCCGTCATGCGGAAGTTGTCTGGCAGGAGCACCAGGTAAGGCGTCACCAGATACAGCAAGAAGTAAGGGATGGCGACCAGCTTGAACAAGCGCAGGGGGCCAATGCGGCCAATCACCCAGGGGAAGAGGAATGAGTTGGACAGCAGCGAGTAGAAGCCCTGGACGGCCATGATGATGCCGACGGTCTGATTGTCGAAGCCGAAGCCGCCAGAGAACTTGAATGGCAAGTCAACATTGCCATCCTTTGGCGGTGCGGTGCTGAGGAAGACGGGCAGAAGCTGATCAAACGTCATGGTGTGGAAGGCGAGGATACCAAACGAAATGGTGTTGAGGATGATGGGCCGAGTGAAGATGCTGGCAGGGCGGCCTGTGTCAGGCTTGGGGAGCGGGCGGGGTGGCGCGGATGTAGACGCAGAGGCGACAGGCGCGCATGTCAGCTGGCTGGGCTCGGCGATCTGGTCGAGTGTCTCCAGAGCGTCTGGGAGGCTGACCTGACTGGTGGACGACACAAGGCGTGGTGACGTCTCGGTGGTCCGGTAGCCGGGCAGCTGGTCATCCGAGTCGATCAGAGGCTCTTCCTCCTCAAGCATGCGGAACTTCTTGCTCGCAGCAGTCTCCTTCTTCCACGTGAAGCGAGCAGCAATCTTTTTGCCAAGTTCAATACCGCGGTCGGCCTCGTACTTCTTGATGGGGTGGGTCTCCTCCAGAAACAGAATACCGGCAACGAGGCCAATGGCAACGGCCGCAGCACTGAACAGGTTGGGGAGTAGGTACGGGTACTTGTCCCAGATACTTCCTGCCTTGAAAATGTTGGGGTAGAACAAGCACGGCCGTGCAAGGGCGCCGCCAATGGCAGGTCCAATCATTGAGCTGTGGCACATGTTAGCATTTTCAGTTTCTTCGATTCACGATTCATGCCGATGCAGACATCTCGTGACACCCATCGCCTGTCAAGCAGGAACAAGGTGTGGAGGGGACGGCTTACCCGATACACCAGACAGCAGGAATGACAGCAAAAGCTTTGCCTATAAGTAACACACATTAGAAACAATTCTGCCGAGATAGCTGACGGGAGACATAGCTGTACTGACCTTGATGCTCCTTGACTTTGACGAGTTCGCCGACTGTGGTCTGCATGACGCCGATGTTGCTGCGCTGTTAGTTTCGTCATCGATACAAGAGTGAGACACTGGCACATGGCTGGGACTCGGTTAACATACCCGTTCAGAATACCGCCGAGAGCACGAGCGATCAGTGCGACGGTCAAGTTCGGGGCGAATCCAAAAAGGAGCACACTCAGCGCAGTACCGGCCAGGCCCGTAAGAAGCACCGGCTTGCGGCCGATTTTGTCACTGAGACGGCCCCAGAACACACCAGTGAGGAACTCGGCAAACGTAAATGCAGATGTCACCAGGCCGGCGTAGAATGCGATTTGCTTCTCGTCCTTGGTGATGTGGAAATCCTGAATCATGAAGTAGATGTATGGGAAGATACCCATAAAAGCGATTGGCTCACACAGACGGCAGATGGCTGCACTGTTAGTATATGGCGCGAGTAAGGATTGAGGCTCAAGGCCAACTCACCCAGAATGATCATCTGTCTCTTGGGAAAGGGCTGCTTGGGTTTCTTGCTTCCAGCACCGGAAGATGCTCTCCTGCCGAGCAGGGGAGTAGTCGTATCTCTTGCCATGTTGGAAATTTGTGATGTGAGATGCGTAGATGAGGGTGGCTTGGATAGCTTTTGAAGAACCAAGTTGCTTGCAGGTACTGAGACGAGAAGTGTGAGGAAGATGAAGGCGATGAGATATATAAGATCTGAGAAGAGAATATGAGGAGATGAGAGGGCGAGGGCGAGAATATATATGTCAGATGCTGTGCTTCACGTCTTATGACAAGGTGATGAGCCGAGCTGAATCTGCCAAGTGTATCTTCTTCTAAAAAGAAAGAATCAAACTGTGAGGAGCAACCGGGCCAAATTGAAGACGAGCCGAGGAGGGACAAGTTGATGCAGTGGCACCAAGCACGGCCAACGACGCACGACGTCGGAATTGTTTCCAGAGTAGATGGCTTGCGGCCTGATTTGCACAATGTTTGCAATCAGTTGTAGTCTGGAGACAAATTCTTGTGATGGGGAGTGTGACTATCAAGCCGAAAACAGACAGACAATATGTCGATTAAGATGAGTGAAGCACAGATGAGTAGGTCAAGTTGAGCAGAGCTGGGGGGGTTGTATTGGACGTGAAGGAGTGAATGTCCAGAGAAACAAGAGAGAGCAAGGCTGTTGCGGAGTTGTGATTTGAGTTGAAGAAGAGTGAATAGAAGATGGAAGGAAGACTGGAAGGAAAAAGGAAGAGAACTGGCTTTGATGATATACATATATCATCAAGACCAAAACCGAGTGTGCGGAAAGTGGGAGTGGATTCTTCTATATGGGATTCCAAGAGTACGGAGTATTAGTTAACAAGAAAGGGCTGAGACAGGTCACCAGGCCCGTCCGATGAACAAGCCTCTCAATATCAACATGGTAAATAACAAGGCGAATATCACAGCCAATTTTAACGGCACGATAAAATGTCAATAAATGACAAAGACGACCGCCTCCGTATGAAAAAGGCGTCCAAGGGGTAAAGTAGGTAGAGGGGACCGAGAAAGGAGAGGAGGGGAGGGGGGTGTAAACAAAAAGAAAGTTGAGAAAAGCCCCTTTATCTTTTTTTTTCAGTGCAGTTCTTGAGTTTTCTCATATTGCCTTTTTTCTTTTTCTTTTTCCCCTTTCTTTCTTTCCTCGTTTCCTTTTTTCCATGTCTTTTTTTCTTTGCTTTTTCTTGGGCCAGCCATGGGGTCCGCTAGTCGGGGAAACAAGCGGTGACAGGGCCATGACAACCAACTACGTATTTGTAGTATTAGTAGCTTCAGTAGCTTCAGTAGCTCAATAGCTCAGACATAAATGCCAGGGCATTAGAAGGGCGATCATATCCATGGCACTAACTGAGAATGGAGCATGGCTTGGTCGGGTCCCAGCCCAAGGGATAAATGTGCCGCTGGGATGTGCCTTTGAGGTGTCCTCATACAGCCCATATTCCGGGGCCTGGGTCCAGCAGGATGGCTCGCCCACCCCGTAGCAAATGGGCCCGGTACGCTAAGGTACGCTAATTCATGGAAAGTGCAAGGGCCGTGTATGAAGTCTCGTAGCGGCGTGTTAATAGTAAGAAGTAGAAGTGGAAGAACAGAAGAGCAAGAAGAAGAAGAAGAGAAGGAAAGAAGAAGCTGGGAGTCTCGCTACGATGTAATACACGCGAACTGCCTCTAGTCTCGGCACTAGAAGGACACAACGCTTTGCATCATCGTGGCTGTACAGAGTACCCGTTAGTTTTGAGAGCCGCTCAGACTGTTGCAAGGAAGCGAGAAACAAAAACGGCGGCGTAGGGCAGAGTGCTTGCACATCGTATGGATATCCGCGAAGAGTGTGACCGAGGATAGAGCGGCCATGCATGTCAACAGAAAAACATACGCCACCTCCGTGCAAAGCACGCGTCAAGTGTCTGTGTCTTTGCATTGCAAGGAGCAGGCCATGAAAATACAGACAAGGCCAGGTGTGCAACGGTGATACTTGATCATTTCCCCCAAAGCGTGGTGCAACCGCCATAGCCAGTGAAAACCAGCAAGACCAACAACAAGGACCAACAGGTTCCCTTGTTCTCAAGAGGCGGTTTGCCCGTTGCCGTTTGCCCTCCGGCTGACAGCCAACGAGTGAAAGGCACAGTGTCTTGCAGAGGCGTGGGTTGGAAGGTTTGCATGTGGTTTGCATTTTGCATTTTTGCATGTTCGCATGGATCCGGTGTATGACTGCGTTTAGATGCTGCAAAGTGTCTTGTGTGGCTGGCATAATGGAACAATTTAGAGGCGCCTTGCAATGTACTATGTTTCTGTAAATACTGGCTGTTAGCTGCTGGCTGCTGATTGCCGATTGTCGATTGCCTGACTCTGGAGAAGAATAAAGAACATGCTTTTTTGCTGCTGCCCCACCAGGTCTCTCGAGCTTGAAGACAGGAAGTGGACAACCAGCTCACAGCTCACAGCTGATTACAGCTCACCCATACGTCGATGCTGGCGGTCGACGAGGTTGCATTCTCGCTTCTCGTCAAATTTGGTCAACCGGTACTTTGGCACTGGCTGCATATCCCTGCACACGACAAGTACCCACTGTCGATGCACGTTTAAAACCAAGCCTGGTCCAAGTTGGGTAGCTAAGTGTACGATATGTTGAAAGTCTGTATGCTGTACTCTTTTTCAGTGTGTTTTCTTTTTCTCTCATTATTTCGACCGCCCCTTGTTCCGTATCCGGGGACAAGTATTACTATGCATACCGCTTGTTGATGGCAGGAAGAAGCGAAACGAGCGGACACGATAATGACAAAGTGCAGCAGATATCGGAAACGGGCAGAAAACCGCGTGTTGTCTGTCCTATCCGCCTCTTTGATCGAATCCTGCACGAAGACTTTCAACGGGAGCAGCGGTAAGGCAATACATTCATGCAGCTGCAGGCAAATCGACTGTAATTACCGCCTCTCGGGATGCCAGACCGCAAGGAGAACAAACGCGGCAGACATCAATTATCGTGATCTGTGTCACTGCCGGGGATGCTCCCGTCGAAGTAATGATGATTGCCAACAAGGGCTCGTTAGTATCCGTCTTGCCTGGGCATGTCGATAAATTTGAAAATGAAGCTGGGGGATGCAATCAAAGCAAACAATACAAACAAATAGATAATATCATACCTGTAATAATCAACAACAGAACGCAAAATCAAAAGATTAAAAACAGACAAGATTTGGCACACGCCCCCTTCGACGGCCAACGCTACCTCAGCACATCAGCACATCAGCACATCAGCAATATGAGCAGTGGAGTTTATTACGCCAATTCTGTGGGTCAATGCAGCGGCATCAGAGGCCCGGCCAGTGGCCAGCAGAACCCCGCGCGCGCGCTTGAAGCTCACAGGCGGTGAATTGAGAGTGACCGCGTGACAGCTTCTGGCCCAGTTTGGTCTTGTTTTAAGGGATGCCACCGGTGGTGCCTCTGGCGGTAAGAGCTTGGGCACCTAACTTTATAAGAGCTTGGAAACTTACATACTCGGAGGTGTATAACACAAACATTCGGTCTATGTTCACGGCTAAGAGGCTCAGAGACAGTTTGCGAGAGACACGCAGGCGGGTGCGGAACACGTCAGTGACACGAATTGGAATAAAGAGGCCGAGAGAGCCAAATCAACAGGATGCGAGCTTGATCTTTGCTGATCTTGAAAGATACTGCAACTGCAACCGCGCTGGTCGAAGTAGCGGCCATGCTTGTCATGGTGCTTCTTGTGCTTAGGAGATAGCAAATTAGAGGGGGTGACAAAAATACTTGCTGTGCTCTGTAGTGGTGTGTAGGGGAGGGGCTTGTCGACAACGGGGAGCTGAAAGATGTAAGACAAGTGGCCAGCGCAGGAGGATTAAGTACGGACTATGCAAGTGTGGGTAGGCAAAAGAATGCGCATTGAAGCTTGCTTATTTTGTGTTTTGTGTTTGTACTTTCAATCTTTTCCTATCGTGTAGTGCCATGTAATATCGTCGGAGTGATTTTGAGGCTCAGATTGCCGGGAGATGGCAATGCGGTTGCGAGATGTGAAAACAGGGGGCAGCGGGGATAGACGAGGCAGGACGAGAAATGAAGGAGCATGAGTCAACAAAGCGGTAAAAAATAGAAAGTGGAAAGTGCGATGGTCTCAATTGAATGCACAATTACATACGGCAGGCGCAAAGGGCACCACTTGCATCTGCCATCACTAAAACTTAGGAACGGCAAGCTCAGTTGGGCAACCAGATGCGATGCGGAAGGAGCGACCTAGGCGAACGACGATGCCATGCAATTACTGAAAGCGGAAAAAAACTATTGGCGCCCAACGTCAGACTGCTTACAATGACCATAATGAGGACGAATTGACTACATCATACCCCTTAGCGAACATGTTATACTTTGTGCGGTTTTCCATGTATTCGGGGATACAATGTAGCTAACAGTTGGGTGTCTGGACACAAAATAGATTAAGCCGGACTTTGCAGCCGGCAACCGGACCATTTGTGAATAGAGGTAGAAAAGAAAACAAAAGGCAGATAGCAAGGCCAAGGGCGGTTTTGATCATAGCCATATGAACAAAACGGTGATTATTCAAGAAGCAATAAATGCCGTGTCTGGTAGGTATCACATAGCAATGAATAAAACGGCCGTAAAAGGATCCGGAAAGATAAAATTTGTCGGGGCAGTGACATGTGAGAGCAAAACTGACAAATTTGCCACAGAATTCAAGAAGAAAAAAAAAGAATACCGAAAACTAAAACCCATATCATAAACGCATACAATTAACACTCGCAAGAAAGCCGGTTTATGGTGAAGTTGGGCAGCCCGTCGCAAGTAAGCGCACCGTCGACTTACACGCGGCACGCTGAATGCACGCTGCGCCTGATATTTGGACTGGGACTGTGATAGCGACGGCTATGACCGGGATTCCATCGGCATGCAACGGGTTATACACTCGCATTTCAAATATTGTCTTGAATGTGATCGCAACGTGTCGGACGGGAAGCCTTTATTCACACATTTCGGAATAAGAGGTCAAGAGCAAAGGGCAAGGGCAGAGGGATACAACGTCTACACCAATAGATGGCAATACAGCGCAGCATTGGGATTACGGGTGGGCTCGGAGTGCGTTGGACTAGCTGGACTGGACTGTGGACTGTAGCCCAACGACAACCGCTGTAGTGCCCCTCCGACCAGGGTGGTACGTTACTATTTATCAATCTCATATCAGTAATTAAGATATTTTAATAAGATTATCAGAGTAAAAACAGTCACGAGGTGTTTCGGAATGCATCTCACTCTCTGTCAGAACCCAAAGATGTCACGACGCATTCAGATACGTCGACGTTTTCCGAGAAGGGGGGGGGGCGGTATAGTCTATCATGACGGACTTTGGCGCGACTGCCGAGGGTAGAGTATTAGTGAATATTTGTGAGATTTATGTGCCGATGCTTATCAGTTTGTCCTATCTACGATGTAAAGAGTGCATTTGTTGCTTATTAGTTGTATTCCGTATTCGGGCACACCGCTTCGTTTATTAAAGAATGGGGCCATAGCGGACGATAGAGGCAGAGAGCGGAGGAGTATGCTCGCTCAAGCACACGAGAAAGCGCCTCAAAACGTCACCAGAACAGGCTTTCTAGAACGAGACTGGATCGGTGTGACGAGCTACGGCAGAACGGCATACGTCGTGAAATGCTTGTCATGGAGAAATAGTACGATAAAGACTGACCATACTCCGCAAAGAGATCAATAAGAGCCACATTTCCATTTCTCATTATTATCAACGGATCAAAGATACATCTACAACGACTGCGACTCAACGCTGCCCGACTGTCATATATCAAATAATCAATTAGCGAGGTGTCACTGGGTCAGTAAACGAAACAGCCCCAGATGGCAAGTAGAAAGGCAACGGCAATGGTGCAGAAGCCGCGTGGGATGCTTCCATCCGGAGGACATTTTCCATTTGGCGACATGCTTTGTACTGCCTCAAGCTTTGGAGCTTCGAGGCTTTCAAGCTTAATAAAGCCTCGCCGCTTGCATGATGGAGTGCTCGGAGTGCACGAGCAAGTTTTCCGCAGGTTGTGCAGCTGGACGGGTTACCCAGAAACCTCCGTTTTAACGGCCGTCAACGTCTGTTGTCTTTGTATGTACTTTGTGCCCTGTGGCACCTGTGCTTGTAATACTTCGTAGAAAAAACATCTTGTCACACCCACGGGCAGCAAAGCCAGGAGGAACATGTGCAACCCAACACGACTTCATCGTGCGCCCACACCTTTTCCTTTTTTTTCATCGTCAATGTTACTATCTCAACACTAGCCCCTCGACGTGCATTTAAGCCGTGCGGTTGCAACGCTTTATCTCTGCGTCTCTCTGTCTCATGCAATGTGATGACAACTACTCGTACGTACGGGTAGATTACACGATGTACTCCGTACTTCGTGTAGTGAT
Organism: Ophiostoma tasmaniense; assembly: GCA_022392925.1. Classification (NCBI taxonomy): domain Eukaryota; kingdom Fungi; phylum Ascomycota; class Sordariomycetes; order Ophiostomatales; family Ophiostomataceae; genus Ophiostoma; species Ophiostoma tasmaniense. The sequence continues at coordinate 885,630 of JAKRGK010000006.1, read as the reverse complement.
TCAAACTACATAGGCACACGGCGCGCACAGGGCAGTTGTGACCACCAAATACGATGTATTGATTACGGAGTACATGCAATCAAGGTAGTGAGTAGATGGACGAAAGAAAGGAAGATGGTGACGCCAAGACTCTCTTTGCTGATGTCAAACTGCACCAGACTGCATCAAAGGGGCCTCGGAGAATGCATTCGCTCTTCGGTGGATGTGATTCAAGCAGTGACGATATCCCCCCAGTCATTTCCATTTGGCCCACCGACTAGTCGCAGAACTCAGGAGTGCTCAGACTACCAGGATCACCCTGGATGGACATTTCAATGCTAGCCTACAAACAGGCAAATGGATGGACATGACCCGGCGAGGAAACAATAGCCACGGACTGGTTGCATCAAAAGCCGGGGCGCATTGGATTTATATCATGTGAACACGGCCACACGCTGACTTTGTAGTTGCCAATGACTCTGCAAGGGAGGCGATCATGCCAACGGCGGTCTACCACACCGAGACCGAGACTAAGGACTAATTGTACGATGCACGATGCACTGTATGTTACACGTTTTGCGTATTTTTGTCCTTTTTTGTTCACTATCATCGCCCTTGGCTTGATTGTGTTCAGAAAGACGGTGAACCAACACTAGAAAATCATTAATAAAATGGCAGCTGATTCGGCGTTTATCCGCTATGGGTAGGCCGTTGGCTCTAACAGCCAGGATTTATCCTATCGTTGTTTCGCATTCCTTCTTCACTCCTTTCTTACGGAGTCGCTTCGTATCTTTCTTTCCTTTTTCGAAAGTGTTGTTGGTAATATGATATTGCCGTAGTTCGTATTGCCGCCATTGACACACCGTCTCTGCACGCCCGAGCTATGCCGTTTTGTAGGCTGCTGGAGAGTGTCCGATTACCTGCAGCTGTCTCATCGTCTCGTCGCATTCCATTTACATCGCTATTCTCCATTTTAAAAGGTTTCTTATTCGGCAAATAGCATGTCAGCGTCGAAGGTCAATTGTATGGTAAATGGCAATACTACAGCAGATCCGGGCTAGGCGTCATCGATTTCATATTGCAGATAACAGGTCATTTTCTCGATGAGTGTGATTAATCTTCCGTCTGTTGGTTCTGAACTACATTGTGCTCTTACGAAGTACAAAACCTGAGGCGTATTTTTCGCACAGCCAAACCTTTAATTCAATATCCATTTATATCACTGTCCTGTCCATCCCTGACCCTGACCCTGGCCAGTGTCGTATTTGTGAGTTAAATCAACATCAAACATCAAACACTGAAAAACACAACAATTCCTTTTTATTCGATAAGGTCTGCATTTATCAATTGTGCCTCCAATGCAAAATGTAGCTCGAAACCAATGAAACAAACAGCACCGGCCAACGCAGCCATAGCCACAACATACATGGATTGCATATTTGCAGCCTGGTCTAAAGTTACTCGTCTCAACTAATCAGAAAGTAACACAATACGTCGGAGACGGCTAACACTCACCGCAAAACGGTGATCAGATGCTCATTTGACTTGAAAACCTGCATTGGCTGCACGGCTAATAACAAACAACGTCCACAGTAGCTAGTCTAACAAACCTAGCAGATGTCTAGCCCCGCCCCCTATTCGTTTGTCCTCGCGCGCTCTTTCTTTTCTTTTGTTGATGCTAGCTGGACGGAAGGCCGGGAAGCTTTACCTAGCGTGATACTAACAGTACGGTGAACGGCCAGGGACCAACCAGGGGCCAAGATTGGGCAGCGAAGTTTATTGGTGTGATATTAGCGTGGGATCAGACAGGAAGAAAACAACAGTCTGGTAATCTGTGTCACGTATGAAGTGAAGTGTAATGTATCAAGTACTTCGTACTGGTGAAAAAAGAACGAGAAATAACCGAAGAGACAGCGGCAAAAAGACAGAACAAAAGCAACAGGAAAAAGTAAAAAATACAATACATCAAATAACAAATAGAAAAAGACCAACGACATCCGATGCAGTTCAAAGTCAATCTTGCCATTGTTTAATCAGTTTTCATTTTAATACTCCTGAGTATCTCTGTGACAAGAAGTCAAAATCCAACATGGTCGTTGTCTGCTTACTTAATTATTTCTCTTACTCATGCTGTCTCTTGCTTGCTCTTGCCTCCCTTCGATCGCAGCTTCCCAGTGTGGTATTGTCACACACCGTTGGACTGGTTGGCCCCGCATTGATGCAAAGGGGACAAGCCGAATGGTCAGAACATGGCCTTGGGACTGTTGCAAGGCGCCTTACGACTATGGGTTCATATGGAAATATAAAATGTATTGTAAATTGTGTGCCATAAATTGCAGTACGGGGTGCTACAGACCAGTGGCAAATCAGTAGATCGGACCCTTTCGTGGGCCTCGCACTTGGAGGTAGCTTGAGGAAGGAGCAGTAGGAAGTGTTCCGATGGGATAAGAGCGTGTTTTAACTTAGCTCTCAATGTAGTAGGCGCAAATGTGTAACCGTCTCTAATGAGAAGTTGCATTCGACAAGGCCAGGGTCGCACCTTCTACGGTGATTCTGAAGCAACGGGCAGGTGTTTGGTCAAGGTGCCTGCCAACTCTGTTACATTTCCATCGTCCACGTAACCATGCTTTTGTGCTTCTAATATAGTTTTGTTTGCTGTTTACAATGCACGCAATTCTTCATTTATCGACTCAACCAACTCACAAAACTGATCCGGGCCAGCATTTGTGCTCTTATTACACTCCGTGTCTCGATTACACACCACGATCACGGGGTACAAGATCAAGAAATAGTCTGTTAGCTGGGAATACAGATCATCCAAGAGACCGATCACTCATCAACCATCTGTGATCATCGATGGACACAGACCACTTTGGCGCCCTGACCACGCCAGTGAGCGGCCTTCTCGAATGATGGCATCCCGGGATCGTGGTTTGGGTTTTCGAGTCTCAATTTGATGGAGCCAGTTTACAAAGTACGATGTACAAAGTGCGATACCAATTGCCCATTTCGAGGCGAGCGATGCCGGTTGGCCCCTGACTGTTGCTCAGAAGAGGTAAAGAAATGCAAGCAGAATATGCGAAGTGGTTAATGGCCTCCGATTGAGGGGCGTGTGACACGCAGGAATCTCATGTGGAAATGAGGCAGACGAGGAGACGAGATAGAAGAAGTCGAAAAGGAAAAACGGCAAAGGAGGGACCACAGGGATGCTACAACGGGGCTGCGACGGGGCTGCGAGGAGCATGGAGCTGAGCAATTAGCAATGCAAGTGTTCCATCCCTCCTGGCGGCACTCGTGTCTGACAGACTCGCCACGAATAATGCAGGAAATGATGGAAGAGATGCAAAAAGCAGATGTGACAGGGATGGGCAAACGAGGTGCAAAAAAGGAAGAAAATGGGTATGAATAAAAGACAAAGGGAAACTCAACGAAGACAAAGACCACAAAGAGACCAAGATTGAACGCCACTAGCATGACCCCGGAAGGATTCCCCGGAAACGATAACTTGGGATGGCAAATGGGCACCACTAATTTGACCAGCCCAGAGCATTGGAAACGGAGTGGTGGTCGCCGAGGACCAGGAGAAGAGAAAAGGAAAGGAGAGATGGCGGCAACGATACCAGCCAACGTCACCAGGAAGAAAGCAACGAATGAAAAAAGAAAGAAAAAAACAAGAGAAAAAGAAAGTCAAAGTATCAAGACTACACACACAAACTCTCCAAGCGAAATGAGTGGCGACGATGCCGAAAGAGATTGCACCAAAAAGAAAGCAACAGAAAACGAGATCAAAGATAGAACAAAAGAAGGCAGCGAACGGCAGTGGAACAAGAAACAGCCCACCTGACTGCAGATACTCGTCGTCGTCGGCCCCATGTACTTTGTTTTCTTTTTTCTGGATTGCTGATAACAAGTGTCGAGAAGTATCTATGCTGGAGATACAGAGTACCATGGGCGAGATGCCATCTCTTGGGATGACTACAAGGCTACCGAGACAATGTACTTTTCTCTTGCCTCCTGTTGGCCGCGGCTTAGATGCCGCTGGGAGGGGTGGCTGGCTCACAGGCTCTGGCGGGCCGTTGATAAGTGTCCCGATGTTCACCCGGCTGGAGAGGTCATACGGCACCCTGCTTCTATGGGAGGATCCTTGCAGGCCGGGATTATCCTGCAGACAGACCCGCCCCATCGAGTACAGAGTACGATCAGAGTAATGGCCCAGCACCAATATCAATGGATATTGTTGACATATCTCTTGCGTTTGCTTACAGAGCATGCATTTAAGATACATCTCGCGGCAGCTCCCGGCTGCACAGCTATCCGAGCGTTCGCATTGATATCTGTATGGCACTGGCCACTAAAACGCAGGTTTGCAGGCTGGCAGGCACTAGATTCATTCGCAGGTGCGCCGCAGCATCACGATTATTCGCAATTTTGATGGCATGGCTAAGCTGTGTTGCAACCCATCACTGCAGGGCATGCTTCCGCTATAGGCTGACGGCCAATTGTCGTCACAAGCGGGGATATCATGTTGCGGAAACGTCAATGGTAGCTCGATGAATAACATCGATGCAATAGGAGGTCGCCGATGGGGATTTGATGACCCTGCAAGCAATCCACACCGCCGAGAAAGTGGCGTCAATGTTGGGCTTCCATGGAGGATCTTTCGTGAAATTATCCCTTTTGATCTTTATCTTATTGGAACAAGTCCCCGGGCTATTCGCGGCCGACGGGCAGATGCCAGCATTGATACCACGTTGCGAGGTCCAGCATTCAGGATGCGCGACACTTTTGTAGAGTGTATGCAGCCCTCATCGACACGGCCCCCAATGCATGCACGGCTCCTTTACTTGAGCAGCACGGTCAGATGATGCCCTTTGCAAGCGACTCGAGCTGCCAGCGACTTACCCGCCCGACAAGTCTGCATATCGTTATCTACTTCTGCCGAACATCTGTGCATCAGAGAGGAATATCGATGCAGAGCTACTAAACAAAATAGAACCAGGTCAAGGCTGCCGAAGACGCCAGCGAATCAACGTCGTCGAACAAGTACTGCAGTACGCTTTATGCACGGCTGCCTCACTGATGTGTCCTCTGTTGGCTCGGCTAGATGCAGTCACTCAGCGTTCCCGACGCCCATGCGCTACAGCAGCTACTCGGCGGTCGTAAGACGACAGGGAAGTAACAGCCATTGCTACTTTGAGCGAGCAATGCCTGTACTGTACTGCTTTTTGGCAGCTGATAGTATCACTTTATCAGCCATTCCTCAATCACATCACAGTGACCCACAGAGTGATATTGTCAGAAAAAGACAAAGACAAAGGACACCAAACGGAAGACTGAAATTAACGAGGGCGCAGCCCAACAGGTGCGTCAGACTTGGAAACAGCCGCCAGTCATATTGGGCGACAATCACATCACGCTGGATCACGAGGGACGGCAAGATGAGCGGGAACAGCGGCGGAAACATGAACGGAAACAGCGGCAACGCAGAAGACGGAGCGAAGATGAGAGAGGTTGCTATGGACCTTTCATCTGAGCTGGAAATCACACGTTTGCTCCCGTCTGCGGTTGCCTCACCATCTGCAACTCAGCCTGCAAATCCTCCCGCCTGCTTCGTACTCGACCTTACTCGCTGACATGGCACAAACACAAAAAGAAAGTAAAGCTAGATGACAAGAGATCACTGACTGTGATTGGAACCCTAATCAGCATCCCACGTCATATTGCATAGAGATTTGCAGGCAGCGAGCGGTAGGGATGCCATATGTGTCTCGTGCCACCAGCGGTCGGTCTGAAAGGTCTCATACTCATACTACAATAGCTAGCAGCTTAAGCCGCTGGGCCCCAGTATGTGATTGACTGCGCAATCAGAAGCATACGACTACGCGCTTTCAGCGGTGTGCGGGCGAAGGATGCAGCTCGTGATGGGCCTATGCGAATATTTACGCACACCATTGGTGTCCGAATGGAGATAGGGACCAGACAGGAGGAGAAAGCCCAAGAGTGTCACTTCCAAGGACAAGCCCTACCCAGGATTGCACAAGGGTGAGTAAACAAAGGGACAACTGTCTGCTGCGCGAAATGGAATGCATTAGGCAGCGCTCCGTCACACCGGTCCTCTACAGAACGCGACGCCCCGCACGCTGGGGGTTGTTTTGCTCGTACAGCCTCATTATTGTATCCAGTACCGAAATGGATACTGGTATAAAGTTTCCAGTATCGCTATGGTTTACGGCCATCACCTATCCTTAACTGCCGCTCGTCACGCGCTGCTATCACTCTTTCGCACCCGCTTGTTCTCACTCTTACTATGGAAGTCCAACAGCCCTGAACTATGTTGGCCACGCTTGATGACTGATGGATGAGCGACCTGGTCCGTTGACCACGCTTGGATGATGTTCTGAAGATCCACCGATGTTCACTGCATCGCCTTCATTGGGACGACCGTTTGCCCATCAGTGCTTTATTCTTATCCTGTTAATCAACGAGTTGAGACATTCATGTCTTGTTATTTGTTGCCTTATTCAATCATGTGCTCTGTGACTTTGAATGGACATGTGCAAGGATGATATTTGGTGTTGATCAGTAAATTTTGGGTTTGCTTCACAGCCATAGCAAAAAATTTGATTATTTCCTGCAATTTGGTAGAACTGTAGAATATCGAGAGAAACAAATTAAACTATAAGCCATGTTCATCCGTATTATCTTTCCAACATTTTTCAAGTCATCATATGCTCTTATACGGCCAATGTGAAGAGCATGTGAAAATAGCTATTAACTAAAGAGACGCTACAAAGCCTTGCAGATGGGGTGTTTTGTGTATATTGCTTATTGCGTTGCTATAACCTCCCTCAGTACACCTTTACATCAACGCCCACGCGACGTTCACGATGTTCTAAAAGTCGATATAAACAAATAACCTACCACTTTATAGTATTGATATGACAGACGCTGCACGGCAGATGGTCACGTTTCACGACACGAACGTGTATTCCACAGACATTGCTCTTGAGGAGCAATTTGGCCGATGATTCTCTCTTTTTTTTTTGGTTACACACAACTCGTGCCTACATTAACACTGATACGAGCTCTAGACCATGATGCATTAAACTAAAAATACTCTTACCTCGGGAGAAAATTCTAACGCAAGGGGCGGCTACTAGAAATTCAAGAACAATGTAAACATTGGGGATATCAGAAGTGCACTTTGAAGATGCTTGTGTTGTTCCCGCCCACACCGCACCCGGCCTTTGCAACTATACCTAGACATACCGCTTGTACATGGTCAATATATGATCAGATGGCTTGCATGTAGCGGTCTGCATCGCACCCATGAGAGAAAAAAATACTGAAACCAGAGCAAATAAGCATGATGCTGTCGATGCCCAACCGCAGCACATCACGGCTAAACTTCGCCACCAGCTACTGGCCAACTTTTCACCGCTGGCCGCATCCTGTACCAGAGAATGCGCCATTTTCTTCTTCTCCCGTTCCCGCCTCGGGGACGGGGAAAGAAGAATAGACCCGTTTGGCCATCTCACTCGACAATAACCGAGGGCGTGAGAGCGCAAGAAAGATTCGACCGACGATAACCCGCTGATGTGTGTGGACCTAGGCTCGTCCCGCCATGGACGGGGATTCCAATAGTCCCATATCCATGGCGTGCCATTTGTGATATCTTACGGTGAGGAAGAAGCAAAGAAGAAAACAAAAGGCAAAAGGCAGCAGGTACAGGCAAAAGAAAACAAGACGGGAGAGAGTTGTATGCAGGTAGGAGGTCGAGTACCAGAGGCTCTCAATGTAGACTGTGCGTTGAGTGGCCGGCGACGAAACGTCTGCCGGGCCAGCCGCGTATTGTTTTTCTTCTTCTTTTTTTGATACTTGATACTTGATATTGGTACTGATGCTGGACATGAACTTGCATGATGGTGGTCAGTGGCCATCATCATAGTGGCCACGCTGGCCACGACAACAACCACGACACGGTCCCGAGGTGTGCTCGTGCGAGCGGATAGGACCCCCGGTGGCAGCAATCTTGTCAATATGCTTTCTTTTCCGTGGTCTGATTAGATATCAGTTTTCGTCGTTATAATTTGGCTGCCGTCTCCAGATTTCTTTTTCTTCCCGTCTCGCACCTACAACTTTCTTTTTCGTTCTTGTGCCTTGGGTATGATTCTGGCATGCCTGCTGACGATATCCCTCTGCTCGAAGCGGGTGGTTTGCAGTGCATGAGAGATGATACGCGAACTTGTAGACGTAGATTGCAAATGAAAAGAACGCAGACAAAGGCAGATGATCATAATAAAAAAAGGCAAATTGTGACGCGGAACACTTCCGGACGTATCGTTTTGTTGTACTTTGCGCAAGGCGCCGAACAATAAAGACGCAAGCAAGGAGTGCAACGCCACGTCGTCTGTGATTATCGCAAAGCAATCATTGTTCACAACTGCAATGCAGACGCCCGGGAGTCCGGGCACCCGGGATAACCGATGCTTGCGACTCCTAGGTTGAGAGGTTGAGGCTACGGGATGTGAGACATCAGCTCTACTCTGCCTGTCGCGTGGTTGTTCCTGCCTATTATGGCGGCTGCGTGTCTGTGTGTCTGAGTTTAATTGATGTTGTGCCTTTCCATGAAACAGCCCATTTACACCGGAAAGAAAAGAAGGAAGGCAGCGGGTCAACGCGCGCGGAGCACTAGCTTGCATCCGCGGCCCGTCTTGCACTTTCTCGATATAGAAACGACTGTCTGTAGCCGCACAGCTGAAATGAGGTAGAGAGACTCGTCTCACGGGTGTCGGGTATCGACAGAGGAAATGAACAATACATTGATATCAGCGCACCTGCTGCGACATGAATCAAGAGCAACCTTTGATTGGTATCTTGTTTTCCGACAATCCTTGCACGCGGAAACTGGACGTGCATGGCCAGATGGCCTCGCCACCGGAAGCTTCCCCGGGGTAAATGTTTTATTGGTTTGATATTGGTACCGGATTTCGTCAGTTGTACAGCATCGGGCTGTACAACTGAAATTAATTATATCAGTTTCAGAGAGAGAGAGTCGGTCTACAGGGCTGCTGTTATGTAAGACTCGACGTCGTTGAGTGCTCCGTAATCGGCGTTGGTGTTAGTGCCGGATGGGGCTCTTGTGCGAGCTTGAAAGGGAAGGCGCACCAGGCAAAGAAGAACCTAGCAGCCTAGCAGCCCAGGAAATGCGGGTTACAGGGCGCTAGAACGCTCGGAAGAGCTCAGAATACCTGATTCCAGGCTAAAACCTTGCTAAAAATGCACGTCACAAGGAAGGCACCAGAAGGCCCAAAGTGCCGCATGCATCGACAGCTCACGCAGCCTTCTCGGCCTCGACCCCACCCCACACTAAAACATCCAATTTAACGTCGATGACAAGACTCTGTTCTTACATTCGCCTCTGACCCTATCTGACTCGTTTCGATATTACCATCACGTCTGGACTTTGTTTTCGTCCCGCACCCTGCACACCGCATTTTCGCATTTGCATTTCTCGAAACCCGACACACATCCCTGCAGTCCGTCCATCGAGTCTGCCGAGTTTGAACGACACGCCCTACGTACCCAACTACGCACACGCCCCCATAATCTAAATCGAAATCAGAATCAAAATGGCTGGCGGAAAGAAGGCTGCTGGCGAGGGTAGCAAGAAGGCCCAGGGCCAGGCCCGCAAGGCCGATGCGGCTGCACAAAAGACCGCGGCGGAAGAGGCCCGGCAGGCTGCTACAGAGGCTGCAGAATGGAACAAGGGCGCCAAGGGTGCAGGCAAGAAGTGAGTATACGATGTTGTGTCTCGGTGTCGCTTGTTGTGTAGCAAGATAAGGAGGGCATGTATGGCTATGGCTATGGCTATGGTAGGCGGGCATTGCATGGACACGAGCATGGACACAAGTATGGACAAGGACTACGCCAGCAAGGGCAACACATGCTAACTACCACAGGGAGGCCGAAGCTGCCAAGAAGGCTGAGCTGGCCCGCAAGAAGGCCGAGCGTGAGGCCATGCTTGCTGAGGAGGAGAAGAGCACACCCGGCCGCAACGCCCCCAAGAACAACAAGACCGCCGCCAAGAAGACCGCTGGTCCCTCTCGGGGCCTGGATCTGTCGCAGCTCGACGAGCCCGCCACCAAGCTCTCAACGATCAACGCCTCTGGTATCGACAACGCCCTCGATGCCCTGTCGATTGACAACACCAGCGGCAGCGCAGCCAACGCCATCGACCGCCACCCGGAGCGTCGTTTCAAGGCCGCCTATGCCGCCTTTGAGGAGCGCCGGCTGGCCGAGATGGACGCCGACGGCACGAGCAAGGGCCTGCGTCTGAACCAGCGCAAGGACAAGATTCGCAAGGAGTTCGAGAAGAGCCCCGACAACCCGTTCAACCAGGTGACGGCACGCTACGACTCGAGCAAGACGGATCTGGCGCAAATCCGCGATCAGGAGAAGACTAAGATTGAGAGCCGCCTGAAGTAGGGCTCATACATCCTAATTCTACAGTCTTTTTCTTTGATTTCCTCTCTCTTTTGATTTACGCCTGGTGGGCATTTTGGGTCTCACCGCGGGCTGAGAACGCTGTCTGACCATACGACGGGTGATGGGCACGTACGCCTACAGAGCCAGTTATTGGCTCTACATATCTGAAATAAAATATTATACACCCATAAAACATATTGGAGAGCATCCAAACTTGACTCAAGTCACCTTGCCGTCGTGCCGTGATGTTTTCTGATAGCAGCTTCTCAATGCTTCTTTCAGCCCTTAACCCAATCTCAAAACGACAGTCAGGCTCCCTATCGAACTTCAAGATGAATTGATCCCTCCAAATCAAACCGTATAGAAATTACGCAAACTTTGATCAAGTCCGGCGTCGGCCTCGGCCGTTGCTGGTCATCCATCTCCATATCAGCTAGAGCCCCTCTTTCCCCTCTAAAATGCCTTGGAATGCCCGATGCGACTGGTGAATTGACGGCAGAACTCACACCGCCAAGTCACCGCCTTCCCCTTTTAGAGAGCTCCGTGTCGCATGAACTACGGCATGCCTGGAACACGGTGTGATATCATCCGGCTGTCAGAAACTACGTCTTTTTTACGACCTTTCCTTCTCTTTATTATCAAAGTGTGCTTGTCGGAAATCAAAATGGCCACCTCGAAATTTACGAGCTTGCCGTCGTTGCGGCGACAGAACTTGCTGGCCGAGTTGTAAGTACCCCTATCCGCACGACGACGACGATTCTGGCCACAATCTAACACATTAGCGCCGGCTTGAAGCAGGCATGTCCAGACGGAGTTTTCGTTTCGCTGACGCCAGGCGACCCATCGCTCTGGTCGGGTGTCATCTTTGTTCGCGACGGGCCCTATGCTACCGCCGTCCTTCGCTTCCAGATCTCGTTTCCCGACACATACCCAAACCTGCCGCCTCTCGTCACCTTTTCCACCGACATATTTCACCCTCTCATCGCCACGCTCACGAATCAGATGCACTCGTCCGGGCCGCAAGAAGGCGGCGCTCCACACGGTCCAGACGATGAGCGCCTGCCGCCGGGCGGCTTCAGTCTTCGCCACGGCTTCCCAGCATGGTTCCGTCGGAGCACTCGCGATTCATCTACGGCTCGCAAAACCAGTGGCCCACAGACGCCGCCTCGGCCAACAGGCTACGCTAGCTCTCAGTCTACACCGGGCTCTGCTGCATCTCCTCTAGCCAGCAAAGGCCGCGGCAGTATCACAGCCTCAGCTGCTACAAATACATCAACACCAAAGACACCAAACCCGTCATACCTGCACACACAGCCGACGGCCACAGACATTTCAACGTATGACGTGCTGGACTACATCCGTAGCACTTTTGACAACGCGGCTGTGCTGGACTCGATCCCGCTCGAGGCGGCAGGCGACCCGAATGCGTGGCACGCATGGCGCACACACCAGCGGCAGCAGGGCCACGAGCTGCCTGAAATGAGCGGTGACAACACGGACACGGGCAAGTGGAACTGGGAGCACGTTTGGGAGAACCGCGTGCGCGAGAATATCAGCAACAGCCTCTCGGACCCGGTCATGTACGGCGGCGCTGGCGCTGCTGACGACGTAGTAAGTTTTTTCTTCTTTTTTTTCTTCTTTTTTGCCAGACTTACATGCGCAAAACTAACAGACAGATCCGCTTTCTGAGTATGGAGGAGGGTGAAGTCGAGGCGATCAAGGAGAACCTGAAGCGCACACTGGGGGCTCCGATATCATAAGTACGCCGAGATGCCACGGACGGCACCGAGGATACAGATGACGAATACTTGAGCAGATTCTGAAAGATGTTAAATATACCCAATCTACGAGTTTGATCATAAACTCGAAAACGCGTCTCTACCCTTGTCTCTACCTTCCTATTACTCCAAACACTAATAATCTTTACTTTCCTAAGCCCGGAGATCCTGGCCTGCCTTAATACCTTACAGTATATCGTCTGCTTAAAAGTAGTTTCATTTTCATATGAATCGTAGAAGTTTCTATTCACTTTTATTTCTGTTTTATTCTGTTACACTCATCGAGATATTCGAGGACCTATATATATACATATATATATATATATTATTATTTCAGCCAATCGCAGGTAACATTGGCGTCCAAATAGACGGACCCTAATTGCTTAAAGGAGAGTCTTATTGGTAACGTCGAAGGCTTGCGTCCTCCTCTTGCACTGGTAACTCACAAACTGTGTACCAGCCGATAGCTCTGTGCTATATTCCCAATGTAGGAAATACGACTGAAGCTGTGAGTCGGGAATCAACTATCTACTTCTTGTCTATTGGGCAGGCTTATTAGGCGCTTAGTCAGAGTGAGTGTGTTTCAATATCCGTTCTCACATAAAGGCAGCGGCGCCTGATTCACGCATATGATATACACTACTTTCTACTAACGACGTGCTTTCCAAAAACACTAGGAATTCACAACAAAAACAACACCACCACTCTAACAACTCAGAAGACACGACAATGCATCGATTTTGGGACTGCAGCGTCTCTGGTTGCCCTCGAGCGGCGTCCATCGACAATGGAGGCTGTGAACGTTGCCGGGCCATGTTTTGTGCAGGCCACATCGACCACGGCTGCGACAAGGCGCCCTTGGATGACGATGCCTGGCTGGCCAATCAGACGGCAGAATTGGCTGCCCTCGCCAGCAAAGTGAACGAAGACGCACTTTTGCGGCGTGCAAGTAGCATATCTGGTGGTATGGACTGCCACCTGGACGCGGACGACCTTCTTGGGCGCAGCATGATGGGCGGCATGCACGTGCACCGCCAGCTGTTCTTTGACGACGGTACTATCTGGCTGGTGCGGATGCTGCGCGAAAACTACACGTCGTTTGACGACGACACAAGCAACCAGATCCTGCTGAGCGAGTGCGCCACGCTCACATGGTTGCAGACGCATGTGCCAAACATCCCCACGCCGATATTGTATGGCTTCGGCCTGCGCGGTGATCCAGAAAACGAGGTTGGCGTGGCCTACATGCTCATCGGCAAGCTTCCTGGGAAAGCATTCGATTCTCACTCCGCCACGCCCGAGCAGACAGCCAAGGTGCTCGACCAATGGGCGGGCATGCTTTGCGAACTTGGGCGGCATCCACTGGAGAAGCTGGGGTCTTTTCACTTCGCGACAGACGGAATCAAGAAAGATGGAATCAGGACAGACAAAGTCGTTGTCGGCACTGTGGCTAGCGACCGGACTGGCACACTTCCTTGTGCCCTAGGTCCCTTTACTAATGCGCATAGCTTTTACGCGGCGTGGGCCAACACACACCTCGACCTCATCTGCGACGGCCAGATCTTCTCCCAGTACCCAGTCGATGCCTACCTGATGTTCAACTGGATGAAGGAGCAGATGGGCAGTGACAAATGCGCCCGGCGTATATCGGGCCCATTTTTCCTCCGCCACGTCGACGACAAGGGCGACCATTTTCTGGTGGACGATGAATTCAACATCACGGGCGTCATCGACTGGACGTTTGCAAGAACAGCTCCGGTATGCGAGGCGTTTGCGCCTGCCTTGGTGACGGCCAGTACAAACGACTTGTTCTCGGGCACACCCGGACTGAGTGACATGGACCTGATTTTGGAGGCAGCATTACACAGACGAGAAGCGCCACACTGCTACTTTAAAAACGACTCGATGCGACGGCTGCTGTTTGGCCTGGGCGTTGGGCTAGGCATTTCCCACCAGGAGGCCATCAATGTCTTTCGATGCCTCATTTCGACATGGAGTAACGGCACTGATGCAATAACAGATTGGGACACATGGCGAGCCACTGAGTTGGAAAGATTGCGAAACAAAGACAAGGACACAAGGTTGGCGGGTCTTTTGTGTCTTGATCATGCGCGGCCGCCCTCTCCACGGCAACCCTCTCCACGGCCACCACCCCCACGGTTCACAACTTGCGCTTTTCCCTCGGGCTGTGACCAGCCGGGTGTCCGCGAAAATAGTTGTCCGGTTTGCAAGCACCACTTTTGTGCTCTCCACCATCAACCAACCTACCACACTTGCAAACCACCAGTGCTCGATGACGAAGCCTGGGAGCAGAGCATCACGGACGAGGTTGACGTCCTCCTCGCCCGCGTCAACATTCCTGCACTCGAGCGCCGTGCGAGCCTTCTCCGGGACGGCGTTGCCTGCCAGTTCAGGCCAAGTAAGCGTCCAGAAAAGGGGCAAGGCCATATGATGGGCTGTGCTAACTACCACGCCTGGCTGGAGTTTGCCGACGGCGTGCGGTGGCTGGTGCGCATTCCACGCGTCACGGATGGCAGCGGTGTGCCCGCCGATCTTGTGGACTATTTGATGGCGAGCGAGTATGCCACGCTGCGGTTTATTGAGAGGGAAATGTCTCCAGACAAAGTACGAGTCCCGCGCGCGTATGATTATGGACTCGCTGGCGATCCAGAAAACAACGTTGGTGTCGCTTATCTTCTCGAGGAAGCCCTGCCTGGGGCGCCGTTCCAGGCATACAGCGCCACAGACGAGCAGAAGCAGCACGTCTTTCGACAGTACACCGACGTTCTCGCCGAAATCAGTCGTCACCCAATGAAGCAGGCGTGTTCCTTGTTCCCGAGCGATAACAATGACAAGACTTGTGGTGATGGCTCTCTCGAAAGTGGCATTGCCAGCGACCGGTTTGTTCGGCTGAGCCAGCATGGGCCTTATCCGACCGCACTCGCCTATTTCAAGGCCGTCGCTGACCGGCACCTCGACCTCATTGCCGACAGCCAGATCTTTTATGACTACCCTAAAGAGGCCTTTGTCTTTTACCGTGTCTTGCGGGACCGTGTTGCCCCTGTTCTTTCACTCCTAAACGACTGCCCTCCGCTAGGCCAGGGCTTTTTTCTCAAACACGTCGACGACAAGGGCGACCATGTGCTTGTCGACGACGACTACAACATTACCGGCATCATCGACTGGCAGTTTGCCCGGTTTGTGCCGGCTGTCGAGGCATTTGGCCTTTCGTTCGTCACGGCCGACATGAATAGCCTGTACGACGGCAAGATCGGCCCGAGTGCCGACGATGCGTTCATGGCCGGCCTTTTACGCGATAATGGGGTCTCGACCGCCCTCGACAATGAGCTAGCTCGACGATTCCACTTTGGTCTGGCATCGAGCTTGTCTAGAGTGGAGGCCTTGGGCATGTTGAGAGCTGTACTGGATCTGTTGAATGTTGACTATGGGGGAGACATATCCTCGTGGGCCGAGGCAGAATGGACAATCGCTAGAGACGACAAGGATTCTCGTTGGTTTTATATTGAGAATGGCGTCTAGCTAGGCAGAGCCCTCATGAATTAAATAAAAAAACCACAGATTTAAGTGTGTAAGTGTCGGGATACTCGTAGAGAGACCGTCACTAATGCCTGACTAATCACTGATCTGTGCAGTGATTCCAGGGTTTAATGATGTCTGGATTCTTCTTCTATCTACTAGAATGCTAGATGGCAAAAGCCCTACTATATACTACTCAAAAGACCCTTTTATCCTTCCTTCCCTGTAAACAGTGTATCTGAGGCCAACTGTGAAAGTGAATCACTGCAATTACTACCTGATGCAGTTGCCTCCTCTTGATGCAGTCGCCTCCTACAGGTGGATTACGTGGATCATGCTGACGAATACCGATACTGGCTTTCTTTTGAAAAATGGTGAAAGTCCGTCGGAAGCGGTATTCGCTGCATAGAAATTGCGTAGTCTTTTTGTGTAATAATTAGGTGTGTTTTCTGCTTTTCTGGTTTTTTAATTTGTTATAGTTTTTCCGTGAATCTTTTAATCGTTTGTTTTTGTTAGAATATCGTTATATTACTAGAATTTTGTTAGTAATTTAGTCGGATTTTTTAATTTAAACCTCGTCTTTAATAGCGATGTAATTAGTGTCGATAAAGCGGGAAAGGGCGTCGTATGCCTTCGACTTTATTATTGTATCTATTAGATTTGCGTCTTTAGAGATCTAGCGTATATGATGAATTTTTCTTCTTTCGTAAAACTAACGTAGTATAAAGACGTCGATTATTAGTTTTTTTTCATCTGTTATATTTAATTTAGTAATAAGATTAAAAACCGACTTCGAGTTTGTATATACTACGAGAGGTACGTTTTTGCCGTAAATGTTATTAATCGTTATTTTTATATACGATGTAATATCGAATCTATAAACGAAAGTATATAGCTTAACTACTAATATAAATTTAGTAACGCGTCGATACTTAGTAGACGACTAATAGATAATATTAGTACTCCCTTTCTTGTCTCTTATAGTAACGATATAGCTAATTTAAAAGGTTAAGTTTTTATTACCTATAAAAAAAGTATTAACAAAAACTACTACTTATATAGTATTTTTATCTAGCTTAACGTAATAAAAACTTCGGCTCGGGTATTCGATTTACTATTATAGTCGACTATTAAATACTTTTATTTTTTAATCTATTAAATTTATATATTATACGGCTATAGATAAATTAAAAAAAGCCTTAAGTTAGTAGATAAAAGTAACGTATATACCTCGTATACGCTAGGTAATATACTGTTACTTTATATTAAAAGGTGCAGTTACTTTTCCTTTAGTTCTTTTATTAACTTACGGAATGTAAGAAACGGTAGTAATATTCTTTACTTATATCTTTTACGTAATAAAGATATTACTATTCTAACCTATCGCGATATTCGTACTATTAAACTTTATCGGTATTAATATTATAAGCGTCTCACGGGGCTTCGTTATAAATCTTATAGCCTTAAGTACTTTTTTTTCTAGTTGTATAAACTTATCATTACCTAGAATTAATATATCATCCGTCTATAGTCTTACGATGCCGAAGGTGTCGTTTATACGCGTTATAAAGCAGTAGTCGAATACGGACGGGGTTATACCTAGTTTTTTTTTATAATATTTAGTATACGTAAAAAACTAATAGTTACCGGCTTCTATAATACCGTATAAAGGCTTTACGATACGTAATACGTAGTCGTCTTAAAGCGTAAGGATTTTTTTAACAGCAAATATTAGATTAATAAAGACGTCTTTTATAAGTCGAGTTGTTACTTATACGTAAGCCTAAGAAATGTCTTTAATAGCGAGCTTTATAATACCGGTAGTATTAAAAGCGGCGAAAACGAAAATTATACGTACGTTTATTCTTTAAATTGTCGGCGACGTAATAAGTACCGTAAAGCGATTTTTATCTTTAAATCTTTATACTATAAATCTGTTTTTTTCGATAGCTTAAGTAGTCTTTACGTATTTAACTTTATCGACAAATCGTACACTAAAGATCCGAGTCTTAGGTAAAATAAATTTACGCGTAATAGTCTTAAAAACTTTTTTTTCGAGTAATCTAAAGATCTTTATCCGCCGAGATATACTAAAATCGGGTATAAGTATAAACGTTATAAGTTATATAGTTATTTTAATACCGTAAATAACTATAAAAGTAAACTTATAGTAAAGGTTTTCGAAAAACGAGTATATAGTAGCAACTAAAGCTATAATAACCGAAACGGGAGTAAAAACAAAAGCGAGAACGGGAACGGCGGGTAGTTAGTTATCGGCGCCGGCCGGTTTACTTCGTACGGGTTTTCCGCGGCTTTTACGTATCGTTACCGCTGTTTTTTTCGCGATCTTTTCGTTTATTTTATCGGTAATATAAAGCCGGATAGATATAATTTTAAAAGTAACTAATTCGCCGTTACCGAAGTCGAAAGTAGTATTTTTATTTATAATTGCCCGTGTTTTATATAATTTTTTCTATCCGTCGGTAGTAATTATTACGTTATTACCGCGTACGGGACGTTATACCTATACTTAGTTATTAAGCTTAAGCTTAAACGGGACGGGCCCGTTACGCTGCCCTAGTATTTCCGTAAAACGTCGGCGTACTACGTACTTTTCTAGTTCCTTTATTATAACTTTAATTACGGCGGCTCGGCGTATTACGGAAAGAAACGGGGTTACGGCGGTAGATAAACGTAGGTAAGTACCGAAAACGAGGAAGGTAAGTACTATACCATTAGGTCTTACGGTGTCGTTAATTGCTTTTATAGCTATTTATAAAAATATATACTCCGAAAGTTTAAAAGCTTCTTTTTTAATAATATTATAGGCTCTTTCAACAACTCCGTAATATCTTTCGACTTTGCCTATATTATTATAAGTTTCGGTAGGTACGCTTTTGAGCTTAAATCTTATAATTATAACATTATTACAAAACTTTTTACTTACGAAGTTAATACCTTAATCGTAGACGATGATATCGGGAGGTTTAATATAAGTATTTAACTAACACTCGCGTAGTTTATCTTATATAGTCTAGGCGGTAAGGTTTTTAAGCTACCTTACTGCTATAAAACTTATTGCTTTATTAACGATATAAAAGTAAAGTCGCCCGTTAATATAAGCGACGTCGACGATAATAGTACTATTAAATACTATATTTTAGTCTTTTTTAAAAGTAAATTTAAACCTCTTTAGTAGTCTTTAATACGTTTAACACTCCTTATAGTAATCTTTAATCTTTTAAAGTATCGCTTTATTAACGGGGTTATTACTTACTGCCTTTAATAGTCGATATAAACGATCTACAAATAGATGCCCGAAGCGGCGATAAAGCCGCTTAAGTTTCGGCTCCGTAAAAAAGCTCTCGAGTTAGTCGGTAAATATTATCTCTAAAATCGGTAGGAAAAGATAACCGAAGCGTTTTACTACGGGAATATTTCCGTAAGGTTTTACTACTATATCGCGTATATTATTAAAGTAATAACGAAGTTTATCGAGATTTATTAAAAAGATTAAAAAAAAGGTGTCTACGGTTATTACGTGAAAACGAATTTTACTAATCGGAGTATCGACTATAACGGAGCCGGTAGAAAACGTGATCTTAATACCGAATTTTACCGTTACGGAGCCCGCGTCGGTTGTTTTAATATTTATAAAAAAACGAAGTATAATTAATACTTTATATTACTTAAGACTATACGTAGAATATATTATTATACTAGTATCGACGATAAAGCTTATAAACTATAATTTTTTATACTTAGTAATATTAATATTAACGATCGTCTCGTATTTTTCTTTGTCGTCGTCTAATAAATAAGGATAACTAATAAATATTATAAAGCCTTTAATAAGCTTATCGACGTCGTTTTTAGTATATATAAAAAAAAAGTTCGTATTCGCGATTTTTTAGTCGTCGTCTTCGTTTTCTTCTTTATCTTCATCATACTCGATGTTTTTACTATTACCTTTAATAAAAGTAAGATTAGTAAAGTATTAGTACGTAGACTTAGTAGTTTTTTTCTTCTACTTTTTAATATAAGCCTTTTGCTCCTCTTTTATATATTATCTCCAACGATAACCTTTTTTACTATAGATATAACACTTTCTTTTGTTATATTTATTAGTACTTCTATTGTTACGTCGATTACTTCGGTAATTGTTTTAGTTATTATTTATACGTTTATAAGTTTTATCTACGTATATAATATTTAAGGTAACTATCGTAATTTAACTGTTATATGTTATATTAGGTATTTAAAAAATCGGGAAAAAAAAAATTGTCGATCTTTCTTAGGCTTTATAAAAGCTTTTAATAGTCGTTACGAAAGGCCTAAAGTTTCTTACCGTAGTTAAGTTTATTATAATAACAGCTATTTTCGTAGCCGTGTTTTGTTTAAATGTATTCAAAAGGCGTATATATATAACGTTAGTACTACTTAATATAAGTCCGATAGTAAACTAGTATTTAACGAGGTAGTTGTAAAAACCTCTAACTACCTTCGATAAAGGCTGTCTCGGTATAATATTACGGGCATACTTATCGATAGTAATAGTCTACTATTAGATAGTTTTGTTTCTAATAGTATTACTATCCTTAAAAAAGTTTCTAATACCTATCATTACAGCTTTTTAGTCGTTTTTATTAAGGAGACTATCTCGAATCCTTTTAATCTATATATAAGGTTATCTTAGTCCTATTATAATTAGAAGTATTTTACCGAAGTAAGCTTCTTTAAAGCACTAATCTTAGCAATAGGTGATAAAATTATAGTGCTTAAAAGAAAAACTTATAGGGTCCTCAATTCCTTTATACTTTAGATAGTCGGGGTAGTTCTTCGCGATAGTATTTATAATACGAAGCTATTTTTCATCGTTAATAGAGCTTTTTTTATACTTAGTAGTAAAGCCGTTAGCGGTAAAAACTTAAAAGCGTGTATGTATAAAAGGATTAGTCTCGTAGAAGTATTTTTTTGCTGCGGACTTCGGTTAAGGTGTTTCTAGTCGGTGATTTCTTTATTGAGGTGTTTCTTAAGGTGTTTCTTAAGGTGTTTCTTAAAGTGTTTCCTATTAAGGTACTTGCCCTTAACCGTAATCCTTTTTTTTCATAAATCTAAAGTTAAAAGGTTTGTATAAGTAAGTAATTCGGTTAATACCGACGTACTTATAAATCTCTTCGTTCCGTGTCTTTATATAACTTTTTTTAGCTTGTTTATTTAAACTAGTTTTATCTTATAAGACTATAGCCTTACGATGAAAAAAGTTATAAAAAAACTTAGAAATTACGTTGCGTCTTTTGTTTTTCTAAATGTTAACTTTTTTTTTTATTATAAAGTTACGGAATATATTAAGACTTATAGACCTTATTATAACGAAGTCGTCGACAGTTTACGTCTCGAAGTCGCTTTATAAGTAGTCGAAGAAGTTATTATCGCAAATAGTCGTATTAAAGATCTCCTTAATATACTTATTAATGTATTAATTACGTCTGTTAGCTTTATCGCGTTTGTTTTAAGTAATCGTAAGATTTTTATCGTCGACCTACAGAGACGCTATAGCTTTAAAAGTATCGTAGGTGTGTATGTATATATATATATAGTTATATATACGTAAGTAAAACTAAAGGCTTTAAAAACCCCCGGTTCTTTTACTTATAAGTATCGGAATACTCGTAGAAAAACCGTCACTAATGCCTAACTAATCACTGATCTGTACAGTAATTCCAGGGTTTAATGATGTCTAGATTTTTCTTCTATCTACTAGAATACTAGATAACAAAAGCCCTACTATATACCACTCAAAAGACCCTCCTATCCTTCCTTCCCTACAAACAGTGCATCTAAGGCCAACTGTAAAAGTAAATCACTACAATTACTACCTAATACAGTTGCCTCCTCCTGATATAGTCGCCTCCTACAGGTGGATCACGTGGATCATGCTGACGAATACCGACAGTAAGCTTTAATTTACAGGAGTACGTAGTGGCCTGCAATGGCTATCGCTTGATAGTGGCGTAGTAAAAAAGGAAAGAAAGCATAAGAAAAATAAGAATAGAAATAAAGGAAAGGTAAAAAGTCGTAGTGAAGAGAGTATGTGTACTTCGTAGGCGCCGTTGGCACCGGCGAGTCCTGGGACCGGCGGATTGAGCCGGCGCTAGCGATTGACCGAGCTCTCTCGCCAGGCTATATATACTCCCTGTCTTGAGATTAAGGCTAGGCCATAAGGGTCCCGCGGTGACTTTGGAGGGACTAAGAAGCGTGTCGTTATAATGCAAAAAAATTGGACCTGCTGGGAATCGAACCCAGGACCCCTTCCATGCTAAGGAAATATTATACCACTAAACCACAGGCCCGATTGTTGAAATATTGCAGTCATAGTAAAGTATATAAAGACCACATCCACACTAGGACACACTGGGTCTCGACTATATCCGTCTTATGAGAATACGACGGACCGCTAGCTTTCAGCGAAAATAGAGACAAACAAAAAGTAACATACAGCATGAAGAGGTATCAATAAAGACGTAATGTTTACTATGAAGTCTATAAAACATGCATCTTACAGGCCTTTGCCTGGCAACTTCAAGGGTCGTGGAATACTATCGACAGCGACCAAAGCCATGGATTAAATCGAGAGCGTACATAAACTAGTAGTTTTTTAAGCACGAAAGCAATGTGAGTCATTCATAAAATGAGCTCCTCAAAGATGTCTGCTCGCATGAAAATACAAACCAATGGACAGGTGATCGCAATTGGAGGGCCATTCTAGTGAAATGGCTTTGGTCTCCTCAGACTCGCGGTGACTACATCGTCCTACACGCTGTCGGCCACAGTTACCTGTTTAGTTCCCAAGTTGATGGTGGTCGGTCCAGAGGAGTCAGATAGTCTCTGCCCATCTGTCCAATGTGGGATTTCAAATGGATAGAAGGGGTGAACAGTGCTGGGTCTAGACTGTAGGTTTGCAAAATGATCGAATGGGCTCAGGCCTGCCGAAACCACTGGCTGCTTGACATTGCTTGCCACCTGAGTCAGCCTCGTCACTTTCACCCGAATACGGACATCGCTTAGAAGGAACTCTCATTCTTTCATCGAAATAAGTATCCTAGAGACGCATCTGCCGTGATCAGGGCTACTGCTGTCATCAGATTTTGATTCAGAACCTGACTGTTGGCGTGACAAACAAGACGATATGCAGTTCTAGCCACGGCTATCAACAAGTATTGCAGATTTATCTTCCAGCTCAGACCCGAGTGCGTTGGTTAATTCGTCACTGTGGTCCTTGCTTGACTCGACTCTGTAGACGTGAGGAAGATCACGGGCAAAATACTCTCTAGAAGTTTAGTTGCAAACATCAAGATGTCTATGTCTGAGTTATGAGGTCAGTCGACTCAGAGCTGCAGCGGTGATTGCTCCATTACCGCGATATTTTAACTGCCCAAAAATTGATGGCGATCTGGGCCAGGTAACGGAGAAAATTTCCCAAGGACGAATTCTTCTGCCACCACAACGGGCTTTGTCTCTACATCTTTCTGGTTCAAATGCCAGACGCTTGATTGTCGCAGAGCCTTGTACAAAATGCCGCAGAAATGACACATGTGGCCCGGTACGCTGAATAGGAAAAACCTGCGCCAGAAGGGTGTTATTAGTCAATCTGGGCTCCATGCCGGATATCAAATGTCGGTTAACACGAGGAATCCGCCGGCCTCAAAGAGTTGTGTCATTTTTCATTGCCGCTGTCAGGTGTGAAACGCTTCTGCTCTTAAACCATTCTTCATATGATGGATTTTTCGTTTTCACTATATCTTTCTGGAGGCTGTTTTCCATTTCCAGCTTGGTAGATTTCATTATCTCCGATGTTATATCTCTTTGTCTGGCGTATAATCGTAAGTGACTCGATTGTGACTCGATTGCAGCTTCTTTGCTATTTGTTGGAGATTGTCAGACGGTGTGTTTCGAAGCCGGCATATGCAAGTGTCTAATAATGGTGCACCTCAACAGTGCTGCAGGATGTCGTCGTGATTGCGAAAAACAGGAATTTAAAGAGTAGTCCAGAAGGACGGTGAGGGGAACCGAGATAAATTAGGCCGCATGACTATTGGTTGCGACCGAATGGATGCTTGATAGCTTGATTAATCAATAAGTGACCGAATCCGAAAAGATTGTCGCTGACTGTCAAAAGGATCAGCCAGTGTGGCCGACGGCCGGCATGTGCGATCTTAAGATGTATAGTTGCACCACGACAGGTGCAATTGGCGCTCCGAACCAAAGTGACACGGCACGTTTCCACTTTCTCGTACAGGAAGGTCCTGCCTCCGCAAACTATACTGGGCCAAACGGCCTAAAGTCCGGAGAAACCCCATCGCGCCTTCCATCCATAAAAGCTAAGAAGACGCTACTTGAAAATCTCAGTGAAAAAGGCAGGAATGACTGGAAAGACAGCAAGCGAAAGGCAGAAAGGCAAGGAAAGACCTACTTCGTACTGCGGCTGCTCTGTCCTCTCTTATCCCCCTCCACCAATACCCAGTATCTTGTATGTAAGACGATAGATAACTGTAATATGTCAGACTAATACCGCTCAATAACTCTCCTAGACAGCCCGTGAGTGGCCCGCACAAGTAGCTTGGCCGGATTGCGGAGGACATGGCGCAAAGGGCGCTGCACGGTGTCAACGACAAATGTGGGGCTATACGCCCTTTCGTTGACAACCTCGCAGTCAGAGGACCCGCTCTTGGCAATGCCCGCTTTTTTCTTCCAATTCTTCTGCCTCCTTCTGTCCTCGTCCTGGTACGGCTCTCGAATAGGGAAGGGACGACCACAGACTCTAGAGAGCAGGTGCGCAGATGCGCCGTCTCTAGCCAATACTGTAGGGCCGGCGCCTTCCTCGTCTTCGTCTGTTCTGGATGTATCTGTGCTCTTCCACCGTAGGCTGGTACGAAGGCTTGTCTGATTGTCTTTCTTTACTATCTTGTTCTGTTACTTCTTACCCCGGTTTCTTTGCTCCTCTCTCTTCTTGATATATTGTATTTCCCTAGGTTGTTTCTTTTGTCGCCATCATCCGTACGCCCTTCCTCTCTTCGCGATATCGTCAAGCTCGCCGAGAGTGGAACATCCTGTTTGGGAAGGACCAACTACATACTGTCGTGACGGCAATAGCTTCACTCTTTCCCGATCAGGCAAACCCTTTGACTTGACACCTGTCACTTGCCTCGCCTTACGCTACCATCTTTCGGGGCCGGGGCGCGCCTTCTTATTGTGCTGTTATCATAATTTGTTTCCAAACAACTCCCCTTATCATATCCCCGGCAGTTTTTTATTACTTTTTTTTGTCTTAGCTCCCACCGTCGCCTTTGCTTATACGCCCTTGTCTTTACATTTGCAGCCTCGTCTCCCCATCACCCTCCTCCGCCGTCTCGGACATCTTCTGCGCCCTCTGACTCCAGTATGCCAGTGATTCCCGAAGAAGGCTCTGATATAGGAGGCATGGACGAGTTTGTCAACTGGGGTTCGCCTGCCGGCGCCACGGGCTCTACCTCTGACTCTTTCAACGTCAACGACAACGACAACGACAGCATGCTTATTAATTCCAACACTGTCTTTCCCGCCGATGCCTTGAATGTCGACCACATGCTAGTCTCGCCCCAGGATCGTGCGGTTTCGCTGCTGTTCGAAAACCCCGATGCCGACGACTTTTCATTCTGTGCTATTGAGCACTACGAGCAGAGCAACCTGACCTCGGCCAATCTTGGGCTGGATGGCTTTCCGTCGTTGACAGGTCAAGCTGCTACTGAGACCGATGCCGCCATCGAGACACTGCTCCAGACTGGCGTGACCTCTCTTCAGACACAGGCAGTGGACAACGAGCTCTGCCCTCCTGAGTTGTGGGATGTGCCTGACCAGCCATGCGTTCATTGCCGCCTTGGCGGCTACCAGTGCAAGAAGATTCAGGAGGGTAGCTACAAGGGCTACTGCACGAGCTGTGTGGCTCTGCGTTGCGAGTGCAGCTTTGGCCTCGCCCGCAGCGGTCCAATTCCCACCGATGCGTCATTCCCTCTCAACCCATGGCCCATCTTAGGTGACCATCCCGACCCGATTCGTCACGATGATGAGACATTGCATGCCGTCAGCGAGCTCGTACCTGACTCCGGCATACCCTCAGAGGAGCGCTCATTCTCTCAGCAAGGCCGCTCTAGCCCAAGCACACTGGAGTCAGCTCAGCCCAAGCTTGGTGCTCGGTTTTCCCGCGAGTCTGTCAGAATCCTCAAGAACTGGGTTTCTACGCACAGCCGTCATCCGTATCCGACCGAAGAAGAAAAGGAATCTCTTCAGCGGCTGACAGGCCTCAACAAGACACAGATCTCCAACTGGCTTGCCAACGCACGCCGCCGGGGCAAGATTCCCACAACCCGCTCTACCTCCCCGCATGTGCGCAACAGCTACTCCGGCCCTAGTGGCCCTGTTGATATTCCCCAGCCGCGCCGGAGCGGCACACCTTCGCCATTTGATCGTCGCTCCCAGGAGTCTGAGAACATCCCACTGCAGCGTTGGGCCAACTCACCGCCCGAGAACGAACCTGCCTCCGTCACAGATATTGCACGTGCTATTACCTCATCTTCCTCTGCCATATCGTCTGGTCTCAATAGCCCACTGAGCTACAACTTCACAGACGATGGCTCTGGCCGGTCCCTCTTCAATGGATCCTCTACAAGCAGTATTGGCACTTCGCAATCCAGTGGTGGTGGCTCGTTTGCCTCTGCATACTCTCATGTTTCTCGCGGCTCATTTGGCTCCAACTTTGGCTCTATGGAGCGTGGTCGCCGGCGTCGGCGCCGGCGTTCTGCACATGCACATGGCCGTCTTGGAAGCCTAGGAAGCGCTGGTGCCGAGGACAAAGAAGAACCCAAGGTAGAAAAGATCCGAAGCCGGAAGCGCGCAGACGTGCGAGCCTCTGGATCAACTCCTCTCATTCAACCTCTCAAGACATACCAGTGCACGTTCTGTACCGAAACGTTCAAAACCAAGCACGACTGGCAGAGGCACGAAAAGTCGCTCCACTTGTCACTGGAGCGGTGGATCTGTACACCCCATGGGCCCGTTGCGATAAACCCAGAGACGAAGCAAAAGTGCTGTGTGTTCTGTGACCAGGTAGATCCCGATGCAGATCATATCGAGTCGCACAATTTTGGGCCTTGCCAAGAGCG
Source organism: Ophiostoma tasmaniense (assembly GCA_022392925.1). NCBI lineage: Eukaryota > Fungi > Ascomycota > Sordariomycetes > Ophiostomatales > Ophiostomataceae > Ophiostoma > Ophiostoma tasmaniense. The sequence goes on along the minus strand of JAKRGK010000006.1, from coordinate 858,650 downwards.
GGCACTAGCAGATCGGACATTCTACCGGAAGGACCACCTGCGGCAGCACCTCAAGCTCGTACACGGAGTCAAATTTCTAGCGTGGGCGATGGAGCAATGGAAAGTTGCAACTCCGGAGATTCGGTCGAGATGTGGTTTCTGCGGTATTGTCATGGACACATGGTCTATCCGAATTGACCATCTGGCAGAGCACTTCAAAACGGGTCGAACAATGGCTGACTGGAAGGGTGATTGGGGTTTTGAACTGCCGGTCATGGCTATGGTCGAGAACTCCATTCCTCCATACCTTATTCACGACGAGCGCAACTCGCCGCTACCTTTTAGTGCCGTTGGCCAGTCGCCAGGAAGTCCACGGAATGCGTATGAACTCCTCAGGGGCGAGCTGTGCTATTGGTTCCTGCACAGGCAGGAACTCAAACAGGTAGTCACCGATGAAGATATGCGGATTGAGGCGTGCCGGATTGTATTGGCGGCCGATATCAATTCCGAGTCGACAGAGGGAGGCGTGTCCTGGTTGCGGGATCTCCTGTTTGCCGACGAGGAATGCACGCAGAAAGCATGTTTGAGCCCTGTTCGCGGGCAGGCAGAGAGTCGCATGGCTAACATGCGCATCAATGGCAAAGGCAACGTTTTCGACTCGTGTCCACTTGAGGCACAACTCCAGGAATTTGTGAAGAACCGATCTTTACTCGGATTAACCCCCCGAGACTCGGAGCTTCAAATCATGGCGTGCGATGTCATCCGAAAGACAGAGGTTGAACTTCTGGAAAGTGATGATCACAGACCCCAGGTGTCGACGGAGCAAAAGGTGACGGAGTTCTGGCTGCGTCTCATAAGGCAGTCAACAGGCTGGCTGACCTATTTCCGAAAGCGCGCTCACCTACCCCGATCCGAGGCCATGGCAGATGAGCTGCGTCGGCCAGTTGACAACCCCAACAGCTTGGATGCTACCATTCACAACGACAGTCGTCTGCAAGTGGAGCTGGCTGACTTTGTGCGGTTGCAGCGGGCAGCAGGCCAGTCAACTCCCGATGATGCCACATTGCAGCGGCAGGCTCGTCTCATCATCTTTGAGCAGGAGGATGGCTGGAACCAAACCGCTGCTGACGACCCAAAATGGCTGGAGGACTTCAAGAGGCAGCACATGGAAGGCGCAGCCCCGGAAGGCCAGCCTCACACGCGGCACACGTGCGACAGCCGCAGCCGCAGCGGTGGCAGCAGCACAAATCACAGCCCAAACTATATCATCCCATCGCCTTTCTTCTTGAACGACACGAACTGCTACCGCAGGTTGGCCCGCGAGCTGACTCGTTACACGAACATGGCCATGTCGCCAAACAACCCCAACTGTCGGATTCCCACCGACGAAGAGCTGCAGCACCAGGCACGGTGGATTCTATACGACGATGATGACCCGTGGAACCAGACTGCTGCAGACAATGCCGAGTGGCTCATTCGATTCAAGCGTGATGTTGGTATCTTGCCGGCCGAGGACGGCCCTGGCCTTCCAATTGAGAACAAGTCCTGGAACCTGTCTCAAGGAGGAACGGGCTTCGCGCCGCCATACTGCTTCCCAAAGACACCGCTTGCGCCGTTCTCGTCGATCGACCGGCTTACTACTCAGTCATGCAGTGCCAGCCGCGACGTGTCGCCCAGCGGATACACTCTGACAGCACCGTCTGCGGCAAACAAGTACCTGCAAACTTTCATGACACGCTATGCAAAGCCGGCCACTGTTTTCTGCTCGCGTGAGCTCGAGGACGGTCTGACTGACTATGTGCGGACGACTGTGCTGAACGGCCAGCCGTTCCCTGACGACGAGGCACTTCGTGCAAAGGCGCGCGAGGTGCTAAAGTGCTCGCAAGACCAGGGCACACCGGCCGATGACAAGGCTGTCTTGGACAAGTTCCGTGAGATGATGTCGGTGCTGCTGACCAACGAGCTTTCGCAGCAGCAGCCCAACACGGCGAGCGCTTCAAGCATGCCCTTTGCCGATACCATGAGCGGCTTGGGCGGTTCCGGTGGCATGGATGTCGACATGAGCAACATGAATGTTGATTTTAATCTGGAGCAAATGACGCAGGAAGATATGGACAATATTTTCCAGGAGATGAGCTTTGAGTTTGAAGACGGTGTTGACCTGGTGTAGGTAGAGAGACGGGAGAATATCAAATGTAATTTTTTTGGGGTAATTTTCGTTGACAATTTACGTTTGTCTTATACATGGCAAATTTACGAATGCGATAGATCTTATTTAAAAGTGATACGAATAAATACATGACAACTTCGATGTCGTCGTCGAGGACGTACAGTGTAATTAAAGATAGCTGGATAAATGCACGGTGCTATCGTATGAATATATCTATTTACGTACAGTGTCTGTACAGTGCGCCAGCCTTGCAGCTGAGGGGATGCTGCTTTACACGTAAATTGCTAGCCTAAAAAATCGGTCGCAGCAAGCCTCACGCCTTGCTTCGGCAACCACGACACCACGATACAGCACACCTTCAAGCGCGCTTCCGCACCCGTACTCGACTCACTGACCGACAAAATAAGCCGAATTGACTGACTATCTTCAGATCTATTGTCGGACATCCATCAATCGCACCCCGCCAGCCAACGCGCATCCCTGGGAAGCTCTTTTCGAGCCGTCCTCTTCAGTCTTCTCGATCTCGACCTCGTCCATCTCGGCCTTTCACTCCCTCGATACCCTACACACATCCTCCTCACAATGCGGTTAACGGCCGACTTGATCAGCGGGTCACTCTCGTACCTCAACCCCCTCAAGGAGCGCGAGCTCGACCTGAGAGGACACAGAATCGCCGCCATTGAGAACCTCGGCGCTGCAGGAGTACGTCTTTTTTCTCTACATGTCTCTTTTACTATCTTCAAAGCTAACCAGACAGCCGCAAGACTCGATTGACTTGACCGATAACGACATCCAGGTGCTTGGCAACTTCCCGCTCACACCGCGCCTGCGCACTCTGCTGCTCGCGCGCAACCGCATCGCCGCTATCCAGCCCAGCCTCGCCGACGCCCTGCCGAACCTGACGTGCCTTGCGCTCGCCTCAAACCAGCTGGGCGAGCTGGCCGACCTCGATCCCCTGGCCCGGTTTGGCCGCCTCACACACCTCGTCCTCCTCGACAACCCAGTGACCAAGCAGGAAGTGCGTACTTTTCCCCTCTATTATGTACCTGAAACTTTACTGACCATCGCAGAGATACCGTTCGTGGGTGATTTGGCGGTGCCCGTCGGTGCGCTTCCTTGACTTCCAAAAGGTCAAGGACGCCGAGCGGCACAGAGCCGAGGAGCTGTTTGGAACACACACGATGCCGACCGACCTGGCACGAAAGCTGATGGGCATCCGGTCCAAGAAGTTTGACGTTGTGTCGCGGGGCGGTGGTAACGGCAGCACATCGACCGACGGTGACGCACAGGCATCGGCAGCACCGTCGAAGCTATCGCGGATCAAGCTGACGGACGCAGAGAAGAAGCGCCTGCAGGAGCGCATCCGGACGGCGACGAGCCTGGACGAGATTGCACGCCTGGAAAAGGAACTGGTCGAGGGCCGTCTGCCGGCAGGCATCCACGCGTCCGAGGCCGGCGACCCTATGGAGGAGTAGACTTGTTTGCAGTTCAATACTGCGTGTCTTTAGTTTTTACTGTTGTACTTTTGTCAACTGCCGTTGTCTTTGCTTTGTATATCTGCAACGAATGGCGTTATTCCAGCGTGGTTTATTACACAAGATCTGATCGAATCATAGAGGTTACCACGCAACGCAGTCTACCTTCAAGTGGCACTTCAACCCACTCGTATTGAGAATGAACATCAAATGGTCTAGAGGTGAAAATAAAAAACAATAACATGAGGCTAACTAAGCTATATAAAAATAACAAGATGACACGTCAGATTGACGCTCATCGACGCTGGCCTCTGCAGCTCTCCTGGGTATCTCATCCTCTTGTTCTTCTGGCCCCTGCATCTCTTTAACTACTTCTGCGCCGCCTTCTCGGCTGCAATCTTGGCCTCCATTTTCCGCCGCGCCGCAATAATCATGTCATCTCGCCGCTTCTTCAGCATCGCCTGCCGCTCTTCCTTGTTGGAGCTCCACGCCTTGTTAGACGTAGCACTCCCTGTCGCAGAAGACGACGAGGGCGTCGCGGGTGCCTCAGGCTCGTTGAGCCGGTCTTGCAGGTTGTACCGCTCGATCAGGCTCTGCTGCTTGGGGATCGGCGTGGCCGTGGTAGCGGCGGCGGCAGCAGCAGCAAGCACGGCCGTCGGCAGTGGCGGAGGCTGGAACGTAACGGGGGGCTATACTATCAGTATTTTATATCAAGAGTAGGAGTACGTCCAGATTCAACTCACGTTATCGAGACCGCCAGAGAGAATACGCTCGGTGGTGACGCTGACATTCAGGCCGTTGCGCCGCAGCTCCCACCAGACGTCGCGCCGGTCGACGTAGGGGAAGATTTGCTGGATCTGGGCGACGGCGTCCTCATAGCGGTTGTTGAGCGTCTCGGCCTGAGCCTGCTCTCGTGCCTGGCGCGTGCTAGCGTCGCCGGACGAAGCGTCTGAGCCGGGGCCGCGGAAGAAGAAGTGGCGGATGACAAGCCCGGAAACCACAATAACGACCACCAGGGACGTGAGGCTAAACTCGTCCTTTGCCATGCTGATACTCTATGTGTATGTGTACGTGTGCGTCTGGCTGCGTCGTGCGCGTGTATATCCCAGGTCAGCTTATCCGGTGGGGAGTCGAGAGGGGGGTCGACGCTGCGTCCAGGCCTCGGTTGGGTACAATGGAGGACCGGCTAGATTTTTGTTGTACTGTCGAAAAATGAAGGTTTGTTTTTTCGGGTTCGTCAAAAGAATGGCGGTCGTCAAATGGTGCGCCGGTGTTGAGCAGTTGGTGTTGAGGGGGTCTTGTTGGGAGGATGGCGGACTATAAGTACGGAAGCCAACAGGACAAGTGGGCAAGGCTACGGAGATGTGCTACGGTGGGATTATATAATTGAGCTGGCTGTGGAGCAATTTGTACTGTAGTCGCCACCTGCATCATTGGTCCAAGTCACTCGGTCTCCACTATTATGACACGACTAAGGCGATATTATATAATCACGATCACGAACGACGTCACGGCAGGACACTAATTAGGAATGTTAAATGGTCTCGATTTGTTATCTATATCTGTAATAAATAATAGAGATTAAGCTTGCTATCTACAGCTTGCGTAGGTAGATGGCATACATCGAGTACTTGCTAAAAAAAAAAGATACCCGTTGGACCAGTCAAGACAGTCACTACTAGACCGGCTAGAGTAGCCTCGTCAACAAGCATCCAAATTTACCCCTACAGAGCCACTCATGGCCGTCTGAAGTTCTGTCCGTGGGGAGGAAGCGGCATGCCGCGGCCGTCATTGAAGGGGAATGGCAATCCATCTGGGGGAGGGCCGCCCTGGAAGTTCATGCCCGGGGGCATCATGAATTGGGGGTGACCCTGAGGACCAGGAGGACCGTTGAAGAAGCCGGGAGGCGGCATGGGCAGGTTGCGCGGCAGTCCTGGTGGAATTCCATCGGGCGGGAACGGTCCAGACGGTGAGAAGTTGGGCGGGAACATGTTGGGAAGATTCGGCATGCCGGGGAGACCACCCATGTTGGGCATGTTGATCATGTTCGGGGGCATGTTGGGCGGCAGATTCGGCGGCGGCATGTTTTGTGGCGGCATGTTGGGCGGCATGTTGGGTGGCATGTTCATGCCTCTACCCTGCATGTTGCTCGGGTGGCTTGCGTTCAGACCGGGCGGTGCAATCATGGGGTGTTGGGGACCCTGCTGGGGAGGGCCCTGCGGGGGCGGCAGACGTCCGTTTCCAGGCTGCTGCATAAACGGAGGCGGGCCGTGCATTGCGTGGTCTAGGCCGGGCGGCGGGGCCCGCTGGAGAATCTGCGTCGGCTGCGGAATCTGGCGGCCGTCTTCCTGGCGGTGGAACTGCTCCTCGCTGTAGTGGTTCGGCGGTCCCTGTCCAGGGCGCATCTGTTGCTGTTGTTGTTGCTGCTGCTGCTGCTGCTGCTGGAGCTGCTGTTGTTGCAATTGTAGCTGCTGCTGTTGCAGCTGCTGCTGTTGCTGTTGACGCTGCTGGAGAATCAAGCGCTCTCTTTCACGGAATTCCATCTCGAGATCACGGTCGGGGATCGAGGGGATGTTGACTTGCTTCTGGGGCTGCGGCATACGCATGAGAAGCTCCTCGTGTCTGCGCGCATCCGGTGCCGCGCTGCGGCTCTGCATCAGCTTCATCAGGGCCTCTGTCTGCGGGTTGGTGACCGGCGAGCTTGTGCTGGGGCCGGAGCTCATGCTTGAGCTGAGGCCCATGCGGGACACACCGCCTTCTTGGCTGGCAGCTTGCTGGCGCTGCATGAGCAGATCCTGCAGCATCTGCTCGGGGCGTGACGTAGGTGCAGGCGACTGGTCTGTTGATGCAGGGGGGCGCTGCAGACCAAGGTCGTGCAAAAGCTGCTGCTGGGATGCACCCGGGGGAGGGACACTAGACCGGAATCGAGGGTCGTTGCGCTGGTCTAAGCCGGGGGGAGGCTGGTGGTGCGGGAAGGGGGCGTCGGGAGACGCCATCGCGCTTCTCTGAAGCCCGTCGGGCGGTGGCCTCGAAGCATGCGCCGCGCTTGGTGGCTCTTGGAATGGTGTGCTCTGCTGAGGAGTTCCGTTCTTGGCTGCTGGTGGGCTGGCAATACCGCCAGTGGCACCGGGAGAAGTAGTCGCGCCAGTGCCGCTTCCGCTTCCGCCGCTCTGGAGTTTGAGCTTCTGGATCAGATTCTCAAAAGCAAGGCGTTCGTCGGCAACCGGAGCGCCTTGCCCTTGGTCATGGCCTTGTCCCTGTACTTGCGGGCTCGGTCCTTGTGCGTTAAGCAGAGCGAGTAGACCGGGAGGAGGTCCTCTCCCAGCGCCATTCTGAGGCGACTGCGGAGGCTGACTGGCAGCAGGTGCTGGCGGCTCGACATGGCGGCGGGTGTCCTCCTGGGACGTGAAGAAGGATGAAAACTTGGATGTTTTGGAAGCGGCGGCGGCACTTTCTTCGGTCTTGCCAGCCTTGAACTGCTCGAGATATTTATCCTTGCTCTGCTCAACAGCCGGTGTTGAGCCAGAGTCGAGTCTCCAAGTGGACTCATTTCCGGAAAACGACTTCTCCACTACCTTGGGCTCGATACCGTCAGCCTTCTTCATGCTGTCCATGAAGCGACGGAAGTCTTCTGCGGTGTGGCCACCTGAGGGCTTGTCGTCTTCAAGTTCCTTTCCACCGTCCATCCACTCGGGTTCGTGCTCTTGGGCTTGGCGGTTATGGTAGTCCCATTGACGGCCATTGTTGCCGCCACGGTCATTGTGTCTCTCTCGGGGGTGATCGTGGTGGGAAGCTTCTGGGTCCCGTTCACGCCAGTTGCGTACACGGTCGATGCGCTCGCGCTGTCCGGTGCGCTCGTTCCGGTCATTGCGGTCATTTCGGTCGTTACGGTCAGTCCGATCGTTGCGGTCGTTGTGGCTGCCACGGTCGGTCCGCTCGTCCGTGTTATCAGTGTTGCTGTCTTTGAACCAGTTTGCACGATTGGTCTGGCCATTTCTGCGTGAGCTGTCGTTGTTTGTCTCGTCGTTGGCATCGCGGCCAAAGGTTCGGCGAGGGCGGTCGGTCTCGTCCCGGTCTCTCGGCTTTCTGTCGTCACGTCCAAAGCGGTCAGGGTTGTTTCCGGCACCAGGGGGGCCGGCTGAGGAACCAGCGCCCAAAACGCCGCCACTAATCCCCGCTCCAGGGCGGCCCTGGAAGCGCTCAGCGCCTTCATGGCCGAAACTCTTGCGAGGCTTGACAGTACTCCAGCCTTCGTTGTCGTCGTTATCGCCGCGGCGGCGATAGTCGTTGCTTCGGGAGTTGGTGCCGCCAAAGTTTCCCAGGAAGCTAGCGCTGGCAGTCTGGTCACGGGTACGTTGGCCGAAGCCACGGGAGTCTTGATCGCGGTATGGCTTGTCTCCATCTCCGCCGCCGAGCTTGGCACCGACGTTACGGATTGCGCTGGACGCAAAGGTGGATTTCAATGGGGCGAGTACAATATGGTCGGGGTCTGTTGTTGTTAGCTGGCATGTTGGCATATTACAATACATAAGCAAAATCAGTCGTACTCGAGGGGTTTCTGAGGTGATGCCGGTCGCCGGCAGAGCGGCGGTTGGCTTGGTCCAGGGAGAAAGTGGTGTCGGTGGTTTTGGCAGTGGTGATGGTGCGTTGGTTGGGTGTCCGGTCAGGAGGAGGGCTGTAGCGGTGTCAGTAAGGCATTGTGGCATATTGTAGGCGAGGAATTGCGTCGGCGGGCAGTTCTTACCCCATCCATTGCTCGGCGGGTGGTAGGTTTGGTGGTTTAATGCATAATGGAGACTCGCGGAGCCTCAGCAGAACGTCCTCGCTGTATCGAGAACCCATTGTTGGTATGTTGCGCAGCCGAACATGCGGCTGGAAGACAGGGTACAGCTACAGGGCTGGAAAAGCAGGGCGGGATCTAGACACAGCAGGCAGGGACTGGTGGCAGTTTGAGTTGGGTAGAAGCTGATGAAGCTGTTCAGAGCTGGCAAAAGCGCGCAGCAAAAGATCGCAGGAGGAAGCCGGAAGGGAGTTGATAGGACGTATGTTCGTGAGGCCAATGCAGCTCGAAAGCCGAGATGGTAATCAGAGGTCAGAATAACAGAGATCGCTGAGCCGGGAGGCGGAAGAAGCCAGGCAGGATGGGTGCGTGGAGATGGTTCGAGTTTCAAGGGAGGACAGCGGAAGACGATTGCGTGTCGAAGTGTCTGCCAGGCTGTGGTTCGGCACAACACCAGCGAGTGACTCAGGACAGTCGTATGAACGCTGGAAGCTAAAGCTATACAGTAGAGAAAGCTGATGGCAGCTTCAATCTCGCGGACGGTGTTTTTTTGTTATCTGTTTCTAATTTTTTCTTGGATTTTTGGATTTTTGGCGTCTTTGAATCGTCTCTCGAGGAGGGGGGTTAGGTGTGGCAGCGCGGCAGCGCAAAGCGTGCAGACACCGGCAGTGCAAAAGGCACGTTAGCTTTGTATGGCGGATGCGATCGCAGTGATCGGCGCAGGTAGTTTGGCTCGTTGCGAAGCTTGATTGTGGTTGGGTGGTAGGGTTGAGGTCGGCGTGATGCTCGGGTTTGTGGTGTGTGGTGAGATGATAGAGGAACCTCCTGCCCAAAATGGGGGGAGAAGCTGGCATCGGTGGCACCTGCTCGATGCTGCCAAGGGGTCCACTTTTGATTCGCCTGTATTAAGAAGAGGTGGGTGTTGTGCTGTCACGTGTTGGTTAGTGACCTAGCTGTCAGGGCCACAACAGCATCCGACTTTCCGTCGTAACTAATTATCACTCGGTTTAGATTGAACAGTAATGTTAGACATTGTGCTGAATCGATTGATCTAGACGGCCGAAGACTTGCATATTCGAGGCGAATTTCAGAAGCTCAACTTGTATTTTTTTAGAGAAGTGCACGTGTTCTGAACGTCTTGGGTCAAAAGTACTGAAATGAAGAAATCGCACAGAAAACAAAGAAATAACCAACAAAGCATGATCAAAAAGCCGTGAGAATAAATTGATGGCAATGATGTTAAGACTCGACAATATGAAGACAAATGAAAACATAGAATTCTTTTAATATTTCGTCTGAGTGTAGGGGAAAATAGAAAAGTAACCCCCGAAAACGAGAATAAAAAACAAAAATAAAATAAAATAAAAATAAATAAATAAAATGAAACTGAAATTCTAGTCATCAAACAATATAAATCAAAGTAAATCAAAACCAATTAATAATATGCTACAAGATTACCATCGCTATATCTGTCCAAACATACAGACCAAACTCTATCCAATGCCAATACTAGATGCCAATATTCTCCTGAACGCCGTGCATGCTCCAGCCCTCGACGCGGTCACGGTCACACGTCTCCCACAGTCTCTTCAGCAGCGCCTGGATGGCCGCCGACTCATCGTACTCGTCCAGGCTGTTGGCCTCCCCCAGCTTCTTTTCAGCCGCCTTCTTGGGAGTCGCAGCGGCCGTCGCCGCCTGCTGGGCTGTGAGCCAGCTGACAATGCCTGACCGTGTGATCAGCGTCGTGCTGCCGCCCTCGATGTCGGACACGCGCGCCACAAGCCGCAGGACCTGGCGGCGCAACGGTGTGCGCATGTACGGGTTGGAGGCCACCGACACAATGGTCTCAAACAGCCGCTTTGACCTGAAGTAGTCAATATCGGCAGCCGTGCGCAGACTGTCAATCAGATAAACCAGCATCCAGCTGATCTCGGTGTAGTACGAGTCGTCTTCAGATGGGCCGTCATGGACAATGTCGTTGACAAGCGGGAATGTGCGCATACGCCACACGGGGCCGGCCGTAAGGAATGTGTTGAGCTTGACGTAGAGACAGTGCAGCGGGTTGCGCAGCACGTCGAGGGCGTGGCACGCAAACGACACAATGTGACTAGGCACGGGCATCGCGGCCGTCTCGCTGTCGGTCATCCAGGCCTTGGCCGACTCGATGAGCTCCGACAGCAGCAGCCAGACCTGGTCCTTTTCGTCGTAGGCTGACTCGCGGATCTTGGCCGCCATATTGGTGAGGTTGATCAGTGCCTGACGGCGAACGCTATCCTCGCTCGACACCAGCAGGCCGATCACAGCGGCAGCATGGCCATCCTCGACAAGCTCGTCGGCCGACTTGGTGGACCACTTCGACAGTGCCGCTGTGTCATATTCGCGCACGGGAACTAGGTCCAGCACGTCCTCCAGAGTGCGCTCATCAAAGGGGCTGGGTGCTGTAGCGTCTTCGGCTTGAGATGTGCTGACAGCGTTGGCTGTGGTAGCGCCCTCTTTTGGTGCATCGGCAGCGGTCTTCTGCTTCTTCGCGGCCGACTTGCGCTTGGACAGCACCTTCTTCAGTGCGTCAGCAACCGACTTGTCGGGGAACGCGGCGGAGAGACGCTCCACCACAGTTTCCAGACCCTTCTTATCTCCACGGCACGATGCCAGGTACTTCTTCAGGAACTCAATCAGCTTCTTTTGCGTATCGGCTGTGGCCTTCTCTGTCGCGAAGCGTAGTTGCTCGACAATCGTCATAGTGATGGGGTCAAACGACTCGGAGCCGCCAAAGTCGGCCATCATCTCAATGTACTTGATGGGGCCCGTGGCGCAGCGGACGACACAGTTATCGACAAAGGCCCATACGGGGTCAGACAGCAGAGACTGCTTGTCCGATCCGGGTGCTGGCTTTAAGCTGTCAGACAGGCCGACAAGGCCAGCAGACACCCCGTCGTCGCGCTCGAGGTCGGGCAGGAACAGCTGCTGCTCCTGGGCAACAAAGTCGAGCACATTGCGAATCTTGCCCGTCGCCAGATCGCCAGTGGCCTCGGTATGCACCTTGAGCAGAGCAGCAAAAGGCGACGCCGAGAGACCCTTGGCCTTGGAGAACCACTGCATGCCGGGCGAGTAGCCAGCAATCGCCAGCAAGTTCTCCAGACCCAGCAGCTTCACAGCCTTGTCTTGCTGTGAGCCCGTGTGCTCGTCCACTTGCCGGACAGCAGCAAACAGGTAGGGCGAGACGTCAAACTTGGAGTTAAGCGCCACTTGCGGCACAACCTCGTAGTAGAGGCGCAGCACGCGACTAGCAGCCTCGCGGCACAACAGATCATCCTCATCAATGTCACGGTACGCGTTGATAACCTCTTTCATGGGCGGGCAGCGCCGGCAGAACTCGTCGACAACACGCCGCTGCGAGTCAGGCCAGAACGACTCCAAACCGTTTCGCTGGCTAGCCTCGGAGTGCATCTCGAGACAGCGCTGCAGCTTCTCCATGGCGATTACGAGCAGGCGCATGGCAAAGAAGGGAATGAGCTTGGACTTTTGCGCCAGACAGCGCGACAGGATCTTTTGGGTCAGGGGGCGGGGGAGGATGTTGTCGACAAGGACCGTTGTTGGCGGCGGCACACGCGCATACTGGAGCTTGTTGCCAAAACAAGGAGGAATCTCGACCTGGATGGCATTGAACAGGAACGCAGCATAGCCGACCCAGGTTGCAGACATCTTGGGCTCAAAGGTGAAGCTCTTGCGGTCGATAAAGTACCATGAGACAAGCTCGGGCGCAGCTTGAAAGATGGAAATAACGAGCTCGCTCTGCCGAGTGCTAGACCACGGCCGAAGGTTAGACAAAAATTCGGCCAGAGCCAGGTTGAACACGGGAACAGAATCCGTGAACTTATCAATCCACGCAATGCTTTCCAGGCCGTAACCCAGCTGGATGGTGTAGCCTGCAGAGTCGCCAGAGACGGCGTCACCCGTGATGGAGTTGGGCTCGATGCCCTGTGGGTAGAAGCCGTTCTGGTCGCGCAGGACACCAACAGAAGAGGATGTGCAGACATGCATGAGCAGCTGGTGCACAGTATCGGACACGAGCATCTTGTTCTGCTCCGCCGAGACCTCACCGTCGGCCGACACGGGGCCTGCATTCTCGTAGGCATACGTGTACAGACCCGACAGACGGATCAGTGTGCCGGCGTTGAATAGCTTGACCCGCGACGACCGCTGCAGCTTCTTGTCCTTGAGCACATGGTCGCGCAGGGTGTTGAGGATCTCATAGACGACGTAGGGGGGGTCCTCCTTGATGGTGCGAGTGAGGGCGTTGACGGTGTCGCGCTGGTTCAGCAGTTCGGCCTTGGCCTCGGGGTGCAGGAACTTGAGGGATGCGAGGAAGAAGCGCACAGCGTTGGTGCGCACCGATGTGCGCTTGACATCCTCAATGCCGTCGCCGAGGAACTTGAGGCTCATGTTGCGCGCTAGCGACCGGTAGGTAAAGTTGCGCGCGCGGAACAGCGGCTTAGCAATGGCGCCGCCGTCAAAGGTGAGGGCCTCGCGCAGTAGGCGCAGGGTGGGCGAGATGATAAACTCTTTGGCCTTGTCAGCCGACAGGTTATGCGCAATCATCTCCTGCTGGCGGCGGCGCAGCAGTGTGCGGCAGATGCCAAGGCAGATGGGCGCCATGTCGAGGACGTGCGAGAGGTAGCGAATCAGCAGCGCCAGCACGACGGGCACGGCAGACATGAGGCCGTCGTTGTTGACCTTGGCAGCATAATCCCAGGTATCCATGATGTCGGGAAGGTAGAGCGGATCGGATTCCCCCTCCTCATTGTCGCCGGCGTCGTCTTTTCTCTGGCCCGACGACTCGAGGTAGCTGCGCAGGATGGCGGCATCTTCAGGGCGGTGCTTTTCGGGGTCGTTGAGTTTGTCGAGAAGAACCTTGAGCGACTGGATGCCGTGGCGGGCCTTTTGCAGATCTTGGTCAAAGGCCAGCAGTTGCATCAGTTGCCGTGCCGAGTGGATGTCTTCGCATGTGGGAGCTTCGTGGACGACACGAGGCCGTTTCCGCGGGCCTTCGCCGTCGGGGCCATATGGTCTCCGTTTGCCCATTGTGTTGTATGTGTCAGACGGCGGACGAGCAGGTGGTGCTCTGCTTGTTCTGCTAAGTGAAGCAGTCGAGGTTTGCGCGGCAGATATCAGCAAGGCGCATCGACAAGCACTGAAAATAGTACACAAAACAGCACCGAAAATACTCTGAAAAATACTGCCGGTACTTGGTATACTGCCAATTAGATAATTTGGCGGTGTTGGGATTTGCCAGTGTTGACCGCCTTGATGGCGGGCTCTTGCCGTGTCGGACGACACTAAATGGCTGCTGGGGATGGTGTAGTGGTGCACATAGGGATAAATTCACGTTTCTGTGCTAAAGTTACTGTATGACCCCTGCCTGCGGATGCGCTAGTTCCAATCAGTGCCGACGTCTCGTGCCTGATTGGCCGAAGCGGACTAAATCCAGTCGCACTTTCCCTATGGCGGGGTCTGGACCACTAAATTCCATAAATTACAGCGCAGATAATGTTAAGAGATGTCGGGAGTTAAAATTAATCACAATAATAATGGTAAATTCAACAATCGACGGTCGCACCTGCTCCCGACTCCTTTTACCTGATAATTAGCGAGCGCATCCGTTCCCGACAGTCTGCTTGCTCTCTGTTTCTTTGCACAAACACACAGCACAAGCAAAACCGCAGCCATGTCCACTACGACCACAATCACCGAGACCGCGCCCGCGCCGGCCACGTTGACGACCGTCGGCACCCAGCCGATCACCGCCGACAACATCCTGCGTCTGTTCCCCGACATTGACACCAGCGGTGATGCCCTCGAGGGCCACGATGAGGAGCAGATCCGTCTGATGGACGAGGCCTGCATTGTCCTTGACGAGAACGACAAGCCCATTGGCAAGGCCAGCAAGAAGATCTGTAAGTGTTTTCTGTTTTGCTCGGGATTGACAGCGGAAGAAGAAAGAAGTGTCTTGGACTAACTCCATAGGCCACTTGATGACCAACATCGACCGCGGTCTGCTGCACCGTGCCTTCTCCGTGTTCCTGTTTGACGAGCAGAACCGCCTGCTGCTGCAGCAGCGCGCCACCGAGAAGATCACATTCCCCGACATGTGGACCAACACGTGCTGCTCGCACCCCCTGGCGGTGTCGGGCGAGACGGGCGTTGAGCTGCCCGAGGCTGTTGAGGGTGCTAAGCGCGCCGCACAGCGCAAGCTGGAGCACGAGCTGGGCATTCCGGTCGAGCAGGTGCCTATTGAAAAGTTCCGGTTCCTCACTCGCATACACTACAAGGCTCCTAGCGACGGCAAATGGGGCGAGCATGAGAGTACGTTGCTCTTTTTTTCTTCTTTTTCTTCTTCTTTTTTGAGAAAGAAATTGTGTAAAGGGATACTAACAGCACAGTCGACTACATTCTGTTCATCAAGGCCAAGGTTGACTTGAAGCCCAACGAGAACGAGGTCCGGGCGACGCAATACGTGACTCCCGAGGAGCTCAAGAAGCAGTTTGCCGACCCCGAGCTGATCTTTACGCCGTGGTTCAAGCTGATCTGCAACTCGATGCTGTTTGAGTGGTGGGAGCACCTTGACACTGATCTGGAGAAGTACCTGAACGAGCAGGAGATCCGGCGCATGTAAGGCGAAGGAGCATTACAAAAGATCTAACGTTGAGCAATATCCATAACCAATTTTCTGCTGTTGTCTTATCTGTATTATTTGTCGTGGCACGACAATAATGGAGTGTCTGATTTGGGCGAGACACAGCCGAAGACGGATGCAAAGATATAGCAATACGACAGACAGCTTCAGAAGTCATAAAGGGCCATAGAAGGCCATAGACAGCAGATACCGGACATACGAAGACGACGAGACGAGACGAGACGACCAACGTCACCAAGATCATATATAGCCCACATAGCATTGAATAATAACACTCGATATCCGCTCTTGGAGAAGAGCACAAACATGGGGACCTGCTGTGGAACATTAAGCAACGCAAGCTCGACAAGATAGCTCTGAACGGCACCTGTGTGGTCTGCGTGTTGTATGCTGGCCTGTCTGTTTTTTGCTGTGTGCTCTGTGACCTGTGTTGGGTTGGTTGTTGCACCGCCCGCTGCGTTGTGCTCGGTGGCATGCGATTAAGGCATCAAGGCGTCGATCGGCATTGGCTTGCGAACTCAAACAGTGTTGCTATTAAGAGAGTAGCACGGGGCGGCACTGGCGGCATTGCTCACGCAAGACGGAACACCGTATGCCAAGCCCGTGTGGGTGTTGTTGTCATGAGACAAGGTCCGTCTCCTCGCAGCGTCTACCAGTAAAGACCATGGGTGAAAGCCACCTCCGATCGCAACCAACCACCAAGCCAACTCTAACCAGAAACCAGCCTTGTCTCAACCAAAGTCGGGCCAACTAATGGGCCACCATGACAGACCACCACAACATGCATGCCTACGTGGGGGTGAGCTGGCTAGACTGTTGCAAAGCGCGGAGAGGCACTCTATCGATCATGCATAAGTCCACACACTGATAGTACAAGTACGGGGAACCGACAGTCTAAAAGCCCAAAGAGCCCAAATACGGACTGTTCTTTGTGAGACATGCAGGACGTGGCCACCCCATATGCCTTGCATCGTCTACCTCTCCCCATACGTCGTGATGCTCGTGTTCATCTATCCTGTGGGATTGTTTGGTTAGGCCTGTGTCTTGTCTCTGAGTTGTCTTTTCTTGTCTCAGAGCATTGTATTGGCAGGCAGGCGCCTTGGAATACGGCGTACTCCGAACTAATTGCTGAGGTCAAAGTGAAGCAGTCGAAGCAAGTTTTATTTCCACATAAGTATGCTTGTGATGCGGCCGTCTCTTATTATACTGAGCTCTCTATATATTATCAGCAACCTCTGCAAGTTATTTTCATGTACGCAATGTATTGATATGGGTTTGCCACTTTTAGACCCTAGCGATGCCTCTTAACCAAAGATGCAAGGAACTGATCACGAGATTACTGATCCTTGACTGATCCTCTAGTGGAAACATGAAAGAAGAAAGAAAACCAACATGCATTGCTTATCGCACACCGCCAGGTAGCAAAGAGCTATGACTTGTTGAAGTAAGGTATGAGCCGTATTAGAAGAAGGCCAATAGGGATATCAAAAGGAACAGGCATTAGAGGCGAAACAACGTCACATCAGCCGCCGTTGTTGACCAATGTAGTCACAGTATGATAAAATAAATAATTGAGGCCTTGCATGCTTATTGACTGCCAACTGTCTTCAGCCTCGTGATGGTCACCGCTGCGTAGGATCATGTGCATCTTCTCAGTCTCACTAGAATGCTTGTGCTCATTTCTTCTCCGATCTACGGTGAACAACAGGAATCACAATCTACAAGCCATTAAACTGCAGCCATTCGAGTCTTGATGCCTCTGCATCCCCATTTCACCCGGCATTCGTGCACTCTGTGCAGATGCTGTCTCACTTCAGCAGATAGCAACCCTGCTCGAGCGTCTTGGTCTTTTGATTTCTCCGCTATCCTGGCTGCCATCGTTTCAGTGATTGCCATGTCAGTGATATGTTCTGGCCCACAAGCTCATACTCACTGCAATCTACAAGAAAACGAACGCCTTCTCGGTGCTGGACCCTGCCGCAATGGACGTCGTGTCTCGTCCGCACTCGCCTCATGGCACCACTGGGCATCGTAAGGCATGGACGGCAACAGCAAAGCTGCACGGTGTGTCTACAAGATGGCGCTGTGTACATACTCTGCTGTGTTGTGTATCTATGTGTTGGATGTGCTGTTCCGACCTTGTGATGTGGCTTGGCCCTGTTGGTCTCCGAATCTCGCTGTAACAGGTCTTTTGTGAGACATGCCTCGTCGGCAGGTTGTGTATATATTCAAGTATCACCGTGATCCCCTGCGTATCTTTGCCGCTCTCCCTTGACCTCTTCATCGCCCGAAAACCAGCCTTGATATCGTTATTTGAAAAATACACCTTGAAAACTGAATAGCATCGCGACCTTTGAATAACACTATCGACATCTAGTCTGCCACCCACATCGTGATCATTACATTCTACGGCAGCGCCGCAGTCCTCATTCCTCATTCCACCTCAACATATACAGCGCTGAGCATCACCGACAAGCGAATGTCTCTTGAATTCCGCACATCCCTGAACTGTCTACGTCACCCAGGCCGGTTTATGCCTGTTTCCAGAACACAACTCTCAAAAGTCCATACAGGAGATAGTATACAGAATATATCGTAAAGGTGTGTTGATGTTTGGGTAGCAGTGTTCGTCGCTACTATACTGACAAATAGATCCGTCACAAGCTCAATAACGCCAACCCAGAGTCCAAAATAAAAACAATCTCAAAAAGAAGACCCCAAACAACCACCCATCATGGCGAAGTTAATTAGTCCATCTTCCTCCATCTCCCAGCTCAGCGGAGGCTCGACAGCGCGCTCCAGCCTGTCCCTCGTGCCCGCCGAGTGGGAGAACAATGTCCGCGTCATCGGCATGTCCGAGTGCCGCGAGGCTGCATTGTCTCTCGCTCATGCCTTTGCCACCGACGACCTGTCCCAGTATCTCGTGACTGACGACTCGGATGGACTGTCTGCCGAGGACAAGTGGCGTCTGCATGTCGACATCATGACGTACATTGTCGTCGCCGTCGCCATGACTGGCATCGTGACCACCATCGGGCCCGACTATGACGGCGTCGCCCTGTGGATGCCGCCGGGCAAGGACTTTGACGGCTGGTGGACGGCGCTCCGCAGCGGCCTGTGGCGGCTGCACTTCCAGCTGTCCACCGAGTGCCGCCGGCGCTACTACACTGAGGTGGTGCCGCTGCTCAACCGCACCAAGCTCGAGGTCATGGCCCAGCGCGGCCAGCCCGATAACAGCTACTATCTGCTGTACCTGGGCACGAAGCCGAGCGCCCGCTGCCGCGGCTACGGGCGCAAGCTGCTCGAATACATGTTTGTGCGCGCTGACGCCGAGAAGCGGCCCGTGTACCTGGAGTCGAGCTCGCTGGCCAACAATGCGTACTACAGCCGCTTCGGTTTTGAGCTGAAGCGGGATCTCGTGCTGACGCGCGGCCCCCAGCCCGTCGGGCTCTCGATTATGGTGCGCGAGCCGCAGGCCGCCAACTACAACGTGCTGGCCCGGGTGTAGAGTAGAGCGCTCGAGTATGCGAGCAGAATGCCGTGAAGCGTAGCCAGCCTGCCAGTTGTTAATAGTACGCTGTCTCTTTTGGGTGATTATTGCCTTATTTTCACAAGTTTGCATTACCTGCGTTATTCATATCGTGCCCCAGATTGTCATACCGCCGTATCATATCATATAGTTTGTCCCCATCATCGCAGACCATCTCAGCTCAAATCAATTCTTGAATCCCAAGACCAAGCACAACGTAGACACATCAACATGAAAATAGAAATGAGAATAAGCAACTCTAAATATCCTTTGACGCCGTAGAAATGGCAAAATCAGAAACAACAAAGAAACAAACGACACAAAACACAACCTACAACGCGACCAGTGCATATGTGCTCTCGTCTGTTGTGGTGTAGACCCAGCCCATGCGCAATAGCTCGTCCAGCGCCGTCATCGTGTCGTCCATGTTCAGCCGCTGCTCGTTGGAAATCACGTTGATGTCCAGGCCCTCAAAGCCTGTCGGCGCATTCCGCAAGAAGTTGTACACCTTTTGCGCGTTGTGCGATAGCTTGTTCTGCGCCACAAACATGCCGTCGCCGCCGTCATGGTTGTTGCCGCTGTCAGCGCCCTTGCTGCCGCCCGCCGCACCGCGCGTCAGCGTCAGGTGGTTGTACGCGCACTCGAGAATGTGGTAGTTGACTTCATTAAAGTCCTCAATCGGACGCAGAACGGCGCTCTGCACGCTGCGCTTCTGGTTGAACGTCTTGATGCGGCCGTAGACGCGCACAAACTGATCGAGGCCGAACTCGGGCTGGGCTGTGTCGTCGGCATCGCCGCCCTTGTCGACCCACTTGGTGACTTCGATCTGGCCGGTGCCGTCTGCGATCAGCCACATGGTGTTGGTGGCCTGGGCCTGGGTCTTGAGCACCTGGCCGACAATGGTGATCTGCGAAGCCACCTTGCCGTCGATCTGGAACTGGCCGCTGCCGGGGTAGCTCTCTTCGCACTCGAGCAGCTGCTTGATTGTGACGGGGCGCAAGCTCTCCTGCTCGTAGTTCTGTGCTGTTAGTGGGTGTGTATGCCCATATCACGAGCTGTAGATATACGTACGCGACCTTCGCGACCTTGGCTGCCCTGCTGCGAGCCAGCCATGTAGCCACCGCCATCGCCGCCGTCGGCGCCGTAAGAGGTCTTGCCGTATGTACCGTAGGAAGCTGTTTGTTAGCAGACCGTCAAGTAAAACCAGGGCGATAAGTCTTACCCATTGTGTGATTCGTAAACTCGTGATTGTTCGTGAAGTCGTAGATCGTAGGTGTGTCGTGGTCGTGGTCGTAAGTCGTAATGTCAGAGCAAGGTGTTGGTGGGTGTGGTTCGCAGCAGCAATAGCAATACTAGGCAGTACTAGGCAGTTGGCAGTAGCAATTGGCTGCGACGCGTAAAAGCGCGCGGTACGCGACTGGCAATTAAGCCAAAAGTACAGAGGGACCAGGCACCACCCGCTGCTGGTGGCGAGGGGTCGAAAAGTGGATACGGTCTGACAACTGCTGTCGTGTGAGCCACATGTGGCGTTACAGTGCCAAAATACAGTGTACAACATGCTAAGCACGGCGTATCCATCTCCCCGGCATGGCTTCTACCGCTAGCGCAGGTGTGGAGTGCTGCGGAGTCGCCTCCCATTAGCTCTACCACAGTTCTACAGCGTGATTGAGTGCTGAAATGCCTCGGCTGGCTGCATGGCTACGACATCTCCCATACCACCGCCGCTGTCGCAAGCAAACGCCCTGTAAGCTGCCAGTGGGCACCATCACGAGCTTCTATCGGCTTCGACGACACCAGAGCGCATCCCCTGATTGTCTATTGTCTATTGTCCGTTGAGCAACCTCGTTTCTATTGTCTATTGCCTATTGTCACTGAACACAACGCTATATACCTTTCTTTGTCTTTCTAGTTCCTCGATTTCCTTTACTCTTCTTCTGTTCTCGTCTTCACCTCGTCGTTCATCACCAGATCATCGTCGCATTATCTCGGCATCACACCATTGTCACTTGCGACTCTTCGACGTCCATTGTTGTTATAACAACTGAACTTCTGTCTCGGTTGATCTTTACACGGCCTTTCCGTGTCGAAATATCTCCTAGATATACTGCCCGTCGTCTTCTCCCTGTTCTGTCGGCTTGATATCCCCGGTCTGGTTGAACCTTGTCAAGATGTCCGTAGGCCAGCAGACTGCCACTGTGCCGATCCTCCCTCTGCCGAAGGGGGCCATTCTCTTCCCGGCGTTGTTCCAGCGCGTCGCCGCATCGGCCGATCGCCCGGATATCCCGGCTCTGATCTCCGAACTCTACGCGCGCGGTGCTGCCAACCCTCGGTCCAATGGCTCACCCCGACCTATCACCGAGTTCCCAGTTGTGTGCGTACCTATGGCGTCGCCCAACCTTGGTCCAACCGGACAGCTTCTTCTCAACAGTGGCCCCAACACACTGGGTCTGAAGACGGACATCGGCAGCGCTCCCGAGTTCCACGCTGGCAAGTCTACTAAGGACGACTTTTACGGCTGTGGCGTCGTCGCGAAGATCATTAGAATTGAGGGTCGCGGCGAGGGAGAGTTCACACTGCACGTTGAGGGCCGAGCGCGTGTTGAGATCAGCGACATCACCCAGGACAAGCTTATCTACGAGTGCCAGGCTACGCTGCGCCCGGACACTATCGACCTCCGCGACGCCGAGCTTGCCACCCTTTTGCAAAAGCTCAAAAACGCTTCACGTGAGCTCACACAGGTCTTGCGCCTGGCCTCCTTTATTGCACCAGACCGCCCACATGCCCGCTTCACGCCCAACCTTGCGCGCCGGCTTGACGCCTATATTCTGAGCAAGTCCATCAGCGAGGCCGGCGTCCTCGCCGACTTCATGGTGAACATCGTCACCGCCTCCTACGAAGATAAACTGCAGGTCCTCGCGCTTTTTGATGTCAAGGCCCGTGTTACAAAGGTCATTGAGCTGCTTGAGCGCCAAGTCGGCACTATCCGGAACAACGTCAAGATTACGGCTATTGCTACCGAAGGTGAAGACGGCAACAGCTCGAACGGGATGCGCAGCATTATCAAGTCAAGCAATGGCACTCCATTCAATGTCCTCATTCCCGGACCTGGCTTTGGGAAGAATGGTACCGGCAATGGCATGTTCCCTCCCGGTGCCGGCTTCCGCCAGCCGCCCCAGGACAGTCAAGAGGCCGACGAGGCCGACGAGCTTGAGAAGAAACTCGAAGAGGCCCAACTCCCTCCCGAGGCGGCCAAGGTAGCCGAGCGCGAGCTGAAGCGGCTACGGAAGACGGTACCAGCACAGGCCGAGTACAGTGTCATCCGCAGCTACTTGGAGACAATTGCCGACGTGCCGTGGTCCAAGGCTACAGACGACCATCTTGGCCCCGGCACCCTTGCAAAGGCCAGAGCCCAGCTCGATGGCGACCACTACGGCCTGGAAAAAGTCAAGAAGCGCCTGCTCGAGTACCTTGCCGTTCTCCGCCTCAAGCAGTCAGTCAACGAGGAGGTCGATGGCCGCATCCTCGATGCTCAAAAGACTCTTGTTGCTGCCGAGTCGGAGGCCGAGACCCCCATTGATGGTGTTGTTGCACAGAACAATGTCAAGGCTGCCAAGGACACCCTCAAGGGCCTGCGCCAGCAGCGGATGACCGACAAATCGCCCATCCTGCTCCTGGTCGGTCCGCCCGGTGTTGGCAAGACAAGTCTGGCGCGTTCCGTCGCAGCATCCCTGGGCCGCAAGTTCCATCGCATCTCCCTCGGCGGTGTGCGTGATGAGTCGGAGATTCGTGGCCACCGTCGGACATATGTGGCAGCAATGCCGGGCCTGATAATCCAAGGATTGCGCAAGGCCGGCGTGTCGAACCCGGTGATCCTGCTTGACGAAATTGACAAGATCGGCACGTCTAGCTACCATGGCGATCCGTCTGCTGCGATGCTGGAGGTGCTGGATCCAGAGCAGAACAGCTCGTTTGTGGACCACTATCTATCGATCCCCTACGACCTGAGCCGCGTGCTGTTCATTGCCACCGCCAACAGTCTTGACACCATTCCGGCGCCCCTCCTGGACCGCATGGAGATGATACATCTGCCCGGCTACACGACGATGGAGAAGAAGCACATTGCCATGCAGTACCTCGTGCCCAAGCAAATTCGCGTCAACGGGCTCACGGCCGAACAGGTGGGCCTCGGCGAAGACGTTGTCAGCAAGGTGATCGATTCCTACACGCGTGAGGCCGGCGTGCGCAACCTTGAGCGCGAGATCGGGTCGGTGTGCCGGGCCAAGGCAGTCGAGTACGCCGAGGCCAAAGACGGCGGCAAGTTGGACTCGTACCAGGCGCAGCTGACTGTGGATGACCTGGAGGGCATCCTGGGCATCGAGAAGTTTGAAGAGGAGATTGCCGAGACCAACAGCCGGCCCGGCCTGGTCACGGGTCTAGTTGCCTACAGCTCAGGCGGCAACGGCAGTATTCTGTTTATTGAAGTGGCGGATATGCCAGGCAGTGGGCGCGTGCAGTTGACGGGCAAGCTCGGCGACGTGCTCAAGGAGAGCGTCGAGGTTGCCCTGTCGTGGGTCAAGGCACACGCGTTCCAGCTCGGCCTGACGCAGGATCCCGTCGAGGACATTCTCCGGAACCGCAACATTCACGTGCACTGTCCATCAGGCGCTATTCCCAAGGACGGCCCCAGCAGCGGTGCGGCACAAGCGATTGCTCTGATTTCGCTCTTTTCCGGCCGGGCTGTGCCTCCCAGTCTCGCGATGACTGTGAGTTCTTTTTGGTCTCTATTACACTACATACTACATGATACTGACAAACTAGGGCGAGATGACACTCCGCGGCCGCATTACTGCCGTCGGCGGCATCAAGGAGAAGCTGATCGGTGCTCTCCGTGCCGGTGTTAAGACGGTGCTGCTGCCAGCACAGAACCGCAAGGACGTCAAGGACCTGCCACAGGAGGTCAAGGACGGTTTGGAGATCATCCACGTCAGGTATGTCAATCTCGCTGTTCGTTACATTAGCATACCACGTCCACCCGCTAACGATACAGTCACATCTGGGAGGCCATCCAGTGCATCTGGCCGAACGTGCAGTTCCCCGGTGCCAGCGAGCACCCTGTTGTTGAGAGTCGCCTGTAGTTTATTCATGTTGTTATGTAGCCTATTGTTATAATACATTATGATTTGATCACTGTCTTGTGTCGTCTACTAGATATCTCATCACTTCATCATCTCGGCTGCAATTTTATTCTCTGTTCCACCAAGGCATCTCATTTCTTCCTCACATTTTGTATTTGTGTTTTATTTTCCGAAATTGTTATTTCGGTTAGTGTTTCAGTCTGATACCGTGTGATATGAGTGTGCTGTCTTTTCGTTTGTCTTTCTTGTAATACTTTGTATCTTCATCACATGCCCATGCCTCTTTACCTCTACTATTCTACACACTGCGCCGCTCTCATCGGCGTGGCACACCTAGGTGTCGTGGCGTGCGGTGTGTTGACTGTATGTTTTGTGTTTTATGCGTGATAAATAGTGTTGTGCAGTGTTTTATGTTTTGTGCTCTGTGCTCTGTGCTCTGTCCTCTGTGCTTTGGTATCTTGGTGGCCTGTGTTCTGGTGTGCTTGGGTTGATGTTTGGGTTGCACATGTCCTCACACAAGCGACACGAGCGTGTAGCATCAGGTCATCCTACATCCAAGCCATGGCGACCAGTGGGAGTCTAGCAAGAGATCGGACTTACTTGGTCGCTTGGACTGTTTCCATCTTGTGGCAACGGTCAAAACTTGTACATCTTTGGACAAGGTGCGGTCGTTCCAGCATTACGATGGCACTAAATAAGGCGCAGCATGGTCGACGAACAGTGTTACTGAATTCGCCCTCGCATTTCGTTCAGCTGGCTTCTCCACGGAACCAGCACTCTGTGACCCGTGTGTAATTTACGCCAACGACGTTGTTGCAGCTGTCTAACAGGCTCAAAGGCCGTCGCCATTATCAACCAGCCGTGTATAGTGACAAATGGACAGTCACGCATGACATAGTTGCCGAGACATTCGGGGATGATGAAGAGTAATAGGAGACAGGGAGACAGGGAGGCATAGCACAATCGACGCCGAGTACCCCTCTGAAAAGTACACGGAAGTATCCCACCTTCTGTGGTGCACATCGGGTATGTGCCTATGGTGTGCTACTTGAGAACTCGCCCTCCCCAGGTCACCAGGTCACCAGGCCAGCCAGGCCAGCCACTCCCCTATCCCTCACTCGTGTGCTTCGCACCGCCTATCCTATCGACTGTGATCTCTCCCTCGTCTCATTGCATAGCCGCTGTGTTGACTGTTGGTGGACGCACGAGCTGATTCTGTTTGCAACATCAAGGCAGACTCAAATCGCACAAACCAGCTCACATGTCTGTATAGGCATATACGAGGAACTGTGTTCTGTGATGTCTGTTGATGCTATGCTCATATTCGTGCTCTTTGTATCCACCCATCTTCACCCTGTCCTGCGGACACGGGCACGTTCTAGTCTAACGCCCACCTGCCTCCTGTAACCGGGAATGTGCGACGGCGATGTATCACAGGCACTTGTACGCCGCTGCGCATACTATAATGCGATTCCCTCTCAGACTATATTCACCTCGACTTTGGTATGTAGAGTACTATATTTTGAGTCGGTACACACTATATGCTGCAATCTATCATCATTTATTCAACGGCTTGACGGCCGCAGGGGGAGTCCGGCGATGCCTGACATCTCAGCCATCAGATTAGTCCCGGACGGACATAAGTATAGTGATTGCATATATATACCGCTGTCACTGCTCGGTGCTTTTGCACCCTTGCGAGTCCTGTGTTGCCAACCGCCATCGGTGATCACTATATCTGTTTGACATTACGCTCCCTTGCAGGCACTCTCAGTGCAAGAGATTTTAGATTGTCTCGCCCTGTTCACACCCTCGCTTAATCTATATAAATCGGGGCTCGAGGTATGACAGAGATCCATTCCCCTTGTTGTTAGTGTTCGTATCTCTTCATTGTTGGAGTATGAAGACTACGAATACAGACGTTGGCTAGGTTTCTTTGTCTTGTACACGTCACGGCCAGTGCATTTGTGAGAGAGGCAGGTAGCTACGAAATAGGTACAGCCAAGATACCTGTTAACAGCCACTCACCTCTGGTGGAGTGAGAAGGGTGACGGATGGCTACTTCCATGCGATTTGTGCTGATACTTATTTATTATCATGAAGATAGACCCTAGAGAAAACTCTACCCTTCCCTCCTTTAGTTGCTTCTATTGGAATTTGAAATCACTTCGTGACAGCTAATCTCGGACATTTTTTTTAGACGGAGCCAGTACCATCCACTGCCCCTGAGCCAAGGACCCAGCGTTTTCTCTCAATGGGTGCTTGTCATTGCTATGGCAAGAATGTTGTCAGTTTTGTCTGTTCTGTCATTAACTCACCCGCTTCTCTGGTTGTCTGCTGTTCTGTATTGGCAGAATATCAGCCTGAAGGCCCTGCGACCATAGTTTGCAGTTCTACTCAACCCCAGCATGGCAGTAGGCGCGTGCATATGTTTCACTACTGATCTGTCGACGGTTGCTGACAGCCAAGATACGTTAACAATGAAACTGCCCTGTTGCATCGATATACGTGCTGTCCGAACAAAATTGCTGCATTTATTATTTGCAAATGTGTGCCTACTTTGTGGTGATTGGGTGTATGGATCTGCTGCTAATGCTGATCTGATGATCCATAGCTCTAGCTGTTCATCTGCTATGTCAAGACATTCGGAAAATGCATGCTGTGGCTTCATAACTTACCAAACTACATACAGAGTAGTGTGAACGGCCATATCTATCCGATATTCGGTGACATGGCATGCCTTGTAGCTACGCGTCGGGTGTTGTTGATGTCATCCGATGTGTACTCAAACAACGGTCCGCCATCTCCGAGCCCGTGCCGTCTGTAATCTGGATATCTGGTATTATTGCCTCTAAATTGCCTTCCTCTTGCAGAAGTAATAAATTCCCGTCGAATATACCAGTGCCAGAAGCTGCCATTGCAACCGAACAGCTGAGTCACCGCAGCCTTGTGCGTCATTCCAATAACTCAGTTTTTGCTTCTTCATGATCGTCCACAGAACAGAAGATCGTCTCCTGGAGAGCAGCGTACAGAGTAGCATTGAGCAAGTCTTTATCAATCTGGGTAATCTAGACGGAACACTGTAGCCCGTTTTTTTTTACACATCCTCGTTGTTGTTCAAGTTATCTGCTCCTAGAGAGTGCGGAGTATCCTCTCTGGTAACTACCTTCAGCAGATCAATTCTCTATGGTGAACGTCTTGCGTATTCTATCTTTGTTCTGGATCGTTCTTTCGTCTTTTGCTACTTGTCATATGCAACGTATACGTCCTCCATTATTCCTGGGATTCTCTTATCGTGTCAACATGCTGCAATTTTTGTATCTCACCCTGCTATTCTGGCTATTTACAGCACGCGCCCTACACGTTATCCATCCTGATACATCCAGGTTCCATGGCATATCGAAATATCACCGACATAGCAGTGATTCTGCATATACGAGATGATGTCACCCGGAGAGAGATATCCCGGCGTTGGCGCCAAGCGGTGTTTTATTCTACATACATCGAGATATCTGGCTCGCAACTACCTGCATCGCCTGTCCAAATTCTGGATACACCTGCATCTTAATAATAGCGCATCGCGAAACGTTTTTAGTATGAAAACAAGTACGAAAGTATGACCACATGTGTCCTTTGCATACTCGGATCACGCTTACCAGTTACATTGTATCCCAGAGCTGAAAACCACTCGCTCTCGGTCTCATCCTCTTGAAGGCCTCGCAGTCCCGCTCTCCCCTCTTCTCTGCTTTGAAGGTGTTTCCCCTCCTGCCTATAAAAACTCTTACAGAGCATCACCTCCTCTTTTCCTGCTTTAATATTTATCCAGCCACTCAAATGGTCTCCGATGAGCCTTTCGTGTCACACTTGTCAGACTGGTTTGGCTTTGCTGCTTGCTCTTTTAATAGATCAAAGGCCACGAGAAATAGACGCCCGTCGGTGGTATTGCTTCTTTTGTCCAGCCTACTGCTCATGCACTCCAGGGTTGCATAAAACCCCAACCTATTTACGTCTCGAACAGATGGTGCTGCATTCATTGGTGGTTCGTCTGTATCAGCTTCTGTGAGTTTGCTATTCTTGTAGCCCATGTCGAAGTTCTAGCCGGTTGGTCCTTGTTTGTGAGTTGGCCTTGCAGATGGAGTGCAGAAAAGCATGATATACGAAGATGCCTTAGTGCGAAGACAATACGCCATGACTGCTTATTACACACTCCGTATGTCTACATCGTACATCGTAAGGACTGCGATAGAACGACAAACGGCGCCCACAAGCGGCACACCGCTTACGACGTACTATCTCGTTCCCCATAGATCGACTGACGGTTTCGGCCACGCCGTGTGCATGTCTATTTTGGATACTCTAAGGCTGCTCGGACTACATTGGTCTGTGGGCGTGGCTTCTGCAGTTGTCTTCTAGGCACAGTCTAGCTAGGCAATAGTGTAGCTACTCTGTAATATCTTAACTCGGCCACCGCATGGCTACCCGCGCTGTGTCCTTATCGGGTGCGGAAGGCCATACCCTATCTATCCCTATCAGGTACCGCTTGCAGGCACTTGCCGCACTGGCGTCGGCAAATCGGCTATTGACACCGTCAAATATGATGAACAATATTTGGGCTATATCAAAAGTTATTCTGCATGTTGCGTAGACCTGTCACCATGCTATTTTGATTTTGCAAGCAGGAAATGCAGTGCATTGTACTTTGTACAGGTATTCATAGAGTTGCGCTTCATATCTTATGAAGAACATATCGCGCTATTACGGACAAGATAGTAACCGCTGGCCAGCCAAATTGAAACTCCGCGGCGGCTTTGGGCAGTTTGACCAATTCTTATTGCCGAAATATAATTACTCTTTGTCTCGTGGCGAGCCAACAAACAAGGCCTAGGACCAAGAACGCTTGGACGTCTACCAATACCTCGGGAGTGCAGCCACACAATCCTTACGTTGTTGTAGGGGATGCGACTGCAGGTTCGCTGCTCGTTCAGAGGATACCACAGAGACCAGTATACCAGCAACCTATACGAATACGCTAGGTGTGCTCTCTATCAAGTACAAAGTCGGTCACCGACTTCCTCACACGGTCAAGCTCGCACAGGCCTTTGAGTGAGGAGAGCCTGCGCGGAGAACAACCGATATGGTTAGTGGGAGGAGCTCGCAGTGCATACAAAGGTAAATAATTTATTTACGAAGGAAATTTAAAACGAAAGTAAGTAATAGAGAGCTACAATATGGAGCATCGAGACGATGCTTGAAACTTTGCCCGCATTTTAATAGTACTTCGTACAGGTATGGCGTCAGGTCCCCTGTCAATATCACCCTACCTATGTCTGCACATTGTGTCTGCTTCGTATATCTACTTTGTTAATATACAATAGAAAGGGAGATAACAAACGAGCACATCCACAAACCTCGCCGTCTCCATTTTACCGGCCTGTTGGCACTCTACTTGTACGTTTCACTAAGAAGGCTAGAGAACGGGGTGTAAGGAGAATGGGGAGGAGAGGATGAGGAGGGATGATGGGTGGAGGTGGTAATTTTTTTATTCAGAGTTATTTTGACATTGCATGCCGCCGTTACTGCTTTTCAGCTGTCACCTGCTTCTCTCGACATGTCGCTGTCATGTCTTGCCATCTATTAATCTATTTGTTAAGGCTTTATTCTATTTTACGTCTAATATTCCAAGGTCAGTTCATCTCAATCCAGGGTCGGACATTTTGGAGCGGACATTAGGACGGACATTTTGAGCGCTGACCGGGAACATTCTATCCCTTTTGAACATACTGTCTGCTCCTATGCAAGCTGAGAGGACCAAAGATGAACTGCTCCTTCAATGTATCGCTCGTGTACAATGTCTACCTCTAGCTTCAAAATGTGATGTATCAGTATTCTGAGACAGTTTAGCATCTCAAGACCATCTCAAGACAAATACCCAAAAATAAACTTCTCACAATTCTAGCAGACGTGCAGTTTGGGGTTTGATTTATTTTCTCACTTTGCGGTGTCTTGATGTCAACTTTTTAAGATCTTCAAGTATATGATCGATAGACACGTGACTTTTTCACGAAAATCGTGAACTCGACGACTATATTTCTACAGTTGCCCCTTCCTATCTCGGTCTTTAAATCTAGATGGCTTATATAATCAACTTAAAAATTACCAAAAACCTGGGAGGATGAGCACGAGCACACCTTTGCGCCGTGGCCAAGTTTGAAAACGATCAAAAGATCCAATGTGAAGAGGAAAAAGAGTGAAGTGGTGAGCCCAAGAAGAGACATGCAAGCCCTCGCGCCGAATCAAGGCTGGCGGGCGGGTACCTACGGCCACACCTCATATTTGTCTACCAGAAGCAGGGCGATCAGCAATAAACGCATGTAGAAATATATGTGTAGTCTCCGTTTACGAGTATGTACACCGTAGAAAGTGCTGTCAGAAATAAGAATGCGAATGGATAAAAGCCCAAGTGACAATGCAAATGGATTAAGACATGGGCAGCAGAGGCGGGAAGATGAAGAACTCAAGAAAATCGTACCAAGAAAGGCAAACGATAGAAAGGAATGAGTACCATGCCAGAGACAAACCAGACTAGAGCGAGGCGAGGAAGTAGAAACGGCTTATGCACTCATAATGACGAAGGGGTTTGTGGACAAACCAGGGACCCATGAAATGCAACCAACGCTTAAGCAGGAGGGGGCCAGCTATTGCACGTTGAGCGTGTTCTCCGAGCTTGCATTAGTTGCGTTGGACGTCGAGTACTGCATGTATGTATTCTGCATGTACTGTTTTGCTGGATTGTTAGAGGCATCTACTATGACACCATTGACTTGTCCTGTGATCGTCTTATGGGATCGCGGCCTTCTTAAAACGCCGCGTCAAATTTACGGGTGTCGACAGTCAGTATTTACATAGAATATCTACACAGATCGGTTAAAACGCGAGTCGGCAAGGGAACGTGCACCATGCCACCCGCAAGCTGGAACTGGTGGTCCATGCCACTTCTGCAACATCCACCGACCTAGATCCCTGCCCAGCCATCTTCCCGTCGTCTTTGCCCTCTTCGTCTTGGGACTCGTACACTGTACTCAGTATTATATGAATTACGGAGTAGCAGAACTGATGGAAAAATACATCGTACGAAGTAGGTCTGCTATTTTCTACCCAGGGAATAAGGCAGTGAAGATCAATGGCACGGATAAAGTGAGAAAGTGAAGGTTTTGGGCCACGTACGAAATGAGAAGGCTGATGAGAGACTCCGTTCTAACATGAAAGACTTTGACGGGAGGAGCGAATGTCGTTTTTCGTGAAATCATCCCCACTAAGTATGACGGTGGCATTCAAGGCCATGGAACTTTTATCCATGTCAAATCTGTGCCCCAAGTAACTGTATCCTGAAACGCGTCTGTGTAGCTTTACGACGGAGCTTTCCGTTGCCCTGGCGTTGATATCCCGTCATTAATGCCGAAGGTCTCTCGTCAGTCGTCTTTCCTCCAGAGCAGCATTTCGGTGCTCGTTGTAACATGTCTGCCACTGTGGCATTTCAACTCATCCCCTCCTATCATGGCTTTTCGATCCAAAGATATCATCTTCTTTCAACTCACATCGCCCAAGTCCTCACGGAGCATACTCTGAAGACGTGATACTCCAATTTTGCCAATCTCCATTTTACCCTATCTTCAAGAAATTGTCGGGAAGCCCACATAGTCTGGGATCATAGTCCATGTGAAACTTGCCTATGGGTGTCGAGTCGCAGCTAACAAGCGAGGGTGGCGTACAGTCTTAAGATTCATAAAGTGCTACTCTACAAAGAGTAGTCAAAGCAGCTGCTCCGAAGGGGTTGGATCCTACGAAGTACACGTCTTGAAATAGAATGCTCTAGAAAGAGTAAAATGATCGGATATTCCTTCCCATCCGAACGGAATGCGAGATTCGCCAACAAGCCGTGGCAGACTCGGCATGCTGGATTACTGGCAAGAGTTCGCAATAGTATTCAACCGGTCAGATATGGCAGGGATATGTATCTTGGTATGGAAGAGATGTTCAAATTTACCTCCGCCCAAGTGGCTGAACTCGGTATCGGAGAATGTATCCGTCTGCCTCACAACAGATCACACCGCACACCGACCGGCTGTCACAAGCAAATATCCGAGGCAATCGGATCCAGAGTGCGATCATGACACGGCACTCTGTGGAAAATAAATCGCACGGCAGTATATCAATATAAAAAATATATTAAAACATAAATTTCTGTAACTCGGTTTGACAGCCCGGAACATTCTTGCCCTTCTAGGTAATTTTTAGCCCAATACATACATCGTAAAGTAGTAGCAGGAATAATACACATCCGCAACTATGGAGTAGTATAGGTACCCCGTAGGCAAAGCTTTATGGCCTTTTGTTCGTCATCCGACGAGCACAGTAGTCTGCCACGAGTCAATGTAAATTAATGACTCGTTCCCCAACAAACCGTCCAATTTGGTAATGGCAATTCGCCGACCTTCTCAATATGAGAAAGCCGCAATAGGGATGCCAATAATCAACCGGGAAGTGATAGAAAGTTCCAAAGTACGTGGCTATATCCGCTTATGTTTCTAGCTGCGACAATGGCGTTAAAAGTCCCTCACATAAAGCCCTCGAAAATGTATTGATATTAGTCAAGAACAAAGTCACGAAATCAGTGCAAGCCATACACTCGCAAGAAGACCACATCAAAAAACAAAGCAATGCCAACCTAATACCAATTTAAAACACCCGACAGTTCGGTACCAGCAATTTGGTTCAGGCGTTGAACCGTCTCATCGTCTCACCTCTGATTCCGCTTTAGCTCTCTGGCCTCTGGCCTCTGCCTTTTACCCTTTCCTCCCTACAGAGTGCTCAATTTTCTACTCATATGCTGCTCACACATCGCTCACGTAGTATCGCCTTCCCCAGTGCAACTAAGCTAGCAAGGAAAATGGAGATTATATGGAAGAAGGCGAGCAATAGTATTAAATGTGGAAAAGAAAATGTTAGCATCGAATTTGCACGGGGTATTATATGTAATAATTGCTTTGAGCAGACGACAATATGATAATACCGAAGACGCGATTCTTTCGCAAGTATTGCCAAAAAAGGGCACATTTTCCAGGCAGTGTGCATTTCATTTTCTTGTTTCTGCAGCATCGTACTCTTGAACTCTGTGCGAGGCAAAGCAGGACTGAATTGGGCAGACACGTTCCAGCGCCGTTACACACTGTGGTAACTTATGCGAGTAATAAAGCTATTCGTTGTTGCACTCGGGCTCGGCTCAGTGCCGATGCTGTACAACTATGCATGCACGATGTGTGAGAGTACGAAGCTGTTGAGTCACGCGAATAAGCGTCCGTGAGATGCCTGTTTTGCGTCTTTTCCCTTCTATTCTAGCTGCCTATATTCTGTCCAATTTGTTGGCACAGTCTCGAAAGGCCAAGGCGAGCCGGGAGAAGAATACAGAACATGGCCAAGCTGTAAATGAAGTGTCTTACACCAACAAAGCAATTCACATTTCAATGATCCCCCGCCCCAGATAACAAGCAGTGTTTTGTTGGTCAGATGGGGAAATGATTTGCGTGAACGGGCAAAAGCCCGATTCACCACGATTTTAGTGCAGCCAGCTTAATCAAGTGAGCAAAAGTCCAACGGTTGCGCCATCGCCTAAGAAGAAGCACGCTGCCAGTGCCTTGGTCATGGCTAGTATCATACGACTCTAACAGCTGAATATCAACTAGGCTGCATGCCATGAGATAGCTAGTCGGGGCTGAATAGACTATTGTTAGTAGTGTTTTGAGAGTAATGCTGCTAAAGAAGCCGGGGCCGAGAAATGGCATCTCAAAAAGAATGCCTTGTGTTTAAACATATATCCAGCGCCTGCCATTGCATGACCAAACAACAAGTACTCTGTATCAGGACTGTAGACATGATACTTGTCGGAGACATTGAATCTACCTACATCGTCTCGGATGCTTATTTATTTTCCTGATGCGCTATTTTTGGCGGAAAATAAATCGGCCACTATCTACGGAAGATTGCGGACTTTTTGCCTGTTTACATTGTATCGTTCTGAAGATCTGCTAACGTGTATTGCTGAGGTAGACATGTCTCTGGATGCTACAAGGCTCGAGATATCAACAATTTCAAGTCCAAAGATCGTCATCGGCCAGGGCTACGTCGTATCTACAACAATGCTAGTCTCTACTGAGTTAATGGATAGTTCGTCCACATTTCATCAACTGTCGAAGATATAAAACATTAAAAAGAAGAAACCAGCCTCAGCCAAGTCCTATTGCCAATCTTTTCTTCTTTGACACTTCTCGTCGGCATTTTCAAAGTCCCCGTAAGTCCCCGTTGCACTCCGTCAGATATTCTCTGCTTCATATGGCCGGGGTCCGTCTTTAGAGCTTTGTCTACTAGTACTGTGGCCTTGGTTATATCTTCAAATCGGACAGATAGAATTACTCTACCTCGCAATTGGAGTTGGAGCTATCACCTTTCAGTCTTTATCTGTGCACTTCACTAACCGTTCTGCCTATGGCCCCACTGTCGATCTGGAGACGTTTTCTTCATTTCTTCATATTTCAGAGGACAAACCTGCTCAAGCACGCCGTCTATTTTCTACCACACATATTCGAGCGGTACTTTTCGCTTACCCGCGTATACCGGAATAAACACGGGATGTTTTTTGCGGGCTGGCGGGAGAGGATACAACAGACAACAGTGTGGCTCACTTTCCCATCCACAACGTCGCGTCTTGGCCGTCCTAGCACGTTCTCACTTCTTTGTCTAACCACCAACTCCAAGAATGACTGGTAATAATAGACAATTCCAAAACACATGGCAGAATGGTGCGAAGGGGATGCCGGCGCCAGAGGAGCGTTTTTTTTTTAGCGCAAGCGCGGCAAGATACCATGAATCTACGAAGTAATACTCTGTATTCAGTCGTATGTTGTTCGTAGTACGCTGTACTCAGTATTCGGAACCGATATTGGTCAGAATTTAAATCTTGCATCAGATACGTTAGTACAAACAATGCCAAGCTAGTTGGGATTGGGGCTCTATGGGTTTGGTTTACTTTTTGATGTATTTCTCGGCGACCCATTAGCATTTGAGGATGCTCTTGGCTGCTTCTTGTGTGAAAAATGGTATATCTGTCCATGATATGTTTCTCGTGGTAGGATAGTAGAAGCTCCTATTCGGTTTCCAGTATTGTAAGTTTGGTGCCGATATGATGCCAATACGTGATTTGGTTCCTGATATGATGCCATTACCTCGATATCATCCTCGGCCACATCGCACTTTATAGCGATAAACAGGCCATAAATACAGCTATTCGGGGTTTGTCCGACTGTATGTGGCAATAGTCAGGGAGCCTATCAGAAGTGGTAGGGTTTTTTTTTACAAGGGCAGGATGGAGTGTTCCAGGGTTATTCTTATCGCATGGAGCAGAAAGTGTCAGAGGAGAGAGGGCACAAAAAACACAAGTGATTCATCTGCAAAGAAAAGGCTCGGATCCGCTGCAAGTACATCCTCAGAAGTAGCTAGGTGTTAGTGGAAATGGATTAGACCCTTGGATTGGACCACAAGGAAAGGGACAGCCTCCGGCGCAAAAGTGCCGTGGAAGAGGAGCACGAAGTGGATGGGGAAGACAACTGGAGCAGCGAGGGTGCCTCTACTTCGAACGGAGTAAGATGAATGAGGCAGGCGAACACTGATGGTAGCTTGACGCCGTCGGTTTCAAGCCGCCAGTAGTCTGATTCCATGCATCTTCCAGAAAACTATATCCTACAGGCATTAGTTAATGGGTTCTGTAATATCCGTTAGTGCTGGCGGTATCCAACTATTGCGGTTCTCGGCGGCTTCTCCAAGACTACGAACAGTGAGAAGTATGGAAAATGCAGTTGTTTTAGGGGCGGTGGGACTAAAAGAAGCGCAAAAGAACCAAAAGAACAAAGGGTCTGTTAAGTTCGACCTTGCGCGGCGGCAACTGACATAAAAAATGGAGTCCTCCACATGGACGGCCTGCAATTTAGAATAAGTTTAGAACGGTTTAGCATCGACGGAGTTTGCAGGAGCCGCCGCTATTCGCAAATATCGTGAGCACATTGCGTAGACGAAGTATAAATTTCTCAGATTAAGTGCAAAGTGCGGTCGGGTTGGTGCTTCTCTTCCGTCATTACGTAGTTAAAGATGCTGGGTCGAGCAGATCTTTGGGTGAAGACTGCCATAGGGCTAATAATCAGTGAGGAGAGAATAAATTAATTGAGAATTACAAAGAGAAACGAATATGCTTCGAAAGAAGTTTTAATTCAAAGAGAATGGCTGAAAAAATCAAACTGTCGACAGACGGGGACTGTTGTGGGCAAAGGAAGAGGGGGAAATATGATAAAATCTCAATGGTTATGAATTTGAAGAGAACCAGCCTAGGGACGGCGTACTTCCCCCAGGTTTCAATGGTGCGTCTGTCACATATAACCGCTGTACTCGTGCTACTTGCAGGTCTGATTCGGTGAGTGATCGCCGTTCCTGTAATCTCGGGTGGCTAAAGACGAGAGACAGGGTTTAACTCAGGCAATGTCTTGATACCAGATTGACGAGTCACAGAGCTCATAAAGAGGTAGATCTGCACTTAGTCCTTTGGTTTCCTTTCCATCATTTGGCCGCTATTGTTTTCTTAAAAATGTATATTCGCTGGTAGCTTATTCACGGAGTTGTGGATTAGAGGCATCACCAAAGTTTTTCTCGTACTAGTAGTGAGATGATGATTCCGAATACTTTAGTGGTCGTGCGGCACGCCGGCAGACTAGAGATGGGAGAGGGTTGGGTGAGCAAAACGTGGCAGGCCGCACTTGGGAGCGGAGTCTATTGTAGAGTAACTCGAATGTTGAAGGCTGGCCGGTTGCAAGCGGGCACATAACGGCGCGAGTAATACAGCGTAGTGTCAAACTTAGCGTCTTCATCTGGAGAAACGATAGACAACCCGAATTCCAACCCTACCCCGAGCTTATACGCATTGCTAAGTGTATCGCTTCCCAGCTCCAGCTCGCCTTTAAGGTCGAGTGTGATATGCAAGATCTGGATCGGATTGTATCTGAAGATGTGAAGTGATAGCCGCAGTGGTATGAATTTAGCCACTGGACTAGTCAGGCCCGTGAGCACTTGGGAATCGGTAGCGATCCCGAATCCGAGACGTTCAGATGAAGAATAGTTAGTATCATAGTGCGGGCTGTCACTGGGACAAATGGCTTGAAGATTATCTGGTAATGTGGACTGGATGAAAATAGGTAATAATTGTAAAAATAACCAAAAACAGTTCGAAAACGAGACTCCAGACGAACCCGAAACCAACAGCACCTGGTTGCTCGTGCGGCTCTTTAAGTTCATGATCTGCACGCATTAAAACATGGCGATACGGAAGCGTATGAGATGTGCCGGTGTCGATTGATTGGGTCTAGTCGAAGACTTTGTGATACTCTTGATAATATAATATTGCTATGATAATGCTATGATGATATGATAGCAGGTGGTATATTACCGTATCTGGTGCTCCGCACTGACGCAAGCAACGAACGGCATTGATGAGTGCAGAAACTGCAACGATTGCAGCGACTGCAACGATGGCTACTCGAACTGCAACGATGTGGTGGTGTGCCGATCCCCCTGTCCAGTACATCGAAGACCTGGTCTTAACAGATAAATTATGGGTGTGTGGTGGTAAATGGCAGCCGAGCACAGCGGCAATATATCGTAGCAATGAAGGAACACAAGATACGAGCTCTAGTCTCATATGTATGATATGATGTTGAACATTGACAAGACCCTTCGCATTACATTCAGATCCATACATGGCCCAAACTCGACGCCGGCAAAAACAACTGCAAATATTCACCTATCTCCACGACGTCGACCGACAATGACAAGTCGGGGTTTACTCCGTATAAGAAAACCATAGGAATACTAATATTTCTTTATAAAAAAAATTGTTGCAAGTCTGTTCCAAGTTCGCAGAAGGCTTACAATATGCCATGCAAAGATGGTCTTAGAACACAATATTCGAGACGATGGAGTTTTGCAACCGCATGAATATTTAGTATTTTTTGCATGTGATATACCTGCAAAATTATTGAGCCTTTCTTTTCATTTTCTACAAGTAAAATGATTCAAGTAGATATACAAGTTATTAGTTGGCAATAGAAAAGTTCAAGAAATAAAAAATATATATATATAAGAAATCAAAGAAAAGAATTTTGATTCGATATAAAAAACAATAACAAGCCAATTTAAAGTTTGCAAATATATCTGTCTCCAATCTTGGCACCAGACCAACCTTATCACAGGAGGTAATTTATCCCCTTCCAGTGCTCTTCTAGTCCACACATCTGGGGATCACTTCTCCCAAAGAAGAAGTCCGTTTTGATTTTTGCCTCAGCTATGCCTGCTATGCCGGCTATGCCTACCCTATCGTCCTACGAAGTATTCGTGACCATGCCCGGCTTTCTTGGCATTTTGGTCTTTGTATATGACCATCCTGCAATTCGTCTGATGGCGATGACCGGAGATTGAAGTAGTGCACAATGCTTGTCCAAGTACCCGTTACGAGATTTACTGGGTTTAACCATAAAAACGCAAGTATGGAAACAAGGAAGAAAGGAGGATAGGAGGATAGGAGGAAAGGAATAAAGCAAAGAATTCTGCACAAGAAATAAGAAAGTAAGAAAGCACACCCAAGCTGAAATTTAGTGTGCAATCACTACGGACCATTCGGAGGAGATATATTCCTCCGGGGAGCAAAACGAAGCTACTGGTAGGCTGTTGCAGGGAAGTGTAAGGTAAAGAGGTGTATCTAGATAAATACACTTTATCCAAAGCATACTAGAGCAGAACAGAGACGCACATGGCAGGCCATGCAGAGACTGTGCATAAATAAGCGCAGTGTCAACTGCAAGGAGGCTGGGTGTAAACCCGGTCTAGCAACGGACAAAGTCAAATGAAATTGCTAAAGTCAAAGCCGCCAAAGTGCTACTTGCTTGTAGGACGTATTCATCCTGATAAGGCAGCATGGAATGCCTGCCGTCTGTTTTGCAGTTTCTAATGACGGCGTACAGATGCTACGTATAATAGACACGGTTAAGGTGGTCCCGTTGCCGCCCTCGCTTAGCAGCCTCCGCGACAAATAAAGGGCGGGTAGGACAGACGATAGACGGTGTGTTTTGGCACACGCAGTGGAGAGATGCAAGTCTAATAGAAGGGTGGTTGACTTGTGCGTTCCTTGCCGATTCGGCTCCCCAATCTCATATTTCTCCTGTCCTTGTCCCTGCCTTTCGAGCAGATGGTTGTATCAGTCGCCGTGTCGCAGCCAAGACTTTTCGCACTAAGAAATACACGAGGTAGAGATGAGAGGAAGTGAAAATGAGATAGTGAGCAAATCGGTATGCAAGCGAGAAAGCGAGACGAAATGCGAGGAAATGAAGGGGCGAGGGTGTTCAGCTTGTTGCTAATATTGGTGTGTTGGTGATGGTTCCTTTGCAGCAAAATGCAGAATTCTTTTAAAAATTTGCAGCAAAACTGCCAGTTCTGATACGCCATTTCGGAGAATTCAAGGGAATTGAAAGCCTACTAGGCAATTCCAGCAATCGGCTGTCTGCATGGAATATTAGTGGTACATGAAACAGTAGAGTACTTAAGAGAGTAACGAAAAGCAACATGTCATTTGTGTTGTCAGAAAAGAGAGAAATATTAAATACAAAAGAACGTAAAAATGTCAAATGTCAAAAAGGAGAGGCAGACGTGACCCGCCGAAGCGCAGGACGGTTTACTCCAGTGACGGCCTGTTAAGGCCTTTCGGCCTGCAGTAGCATTCACCGTTGATGTCGTAGTGTCCAAGGCCAGGCCACGTCTGAGACAACACAAGTCCTAGGCCTCTCGGGCCTGTCCCATGGTATGCCTTTGCTGGCATTGCATCTGTTGAGCTGCGAAGTCTTTTCGTGTTATCTTCGGCTAGGACTTCATTTTTATTTTTATTTTTAGATGAATTTACTATGGTATTGGAGGCTTTTCAATTTTACCGCTATGGCATTAACAGCTCCCTTGAGTTTCCAACGGAACATGATCTACATGGCGGTTGGCTTTCATACAATAGTTCAGACGGCGACCAAGACGAATAAAACACAGTCAGCTTCACAAAGGTAGCAACCCGCAAAAAGGGGGAGCCGGCAAGATGGAATAGAAAAAATGCCTGGAATAGACGAGCATTCCGCCATCCTGTTGCCATTCTACTTCGTACTCGACTACATGGGTAGCATTGGAGACAAACCCGTTGGAAACGGCAAGTACAGACGGAGTATCCTTTGTCCATCCATCTCAAGTTACGGAGTCCACACATGTCGTATGAGATTGAGCTTGTCAAAGTGATCGGCTCTGCCAGAAGCTCTGACGCTTGGATCGCCGCGTGTTTGCTTCGTCTGATATTGCTACGACGTGAAACGATGGGCAGAAGGGGCAAGGGTCGGGTAGATTTGACGGTTTAGATTTGGCGTATTAACGCCCTAACGCTCTACATAGTAGCAACTTTCACAGAATAGAGTAGGAGCTTGAAAAAAAAAATCTCAAAGAACCGAAATAATGTAGGTGATCGTCCATGCTATTTTACATATGGAGTAGTGCGACTCGCCGTGATTAATCTGCCTGAAGCTGGCCGGCTGATGGGATAGGCTAGGACTAAGAGGAGGCGGGGAGACCAGTAGGCGCAAGGATGCGGCCACATGGCAAAAGAGGGTCAAGCAAAATCAGGAAATGAAAGCCTGCCATTGCCGTTGGATGTAGCAGGATTTAATTGAGCGGTAATTGGTAATCTTGGTGGCAGTCTGTCTGCCTTTGTGGTCGCCTGCGTAAAAGTTGTGGACGACGTTGAAGTGCACAGCAACTCTTAGTCAGCCAGGCTCGACTATAATGCACCTTCTGTTTGCACGAAACTTGACATGCAACCGCGGAAAGTCCCGGCCGGGGTTGCCGTGTCGTCTAACTCGTGGCCGGTACGACTCGTGAGGAAGACGCCAATTGGGGAAGGAGTAACGGGACAAGGATAACGCTAACAGGGATAGAATAAAACTCAGCAGCGAAACTCTATATTTTACCAAAATTGACACCAACTATTAGCCCAAGGCCCGTAGGCTTCGCGGTCAAAGGAAAAGCCACGAAGTGGAAAGTGCAAGCGGATTGAGGAAAGAGAAAATAGCAAAGAGGAAGGAGCAAAGGGCAAGAGCAGCACATGCCAATTGTGGAGACATATCCTCAACAGAAATCAGGAAAAAGGAAAAAGGAGGACAAGACAAAGGGGAAAGAGCGAGGCAGAGCACAAGCAGAGAAGGTTAAGAAGAGAAAAACTAGAGGAACGCTCCTTCCATTTTCGCTTTACCTGGGTGGTCACGGCCACTCTTCGGTATCTTTTGTGCTGTAAGATATTTACATGACATACTTCGTAGGAAAAGTACCTTGGAAACAGACTTCACAGGGTAGCGCTACTGGCGAGCGGCCGTGCACCAAGATGAACCGGCGCGAGCAGCTAGTGTGTTAGGGGACATTTTCTCTATTTGGATACCAAGACGCCGTCTGCAAAGAAATAGAGAATACTAGGATACACCGTACTTGCGGTCTGTAACGAGCTGTACGAAGCAACGAGAGTGAGGAAGGAGCGATGGGTCAAGTGCAAGCTGTAAAGTACTGAGTTGAGTAGATGCACATCGCAACATGAGTAAAGGGCAATGGCGTTTGAGATATAAAAAAAGGAAGGAAGGAGCGGTATGGCTGGGCCATTTGCTAGGCCAGGCCACGTCAATAGCCGTAAGAACAATACATATGTGGCAAGTAAAACGCCAGAAAGCGCATGCATTTTCACTCTATTCCTGAAAGACAAGCAACGATGCAACCACCCATCGTGTCTCGACCGAGTGTTAGTCGACCTGGCGGCCCTGGCATTGTCGGCAACCGCCCCGAATGTCCACTCAGAACCAAACTGTTGGGGGACTTGGGACAGTCTTTCTCGGGTAGGTAGCAGCCTGCAGGTGCACCGGCGTGCCTGCCACTTGCTACAAATGGAGTTTGTGCCGCAATATTCTTAGAGCACGCCTGCGAGTTGGGTTAATGCTGAAAGCTCCTTCCTTATAGGGTCTGTATGGATTACACCTTCCCCAAGAAAATATAACAAGTAAACTGTAAGTCTGGTTCCTTCCAGTTTGATTGAAAAAGTGTTCAAAGAAGGCTACTTTGTGTGTACATGGAACGATTGATTGCCATAGGATTTCAAGGTGAGCAATTGTCTCAGTGGTATGCCGGAGCACGCATCCCTAATGCCAACGACGGCTTAATAACAAACCGACCAGTACGCTTTTATTTTCGATAAATTCTTCTACTGCGCCTTCTGCGTCTTCCTTGCATACACTGTGAGATACCTCGTGTATGTGCATGTATGTATGACGATGGAGTACATGTAACGGTTCCTTGCTAGCTGGCCAAAAGCAGCTCGTCAGCCGACGGAGCCGCTGCCACCCAGTGGCCGCTCGCGCGTAAGCTGTGCTGTGCTTGCTTGTACTTTGAATGTACCTTTCAGGAAAGGGGTCGTCAAGCACATGTAAGTCATGTACCTCTGTACATTTTGCCTGCGACGTGCAACTTTGTCGCCCATCGCACCTTCTTGCATCGGTGACTTTCTGTCTTTTTAGAAGGAGCGATGGCACTGGCCAGATGCACCTTACTTTACTTGAATATGCATACCCCTTAGGAAACGTACATAGGCAATAGGTCGCTACCTCTCTCATCTTATCGAATGGCGGTGTCATCGTGATCCCTCGTCGTTCTCATCCATCTCATACCCACACACAAACTCCTTGTCATCTCACCAGCGCCCCTTGACCGCACCGTCAACCGTTTTGCCACGGAGGCAGCACCGATGTACAACATACCATCCGTCGACACGCGACAAACAACCGCCAGTCCTTTTTTCGGGTTGATTTTCTCTTTCCTTCTTTTTTCTATCTGTTATTCCCCTGTCTCTGGCCCAGCTGATAGTTTTCAGGTTCAATATGTTTTGTGTAGTCTGTGGCTGGTCTTTTTTGCCCTTCTCGGCATCGACTTGTTCAAATTCCAAGCCTCAAGCCTCCCGCACTCACGTTCTTCAACTTTGTCAATACAGAGCAGAGACATAGGAAACGGACCACTCACATGGCCTCACCAGCCCCTTTGTCTTTTCGGTGTTTTACTTGCATTTCTTCCTTCATCTCAAGTTCTGCCATCAACCAATGGATCCAATGTCGCAACGAGGCTCTCTTTCGGGCATGCGTCCGTTTCCTTGACATGGCCTAGTACAGCGCTACAAAGCTAGAGAACTTTAGACGTCAAAGCGAGCCCTGCCTTCGAAACACTCTTCAAATCGATATCAGAGTGCGGTGTAGAAATATGGCTCGCATGCACACAATGGAGCATGGTCAAAGCTGGCATGGACATTGACATGGGAGTCGTGGCAGGGGGCATGTACGAAATATGGACTCGTGGATTGTCTCTTTCACACATGGAATGGCTGATAACAGAGCAG
Source organism: Ophiostoma tasmaniense (assembly GCA_022392925.1). NCBI lineage: Eukaryota > Fungi > Ascomycota > Sordariomycetes > Ophiostomatales > Ophiostomataceae > Ophiostoma > Ophiostoma tasmaniense. The sequence goes on along the minus strand of JAKRGK010000006.1, from coordinate 815,297 downwards.
TTCATAGAGAACAATCGCAGACCGTAATACTGACGTATTCTCGTCTCTGCCCCAGGTCAACCATGCCGGCGAATTGAACCAGTGCAATTCTGCCCTTGCAAGTGCAATACAGCCACCCTCCCTCCATTGCCCATTCTACTGCCTTCACACACCCCTCCACTGCAAAGTGGTCAAATTGTCTACCAGGCCGAGAAGGTCGTCCATTTTTTTTCTTTTTCTGTCTTGTGTCTTTGCTGGTTTTCCATTGTCCTTTTGCAAGTGCTACATTGTTCAGTCCAAGACTTTTTTCCTGTCACCTTTTTACAGCTAGTTATGTCTGTCTTTGCGCCTCAATAGCCTGTAATGTCTTGTCTTGACAGTTGTGTCCGGCCATTGTATTTTGCTTTGCGGTTACTGCTTTCCAGTCATTTTGGGTCTTTCGGTGCTTTTGCAGAGTACTTCCATTATCGGTGTATTGCTTTCTCCAGCTGTTGCCTGTGCTTCGTCAGATTATTTCTGTTTTCTTCATCATTTTGTAACGGTTCTATTCGTCGGCATTGTCTCGCATCACTTGTATTTTCTTCATTTATTTGCTTTCGTTTTCAGCCCGTTTAGCCACCCTTCACATATCTTGCCACTGCAAAGGTGTGTGTCTAGGAAGCTGTGGGTATCAGAAAGACTTTCACTTGATCGTTCACACTTGCCACAATGTATATCCGAGTACTACCTGCGTGCCCTATGTCGGGCTTGCTTATTGTAATGTCATGTTTACTTCAATGTTATCCCCATTCTCAGTTCCCACTAGCATGATATCCTCAAATTTCCTATCCTGGACAGTTCATAGTAACCCAAGGTACTGGTAGCATGCGTCTCTGGATTTTCCTTTGAGCTAGAATATTATCTCAACTGAGATAGCTCGGAATTATGCCGTCTCGTGTTAACAAACCCCATGACTGCAAGAGTATGGTGCAAGTCGTATCCATCCTGACTTGTCCATCCTAGCCATCATGCACATCATCCCCACGGAGCAGAGCTTATGCCTAATGGTATTTATGTTATAGCTGCTTTCAACTAGCTTGCCATACGGCACTTGGAAAGCGAGCTTATGCACACGTGGAATATGAATGGGAGACAAAAGACAACGGAAGAGCTGCAATAGGTCATTGATAACCACTACTGTCAAACGCCCGAAGGTGTGGGCTGTGAGAGCTAGGGTTCAGGAAAATAAAGCCGTGGCTATGATCCCCGATCACCAGCTAGCTTCGCCAATGTACCACGCCTGCCCAAGTCCGAAGAAGCACAGAGAGGCCACACAACCGCAAGAATCAAACCAAAAGGGCGCACAGTGTATATGACAAGCAAGGCTGTTGCCAGATTGCGCCTGCTAACTGGTTAGATCGTGGCCTACTTCGCCTGGCCACTGCCGACCTCCGACATACGAAACACGTACGCATACAAAGACACGCGGATGGCAGTCCAGTATTGTTCCTTGTCACCACTGCATATTGATCAACCATGGCCACTCTTCCTGACCGAGTCGGCCTCTCAGAATCAATCTGTCTTTGCATGGGACAAAATTCCTGTTACACACCATGGTTGAAGCCAGCACGTTGAAACCTGGCGGAGAATTTGCACACTCCATCGAGCGAGTATGAGACTCCAGGCACTTGATAATGCTGCCTTTTTGAGACTCCAAAAAACTTTGACTCTCTCTACTCTGTGCCATCCTCCAATTTGGCTGATACACACACTGGCTGGATGATCACCGGCTGTCATAACAGGGATAGTGTTGAAATAAATAGCCAAGCCACAAAAAAGAATCAACTTCAACGGTTGTGGAGGGGAAGGCATGCCAGGAAAGGAGACCTTGCTCTACCAAATTCGAAGTAGATCGGCTATCAAAACTGATCAAGGGCATCTCGTGGCTTTTGGGTGGGCTGGGGCAGGCTCAACCATTACGTTGGCCTGGACTGCAAGTGTGGACTGTGATGGTGTGGTCGAGTCTCATGCTCCATGCTCATGCAGAAGCCAGAATCATGGCCTTTGGCTCTTGATTGCCATATGTTTGTGAAAGACAGTATTCGGCGTGGAATACGGAATACTGGTACTGCAGGACTGCACGTTGCAAGGTATCCGCAGGTAAAATGCTCTGAGCTTTGATGTGAGCCCCTCTCCGCTGATGCCGGCTGCCTCGCCTTCCACTTTTCGCTCTTGTTTCTCAGACATATGCATGCAATGCATTCTATGCGATATCAGAAGAAGAAACAAAGTTTAACAGCTTTACTAACAGATTTAACTACAAGATAGTTATCATGGTGTCGGGTGTCGTCGTCGTTCTAAGAATACAAAGTGAAAAAGACACCCTCCAAGACATCTTTTCCCTTTTTCTCACCCCCCCCCCCCCCCCCCCCCCCAGTCTTCATGCATATGGAATTTATCCGATTTTATCTCTCATATTTTTCTACCATTCTTTTTTACCTTTTTCTCTATTTTTCCATCCTTCTTCAACATCAACCTTGTAGCTCTAAAGACACTATCATCCATTCCTATTGCCCATGCAAAGACGAGCAACCAGCACCCCCCCATGCCAAATGCCCCGTTAAGTTTTAAAGTCGCACAACCTCCGTGGGCAATCAACAGACCAACACCAACACCAAACCTAATTCTTTCTTAACTGCCTTTACCTTTGGTTTAATAAAATACACCACCCACCCACTTCACCTCCCCCGTCACATCAGCGTCAGATCGTGGATGTAAAGCAAGCGAGATACTTGAGGCTATGGCTTTAAATATTTATTAAATACGCAAATAAATCACAACAAACAAAAGTCAGCACAGACAGACGCCTTGTCCAGCACGAACTCAAAACATACCCAGAAGATAGACGAAGGGGAGAAGTCCCACACACACCTCTCCAACACAAAAGTAACGAGCCGCCACCCGTCTGTCCGTTAAACGTCTGTCTTGGATCGTCACCTGCCTTTTCCTTTAATACTTCATCTTCGTCCACTCACTTTCACCCTTGGATTTGGTTTTGAGATTTGGTTTTGCTTTTGTTGTTGGCCCTGCCTTTCTACTCACCCCCACCGCACCTACACCCAACCCATACGGTGCTGCTGCTGGCAATTTTAACAAGTGTTGTCGACATCCTGCAGCTGCCCGTCGTCTCCAAGCATCCACGAATACAGAGGCATGCCGTATCACCCCTATCCCTGGCTGTCTTGAATATAAAGCAGGACGCACGCAGAACGACAGAGACCCGATATCAACTGCTACCTATATCCATACGGGACATCCTTCGCATATCCAATATCACCTCGGGTTCTATCACTGTCACCATCAGCCTTTATATATATTTTCTCCCTATTCGCTTACTTTCATATCTTGGGCTTCACTTTCAACCATACTCAGTTCGCTCCGACATTGTCAACTGCTCCGCTGCCTTGCCTCGCCCAAAGAGCAAATCCACTGAGACGGCCGAACTCTTTGGCAATCTTCTTTGCACTCCAAACTTTGTCCATGTACCGAGAGATAGGTCATATAACTCTCCGACCTAGCTCAAGAGCCCAGAAAGACTAAAGTGCACATACCTCACTGACTGGAATCTGGACTCTTGGTCTTCCTTTTCCCCTGGCCCTCTACTCTTTTTCTTCTTTCATACCTACACTGGCTTGGTAAATAAACGAGAGACGTTAATTCTCCCTTTTCAACTCTCTACTCTTGTCATATATAACTGGTGTGCCAGCTTCCCGGTTCTTCTCCCGCATACAGCCATACAGCACGCGCTCCCAAGGGGTCATTCTATTTAGGACGAAGCTCCTCCTCTCTCCCCAAAAGCGCCCACAAAGACAATCGTTCTCATCTGATTGCTCTGCATCCCTCTCCCTTGTCCTCCAAGACAACAAAGTTTTTCGCCGCTTCGCTCTCCGCCTCGCAGCCTTTTCTCCATACAAAAGTCATCAAGTGCGAGTTTATTTTTCGCGCCAGCTGTGCTCATTCTTTTCTCGCTGCAACCGCCGACACCCTTTTCTACTGCACGTATACAAGTCAATAGGGACTTGTCTATTGTGGTAGATCGCGCCACGTCCTTGAGCTCTGTACTCTTGATCCATGCAGCCCTACACACAAAACCACAACACGCAGACGTACAGTTATCCCGATATACACCGGCAGCACCACTCGCTTGGCCACCGTCGTGAAGTCTCGAAACTTGCACGCTATTCAGTAGACCTGGCCTGGGCACAAGCAGAGTCGGATAGGGCCTCGCGATTGAAGGCCTACCCCTCTCCGCCCATGTCAGGGTCTCCTCCTCTTCCACCGAAATCATCTTACGAGACTGGTGATCGAGGTCAAGGAAGCTACCGCACAAATCATGACCCATACCAAAGAAGTGCAGAAACCGCATCTCCCCACCACTCTGATATGAGACTGCAGTCCATGGGGCCAAGCTCCCAGCCATACGCGCAACAGCACCAGCAACAACAGCAACAGCAACACCATCACCATCAAAGCCTGCAGCACCAGCACTCCATGGGCAGCCTCTCGCGGCAATATGGCTCAGAATCGCAAGACCGACTGCCATACCCTTCATACATGCGGCCCGAAGACCACCAAATACCCTCATCAGTGCACCAGATGGGCTCCTATCCACCGCCGTCGCACATGCAGCAAGGGCCACCCATGCCAGGATATGCGCCGTATCTACCACCGCTACCGGGCCCATCATCTATGCAGCAAGGCTACCCAGTCTCTCCTCACAATTCCGTACCAGTACAGATCCCATCTCCAGTCGGTGGCCCGTCCGGAGGCGCCGAAGCTGTTCCGCCATACGCTTCTCCGAAAACACAGCGAAAGACCAAGGGGCACGTTGCTTCGGCGTGTGTCCCATGCAAGCGTGCACATTTACGGTATGTACCCGCCCATATAGAATTTTCTACAATTTTGCGAGTCTTGAAATATTGCAGCAACTTCTTCTCAATGGTGGTTGCTGGAAATCGAGGTTACTCTAGCTATTTGCTTTATAGTCTAGATTGATGCTGACTTTTTCCTCTTGTGCTTAGGTGCGATGGTGAGTAAATCCAAAACCTATACGCTTTTTTATTGACGCGATCTTTCAAGCCATGGAAAGAACAAGAAAATAAAAAAAGCGAAGAACTGCGGAAATAATGTGATGAGATCAAGCTAACACAATTTTGTAGCGCAACGACCATGCTCTAGATGTCTGAGCAATGGCAAAGAGGACGCCTGTATTGATGTGCAGCACAAAAAAAGAGGTCGCCCACGACTTCGCGAAGAGAGAGATCTGAGGTACGAACTGTCCGGACGTGAGAGTTCGGGTGGCCATTCAGCTGAGCCGTCTATGCGCAGGCCGGCCCCGACTTTGTATGGACAACCATCCGCGTCCACTGGTCCAGGGTATGGTGTTTCTCCTGCCCGAACATCTCCAGATTGTATCTGGTACGGGGCTACCAGATTTCAAGTTCCAGAATACTAATTTGAGTTGTAGATTCATTGAGCGCGGTTCCGTGTCTGACGCCAATACCTATCCCGCGCCATTGTCGATCTCTACCCGCGCACTCGAACCAATGGTATTCCTCACCACCGACCTCGAGCTAGCAAAAGCATCCAACTCGTTCCTGGATGCGATCGGACGCCAATTTGTTAAGGGCATGAGCCTTTTGGATATCATCTCTCCTATGGAGCGCGAACGAATTGTCACACTCCAGCGGCAAATGCAAGACGAACGCCAGAGAAAGGATCCCCAATATCTGCCGCCTATATTCGTCAAGCGCGATGAGGATCGCGTTATCCAATCTTTGGGTATGGCCACCGAGGACGTGAGCCGCTATTCGCTCGATTGGCAAGAGTATCTCACCTTTAGCTCGACCGACGGCCAGCAGCGCGCCTACCCCGTTCGACTGGGTCTCGCAAAACAAGACTCGATCTATTTTATTGTTTTGTTGCTGCACATTGCAGCTCGTCCGATCGCCCATGGCCACCCTACGCCCTCGCCTCACTCGCGCGACATGTCATATCCCTACCAGGGGATGCACCACCAGCAGCAGCATCAGCAGCAGCAGCAACAGCAGAACCCCATGTACTCGCACCCGACCCCGGTGTCTGCAACATTCGACATGAATCGCCCGCGTATGGCCAGTGACGCTTCGGTGCTGCCCCATCGCCCTACACCTCCTGGGCCTTCGCCAATGATGCCCGGCATGAGCCCGGGCATGTCGTCTTCATACGGTCCTTCGCCTGGCCGTTCCGACTTCTCGGCACCTGCAGCAGCCCCGGCATATCAGACGCCAAGAAGCGAACTCGCATCTGGACCTCTGGCACATCGTCAGTCGCAGCCACAGCAAGTCGGAAGCAGCAGCGGCTACCAGCTCCCTCCTATTAGAAACCACCCAGAATCGAGACATATGGACGGATCTTCAGCTTCGAGAGATGACAAGTCGCGGGTCGATATTGGTGGCCTGATCGATCAGTCAGACGCTCCCAATCGGATGCGTTAAACGACAACATATACGACGCCCATTATTGCTCGATTGGTCGCCATTGCGGATTTGGCCATTCTAGCACATTGGTCACAGCAGAGCGAGTTTCTACAACGTTGATCAATTTGTCCGATCTGTTTTCGGCTGTCTATAGCACATATCTATGGTCGGCGATTGCATTTGAAATGCAGTTGCCATGCCGTGTGTTGTTGTGCTTTTGTTGGAACATCGCTGTAATGGTTTAACCATTGTCATGTTCTATTCATGTTTCCACCTCATCAAGTCTTCTTCTTTTTTTCTCTTTTTTTCTTCTTACTTGTCTCCTTCATGTTCTATATTTCTCTACTGTCATTTCTACCACATTAATTACTGTTCATTGTCATCGGCGCGCGCGCAATATGCATTTATATAAGGAAAAAAGGGGGCACTCTGCAATTAGTCATTATTTCATTTCCTTTCCATATGTCGTTTGATTTTCTATATCTTCTATACACGTCTGCCTGTACCGCTTGCTTGTTTCGACCTGAACATCGGATCCCACGCCATGGGAGGGACAAGCGGGACAACACCAATCATCGCATTTTGGGACATTCTGGTACATGGAAATTTTGTGCTTGGGCACAGGGAAAGAGGTAAAACGCAGGAAGCAAAAAGTAAAAGGCACTGGGATATAGACTGTTGTGGCATCTACTTTGGTGGGTTTTGTTTCGATATGACCTTTTGCATCTTATGTTTCCCATCTTCTACATCTCGTTACGACTGTTCTTTTCAAATTGACGATCCTTTTGGGATAGTTTCTTGTTTTCTTATTTTGCTAAATATACACGGGCTTCAATTTGCAATATATTATTTCATCTGTTCTATTCACACAGTCTTTATGTCATATATCTTGCATCGTTATTATAGTGCAAATAGTCACACCCGTAGGGTGGGTTGCTTGACCTTTGTCATCGTACTTCCTTTTTAAATATATATCTTCACAGATGCAAGCGTGTATTTCATTATATGGCAGGGTAGTAGATATATATACAGTAGTTGTAGGAGATGGATAGGCAAGAGAGCGTGTGTTATCAAATGGAGAGAAAAGCTACTACTTCTTCATGCCGAAAATGTTGCGCTTCTTCTTTTCCTTCTCGGCCTTTAGAAGCTTGCCTTCCGGCTTATGTTCTGCTGCAGCAGGCGGCGGCGCCGTGTATGTGTTGCTGCCAGCGCTGCCGGTAGCAGGTCCGCTATTCAACGACATTTGGCCCATCTGCTTGGTCGGTAGCCGCTGGCCGCCTGGAGGTCCGGCATTCGTGCCAACACCTGGCTGGGGCCGTCCTCCGATACCTGGACCTCCAGCTCCCATTGGTCGCACTTGCTGTGGTGGCGGTTTGGGAGCCTCGCGCTCAAAGAGATGCGCTGGCGCTTTGGGCTTTGGCCGCGCCAGGGGGAGGTCGAGCTGACGCACCTCGGCTGACAGATCGCCGACTTGCCGGCAGAACAGGTGGGGGGTGAGCATGTGACTCGTTGAGAGAATGACGTCTTTGTTGTACTTGGCCGATGCCTCGTAGCACGCGCGGGACTCTGAGTATGTAGCACCACCCGCCATGAACACAAAGATGCGCTGGCGGTTGTCGACGACGCGACGGTTGTCATTAGCCCAGCGCGGCTGAGCTGCACGAAGCGAGCTTTGACCCATCATGGCGTCTTCATTAGGGTCAAGTGGTGGGTTGACATAGGGGAAAATGGCCTGGTCTAGCTGGCCACGGCAAAGGTTATCAAGCATAGTCCGCAGGGACGGCTCAAATCGGGACAGGAAGAAGCCGTCCTCTGCTGGCTGCGCGCGCGGATCCGGAGGGAACAGCGGCTGTGTTGGTGGGATGGGCTCCTTCAGCGCACGAACAGGGTGACCGCCCAGCAACTCCAGGTTGACGATTGTGTCGAACAAGGGCTTGGGCAGGTTCGAGTGCGATAGGAGCCGGTTGATATCCTCGGGGATGACGCCATTGCGAAACAAGAGGTAGATCATAATCAGCCGTAAACGGTCCTCGCTCACGACGGCGTCGTCATCAAGAAGACGAGCTACTTCCTCGAGAATGTTGCGCGGCTTGCGGGCGTCCTCGTCCAGTCCTGTGGCCATTGTCTGTTCTGCAGCTGCTACATCCGGCAGCTTGTTCTTGTCGAACTTGTCCATGCAGTTCTGCGCCATGGTCAAATGGAGCGAATACGCCTCCTTCATTGCTTGAAACTGTGGCAGGCCGGCCATCATATCCTTGATGGCGTTGATGCTGGTACCGTTGCTGCCGTCGTTTGTGAAATGGGGGTTTTGGTCGAGGAACTTTTGGAAGTCGGTTGAGAGCTTCTGAATGGTGTCCTTCATGTGCCGGTGGCGGTTGTCGACCCACACGGTGTCCTTCTCCTGAAGCTCCATATCCTTTTCCTCCTCGCCGGGCTCTCCGGCATTGCTGACCATGTGAAAGGTCGTTTTGTCGCCATCTTTAATAGGCAAGCAGTCGTGTGCCATGGCCTGGTAGGTGAATTCGTGGAGTAGCGGGGCCATTAGATCCATTGAGCGGTCTGTGATGATGAGCACGCTACCGGGTCGCGCAGACTGTGGTGGGAAGTTCCTGTCCCATCTGGCGTATTCGTCGAGCTGCTCTTGAACAAAACGGGCAAGGTGTGCGCACAGAACGCTGGCCTCGTGTGTGGCGTTCCGGGGACGATAGTATCGTACCTTGGGATATTCGCCTGTGGAAATGCACACGCTCGCAATCTGATAGTCAGTGCATGTTCTATAGAAATAGGAAACATAGAAATAGGAAAACTTTGACAGAAACACACCTTTTGCGCTAGGATCCCCATGTGCTGCCGTACAAAGTCGTTGCAGTTCGGGTGGAATAGGATGGGAAAGCTCCATGGGTCACGGAACGTGACGAGGTGTGATTCACGAGGAAAGAAGTCGATAGAGAGGTTCTCGAAGCTGGCGATCTGCTGTCGTGCGGCTGGCGTGTTGTCGATGCGTTGGCGCAGTTTTGGGTCGATTACGCTCGTCCAAACCAGAAAGGCGCGACGGTATCGCCGGCGGTCTAGGTCGGCCAGAAGACAGTCTACAATGTGTGGTTGTGGTGAGAGGATGTAGACTGCATCCATGGTCGGGTTCATCTCGCGGCGCTCCTCGATGAGCTCAATGTCTGGGGGGTGTTAGGATGCGCCTCTATAGTATTGGATGGGGTACAATAGACATACTCGAGATGCATTTGTTGAGAATATCATCTTCCTTGACGACATTGTAGATGATCTTCTTGCTGGTTTCGTCGAGGACTAGTACTTTCCACTGGAGAGCGAGTTAGTGAGCTGCCGGCATCTATTAGTATATTTCAACTGGTTGGCTCACATCTTTGCCTGTGATGTTGACAATTGTTCGGATGATGACTATGTAGTGGGACGTAACGTCAGCATGGCTCCAACAAATACACAGCTGCACAGGTGCACAAGCACAAAGTAACAAGTACACAAGCAATGTGCAGACGCCCAGTCCTGGGCTTGCTTGGCTGGCTGGCGGCCATGACGTACCTTGCTCCTGTGTTTCGATAATGGAGAAGCCCATCTTGGGCGCTGGGGCGCGACGGCGCGGTGACGGCTAGGATGTGGTTCGACGGCCGGTGAATAGGTCGGGAATATCAGAAGCGATGGAAGTCGGCGTGAGGCCGGGCGAAAGTTGAGAGGCGGAGGGGGGGGGGGGTGGCCGGCAAGGTTCGAGAGGATCGAAGATGGCGACGGTGACGAGGATTGAAGCTAGCGGCCGAAGCGGTGAAGTCGACTTGAGAAAGGGGGAAGCGAGCTGGACAGCAGCGACGAATCGATCGAAAGAAAGCAGCACAGAAAACAGCAAAAAAGAAAAGGCGAGATGTGTGGTGGGAAACAGAAAACAAAAGGAGAAGGCTGAGTTGAAGGTGTCTCGGTGAGACGGTTTCAGGAGAGGTCGATGGAGACGGCTGTGTCGAAGGGGGAGGGGGACAGAAACCGGAAGGCGCAACTGGCTACGGCTACAGAGTGCAAGGCAGGAGCGATTCTGGTTTTAAGGTTGTAGCGGGGCAAGCTATGGTGGGGAAGGGGCTTGATGCGACAGATGAGGCACTGTGCAGGACAGTGCCGCCCGGCAGTACATGTGACGCTGTGAAGCTGCCCGTTGGGGAAGGAAGAGGTCAGACTGACCAATAGGAATGTAAGATGGCTTACACAACGGTGAGCAGACGCTTGGAAAGGCCGACAGATGCATTAACACAGTGTGCTTACAGTAATTACTGCATCGTGAGGTCGTCATGCATTGATGAAAAGTGAATTTCTTCACAAACAATGGCATATTTTTATGACATTAATCATCGTATGTAAATGGGTATCCCTGAACTGGCTATATTTAGATTGGAGCTCAAAACACAAAAGCAAGAAACAAAACAAAACAAACATGAAACGAAATTCACTTTGATGAAAAAAATCACAGAATTGAAAATAAATATCAACAGAAATAAACAAATCTTTTACAAAAAAAACAAGCAAGAACGACGATTAAAAAGACAATTTAAAGCAAGATCTGATATACTAAAACAAACATGAAGCGCTTTCGTGCATGCTGTGCTCGTTGTGCCGTCGCCAATATACAAGTGACCGAGTGGAATTCAAACATAAACAGTCAAAAGGCACGAGGACAAGACCGTTGTTCACGACAACTTGTCCATCATTTCACCACCGCTGTAAGCTTAAGAATTGGCATTCCGCTCCTCAGCCTCGGCCACAGCACGGTTCCAGTTGTAGCTGTAGAGGTATGTGAACTCGGCAGCAGTGACCCTGATATGTTAGTATAGTAAAGATGCCGGAGGACGGAAAGAAACTTACAAGCAAAGACCAATGGTGACACCAAACCAGAGACCAGGCAGTCTCCAGTCTAGGCCAAAGGCAGTGCCGAACGAGATGGGTAGCGCCACGACGTAGTAGGCCGCAAGGTTGGCATAGCTGCCAATCTCCTGGCGGCCGACACCGCGCAGCAGGGCACTTGCGACGGCCGACGTGCCGTCAAAGACCTGCATAAAGGCGCAGATGGGGATGACCTGGGCGACCAGCTCAATGACCTCGACATCGCTAGTAAACAGAATGGGGATCTGGTAGCGGAAGACGTAGACAATGAAAAAGTTGAATAAGCCGATAAAGACGCCCATGTAGGTGGCGACCTGGGCGCAGATGCGCGCAGCGTCGGGAAGCTTGGCTCCGATCAGGTTGGCGACACGCGTGGATGCGGCAATTGACATGGGGAAGGGGATCTGGTAGGTGGTCGACGTCATGGTGACGAGGATACTCTGGGCGGCGAGCTCGCTGGTGCCGAAACGGCCGGCGGCAAGCGTGAGAATCTCAAAGGCAAAGAATTCGGCCTCAATCATGATCATGCCGGGCAGCGCGAGCTTGATCATGGGCCCCCAGTTGGAGAAGATGCGCGGCGAGAAGCCTCCCCAGCACTCGGAGCCGTCGATAAAGTAAACGTAGAGGAACAGCAGCAAAGGCATGAGCCACTGGGTTATGACAGCGCTGATGGGAGCACCAATAAAGCCGAGCTCGAGCTTCCAGACGAGCAGCCAGTTGAGGAAGACGTTGAAGGGGGCGGCAATCATGAGAACGTAGGTGTTGGCGGTGAAGAGGCCCTGGGCTTGCATGTAGCGCTTGGAGCACTCAAAGACAGCGCTCGCGGGCATGCTGAAGACAAGGATGCGCAGGTACAGGCCGCCGAGAACTGCAGTCTCGTGCTCCGGGACGAGGTGCGACAGAATTTGCTCGGCAAAGACCCAAATCACGGCCAGTGGGATAGACAGGAGAAGCAGGAAGCAGCACATGCGCTGCAGCTGCAGGCCGACAAGTGTTCTGTGGCCGGAGCCGTAGGCCTGTGAGCAGAGGGTGTCCAGACAAGTGGCCAGGCCTTGGCAGGGTGCGTAGAAGGTGATACTGGCGGTCATTGTGGCGACTGTTTGTTAGTCTGCTTGTACGACTCGCAATGAAAAAAGGATTGACAGAACTTACGACTGACGGCACCGAGCTCGGCTTTGCCAATGTGGCCAACGGCAAATACCCCAGTGATATTTATAGAGTACTGCAGCAAAAAGGTAATGATGAGCGACCGCGAGTATGTCGCAATGGTCTTGAACTCGCGCTGCCATGTGGTGTGGATCTGGCCCGCAGCAACAGCAGCCTCCCACTGGTCATCAATGTTGGCAGTGGGCACATCGTCGGGCCCGGCAGCCGAGGGCGCAAGCAGTGCCGTCTGCTCTGTTGGCTCACCGTCACCAATGACTGTGACAGACGATGCCGACGAGATACCTTGGGTCTGCAGTCTGCGCTCCTCCTCAGCAGGGTCCAGCGGCCGGCGCGGGCTGAATATGCGCTTGTAAAGGTTGCCAAAGAAGCCGAGCTGGCGCGGGGCCACAATGACCTCGGCGCCCGAGGCGCTGCCGGAAGCCGCAGCAACGGCGGCGATGTGTTTGGGTGGTAGCAGGTGGTTGTCGCGCAGTAAGCTGGCCTCGGCCTCGCGCGAGCGGATCAGCTCTTCCTTGGTGAGGGCGGGGCCGTGGCTGGGAGCAACGCCGAGCGCAGGCCGAGAGGTGCCATAGGCGATGGCGCTGGGGCGGCGGTACAGATAAGGGGGATGGGCGTTGACATCGTAGTCGGAGTCGGCGTCGCCAAAGCCGTCAGTGTCGGTCAGGATACCGGCAGAGTGATACGAAGCAGCAGCCGAGCCAGCCTCAATGTCGGACGGACCAAGGTCGGCGATGTCTCGGGCGAGGACGGCCTGGGCCAATGGCGACGGGTCTGCGAGGGAGGCGGCAAAGGACGAGGCGAGGCCGGCGATGGACTCGCGGCGCGAGGAGGGCGAGCCAGGAATTGGCCGCGAGTAGGACATTGTAGAGGTCTGTAGGAACGAGGGTGGTTCTGAAGATGAGGATGAAGCTGAAGATAGAGACGAGGATAAGGGTGTGCTCAAGACGCACGGGTATCGGGCGAGCAAATTCAGCTCACGATGCAGCAGACACGCAGAACAAGCCGAACGAAGCAAAAAGGCAGAAGCAGAAGCAGACGATGCAGAAACAAAAAGAGGAACAAGCTTCGCAAGATACTACAAAGTCGACAGAGATAACAACAGGAGCAAAACCAAAAGACGAAGTTGACGATGCCGGATGAGTCGAGGACCCTTTTTCCACTTTGTGCCGGCAGAATAAGAAGCGACACAAATTATAGGCAAAGGCAAGAAAGCGAACGAATAGGATTGCAGACTCTCTGCAGATAAGGCCAAGAAACAAATAAATGCAGACGGGCGAGACAGAAAGCAAGGCGGACGGGAGCTTGAGTCAATCGGCGGCGGGCGAGCTAAGCTGTACACAGTACTGTACAGAGACAGAGATGCAAGGGCTGCAGTGGTTCAATGGTGATTGACGGGGTGCATTGGCGGTGCAGCGCAACTGCAACGCGCGATAGTGATAAGCAACACGGATACGGAGCTAGCCTAGCCTAGGCTCTAGGCTGGGGCCCTGCTGCTGTCCGCCAACGGCAGATACCCGGTTTATGTAATTCAATGACTCGGAGAGATAGCGGGGACAGCGGAGTTCGGAGTAGTACAGGTCAATAGACCGAGACTGGGATAGGCAAGAACGGTATACGATGTAATGGAGCTTCTGGTCAAAACTACAAAGGCAAGAGCAATATTAGGAAAGAGCAACGCATCAATGAGCAAGAGCAAAAAAAGCAAAGAGAAAAAACAGAAGGAGCGATTGACACTGACAAGTACACTGCTCGGGCCGCTTTGCTGGATGTGGCTAATTTGTACGGAGCCACCCACTGAACAGCGGAGCGGCGTTGCTGTGTCTTATCGCACTGGGGCTGCCCTCCCCTAAAGGCTAGACTGTTGAACGGTTTTCCTAGTGAGTATTTGATTGATTTGATGCGTATCGATTACCACAGGTTATGTGTACAGAGTACAACCTGTATAATACTTTGTGCTGAGATCGTGTCGTGGTCTGGCAATACGGTGGCCTGGTATGGTCGTCTGGACTTGCCCTTTTCTGTCGCGTGCTCTTTCCCTTTTGATCATCCTCTTATCTGCGTCATTTATGTTAAGTCCGCAGGCAGGTGCGACTCCGCATGATCACTGCTTCTTACTCAATCTGTACTCAGTTGTCTCACGAGGCAGGAGCGGCTGAGGCGATCACATCTCAGTTTACGTTTCAAGCAGGCGCGTTAATCGTCGTGGTCCTTTTGCCTCGGAAGGCTGAGAAATGGACGACCCGTACTGTCTGTGATCTTACTGGCTGCCTGCCGATGACTACTGGTCTTTAATTTTAATTAAATGTTCATTTAAAATAATTCCTTAGAACCCCGAGGCTCGAACTGCTTGGACGACAGGCTCGGACGCGCTTCCCCGCTGTCTCCACTTTATGCCGTCATTGTCTGCGAGCAGGAGGATGAAGCGAGTGAAGGCGTGACTGTGTATCAAGTAGAGTGAGGCTGTTGAGCCCCGGATCGTCGAGCTACCAGTATCAGTATTTACACTTGTTCTGGATAGTCATATTAGACATCCAGCCCAAGATGCCCCTTGAAATGCCCCGTGTCGCGTCGCGGCATCCGCACCGGCACCGGCATCATCGACAACAACAACTGCATCAACAGCAGCAGAGCTCGGCCGCGGCAGCACGTGCAGACGAAGAGGAGAACGCGTACCAGACCGACAGCTCTGGATACAGCGATGGCGAGCAGACTGCAGATGACGCCGACGATATTGGTGCTGACGCATTCTACGATGGCGAGGACGATGGCTACCACTCGGCATCGTGCATGGACATGTGCCGTGCGCCGCTGGACGCGTTGACGAAGCCCGTCCAGGTTGGCGAGCTTGGATCGTGAGTTCTGCTTCCAGTTGAAGAGACAATGGCGGCGACTGACCTGCAGATACGGATATGCCGGCGAGGCTGCCTTTTGGATCTGGCCATTGTTTGGTCCTCTTTTGTTTGAAAACACAAGCAGTGATGTAAGTATTTGAGTTTGGCTGAGAGGGGAGTATGTGGGCTAACAAACAGGTGCGCGATGGCTTGGCTAATGAACGAAGTAAGTTTGAAGGAACATGTGCTGGATATCTGATATCAACATTGTCCAAAACACAACTAACAGCCAGCTTTCCTATCGTACCTCCGCCTCTCAGTGACAATGGCCGTCGTGGCCGTGGCTATTGTGCTATCCTTCCATCTCAAGACTCAGCCGACACCCCTCGAGCTGCGCATGGCCCGGCCCCTGGGCATCATTTTCTGGCTGCTCTCGATCCTGACTCTGTTTGTCGGAGTCGCCAATTACATCAGTGCGTCTGTCGTTACCAAGTCGATGGGTGTCCATGCTAACAGTGTAGAAACCGTCAACAAATACAGCCGTCGACAGGCTATCGTCCAGTCCGGATGGAAGACGCAATCGGTATGTTTGACGACATAAAATGCCATGAATTCGAGACTGACCATCTAGATTATGGGCACTGTCGCCTTCTGCATCTTGGGATCGTGCGTGACCTTGCTGGTCGTCAACAAGATGACAGAGAATGGGACTTGATTTGTTTGCATCTACTTTTAATTCTGATTCTTGACCAGCGAGCGCAATACCATTCCATAGCATGTTATATTTCACCGAATTCACGACCATCCAGGATATCAATCAGGTCTCAAAATGACGCTAAACATTGCTAAAGAAACCAATAATCAAAATGTATGAAACTACTCATCTGCAGTGCAGAAGAGCGTCTCCGGCAGCAGCACATCTAGCATGCCTTCGCTACAGCCGCCCTTGGTGCGCCGGAACTGCGTCCGGTACGCGACCACCTGCTCGTTCATCTGCTCCAGCGTCGCCGGCTGCCCGTTCCACGACAGCAGCGGCAGGTCCGCAAACGGCGGCAGGCCGCCACTGCTAGCAGTGAGCGTCTCCATGAGCATCTTGGTGCCCAGACGGACCTCGTCCTTGTCGTCACGGTCTCCCTCATCTTCTTCCTCGGAATTATATTCTTCCGGCAGCTTGTACAGCTCGTTGTGCACAGTGGCGAGCGCACTCGCGGTCGCGCTGCTGGGGTAGAGGGTCCAGAGGCCACGCGCCTGGCACAGCTCGAGGGCGTGCTCGAGCCACGAAGGGTACTTTTTGCTCACGCGCTTTGCGGGTGTGTTCTCTACCGGCGTCTGCTTGTGCTGCAGTTCCCAAAGCTGGGCCACAAACCGATGCAACTCGGCCCAGCGCTCGCCCAGGAAGAGAATGGCGTTGCTGTTGGGTGACTGCCACAGAAACGACGAGGGGTCGGTGCTCGGTGTAGCCGCACCCTCTGCTTTCTTCAACGGTAGCGGTGGTGTAAGTTTCGTGGCCCCGTCCAGGGCTGTGCTCGGCAGGTCCAGACTGATGCCAAAGAGCCGCTTGTCCCACTCCTGCAGCAAGGCCGGGTTGGAGTAACGGTACTCGAGGAGCGCGTATTTGATGTCTATTGAGTTAGTATGTAAATCTGTAGTGGATGCGCAATAGAAACGTACAGTGGAAGAACTCGCGCGAGAGTTCTGTTTGCGGAGACAACACGAGCACGTGTGAGTTCTGCGGGTTGCTCGGCCAGAACGACTCGAGGAAGCGCGTCGAGCTCTCCTCTTCGCTGACACCGTGCCGTGGGATGCGGTGCCGAAGGGACAGCTGCCGTGTGCCCGACGCATCCTTGAACCCGGCCGGTGGCCACTGGAACGTCTGGAGGTACTTTTCCGTCGGCGGGTCAATCTTCTGCGGCAGCTCGATGGTGACATGGGGTACAGAGCCGCCGCCAAAGTCGGCCTTAGAAAGCGACTTGAGCAGCCTAATCAAACTGCCAGAGGCGCCGGGGTAGGCATGAATAAGAATGTCGATGCTGATTTTGTTCCAGTTTGAGAGCGACGCGCTGTCCAGCTTGGCGATCCAGCCGAGGCGCTTGATGCCGTTGCGCGGTATCTGGATGAGCGGCGTCTGGCTGCTCTTGGCGTATGTCTTCATGCCCACCTGCAGGTAGTCCTCTTCTGTGTCGGTGCCGTCGATAATAATGGCCTGCGGGTGCATGTAGAGTTGAATATGTGCTGTCCATTAGTGAGCTGCTGTTATTTGTGACTCAAACTTGAATAAACTCACTCATCGCAACGTCCACGCTGTTCTCCATCCGCGAGTCTGTTGATATCGCCGCATAGTCGGGTCGGGCATCTGTAAGTGCGAGTGAGCATTTCTTCTGTCAGACTAAGCCATGGTCTGCACTCACCATGAAAAACGATATTGCACGACGCATCGATGCCGTTCATCTGCTGCAGCTCAGCCAGCGTGATGGTGCTGCGGCTCATGACGACAAAGTGCACATAGCTGCGCAGCTCGGAACCCATCTGGCAGGCCAGTGGCAGCAGCTGGGTCATGCTCTTAACGCTGGCCGCCGCAAACAAGACGTTCTTGTTGACTAGGAACGAGCCGCGCGTGGATGAGATGCCGCGCAGCGACTCGCCAAGCGTCACAAAACGAAGCGGGCCGTCATATGTTTCTGCAGCTGGTGCTGGGGCTGCCGCTGCTGGTGCAGCATCTGGTGGAAGCGGCGCCTTCTTTGGCGGCTGTGGCGGCTGTTGTCGTACAGGCTGTACTCCTTGCCCTGGCA
Organism: Ophiostoma tasmaniense; assembly: GCA_022392925.1. NCBI lineage: Eukaryota > Fungi > Ascomycota > Sordariomycetes > Ophiostomatales > Ophiostomataceae > Ophiostoma > Ophiostoma tasmaniense. The sequence continues at coordinate 797,141 of JAKRGK010000006.1, read as the reverse complement.
GTCCTCGCCCTGGCTGTTGTAGCTGCTCGCCTTGGTTGTGGTAGACGGGCCGACGGTGGTCGCGCACCGGGTTGTTCTTTGGTATGTTTTTGATGAAAATGTAGATAAAAAAACCGACAACTATCGCGACGACCAGCCGCTTGGCGAACTTGCGCGGATGCACACGTGCAGAAGCCCAGGCCGACGTCAAGGCTGCTGAGCCCGCGCGCAAGCCCGAGCCCGAATTGGTGCCGCCCCGGTTGTGGTCGTCATCTTTCTTGCCCAACTCGACATCGCTGAGAAACAGCGAATTCACCGAGTCGCGCACGCGGTCCTGTACGGAATCCATCTCGTTCTAGTGTGGCCGAGCTGCAGGTCTTAGAAATAGAGTCGTAGGGGTGTCTGAGACGGCGCGAGTCAAATCATCAGATCGGCGTCAAGATCCAGCATTGCAGGCGCAATGCGCAAAGCCAGAGTTTGTCCAAAATGCAAAGACTCGTATGAAGACGACAAAGCCCAAATTTGTGCCGCTGTCTTGTTGAGGGGCAGCGCAAAGGTAGCACTGCAGCTGGAGATGTTCGGAGAGCCGAGATGTCTGACGTCGCCGCGATCAGATCAGAGGGGAGCGATCAGAAAGGGGAAAGCGCTGTAGATGAGTTAGTGCATGGAACAATAGCGCGGGTGCTGCAAGGCTAATTAGCGGCACTGCCTAATTACAGTGGGCTCTAATTGGCTACAGCGCTGAGCAAGGCTAAGCACAATTTCCACAGCTCTCGACCTTGTCAGCCTTTTCGCCTGTAGCTTCTTCGGCTCTTCTGCATCTACAGCAAAACATAAACACACAGCATGGCGTCTACAATACCACCAGAAGACATTGCCGCCGACGGCGAGTACGCCTCGGAGGAGGACTCAGACTTTGCCCCTGACAACGCGCCAGACCACGCATCGGCCGCCGATTCCGACGACGACAACGACGACGACGAGGGCGGCGATGCCAATACAGCAGCACCAAGAGCAAAAGCCTCCAAGACGTCAAAATCTGCTGGTGACGGAGAGGCAGAAGATGCCGGATTTGAAAACTCGGGCGACGAGGCCATCATTGGCAAGGGCAGGAAACGGCGGCGCAAGGACAAGGGCGTCGAGAACGACGAGGATGGCGAGGGCATCACCATCAAGACGCGCAGTCAACGAGCGAACGAGTAAGTGTAGTCAATGTACACTGTAGCTATATTGGATACTAACTTTCACAGGAAGGCAGAGCGCAAGGCCGCGGCGGTGCAGGGACCCGTGACGGTCGACGTCGACGCGCTGTGGAAGGACATGATGAGCGGCAGCAACGACAAAACAAGCAGCACACAACAACCAGAAGAACAGCCGACAGACCTCTCGTCGCTCGCGACAGCAGCCATGGCGGCAACAGCAGGAGGGCAGCCATCCGAGGACGCAAATACTGGCACCCGCCAACCGACAGAGATGATCAAGATCAGGCGCACATACAACTTTGCCGGCCAGGTTCACACCGAAGAGAAGATTGTCGCACGCGACTCTGCCGAGGCCAAGCTGTACCTAGCAGAAGGCGGTGAGGCCGTCCCTGTTGAAGGCGACGACACTGGTGACGACGGCGGCGAGCCAAAACGCCTGCCGCCGCGCAAGGCGTTCCGTTCAAAGTTTGAGCCGGTGCTGGACCCGGCTCTGCTCAACGGCGGCGGCCGCGCGGATCTCAACCTGCGTCTGGCGGCACGGCTGCAGGCGCGCGAGCAGGCTGCTCTGCAGGCGCAGCAGGCCAAGAAGCTTACGACGGTGGAGAAGAGTCGGATGGACTGGGCTGGCTTTGTGGACCGCGAGGGCATCCAGGACGAGCTTGCACTAGCGGGCAAGTCCAAGGGCGCGTTTGTGGACCGGCAGCAGTTCCTGGTGCGCACGGAGATGCGGCGGGAGGAAGAGGCGCGGCGGGCACGCCTGAGCAAGAAGGCGTGAGGGCAGGTATCAAGGGTATGCACTTTAACTGCATATTCTACATTCCACTCCTCGCTACGTTCTCTAACAAACATACCTGTGCCGGGCTTAACCAAGCCACGTCGTGCCCACAGCCAGACTTGGCCATTGACGCCTCGGTGCCTTATGGCTCGTGCCATGGCCGTGGTAAATCCATAGAGAGCAAAGGCTAGCTACCAGTCTACCAGCCTCCATTGTAGCTCACTATGGTACAGCACAGGCAGGTACGCATGCACCAGGCCACGGCTTCGAGCTTATTAGCTCAGCACTACGGCCTGATACCATGGATAAGGGTATCCGTATCCGCTGGCCTTGCCGGCGGCCAGAAGCTAAACTTGGAGATAGCTTTATACAGATGACGGATAGCGCAAGATTGTTACCATACCATCTGATATAATAGACAATCCGGAATCGCCACTCTAGACAGAACTACAAGTAGACAGGAAGACACTGCAACAGATTGCAACGTGACTAAATACACGATTAGTCATCACCAACACTGCCATGTGATTAGCAGCCGAGGCATGCTAGCTCCCGTTTCCCCCACACTTTAGGGCGCATCAGCGTCATGCTGTGTATCTATAGGGCAACCTGCACCATCTTCAATTGATAGTAGGGAGTCCGCGATTCGTCTCGCGCATCACCAAATAACAGCCATTTATTGCGTCATTCAACCATCTCGGCTGTTTGTTTAATAATCAGCAAGTTCTGACACTCAGCACAGCCAAAATGGGTGGCCGTATCGACATCTACCTCGACATCGGTGAGTACCAGCATCTCGGGCCAGATAGCACGACATGGCATGGCTGGAGCATATTTTAGCAATACCAAGCTGATACTGACATCATGGCATAGCCTCGCTATACAGCTACCTTGCCTTGATCTACCTGCGCAAGGACAGCGCAATCTATGCCGCCAATGGCGTCGAGCTGGTGTACGTGACAAGACGCCCCAGACATTAAACAGAAGCTCTTCAGAAAACTGACAAGACAGCTACCACCCGGTTCTGCTAGGCGCCATCAACCATGCAAGCGGCAACAAGCCCCCATTCATGCTCCCGGCAAAGGCCGTGCAGGGCACCTACGATGTCCGCCGCTCATGCGAGCGCGCCGGCGTCCCCGAAGCACGCGCGCCCCCCGACTTTTTCAAAAAAGCCATGACGGTGTTGGTACGTTCTCTTTTCGATCGATTCAGATAGAAAGCTAATCAAAAGCCCCTCCGTGCCCTGCACTACATCCGCAACAGCTTCGACAGCGACACGTTTATCACCGCCTTCCACTACCTCTTCTACCGCTTCTGGACGCCCGCAAACGCCGACCTGCGCGACGCCGAGGTGCTGCGTTCCGTACTGGCCGATGCGCGGCAGGGATTCAACGGCAAGCCCGATGCTGTCGCCCAGGCACAGCCGCTATTCACAGCCAAGGATGTCGATGCCATTATTGGTGCGGCGACACAGCAGGCCGCCAGGGACCAGTTGACGGCGGCGACAAACGAAGCGGTTGAGCGCGGCGCGTACGGTGCGCCGTGGTTCTGGGTGCGCAACGATGCCGGTGTAGAAGAGCCCTTCTTTGGCAGTGACAGGTAAGTCTTTTTTCTCCCATCAGCACAGTGCCTGGCTGACCGACAGATTCCACTTCATCTACAAACTGCTAGGTCTGCCATACCGCGACGTGGTACTGCTCGACGGCTCTGCCGGCGCCAAGCTGTAGCTGTACATTTTGATGTATACTGTATCTACTATATCCAGACTATGCTCTCTAGTCAAAGGATGGCCTGCTGATCATCATTGTATTTTTATTTAGCCGCGATCGCTCGGCTTCAGACACTCGGGACACAGTCATCACCATTAATCTCGGCAAATTGTAGTATAGTTCTTGTTTTTCATTTCATTTTCTAGTAACACTCGCTTTTACATTGTCTGAACTGGATATCATTTGTGGCCGTTAGCCACAGTGGTATGTTTGCAAGGAAGCACGCAGGAAGCACGCAAGAAATCAAGGCAAACAAAGCATAATTAAACAGAACGGAACGAGCAAAGTCTCAATGTTGAATGAAATAAAAATGAAATTGCAAATCAAAAATCAAGAGTAACATAATGCGTATACAGAAAACAAAACAGTCCATCGGACGCAGCTCCGGCAGAGCAGGCCTGTCGACGGGGGTATTGGTATATTGGTGTGCGCGACAGGGTATATCCAGCCAAAAAAGAGGGGGGTATTTTCAAGTTTTTTTTTGTGTTCTTTTACTCCGTTTCCTGAGGTCCAGAGAGACTGACAAAAAGTAATAAAAAAGCAAACATAACCAGTGTGGTGGCACCGAAGACGGGTTGCTGCACTTACAGAGATTTCATTGCCGATGTGCATCATAACATGTAGAAGATGCTTGGATCATGTCCGGCAATGCATACCAAATGCTGCAGGACTCAACGGTAGGCAGTGGGCCCGGGGTATCCAGAGTTCGTAGAGTGCGATGTCGAGGGCCGACCGCTATCTGCAGACTGGCGCGGGTTGTGCCGGGGCGTCGAGTCGCCGGGCTGCGGAATCATCAGACTCTGGTGGTCGATGCCGTTGCTAAACGGCCGCGTCACCCACGGGTGGTCATCGTCCGGCAGGTTCACGCCGCTATCGTTCCACGGGTTGCGGTCGGCATTGAAGCTGCGGGTCGACTCAATCGAGATCAGCGACGACTTGGACGCATTGGTCGAGCCCTTGAACAGCGAGTGTGTGGTCTGCGAGCTGTTCTTGCGCCGGTCCAGGAACGACGAAATCGACGACATGCTGCCGGGCTTGCGAAGGCGGTCAAAGATGGTGCTGCGTTCACGCGCGACCTCATCGCCAAACGACGACTTGGTCGGCGAGTCCGTAGACGCCGACGGCGCATGCTGCAGAAGCTTCGAGTTGAAAAACGGCAGCGACTCCTCAAACGTGTCCGACTTGGGACGCGGGATCGAGCCCTTGACGACAGTCACCTCGACACCGGCAGTCGCCAGCTGGCCGTAGAGAAAATCAACCGCATCTCTAAGCCCGCCGGCATTGTTGCGCGTGAAGGTCCACATCATCGTGACCGTGGCCGGTGTAGGCGTCTCTGCGCCCGCGTCTTCGGGGTTCATCGCCACCGACACGTCGACCTCGTGCTGCGTCTTCAGTGTGGTGATCAAAGTCTGCGAGAAGTCAGGCGACTCCAGGTACTTGATCAGCGTCGGCGTTCTCTCAAACACGAGCTCATGGTTGTCCGGGACCATGCCCAGGAACTCATCGACACACTGCGGGACCTGCCACTGCGGGCCAGTCACAGTGACCTCATCACTGGCCTGCTCGGTGCTGGGGAAGCTGATCTTGCAGTTCCACTTCTTCTCCAGCGTCTCGAGGTCGGGCAGACGCGCAATCAGGCGGCGGTGGTACAGACGGTCGACGTTGACGCTCTGCGACGTAAACTCGGAGTCGACACGGTCGACCATCTCCAGAATCTCCGACTTGACAAGCTCGAGATTCTGGGCGTTGCGGGCAGGTGTCCGGCAAATTACATTGTCCACACGCATGTCATCATCCTCGCGACCAACGCCGCCACGATCCATAGCGTTGCTGAACTTAACAAACACAGAGTGCTTTTTCATGATCCGCTGGATGTGCTGGCCTCCTATGCCGATAATACGCTTGTGGTACTGGTCGGGGACATGGAAGGAAATCGAAGCCGGCATCTCCTGCTCCACGAGACTGAGACCCTGCTTCATTGACTCGTAGGACTGAGCATTTACATCAATGTTGAAGTTGTATTCGCCAAAGCTTTCGAAAAGAATCTGCACGTTGCCTGTGGTTGTTAGCACTTTGCGATAAAAGCCGGTATGGAGAGAGAGAAAAAGACATACTTTGGCCCATGATCTTGTTGATCTTTCCGTTCTTCTTGCCGCTGACAAATTCCTTGTGCTCGTTTGCCAACTCAATCTTTACCTTGATCTGGTACGGCAGGTGCGCAGCAAGTTGCGTTTTCGACAGGACCGTAAGGGCTTCCTTGACGGCGTCATCGGATCCGGTGATGTGAAATGTCGAGCCCTGGTAAGATACATCGGCATCCGAGCTGGCACAGACATCACTGAGGATAGCCTGGACATCCATGGGCCCGGGCATCTGACGAGCGTCAGGTTGGGCAATGGACCAGTAGCCGCTGTAAAACTGGCCAGCCAGAGCCATCAGCTCCCGCACGGTACGCTCCGTGTGCAAGTTCTCGGTGGCCTGGATCCTGACCGTGTTCTGCTTGGAGCCAAGGACAGGGAACATGATGCTAGCGCCGTTGGTCTCGGTGATCTTGCGGACCTTGTCCATCCGGCCGAGCAGTATGCTGTCGATCTTCTCGCTGGGGATGGCAATGTCCTTGGGGAACAGGCGGATCCGGGACAGGATGTCATTGATCTTCTGCCGGGCGACAGCAATGCTCTCCTGGCTCTCGCCGGTGATGAAAATCTCGTTGGGATCGCGCGAGTGGGCATTGGGTGGGCAGTAGTGGAAGACAGTCGAAAAGGAAGGCGGCATGTAGATGGCGGTACCGGTGGTAGACTCGATGTGCTTGATGTTCTTTCTGTTGCGGCCACACAATGGCTGGTGGAAGGCAGGCTCGAGGCGGAGGACATCGACATGGCGGTTGAGCTGGAGAGTTAGAATAGCAACAACATACAGACAAGGCGTCGTAAACATACAATCTGATCAATCTGAATAAGCACACGGGTTTTGGCATGCTCCGTAGACAGGATGTCACCATAGATGGCGACTCTCCAACGCTGATCACGGCACAGCTCCGAGTCTCCGGAGATGCCGTTGACAAATGGGGCCAGCTTCGGACCGAGAAGGAAGATGTCGACACCACAGAAAGAGGAGATGTGGTCCAGGGTGTTGGTGACGGTGGCCTTGAGCGTTCCTGCGCTCAGATCGGCGACCATGTCGCCATTAATATCGACCGTCGCACAGCGCTGCACATGGTTAGTACAAAGAAATATAGACGAGTAGCGAATAAGCTCTTCTACACAGCACACGGGAGAGTACACACAAGTGAAAGGGGCGTAGCGTTGAGAATGGTCTCGCGGGTCCGGTACACCAGCTCCGAGGAACCGGCCAAGCACACAGTGGTGACCTGGTTCTTGCCGTTAGGGGCAGTGATCGTACGCGCCTCAATCTCAAGAGGGTTAACAGTGATATCATTGCAGAGTCTGTCCAGGCTTTCCAGGTTCTGGGCGTGAATGGGGAGCTGATGAACCGGGACGTCATCAGGAGCATCCCCGGGGTGTGTCCAACGCAAGACAGCATCGGCCGTAGCGTGCAGTATATCCTCGGTGTTGGGGCCGGCAAGGTCGGAAGCGAACGGGACATTGAACGAGTAAAAGATGGGCGCGGTGTTCATAGCAGGGCCCTGGTTAAGAGATGTGGCAGAGCCAGAGCCCGGACCGTGCGAGATCTTATGAAGAGGGTTCATAGGCGCACCCGCCATGTTGGGGGGCCGGTGCGGGACACCAAAATTCCTCTCGGACCATTGACGCATGTTGAGGTTGACAAGCTTATTCATATTGAGCGGGTGTACATTCGCGTAGAGTGGCGGGGACGGATGAAGCGAGGGCGGCGGCGGTGGCAGTTGTGCGTCGGGTCCGGTCGTGCTGTTTGTCGGTCTGTTTTGATCGTAGGAGGGAGGGATTTTTTGCTGGTATTGTTGTTTTTGTTGTGTTTTGTCTTCGCAAAAGGGTATCAAGAGAGCGAGATATGTAGAGAGTGACGGCGGGTATCTCAAAAAACTGTCAATAAGGGAGGGTGACGCGGCGAGGCGTGGTGTCGAGGCGTTGAGGTACCGCGGTGGGAGTCGAATCGCGATCGACGGTAGGTTGAGAAGCGAGAGTTGACAGTCGTGGTTTTCAGTTGCTGCAAAGGACTCAGCCAAAGACAGTATCCGAGTCCAAAGATAGGAACGGAAGTAAACAAAAGGGTATAGAGACGAAAGTAAAGCGAGATCGAAGAGAAGGGAAAAGCCCTACAGCCGCTGGCGGAAGGGACTTTTGGGAATCAAAAAAATGCCGGAAAAAAAGAGAAGAAGTCGTACAAGTCGAAGGAGAAGTCGGCCTCGGTCGTATCGTCAAATCGTCAGATCGTCGAGGTATTGAATGAGTGTTGCAGGGTCGAAGGGTCAAAGACTCAAAATGAAGGAAAGTACTTTTTCAAGAAGCAAAATGTCGCCGTCTACCAAAAAAAAAGGACGCACGAAGTAGGAAAGAGGGTATCGTTAAGAATTGAAAGGAGAGAAGATGCCCGGAGACGGGTTGAATGGTACAGGTTGTTGTAGGTTTTAAGCGAGGTTTAGTTGAGGTAGAGGTGATGATACTGTGGACGATGCGAGAAAGTGAGGTGTAAAAGGCAAGATGGCGATGCGAGGGCAAAAAGCAGAAAGGGCTGATGCAGGGGAAAACCAGTCTAACCTTGTTCAAGGTGGTCGAGTAACGAAGGAAGGAGGGCCGCGGTGAGGGCAGACAGGCGGGCGGGGGGCCAGGACCAGACAACAGCCAAGACCAGAACAGCACAGTAATAATAGAGGACTGGAACTGGGGGTAATGCCGTGAAAGGAAAGGGCTGAGTCTCCAGCCTGGCCTGTCTTTTACTTGGAGGGAAGGCAGGGACGGGTCACGGGAAGGCAAGGGAAGGGAGAGGAAGGTGCGATGGAGTGTATTTTCTTCTTCTTTCTCAGTAGCTACTGTTGTTCCTTCCGTCTGCTCATTCTTCTGAACTGAAGCTATATTCAAGATTTTATCTATACACGATTTCCAATAGAAGAATGCCAATAGCCTTAGGGTAGACATTAAGAAATGAAAATGGATAGATAAAATGACAGCTGTCAGGCTCAGAGCAGAGCAGACAGAGGGCAGCGAGGGCTCACGGGAAACACCAGCGAAGACGCCAGCGAAGACGCCAATGAGAAGTGAGAGAGGGCAGGGACTGAACAGGGCATAGGCCAGAACGAGGAAGTGGAGAAAAAGAACAGCCAGTGTGAAGAAGGAACGACGGAGAAGGCAAGGGAATGCCAAAGTCGGTAAGGATAAGAGAGGAGGAGACAGTTCCGCCGTGAGTTTCGTCAGTTTGCAGAGGGGGCAGCTCGTCTTAAATCCACTTCATTTTTGGGCTCTTCTGGTGCAATACATTCTGTGTGCATTTGATCGAGTGTTTCTATGAATAAAGACTGGTTTTCGAGTCATCAAAGTTCTAAAATACGGCGTGATAATCGCATGTGAAAACTCACGAACAAAGTAGACCATCACCTGACGCGGCTGTGCATGACAACGGCAAGAGCGATGTAGCTACTTTGTAGGTTATAAGGCAGCCATTTAGTAATATGCGTTGAGAAATACGGGATCGTCGCATTCAAGATACACCTTTTGACATGACAGTTGGTAGCTTGTTTGTCGTTTGTGCTTTGTAATTGTAATAGCGATACCTTCTTCTGGCGTCTAAATGTACTACTTAAAGCCGCAATATTTCCCAGAATACACCATGCGCGCCGGTACATTTAGTGTCAGTAGTAAACAAGGAACTACCCGCGCAGATTACAGCGCTATGTATTGGGTGACTACTTATTGTAGTGACATTCCCCAGCGCCATTCAGCCCACCTACCACGCCAAATGGCGCCCTAGAGCTGATCAGATTTTCAGAAAATTTCTTTCTTTTTGAGCTCATTCTTTCTTTTCACTTTGCCGGCTACTTTTCGTTCTTCTTCTATTCTTTTAGTGCTTTTATTTTGGTCTTCTTTAGAGCGAGTTTTCTTTACTGCCCATCTTTCCACTCTTTTCTCTTTGGCTCCATTCCACACGCACAAAACCAAACAGCAAAACAGCAAAAGTAAAACAAGAGCAGCTGGTCAGAGCTTCAAACGCACGCAGACGCCAGAGGGCTGGTCTTGGCGGCCCATCACACTGGACGCCTGTGGGCTTTGATGGACTATGGGCTGTGTGCTATGATGGCATGCAGCATGGTGGGCGCCCAGTGGAGGTCGGGGGGCCACGGGAGGCGCGGGTGGGTTGGATGACTGAGGCATGGAAGAGTCGTATTGGCAAGTGCGATGTGCCTGCTGTTACTGAATATTGTGCTCCAGACAAGGAGCTCCAGACAAAAGAGGCATGTCTCACTGTAGCTCTTTCCTCTTTGTCGTCAAGGGAGAGGGAGAGAGAAAGAGCAGGCCAGACCACTCAGACCATGTGCTGACCTTGTCGCCAGTCGTTCCTTCCTTACTGGTCGAAGCACTGAAACTGGTGAGGGTCCGATGCGTCGCACAACCAGCACTGAGCAGCAAGCTCTTAGGCTCTCTCGCTCTCATGCATGCATGGTCCGACGGTGTATCTCACACAGGTGCTCGTAGCTGCTCATTTGGGCAATGATTTGGCTGACGTGAATACGATTAAAACAGTCTCGTTCATCGCTGGTACTTTCACTCCGGAACGGAAAAACAAAAGAATACTGCACCTTCCTTCCGCGGCCTCGATTGATACATCGCACCTTCCTTCAAGTTCCAGGCGTAATCAACAACACCAACACGTAAAACACATGGATAAGATGGAAATCTCCGAAATTGCATAGCATAGCAGCTATTGGCAGTTAAGTGGCAGGTACAGAGTACTGAAACTGGCAGTTGCCAACCTCGCGCACTGCCAACGTCAACCTCGTATCTTGGCTCCCGCTTCAGCCGTGCCAATCGCGTCGACATGCTCTGTATTACTGAGTACACATTTCCAAGGGTGTAATTTCCTGGGTCTCTGTACCGGCACGTTCATCAACGCGTCTGCTGCCTTGCTTCTAGCTTTAATGCAATAACACTCAGTAGCTCCCAGAGCCGGCGAGCCGTCACAGTGTCATTCTTGCACAGCCTCAGTCTTCATCTTAGCATCCCCACTCCATCACCTATTCTGTGCAATATCCAGCAACAGAGACACACAGACAACGTCAGACTGTGCAGGGGCGTCTGTCACTACCAGGTATCAGAGAGATTGCAAAAATCGCGAACGCGAGATCGTAAAGTTCGAGTGAAGTTCTTTTTCTCGATTTCTAGTTCGTCCGAGGAGGTGTCTGTACTTTTAAAGCACAAAAAGTACATCTCCTGACGCTTGAGGGCACCAATTAAATCCCGAGTTATTGGAGCTCGCCAGGCTAGTATTTGACACGGTGTTGAGGACACGAATACTCACAGGTATCAAGACGATATCAACCTGTAGAGTGCGAGCTGGAATATGCCGCGTGGTGGCAGGGGATCATCTCATTTGAAGATCTGCTCGGTTTGTTTATTTTTAGAGTAATGACAAGCTTTGTAATGTCGTATGCCTGGCTGCATGACATGGGTGGAATGAAAACACCACAAGATGAAGCCGGTAAGCTGTGCCGATGAATGATGATTGATGATTGATGCCTGATGCCTGATGATGTTGGTTTTTCTGAGCAGTTCTTATGGCAGTCCATTTCGACGCCGTCCAGTCCAAGCGGTTGTAGTTTACAAAATCCAAATCTTTACAAATCACATTGTGCCAATGCTAGAACCGGGCAGCCGTCTTTTGTACATAGCCATCCCTCAGAGGCAATTTATAGGACTTGAAGACACATCTCGATTAAAGCTCGCTCTAGATGGGTTCGAAGAGTCATAGGCGGAGATACAGAAAATGTGTCGTCACCATATCACTAAGAGATACTGAAAGGACGGTGATAAAAAAAAGTACGAAAATAGACAAGTGCTCCAAACAAAGCGGTTATTGGATTTTAGTCGCGAATTTGGAGACTATATATAAGCTGCAGTTCCCGCTACATTTACTAGTATATATATCGGACCACGACCGGAGCGTATGTATGCTTTAGACCGGCCTCATTACCCCCGCCTCGATTCTAGAACTAAATGTCAACCTACAATGACAACCACTGCCCACTCACTACTCAGCGATACACTTCGTGTGCGCCATCTTCATACATATACTCCGGTGGCGGCCGGGCCATCTGGAGAGATGGCTGCTCCGGATAGTACGGCGCATTGTCCGGAACCAGAGCTTGGGACGCAGGTCCGGGCCCGGGCATGGGACCTGGCCCTTGCGCGGGCCGCATACCGTACTCGCCGCCGCGGAGCCCTTCAACATACACACCCTCTGGCGCATACTGAAGACCGCCACGCACCCGGCCAGGACCCATGCCGTTCTCCACAGGCCGCACACTGCCCACGCGCTCAACATACCGCGACTGCGCCGAAACAGGCACCTCATACCGCGATGCCTCGGGCAGACGGGCCGTGGTGGCGCGCACCAGATACTCTCTCGGCGGAGGCGGCACATCCTCCAGAGCAACACCACCATGCTCCCCAGGGTGGCCGGCGGCATACTGCACAGGCCGCGAGTACTCGCGCGGCGGCGGCGCATAGTCGACATACTCCCGAGTGACATACTCGGGCTGCGTGACAACGCGCCGTGCTGGCGGCGCAAACGACGGCGAGGCTCTTTGGTAGACCACCTCTTCGTCGCCGTAGACGGCAGGCATCTGTGATCCCATGCGTGCATAGCGTGGTGCTGTCGTGGCATACACCTGTCTGCTGGCAGGGCGCTCATAGGCGCCATTGGGATCGTACGGCACAGTCTCAATGACATTGGCTGGCCGTGCCTCGGGACCCGGCCCTGGGGCAGGTCGTACGGGCTCGTAGTACTCTCTGTTGTACTCATCTACAACAATCCGACCAGTTGCGTGTGCGGGCGAGCCGTGGTGGCCGCGCTCAAAAGCCTCCGGCCTCACACTAGCCCGCCCAGAGGGCACCGCACGAGGTGCTTGTGCGGGGTAGCCGGCAGATATAGTGGTCCGCGGAAGAGGCTGCCCGTATACCGTTGATGCCGGTCTGGGCGGCGCATGCTGGGGTGCATAGATGGCTGGTGCCGGTTCGTATTTCTCGTAGGTTTCGTAAGTTTCGTAGCCGTGGTGCGGGGGGTGGGATACGATGACCTCGTGAGGATGTTCGTACCGGCCAGACTCGACCCGCTCGTATACAACGGGCGGCCGGCTCTCTCGGACGACACGCGTAGTAGCATATTGTGGCCGTTGCTCCACGTGGCTACGCTGCGCCGCAGGATTGTATTGCTCGTCACGCCGGTACTGAGTACCCCGTGCAGGCCCAGGCCCGGGCCCGGGCCCAGGCCCAGGTCTTGGGGCGGCCCCAGTAGCAGCTCGCTGTTCGTGGCGCTGCCGCTTGCTGGGAGGCGGCGCTAGCGGTGCTGCTATAGGTGACGGGGACCGCGGCTCGCTCTTGATGGCGGGAGACAACGGTGCAGTATCTGCCTTGCGCTTCCCACCAGCCCGCTTCCTCTTCTCCTTTCTCCGCTCCGAATACCGGCCACCGACCTGTGACGAGCTGTCGGGGCTGGACTGCGAAACTTCGCCTTGCTGCAGACTGGCTTGTGTTGCTGGGCCAAGGATCGCGCTGCGCTGTCCCTCGGGAAGGTGAGAGCCCACAGCTAGGGCAGAGATGTGCTCAGGCTGTGGTGCTACTGGTGACAGATCATGCGTCCGCACAACCTGCGGCGGTACGCTCGCCGAGACGGCAGCGCCACCCTGCCACGAAAGCTGGCCGTTGTTCTGGAACGACGGGGGCGGTATGGGCACAGCCTGAGTCGCGTTCTGTGCTTGCAGAGCAATCAGTGACGCCAGGATCTGTTGTGTGGCTTCCGTTGTCATATTGGGGAAGGTTTCAGCAAGCTGACTGGCGTCCTGCTGGACTGGCTGGACTGGAGGTTGTGGTTGACTCTGGGGCTGGATCTTGGGAGAGGGCACGGTGTCCAGCTCTGGTTCATAGTCGGAGCTTCCGTCGCGCATCGAGACATCGTCGTGGTCGGACTCGGCGGGAATGCGCGCAGCAAGGCCGAATTCAGGCGTGTTAAACTTGGAGGAGTAGTAGGTGTCGTCGTCGCCAGAGTCGGTCGGCGCCTGTTTCCCTGCAGCTGTAAGGTCAGACATGACAAAAGGAGGGGGAGTAAACTGCTTCTCGAGTTGGCGAGCCTGCTCCAAGATCTGGTCGACAAGAAAGTCAGACGACTCTGGCTGTGGTTTGTGTGCCGTCTTCATCTGTGCCTGCAGCTCGGCCTCTAACCTGGCACGCTGTGCTGTAAACCCAGACAGCCCGACTGCGGGCAGACCCAGCCCTGGTAATGCCGCAGCCTTTACTGATGTGTGAGAGAGATGGCTGTTGGCGACATGTGCCAGAGCATTCGCCTTTGATGCAGCAACGCCATTTGTAGTCGTAGTCGCAGCAGGATGTGAAGGGCTGGGTGTGGCTCTGTTTGAGCTGGCCAGGCTTGCGGGCACCTTGAATCTAGGGTGCTTTCCAGACGTTATTGTTTCGCTCAGCTTGATAATCTTTTCGTACTGGCGGATTCGCTCGAGGTCCTCCTTTGTGAATGTCACAGCTGGCGCTGTCGCCACCACATCCAGTTCTGTTGCCATAGTGAGAGTAGAGCGCAACGGCTTTGAACTCTTTGCAAGTCCTATAGCCCGAGTATATGTACTGTACTCGACAGCCACGTGCAGATGGATGGGTCGTGGCTGAGATGGGATGAAAAACGTCGAGGTCGAGATCAAAGGGGCCACGAGTACTCGTCCGTGGTCGACTACGCGACAGCACGAATGCGACAACCGTCTACTGTTTCGATCTTTGTTCGATTTGTCGGGAACCAATATCAACGCATCTAGGTGATATAGAATGCGATGTAACCATGTAGTTTGACGTCAACCAAGACAAGGCTGGGTTGATGAAGGTGCAGAAATGATGGTTGTCGGGGAAGGAACAGGATGGTTTTGCCACAAAGTTTCTGGCAGCGCGACCGTAGAGCTAGAAAATTAAGTGGGTCCCAAGTCAAGCGCGCCACGATCCTTATCTTATCGTGAGAGTACACTTGGGGCAAGAACTACATCATCACACTACAGTCTTTGACTCATTTGGCAGGCGCGGCCTCTGATAGTTTGCATTATAAATAGTGCACGTAGCGAACCACTAGTATTAAATAAATTACAAAATAAATTTGATAATTGCATCACGATATGTGACTCTTTCGCCGTGCATATTGGCTTCATCTGCAAAGTATATAATCAAACGACGACGACGACGATTTTCAGGGTATCGAGGCGAACGGTCAACGACCTCACGCTAATACTATTCTCAGCCAAGTAGAACGGCGCCCCCTCCCACGTGACCGACTTCACTATCGCTATCAACATCGCGAGCTTCATCATCGCGCAGATCAAATCTCTCTTCCGAGCTGTTTGACAACAAAAGGTACAGGCGCAAGCATACATAACTGGTCGGTCATGCTGAGAGCAAGCCCCAGACCCCTCCAATTCCTCAGATCGGGGCTCCGATACTCATCCGTGGTTCACAGGTCGACAACCCCCAGCACACAACAGACAAAGTCATTGCCGCGTGCTTTTGGATACTCCTACACGAAACCGTTTACAACATCTTTTGAGATTTTCAGAACATTCACAACAATGGGTGACTTGCCAGAAACGGCGGTCCAGCAGGGCGCTGCCCCGACGGACAAGAAAGTGTTTTTCTTGTAAGTTTTATCATGTGAAGGACGGGATGAAAAGAAGGAAACCAACCAGAAACGGGACTGACATCATAGTGACATTGACAACTGCTTGTACCCTAAGAGCAAGTTTTGCCTGTTTGAATCTGGACAAGTAACACACAACTGACAAACCAGGCGCAAAGGTCCACGACCGCATGGCACAGCTCATCGACGAGTACTTTGTCAACCACCTCTCTCTGCCCTGGGAAGAGGCCGTCCGGCTGCACAAGGAGTACTACCAGAACTACGGCCTCGCCCTCGAGGGCCTTGTGCGCCACCACCAGATCGACCCGCTCGAGTACAACGCCAAGGTCGACGACGCGCTACCGCTCGAGGGTATCATTGTGCCCAACCCGCAGCTCAAGCAGCTGCTGCAGGACATTGACCGCAGCAAGGTGCGCGTATGGCTCTTTACGAATGCCTATGTGACGCACGGCAAGCGCGTCGTGCGGCTGCTGGAGGTGGAGGACCAGTTTGAGGGCATCACGTTCTGCGACTATGCCAAGGTGCCGTTTGTGTGCAAGCCGCACAAGAACATGTTTGAGAAGGCCATGCGCGAGGCGGGCATCGACCGGGTTGAGGACTGTTTCTTTGTCGGTAAGTTCACCCTAGACTTGTTCAAGTTTTGTCGAATGCATGCTGATCAGTAGATGACTCGTATATCAACTGCAAGGCGGCCAAGGAGCTGGGCTGGACGGCCGCGCACCTGGTGGAGGAGGGCGTCGCACAGCCAGCAACGCCGGCATCACAGTTCCAGATTAAGACGCTGGAGGAGCTGCGGAACATCTATCCGCAGCTGTTTAAGAGTACCCAAGCATAGACTCGTTAGACGTAGATTCATACATTCCATACATAATAGATTTGCAGTTCAGCAGTTGGCTTTATCTTGTACTTTGATTTCTCGAGTAGAATTTCTCTGTTGTTTGTCGTGGGTATCGTTTTGTGGGAATCATCCCATGGTAGTGTACTACCGTCTCATATGGCCTGTGTCCATCGTGTTCATCGTGTTCATCGTGCCCTCCGCACCCTGTGCACGCTATGGCCGGCGGATGCTCCGAATGACGCCGTCAAGCTTGCCCAGCATCTCGTCCCGCTCGCGCACAGCCTCCTTGCGCTGCACCTCAGCCACCTTGAGCTCTTCCTCCAGCTCGCGGATCAGCCGCTCCTGGTCCTGCTCCGTATTTTCGAGCCCAGGAAGACTGCCGACGAGGTACTCGATCTGCTGCTCCTTGTACACCAGGTCCCGCGCCAGCTCTTCCTGGCCCTGCTTGAATTCTTCCGGGGAGAGTGGCTCGGCTGTGTTGTCAGCGGCTGATTGTAAACAGATTCGAAAAGATAAACTTACTGGTCAGCAGCTTGGGCTGACTGCCGTCGTTCTTTTGCTCCTGGACAATGTCGTTGGGGCTCAGC
The DNA here is from genome assembly GCA_022392925.1 of Ophiostoma tasmaniense. Taxonomy (NCBI): domain Eukaryota; kingdom Fungi; phylum Ascomycota; class Sordariomycetes; order Ophiostomatales; family Ophiostomataceae; genus Ophiostoma; species Ophiostoma tasmaniense. Next base: position 780,162 of record JAKRGK010000006.1, on the reverse strand, counting down.
TTCTTCAGGTCGTGGCGCCGTTCGAGGTAGTAGAGGCATGTGAGGAACTGATGTGCTAGCTGCATTGTATGTCAGCATCAGTATACATGTTCGCCGCAATCGACGTGTCGCATGCGCGTTGCAACGACGTCATAGAGGTAATCGAGGAGGGCGGCGATGCTCACCTGGTCGACGGCGTCCTGCACCTGGGACAGGCTGTCGGCTGACTTCTTCTCATCCATAGCGCTTTCTAGTGGCAGTAGAGTGTGTGAGTCGTAGAGGTCGTCAATGACAATGCGCAATGGTGGGCAATGCGTCGTTGACGATAGAAGTTGAAGTGGTGATCAACTCGTAGACCGGCAGAAGGAAGAAATGGCGTGTAATGATGCACTATGCGCTGCCGTGTTGGGCTGTATCTTAGCACGGAGCTAGCGGTGACCACTGTAACTGCACCCCTGCTGTTCTTCAGGTACACTTTCAGGTATTTTTTGTGGATCCACATACAGACATCACCTTTCACGGGCCATCTTTGAACTACATTGTCGATTGACTTCTTATTTGGTTTCCAAAATTATGGCGTCACAGAGATTAGCAAGCCCTGTTCTTCTACGAGGCCTCGTCGGCTCGCCGTTGCGGCTGCGAGCAAGCCCCGCACGTGCTTCAATCCGCCTCCGTTCGACGACGGCGGCGACAAAGACACCTCTGCCACCGCTCATATACCCTGACACGCCGCGGTCGGTTAAGCACAACGACTTGCCGTCGTTTCTTCGGTATGCGGGGCTCTCCGGGCTTGATCCCGGCTCGACCACCTACGTGGGCACCCACTACGAGTACACTGTACTAGACCACCTTGAGGCCTTTGGCTTCTCGCTCCGGCGCATCGGCGGCGCATCAGACCTCGGCATCGACCTGCTGGGCACATGGACGCTTCCTATTCCAGTGGAATCTGACGGCCACGAGCGCACACCGCTACGTGTTCTTCTTCAGTGCAAAGGTGGCATTGGTCAGAGAGTTGGTCCAAGTCTAGTGCGCGAGCTCGAGGGCGCGTTTATTGGAGCCCCTGTGGGATGGCGAACACGCGTGGGTGAGCAAAAAGAAGAGCAAGCCCAACAGAAGTCAGAGCCTGGCGATGGCGAACACTACAACGAGACCGGTCCGCCGGTCATCGGCCTCTTGGTGACAGAAAAACCCGCCACCAAAGGCATCCGCGACGCGCTGTCTCGCAGCCGTTGGCCGATGGCGTACATATGCTGCTCTAGCCAGGGCCGCATGCAGCAGGTGCTCTGGAACCAGTCGGCCGAGAAGACCTGTGGTCTTGCAGGTCTGGGCGTCACGCTGCGGCACTCGGCAGACGCAGATGAACTTGCACACGTCGTCCTCACATGGCAAGGCAAGCCGCTGCCGTCCGTCAAGCAGGGGTGATCTAAACATATCAATTATTGCTGTTTTGAACTTCTATGGGGTCTATCGGCTATCACTCCTCCCAGGCTGCCTTTTTCGCCCGCTCGGCCACCTCCTCCTGCTGCTTCTTCTCGGCCCGCGCCTTTTCTCGCTTCTTGCGCTCGGCCTCCAGCAGTGATTTGTTGTACGCCTTTTGCTCAGCTGTCTGTGGCACTCGGATTCCTAGGGCGCCAGCAATCAGCCGCCGTGCAACAACATCCGTCTTCTCCGGCCGTCGTGCCGGCCCACTGTCAGACGCGGCTGGGTCCGGTCGTGACCAGTCAGCCGACAGAGCGGGTGATGATGGATTGCCTCCAGTACTGGAAGCAGGGCGGTATGCCTGTCTAGTCGAAGCTGCTGGTGGCGTAGTCTCTGGTGCCGGTGCCGGTGCTGGTGCTGGTGATGTGGCCTTCTTTGGTGCTGGTGCTGGTGCCTCCTCCTCTGACGACACATCTTCGTCCTCCCACGAGTCGGCCACCTCCTTCTTTTTTGCGGCTTTGGCCTTTCCTGCCGCCTTCTCTGACCCAGCAGATCTAGCCGCAATATTCCCGTCCTCAATATTCAGCTTGGCGACCGGTGACACCAAGTCGGCAGCCTCGTCTCCCTTGGTCATGTTGAAAGTTGATGTCTGAGGTCTATAAGTAGACAGAATTTGAAATTAAGACTGTAGCTCAACCCAGGTCCAGCTGGCCGTATCAAGAAAGCTAGTATACAATTTGTTCACTCGTAAAGGATTGGCCTTAGTTAGAGTGAGATGACAGTAGACAAGGTATGATGTTGGTATGAGGTGACAAGTTTAGTCATCCAAGCTTTGCGCTGGCGGGGCAGCTGTAGCGCGCTGTAGGCCATCATAGTGCGGCTCCTTCCCTCCTTCCCCACGATCGCGTTGTCGGCCCTGGCAGAACACTGGGCGCCGAAAATGGCAGTAGCGACAGTGACCACAGTGGAACATACGTAATCAAAATGGCAATATGCCGCACCCTGGCCGATGTCGACGCCGGAGCGGTGATCAATGAAGATTGGTATATATAGTAAATTGTTATGTATTAACTCGTTGAGCTCCCGAACACCCTTGATTATCTAAAAAATGAACATGAAAATGCTTGGTGCCGACATGAAGACAACCGCCGCAGACGGACGGACGGCCGAAGAGGGTCACGTGATCATCTCAGGGCCGACGATGTCGTGCTCTGTATTAATAATGGCCATTGTCAAGCAGTAGAGTACGGCCGCATTGTCTATCGGCGGAGTTCATCGCAACATTGCAAATATTCACAGTTCACATTTACTCTCCGAGCTCCCTGTAAACGACGCGCATTTGCGGCGTTGCCTTGGGAGTCGCCTCACCAGTATGCCCTCGTCGGAGCTTAGCGGCTTGTAAAGCCCCAGTCCTGCCTGTATTATTAAGACTGGCTACACCAACACCCACTGTTCTTTCCTTAGCCGGCGATAGCGGAGCCCCAGTGTAGGTCGCCACGGCTCACGCCAGCGCCAGCGAAAAAAGGGAAGGAGCGAGCCAGTTTCGCTCACCTTCCACGGCTTCTTTTGCGCTTCCACATGCTGGCCTACTGCTTTCCTGCCTTGCGTCACGCTTCCTTTTTGCTTCCTTTCCGCCTCTCAACACCTCGACCTGGTTGCATAGAGTCAGCGGCGCCACCACGAGCGTGCTGAATTCTTTTCATTTGTTGCTTTACTTGCTTCACTCTTTCCATTGTTGTAATCCATTGTTTTGTTTCCCCCGACTTCGATTTCTAAGCCGAGCCTTGCGTCTCGAAGACGTCCACCTCCTCCGAACCAATCCCAACACCATCAACCCAGCAGACGGCCAACACACGGCTTCTACAACCGCCATCATGCTCAGACAACACGCCTCGCGGCGCCTGTTAGCTAACAGTGCCAACCTGTGGGCACGGCCCTCTCACATTCGCCTACTCTCGACAACACCCGCCGCCAGACCAAGCATCTCCGCTCGCGGCACGATCGCCAACTGCTTACCAGCTTGCTCCTCGCGAGCCACGACTCTCTCCTCTAGCTCCTCCTCCTATACCCACTCTCAATTCCTCGCCGCACCATTCTCTACAACTGCTATCCAGAACAAGAAGGACTCGCGGGGTTTTTTTGACGGCGCCTCCAACGAGGATGACTCAAAGACCAAGGTGAAGGGCGACGAGGCCAAGGACTCCAAGGACTCCAAGGACTCCAAGGAGGTCAAGGAGGTCAAGGAGAAAGACACCAAGGAGGCCAAAGAGTCAAAGAAGGCAGACAAGTCCAAGTCAGCCGACGTTGAGACAGCAAAAGACTCCGAGACCAAGCTGGAGACGGCAAAGCCCGAATCCGAGCTGTCGGCCAGCAAGAAGGGAAGCTCCGACAGCGCGCCAGACAGCAAGGCCAGCGGTGCCGGCACTGCAGGCGGCTCATCCGGCAGCGATGGCAGCTCGAGCGACGGCGGCAAGAAGGGCAGAAAGCCGGCAGCCGACAAGGCACTCCAGAAGCCTGTCGTGCCCGAGATCTACCCCCAGGTCATGGCCATCCCCATTGCCAAGCGCCCGCTCTTCCCCGGCTTCTACAAGGCCATCACCATCAAGGACCCCAACGTTGCTAGTGCCATCACGGAGATGATCAAGCGTGGCCAGCCCTACGTCGGTGCATTTTTGTTCAAGGACGAGAACGCCGATGCCGACATAATAACGAGCCCCGACGAGGTGTACGACACTGGTGTATTCGCCCAGATCACCAGCGCCTTCCCGCTGCACGGTGAGGGTGCCACTGGCCTGACAGCCATTCTGTACCCCCACCGCCGCATCAAGCTCTCTGAGCTTCTGCCGTCAGGCAAGTCCAGTGACTCTTCTGCTCCTGTTTCCACTACCCCTACCACCCCTCCGACTATCGCACCCACCACAGAGACCGCTACGACCGAGACCTCTGCAAAGACCGAGGCTGAGCCGGCGGTACCCGAGCCGATACCCGTCAAGACGACCGATGACAAGAAGGGCGATGTCGTGGCCAGCTTTGAGGAAGGCACCGTTTCCTCTGTACCTCCCACACCCCCCGTAGCCAAGGCCGACGCTCTGGCTGCCCAGAAAGATTCACAAACGACCCCGTACGAGCCCACTGCTTTCCTGCGCAAGTTTGACGTTAGCTTGGTCAACGTCGAGAACCTTGTGGAGGAGCCATTCGACGCCAAGAGCCCTGTGATCCGCGCGGTGACCAACGAGATTGTCAACGTCTTCAAGGAAGTCGCGCAGATGAACAGCCTGTTCCGCGACCAGATTTCAACTTTCTCAATGAGCCAATCGGCCGGCCACGTCACTGCCGAGCCTGCCAAGCTTGCTGATTTCGCTGCCGCGGTGTCGGCCGGTGAGCCTGCCGAGCTGCAGGAGGTCCTGTCGAGCCTCAACGTCGAGGAGCGTCTGCAAAGGGCGCTTGTTGTGCTCAAGAACGAGCTGATGAACGCACAGCTGCAGTCCAAGATCACGCGCGAAGTGGAGAGCAAGATCACCAAGCGCCAGCGCGAATATTGGCTCATGGAGCAGATGAAGGGAATCCGCCGTGAGCTCGGCATTGAGTCAGACGGCAAAGACAAGCTGGTTGAGCGTTTCAAGGAGAAGGCCGACAAGCTGGCGATGCCTGAGGCTGTGCGCAAGGTATTTGACGACGAGATCAACAAGCTCGCTCACCTTGAGCCAGCGGCGTCCGAGTTCAACGTGACACGCAACTACCTAGACTGGCTCACGCAGATTCCGTGGGGCCAAAGAAGCGCAGAGAACTTTGGCATCCACAACGCCGTCAAGGTGCTGGATGAGGACCACTACGGCCTCAAGGACGTCAAGGATCGCATTCTAGAGTTTATTGCGGTCGGCAAGCTCCGCGGCACGGTGGAGGGCAAGATTCTGTGCTTTGTGGGCCCGCCTGGTGTAGGCAAGACCAGTATCGGCAAGTCGATTGCGCGTGCACTGAACCGCGAATACTACCGCTTCAGTGTGGGTGGCCTGACGGACGTGGCGGAAATCAAGGGCCACAGACGGACATATGTCGGTGCTCTGCCTGGCCGTGTGATCCAGGCGCTCAAGAAGTGCCAGACGGAGAACCCGCTGATCCTGATTGACGAGATTGACAAGATTGGCAAGGGTTACCAGGGTGACCCGTCATCTGCTCTGCTGGAGCTGTTGGACCCCGAGCAGAACGGCTCTTTCCTGGATCACTACATGGATGTGCCTGTTGACCTGTCCAAGGTGCTGTTTGTATGCACGGCCAACATGACCGACACGATCCCAAGACCGCTGCTGGACCGCATGGAGGTGATCCGGCTGTCTGGCTATGTTGCGGATGAGAAGAAGGCGATTGCTGAGCGGTACCTCGCACCGGCGGCCAAGGAGATGGCTGGCCTGGAGAACGCAGATGTGCAGCTGAGCGAGTCTGCAATTGACGAGCTGATCAAGTCGTACTGCCGCGAGTCTGGCGTGCGCAACTTGAAGAAGCAGATTGAGAAGGTGTACCGCAAGTCTGCGCTCAAGATCGTGCAGGACATTGGCGACGAGGCGCTGACAGAGTCGGCTGTTTCGCCCGAGGAGGTGCTCAGCAAGGACAAGGATAGCGCCGAGTCGATCACTGCGGCTGAAGAGACGGCGGCGTCCGAGGTGTCGGAGGACACTGCATCAACGACGTCGGCTTCGACCGAGTCGACTGCATCATCAGCATCGACCAAGACTACCGACAAGCCGCGGCAGCCGCTAAACGTGCCCAAGACGGTCAGTGTGGTGATTGACCGCGACAACCTCAAGGACTACGTCGGTCCGCCGGTGTTTACTTCGGACCGCCTGTATGACGTCACCCCCCCTGGTGTGACGATGGGCTTGGCATGGACGCAGATGGGCGGCGCGGCCATGTACATTGAGACGATTTTGCAGGCAGCGCTGCGGCCGAGCACGCGGCCATCGCTGGAGATGACGGGCAACATCAAGCCGGTGATGAAGGAGTCGTCGCAGATTGCGTACTCGTACACCAAGGCACTGATGGTCAAGGAGTTCCCGGACAACCACTTCTTCAGCAAGGCGAAGCTGCACGTGCACGTGCCGGAGGGCGCGGTGTCCAAGGACGGCCCGTCGGCGGGCATTACGATGGCGACGTCGCTGCTGTCGCTGGCGCTGGACCACCCGATCAGTCCTACGGTTGCGATGACGGGTGAGCTGACGCTGACGGGCAAGGTGCTACGGATTGGCGGTCTGCGCGAGAAGACGATTGCGGCACGGCGTGCAGGCTGCAACATGATCTTGTTCCCTGCCGACAACATGTCTGACTGGCTTGAGCTTCCCGAGGTAAGTTGTGAAGTTTTTATATAACAGTTACCGTGAACAGATGCTAACATCTCCACTAGAACATCAAGGAGGGCATTGATGGCCGCCCTGTGTCGTGGTACAAGGATGTCTTTGACATTATCTTCAAGGACGTCGACCGCGATCAGGCCAACAAGTGCCAGATCTGCGAGTGGAAGAAGCACAACGACGATGACTCCAAGAGCGAAAAGGATGACTAGGCCTTTGAAATTCCTCACTCTACATAACAAATACACAAAAACAAACCAAAAACAAGCGTTCAAGCGTTGAGGGCGCTGTATACATTAGACGACATATATGGGAATATCTCGGGCTACCACATATCATTGAAGATGAAAGCATGAAAAACATTTGCATTCTTTTCTTTTTCGCATTACGGGGGTGATGCATCTCCTCCCAGTTGTCTGTTAATCTCTACTTCTATAGCATTTTCCCGGCATTTATCAAGTGTTGGCATAGAATGCGTGAGGTCATCTTTCGTCCCAAGCGACTGTTGTATTTATGTAAGCAGTACGGAACATATATATTCCTACCCGAACTGTATAAGTCTAGCAGCATCCCCGGACATCAAGACGATGTTCAGGTTGCAGGCCGGGCACCTCTGCCAGCTTAGCTTTTATTGTTAACCCGAAAATGTTAACCATCACACAATACATGTCGCCGCCAATCGCTCTTGTTCCCGTCTCCGATGCAAGTACTCACATGGCTAGGCTGTGCTACACACCCAAGCAGAGCAGAAGAGCAGAAGAGCAGAAGTAGTAAGCACAAACGAAAGCGGTAGTCATACGAAGTAGTCGACTGGCTGGCTCACTTGGGGCACGCAGATCTTGGAGCTGTAGGATTGTAATGAGATCACAAAGTATCGTAGAGACTGAGAATATCCTGTTTCTTCATGATGTCAACATGGTTCTCTTGCAGCTGACTTTCGTAACGTTTGATATATTCTATAATTTAATGCTGATTTTTTGGTATTTTCCTTGATAATGTTGGACTTCTGCGAATATTTGCAAATTTATTCAATTTTTAAAAAAATCAAGGATTATATAATCAATACGAAAATCACACCCAAGATGCAAACAAACACACACCAAATGCAATTAGTACAACTATATCAGCTCATGTTAGATTGCATCATACTGCTTCTTTGTCAACTTCAATTCGATTTACACGACTCGGACGATGCCCAGAATGTAGACCAGCCGTCTATCCTCCAGGCCAAAACCAAAGAAAAGCCAAAAGGACCGTCAACACCTAACAGCGCCTGTCGGCGGCACCTGTCGCGGGAACGTCCCGCTAATAACGGGGATCTTATGGCTATCAGGCGCAGTGACTTGTGTGTACGCTGAACACAGCCCTGTAGTAGCTAGGTTACAGGTAGCGTAATGTCACTGTCCTTCAGTTTGTCAGTCCGTCTCTCACTAGCGGCCGCCGCTGTTGGCGCTAGCACTGGCGTGTCTTTACAGCTAGTTGTCTGACTGTTAGGTGAGATTAGGGCCGCAACGGCGGTTTTGGCGCTCCAAGCTTATTACCCCCCAGTGGTGCCCTTACACGTGTGCAGCCCCACCCCACCTTCCTCCTCTGCAAATGCACTGAATTCTAGGCAATGCCTGATGTAATCGTCTGTCGCGATGCACATGGTCTTTGGCTGATTGCAATCTTTGACTTGGCTATCGTCACTGATTCTCTCATGATTTTTGTTCAATTTATTCTAATCCAGCCATAGCTATGCAATCGTGTATCATCGTGCTATCGTGAGTCAATGTGCTGTGTCTGTGTCTGTGTTTGGATGTGCTGTCGCTCCTTCCCTCGCTGGCCAACCTCCTCTTTCCTCTTTCGCTAGCTCGTTCCTGTCACCCTGAGGCTAACACGTCAATATTGAAAATGGTAAAGAGCATCCCACCTGGCCATGGCCACCTTCCTTGTGGATGCTATGGTAACCTAGGCTGCTAGGCTTCCAAGCTTTGAGATATCGTGCACGCACGGCGCGTATATCGCCAGAGATGACCATCGCTCTTTCCGTTTTTGGTGTCATCACGCTCCCCTCTTTCCTTCGTTTGTGACCAGCTTATGATAACTTGTACATCCTGCCCTTTGCATCGCCACCACCCAACCTTGCCCCCTTTTCACCTTCAAGTGCAACATCTCTCACAACTCGGTACTGCACATCTGCCTCAGCCTTCATTAACCACCCTCTACTTGCATCGCATTGGCCAGCCATTCATAGCCATACTTGCTAGCGGTACCTTTTCACGATAAACGTGTGTTGCCCGCTCGGCCCGCCCTGCTTCAGACCTACAAACGAATTCGAACTGCAGATGACTCTACTTGAAATAATACTAAATTCTACCTAAATTGTCTATCTGAACTATATCACTTCTTTCGTTCCATCCACCTCTTGACAACCCCATCGTCGATTTACCCCCTCCTCCGACTTACGCGCATGCATCTGTGCCCAAGACGAGCTGCGTGCTGGATGTCGGATGCTTCGAGACGTTCGATACTCAATCAATCGCCTGCACGTCTTTGAGGGCGTACTATCCGGTGACAACCAACACGACATATTCTCTCAAACACCTAAACTGGTCTACACATCGTTATCAATCACCATCTGTTGGCACCTGGCACATTGACGGCACAACACCTCTATCACTCTTTATCTACTTCACCCCCAGTCCGCCAGTCTCCATCCACAGGCTCTCTCCATTAGGCCCCGTTAGCGTCTCCAGCCAAGGCTATTCTACAGCAAGCCGTCCACTTCAGGGCATCATCTGGGCAGTTCATCACAGCAAATATAAAAAGAAGGCAACGAACAGCGACGCAGAGGCTAGGCCAGCTAAATCAAGCCAGGCCGTGGCTCAGCTTGCATTGGATGCAGCATACTACCCTCACTCTGGCTAACTCAAATATCCTGAGAAAAAGACAGCCAAAGTGCTTGAGCTAGCCATAGCCAAACAAGCCAGCGCAACGGACGAGCCCCAGAATACTTTCTACTGAAGACAGCCCCGTCTTGCTGCATGCCGCCCAAGCTGCTGACCATATTACCACCCCCCTGTCCAATTCTGTGGTGATATTGACCTGTCGAGTCTGTCGTCTCTAGTCACCTTGTCTCTGCATATGCGGAGGGCCATTTCCACTCCGAGCAGCCACGATTTGTCCACAAGGTGGGCTCTGTCCTGATCATCGTTGCGACATCTCCCGCCTTCATATAAAACATATCCCCTCCCCCACCAGGCAGAGCGTTCTATGACTGCGCGCTGCGCGTCAAACACTACGACAATACGCCCGACGAGCAACGAGCAACGGCCAACACGACTCAAATCCTGAACTAGACAACTCAGCCTAGCATTGACCGAAGTCCCTCACCGCTGCCGCCGCCCGCGCACCACAACCTCACGCGCGCCGGTCACCGCATCTTGCAGCATTACACTATCGGCAACCTTTCTTACATTCTCCTGCAGTCTCTTGCAGACTCTTGCATTTCTTGCATCACTTGCGTCAATACCACCAATACTTCAACACTGTTGTACATCGTACTTGTGTGCTTTGAGACATACCTTGTCTCATCCGCTTCTGCTTCTTCTGCTTCGTGTGCCAAGTCTGCCCAACCCAGCCTCTGCTTTTGAGACTTTGCATTTACAACCGACGACCCGGCCGACACCATCCAGTCGGATTTCTCTTCCTGTTGCCTATTACGCAGCGTTCAACTTGAGCTGCCCCGTCCGCCCCATAACCGGTCCCGGCCCCTCCACGACTGCTTTCACGAATTACTTCCACGGGTTGCTTGGCCTAGCCTGCATCTACTACTCTGTATAAACCCGGTGTTTACATCAGCCTTTGGTTAAGAACGCACACAACTTTCAGTTTTGGTTATGAAGTGGATGGCTGTTGTTTTTTGTTCCACACACCGCGTATGCCAACCGGTTTACTTACCCGACATATTTCATCTTGCGACATACACGAATCAAGCCATTGTCAATCCGGTCTGCTGAAATAATTGCCTGTCACACCGGCTTCGTCTTTTTTTGCCCACACCATTTTGAATACTCCCAGTATTGCCAAAATCACATAATCGCCAGACCACCAATTTTCCAGCTTAGACACCATGGATCTGCGAGACTCGTTGATAGATCTGCCGGCGTCAGCGACTGCTCCATCTTCACCGACAAGGAGCAGGAAGCAGCTACTTACCCGCAGTGCGAGCGCAAGCCCCGAGTTGAATAGCCATGACGTCCCGTCCGGGGCCCCGCTACCCACCTTCCAACTACAAGAAACCCATACAAGCCCAACCCCTGCTCAAGACGGCTCAGAGTGCGGGGATGTACTCGGAAACGGAAACGGCATTCCACCAAAGCTAGGCCACAGCCGCCGGTCACAATGGGATGTTGTTCCCAATCTTCCTCGGTCGCAAACCTTTGCCCGCCAGCAATCCGAGCTCCGGCAGAATCTCCTAGAGGTGTTACCCACATCCGATGAGAGGCGAGCAGCCTCGGTCGATCGGCGACTATTAAGGAGCATTTCATCACCCTCAAATCCTCACGCCTTTGTCAACCCCCGCTCTAGCGCTCCAAGTATATCTCACCACCGTGATCCAAGCGCCCGAGGCATCTCGGTGCCCAGAGAAAAGGCCCGGGCAGAGTCCATACCGCCAGTGCCGCCTCTTCCTACCCTGAATATCCCGGATCACGACGCATTACATGATGACGCTAGTGTTACGGAGGAGCACATCGAGGACCACGTGCAAGGCCTGGATGACTTGGCTTTGTCACCCCAACGGCTCACATTCGAAGAAGATCGCCAGAGCGAGTGTTTGTCTCACGAGGTGTATGCTAGAGACCACTCAAGGGAGCCATATCTCATTGATACTAGTCACATGACCACTGCCGAATATGACCAGAGAATCCGGTTTGAGCTGGAGAACATCTGGATCCTCAACTTGTCCATGCACTTCCGTGATAGGTCACGGCGTGAAAAGTTCTTTGTCACGTATCGCCAGCGGCCCGAGCAGTCAAGGCGGGTAACCATCTCCCTTGATTATCGCAATGCGCCTGAGGGCTCGCTGGAGATGGATCTTATGGAGACCAAGGTCCAGAGAGACAAGAACGAGATGATTTACGAGGCGATACGTGAAAGTCTCATCGACATTCAGTTCTACGATACAGTCACCAACCTCAAGTTGCAAACAACAGAGGGTCGTCTTCATGTCCACGTCGTTGAGGATGTCACGGTGCGTTTAATTGTTGTTTGACGAAAATACGTCAAGTGGCTTATACTGACAAGACTAGGAAATTATCGACTACCCATCTGGCAATTTTGTGCATCACCTGGGATGTCGAAAGATCAGAGAGCGGGATGTAGAGTTTGAGTCTCACATGTCTGGCTTTGTTTACAAGGTCCGCGTCGATGACAGGACGCTCATCAAGAAGGAAATTCCCGGGCCAGACTCTGTGGACGAGTTTCTGTATGAAGTCAATGCCCTGAACTTTTTGAGAGGCTCTCACAATGTCATTGAGCTCTATGGTGTTGTCATGGGCGATGATGACCGGGTGAAGGGTCTTTTAATTAGCTACGCCGAGCAAGGCGCACTGATTGATATTCTCTATGAGAATAACCATGGAATTCCGTGGCAGACACGGATGAAGTGGGCACGGCAGATTGTTCACGGCCTGTCCGAGGTTCACGAGGCTGGCTTTGTTCAGGGCGACTTTACACTGTCCAATATTGTGATTGACGACTTTGGCAATGCTAAGATCATTGACATCAACCGGCGTGGGTGCCCTGTAGGTTGGGAGCCGCCCGAGGCAACCCCTCTCATTCAGAGCGAGCAGCGCATCTCCATGTACATTGGTGTCAAGTCAGACCTGTACCAGCTGGGTATGGTTATGTGGTCACTGGCCACACAAAACGACGACCCCGAGGCACATGGCCGGCCGCTGATTTTGGAGCCCGATGTTGGCGTGCCTCAGTGGTACCGTACTATTGTGGAAACATGTCTAGCCGACGACCCTCGCGTTCGCATGCAAGCTCAACAGCTTCTGAGCTACTTCCCAAACACAAGCAGTGCACCCGGCCGACATGAAGATAGCGACTATGATGACGAGTGGGTTGGTGGCCCTCACCACCCGACTTTTTATGCGCAAAGCGTGCCATCTGGGTCACTGACAGATGGTCCCGACTCGTACGGACACAAGGCCGGCATTGAGAGTGCCGCCTCGAGCGACTACAACCCAGACGGTATCGAGCACCTGTCGTCCAGCAAAGGTGAACTCATCGACGACAAGTTTGGCGAGATCATGCCACGCATCAAGTCGGTAACGCCCAGCAACGAATGGTCGTATGTCAACCTAGGGCACACCTATGTCGATCCCATGAACGGTGTTTCAAACGAGCCGTACTACTACCCGATGCGAGGCCGTTCTCCGCCAAGGCCGTCGCGATTTGACACGAGAGACGGGACTACGCAGCGTGAGGGATACGTTGCGCAGCGATGCCCGACACCGCCACAACAACGACAAGGACATCAAGAAGACGATGGTCACGGTCGAGAAGATGGGCTTCTAGCCAAGGCGGGCGACATTACTGTCTACGAGGACGAAGAGGTGGCACAAGAAGCTCCCAGGGGTGTTGACCAAGCTGTGGCTGGCGATCCTGCTGCCGACGGCGATGAGAACATTGCACCAAATGTAGTCCTCAAGAGTGTTGAACAAGACGTGGCTGATGATGCTGCGGCTGACGGCGACGATGAGAGCGGCAGCGACGACGACATTCCCCGGGATGCACATGCTGGTGCTGTTGACGACGAAAGCAGCGACGACGAGAGCGACGGCGACGACGATGCAGCACCAAAAGGAGTCCTCGCGGGTGCTGGTGAGGCAGTGGCCGGTCATGCTACTGCTAGCGACGACACCGAAAGCAGTGATGATGAAAGCGACGATGCCATTGATGCGCAGACACATATACCGACTGCACCTACCGGACTGTCCACTGCAGCCGAAAGCAAGCTTGCGGAAGAGGATGACACCACGCCATACCACACCAGCGATGAGGACTCTGACGAGTCTGCCGAGTCTGCCGAGTCTGCCGAGTCTGAAGAAGTGAAGCCAGTTACTGCAGCTCCTCCTCCCCCAACAGCTACGCTAGCACTCAATTCAGATTCCGAGTCCGGCGACAGCAGCGACGACGAGTACTTTTCAGACGAAGGTTCAGAGAGCTATGCCTTGGCATCGGAAAAGCAACATCTAGTGCCGCTTGAGCGACGTGATGACGGCAAGGATCACGACATGCATGTCGACGGCGACAGTAAGCAGCCCGCTCTTTTGACGACATAGCGACTTTATGATTACATGTTTTATGATTATTTTACGCTCTTTACATTACAAGTTTTTGTTGTTGTATTTTTGGTACATCTTGGGAGGCTTTTTGATTTTTCCACGATTCATTAGCATCATTTATTTATCATGCGGGCTATCTTTTGCAACTTGCATTCACTCGGTCATCTATATTTTTGGATTTCGTTTTAGCTACTATTACTTTTGGTTGTCGGATTTATTTACCATTTTCACATGCAAGACTACAATAATTAAAAGTGGCATTATTACAAGACCATTACACCAACAGCTTGTGTGAAGTAACACTCCGAAATTGCTGAGAGAGAATGTTCTTATTTGAGAATCGACAAATTGTACTTTTTCAAGTATCTGCAATAGAGTTCGCAGTACGAGCAGATCAACGACGGGCGGACCGACAGTGTGGCTAATCCAAGATAGGCTAGCGCATCGTATAGAAGCCTAAAATGGACTCTAGTTATCGATTTGTCAACCGTTGGAGGTCACGTGCATAGACTATATTGCAGCTGGGTTTCAACAGGTGCAACCTCAGTTCAAAAGCACTGACGGCAAGCCGGGGTGCAAGTGTGTCAGTATGGAGGTGCTGTGAGTGGACATTGAAATAGGGAGAGTTCGAGTCGCGGGCCGGCATGGCCGGCGAGTAGAGTGTGTTCGGGGTGAAATAGCAAGAAATGGGTGGTTTTTGTATTTAACGGGCTGTGAAGTGGACGTCCCGGATTGAAACTGATACACAAAGACAGATGTGTATTATTTGCTCTTGCCTGCCTTGCCTGTCATGCCTAGCCATAAATAATAGCAGAACCTCGGACGATCAAGAGATGTCAGTTACATGCCAACTCGAGAACGACACAACATGCTCCCAACACCAAGAGCATTCATATCACATATTATTGGAAAGACCCATTGAAAGAAGGCGCTCATTACAACTGCTTACATGCTCAAGACTCCAAAAGTTCCGTTGTTGGGATACACGTCAGATCGACGTTGAAACGGACCATCCAGCAAGCCAACAATGAGCATGACCGAGGATGACGATGCAAAAAGCATGTGATGCGGATTGCTATTGGGATTTTTGCGTGTATTAATTCTGAACAATACTAAACAATTCTGATTTTATTCTCCGGGCATCCAATTTTCATTCTCCCTTGTCTTGCTCTATCGTTGTCTCTTTCGTCGCTTTTGTGTTGACGACTGACGTTTTGCGCCCCGCTAGTTTAAGAGGTACTTTGTGTTACTGCCAGTTATGCAGGACCCGCAAGTACCTGGTGTCAGTCTACACGTCGTGGTGGCTAGGGTGGAGAAGCTAGGGCCACTTACACACACGCGACAGCCAATCACAGACAACTGTTTTCGTTCCAGTCTTTGTCACTCCCGCTCCCCGTAATCCGTTCCCAACAGAATTCACGCCAACCCATCTTTTTGATATTTTTGGCCCCAACAAAACACTAAAGCCAAATGCAAAAGCAAAAACACAAAATACAGGAATTTAAAACCGAGTTTGATGTGCAGGCTGGGCTAATACAACGAGAAGAATTACCGAGCGTCACCCAGCATTCAACGACAGCGGCGATTGTGACGTGATGCTGGTTTTATTATTAAAGATTACCAGAGTATCAGATATTATCGGAAAACAGAGATGGCATGTGAAGCCGAAAACATGCCTGACTATATCGTCAATATGCATTATTCGTATCTGATATCGGCAGCTACATTAAGCGCACGCGTGGCAACTAGCAACCGGCAACCGTTCGGGTCGTGGCTGCCTGTAACGGCCTGCAGCATGCCGAGCACTATCTAATGGAGATGGCAGGTACGATTGACCAGTTGTTACTCAGTAGTTGCCTCCAGGCCATTCTCGTAAACGCTCCTGCCATCAACAAAACAGTCCACAAAGCAAGGCCTCGACCTCCATTTGCCCGTGCAAAAATGTCTACTTGTAGCAGGAACCTGACCAGTGTGTTCCTGCCAAAACCATGTTTTACAGAGGCGCAACTGCCCCATACCGCCTCCTTGCTCTTGATTGATACCCTCGTACCTTCCCTCCAGATCACTCAAACCGGCAATAACACGCACTTGCTCCACACGGCTGCGTGGGCGACTGGCCTAAAAGGGAAATCCCAACATGCCGCCACTGGCTTCAGGCCCAGGCACTCCGGCATACAGTTCAGAGTAGATGGATCGATGGCAAAGACAGAGAGACAGAGAGACAGAGAGACGGAGAAAATAAAGCAATCGATACAGAGTACATCGGAATAAATCATTAATCAATAAATTGCAAGGCTCAAAACTGCCCATTCATTAGCCCACCTTGGTCTGGCTCTTCCCACCCCGTCGTGCCTTCCCCAAAAGCTTTGTCTTGCATAGCTCCTGCCTGCCCACCGCTCTCAACATACCCCCTTGTTCCTGTAGGCGGCCTTGCCTCCTTCCCCATCCATATCGCCTCGGTGCTTGTACGTCGTTCCTTCCCTGGGAGCTCCCCACCTACATATACTTCCTTCCGTTTCTATCTGCTTCATATATTGTGCTTTGTTTTTCCTTCCTTGTCTCTTCTTCCTTTCTTCCCTTCTTCCTTCTTCCCTTTTTCTTTCCGCTCACCATCCTCTCGTTTCATGTCCCTGTGCATGTTTACTTCCTCCTAAACCTCGACGACAACAGGATCGACCTCACTCCTGTATTCCTCTATCTCTGTTTCTTACATCCTCCACCTAAGACCAATCGGCTCTGCTGAGGCTTTGGTGTACGAGGACGACCTCGAATTGTCGATATCTGGATTTGCTTCCAGCAACAGCGTTATTCTATATCTATTTCTTATCTGTTTTCTCATAATTCACAAACCGTCACAATGGCTTCCAAAATCGTCGCCGCCGACGCCGCCGTCGATGGCACCACTGACTTTAAGCCCCTGCGCTCGAAGCAGTACGACATCCGCAAGCAGCACATTTCAGAGATGCCCATCACTCTGAAGAACTGGTACAGGCACATCGACTGGCTCAACTGCACATTTATTCTCTTCATTCACTTTGCCGCCATGATTGCTGCATACTGGGTTCCCCTGCGGCTCAATACCTTTATTTTCGCCATCGTGTACTACTTTAACACTGGCCTGGGTATTACTGCCGGTATGTTCAATTCGTTTTCAATTCTCTCTTTTCACAGAACTAACATGACAGGATACCACCGTCTCTGGGCTCACTCTTCCTACAAGGCCACGCTTCCCCTCAAGATCTACCTCGCCGCTGTTGGCGCCGGCGCCGTTGAGGGTTCCATCCGCTGGTGGTCCCGCGGCCACCGTGCCCACCACCGTTACACCGACACCGACAAGGACCCCTACTCCGTTCGCAAGGGTCTTTTGTACTCGCACCTCGGCTGGATGGTCATGAAGCAGAACCCCAAGCGCATCGGCCGCACCGACATTACCGACTTGAACGAGGATGGCGTTGTTGTCTGGCAGCACAAGAACTACATCAAGTCGGTCCTTATCATGGCTATCGGCTTCCCCATGCTCGTCTGCGGCCTCGGCTGGGGTGACTGGGTTGGCGGTTTCATCTACGGCGGTCTTCTGCGTGCCTTTGCTGTCCAGCAGGCCACCTTCTGTGTCAACTCGCTTGCTCATTGGCTCGGTGACCAGCCCTTTGACGACCGCAACTCGCCGCGTGACCACGTCATCACTGCTCTGGTTACCCTCGGCGAGGGCTACCACAACTTCCACCACGAGTTCCCGTCTGATTACCGCAACGCTATCCAATGGTGGCAGTACGACCCGACCAAGTGGTCCATCTGGGTGTGGAAGCAGCTTGGCCTGGCCTACGACCTGAAGCAGTTCCGCCAGAACGAGATTGAGAAGGGCCGTCTGCAGCAGCTGCAGAAGAAGCTCGACCAGAAGCGCTCTACCCTGGACTGGGGTATTCCTCTGGAGCAGCTGCCCGTTGTCGACTGGGACGACTTTGTCGCCCAGACCAAGGAGGGCAAGGCTCTTGTCGCCATTGCTGGTGTTATCCACGACGTCACCGACTTCGTCAAGGACCACCCCGGTGGAAAGGCCCTCATCTCGTCGGCTATTGGCAAGGATGCCACGGCAATTTTCAACGGCGGTGTGTACAACCACTCCAACGCCGCCCACAACATGTTGTCCACGATGCGTGTTGGTGTCCTCCGTGGTGGCTGTGAGGTCGAGATCTGGAAGCGCTCTCATTACGAGAGCAAGGACATGAACTACGCCACCGACTCTGCCGGACACCGTATTGTCCGTGCCGGCGAGCAGGTCACTCGCGCAGCGCAGCCCATTGCTACTGCTCATGCCGCATAAGCAATTAGCATCAGTCCATTACTTCATTTTGCTTTTTTTTTGTTTATGTGCATGCAGCCTGTTGCTCTATACGAGGACAGTACAGTGTTGTTAATTATGACCGCGAGTGAATGGAAGACATTCACGAGCAACTGCTTTTCAGTTTGTATTTTCAGGCGTTTACTACCTCGACATAAAAATGCGAGTACAGGAGAGGGGTGTTTTCATTATGACGAGACGTTATTTATTCATTGTCCCTAAAAGATTACATTTACTATCAACCGTGTGCATGCAGTGAATTGAGTGATCAGCGCCAGCAATAAGTATGTGATGGGAGACCTGTGGTATGTTTGACTATATTCTTCGAGTTGAACGTATCAATTGGAGTCATGTGATATCACCAGCATATCGATAAAATAATAATTAATGGTATAAACATTACTTGCGAATTTCATCTAGAGACAATAATACTATTAAAAAGTGCCCGTTTCACGCAAACAGGCTGCGAAGGTCCTCTAGCCGCTGGCGTGCCGCATCGTTGGGGTTTCCGCTGCGGTCGCCCCGGTCCATGGACAGGTTGGCCATTTTGATCTTGCGGCTCTGGATATCCAGCATACGCTCTTCAAAGCTGTTCTGCATGATATACCGCACAGTCCGTACTTCCCGTTTCTGGCCTAGCCGGTGCACGCGGTCAATAGCTTGCGCCTCGGCCGCTGGGTTGTACTGCGGCTCCATCACGTACACGTTGCTGCCCGCCGTCAGGTTCAGGCCCATGCCGCCCGCCATGATCGACACCAGAATCACATGCACCGATGGGTCATCGCGGAATGTATCCATGGCCTGCGACCGCGCAATGCGCGACATCTTGCCGTCCAGCCGGCAGTACTTGATGCCCACATTATTGAGGGCGAGCTGGATCAGGTCCAGGTGCGCCGTCCAGCCCGAGAACACGACTGACTTATACGGAGGTTCATGTGGGTTGGCAAGGCTCTTTTCCTTGAGTGCCAATAGCTCCTGCAGCAGGGCCTGCGTCTTCGTGTGCGGTCCAGTGTAGCGCTCTTCGTTGATCGTCTTGCCCATCGGCTGGGCAGAGACAGAACCTGACGCTTGATCCCGAACATTTGTGCTAGAGCTGCCTGCCGACGACAGCGACAGGGACGAGCCCTTGGCTCCGCCATTGCGCCGCGGCGGCTTGCTGTGGCTGCCCATGGCGTCCCCCTCGTTGTCGGCGCGGTCGTGGCGGATCTCGGCGCACGAGAACACAACCTCGACATTGCACTGCGGGCAAACGCCGACGTCGTTGCTCTTGTATGAGACACGCCGCTCGCGGTCGCAAAAGTGCTTGATGCAGTCGGGGCAGTACGCGTGGATGCACGGCGTAATGTAGCAGATAATATCCTCCTGCTTCTCTGAGCGAATGTCGCCACCCGTCTCGTTAGACGAGCCCAGCCGGCGCTTGCACTGGACGCACACGTCCTGGTCCGACTCGACAAACAGCTTGTAGTAGCTGTACGCCTCGCCCTCGCCCAGCGGCTTCTTGGCACCGCCCAGGATATCGTCGTCGTCGTCAAGGGTAATAGCCGATTCGAGCGTCGAGCCCTGCAGCACGCGCAGGTCCTCCTCGTTGAGGAGGTCGCGGCCGTGGGCACAGATAAGGCGGAGGCGCAGGATGGCCTGCAGGATGTGAATGTAGACTTTTCCACCAATCACGCGGTCATTGTCGTGCGTGAGCACCTGCAGTCGGTCCTGTGCGTTCTTAGCGTAGAAATCGTACAGCCGGCGCTCCTCGGGTTTGAAGTTGAGCCGCGCCACGATATCGGTGCGTGGTGGCAGGTCGATCTTGTCCTTGAGACGGCGCAGCGTGATGGTATCGACGAGCACGCGCAGCTTGGTTAAAATATTAGGATCGCACGCACGGAACGGGTTAATAATGAACTGGTTGAACTTTGTGCGTTCGTCAAACGGCTTGAGTCGCAGGAACGCGAGCAGCGAGCCCAAGTCTTCGAGGCGGTTTTGTACGGGGGTGCCCGTCACAGCCCAGCGGCGGTTGGCCTGCAGGCGGCAGATCGCCTTGAACTGCAGCGTCGTGGGTTCACGGATCATATGCGCCTCGTCGAGCACAACGCGGAACCAGCCAACCTCTTCCAGCGGGTGCGGCCCGGGCTTTCCCTTGCTACGTGCTGTGAGCTCGCTCGAGACGGAGCCGTACGTGGTGATAACGAGGTCGTACGTTGCAAGCTCGCCAATGTCCTTGATGCGGTTCTGGCCATGGTAGATGTGATAGGTGAGCGAGCCGGGCGCAAGGTGCTGCTTGATCTGCTCTTCCCAGTTGGCGACCGTGCTGAGTGGGCAAACGAGCAGCGTTCCCTTGCCATTTCTTTTAAGGCGTGTTAGGTCCAGCGTTTGGGGCACGGGTGCGTCGAAATTGTGTGGTGCGCCAGGTTTCTTCTTTCGTTCAGGCGCCCTGGGCTGTGACGGTTCCTGGGCCTCCCACTCGGCAGCCTGGTCTGCCGAGCTGGCTACCAGAGACAGGATACTGAGCGTCTTGCCCAGGCCCATCATGTCAGCGAGGATACCACCGAGCGACTCGCTGGGCGGGTTCATCTCGGTCTGGTTCGTGATGAGGTTGTAGTACGTGACCTGGTTACCCAGTGCCGGCTTGATCTGCCAGATCGACGATACGCGCTTGTTGTCTATATGCTCAGACAGCGGCTTCTCGCGCTGTGTCATGAAATACAGGCCCTGCTTCTGGTGGCGGAGCATGGGTGTTAGCACTGTGGGTGCCGGGTCCATCTCGGGAAGTTCCTCGGAGCTCGCCATGTTGTCAAAGACATTGAGCACTTCGGATCGGATCTCCTCCATGGTTCTGATCGGTGCCATGGACGGGTAGGCGGGTGCACTTGTTGTAGAGATGGCATTAGCTGGCCGTCCAGGCAGCACTGTACCAGGAGCTGGATTCTCAGGATAAGACGGCCCAAAGACTTGGTCGGGAATGGAAAGCTGGACGTCTGCGTCGTGGTGGTTGGGCTTGACAATCTTGTACTTGAATTTGGCCAGGCGCTTTCCGATGGCTTGCCCAAACGTGGCGGCGCCGTAGATGACCATGTCGATTCTGCACGACCGCGAGATCGGCTGTCCGACTGCTTCATCAGTGTTCCTCCGCCGTGGCGCGATCTTTGCAACCACGCGAAAATGCACCCGCGAGACATCCATTAGCATGCTGAAACACTCGCCAGCCTTGCGGTCCAGAGTGCCAAAGGGCTGGCGTGTGTGGTCCAGCACATAGATTTTGTTAGTTCGATCGCCCTCGTTTCGGCGCAGCATAATTTTCACAGTCGGCCAGTATGCAGGGCCGCCCAAAGCCTGACTTCCCGGCTTGGGGGCAGGGACCTTGTGGCAATCGACGTTGACTCCCAGTACGGAGCCAAAGCAGACCTCTGTGTATCCATCGTCGACCCTTGGTGTGTTCTCTGGACCTAGAGTAGGGTGTTAGTATTTGGTGGTTTGTAATAAGGTAGTGGCACACCAACCTTCTGTGAGATCGACGGTGACGGGTGGTTTGCTATCACTGTCCACTTTTGGCTTGATCCCCGGCTTGACATCTGCCACCTCAGCCTTGACTTGGACTTGGCTCTCTGCCTTCACCTCTGGCTCAACTTGTGTGCTGGCTTCTGGCTTGACATATGGTTCGTCTAGGTCTATCACTGGTGTGCCGTGGATGAGCACAGGCTCTGTATCCTGGTTTCGCTCTTCCTTGATGCCTTTTGCCAGCAGTCCGTTGCTTGCACTCGCGACAAAGCCCTTGGAACTTGTCGGCACGCCGGACTCTACCTTTCGGCGTTTTGGTTCTGGCACATCAACGCGGTCCTGCAGCATGAACCCTCTCTCGAGCATGGATCCCATGCCAACAGACGAAGAGGGAGCAGGGATGTCGGGTACATCTGGCGGCGCCAGGTCGTCGGGATCATTGCTGCCGGTATAGTCTGCTCCGATCTGGTCACCAGAAGACAGATAGCCGTCGTCGGTGCCGGGGCCCGCGAAGTGAAAGACGAGGTCGTTGGGCGGGTTGCTCATAGGTCGGCCGTTGGACGTGACAGACGGGCTATTTGTGTTGTTGCGAAAGGCGAACACGGCGTCGTCGGGGCCGCCTGCTTGCGAGCCGCCATAGACGGACGTTGGCGCCGATGGTGGCAGGGCGGACGAGCGCATGGGGAAGGATACTGTCGATGCTGTCGATGCTGATGGGACGGTATGACGCTGTGGCTCGAGGAGGGTGGCAGGGTTCCACAAGGGCATGGTAGTGTCGTAGGATTCTGGGTTGAACACATGGGGGTCTGTGGAAGTAGAGGATGTCAGTACGTGATGCGCAGAGCAGTGAAGCGAGAGGAACTGAAAACTAACCAATGCTGTCGTGAGAACCCGAAGAAGACTGGGGAGGGGCCATGATGCGCAAACGCGAGGAGCGGACTGAAGCCCGCACGTCTCAGTCGAAGAGGTGCGCGCGGCTGGAGGGTGAGATGAGATTCATGCGGTGGTGAGAAACGAGCGACGGGTGAATGGGCTGGCGGGGTCGGGCCGAAGTGTCAATAGGACACACTCATGACCGGAAGTGTTTGTGTGTAGTTGAGTTGACCGTTGCTGTGTGATGTCGTGCCTAGGTAGATGTCGAGATGTCGATGTCGAGATCGCGGGTCAGGGTGGAATGGATCGACGACGCGAGGGTGAGCGAAGAGTAATGCAAGGGTCAGAGTGAAGCAACGGCTGACACGTACACCGATGCAAAACGCCCTCGACTAATACTAATCTCAAAGACTCAAGATCAAAGCCAGACAATGAATGCGATCGTGACGTCGAGGAGGTACTTTCGAAACAAAGGTGGTGATACCAGTGGGTCGCGATGGAGGTAGAACGAGACGCACAAGCAAGCTGGTAGCAGATAGACAAGACGGAAAAGACAGAGTGTGAAGAACCAATATCCAAGCAAGTCACAGCAGAGTGTGCGAAATGGCCAAAAGTGCTGGTAAATGATCAAAAAGTCGTGATATCTCTGGATGCCAGGCCTGACGTCTCGATCTGGAAATACAAGACCGGGAGCTATCGCACCTGCCGTGAATGGAATGCATACATAGATACGTAACTACTGCATGGGATAGATAGAACAGGCAGAATGGGCCTAGCCTGGCCCGATAGGCGCTCACGAGACCTGCAGTGTGCAGCAGCCGAAAGGCTCTTCAGCCGCATGTGACCATGCTAATAGCGCAGGCAAGGCACTAATAACACTCTACAAAGCGTCACGTCCAGAGTCGAAATAATTTAATTAAATAATTAAGCAATTAATTATTTAATTAGTCAAACGCGCCTTCCGCTCGGCACGACATCTTAGTGGGGAAGGTCGGAGACGTGGCTGGCGGGGGAGGGGCAGTAGTGCACTGAAGAGTAGTTACAGGCATTGTTGCTTGCACGTGACTCCATTGAGTTTAGTTATCAACTGTTATCAACTCAACTGCTATCAACGAGTTATCAACTAGTTATCAACTCAACCAGTTGCCAATTGTGAAATAGCCTAACCGCACCTGCCTCTTGTGCTGGACGGGCGCTAAACAGCCGTGCCAAGCACTAAATCTGTCGGCACTGCGATAACCTCATGTTTGATACACGGCCAATTTTGTATTGGATTTTATATCTTTGGGATCGTTCGAGCTTCTAACAGAAAGAAGTAAACACAAGCAAGACAACAATAGCAGGCTGAGGACATACAACCTGGCCAAGAGTCTATATCGAGTTCAGACCTCGGTGTCGCAGCGTGCTCAAGTCACAAATTCACCTCGACGTGCATATGCATCTCCATGGCCTTATGCACCTTGTGCGCCCTACCCTCTGATCGTCTCCGTCTTAGTGCTGTACGTTATGGGTAAAAGGCGGTGACTGAGCCTGCAGAGAAGAATACCACCAGAGCTCAGCGAGCAGCTCATAGTCTACAGCCCAACGCCATGAAGCGATCACGAGAGCCGGAAGAGCTGCTATCGCCACAGTCGTCGGATTCATTAACATTGCTACACTCGCCAGCAGCTACAGGCGATCTAGACTCAAAATCAAGATCACCTTCTGCAGCCCCGGAATACCGTGCCAAAATTGCCAGCCTATCGCCCGACGTGGACGCCACCGACAACGGCCCTGAGACAGCCATCATGACGTGTCTGTTGCACCGCGAACACATTGATTTTCCGACCTATGAGGCATACGAGACACACTACAACAAAGAGCACCTCAACCGGTGCATCGAGTGTCGGCGTAACTTTCCGTCACCCATGTACCTCAGCCTCCACAGCGATGAATGGCATGATCCTTTTGTCGCCGTGAAGCGCGAGAGAGGCGAGCATACAGTACGTCATCTATTATTCTCACATATATTGAAACAAATACTAATCAACAGTATGCTTGTTTCGTCGAAGGCTGTGACCGCAAGTGCCGGTCCATGGACAAGCGGCGGCGGCACCTCATCGACAAGCACAGCTTCCCCAACAACTTTTTCTTCCTGATCACGCAGTACGGCACAGACGGCCGGCAGTCACTCCTGGACGATGGCCGTCGCTGGCAGCACCGGCGGCGGGCGTCCAGCGGCAACTTTACCAAGAAGGAGGTGCGGCGGCGGGCGGCGAGTGTCAACGTGACCGGCACCGAAGATTCTGCCGGACAAGTGCAAGCAGAAGCAATGCCCGAGCCTGGCGCCAGCAGTCGATCTACAACGCCACAAGAGAGCGACGGGGAGGCTCACCCAATAAAAGAAGTCGATATGCACAAGGCAGTTGGGCCGGATGAGAAGGCAGACGTGCAGATGGACGACCTCGCCGGCGCCATGTCGTCAATGACGTTTATTCCTCGAAGTGTGCGGTTCGGCCGTGGCGGTGGAAAAGCAGGCTTCGCCAGACGTTGAGCTGGCTTGACGAATTATGATTATGACTTTTCTGCATATCCTTGCATAGCGAATAGACCGTTAGTTGTACCGAAAGAATACAGGTTCTTGTGCCATTCTGCACAACATCACGCCGAGCAACAGGAACAATTCAAATAGAGTATAAACAGTTCATTAATCGCCAAAGCCAGAGTATAAACAGTAAACAAAACAACAAAACAACAAAATAAACGCCATCCCAGCCGTATCCCATAAATGCAATCGCTTCGCTGTTTCTTTTGTAGATGCTGTCTTCAGACTAATCGCTCGACGCACACCCTCTGCAGCCGCAGCTGACACACTGGATCTCCTGGTCCTCCTTGAGCTGAGCACGTGGCACGCGGCAGATACACGTCGAGTTGAAGTTGGTCTCCTTGGTCTGCACGCACCGCAGACAGCACAGCTTCTCATAGCCCTGCTTCTTCCACTTGGCGATGAGCATCGCGTCGGCATAGCCGTTCTTGAGCAGGTAGTCGTAGAGCGTCTTGCTGATTGCCTCCTTCTCGTAGTACAGCTCGTAGACATAGCGGCTGCGCTGGTGCGAGATCTGGAAGATGGGCCACTGCGCCTGGTGCTTGGGCATGCCATCAGCCGGCGCGCTCTGGGCGTCCTTCATCTTGTTGGAGAACACGAGCAGGTCGTCCTCGATGTCGTCGAAACCGTCTGGCGGCGGCTTGCGTTTTGATGCATGGCGGATGGCGGGCATTTTGTTTCGTATGGGGTGTAAATGGTAGAGGTGTAAATGTGTAGAGGTCGAAGATACGTTGTAGTTGGAGAGCAGAAGCAAGCTCAGATGGCAGATCAAGCTGATGACGATTTCATAAGGCTGCACGAGGCGAAGGACTAGATAGGGTCTGCCGCTTGTCTCTTCTAGGACTAGCGTATTGTATTAACTCTTAGTCATCTTTCAAGGCTGCTGTGGCCAATCACATTGAGGATTATTGTCTAGATGTGCATCACGTGATTCCGATTGGGCGAGCGGGACGACGAAACGAACAAATCTGGGGGCAGCATCAGCATCCTGAAGCCGAAGTCCTTCCGTGAGCGCAGACGACCGACCACGCACGACACGACCACGAACCGAGCCCGGCGAACGAGCGACACGTCTGCGTACTCTTCTGCACCTGATTCCCCGATATACCCCCAGATCCGCCGTCAATATGCCGATTACACCCACAGAGCTCGCCCGCGTCTCGCGGCAATGTACGTCGACAGAATGGAGAACAGCATCGGCATTCAGCATGGCAGCATATCTAAAAAGCTGGAGAGCTGGAGACTGGCTGCATATGCCCTATAGAACACAATACTAACAGTCCAGCCACATCCTGGCCCGAGGCAAAACGGAGAGTCCTTTCTGCCTACAGAGAATGGATCCGTGCCGTAAGTAGCAGCAAGGCGACAGGCAGAAGACGACACAAGAAGCAGCTGCTAATCTACAAATCTAGGCCCCCGGTATCCAGTCAATGTACTCTGTCCCGTTCCCCGTGTCGGTGATGCGCACACGGATCCGGCAGGAGTTTGAGCGGCACCGGTTTATCAACAAGCTGCCGGTTGTCGACGTGCTGCTGTTCCAGAGCAGCGCCGACTACCAGGAGACGATGAACTACTGGCGCCAGACCAGCCACATCATGGCGTACTTTACCGACGAGACGTTCAAGAAGGGCCCGAAGCTGCCGGAAAGCTTTATGCAGGGGTTCCTCGAGGGCCGCAACTAGGTGTCGGCATAACAAGGGCGGACGAGGTGCATGGTGCTATTATATGCGTTTCTTTTTACTGTACACTGCATATTGTACATATGTTTAGCAATCTAACAGCGGCATGCTGATCATTGATATTGGTTTTGATATTGGTTTTGATTTTGATTTTGATTTTGATTTGCGACATTGGTGCACGATACACCATAGATCAACATAGCATGCACTGGTGAACAAGAATGACACCATGGACTCTTGTGCTGCTAAATCACGTAAATCAGCCGCAGTATGATAACAAAACCAAGTGAATTGCAATTGTAAATGCCAACGCCTATTAAACCCAATGTAAATCAAAATAACATCTGCCAGCACTTTTGTTGAACTGGCAGCCAGCCCATGCGCGCTTTTGCTCATCCACGGCTCCGTCTCGCGGCCTTTTTGCCGGTCTTGCTCGTCATCCCACTGGCCTTGACTTTGCTGCCAGATTTCTTGCTGCACGCCCGCTTGGCCTTCTTCTTGGACTTGCTCGACGACCTGTTCTTTGTTGCGTTGACAGGTTCGAGATCAGACCCTGCCTCCTCATCCTCCACGCCGCTCTGTTCCCGCATCACCGCACCGGCTTTCTATGCCTGGGCCGCAGAAAATTGGTCACGCGCCTCCACAAACTTGTCGCCAACAACGTCGCACAGGTCCTGCAGATCGCGCAGGCCCTTCTCGAGCGCCTCGACGGCAGTGCCCTCTGTTTTTGTCAGTGTCTTCTTGTGCATCTGGAAGCAAGTGAGGCTGCTTACCGTATGTCTGGATGCGAATGTTCATCTTTGCCTCGGAGGGATGGGGGATGGCGTAAGCGCAGAACTCGACGTTGGGGCTGCACTGTTAGCTTTCTTCCAATCTTGTTCTGACCTCTGATACATACTTCTTCATGATGATAAAGCGCAGGGCGTTGCCCATGGTGTGGCTCTCGTCGAGAAACTCGAAAGAAGCGGAAGTTGGTGTTGACCCAGGCAGCTATAGGTGTTAGTATCTGCTGTGTCCTTGATCTGTCATCGCGCTCCCATGTCGTCTCCTCGTCTCTACTTACCAGGCGGACTCTCTGTGGCTCCTCCTCTTCCTCCTCCTCCTCCTCGCCCTCGCCCTCGGCACCTTCCTCGGCAGCCTCAGCAGCCTCTGCGGCATCCTCCTGCACGTTCTCGGCATCCGCGACCTCCTCAAGCGCGGCCGGCGCATCAGCCATCTCGGCGTCCTCAATGGGCTCGGCCTTCCGCCGTGATGATCTTGTCGACATTGTGTGTGGTGGAATGTGTAGGGGTTTGTAGGTACTTGTAGATAGTTGTAACTGGAGATGGTAGAAGTGGTTGTAGAAATCCGAAGCGGTAAAGAACGCTGGTAAAAGGCGTGGTGTCGTCAATGACCAAATACTAGCGATAACTTTTACGCCACTCCAATGCGATAAACTTTTTTTCCTGTGTTAGTAGGCTACCGATAAGATAAGAGCTGGTCGTGATGACTAAGCATGCTTCTTGCGCCAGAGGAGACTTGTGATTTTGAGTGTCTAGAATTGCATATTCACGGTCTTTTCAGTTACGAGTAATTTAGTGACTGTTGGTCTATTATTTTTGGGTTGATAACTTCATTTCGACCAAACCAGCACGTGGTCTGAAATGAGGCCGCCAAAGTGCCGTGATCCCTCAGCCTCTCGGCAATACGGCGCAACGGTCGAACAAGGTTGATGACCAGACCAATGGCGATGTGCACATTCGTAGAGATTCTAATGGCCTGGACTTTTAAAATACTATGCATAATTCAGGTGCGATAGGGTGTGGCAGGCTACAAAAGCAACCGAGAGCAGCCAGGACAATCTATGCGCGTTCATAGCCTCGCGCGTATGAAATCAGTCGATGTATTAGTTAGTGCATTGCATGCAATAGATTATCAATAATCAAACTCTTCTCAGTAATCGAATGCAGTGTGATTTGGTGTGCATATGCATCTCAGATGTGCGTGTCCGTCTGTTGCCATGACGCAAGGAGACGAGAATGTGGCGCTGCGATTGGCCGACAGTGTGCTTGACAAGCGCCGTGATGAGATGGAGGTCGGCGACTAGGAGTGTGCAAATGAGACCAGACTAGCGTTCCTGGAGAAGAGATTGACAAGTTTTGTGAAAATGAAGGAGGTATGAAAGATGAAAGATATAGATGATAGATGCGAGTAGACTTGGTTGTCGTCGAAGACGCTTCAGTGAGAGCCCTACCCAGTCCAAGCGAACGAGCACTCACCACTATGGATAGCACAGCTCTGCGTAATACAACTGTTGGACATGTCCCTTTTTATTTGTAGTTCACAGCGCAAGGTTCTGACGGCTGGAAGACCGTGTTGAACACGAAATCCAATATGCACATTCACACGTGCTGGGAGATACGCATCGTAGGCCTAGTACCTGGCAAGTGCATCTGCTGTGCTCAAATCAAGCCATGATAGTTGTTTGAATGTTGGATGGCATGCATGAATAGAGTGCAATATCTTTCTCATTACATTGCATCACGACAGTTACGATATTTTAAATTATATAATCAAGATGGTTCCTGCCGTTTTTGCACACTTGCATTGAAACGACAATGTGATCAATATTATTAAGCATAACCAGCGAGCAGCAGCAATCAAAACCGTCACACAAGAACGGGCAAAAACAGAATATAGATTGTTGGTACTCACCGAGGCCGACTCTGATGCCACTGCGACTGTCGATAGTATGTAATATTGGTTGATAGCTTGGTTGATTGGATATAGCATGTGTCACCATGTCGACTATATTGAAATATCAAAGCTGATGATGGATATATCTGTATATCATGATGAATACGATGTGGCAAGGTTGGCATTCCACTCTTTGTCTACTCAGTAGATGTTTGCTTAATATGGGTTTCTGCTGATCGATCGGCTCCGTTGCTGGCAAACAACTTGCGGCCTGGGAGCCTAGGCCAGGTTTGCAGAAGGTCGTATGTAGAGAAAGACAAAAAGACGCAGAACCCGATAAATTGGTGGAAGGGGTTCGACCGCGTTTCATAAAAGAGGATTGTGCAGAGAAGCCTGCCTATATTGAGCAATACGCCGGGATGATGTACCGCCTCTGTTCCGCCGTCCGTTCTGTCCTTGCCACTGCCCTGCCTCTCTCTCTCTCTCCACTGTATCCATCCAGATTACAGACTGAGCACAGTAAAGCACACGATCCAGGGGTGTCAGTGCGTTGTTGACTGCAACCTCTTTCCAGGATTTCTAGATTTCTATTCAACCTGCTGTCCAAGTGGCCATGGATGCAGGCTTTAACGAGAGACATGAGCGGTGAATTAGCTATATATCAGACGAAGCTATTTATGAACAAAGTTGATGCAGTGCACACGTTTACAGAGTACACAATAAATAGAGATGAGATGACCGAAACAGTCTCGATTGGTATTGAAAGTCTTGAAAGTCTAGACAGATGACGACGTGCAGCTCGTATTGTTCAAACCATGTTGCACAGCCTTTCATGCTTGTCTGTTTGTGATACCTGTCGAATGGATCGTGATGTGTGCTGTGCTATTTTAGCAACGAGTTAATCAAAAGACGGCGGCGATGTGCTCGCATGTTGGCACGGCTTCGCCAATTCGAGAGGCTCGGTCAGAAAGTCACAAGTTGTTTCCGTGCCTGATACTGAGTACAAGTAATTCCTCAGTAACATCGTGAGCTATATCGCACATCCCCGTCTATAGCCACCATGAAGAGTCAGTCATACGCGGTAGTGGAACACGTCTCGGTTCGTCAGAGACACGTAAACGTAACAGGTAAAATCATGGCAATATCTGCAATGCAATTACAATGTATGGCTTTTCCACAAGTCATCGTCTGCTGATGCCCATGCTGCTACTCCTATATACTACAGAATTCGTGCAACATTATGCAATACTCAGTGTCAATCTACTCGCAAACAACATCACAATATAAATTGTCAATGCGCCCGATTATTGCCAACCTCGGCTCGTGCA
This sequence comes from Ophiostoma tasmaniense, assembly GCA_022392925.1. Lineage (NCBI taxonomy): Eukaryota > Fungi > Ascomycota > Sordariomycetes > Ophiostomatales > Ophiostomataceae > Ophiostoma > Ophiostoma tasmaniense. The sequence goes on along the minus strand of JAKRGK010000006.1, from coordinate 749,114 downwards.
ATGCAGTCGTCAGAAGGCTCCTGTCCCCCGCCCCATGGTCGGTACATCGTACACCTCGCTCAATATACATCACATCACCCATGCCGCCTACGAGGAACTCTGTGCGCATGAGCATGACGGCGCCCTTAATCAAATCGAACCAAACTTTATTTCTAGCCCGCGGCAGATGTCTTTCGTTTTCATTAGAGCACCTACAAAGTAAGCATTTACTATCATCCAATATAACCAGGGGATTCAGGACCGTCCAAGATCCCGAGCAAAAGTTTCACGGCGATCTAGTAGTCATTTCTGTCAGTTCTCTGCCGTTTTTGTCAGTGGAAAATCAACATCACAGGTAGCCCCTCATGATCAGCAACTCTGATACAAGGTGGCTCTTTGGTCGAAACGTTTGGGGAATATTTGGGGAGCGCTAGGTTCGAGGCTTGCCCCAGACGAAATTGCATCTTGCATGCTTGTTGTGGTGATGTTTGCACTTTGACGTACCGGTAGACTATTGTTGGCCGTTTCTTTGTATCTACAAACAGAATGCATCAAACTGCAAAGGCTCAGCCTTCCGACAATAGACGTAACATCACCTGCTCCTTTAATTCGCTGTGCCCCCGGCCAAGACTGCAATCATATGTTGTATGCAGGGCTTGTTATGCTATGCATATTCTTTTTCTTGGTTTTATTTTCGTCTCTTCTTGAGCGGCATTTACTCTCAGTCTTGAGTTCTCCCCATAATCGATTTCCTTGGTATTTCCACGAGAAAATACTCATCTCTTTGTTGCCTCTGAGCCTCTGTTTCGAGACGGCATCCACCTTGAAACACTAGGTGACAAGAGCAAGATAGTGGAGGACAACCGAAGAATGGCAAATGCAAAAAGGAAGACACCGACCAATATCCATCTAGAAAAGAGAAAGGTCCGAGGGAAACAACGAACAGCCCGCCCCAGGCTATCCCTTACGCTACTGCAGGTCAGGACGCCCATATGGGTCGGCGAATGCCCCTGTTGAAAAAGACTTTGTGTCTCTGTACCAGTAATACTTTGTCAGTCATGCATCGTACATCTGACAACAGCATTGTCGTTATCCATGCCAAAGTTAAAGAAAGAAGCTGTACCGAGTATGGATCGTCTTGATTTTCTCTTGAGTTTCTCTTGAGTTTCTTTACATTTTCGATTTTCGGCTGCTTGTAGCGGCGACTCCTTGCATAGGGGCTGAAGAGAACGGCTTCTAGATGCCGTGAGCCGTGATCTGGATTTGTCAGGATAACAAAGTACTCTAGTCAGTGTCAGTAGTGATAGCTTTGTCCTGGCCGTTGCAGCTACTTGTTTCGATCATCGGCCGTTTCGCCTGGCATCATTCTTACTACAGCTGCTATGCATGGGGCTTACAGGGCAGAAAGAGGCTGGCTGCGACACTCGCTATGCAACTCTGTAGCAACAATGAATAACACGTATTCGATGCTGACACTGCAGGATACAGTACTGTAACGCTATTTGAGACGGCCTGGGATCATGTCGTCAGACCGTCACCGTCAGGCTCAGAACCAAGGATATGACCTGCGTCCTACAATGTACATCGTACACAGAACTCGTCTTGGTGGCGAGAACAGGGGTCGGGCCACGAAAGCCAAAAGACAAGACGATAAAAAACCCACAGAATACAAAGACAAAAGGACGAGAATTACAAAAAGAAAAGACGCGGCGTGGCAGACAGCTCGTAACCACATTGAGCAAAGCCCAAGGGCACTTTAATATATATTTTGCGCCAGTGCCCAAAGAAGCAAAGATGATCGGCAGTGACGAGAAAAATGAGAAATAGCAAAAGCTGAACGATTGATATTCGTTCATTGATAATAACCGTTGATGATGAGAGGTTGTCAATGTGTTGTTAATTAGGTAATCGCGATTTTGGTGTTTGTAGAATTGCAAAAACGTGCAAGGAGCGATGCAGAAATGTCACGAAAAAGGAAGGAACGTGTCGCGACACATGCGTCTCTTCTGGCCGTTTCGCGTACTGAGTACAGGGAAAGACAGGACCAGGGCACAGAATACAACATACAACGGTACGAGTATACTTCAATACGGGGCACGGAGTAATAATGCTGTAAATATAGTGGACGGCCAGCTTTAAGCCCCTGGTCGTCACGTTTGGACCACCAGCTAGGTAAAACAAACTAGTGGAATAGTGGAAAGAGGGAAGGAACATGGAGACCTGTACATCGCACAGCCAAAAATAAACAAAGAAAAGAGAAAAGAGTAATGATGTGAACAGAAGGAGCAACTGGCAGTCAATCAGTTCGAGAATTAAAGAAATTTGTATATGGAAAACGGAAAGAAGCAGGTCGTTGCTGCCGTTCTTGTTGGCAGACTCGACCGCGCTCCTTCCCCTTCTCAAATTCCCGGCTTGCATACAATAGTACGACTTCTCACCAGCGTACGAGACGACTCAACACCCTACAAATCTCCAGCATCCAATCACACTCCTTCTCTGCGTCGTGCTGTAACTCACTAGTGTGGCAAACACAAAGATCAAGGGGTCATCGTAGCCTTTTATTTCTCTAGTTCTCTTCTTTCTTACATCGGATCCACGACCATGTCGAATACGTCGTAGGCTGTCGTGGCTTGTACAAAGTAGACATCGTGAAAAGGAAGGAACGATGGGTCAGCTGCCTCTCTGGACGTGTTTCTGCATCGCTCTTTCCTTGACAGAACGAACGGTTGGCAAACACAATCTGGCAGGAACCATCAGATCTTTATTTCCTGTTATGCTTATCCGCTCTCTTTTTATTTCCTATTTCTCGTGTCCGGCCCCGCGCCGCACATTACGCATATATATGTGCAGCATACCACGCACGTTCTAGTTACACTTAAATGATTGAATCGTGAATGCTGCAGCATCTACAATATATATCACATCACGAGAAAAATAGAAGAAATTACCCACGGGATCCAATACTCAACATTCAACAATATCGACAGCTGAACAAGGAAACCGCGACCCTGATATTCCCCCGTACCTGCCTCGACAAATCCCAAATACGACAGCTACGGAGCACTCTGTAGATACAAGATACACACCCCCCCTGTCGTCCTGTCCCTCCCCCCTACCCCTTCTTTCCCTTTTTGACACGCCTACCACCACCAAACACCAGACCCCCCAGCCAAGATCTCACACACACTTCTGTATCACTGTCGCTCACACACGCCCAAGTCCCCTCCTTCCTCATAATTCATAACCACTCCCGGTCCCTTCTTTCCTTCTCAGTCGCTGCCTCTTGCCTTTTTCTGATTGCCCCTTCCTCTCCTTCCCGCGATCCTTTTGAGCTCCCTCTCCCTCTTTCCTCTTTCTTATTTTCCTTGTCCACACAGATCTCTTGATCTTTCTTCTCCTCTTCCAACCTCATCTCTTCTCCTCTCTCTTCGACATCTCCCAAACCTCATCGTCTCGTCGTTTGCTTGTTTGCGGTCGCTGCTCTCACTTTCTTTTTTTCTGCGCCTACTTCGACCCAGTCTCTCGCTACTACTGTAAGTATCCCTTTGATCCGCTTTCTGCCCTCGAATTGCTTCTTTTCGTGTCGGCGTCGCTCTGTGTCCGACTCGCAGTCTGCTGTCATTTCCTCTCTTCTTTTATTGTTTATTTGGTCTGCTCTCTGGCCTGCTTGCTCTACTCTACTTCTCTTCAACTGCCTCGCATTCTCGCTGCATTGCTCTGATTTTCCGCTCTCCGGTGCCCAACTAACACCACCCAGGCCATTTCAGCCATAATCAACAACATTCAAATCCAAACACATCCAAACACATTCAACTCTCGAAGCTTCTAATACACATTTCAAAATCATCATACACAGCAATTCCACCGCCTGTTTCGACGGCGACTTTTTGCACTTGCCGAGTCGCATCGTTGCCACATTGGTAATCAACCCTGAATACGACAGACGAACTTGTTTCGCATTCTGCAACCCTGTCGAATAGTAGCAAATAGCAAGCCGCTGCAAATCGCTGCACAACCCGTCTATTGCCCTTTGGCAGATAAAGCGGCCAAACCCCTAGTTCAAAGTTAAAGTCTAATCGCGGCTTTCTTCTTCCAACAGACTTTCATAGTTCAGCCGACTGTCCCTTTTTTCCCTATACCAGCCAAGTTGGGACATCGCTTTGGGTTTTCCCGTGCTTCGTTTCTTCCATTCTGGTTTCTTCGTGTCTTCGGTTCTACTAGCACTTCCAAGTTCCAACTTGCTCAGCATTAGCCGCCGTGTCCTCACCCGTCACCCGCCCTCCCAATCCAACGTCCCATCAGAATTGAGTCTCCTGGGCAATCGACAAAGCGATAAACAGGAAATTGGCAAACCAAAACGGCCTTTTTATTTGACTTGGATTTTGAATATCAAGTCATCGCCTCTCGCTCTCACTTTGAAATAATCGGAAATATAATTCAAACAAGCCACCTTGTTTGCTGAACCGACCCGGCCACCGCACTACTGCACCACCAAATAAGGCGTCTCCACGATTAAGTAGCCCATCCCTTGGAGCTCAACACGATTTCGGTGGAGCCCTTCTTTTCGCGCGTCCATTCCAAGCGACTCGCCTTTTCTCGGTTGTCTCCTTTTTTGCAGCTTTGCAATCGTCTCGTCTACTCTTCCTGCTCTCACGATGAGTACCGCCATTACCATGGCTCCGTCCCCGGCACCACATGACAGACCGTCTTTCGGCAACAACTCTTCCAACAGCGGCGCCAAATCCTCGTCCAACACGACCGCCTCCACTGCGGAATTGTCGGCTGCAGCGGCAGCCGTCGCTGCTGTGTCCGCATCTTCTCCGACTGCCCATCGCACCACATCTGGCTCCTCTGCACACCGGGGAAGCCGCAGCCCGCGCGGTGGTGCACAGTCCTCAGCAGCAAAGTCTTCTCCTCCCAGCATGTAAGTATTTTTTGCCCTCTCTCTTTGATTCGATTTTGTGAACCACTGCTAATATTTCAGATCACGCAATGCTGCTCCTCCCAAGATTGTCGTCAAGAAGGAGCCTGGCTCCCCAGAGCCCACCCCTCGCCACCGCCCAAGAAAGCTCGATCTTTCAAAGGGCGGCGCATCGGGCTCTGGCGCCCCTGGTACCGGCCGTCCCATGACCGCAAGAGACGGCCTGGGTATTCAGGAGGTCGGCCTTGCCTGCCTGTCTCCCGGTTTCGTCACACATGACCCTGCTATGAAGGAGCAGCTACAGCGCAGTATGTCTGTCCGCGAGCAACAGAGACACATAATCGAGGCCCGCCTGCAGCAGCAGTCTGCCAAGGGCGATGGCGAGACGCCTAGCAAGGAGAGAAGCAACTTTGATAACTTTGCCGCGAAAACTCCTGGCATGTCCCGTCGCAACAAGGCTCCCCCAGGCCTATCTATCGTCGCGCCTTCCCACGAAACTTTTGCTACTGAGCGTGTCATCCAGTCAGCTCCTCTCGGCCAGACATTCACCGGCATGCACAACCCGCACCCTCTGACCCGCCACATTCAGAACCAGCCTTCCAAGCTGTCCAACACATCGCACATCCACCACATCCCCGCCAACCAGACCAGCAACCGCCTGCCACCAATTGCAGATGTGTTCGGCCAGGGTCTCTCCGGCCACCCCGAGTCTAGCGGCCATGCTCTTTACGTTCAGCAGAGCAATGCTCGTGGTCCTCTGACATCGCCCGGCCACCCTCCATCGCAGATGACACACCCCCCGCCCCCACCACCGCCTCAGCAGTCGCAGGGTCCCCTTTCTGCTCGGCCACGGGAATACCGCTCTGCGGAGGAGGCACAAGCTGAATTAGCAGGCGGCCGGCCCGAACTGCTTCCCAAGCTTGTGCACTACGGCGGCCACCAGCCGCCAACACCGCCGTCGCCGCAGCCTGGTTACCCTTCGAGACACCAGGAGGGCGGCCGTAGCAACAGCAGAAGACGCAACCGTGCCGAGTACGAGGAGGGTGGCAGCCCGCCGCTCGGCCCTGGTCGCCCCGCGCAGCGCCGCGGACCCTTTGGCGAAGGCCGCGACAGCCCCGAGACGCAGCGGGCCAAGCGTGACGAGTTCCTCAAGCTGTGCGAACGCGCCTGGGACTTGTTCCATTCATAGGCCTCTAATATGCTAATTATATTATGCCTGCTCCTGTGGGCAATGTGTGCTTCAATACCCCATTCCAGCGTGTTGCATTGTTGCGACGATCAGCGTTTGTAATATTTACCTGTTTGCGCTCTCGGGTGCTTACGTATTTCCGTCATGTTTGCTCTTTCACCTGCGTTTATCTTCATTTCAAGTGTGCACCGCGAGTGTACAGCCTGTATTTACTAGATCCCTTTTCCCCACTTATGTTTGTCCGTTATGTTTGTTGTGTATGCATTGACGTGCTTTGTATTGTCTATTGTTTGATTGTTATTTATGCTGTTTTCTGTCTTTGATTTCCGTGTTATTCGTTTGGCTCGGCTGGCTTTGGATAGGAGGAACAACTAATGTCTCGTGTATGTCAAAAGGCCAAATGTCGTCGTCACTTGTCTGCGCACGAGGACGGGGGCGTGAGTGGCATGTTATAGTTATCCCTTTGGTTCAGTTTACGGTATGCCTATTCGGCTTTGGAATAAGAGATGATTTGTTGTTATATTGTGCATAATCGTGAATGTGTTTTTGTTTCATCCGATGTTAAAATGTGATACTTGATTCTACACAAACATTTGGCATCTCCACCTCGCACCAGGTGGCGAGCACGTGGCAGGTCGGAGTGGGCTGCCACCTCGACTTTGGATATAGTGCTCTCCTGCAGCATGCAGCTCAAGGTAGGGCGTGTATCCGTCCACGTGGTAGATATCTTTGTTCTGCACATGCAATTACACTCTGACACTAAACAAGCATCAACCAAAGAAAGGGAGTCCAGGCTTTATTGAGAGAAATAGTCGGTAGTGCGAGAGCACAGCAGACATGCAGACAAAAGAGCTAGCTAAAGTAATATATGAATCCCTCCAGACCGGGCTACATCAGGTATGTAAGAAGTATATGGGGGAGTGTGATAATGACATGCAGAGGGGGAAACGAGTACGAAAAGGCAGTGAAAAGCAAAGTGATATCATTCGGAAATAAAAGTGGCCACCAAACAGAACGCCTGTGCTTGCAAGAGAGCCAGAAATGATGAGGAAATGACGACATCCATCCAAAAATGCAAAAGTTCAAAAATTAAAGATAGTTAGAGGCAAAGAGAGGGTGCGTGAAGAGAAGCTGAAAAGCATGATGGGTCGCGAGTGATGAAGCCGGTGAGGTCGTAAGTCGAAGACAACCAGCATTCGGGTAGGGTGCTAAAGTGCAGAGACAGAGGCCAATTCAGAACACGCAACGAGTAGGCAGCATAATTTTGTTTTAAACAAAGTGCCCACAAGGGTTGCACGAAATAGAATTCATAAGACATGACCTCCAGCAGTAGAAGCAACGAAGAAGCAAGAGGAAGCAATGGTGCAAGAAAAAGAGAAAAGAAGAATGCAAGAGCAATAAAAGAATATAGACAAAACGAGAGCAGTACAAATATCAGAGTAAATGTACTCTCAGGATATCATTTTTGCACCCCGGCTTGGTGTTATAAACCCTCCTCGCCGGCTTTGCACAGCTTTATCTCACGGCCCCACTCCGACTTCAGCACCTGCGATGCCGTGATACGACGGGATGGGGTGGGATCGAGAATGGAGTAGATCACATTCCGGCAGCGGGCCTGTTTTGTTAGTATGAGTCCAGTTTGCGACGGCATAGCAGGGCCAAAATCACTTACCCGATGAAGAGACTCAATCGGTCCGTAGCCCTCCTCGTCGCGGCGGCCATCGAGGTAACGGCCGTAGAACTCGTCCTCGTCCTTCTTGGCGACGCGCCACAGGTGACGACCGGTGCGCATGGCCATGTAAATGACACCGCACGCCCACACATCGACGGCGCGAGCGTCAAACTCCTTGTTCACATACTCTTCGGGGGCGATGTAAGGAGCAGAGCCACACAGGCCGGAAACCATGTGCGCGTCACTCTCCCACGCCATACGAAAACATTCGCCGTTGCCGAAGTCGGTAATCTTGATAGCACCGTGGGTTGTGAGGAGCAGGTTTTCCGGCTTCAGGTCACGGTGGGCCACGCCCATCTCGTGCATGTACTCAACACCACGCATCATCTGCTTGAAGAAGCAGTCGGCCTCCTGCACCTCGAGCTTACCCGCTGCCAAGACCAGTGTGTACAGGTCACCGCCAGCACAGAACTCCATGACCTCGCAGTAGTCACCCTTGGCGTCCTTGAGCAGGTCGAGCGTGTGGATGACGTTGGGGTGGCGGAGACTAGACGAAATGCAGAATTCTGCAGTAAGGCGTTTGCTATACTTCTTTTCGTTCTCCTCGGGCCGGCGGCGGAACTCCTTGACGGCGTAAAGCTTTTCGCCCATACCGTCGCCAAGCTTCTTGTGCGAGATGCGAACGATACCAAAAGCGCCACGGCCGACAATCTCCTGGCATTTGCCATACTTTTCTGCAAGCGTAGAGGCAGCAGGTGCAGCAACAGCGCCGGGCTTCTTCTCGGCCGCCTTCTTTTCGCCACCAGCAGTGTCCTTTTCTTGCTTCAGATTGTCGACCCAGTTCGACACCAGAGACAGGTCACTCTCGGGAGTGTCGGGCTTCTTGCCCAGGATGAGTCCGCGGAACATATCCATAAGCTTTTCTTGGCGACGACTCGACTTGAGGTGGTGCTCGTGGCCACCATGGTAGTTTGGGTCGACAACATACCGCTGGAAGGGCACCGAGTTGTTTGTGGATTTGGAAACTTTCGCCGGTGTGGGAATAATCGGCTTCTCATGGGTCTTCTCGGTGGCAGAGCCCTTGCGCGATGGGGCCTGTGAGCGCATGGCAGGAGAAGCGGCACCGCTATTGGGGGCACTCGAGGGAGGTGCAGAGCCGTTTGAGCTAGTAGTAGCAAAGTTCTGGCCGTCTTTAACGAGCTGCTGAAGGGCGTGCTGCTGAAGAGCTTGTTGCTGCTGCTGCTGCTGCTGCTGTTGTGTGGCATGGGTGGGCGAGCTGGCCTGCTGCGACGGTTGTAATGACATTGGTTGTGATTTTTTGCTAGTGTCCTTGCCGTTGGCCAGGCTGGCGAGATTGGTAGACGAGTCGTGGCTTGACGGTGACGAGCGCTGGGAGAACATGCGGGTGATACGGTCTTTGACCGAGGCCTTTTCTGTGAGTTTTGAGTCTGAGGGGATGGGCTGGCCGTTCTGAGGAGAAATGCGAGGAGATTTGCTTGGGGCGAGTTCCATGGATCTCACAGACGAAGCGTGCGAACGCTCCGAGGGCGCAGGGCCCTTTGTTTCTGGGGGGTTGCTCGCCATGACGTCCGATGCCGAATGACACAACGGGCCAAGGGGCTATGATTGGATATATGGCGAGAGGATGATGCGACAGGGCACACACAACCCGGGTGTGATGGGAATAACCGACGATTGAGTAGGCTCAATAGAGGAAGGTATATGTAGATGAGGAGAGAATATGAGAATGAGGGGTGTGAAATCCAAGAGTAAACACCAGAGACGCAAGAGAGCGACTTTTGAAAAGATGAAAAGCGATGATGGGTAGCGAGATAGATGGGTCGGGGTGGTGGATCGCAATGCGAGTGTAAGTACAGTGCTGTGCAGGTGGGCGACGTTCAGACGGTTTTGTACTTTAGTATTAGGTCTACCAAGTACAGCGGGTTGTCGGCTGTTGGCGCAGGGTTGTGCGAAGGCGAATTTGAATCTGAATTGAGAATTCGGTTCTCTAAGCTGTGGCCTGGCGAGAATGATTTTGCCTGCAGTGTTGCTGTTTCGAGATGACGACAGTTGTGGAAGAGGATGTGTTTGGCTGTCGAGGAAGAGTGAATAGGACGGGAATCGAACGAAAATCGAAAATCGAAAATCAAGATGGCGAGCGAAAAAGAAGAGGCGCGTGGACTCTTAATATTTGCGAAATGCGAAAGTGCGGAAATGCGAAATTGGCAGGTCGTGTGCCCAGAGGATTTGCGTGTGTAATTGAGTGGTCGCTTGTACTTGTACCTAGGGATTGCTAAGGCGCAAGGACAAAGGTGAAAGGTTTGTAATTTTTACCTCGAATTTTTGGATTTTTGGGATGGGTTTTTTGGACTTTGGGGTGGTTTGAACCGGGTCGAGTTGTTTTTGGGTGAGAATTTGAGAAATTCGGTTCTGAGGGGGGGCGGGACCACTGTAGTCTGTAGTCTGTAGCTTGAGAAAAAGGGAAAAAGGAAAAGGGTAAAGAGGGAGAGGAGAGACTGGAGACTGAAGGAGACTGAAGGGCGAGAGTCGCGGCAAGTTGCGGGAGCCACTGAAGCTAGAAGCTGCCGATGAGAAGCGAAGACAGAGTGCGCTAGGGGAAAAGCAGGAGCCAAAATCAAGATATGTGTTTTCAGAGAGGTGAGGGGTATGTAACAAAGACGGGCGTTATAGTGTTGTGGTGCACTAGAATCAAAGTAGAGGGAGGTTGAGAGGGCGAAGAGGAGTGCATGTGCAGATGCAAGCGCAAGAGAAATTGAAAAAGGCGAGTGAGTAGTCGGTAGAGCAGAGGAGAGAGAGGACTGAGTAGTAGACAGATAAAGAGGACGATCTTTAGAGGCCGGCAGCCTGTAAGAGGAAACGGGGTTGAAAGTAGATGGACATTGTGATTCTGTAGTCTGGTATTTGGTGTTGATGAGGGCTGTGCACAACTACAAAGAACAGCTAACTGACGGGGCTGTAGCGACGGATTGGTGAGAGAATTGTAAAGAATAGTGGACAGGCAAAGTGCAATGACGGCTGACAAAGACGCAACAACAGTAGAAGGCGCAACGGCGCTTGGCGCCGGGGCACTGCTAACGCTCAAAAGGACCGGCTTTGTCAGCAGAATGCCAACAGCCACAGCTAGTCAGGAGTGCCAGGAGCTTCCCAAAGCCAGGTGAGGGAGCCGACGATTGCGGTCCGTTTCAGCAGGTCACAGACAAATGTAGCAAGCGTAGTGTGCGGACTGCACAGAATAGTAGCAGTGCATGCAGCGGCGCAGACTGAAAGGTGTGGGAGGCACGGAAATGGAGGAAGTGGTGAGATGCCGAGCTGGGACGGGGAAATGGAGAAACGGCGGGATGTTGATGTTGATGATGATGAGAATGAGAATGAGAATGGAGAGAAGAGGAAGCGAAAAAGAAAGGGGAGATGAGAAAGGGGAGATGAGAAAGAAGAGAGGATATAGAAATGCCGAAATGGGAAGGCACTGGAAAGACGGCAATATCTCATGACATCTTACGATGGTCTGGCAGGCGAGGAAGGAACGACGGGCAGCCACAAGGCAGGAGGGATGGGTGTGCAGACACAATGGGAAAGCGCAACCAGCCAGCGAAGAAGCAAAGGAAGGAGCAAAGCATGTGCTGACGACTTACATATCAAATGCTTGCAGTTGCGGTTGCAGTCGCAGGCAGTATCAGACGATACGAGGTACAGCAGCAGGACGGCACCCGGCTGTTGTGGTTGAGATATGTTGTGTTGTGGTGAGATGCCGAGCAGAGCTGAATGAGTGATTATAGTACAAGATGCAGGATCGTTGGCATCCATCTCACCGCCAGCTGGACAAGAGACTGACAAGGGTATCGAATACAGGCTACAGCAAAGTGCAAGAGCGAACGAGAACAGGGTCAAAGAGCAAGATCAAAGAGCAAGATGGGAGACCAAGATGGAAGGAGCCGGGCAGTCGAGCCTTCCCAAAGCAGCCTTTACTCAACCGTGTAAGCAGGAGACAGCAGCAGACAAAGACGAGACGGCCAAGGGAAGGCTGAGAGCATTCAGACGACTTGATTACAGTATGTGGAATGACTATGATGACTATGAATGACTATGAATGACTATGAATGACTAGAATGACTAGAATGACGATGCGGAAATACCTCAGAGTAGACACGCCTTTGGCAACACAGATGGGTATCGTGGAAGCACTGTCAACAAGACCAAAGAGGAAAGAGCGTAAATAGTATTTAATAATTGGATAAGTAAATTCAAAGCGAGAAGGAGCGCTGCAGTGCGGCAGAACATGCAATCGGCAAAGGAATCTGCATGTCTCTCTTCTTGCAGTGGTGCAGAGAATATTTAATAGTCTGCTTACCGTCTCAGATACGTAAAATTCACGTAACGGTTCAAGGTGCAAAGTGCAAGGTGCAAAGTGCAAATCGCGGCTACACGCGCTTTTGCCCATTTTTATCAATTCTTCGAAATGGGAATTGCTTAGTTTTCAGTACTGCATGCATTTTTGCCAATTTACTCCTAGCTCGGATGGAATATTCCAGTCTGCTTCTGCTCGAGCCAAATGCAGTTGCGATGATTGTGTAAGCGTCTCTTTTGGTGCTCTATTCTGTACTGACCATCAAGGGAAGGTATGTAGCAACGGCTGTTCTTTCCTACTCGAATAAACCAATTAAAATTGTCACCACATTAATATATTCATAATCATTTGCAAGACGTTGATGATAAATCCGTTGCCAAGCACGGGCACAGCCTGCACGACCACTGCCAAAAAGACAATAGCGCCAGCCTCGGAAGTGAAGAGGAATGAGAGCATTACATACTGGGTATAAAGTGTTTGGTAGGAAGTTGCTTGCGACTATTAGTAAGCCGGCCATGTTTATGTAGGCAACGAGACAGCAGAAAATTAATACAAAAAAGGAAAGAAAAAAAAAGAAGAAAAAAGGAAAGAACGGATAGCGGCAAAAGGCCAAGCTTTGACAAGGCAGAGCAGAGGCCACTGGCCGTGGCAGTACGGGTCTACAAGTCTTGTTTCCTGATGCCAAGCACGCTTGACTAGGAAAGAACGACGGTAAAAACGTAGAGTATGGGATAGAGCAGAGAACCTCTTGTGTCTGCCTTTTGTCTGTTTTCTGTCTCTGTCGCACTTTCCATATTCGTATCTGGTCATTCCACAAGTATCCTATTGGACAGACAGACTCTACTGAGGGCTGTTCTCTGATAGACTGATAGAGAGGGCTATTCTACGCTGGAAGAGGCTTGGCTTGGCTTTCACGGGTGGCATATTGCCATATATTGAGAATAACGTATGGGGAACTTTGCGGGGAACGGATGAGTGTCGAGTGAATAGTCGAAATCAAGATGCTTTCTCGGGAAATATTTTAAATAAAACAAATAATTGCATTCTTCTTGGGTGAACATTCTCTTCAACAAGCCGGATCAAAACGCATAACCTAATTTCAAAGCAAGAGACTCTTAACCAGCTTATCAAAGAAAAAACAAAAACAAACAGACGTGTCGATTCTGACAGAACCAATACGCCCAGGACACGCGGGAAGAGAGTCGCAGTAGCAACGAGACGGCAGAGAGCAAGAATAGGACCGGCATGGTAGGCAAATAGACATTTACACACACCAGACATACACAAGACACGCGGGCAAGCCCGGCGGTCGAGCTCCTGTCAGCAGCTGCACTGCACACTGCACTGCACCTACAAAGTATATGCATGCTGCAGCTACTCTGTCTGCAGCTTGTGTGGATCAATGTACTTGTTGTCCGTTGTTCTCCCCGGTGGCCTCCTTGTCGTTAGGGTCTTGGAGAGTCTAAGACGATGGGATTTGATATTTTCTACTGAATTGTTCTCTACATTGTACAATGCAGTATCTCTTGGGTCCGTGCTCAAGACAGCCATCCAAGTCCATCGTCTTTCACAGCGAATGTCCATGTACTGTCTGCCGACCTCTATGAGGCATTTTCAACTGTCAGAAGCAGACAGACAACACGTTCAACAGATAGAACACCACAGAGTGGCAGCAGACAGGCCAGGACGGTAGATTGAAGACAGCAGACGTGCCACTGCTTGCAAGCGCAATCAAACCCAGGTCATAGCAATGCGAAGTCAGCTCTATTTTGTATTTGTATTTTGGTATCCGGACAAGGACTACAGTCGGACTCTCTTCTTTCTACTCTTTCTTCGAATCTAGAACGGTAGGTGACACCGCCTGTCTCGCTGCAAGCTACAGACACTGAGGTCTCATCTGTGTGCAGTGTCGCAGTCAGGTTGATGAGACCTCTGTCGAGCGGTCTAGATGGATTTTATTTTGCTTTGGGTTCAACTTTATTTGAATTGGCGTTGTCTCGGCCAAAGCAGCTATCGAACAACAAACATTGACAAATAATCAACAATGTCTGTACGACATGCGCTAGTCCCGGCATCGGCTGTGACCGCCCGGCTGGCCGTGCCGTTGTGTATATTTAGAATTGTTTGTATGATTGATTTTGAATTATTTGTTTAAAAATACCAATTATTAGCCATGTGCAGCTCAACAGTTTGCAATGTATTGCTTCGAAACACACCTTGGTAGGGCTGTTGAGAGATAAGAAATATTTCTTTAGATTGAACGGGATGCCAAGAGCCGTGATCAGCAGCGGTGAGTTGTCAATTGGTTTATTATTTATTGATTATTGATTATTGATATTCAAAATAATATGCGTGCCTGGATATTAAATTAATAAGCACCAATTATGCACAAAAGAGTGAAAGCACATCCTTTAGAGAAAGAACGGTGAAGCATGTGCTGGCCTTTGAACCGAGAATTCCCCTTGCCTCTCATTGGGTTGTTTCTGGCAAACATCCTACCAGAGCTTGAGCTTTGCAACCAAACAGGAAGGAAGCGAGGGAGCTGTTGAAAAGGTAAAGAAGGAAGCTACGAAGTACAGCTACAGCTCGTGACCCTTGTATCTTGCCCCTGTTGCCCCTTTCCCGCCGTTGACGTCACTCCACCGTACCGTCTTTCTTGTGTTTGCACCTTTCTTCCTTCCCGCCTCCTGCCTCGCCTCTACATCATTTCTTACCGCCCCTCGTGCTCGAGACTTTGCAGCCGAGTGGCTCGTTCCTTTTCACATTGTACGCTCTCATTACAATAGTATTCGCGCCGATACCTACAAGCACGACATCTAGCGGTGAATCACGGGCATCAACTTTGCAACATTTAATTCTCAAATTACCAAGAGGGCAGTTTCAGCTGCCACCGGGACATCCTGCGATGCTCTGGCTCTCTGATTGCCCTGCAGATCTGCGCAAGACAAGTTTTTTGTTTTCTCAATCTCTGTACAATGTAGACATCGTTCTCTCGGAATCGGAATCGGAATCCTGGTGCTGTCATACCTGGTCAGTGGTCATCCTCGGCACGGCATGTGCATGCATTGGGTATCTCTTGGTCTTGGTGGTGCTGATAACTGGCAAGTGCGGTTGCTTTGCACAGCCTTTACCCTGTCATTTCTCAGCTTGCAACGGCATCAAACGCTCGACAAAGACTCCCGCTGTATCCTCGGGCATTGGGCATCGGGAGTTTGTTCCTTGTTTTTGTTCCTTGTTTTGTTGTAGCTTGTTGTCGTGCCGCCAATGTCGTTCAGATGCCAGTCACCCATCGTCTTTTGCTGGCTCTTGATCTTGACATCTTGAACATTTATCTTGGAATTTGAGCTTGATACGATCTCGACATCTTGACATTGACATCAGCTGTCTCACTGCCTTTGGCTCTGTGTATTTGTTAAAGATGCTGTCAAAACAGGATCGCAGCGATCGGCAGTATGCTCTTATGACGAAATGCTAACGACGACTGCATTCCAATCACCGACTCGTTCTCTTCAAACAACCAGGCCAATATGTAATCATATTGCTCGCAACCCCATGCTCACTTTTGCCGTACACAAGCCAGTCAGAATATTCTCGTACATGCACAGTCGTCGTCCCATTCCCATAGTATTTCCTATCTTGGCTCTTGGCTCTTGGCTCTTGGCTCTTGGCCGTCATGTACAATGGTCAGTAGAAGTGCCAGGATCAATATAATGTAAAGTATATCCAAATAGTCAGATGAATCCAATGTCGACGCTGATACAAAGCAAAAGTAAAAAGTAAAAAGTGAAAAGTGAAAACAGATCGCAAACGACAACCCCAACGTCACGACTTGCTGTTCTCCATCGCCCGTGTCACAATACTCGCCATCGTAGATCCTGCTGCTGACGCCGACACTGGCGCCGACACTCCAAGCCTCTTGGCAGTCCTTTCCGCATAGCTGTTCATGTACATCTTGGACGGGTTGCTCTGGCTCTGGATCCGCTCTACCTCAAGATTGAACGCGCTGTGGTACACATCAAAGTCTGCATTCGTCGGCGACTCCGACACGATGCCGTCAGACGGCTGTTGGTCGTGAAAGTCAGTGCTGCCGCCCGTGCCGATGCCGATAACCAGCGGCGTCGGCCCGCTCGCTCCGCCCCCAACCCTGCTACTGTTCTTGCGACGCTCCTCCAGCAGCTGCTTGACTTGGTCCTCAATGGCGATTTCCGGCACTTTGGACAAACCAACCATGCTCGAGTGCCGGCTCGTCCGCAGCAGGCCCTTGAACTTGCCAATCGCCTTCATAACACATAGCAGATGACCCATGTTACGCGTAAATGCATGGTTCAGCTCCAGCGCGTTGGGCGGTTCAATCGGCTCCGCGCAGTTCTCTTCCGTGCTCAGCAGCGTGTCCGTGCCGTCCAGCGTCACCCACGGGTGCTCGCGGATGTCTGCAATCGCAATCCGCTTCGCCGGGTCTTTTTCCAGCAACTTGTGGACCAAGTCGGCAAATGTGGCCTGCTCATCGGCCGGCAGCTCAACGTCGTTGTTCTTGATCGCATCATAAATATCGAGACCGTCGGCGTAAAACGGCAGCTTGCCGTAGCGCAGGCAGTAGAGCGTGACACCCATGGCCCAAATGTCACACGGTGGGCCGGCAACGTCGCCATGGTTCTGCACGCACAGCTCGGGCGGCTGGAATGCCGGCGACCCGGCCGTCTTGTTCGTGCGCATCATTTCCGGCTTGTCAAATATCTCCGACACGCCAAAGTCGCCAATCTTGAGGATGTCGTCGGCCGTCACCAGCAGGTTTGCCGGCTTGATGTCCCGGTGCACAATGTGTTGTGCGTGCACTGCCTGTTAGCCAGAATCAAAACAAACAAAAGCAGAAAACTCACAGTACTCGATGCCGAGAATAAGGTCGCGGAAGAAGAGCCGGCATGTACTTGCATCGTACGGCGTGGCCGTCTTTTGCAAGTCCACATCCATAACGGCACCCTTTTTGCACATCTCCATCACCATGTACAGCGTGTCTTCCTCCGGGTCGTCGAGCACCTCAATCAGCTCCACGAGGTTGGGGTGGTTGAGCTTCTTCATCACTGCGATCTCTTCCCGGATGAAGTGAAGAGCATCCTTCTTCTCGGCCTGGTCCTCTCTCTCAAACCGCGATGCGACGGGAGCCACTCCAGGCCCCGGGAGCCGGGCCCGGAACGGTCCCTGTTTCATCAACAGCGTGCGGGCCCGCCTCCGCATCCGGTGTTTTGAAAACTGCTTGACAGCCTATACTGTTAGATGAGTTCTGCAGAGAAAGCCGTAAAATAACTTGCATATTCTTTGCCGTACTGGTCGGTAGCCAGGTTGACATCGCCAAACGAGCCGTGCCCAATGTTCTCCTTGATCGTGTACTGGTTGATCCGGCGGTGACTGCTGCCGTCGTCGTCGTTTTCGCCAACATCAGACACGGCATCCAGTGTTTCCTAGACGTTAGTGTTTCTTCATTTCCATGCCCAATCGTTAAAAACATACAATGATCATCCGCTGCTGCGACGGCGTGCGGCGGTGCTGTCGAGTCGGGCTTGGAAATGATGGCGACGAGGGAGCCGATCTGTCAGGTTCTCGAGTCAGTCTTTGTCCATGTTACCGAATCTGCATGGTACCAAGGCTCAGCCTTATTTCAAGTAGCCTCAGCCCTACCCGGCCTGCTGGATCGCTGCACAACCGATTGTGTCCCTTCTCCCAGCCCAGATCCCAGAACCAGATCCCCCCCAGTTTGCACTGCCACCCCGAGACCCGCAGAAAACGACAAAGCATGCAGGATTGGTTGCGCTTAACTCTTAAATCGACGCAGTGCTCCATTCTTCTCTTTTTATTTTATCTTGTTCCCGGCATCTCGTTACACTTTTGTGAACTCACAGGTGCTGAAAGGATGGAAACGGCTGGGGCCGGCCTGGGATGCCGAGAAAGTCCGATGTTAGAGGTGACGGCGTGGTGGGCGCCGACGTGAGCGCGGGGTCGTTGTCGTTGTCCGTGTCGTCGGCGGACACGCTTGGAAACAGCGGAAAGGCCTCACGGTCGTTATCATCCGGGCCCTGCGATGGGCTCTGCAGAGCAGGCTCGACTGGTGGTGAAGCCATGTCGTCAGGCTCGATGGCGGGGGAGGGGAGGGGGCGAGGAAGGAATGAACGAGCAGGAGGGGGAAGAGTCAGAAGAGAATGCCGAGAAAGCAAGTAATAAAATTGGCAGGAACTGAGAGTAAAGAAGGAAAGAATACACAACTTAAAGAAGGCGCGACCGAAATATAAAAAGAAATTAAGAATAAAGCTTAAAACGTTCTGGAACGAAAAGGAGGGACAGGGGAAGGAGCGAGGGGGCATGCAGCCTGGTAGGGCAGCTCAGCGGAGGGGTGTAATTCTGTGCTGTTGGGCGGAAGGCGGAAGGCGGAAGGCGCAAGCGGCGCGGCTGAGCTCCTTCTAGATTCGGCCTCGTCGTGAGGTTGTGAAAGCAGCAAGAGGCACAGCCTTCTTTGTCAGCATTTGACTGCAGGGAGAATCAAGTGATGTTGATCTTTGAAATCCGTTTGCTTTCATTATTGTTCTATGGCGGTAATGTTGACTCTTTCGCGATTGCAGGGTCTTATCCAAGTAAAGCAGCCGTGCTGGCGCATCTCTGGTCCAGACACAGAGGGTCGGGCAGCTAGTGAGAGCTCCAGTGGGAGCTCCAGCACTAATAAGAGATAAGATACGCCTGCCCGATCCAGAGATACAGTGTATAATACGCCATATATCACATAGCGCAGTGCAATGCAAAGGCTGGCTACAAGGCTGTCAAGTCCCAAGGTGGCAGCCTGTCGCCATATTACTTTCATTATCTTGAATAATAGTAGTGTCTTTCAAGCTCGTCACATTAATTGGCGCGTGTAAAACTTTGGCTTGTCCCTTGAAAACGTCGCTTAACCATTTTATGGTGCATCACTGTATCGTGTGCATTAAGTAATACACTTAACAGCATGGACCCACTTTAACAGCTCAGTGCTGTACAGCCTACAGTGGCGTCTCAACCTCACCTCTCATCTCATCCACGGCATCTCACTCTCATCTCATCTCATCGCACCTCCACAGCAGACGCCGCCTTGTCCGAGTATAGCGTGTAGCTACTATCACGGCGTCTACCCAGTCTCATAAAAGGGACACGGACATACACATCCACGCCAGCTCGTCGTCTACCCCTTTTCCTTTAATACAGCAGACGAGGCCAAGGGGGGCAAGACACACGACACTCCGGCCACCATGGTCGTCTACTCCTTTTTCATTTTCGACCGGCATAGTACGTCCCCAAGAAATCTGCTAATTTTTTTCTACAAAACTGGACAAGACTGACCGACAGCGGAATGCATCTACACCAAGCACTGGCTCGACACCGTGGCCGCGGCAGCCGCTGCCGCGGCCACTGCTGCTGGCGCCTTGCGCGTGCCCGTGGTGCCCATGCCGACGGCGACCAAGGACGACGCCAAGCTCATCTTTGGCACCGTGTTCTCGCTGCGCAACATTGTGCGCAAGCTGGGCGGCGACGACGACGCGTTTATCAGCTACCGCACGGGGCAGTACAAGCTGCACTACTACGAGACGCCGACGAACCTGCGGTTTGTGATGCTGACGGACAACAGCGTGCTGAGCATGCGCAACGTGCTGCACCAGATCTATATCAATTTGTGGGTGGAGTACGTCGTCAAGAACCCGCTGGCGCCGGTCGAGCACGCGGGCGGCGAAGGCGTGAAGAACGAGCTGTTTGAGCTGGGGCTGGACCAGTTTGTACGAGGGCTGCTGTGAGCTGTCGGCGTAGGCAGCACGGATGAGGGATGACATGTACATAATACTACGCACGAATACACCACGAACATCATGCAATCATTAAAAGGGGAAAAGAAAACAATGTATATGCTTTATAATATGGCTGCATAGTAATCAACCGCTCGAGATCGTAACAAACAAATACAAGTAGATAGTATGAGAAACAAGGAATCTACCATGACTCCGTCGACCGCTCCCATGCACTCTCCATCGCACTGTACGCCGGGTCGACAAGCACCAGCGACTCGTCCACGGCCGCCTCGTTGGCCGCTGCCGCTTCTGCTGCCGCTGCGGCTGCCGCCGCATCGGCCTGCGCCTGCACCTCTTCGGCCTGCGCCACCAGCTCGTCCTCGCGGATCTCGCTCTCCCAGTTGCTCGAGTACACGACGGCCGCAAACGCCTCGAGGTCGCGCACCGACTCCATCTCCTGCAGGTACTCGTTGGGCATGCCGCTGCCGATCACGTGTGCCTGGCGCGTCAGCACCGACAGGATCTTGGGCAGCTGCACGACCTTTTCGTGGCGCAGGCGGTTGAGCTCGAGGCTGCCCTCGCCGACGGACGGCGGCAGGTCAAAGGCGACGGGAGCGACCTTGCGCTCGAGCAGCGTGGCAAAGCCGGCGTCGAGCAGCAGCGAGAGCACGTGCGAGAAGGTCGGCGACTCGACGAGGTCGGCGGTCTCGTCCAGCATACGGCGCAGCGCGCCAGCGGCTGGGGGAGGCGTTGATGAGCCCGCCTTTTCAAAGGAAGCAGTGGCACTGTCGGCAAGAATGCCAGACTCGCGCAGCACGTACTGCTCGAGCTCGGGCGCGGGCATCACCAGCGGCAGCCAGCGCGACTGCGCGTTTGACGACGAAGACGAAGACGACGCAATGGGTCCGTGCTCAACATCCTGGCGCACCTGCCGCGTGAGCTCGGCAAAGTTGTCGAGCGAGATGAGGTCGCGCGGGCTCAGGTGGCCAAAGGCGGCACGCACGGCGGCCTCGACGCGCTGCGACAGGTCGGCCCAGCTGCGGTTGAGCAGCCACCAACTGAACGCGAGGTACTTGCGGTTGACCTCAAAGTCGGTGCTGTTGCTGGCGGCGTGCTCCTGCTGCAGCAGGGTCTCGTCATCGTTGTTCTCGAGGCTGATGGTGGCCTGCGCACTGCCGGTGGCGAGCGACACGACACTAGACAGGTAGCTGCGGCGGCCGAGGAGGTTGAGTTGGATGCGCGTCAGCATCACCAGGAGGCTGACGGTGTAGAGGAGGGTGTATGCGCGTGTAATGGCTGTTGGTTAGTCTCTTCATCTTCTCTATACGAAATTGAGCCAACTTACAGCTAATGGTTAGGTCGTCCCAGAGCTGGCGCTTGGTCTTGCGCTTTGGGGGGGTTGCCGGTGTGTCTTGAGCGGCGGGATTGCTGGTGGGTGCCGTCGGGTTCTGTGATGTCTGTGGTGGAAGCGCAACCTGGCTGGCGTGCACGCCGCTCTCGCTCTGCATGCTGATCATGCTACGGCCCTCATCCTCTGTCATCAGCGTATCGGCGATGCTGGGCGGGCTGCTGCGCGCGACGGCGGCCGCGGCCGGCGACTTCATGTGCTGGATCTGGTAGGTAATGGCTTCGGTGTTCATCGCCTCGAGAATGTTTGTCGTGACGGTCGGCAGCAGGGCGAGCACGGTAAAGGTGCAGTCCTCCTGGTTCTGTTCAAAGCGACGGCGAAGGCTGTCTGTTAGTTGCAGTCAAACAGAGGAACAAGGACAAAACCTACTTCTCCTTGGCGATGCGGTCGCTGCTCATGCGCTCGCGTGCATCATTGAGCTTGGCCAGCACATACTGCGTCGCGACATAACCGGCACCGATGACGCCGGCGCCGACCGCGAGAGGCGTGCGGTTGCGCCGGAACCATTGCCGCGTAGCAGCGAACATGGTGTTGTGTAGATGGTGTAGAGAGTCGGTGGTCGAGAGGAAAAGTCGATTGATAGGCGGCTTGCTGCGCGGGATGTTTAGTGCAGCTGAAGCCTGATAGACAGTCGGCAGACAGCAGAGACAATGACAATGGCAATCACCGATGTGGCTGTCACGAGCTCAAGTTGACGTTCCTGCTCGATTAGGCCAAGGGATGGACCTTTCGTTAGCTGCGGAGCATGCCTTGGTCGCGCCTGCCGTCTCGGCTACAAACGTACCCCAGCCCCCTATTACCCCAAACTTTCGAGATTAGTCACTTTGCACTCCCCTGTAAATACTACTAAAATCTGCTTTTTAGTGCAGTTTCGGCGCGTAACAGCTCTCCTCACAGCTTGCCTCGGCACGCGCGCGGTAGCTTCAGCTTCTCTTTGTTGGCACTTTACAGTGCATAGCACATGCGTTATTACATAATCATTTTCAATTAACTCTTATCATTCCTCACTAGCCACACGGATAAGACACGCTGAACGCGGAAGGCGGTCTCCTGTATCGCTTTGTTCAATTGCCCGTCAGCGCTATTAACCCCTCAATTAACCACAATGGCGACTACCAAATGGAGCACCTGGTAATCCAAACTCCGTCATCATCCCTTGGAGGCGATATCTTCGCTTTCTTTTCTCGCTTTCTGTAGTTATAGGCTGTTCTTCTACCACCCCGCGACTTTCTACTCTCAACGCCTACAGCTCAATCTACACATAATCGGCGCAATGGACCCGCGACCGCCAACCTTTGACTTTACCATTGAGGCCTTTGTCGATCCGCCGTCTGTCCGCGATGTCGTCAGAGGTGAGTCTCTTGAAGTTTTTAGTTTTTATATCTCCATCGCAGTGTCAGTCTTGCAGCAACTAACCTTCACCTCCAGGCATCCTCCATACAATCTTCTTCCACCGCTTCTTCCCGTCCGTCCTGCCCCGCACCCGCGACGTCCTCGACCTCACGCTGCCCTACATCGACGATGCCGAGCTCGAGACCCTAATCGACCAGCGCACTGCCATGCTCGTGCGCCAACTGGAGGAGGAGAAGTCGGCTTTGAATAGCGGCATGGGCGGCAACGGCAACAGCCGCGGCGGCCGCGGCCAGATCTCTATCGAGTTCTTTGAGAAGCGACGCAAGAAGGCGTGGTACGTCATGCGCGGCGGCGAGGAGGAGGTGTGCTGGGAGAGCTGGACCGTCAAGGTGACTGTGGCGGAGCCACGAACCGAGTCTGAGCGCGCCAAGGTCCGCCAGGCTATGGAGTCGACACTGCTCGCTGCCGTCATGAAGATTGTCACCTCGGTCAACACGCACAAGGACCACATCCCACCGATCACGACGTCCGAATCGAACCCGTTCCCGTACCAGATCAACGTCAACCCAAAAGAGGCCGGCTGGGCCACGCGCATGGGCATCTACTAGGCGCAAGCGGCCGGGTGCGGACAGGTCTGGGGGCGAGTCTTGTTTCGGGTCGTGACTTGCTGCTGGGACGACGACACTGCATTCATGCTCATTTGTATGAGTTTCGCCATCTTCTTCGTCACCACAACACTCATCATTCTCTTCTTTGTTGCTTACATGTTTGGCCATCGTTTTGGCTTTTAGTTTTAGTTATAGATACCTCTGGCGTTTGGGTCCTCAGTTAGGGACAGGGCAGATTCCATTATTTCTGCTTATCTGGTTGGCGTTTGTTCCTTTTCCTTGTTTCATTTGTTTCGGGATCTATTATTCATTAAACATTATGGCCTCTCCCCGGCCGGCGTTATGGTTGTAGTCAGAACAGGCTTGTAAACAGCATCATTAGACATTAAGAATCGAACATATCACACATGTATATATGTGCATAGGAAACATAAATCACAGGCACCGTCTCTGGAGCAAATCATCAGGCAAGCAATGAACAATCCCGTAGTATTAAAAAGCAATCACAAGCACCGACAGTAAGAACACGCATCAAGCAGAGTAACAGAATAACAGGAATCATATTGAAAAGCCATTGTGTTGGCGCCAGCATCAGGTGCAGTCATATATCTGGGTCGTAGTCGCCCATAAAACCCAAGATGGTACCCATTCGCGTCCTAGCCATAAAGGCCCCAGTCAACTCCTAGCAGTAAAGCAAAGCAAATAAAGTAAAGCAAATAAAGTAGAGCAAAGACAAGGCAAAGAATAGCAGTAAAATCAAAAGGCCGCACTAAAAGCATGACCAAGCAACAGCAAAGAGATAAAGAGTTGACAAAAAGAGGTGACAAAAGAATGGCAGTCGTCGTCTGGTCCAATAGTGATAGTGTCCAGGCCCAATAGAGATATCAACAAATCAATACCAAAGGCGTCGAGTTGCAACAAAATAAAAATATAAAAGGGGATAGCAACGCCAGTAGAGCATTGGAACGCATAACAAAGGAAAGGCATCTCAAGGAGAGCAAACAAAAAACTGAAGATAGGAAAAGAGAAAAGAAAAGACTGCCCAAAACCCCGAACCGTGACATGCTTGCTACTTAGCCGCTATTTTTCTTCGGAGGCATCATAAATCATTGCAAAAGGGAAGGAAAAAGAAAAGGAAAAGGCAAAGAGATAGAAGCAAATAACAAAATAGTAGACGACATAAAGACGAGATCGTAAACGGCTAGTCAAATAGCTGCTTCAACCGCCAAAACAGGAGGGGAATATTAGGAAATTAATCTGAAAAGGCAAAAAGACAAGATAGGAAATGTGCGTAAGGTGTGGTATGTGTGGGTGGGTGTGTTCCGTGGAATAAAGGCGTCACTTTCCGCGGTGGCTGCTCTAGAACGCCGACGTAAAGCTGCGGCCTAGAGCGGGCTTCTGCTGGCCACGGGCGCGGCCCTGCTGTGCCTGTGACTGCTGCTGGAAAGGCATCAGACGCGGCTGGGGAGGAGCGGTAAACAGCTGCTGCTGGGGCTGCGTGTTGGACCCGATCTTCTCAAAGCCCTGCAGAATGTCAAGACCGCCAAAGTCGTTGTCTTCCTGGAAGAAGTCGGGTGTGCAGAAGTCGTCCAGAGGCACCCACGAGTTCTCGTCGCCAAGTCCGGCAGCAGTCGACAGGTTCTCAACATCAGCAGAAGCAACGCGGGGCTGCTTGCTTGGCGACCGCATGTCAAAGAACTTGCTGGGCGACGACGGCAGGCCGTCAAAGAACTTGCTGGGTGTGTCAAAGGCCGGGCCAGGCGACTGGTTGGGTACCTTGAGGAACGGCGCCGATGTGACATTGCGTCTCGTCGTCGAGTTGGTCACCTCAGACAGGGCACTAGCAGAGTACGACCGGTCCAAGCGCAGCCGCTTGCTTGACGGTGCCTTGATCGGTGAGCCGTTGTGCACAGCGGGGAGCAGGTTGGGGAAGGAGTCGTCCTGGAAGATCTCAAATGCGCTGCCCAGGTTGCCCGACTCGATGGAGAAGTCAGTCTCCTCGGTAAAGTTGTACAGCGACTCGTCAAAGGCAGTCGCGCCCAGAGGGCTGCCCCAAGGTGCCTCGTCGGATGCGTTGGCCATCCGTCTGAGGGGCGAGGCCAGCATGTTGTCAACACGGTCGCGGTGCATGCGCAGGTTGGTGCCAGGAGACACTGATGGCGGCGGCTTCATGGGTGCCTTGAGCTTGACGGCGGGCGTCAGAGGCGGCGGCATGCGGCTCGAGGCGCTGTCGTGGCGCAGAGGCGACGACGAAGCGGGGTTGTAGCCGTTCCGTGACCGGCCCTTGGTAGGGCTGTCGTATGATGAAGCACGCAGGCGGGCAATCTCCTCCTCGGCGCGGCCACGCTTAATTCTAGACCGGTCACCTGTTTCGGGATGATGCCGAATGTTTTGTGTAGAGCGGAGAGCCGACGACTCCAGGGACGAGATATATCCACTGTCGTCCATCGAAGCTGCCTTTCTCTTACGGGACCGCAGCACCGAGGATGCCAGGAGAAGTCTTGGGACAGGCGGTGGTGTGCCGCTCTGGTCCTCAATGTGTCTGGTGATAGGGGGCGACGAGTGCAGCGCTGTTGCAGGGTTAGGCGAGAATGACGAGTCCAGGGCAGAGTCGATATCGGCATTGTTGCCGTGGCGGCTCTTTTCCTCGTCGGCGCCGTTTTGCTCATCTGGGCCAGCCGAGTCAGACACAATGATAGTAGCATCCGATGAAAGCTCAGGTTGTCTGGTCGAGTGTGCGGCAGCAGTAAGAGCAGTCGACGATGGCTCAGCCATGCTGCTGGGCATGGGCAGCTGGGGCAGAACCGGCTCCTGGAAAGACGAGGGCATCGCGGGCAGCGACGGCTCCAGCACAGAAGACATAACGTGCAGGGTGTCGCCCGGGCCAGACGGCTTGCGAATGACCTTGTCCTTCATAAACAGGTACTCCATGCCGGTCTCGATGGCCCAGTAGTTGCCCTTGCCGGGGTCTTCCTTGGGGCGCTCCTGCTTGACAAAGGCCTTGTTGAGACTGAGGTTGTGGCGAATGCTGTTCTGCCAGCCGGCATCCTGGGGGTTGTAGAACGAGTATGTGTCTGAGATCCACTTGTAGATTTGCGACAGAGTAAGTTTGCGAGCAGACGAGCGAAGGATGGCCATGCCGATGAGCATGGCGTAACTGTGGCCGGGCTTCTGGCCGTCGTCGGCAATGGGCGGGAATGAGTCGTGTGCTGGCAGGGGGCCCTCGTCAATGCGGGCACGCTTGATAGGGCGTCCATCTCTGATCGGTGCCGGTTCGAGGAGGCGTTTGCCGGGAGCCTTTTGATAGTAGTTCTCGATCGACAGGTTGAGTCCGGGCGGGGCGGGAAAGATGACTGGGTGGCTGTTCTCCTTGCCCATCAAGGATGACATGGCGCCAATGTCCATAGGCGGCTTCTGGGCGACGGTCTGGAAGCGCGACATCATGGGCTGCTTCTTCTGGATCGAATCTGTTGGCTTGTTGTTCTCCATTGGCGGGTTGAAGTGGATGGCGTTGAGCTTGCTGTGCTGGGAGGCCTTGAGGGGGCTCAAGGGAGGCGCCGAAGACATGGAGGCGTTCATTTTCGAGGGCGAAGGCCGCATGCCCGACTGCATTGGCGGGTTCATGACGATGTTTCCGTTGCTCTGGGCGAGAGCACCGGTCTGGTTATTGTGGCTGCCCATGGCAGAGGTATTGGCCATAAGGCGGCGCTGGGGTGGTTTTGATACAGACGGCATCGGGGCGTGGCTGATCATTGGTGTGGGCTGGTTAAAGAAGGCGTCCTGGAAGATCTGGATGGGCTCTGACATGTCGGCACGCGGAGGCAGAGCCATCGCGGCTGGTCAAAGTATGAGAGGCGAGGCGTATAGGATACGGATACCCAGTCTGAGCAATTAGATTCTGCCGATGCTCATAAACGCCTTGAATATGGCCACTTACACTCAAAGTTGTACGCGTCAATGTCGTTGGATTGACTGAGGCTCCAAAAGCTGACGTTATGGTACTGGCAGGCACTGCAGATACGATTGATGTATCGTGGACTGGTAGGCTGTGATGGGCAGACGAACTGATCCAAGATGATGCGAGTCGGGATGAAGTGATCCTCGTGTTGGGAGGACGAAAAGCGGTGGCTGGCGTAGGACAAAGCTGAAGCAATATCGACGTGTCTAGTCTGTATTGAGAGTGCAGTGCAATGTAGGCGATGGCCGAGCAGGTAACGGTCAGTGTCGAAGTGAGTGAAAGTTGGGTGTCGATGTCGATGTCGAAAAGGGTGTGGTCGAGGCAGAAAGTGATATCGAGAAGGCGAGTCAAAAAAGGGGAACGAGGATGTGATAGGTAAGGCAGGAAGTAAGAACAAAGTAAGGTGAAAGTGAGAGAAAGTGGAAAGTGAGGGGAGTGAGCGAGAATGGGAATGGGCAGGAGCGGTACAAAAGAGAATTGTGAAGGCGAGAGAGAGGGAAAGAGGAAGGGGGAAAGGGAAGGAACGATGCACGAAGACGCGGAATGGGTTGGGTCAGGCGGTGGTGGAGAGGGAAAGAGCAATGGACGTGAAGTGGTACCTGCCCGTCTAGGCAAAATAGGGGGGAATGCAGGTATCTTTTTTTATCTTTTCCCTCCTTCTCTCAGACTGTCCTGCACGCGCAGATTGCCGTGGGTTAATAGAGCGCCTACAGTATGTGGTAGAGTACCGGATTATTGGGCGTGCTTTTTACGCCCTTGACAGAAAAGCGACCTGAGACCCAGCCCAAGTGGGTTTTCTAGCTGGTTTCTTTCTTTTCTTTTCAGTGAACGTGAAGAGGAAAGAGGAAAGAGCAGGGGGGTGTGGAAAGTGAAGGGGGTGTGGAGTGCTGGCCGCGAGTGGATTGGACAGTAGAGGCGCAGGCTGACACGTCGGCAAGGATGGGATATCGGTCGGCCGTTCCTTCTGTATTGAGTTTTTAACTCTACTGTACGTTCTTCTATCTGGTTTGTTTCAATATACGAAGTACTCAGTAGGTCCGAATCGTATGGCAGGGACGAAGGGCAGTGGTGATGGGGCAGGAAAGAGCGATGGGTAATCGTAAGTTTGTAGTTGACGGGAAAAGGCAGCAACTGGGAAAGAGGAAGCCACGACAGGCTCAAAGTCAAGAGGGAAAGAACCCTGGAAGTGAAAAGAGCAAAGAGCAAAGAGCAAAGAGGCGATGACACGGCCGGCTGCATGCCAATGATACAGCGAGAGGGGAAATGTCTGATCGCTTCTGCGTCTGAGCCAACATTTGCACAAATGACCATTAAAGCGATACGAGGGGCATCGCGCAATTACAAAATGTGCATTCCTAGCATTAATAAGTGTTGGTACTTGGGCGGACGGCGGCCGAGGTCAAGCTGCCGGTCGCTCTTGCTGGCATGTCGGCATTATACAGACAAGGCACGGTGAGACACAATGTGTCGGCCGATGGTCTGACATCAGTTGGCAAGAGCCAACTCTACATATTGAGAGTAAAAGGCAAGAACGATCGACGGCCGTCCGTTCCGCAGCTGATGCATATTCACAATCTACACTCAACGCAGCTAAGAGCTACAGTTACCGGATATGTCAGTACTTTTATTTTAGGATGGTATCTCGCAATCTGAGGGGCAAAGACACGTCCACTCCCTTGCTTCGATGCGATGGTGTTACTTTATGAGATACTGAGTATGGTTATGCGAGTAAGCTTAAGATGGATGTGAGATGTTTATAATGGGAAGGAACTGTCGATGTGTTTTTTGGGTATTCGATTTTGTCAAAGGGAAGGAGCGACTGTTGCTTGATATCTCGAGTACGGCAAGAGCAACTGGCAACGTCAATGCTCTGGTATTCGACGAAGAAACAGTCAGCAGAAAAGAACAGAGGGAAAGGGCGATCAATTAGCGCCCTGGCAAGAGGTGGAACATCCAGGCCGACAGCAACCTAGAACTCGACCCAAGAAATGCAGGGAGGGAGGGGAGGGTTTTGGATTGATGGCAGCGGGGCAGGTGATTGGCAGGCGGACGTTCAGGATGAGGAGGGATAGGTAGAGGTAGATACGTGGACGAACAGGAGACGAGTACTTTGGGTATGTCTGAAATGTGATGTCGATGATGAAGAGTGACTGGGGGCCGATTCAATGATGTACTTTGTACTTTCTTGTGAGGGAAGAAACGGCAAGTACGATGTACAAAGTAGGTGGATCATGTCGTTTGCGCCTTCTCTACAGAGTTCAGAGAAAGTACATTGTACTATGAAGATGTAGCACAGTCGCACCTTCCTCTTGCCGCTGTGTGGCACCGGAGGTCGAATGGACCAAATGGACCAAATGGACCAAATGGAACTGCACGGCGGGATGGGGCATGCAAGATGTATTTTTAGTATGCTATTACACGTGAAGAGTACATGGGGCTATCCACTGTTGGCACTATGATATTAGCTTTTGACACCTTCGGACTCGCCATATGCCCATGCCATATTCTCCATAGACTCCGTACTCCGTATCCGTAGAGTAAGCTGCAGCAATACACTACAGAATATCAACATGCATGCGACTACAATTCGCGATGCCGATGGCTGCAAGGCGTTGGTGAAAGGATCGTTGGGATGCAGTATCAAGACGGAGGTTGAAGACAAAGAAAGAAGGAGCGGGAACGGGCACTAATACGTCTAAACGCGTCGACGCGTGCGAGACGCGTCTAGTTTGTTTTGATTTACACGTCTAGCCGTCCAATCACATGCCGAGTGGGTCAGCGCTACGAGACGGGATTGGTCGGAATCGACTTCAGTGCAGCAAATCGAGCGATGCGAGCAGAGAATACTCAGTAGAGAGTAGCCAAGGACAAATCGAACAAGATATCTTGTGTCAGCGCCTGTGTGAGAGTCATCGGGCACAGGATGCAGCCATGCGATGAGACGAATACAGAGTGTGGCTTTTGGGTACCACGATGGATGGCGGCGACGAGGGTGATCCCAGGATGCGGTCCTCGGCGAGAGAAGGGTTTGAGCAGAGTTTTCTTCAGTTTTGAAGATACCAAGAGCTGAAGATGAAGAGGGCTAAATAAAACCAGTACTAAGGGTCAAAAGAAGTCTAGCGACGCGAGAGCCAACGGCCAACGAGAAGACCGGAAAAGGGCATGAAAAGGAAAGGAAGAAACGGAAGAACAAAAGAAGACGGCGGGTGGGAATGCCTGTCTAGATTGAAATCTAAAAAAGAGGAAAATCCAAAAGGAAAAGACTGAGAGGAGCCTGAAAAGTCTGCTATTCACTGCCAGGGACAGGCGTGTCGGGCGGACCAGGGATCGCGGTTTGCAAAGACGAAAAACGGCAGAAATGCAGAGAACAAAGAAAGAGTGACAGGGAGGTGCGGAGATGACAAGAGAAAGAACGAAAGAACGAAAGAAAAAGGAACAAACTTGATGCTCTTGTTTTACTCTGTCACATCGGATGCTGTGCTCGTCGACCACGCTTGATCTGTTGCATTGCGGCCACCGTGCGACCTTTTCTTGATCCTTCTCGTCTTTACGGTGTAACATATCAAAGTTCAAGAATATATTCCGAGGCCAACAAGTCAAAGTGCGTGCATAGTTGGTTTGCAAACGGAATGCCAAGGGCCACATCAGGGCAGGAGATCACGGAGGAACATCATGGTAAATCAGCACTGAGCACATTGGAGACTGGCATGAAGGCCGCTCTAATGGGCCGCTATAGGCTATGCTGCAGATGCTGAGATGCTGAGATGCTCAACTCTTGCAACTGCACTTGTGACAAAGTACTGCAAGTGTGGCGTCTTGAATCCTGTCTTTGCTTTAATTGCCCTCATTCCAGCGGCGATTCCGGTCTCCCACCAGGCCGCCGCGCCTCTTGCCTCACCGCTTCGCATCTCCGCCGATGATTACTGAGAACTGTACTCTTACTCGGTATTAGTTTGTACGCGGATTTGATGAGATACTTTACTTCCGATCCTGTTACTTGATCACACCGTGGTAGTGGATCGCTTCCAGCTGTCTTTTCCTCCCGTTTGATTTTTATACTCGTTCCTTATGCACTACCTGACTGTAGCTGGCTAATGCTGGCTAATGGCTATTGCTGGCTAATGCTACCAGTGACATCACGATCATCCCCAGACCAGCCCGAGTAGGATGGTAGAGGATACGTCGTACGAAGCCGGCTCTCGTTTTCGGTCCATTTTTCCTTCTTCCAGCTCCGTAATAGTACTCATACTCAGTAATAGTGCTCTCGGCTGCACTCGAGAGGGCCCGGGACATTGCCCGATCGAATCTGTCGCATGAATAGTGCTTTATTAGTGATCAGAGGAGATATCGAAGTCAGTCATCGAAATCAGACGATGGAAAAGAGGGTCGGAGGGTCGCAAGAACAAGCTGAGGGATGGAGAATACAGGACTATCTACCCAGTCTGTCTCATCGATTCCAGCATTCCGGCCAAAATACGAGGCCCTCTCATAGCACTTGTCCTATGATTACGTCCATGTCCTCAAACCAAGGATATCACCAGTTCATCGAGATGCGGTCCGTACTGGGTAGTCCGTCGAAAGTGGACTGCTCCTGCCTATTTCACGCATTGCATAGTCATCAATCTCCTCCTATTGCTCTTTCCTATCCTGTCATGATAACCTCGTCCGAAATATAGTCCGTTACATAATCACTTCTTCCCTGCACGTGGAACTGCAATTCTCTCCTATATCGATATATCATGTCCGAGAGTCGATATAACCTCCCTGGCTGCCCCCATTCTTCGTGCTACCGCTTTGGTTCACGATGCTGCCTAGTTGGGCAAGACAGACAGGCCCCGACAAGTCGGTGAGTGAGCTCAGGGGCAGGCTCCAGACTCTGTCATCTGCTTCAGCAAGGAGTACGAAGTAAGTGGGATCTCCGAGATAGAGGCCAAATGTGTAATTACTTGTACGAAGTATGCTGGAAACAGAGAGCGGGAGACATGTTCGGTCTGTACTCTGTACAGTATATCTTATATTTATACATGCTCCATCCTCATGCATCCGCTGTGCATCGCTGTACTTGTATGTTAAATTCGACTCCGCCGTGATTTACTTTGGATGCCGAAAACTAATAAACGGGTACTTTGCGCAGAGTACTCAGAAACAGAAACTGGAGAGACTGAAAAGCTCGGAAGACACTTGAAAAATCTGCACGGTGACGGAGAATGATGCCTCGTGAAATTGGTCTTGTTCCTGGAAAAAAGGAGAAAGGAGCTCGGGAAGAAACAACCCCCATGTCTGGCAGTGCCCACTCTATTAGGGCAGGTCGCGTTAAGTGGTGGTTTTGCTTAGAGATTTGGAGATTTAAAGATTCAAAGAGATTTTAACAGCGATTCACGGACGCGGGAGTAATCTTATTCGAGACGGACGCGGCGCGGCGTGGTGTGGTATTCAGAGTGACTCTGGCACTCAACGAGCGCGTCCGATCGCGTCGTCCATCATATCTTGGATCTATGACTGATTGAGTCAGTCTTGGGATCTGTCTTTGATGTGTTCATAGATTTGCTCTTGGATTCTGATTCGTGATGCTGGCCGTTGAAGATCGTCGTACGCGTCGGACGCGGCGGTGATCTCGATGCTTGTACTTACTGAGTATGTCTACACCTGTTTACTACTGTACTTTTGCACTTGTACAGTCTGTGCGGTCTGTACAATCTGTGCAGATGGCGCAGGCTACCACTCTGCCCAGCCGCACAGTCCCTCGTTTCTACCTGTGAAACGCCCTTGCGCATGCAACAGAAACAATCCGACATCCTCTAATGAACTCGCTGTATACAACCGTGGATGACCAACGGCCGAGAGCCCGCTCGCTACGCCACGGCTCGGTAGGATGTGCTGGCCTTTGAACGGAAAAGAATGCTGTATCGTTTCTCGTCGTATGACAGATACCGCTCCTGGTCATCAACGGTCGTGTCTATCAAGGGTCGCTGCATGCAGCAGTCTTCATGGTACGATGCACACTGCCCTCGCCTGCCTGCAGCTCGGACCACACGCGCTCGCTTCTTCAGCGACGGTTCGGTGAGAGCTCGTCACGCCCTCGTTTTTGTTGATGACTAAGCATGCCACGATCGCGACTCGATCCATATCGCCAGTCTTATAGCAGTTTGCATAAACAACTAAACTCGATATCAAGAAATAGTAAATTGCCTGCTGGACTAGTCGGCGAGATTGCTACGCTGTCATCGTGGTTGTTTACGGGTGTTTATATGCCGTTATTTAGTGTTTGGATGGTTATGCTTAATTGTTGGTTTTTATGTTCAAGACTTTTATTTATCAAGAAAAAACAAGCATTGCAACAGTTGATATGAAGTTATTTGCAATATTATACAGGGTTAGAACCTCAAACTAAACAAGCCAGTGAAAACATGGAAAATTCGAGTGCAGTTGAACAGGTATAAAAAGCATGGCTAAAAAATTGAAAACTGATTATCACAAGAAATTCAAAGAAAATTCAAAGAAAAGGAGATAGCAAAGAGTAGAACGACGAGGACAATAATACACAGAAATACAGTCACACACTATCCGAAGAGAAAAAAACTCTGTTGACATCGATAATAAATAATAAAATAAAAGATTTAGAAGGAAAAATGGCGAGGAGGATGACCACAGCCAAGGCAGCGACATCCCTCCTCTTTTACTACATACAAAACGTAAACAGAGCTTAAACAGAACAGATATATCCAATAACAGCCGAGAGTCCAGACACGACCCTCAATGCCCGGCTGCGCAGACTTCGGCCCATGGCATAATCTTGCATATTGACACCAACAGCCAGGCAGCAGGCAGAAGAGTAGAAAGCAGAATAAGAGAACGGCCAAAGATTAGCCTAATCCAGAACACGGCCGGCAGTCGCGGCCTGGCTCTTGTCCACAGTCACCGTCTTCTTCAGTGCGCGGCCAGACTGCACCTCACCCAGGAAGCCCATGGGCAGTGCTTTGCCGCCACCACCCGCAGCCGGGGGAGGCATGCCTGGCGGCGGCGGCGGAGGAGCACCAGGAGCGCCACCAGGAGGAGGAGGAGGCGGCGGCGGAGGAGCGCCGGGCGGGGCACCGAATGGCGGAGGAGGAGGAGGAGGCGGGGGTGGTGCCGACGGTGCGCCCGAGGGAGGAGCCGGCGGCGGCGGAGGTGCAAATGCAGGGGCATCGGCGTAGGATGCAGAGTCGGGCGAGTCAACAGCAGGAGGAGCCGGGGCAGCAGCCGGCGGCGGCGGCGGAACGGTAGGCGACGTCACCTGAGCCGGCGAGCCGCTGGCGCCCTTGTCGCCGACAGCAGACAGTGGCCGAGGGGGGGCCATGCTGCCAAAGAGGCGCGACGCCAGCTCGGCGGCGCTGGCACCACCCGGCCGGTCGTCGTCCGAATCGTCATCGTCCTCGTCGTCATTGTCAGAGCCCCACCCGTCGTCGTCGGTGTCAGCACGCTTGCGCGAGATAGGGCCCGTAGGCATGGGTGCAAGAGGCGCCGCGGCAGCAATGGGGTTGACCGTCATGCGGTGGAAGGGGTTGGTCGACGCATCGCCCGATGGGGCGGCATTCGTAGGCGGCGTCACCACTGTGGCAGGCGTAGCAGCAGGCGACGGCGACTGTGACATCATTTTGAAATACGGGTTACGGCTCTCAGGTCTGGTGTCATCGGGCGAAGTAGCCTCGCTAGGGGGTGCCGGAGGTGCCGGAGGTGCAGGAGGTGCAAGAGGGGCAGGAGGCGCGGCAGCGGATGCGCGCGTCTCGCTAAGTGTCGGTGTCGACGTCTGCGGCGTGATCTGCTCAGGGCCTTCGTCGTCAGAGGATGAGTCGTCGTCGTCATCCATCGACTCAAGCTGGCGGCGCAGCTCCTCCTCGCGCTTCCGTGCCACCTCAATCTCTGCCCGCCGTGCTGCAAGCTTGGCCTCCTTCTCCTTGGCCTCGGCCTGTGCGGCCTTCTTCTTCTTCTTGTCCTCCTCCTTCTTCAGCTTATTGAGGCGCACCTGCTCTTCAAGCTGCTTCAGGCGAGACTCGGCCGTGGCCAGCTCGTCGTCATCTTCTTTGGCGACAGGAGCAACTTCCTGAGCCGCTGGCTTTTCCTCCACGGGGGCGGGGGCAGCAGCCTTGCGCACAGCGGGCGGCGGCGGTGCCTTCTTTGCCTCAGGGGCAGCCGGCGGGGGAATGCCTTGCTCCTCGGCCAGTCTGGCCTTGCGCTCGGCATCGCGGCGTGCCGTCTCTTCATCTGCAGCGCGTGCCTTTTCAGCACGCTCGCTCTTCTCCCGCTCGGCTCTCTGCGCTGCACTCTCGCCACGGCGGTTGATGCCGATGGCTGCAAGACGCTCCTGCATGCGCTGGGCGGCCTGCTCCTTAATGTAGGCCGCTCTCTCCTCGGGCGTCTTGTACGCAGAGTACGAGCTGCCGCCAGCTGAAGCTGTCGGTGCCGGCGATCTCGTGCTGCTCGCAGGGCTCTCAACACGCGACGCGCTCGGCGAGTCGTACGAGTCGGTAGGAGCCGTGCGCCGCTCCTGCGCCCGCACCCGGTTGGACCGGCTCGAGCGCTGGAGGTCAAAGATAAAGTCGCGCACCTCATCCTCGACGCCCAGGGCATCCTCCCAGCGGCGGCGCTCGTGCTCAGACGTCGAGCTCTCGCCTGTTTCCTTGAGAGTGTCCTCAATGCCGGCCGCAAACTCGCGCACGCTCACCTCCACATCCTGCACCATGCGCTCGTTGTTCTCCTTCTCACTGCGCACCTTGGAGCTCTCCTCCTCCAGGCGCCGTGCCGCATCGGCGCTGTTGTCCGACGACGACTCGACCTTCTCGCCGCGCAGGGCAGCCGTTCTCTGCCGCATCATGGCCTTGGCACGTGCCTTGACACGATCAGACTCCGTCACGACACCGCCAGGGCCGGTGCCGACAACGGGTTCGCCGCTGCCGGGGTTCGCCTTGGCGTCCTTAATGCGAAACAGTTCCAGCCTGGCCTCGGCAATAGACTTCTCCGTCTTGCGCACCTGCGACGCCAGAGACGGAATCTTATCAGTGTATGTCTGCAGCTGGCGCTTGAGTGTGCGGCGCTCGGCCTCCGAGTTACCGCCAGCCTGGCTCTGGGAGGAGTTGGGGTGGCTATCGATCTCCTCTTGCAGGCGTCTGATACGGCGGTAAAGCTCGTCTGCCTCGCGGCGATCCTTGCGGTCCAGAATGTCGTCTTCTTCGGCATTCTTCTCGTCCTTGAAATCAAGCGCATCCAGCACGACCTGCTTCTCCCGGACCTTCTTGCGCAACTGGTCCAGAGTCAGGTCGTCGTTGGAGGCCACAGATGAAGGCGAGTCGGCACGCGGCGAGTCGTTGCCGCCGCCCAGCCTGCGGCGAGCGCTCGACCGGTATCCGACGGCCTCGTCGTTGTTCTTAAAGACAGTACCATCCTTGCGGTTGGCCGCGACAGCGCCGCCCTGGCCGCGGAACGAGTGGTTCTTGAGGTAGCTCACACCCGTCTTCTGGGGCAGGAGAGCAGCACCAGAGTTCTTGCGGTAGTCCGACTCCTGGTTCACGAGGTTCTTTAGCGTGTCGATCGACTCGGTAAAGTTGCGTGTCGATGGTGGAATCAGTTCCTGCGGCAGACGGGCCGGCACGGGGTAGCCGTTGAGCTTGCGGTAGATCAAGTGCATAGCCACCGCAAATTCGTCCAGGTTCAAACGGCCCTTGTTTCCGTGGTCGGCAAGCGTCCATACGCGCTCCAGATCGGGCTTCTCAAGACCACTCTGGCCAAAGATCTCAATGGCCTGGCTACCGGCAACATAGCCCTTGTTCATGCCGTCCCACGCGCGGAAAATGGCGTCGTAGGTGGTCTTTTCGCCCTTGGTAATTGCCCAGGGGATCTGCGCGTTACCCTGCAGGCCAGCTGTGGTAAAGTTGCTCTGCTGGTCACGGCCGGTCTGGGGCATCATGCGTGCCTGGAGAATGTCAATGTTGGGCAAGCCGGTCGAGGGAGTGTTGACAAGGCCCCACTGGCCAGGCCGGCCCGTCGGCTGGGCATTCAGGGGAGCCGCCATGGCATTACCGCCAAAGCCAGTGGGCATCGGGGGCATGGGCGGGCGCGGGCCGCCGTAGCCAGTAGGCTGGGGGTTCTGCATGCCAGGGAAGCCGGTCTGTTGGGGCTGCAGGCCCGTGGGCTGACTCAAGAAGCTGGGCTGCTGCTGCTGCTGCTGCTGGCCAGCATAGCCAGTCATCGTGGCCTGCAGGAGCTGGGAGTTGGAAGCCTGGGGCTGGGGTTGGTGGATGGTCGGGGGCGAGGCAGTAGTTTGCCGTGCAAAGTCGGGTGCGTTGCCAGCCAGCTTGGCACCGCCGTTGTCCTCAATGCTAAAGTTGATAATATCCACCATGCTCGAGACCTCGTTCTTCACATTGTCGGGGAGGCTAGGCGGCAGGGCCTTGCCTGTGAGCTTCAGGTTGCACAGGTACATGGCGAGCGCAAACTCGGGGAAGTGAAGCTGTCCGGAACGAGTGGTATCTGCCAGAGTCCTACCATTGTTAGCATGTGTTCGTAGCATATTCCAAATGTAGAATCATAAAACATACCAAATGTGGGACAGAGAGTCACCGTCCAGCCGCGAGCGCATCAGTAGATCGCGCGCCTTCTCGCCCGTCATGGTGGTCTGGCTGTCGCCAACTGCCGAGGTAAACAGCGTCTCAAACTTGGACTGGTCCTGTGCCGTGATAAAGGACAGGCGAATGTTGGGGATTTTGTTGGCAGGCTTGGATGCTTGCGCCGCAGAGGCACGGGCGGCGCCGCCGCCGGTCTGGAACGACGCAGCCATCTCCTGGAAACCGGTCGGCTGGGGCTTCATAGGCACGGCCGGCGGAGCAATGCCCTGGCCGGGGGTGGATGAGAAGGGACTCGAAGTTTGCTGGGGCAGAGACGGCACTGGAGGCTGCTGCTGGATGTTCTGGTTCTGCTGAGCCTGGTACTGTGCGGGAATGGAGGGCATGGGCGGCGCGGCGCTGGACTGGAAGCCCGTGGGCTGCGACATTTGCTGGCCGGGAAAACCGGTGTATTGCGGCTGCAGCTGGGCGGACAGCTGGCCGGGCATTTGCTGTGGCATGCCGGTAGCCTGGTTCTGCAGGCCAGGGTAGCCAGTGTACTGGTTTTGCAGGGGCGCCTGGCCAAAGCCGGTGGGTTGGGTTTGCATAGGAGCCTGACCGAAGCCGGTGGGTTGGGGCGCAAAAGGGCTGGGCTGCTGCTGCTGTTGTTGCGGCTGGCCAAAGGGCGATGCAGCTCCATATTGCGGCTGTTGCTGCTGCTGCTGACCCGGGCGAAGGCTGTTGCCGGCCCCGAGGTAGGAGTTTTGATACATCGCTGCGTTGTCACCAGATCAAAGCCCAATGGCGGCGAGTCGTTGGGTGGCTGATTAGGCGATTGGGAGCTGACCGAGAGCTGGTTGTCGAGTCAAATCGAGTCAAAATGCAATTCTGAGTTATACGTGCGAAACAACAAACGTGCACAAAGACGGGCACTGTAAAAAAGACAAGAAACACTGCTAAAACATTCAGCGAAAAGGAGCAGAGAGCCCCCGAAGACACAGACACCCAGACACTCGCGTAGCACGTGCAAGGGTAGATGCAAAGCAGAAAGCAACGAAATGAGAGTCGGAAGAAAGATGGTAAACAGAAAACCACAAGAGGTTGCTGGTTGTGCAGCCGGGGTGGTGATGCAATGGGTTGCAGGAAGAAGCAAAAGGAGGGAAAGCAAGCAAAGTGGCGATGGGAGGAGACGGAGATGACGAAGCTGTGCGGCGGCTGTTTAGGCAAGAGCAATTACAATAGTGACTAGCGAGTAGTTGGCCAGCGAGGCAGGAGCGACGGCGGGACAGCTGGGAGGGAAGGTGGAAGGGGCGCAGGGGAAAACTGGGGCTCGTTGCTGGAGTGGGCAGGTAATTCCATTATTGGCGCTAAGTGCTAGCGAGGTGCACGTGTATAATCACGTGCATAACAACAAACAATGCTCGTGGGGCGACGCTGTATTAGAGCAATTCTTCAGTAAGTACTTCATCAACATCAGATTTCCAAAATACCAACATATTTGTAGCTCTATAATATTAGATTACGATTGCGAAAAGGCTTCCTAGATTAGGCACCTGTGCCAACAAACCCTGACACCCCATCCCGAGTAAAGAAAGTCTATACGCCAAACCCGCAACCGATACTTTTCAGACAAAAAATGGCACACAAAACCGCATGTGTGCTGAATCATGGTTCATACATATCCCGTTGATCGTGAAGGCCAGCTGCCTGAAATTGCACCATATAACCCGTCCCCTGTGGTGGGTACCCGGTACCCGACATGGAACCCAGTTCCATGTGCTCAAAGAAGACACGACGAGCATATCATCAGAATGATATCGGATGAGCAGCGTGTCGGCTGTCTCTTGGAGGCATTCCCGTTATCACAGTAATCGTCACAGAAAATTTAGTGATAAATTTACTGGGGAATGGCAGGGAAGTTGACACCCTCGACCTTGGCCCAGGCAGACAGGTCGGCCTTGGCGTTCTTGAGAGCGGACGACAGACCGTGCTGGGTGTTGACACCATCGATACGGTGAGTCGAGTTGATGTTCTTGACCAGTGTGATCTGGAAGCAGGTGGCACTGCCCTGGCGGGAGACAATGGTGGAGTAGGCAAGGAAGAACTCCCAGATCTAGTTTGTTAGTAGGTGGCATTTGAATGTTCAGTAAAGATAAAAACTTACGCGGAACCAGCGCTTGCCGTACTTGGCCTCAACCTTGTCGCGGTTGGCCAGCCAGTTACGGTACCATCTCCAGATGGTGGCAGAGTAGTGGACGCCGATGGTGTCGACGGCCTTGATCTCGAAACCGGCACCCTCGAGCTGGTCAACGACCCAGCCCAGGGGAGTCGAGGCATCGGCACCGGGGAAGATGTACTTGTTCATGAACAGACCCCAGGTGAAGTCCTCAAACTGCCAGAACTTGCGCAGACCAGCGTACTGCAGGAAGAAAACACCATCGTCGTCGAGCATGTCACGGACCTGGCGACAAAAGGCAGGGAAGTGGCGGACACCGACGTGCTCGGCCATCTCCAGACAGGTGATCTTGTTGTACTTGCCCTCGGGGACGGGGATCTCGCGGTAGTCGCAGCACAGGATCTTGCTCTGCTCCTCGGGGACGTCGACTTTGCGCATGGCGCTGTTGCCCCAGGCGGTCTGGTTGCGGCCCAGAGTGATACCGGTGACCTTGGCGCCGTAGTTGACACTGGCAAAGCGGGCCAGGGTGCCCCAGCCACAGCCAATGTCCAGCATTCTCTCGTCCTTCTGCAGGCCAATCTTCTCGCAGACAATAGCGAGCTTGTTGTCCTGCAGCTGCTCGAGCGACTCCTCCGAGTCAATGTCGCCAATGACACCGGAGGTGTAGATCATGCGCGGGCCCAGGAACCAGCTGTAGAAGTCGTCACCGCGGTCGTAGTGGTCGCGGACCTGCTCCTCGTCTGTGGGGATTGATGTTAGCGGGTGGGTCATGGAGGGCCATGGAGAAGCTAGCTTGCGTAGCTGAAGAGGCGAGGGCAAAAGGGTAAAAAAGACGCGCGGGCGGGCGAGCGCCAAGGGACAAAGAAGCCCCTGAATTCAGTGAAAATGACACAGTAACAAAAGAGGCAAAAATAGACATACCCTGAGACTTGGTGTGCATGATGAGCTCGGGAAGCATGCCAAAGAGGAAGTACTTGATCAGGTGAACAGTGAGCTTGAAGGAAGCCCAGTCGTGGCGGTACTCCATGATGTCAAGGCAGTCGCCGTTGAAGTCGACATCGCCGTCAAAGTACATCTCGTGGAAGGTCTCCATGGCGATCTTAGCCTTGCCGTGGTACTTGGCCTTGTCCTCGGTCTTCTTGAAGGTCAGGTAGTGCTCAATGGGGCGGCCAGGGAGCGCAGCCTTCTCGTTAACGCGGGGGCTCATGGACGAGATCAGGATCCAGTAGCCACCGAGCAGAGGGATGGTGGTGAAGAGGGCAAAGAAAATGGTGGTCTTGAAGCCACCGCCGAGCTTCCAGGCAACGTAGGTCGGGACCGAGACGAGGACCGAGATGATCAAGATCCAGGAAAAGGCCTCGTTGCCAGGGCCATCGGCGGGGAGGGGGGCATTCTTGATGGAAGGTTTCTGGGATGTTAGCTTATGAACTGGGGTTTACAAAGAGCAATATGAGTTTGAGAGTGTCTGAGAGAGCCATGAAGCTTCTCCAATCAGCTCAGCCAGCTCAACCAGCTCAACCAGCTCGCTGCCTCGCCTCGACATACCGTAGTGACGCGAACACCGCAGGGTTCAGACACACCAAAGGTCTCCGCTGGAGCTTTGGGCGTCTCGACGAACGTATAGCTCGCCTCGCTACCTTTCTTGGACATGATGGGTGAATTTGCTCCGACAATTGGAAAGTCAATTGGCGAGAACAGATGTCAAAAAAGATGAGTATGTAAGAGGAGAAGAGAAAAGAGGAAGGAGGAAGGAGAGGAGGAGGGAAGGGGAGGAGAAAAAGAAGAGGCGGAGAACAGAAGAGGAAGAAAGGGGAAGGAGCAGAAAAGTGTCCTAAAGTGGTGCAGAGCTTGGTTTATCGAGGTGGTGTCCAGACCGCCTCGCACAGATGTGCCGTGCAGACAGACAAGCGGTACCTACGTGGTAGTGGCAGGAGCTATGAATACTTGGTACTGCAGCAGGGGTCCTCTTTCCTTTTTAGTACAGTAGTTATCCTCTGGCCTGCTTGCTCTTTCCCTACAGAGTACATCGTACTTTCTGCTCCTTCCTCTTCGTCTGCTGTTCGTCCGTCTATTTGCCAATTCAATTACCATGTTTGCTCCCCCCTCCTTCCTCTGTTCTTCACCTTGTCCCTTTCCCCCCCTCTATCTTACGGGGCATGGAGACGAATTTGTTGATGTGATTGGCTAAAGGAAACTTGTTTCATTTTTAGCCCAGTGGCTCTCCACCGACTGTCCAGAGGGGACCCATTGTTTTGTATCTTCTCTGTAAGAAGGCGCGGCAAGCACCTGGCAAGAGCAGGAGGCAGGGTTCTTCACATGCGCGGCCCCTATCTGGTATTGTACTTAATATTGCACTACCAGTCACTGTAGTGCTGTGTACAGGGCGGCATTATGGAGAGGCTGCTAAATATACGTGGACCCATCGCTAGCTGCTCGACGGAGAATCTCGAGATATCTGGCTTCTTTGTAGATTTTGTACATTGATATCGAAGAATGTCTTGACAATATTTATTTCAAGTTTATTGATATAGGTTCTTTTTTTAGTTAAAATATTCTTTTTTTATGCTGATATGTCGCTGTGCTGTTGTTCTTTTATTGGGATATCCCAATTTTAATCGTAATTAAGAATATTCGTCGTATCATAAAAATACTCATTAACATGAGATACAAATACCCGTCTACGTATCATTTACTCCGTATCCTTTACATCTCCCGAGCACGAGAACCTCTGCAACACAAGACTTCGCCAGGATGACGGACTTATAATACTTTCTTCGGATCTGGCAGATCGTTCGCTTGGTAGGCATCTCGGCGCTGGTAGTCACGTATAAGCAACATATGCCGTCGGATGTCACAGCCAGGATCAGAACTACAAGACCTCATGACAATTTCTACGGTAAAATGCTTTGCTCAACGATCTTATTAAATTCATATCGATGCTACAAGAGCTCTCTTCGCTGTAGCACACGACCACAACAACTCCTTGAACCAGGCAAGACACTTGTCACCGCCATGTCTCATCGCAATCCCAACGACGGGACTCAACTCGACTCGACTGAACTCGGGCTCAAACTAAAACTGACCCATGCACGCCACCACATGGCCGCCAATGTCTTGTCAAATGTCATCTCAAACAAAATGTCAAAGCTCCCACATGCAAGTATATCAGCACCCATGCACAGAGGAGTAGAATATGTATGCCCCCACACTCTGCAATCTGCTTCTACACCGACATGTAAAGGCGCCCTTCGTATGGCCGGAACGTGCGCTGGCGGGTGCCATACTCCATCTCTTCAAACGTGGCGAAGTCGCTGTAGCTGCCAACGGCAATATCGAGATTGCCGACCTCCTCCACCGTCGGCAGGTCAATAACCTGGTCGACACCGGTAAAGTTGAGCACAATAACGGCCGTCTGGCCGGGGAGGGCCGCGCTCTCGCTGGCCGAAGCTGTCGTCTTGGCAAACACAAACGTGCGGTCATTGTCCATATCAAACACACGGAAGTTGCCAAAGATAAAGATATCCGCACGCTTCTTGCGGAACACCAGCATGTTCTTCCAGAAATTCAGCGGCGACTCGGGGTCGGTCTGCTGCTTGGCCACATTGATCTCGGGGTAGAGATCGTGTGTGCGCATCCACGCTTTCTCCGGCGCGTCGGTAAAGCCGGCAGACTTATTGGAGTCGTCCCACTGCATGGGGATGCGGGCATTGTCGCGGCCGAGGATGCGGATGCTCTTGCCGACATAGTCAATTTCCTTCTGGATCTCGACGGGGTCGTCCAGTGTGTCGCGGGCGATCTGGCACGCGGAGTGGTAGTACCTAACACTCTCGATATCTTTGTAGTCGGTATCGATCGACCACTCCTCCGGCACATTGATCATTCCAATCTCCTGGCCCTGGTAGATGAAGAGCGTTCCCGTCAGTGACGAGAACATGAGTGCCAACATCTTGGCCGAGTTCACGCGGTGCTCGGGCGCATCCGATGCAAATCGCGTCACCGACCGACCCTGGTCGTGGTTCTCGCAAAACGCCGTCGTCCAGCCGTCGGTGCCCTCAATGAATTGCTGCCATGTGGCAACGGTGGCTTTGAACACGGGAAGCTTCCATTCTCTAAGTCGGTACTTGTAGCTCGTGCCCTGGCCA
Organism: Ophiostoma tasmaniense; assembly: GCA_022392925.1. Taxonomy (NCBI): domain Eukaryota; kingdom Fungi; phylum Ascomycota; class Sordariomycetes; order Ophiostomatales; family Ophiostomataceae; genus Ophiostoma; species Ophiostoma tasmaniense. Next base: position 704,972 of record JAKRGK010000006.1, on the reverse strand, counting down.
ATGTCGACAATATCGAATTGAAAGACCATGCTCATCTGCTTGTCGTTGGACCCCACGTACCGCAGCACATGCTTGGGGTCGGGTGTGTGCGGCAGCTCGCCCACGGTCATGGTGTCGTAGCGGTTGAGCACCTTTTCGTTCATCTCGCGCAGGAACTCGTGCATGCGGGGACCATTGGCGTACTCGGACCAACCTGGCTGCTCGTAAATCTTGGGATTCACAATGGGTGCGTCCTTGTACTCCTGGTGCTTGCTGTACATGTTGACGCAGTCAATGCGGAAACCGTCGACACCAAGGTCCAGCCAGAACTTCATCGAGCTGTCGAAAATGGCACGCCGCGCTTCTTCGTTCTCCCAGTTGACATCGGGCATCCTGTCGGTCAGCTCTCTCTCCTTCTCACGGCCTCTTCGTTTCTCTACTTTATATGAAAACATACTGCTTGTCAAAGAGATGGAGGTAGTACTCCTGGGTGTGCTCGTCCCACTCCCATGTGCTGCCACTAAAGTAGCTGCGCCAGTTGGTTGGCGGCAGACGGGTGCCATCCTCGGCATACCGTGCAGGCTTCCAGATGTACCAATCCCGCTTCGGGTTGTCCTTGGACTTGCGAGACTCTTTGAACCAAGCATGCTGGCTGGATGTGTGATTGATGACTAGATCGAGGATAAGCTTCATGCCACGTGCATGGCACGCCGCAATCAGTTCCTTCATGTCATCGAGAGTGCCATAGGGAGCATGCACGTTCTCGTAATTGGAGATATCATAGCCCATGTCAATCTGAGGGCTCTCAAACATTGGCGACACCCACACAATGTCGATGCCGAGGTCCTTGAGGTAGTCGACCTTGGACAGGATGCCTGGGATATCGCCCAGGCCGTCGCCATTGCTGTCCTTGAAGCTCGCCGGGTAGATCTGGTAGGCGGTGCCAGACTTCCACCACGTCTGGGCCGTGGTTGGGATGATGGTCGTCATTGTCGACGACTGCCACCCAAAGAAATGGCAGGGATATTGTTGGCTGTTCTTTCCCGAAGTGATCTGTTAGAGCTCGTTTTCTGCAAGTCCTCTCCTTCCTTCTTGGAGACAAAGGCTCCTTTTATACCCGGAGAAACGCACAGAAATAAATCTGCGGTTATTGACCAGGCGATGAGTAAAGCAGGAGCAGTGAGTCGCACCTGCCGCTTTGATTCAAATTTGGCAGTTCCGGAAATGACTTATAAGAGGGTGCTGGGTCGTTCTTTCCCAGACGAGCGAGACTGACTAGCAAGATAAGTGATAAGAGGTGGGATGCGTGATGACGAGGATGACAAAGCACAATCATCATATACAACACGACTTAATGGCGGGGTAGAAAAACTGGGTCAGATTCGGGACGTATGATTGGTCAGTTTCGGAAAATAAACGCTTCTGATTGGCTGTTCACGGCGCGATTTGGCTTCGTTTCGACCTGAAATCGTGAGATTTCGTACTTTTTACGTCGTTTTCGACCGACTTTGCTCCTAATACTACCGTAGCCGTGTTTTCACTATTTTTCCCATATACTAGGACGTTTTCCCTTTCGATTGATACCGGTCTCACCCGGCGCCCGTTGCTGACCGTTGCGGGCTAGAGCTTGGAAGGTGCGGCTCGTTGCGATACGTGTTTGTTGTGTTTTTTTTGTCGCTTGCTTAGTAAGCTTACTAATCGTAGTCGGATTTATTTATGTCCTATTTATTTTAACTACTAATACTATAGTAGTCGAATATATATATTTTATACCTTTTTAGACTATTTATACTATATTTAGTTTTACGTCGTTAGTCGAATTTATCCGTTTTACTACGTTTTTAAGCTATTTTTACTATACTAGTCGAATATATTCGTTTTATACCTATTTAGACTATTTGTACTACTATATTCGCGTTTTTTATTATTAGTCGAAATTATCCGTTTTATACCGTTTTAAACTATTTAAACTATATACTTAAGTAAAATAGTCGCGTTTTAACGTTTACGTATTTTATAATATTTTTTACAGTTGCTTACACTTAAATATAGTTTTTTATATCTTAATACAGCTTAATAAAAAACGCTATTTCTTTTTCCCCGCGGACTTATTTTACTTATAAATAGTTTCTACTTACATCATACTTTCCGCTTAAAAAACTAAGGAAGCCGCCTTTCTTTAAATACAAGTCTTATAATACGTCACGGTTTATACGTACTCGGGTTATACTCGTAACGATCGAGAACGAGGCCGTAGTTTCTTCGTCTAGTAACAGTAGTAATAAATATACGGCTCGCGAAAGTTCTACTATAGCCCGTAGTAGTTAACCTCGTATACGCGGTAAACTTAGCCGTAAGCGAATAAATACGTAACGTATTATTACAAATAGCTAAAATATTATTACGGATAATAACGTAAAAATATTAGATATTATAAATAGTTAAAGCTCGGCCGTCTTAAATATTTTCGAAATCTACGAAGACGAAACGAATCGAATTGCTTTTATTTTTACTACTTTTATTCCCGTTACTACTATATATTTTTTTCGACCGTCGACGTACCGATATAACCTATACCCGTTTTATCGTTTTTTTTTTTTACGGGCTTTAATACTTCGGCTTAATATACTAATACGGGTATTTTTTTTTCCGCGACTAACTACTACTTACGCCTAAACTTTTATTCCGGCCTTTCCCGTTTTACTTTTACTAAATAATCTTTTAGCCCGGTTTAATACGGCCGAGTTAAAGCTATTTAAAACCGCATAAAACGATAACGCATTTAATAACGGGCCGTTTTAAGTTAACGCCGAGCCGTTATAAGATAACGATAACGATCTTACTATAGAAAAGCTTAAAAAACATAAAGCATTTCGTCCCCGTAATAACACTTAGCCGACGGCTATTTTTATAATTAGTATAGCTAAATATATAGATTTAAAATACCTGTAGTATATTATATTTCGGTAGCCGGGCGAGCCGTTTATATTATATTACGGTAACGGTAAAATATCGATTTTAACATTTAAAGCGTTTCTCGAGTATTTATATACTTTAATAACCGGTACGTTATTTTACGTTTTTATTATAACCCGTTTTTAACTTACAACTAAACTAAACGCTTCTTACTAAGTCGTTTCGGAATAATATTAAGAAATACAATAATACCTTTACTTTTACTTCTATCGCTTATAACTAAACCGACCGTAACGTAAAACCGAACGGGCCGACATACTTTTAAATCTAAAAGGTACTCTATCACTTAAGCGGTCCGTTACGGCCGAAAACGAGCTAATACGCGTAGTTTACGTAATGTTATATCTTCGATCCGTAGATAGCTATACGTAAACGTAACTTCTACTCGCGAAGTATAACGGACGGTACCGGTCTTAACGATAATATACTTTTAGCTTTATCTACTTATTTAGCCTAAAACAACTACTTTACACGTTTTTATAAATCTATATAAAAACGGTTACTAGCTAGTACTAATCTAAACGACGTTATATACTTTAATCCCGAGATATAACTAGTCGTAAATAACCGCTCCAATCCGCGACGGGATAACCTACTAACTTCTAACGAGGTAACGATAATTATTCCGGAAAAATACTACACGAAGTAGTCGTTTCGGGACATTATTATTAAAAAAAAAATACCCGGTACTAATCGTTTCACTCGGATTAGTTTTATATACGGGGCTTATCTACCTTTAGTATATCTTTTTATATTCCTTACGGGCGATTATAGCTTCCGTTAAAACATAAAATAATATAATACTTACCGTAACGTAACGTTTATTAAATAGTTTCGGTTTCACTTATTTCGGCGCGGTACAAAGTCTCAACGTTCTATTATTCCTTTCGCATTTAAACGACTATTCCAGTAGCTTACGGTTAACGTCTAAGCCGCTACGGAGCAAAAACGGCTAGACTAAGTAAGACGTAACTAAAAAACTATCCGCGTAGATACGTATCGAGGCTTCGTTAATATTATTAACCGCGGTAATATAAACATTCGAGAAATTAACCGCCGTACGATTTTACCCGGTTTATATCTCGAATTAGACCGTTTTATATTAAAGTACTACTAAAACTTTATAGCTATTATACGCGAGTTAAGTCGCCCGTTTTTATTTTTAACTTTTACGGCTAATCTTAAGTACGAAGACATTTTAAAGTATTTATAGCTTAGCGAGACTATAACGGACCGTCCCGATATTATAGTACGAGTATTTTACCTACAATAAACGTAAATCTTAAAAGACATTCGAGGGATTCGAGGGGTCGGTGTTTTTAACACCTATAAAAGTATTATTTATACTATCGAATACTAAAAACGGGGCTTACCGTATATATATACACTTATTTTTCTAAACGTAACGAGCCGTAACAAACTATTTAAGCCTCGTTATCTCAACCGTCTCATTTGTACGGAAATCCCTAACCCCGAAGAAAATCCCGAGCTATACCGTATCGTTATAAATAATATAATATACGGGCCGTATAGTACTAATAACCTTATAACGCCTTATATAAAAAGTAATCCCGGCTCGAATCGGCGCTTTATATATACGAAATAGTACCTAAAAAACTTTTTAAAAACGACCGTCTACCCGGATAATAACTATCTAACTTACCGCCGTCGCCGTAAACGTATATATACGACCCGTTACCGTAACCGTAACGTAGTATTAGACAACCGTTATATTATACCGTATAACCCGTATATATCGAAACGGTTCGGATTACACATTAATATCGAAGTTTACGTTAACATTCGGTTAGTTAAATATATACACAAATATATCTACAAAAGTTTTAACCGGGCGTCGGCCCGTATAATAACGTAATCTACGAATAACTAAACCGATTTAAACCGTTTCGATAAAATTAAATAGTATATAACTTACCGTTTTATTAGCCTTATAAAAACAATATAGCGGATTTTTAAGTTCCTAATACACAAAAAGTCCCCCGCCGTATAAAAACTTTACGTCTACTTTTTAGGTAAAAATATAGTTTAGTTTCGGCCCGGTCGTAAAAACGAGGCCGAAACGGTCTAAAAACGGTTAGTAGACAACCTATATACTTTCGATACTACCTTACTCGTTTACTTTCGCTTTAATACGGAATACGAAATAAGCCGTAATATCTTTTATTATTATTTTCTACGAAAGTATATCTTTAATATAAGTACGAAAAACTAATAAATACGCGAGAAAAAAAAAAATATCGGCCGTATACGGTATATACCGCCGAACGTAAACGAGGTTTTCTATCTACGGCTATTACTTACGGTCGTTACCGGATCGAGATTTTTTAAAAAGCTACGTATAATTAACGGGCGAATCTATACTTCGTTTCGTAAGGCTTACAGCAAGTTATATTTAATCGAAAATAACCGGGAGTATAAGTTTTATCTACGCGAAACGGCTTTATACTAGACCGGTTATTAACTACGGCAGTTATTCGTCTCGCTTTTTATAAATTCGGCTTTTAACGACTTTATAAGACTATAAACTATATTTAAAAACACGTTATATAATAACTTACGTCGTCGTTTCTAGTAGTCGAACTTAATATATATCGTTCCGTTTAATTTCGAACATCCGGAATAAAATTACGGGCTATTTTTAATCGGCCGGATGTTATAATATAACGGTAGTAACCTTACGTCGTATAATTTACTAAAACCGGTTTTACCATAAACGAGAAAAACCGAATCGGCTATATTTACGGCCGAGTTAAAATACGATATTAATAAATAGTAGTTTATAACCGACGACGCGTTAACGCGGCTTAATAACGGATAACGCTAGTATTTTACAACCGTTATAAACTTTATTACGGCTACTCCCGGCTAGTCACATTTTTTTTTATAAAGCTTTATAGGCACCGGCAAAACGTTTTTATATAGTCTTTTAACGGCCTATTACCGGGCGTTATATAAGATCGTATTATATATTACGTCGTCCGAAATCGTAACGTAGTAAGTTAAAGTAGGATACCTCGGCCTTAGAGAAATTAAAAATTACTAGCGTAAGACGCGTACGAGGCGCTAGGAAGACTAATAGTAGAAACGCGACGTACGTATACTAGATCGGTTGTCTTATGAAAGACGTATAAAAAGAAGTTTGTTTCTACAGTACTATTATAGTTTTAGTTTTCTTTTATACGAATTCATACACACTTTACCTAACGAAGAAGCCGAATCATATACATATATACTACGAAGATACGAACAAAAGTCTAAAAACATAACGCCCACGAATACTCACGCCTCGCGCATAATAGACGAAATCCTACCTAATTGAAAAAATAAAAAAATAAAAGCTTAAGCTTTCTAATCGGTTCTTCGCGCGAACGCTATACTACCTGGTTTGGGTTGTGTGTGTGTTTTCTGCTGCGTGTTCCTTGTCTAGGATGTCCTGCCTATTTCAGTAGTTACTTTCGGGCGGCCGTACCGTTTATTTACGGTTTAAAATTCCTATCGATATATACGAAGCGAGCTTTTATAACTTTTCTAAATAGACAAATCTAGTAGTATTAGTACGTAAAATAACGCTAATTATTTAAGACGAGGTTTTTATATAAAACCGCTTTTACTTTAAAGCCGTCAACCGTTAATTATAAGACGTATATAATAATAATAAGCTTTTCGGTAGTATTTCGGTCTTTTTCGGTAGTAATTTTACTTAGATTCTACCCGTTATTAAACGCGGCCGCCGTAACTAGGTTATAATAATATCGTTACGATTTTCTTTACTTTAGTTATAGTTACGGTTGCTACGACTAACTAAAAATATATAGTTATAGGGCTAGACTTTTAATAACCTATCGTTTCTAAAGTAGCTATACTCGTTACCATACGATTCGTCTAAATACGGTATTATCTTATTTTACCTATCGATTCGGTTTATATATATAATTAAAACTTTACGGAATTAAGTATATCTACCTAATATTTTACTATAACGCTTTAGCGAAAGCCGCTCCGTATTTTAAGATAAATATATCTTAACTACGAAAAACGTTATAGTAGCCGAAACGAACTAGTTAATCTTAGACGCTTTTCTTAAGCTTAAAACGGTCTATTATTCTATAGATAAAGCCGAAAACGCGGACGGCGATAATAACCCTACGTAAAAGTCGCCTCTTATTAAAGTATTACGGTCGTTAGACGTCGCTTCGTTCTTTCCCGGCGAGTTACGGTTAAAGATAAGTATACCTATTATACTATTACGGAATATCTAACTAGTTGTAAGACTTTATAACGGTACGCGGCTAATAGTTCGAGCTATAATATAAAACGTTATTGTCGTTATAATTTTTAACGGTACGAAATATAGTAAGTAGTACTTTATACTACGTATTACTATAACGTCGGATAATATAAATATATTTTTTCGTATCTCGCGACGGTAATTTCCGGTCCGGCTTAGTTTCGTAATAACTATTAATAAGTCGTAAAAATAATCGTTTACAACCGTCGGGGTTAATTTACGGTCGCCGTATTTTTCGTACGGCTAGTTATACGTCGTTTTGTCCCGCGTTAATAACGTTAATAGTTTAACGGTTTTTTACGGGGATAAAAAAAAATTAAAAACGACGACAGTAAATAAAGTATACGAAGAAGTATTAATCTGTTAACTTTATGTAGTTTTCGGTCGTTTATAGTATTTTATATAAAAAACTATTTTTAAAAAATTATCGTATTTATTTTTATCTAGCTATTACGGCTTATATTATCTTTCTCTTTTCTCCGTATTATCGTAAACTTATAAAACGTACCGGTAAACTTATAAGTAAAGTAAGTTACGGCCCGGAACGGGCTACAACGGCCCGCGGTAGTCTACTTTAGTATATCTTAAGCGGCTTTTAGAATATAACGAAGCGCGCGTAGTATCTTCGCGTTAGACTTAGTATTATAAGTAAAACCGGCCTTTTATAAGATTTCGCCGATCGTTACGGTACTTAAATCGTCGTCGTCGTCGTCGTCGTCGTCGTCGTCGGCGGCCGTAACGACCTACTTTCCCTTTTACTTTTTACTTAGCGATTCGGCGGCGGTAATATTAACGGCCGTTATAGTCCGCTTTAACTTTTTAAGTCTAACGGGTACTACATCTATAACGGTCCGTTAGTATATTATTTTATATATATATTAATTCAAAACACTTACTTTCGGGGCGAAGCGAACAACGTTTACCGCTAAAATTATAGTAACAATTATTATAACTAAAGCTACCGACGTCCGAAACGGTACGGTAGGCTTTAAACGGGCCGTTATTTTTTTTATACGTGTCGTAAAACGCCGTAAACGCGTCTCCGACTAGATTTATTAACGTTACCTCTAAGTTTACAACGCGCCGTAAGTTAAGCTTACTACCGGCCGCGCGTAATTAAAAGCGGGAAGCGTAACTAACCGGCTATATCTATTAGTATTTATAAAAAAAATTATATAAAGCTATAACGGTTACTTACGAAGCTTACTAATATATTACGGACGTTTATAGTAACTAACGTATAGCCGTAAGCTTCTATTTCTTTAGTAAACTTTTTTAACCACGTACTAAACGTTTTTACTTCGGTATACGGGTTAAGTATTTATATAAAAGTTAAAAACGGACGAAAGTAGTTTAAAATAAATATATATATACGTTAAAATTAGCCGTACATAATAAGCTTACGTCGTATTTAATAAATTTATTCTTCGTATCGGCGTAATTATAACGGGCTAGTACGGGCTAATACGGGCTTATAACGGCTTATACCGGGCTTATAACGGGCTACGCCGGGCTTATAGTAGTATTATTAACGTTATTACTAAAGCCTATAACGGCTTATACCGGGCCTATAATAAGCTACGCCGGGCCTATAGTAATATTATTACCGTTATTACTAAAGCTTATTATACTTTTTACTTACGCGGCGGCGGCTCCGACGGCGGCTTTAACAAAGCTTATAACGGCTTTAATAAGACTTATAACGGCTTATTTCGCGGGGGGGGGGGGGTTGTTTACGCCGGCTATTTTTTCGTAATTCGTTTATAATATATATATTTCTTCTATTATTAGCCTTAAATATATATAAATATAACCGTAGCGACTCGAATACTAAAATAAGCAGGATATTCTAGACAAAAAACACGTAGTAGAATACACACATACAACCTAAAACCAGGTAGTATAGCGCTCGCGCGAAGAACCGATCAAAAAGCTTGAGCTCTTATTCTTTTATTCTTTCAATTAGGCGGGATCTCGTATTTCGAGGGTAGGGAGTGAGTATTCGTAGGCGTTATACTTTTAGACTTTCGTTCGTATTTTCGTAATATAGGTATATTAGACTCGGTTTATTCGAAAAGTAAAGTATATCTTAATTCCCGAAAAAAAACTAAAAATAACGATAACTATCGAGACTATTTTTTTTTATACGTCTTCTATAAAACAACTAATCCGATATCCGTATAACGCGTTTCTACTTTTAGTCTTCTTAGCGTTTTTCTCGCGTTTTACGCTAGTAATCTTTAATCTTACTAAGGCCGGAGTACTTTAGCTTAACTTATTCTACTTTTTAAAGATTAGTGGTGTTTTTTTTACTTTTGTCCGAGTTTTTAATCGCGAGTTCGGCCGTTTAGCCGCGTTACTCCGGGTCGTAGGAGGGTTTAAGGTGAGTGTCGGGCGAGTTAGCCCGGTTAAAGAAAGGTCGGCTAAGACGCGGGCTTTTATTTATACGCTCGGCTTTTTATTCTTTAGTAGTAAGGTTCGTCGGGGTTTTTTTACTAAATACTTTACTTTTACTACTAAGGATTTTTTACTTCTTACTTTAACGCTACCGTTTTTTTTTAACGGACTTTTAAACGGGAGTTTTAACGTTAGCTTTAGTTTTACGCTTCGAGTTTTATACCTAAAGCTTTAGTTTTTTCGTAATAAAACGTAAGTTTAAGCGAAAGCTAGTATTTATAAACGCCGGTTTTGTCGTTTTTTACGGTAGTAAAAATAAAAAAGGCGTTATAAACGGCTTTACGATTTTTTCCCCGATAGTCGTAGTTTTATTAATACTACTTATTTTATTTAATTTAACGGTTACCTTTTCGATAGTCGATATTAGCTTACGAAAGTTTCTACGCGAAAGCTCGAAAGTAACGGGGTTTTTAGTCATTTTAATTTCGGTAGTTTCTTCGGTAGTAAAAAAATAAATAAAATCGACGATTTTATTTTCGATAATAAATACGTTATTTACGGCTAAGCTTTCGTCCTTAAAGTTCTTCTATAAAAAACTAAGAAATTTAGAAAAGTCGGCGACCTTTAGCTTATCGGCTTCGCCTAAAAGCTCTTTAAGCTTAAAGTTTTAATCGAGGACTAGTCGAATAGCGTCTTTAAACTACGGCGGGGTTTTAACTAAGCCGCGGCGAAATTTATAGTAAAGGTATTTTTTTATACGTAATATTAGTACGTTATTAAAGAAAAACCCGAGCTTACCGCCGACTTATATATCGAATTTTATAGCTACTACGTTACTACTAACTTTACTTCCGGCTTTCCGATCGTAATATTAGTCGGTAAATATATCGTCTTTATACTTCTCGGCGGTATTATAAGCCTCTTCTTCGCTTCCGTAAAAGTTTCTATCTAAGTAGTTAAAAAAACGGAACCCGTTTATAAATAACCGATCGGTAGACGTTTCCTAACTTTTAGTAAGTATAGACGGGTATTTTAAAAGTATTATAGCTTAATACTTAAGTTCGAGGCGTACTTAACTAACTTAATATATTACGATCTATTAAAGCTTATCTTTACGTTTAATCGGTAAGCTAACGATCGGAAGTTCGTCGAGGTATTAGATAAATCGAGTCTAGTCATATACGTCCGTATAGTCTTTAATCGAAAGCTCGCGGAAAAACACGCGTGTTTACTTAATAACTAATAGTTTATACTCCTAGCTCGAAGGTTAGTTAAAATAATTAACTACTTTTACTTTAATACCTACCGCTATAAGTTTACGGTCTATAAAGTAGTTAGTAAAAGCTTCCCGTTCGGAAGTCTAGGTCTATACTTAAAGTATATTAAACTAATATATAGTATTAGTTTATTTATTAACGATTACTAGTATTTAGTAATTAACTATATTTCTTACGTTAAATACGGGGATAATAAAAAAACGCCGCCCGACGGTCGCTTTTTCTTACCGGGGGCTTAAGTCGTATAAAATCTTAATCTCGAATCCGGTATTCGTAAGTACTTATACTAACTTCGAGATATCTTATAAAATTAAAAGTAAGCTAACGACGATTTAATCGTAAGTTAATATCTCGGCCGTAGCAATAGCGCTTTTTAAATCGTATAAGTAGTACGCGTACTCGGCGGCAGTTTATTTAAGGAATAAGCCGTCCGGCCCGAAAGCGGTACGGGGTTTAAAACTAAAGAAATACTACTAAACTAACGAAGTTACGCTTTAAGCTTTTATAGCTTTTAGATAGGTAAAGCGTCGGAAAATAATATCGGCTTCGTAAGTAAGAAAGAAAATACGCCTAAAAGTAAAACGCCTTGTCGCGATTATCTCTAGACGTATGTTATTAGGCTAGGCTAAGCTATAAGATCTTAAACGGAATCTCGTGCTAGATACAACTATCGTAGGCGCGCGAGGAAGTATAGTTACTACGTAGTATAATAGTAGATAATAAAAATAGTGTAAAAGGAAAAATTGTAATAAATAAGATTAAAAGTATATAATATACTTGTCGTTAGAAATGTTATTATAACAAAAAAAAAATATAAGAGAAAGAAAAAAAAAGGAGGGCTAAATTTATAGATAAAAATCTAGCGATATTACTCTTAAGTTGACGCCGTAGTAATCTTTTTTTAACGTAAAAATAAATACGTCGTTTGTCCGTTTTAAGATAATATTTCGTAAACTAACAAATAACTAAAACGACTTTTTTGTAGTTAAACATAGTATTAAATAGGGGTTTTTTTTACTTTGTTAGGTTAATAAAAGAATCTTGTTTAATCGGGGTTCCGATCGGGTGCCCGGCCTCGATAAGCTAAAATATAGTAGTGTAGTATTAGTTTAATTTATAGCTATTTTTAAGATAAAGCTATAATAAATAAGTAGTTATATAAAAAACAGCCTAATCTTAAGTCCTTTTTATTTACTTTTTATTTAACTCCCGTTTACTTTCTACTTTTTGTTTTTCACTTAACTAGTATAAAAAACTAATTTTAATTCCTTTTTAATAATTCTTTATTTCTAGTTTAAAACTTTAATTTATAAATCTAAAAACTTTAACACCTATTTTTCCTTTTTTTTTTTTTTTTTTTTTTTTTCTTTTTTTTTTTTTCAATACAAATAATATTAATAGCCGCGACTATAGCTAGTACTTTCGTTTAGTAACCCGACTTTTTAGCTATCTTTCTAGCTACCGTTAACCCGCTAGCCGTTATTAACGATATTATAGTTTCTTTTACTCTTACCGACGATATTATAACTTTTTCTACTTTTACCGACGATATTATAACTCCTTTTACTTTTACCGATAAAACGTAAGTTACCGTTTAAAGCTTTAATCTACTAACTACTTCGTCGGCTAAGAAAATAATAATTATAGAACGGCGTAAGGAAGTTACTAACGTTATTAGTAGACGGTTTAAAAATACTTTTTAGACTTTTAATTAAAAAGTCGTTTAGGTTAACGACGCCGTTTATAATACTTAGCCCGTCGTTATAAAAACTAATACGTGTATATCCGAGCTAAAAGACTAATCCGAGTAAAAGTCTCGTAGTATTTCTTCCGGCGGTACGCCTCGTGTCTTTTGTATCGAATAAACGACGTTTTAGCGTTACTTATCTTATTATCGGATCGGAAACTTTAATAATTTATACTTAATATAGCTTTTACGTAGTATTACTAATTAAAGTAAAATATAAAAAAAACTATACGTTTTTTCTAACCTTCTCTCGTTTTTTTACTAATACCGCGATAAACTAATAGCCCGCGTATAGCTAGTATATATAAAACGTTTAAATAAGACCTTACTAGGTTCTTATACCGGGACTTTTATAACGAGTATCCGGTTTTTACCCGTTCTTTTTATCTAACTATATAGCTTCTATAACCTAGTGCCTTGCCGCTCATACGAGTCTTTATACCGGAAATACGTTCGGTTGTCTAAAAGCGGGGAATACGTCGCGTATGTCATAGTACTATTTTTCGACTACGTATTTTTTTTTTCTTTTAGTAATAACTACTACGGTAACTACGTATACCGTATCGAGGCTACTAAGTATTCTTTTTATACTAGTAAACGTAGGGCTAATAGCTAATTCGTCGAGGCTTTAATCGTATCTTCGGATACGGAAACGAGACTCGAGCTTCGGAAGTTAAGCCCGACTACTACTTTTATTATCGGCTTAGAGCTAAGTACGCCGGAAGTATTGAAACATACTACCGTCGTTAAAAACCGTGGCTAAACGGCCGCTACCGAGCTTTTTAATAATAGCCGCTTTTAAAAAAACACTTCCGTTTTTAACGAGTATCCCCCGACTCCTTTTCCGAAGTCCGCTAAAAAGCCTAGGAAATCCTTTTTATTTAAGGTAACCTTCGTTGCCGAGACTCTTACGAAGCTTTCTTAGACTTAAACTAGTATTTTACCCGTTATTCCCGATTAAAGGTCTAAAAAAGTAACGGCTAACCCGTAGTCGGGGTTTAGTAGTACTAATACTTAGCCTTAGCTAAAAAGTAACGTTTAGCTAGCAAAAGTATTTAGTAGTAAGTAACTAAAGTAAGAAGCGGGAGCTAGACGGGCTTCCGATCGGGTAATTACTTTATTACGACTATGTCGAGTTTTTATGAGGTAGAGTTAATAGAGGTATAAAATAAACGGCTATTTCTTTAGACTATATATAAATAAGAAAAATAAAATAAAAACAAAGGATAAGATCTAAAGTATAAGAAAAGCAAAATAAGGAAAAAGTAAAACTAAATAGTAAGAAAATTAAAAAAAATAACAAAAATAACAAAACAGTAATTTCGCTTAACTTAACGCAAAATAAAAAAAAGAAAAATTATAGTAAAAATGAAATAAATAATAGTAATAAAAGTAAAATTTTCTCTTTAGATTTTTAATCCTAAAGTTTTTTACGTTAGTTAGAGATTTAATCTAAAGTTTTATACTTTTTTTATTTCTTAAAGGCTAGTATTTACCTTTTTAATCTTCGTGTCTTTTTAATTTTTTAATGTTGTTATACTTTAGCTATTTAGTTAATATCTTAGGCTACGGCTTTTTTACCGATTTATCGTTCGGGACTTTAAAACTTTTTAAAAACTTCGATTATATTTCTCGTTATTTTATCGGCTGTAACGAGTAGTTACTTTTACGGCTATGACTAGCTACCGCCTTAACGGCTATAGTAGTTTTTTAGATATTTTTTCTTACTACCTTAACGGTTATAGTAAGTAGTTACCTTTACGGCTATAACTAGCTACCGCTTTAGCGGCTGTAGTGGACTTTTGATTTGTTTTTTTACTACTTTAACGGTTATAGTAAGTAGTTACTTTTACGGCTATAACTAGCTACCGCTTTAGCGGCTATAGTAGACTTTTAATTTGTTTTCTCGTTACCTTATCGGCTATAGCGAGTAGTCGTTTTTTCGGCTGTAACTAGCTACCGCTTTAGCGGCTATAGTAGACTTTTAATTAGTTTTCTCGCTACTTTATCGGCTATAGCGAGTAGTCGTTTTTTCGGCTATAACTAACTACCGCTTTAGCGGCTGTAGTAGACTTTTAATTAGTTTTTTTTTATTAAAGGGGGCTAATAATATCGTATTTTTTATATCTTATTATTATATAAGAAATTTTATACTTACCTTTTAGATTTTTTTTTTTTATCCGTTATTTTTGTTATAGACAATAAAGTTACGATTAAACTTTTAAAAACACGTAAATAGTTAAAGCTTTAAATGTATACTTTTTTTACTCGTTATCGTATACCCGATTATAACTCCGTTTTTATAGCCTTATATTATTTAATCCTCGAGATTCTTATTTATTTATATCTATCGAGATTATATAAAACTTATATAATAACAGATCTTTTACTACTCTACTAATAAAATAAACAAGATATTTTAAATAAAAAATACGTAGTAGAACATACATATATAACCTAAAACCAAGTAGTATAACGTTCGCGCGAAGAACCGATTAAAAAGCCTAAGCTCTTATTCTCTTATTTTTTCAATCAAACGGGATCTCGTATTTCGAAAGTAAGGAATAAGTATTCGTAGGCGTTATACTTCTAAACTTTCGTTCGTATCTTCGTAATATAAGTGTACTAGACTCGGCTTATTCGAAAAGTAAAGTATGTCTTAATTCCCGAAGAAAAACTAAAAATAACGATAACTATCGAGACTACTCCTTTTTATACGTCCTTTATAAAACAACTAATCCGACATCCGTACGGCGCGTCTCTACTTTCAGTCCTCCCAGCGTCCTTCTCGCGTTTTACGCTAGTAATTTTTAATCTCACTAAGGCCGGAGCACTTTAGCTTGACTTAATACTAAAGCTACGGTAGTTTTAAACGGCCGTATTTATACGTTATAGTACTGTTTTACGATATATTACTTACGTTATTATATAGTAGTATCGAAGGTAGTAGTTATAGTATATTTTTAGTAAGTTATATAAATTTAAATAGTAGAAGTCGGCTTTTATTTATCCCCCGAAAAGTTAACGTCGAAGTAAAAATATAGTAATTCGTAAGTAAATAAAATTAAAAAAGCGTAAATATAACTATCGCTTACAAGAAGCTATATATAATAATAACGTATTAATACGCGAAATATTTTATTCGATTACAACCGCATCCAATAGTATAATCTTTAAGATTTTAAATCTAACAAACATTCACTACACCCTCACTTAAGCCTCCAAAAATAACTACAAAAATAAAACACGACGTAAATAACTAGTGAATAAATTGCTGTTATTTTCAAATACATATGCCTATTTTAAACTATATCTCTCTTTAACGATATTCACATAACCTCACTTTCACATCATCACGACTTAACTTACACCGTGTTGTAGATATTTATTATAAGTCTTAACGATAGCCCACTAATCTCGGGCTTATGTAATTGTAGATGCTTATTAATCATATCGATCGCATTTATCCGCTTTACACCGCTTTACTCTGTTTCAGGTTTTTTGCACACTATTACTTATCTACACGGCCCAACCTGAGCCCCCTCACCGTGCGAAGCCGGTGTCGGGGCGAACCTCTAGTTTCGACAACGATACTGTCAAGGGAGCAATCCGAAAACAAAACAAAAGGAAGGTGCGACCGGGTATTATATGAAACAAATAACCTCTTGCCCAATCTCTAGTTCTTAGCTTCTTAACTGCACCTGCCGCGCACGAATAGTCACGAGAACACGACACGCCTATTCACGGCCCGAAGCAGCAATTTGCACCAATGCCCTGCTCAACCGGCTGCGGCCCACACTGTTGTGTAAGCTCGCAGAGCGTGCGAGAAGGAATCGCTCCGACTGCTGCATAACACTGTAGACTGTTAAACCCGACTCAAAGAGTGCACACTGGCTGGCACTAATGCTGGCTATTACGGAGTCCAGCTCCAAGGCGGGGGTCATCGGCCGGTCGCTCCTTCTACTGTGAGGAATGGCAAGGTGCAAGGCAGTGGGCCGCTTAATCGCTCGCTCCAAGCACCCACTCAGAGCTGCAACTCCAGACTTTGCTCCAGATTTCACTCCAGACTGCAGCTTGAAGAAGGAGCTAACGCCTGGAAATCTAGAAATAGCCCAGAACCGGGAAAGAGCTGCAGTGGGTTTCGGGGCAAAATGGTCAAAATGGAGACGTCACAGGACTTCCAACTCGCAGCAGACTCGCAGCAACGCCCGGGCATGACCCGGGCCAGTCAGATCACGGCGGAAACGCGTACAAGTGGTCACAGATGGGGGTCAATCGGTGCATATCAATTTTGTGCATTTTTTTGCGTGATTTTACGCATTATTTATAGCATTAATTATAGTCTAAATATTGGCTTCTCGCACATTTGGTTGGATAGATTGGCATCTGCGCCACGATGCTTCGGCTTCCGCTATAAAGCATGCCGAGCAGGTGGCATAGGCAACCGGTACATTGTGTGTAGTGTCTAGGCCAGACTGATTCACTGACCAAGCTTGTCTGAGCTGACCGGAGCAAGAGCTGGCTACTGTACCTCGTACGATGTACTGCCGTAGAACAGCCGGCTCGCGTAGGATTACCCTTGTTCATTTTGCTATCAAAAGGTGGGCTGGCTGGAATTGGATTGCTGGACTTGGCCTCCCCGGATAAAGTGTCTGGGATGCTATAGCCGCTGTTTCGCTGATGCGTATTGCGCCTCAAGAGACAAGACACCGGCTGCCAAGCAGACTGTAAAGTCTGGACATAATGACAGAGCTAAGAATAGACCTGTCACCGGTCATGCCGGCTGCGGTGTCTGCTGCTACTGCTGTGATAGCTGCTGCCCCTGCGGTCGTCCCGGTCACGGTCCCGTTCGCCCTTGTAGCTGTCGCGATACCGCTCCTCGCGCTTCTCCTTGCGCTTCTCCTCTTCTCGCCGGTAGTCGTGCAGCCGTGGTGGCCGCTGCTTGCTTGACGAGCTGCTGCCCGTCTTGTTGTTCCAGCCGCCTAGATCCTCGGCACCCTTGAGCTCTTTGGCACCCAGACCCATCTGGTTCGGCCGCCGCACAACCTGCTTGACCCTGGGTCCCCTGTCTTTGCCGTCCCAGCCCATGCCGCGCAGCAGTGCCGCGCCAAACTCTTCCACAGGCATGTCCTCATACTCCTCCAGTGTCGACACGTCGGGTGCGTTGCGAAAGTCCTTGTCAAATGCGTCGTCTTCTGTGACTGTGTTGGCTTCTTGTGCGATCACTCGCTTGGTCTTGGTGCGGTCCTCTGCCGTCTGGCCGAGCAGTGCTAGCACTGCTTCTTTCTCGGCGTTTGGTGGTGCTTCCGGCGTGGCTTCTTTGTCGTCTCTGTGGTCCTTTTGCTCGCCGCCATCTTTGCCGTCCTCCTTGTCTTTGCCGTCGGCTGTACCGCTCTCTGTGTCGGTATTGGTAAGCGTCAGGCCCCATTTGATGGGCTTCGCTTCTGGATCCGCCTCCGTACCGTCGTCCTCGCCGGCCTTGGACCCTCGCATCCCAGGCGGTGTCGACTGGCGCCCGTTCCGATTACGCGCGCGCGCCTCTGTTCTCCAGTCACGGTTTGGCTGTCGCTCGATAGAAAGCGGTCCACGCTTGGCACGTTCGCTGTCGCGTTTCCGATCCCGTGAGCTTTTCTCTAGCTCGGCGCCTTTGTCCCCAAAAGCTGTGATGCGCTCATGGCGCCCGTTTGTGTGCGAGTCGTCGTCGGACTCCGAGTCAAAGTGACCGCCGAGGCCATGAGCAGGCCTCGGGCGTTTTCCAAGGCTCGACGACGGCAGCGGACGACTAGATTTGCTTGTCGATGATGTTGATGCTGATGTCGACGGTTTTGCTGGTGCGCCAAACTTAATGGCGATGCGGCCAGACTCTGGCTTGCTGGGTCCAGACATGGCTATCGTCGTTGGCGGTGTAAACAAAGTTTGGCGAGAATCGGGCCAACGAGGCTAGACGCTTCAATGAGGCTCTGTTTCAGCCTGGCCGGCACCGACAGTGTTCTGAGAATTGCAGACAGGCTGATAAAATGACCAACGGCGATGACATAATAAGCGGAGCTTGGTAGATGAGTAATCACTCAGCTTGGGCGATCGCCTACTCTGAAAATCGTAGTTTCCTCTTCCGTAAAAGCATTTCTCACACGAGACAATAGCACTACGAGGTATGTAAACCTGCTGCAAAGTACGACTAGGCCCGGTATGCTCTAGGCATTTCTTGCGCTGATAACACTATCTGTCCTTCTGGCTGCCACTTGGGTTGCTCCTTCCTCCCTGGTCCTCCGCCCCCTTTTCTGAATTTTCTCTCATTTCCCATCATTTCCCATTCTTCCCAGAGACGAACTAGCCAATGGTGGGCCTTCGTTCTGCGCCCCACCGTATCCATTAGTTCTAGTCCTGGATAGTGCAAGAGGAAAAATAAAAACTTGCCTGTTTTCAGTATTGGGGATGATGAGGAAGGTGCGAGCGAGGGAGGAAATGCTCCAAGACATTGCCTAGAACAACAAAAAATACACCTAAAGGCACCAAAATACACCTAAAAGTACACCTAAAAGCACACCTTGAAGTGCCGTATGCGCTAAATGCTATACCTCATACTGACCCGCCTTGACCTGACAAACCGCTATCGCTGATAATCCACCCCCCGAAATACGTTGCTGCACGCTGTCTTCACCAACTGTATCCCATCTCGTAAAAATCTGGAATCGGCCCCGAGAAAACAACATCGCGAAAAACAACAGCGACAACACCGCCTCCAAAACCACACAACGCAACCGTTTCCATCAATTTTTATCATCGCGACCGATATAAATTGACCTGTTCCTTTCATTTTGACATCCGTTTTTATTGTAAACGGATGTCGCGCCCACCCATGACATGACTGAGGTCGGGCTCGCCGACCGCCTTGAGCTTCTGCGACAAAAGCGCGCTGAATATAGGTATGAATGCCACGGCTCGATGGAGAAAAAAATTGTCGTCATTTTGATGTATGATATGTGGTGCTGACGGCCCTCAGTTCAATTGTGCGATCGCGCAAACGCAAACTTCGTGAACTCTATGCTGTCGCGACAGATGGCGATGGCGCCCTCAACCTAACTAAGTTCGATGTCGACGCGCCGCCCACGAAACCCGGCGAAACAAAGTTTTTGCTCGATACGGATATCCTACAGTACGTACAACCACCTCACATTGATGCATTGATACTTGTTTGCTCTGCTGCACGCGTTGGCGGCGGCGACATCCGACGCGATGCTAATAACCCACTTTACAGAGGCCGTTCACTGAGCGACGCGCGCATCCCGACAAGACACAAGCCCGACCTCGAAACGCTTAAGCAATTCTTCGCTTCGGCTAATGGCTCTTCGAGCAGACACGAAACCCCCGTCATCGCCAGACACACCACTGACACGCCTACACCACCCACGCCTTCGACACACTCCCACGATGCATCTCGCCTCGACCACGATTCTTCCTCCCACGCCTCCTCATCTGCTCGCACTCCTCAGCTCACACCTACGCCCACACCTGTAGCGGCATCTCTCAACCCGAACTCGAACCTGTCTGTCAAGCCCCCAGCAGCAAAACCGCCTGCAGCGTCACCGAATGCTGCCAAGGTCGAGGCGGATATTTCTGCAGAAGCTTCCGCACACAACACCAACTCTGCCACCGGCTTACCAGCTTCACTTGCGCCCAAGTTGACCGGAAATACCACCCAGAATGCGGAATCCAACCAAGGACCAGCGGCGCGGGCAGCTACAGTAACGCCAAATCCACCGGACCAGGACAAGCAAGCATCGGCAACTCAATCCACACCAGATCCGATGGATGTCGATACCGAAGCGAAGGCTGCGAAGCCAGTGGAAGCTGCAGACCACCACGGTCCCAACGGAATCACAAAGACGGCAGACATTCCTTCGTCACCCGAGTCTACTGTCCAAACTGCAACAACACCAGCTGTTCACGACGTCTCCGTCAACACAAGCCCCGAGAACGACGTCGACTCCTACATCGACCGCGACGAGAAGGCCGATAACCGGCAAAGCCAGACGAAGGCTGCTGGCCATAATGACGAATCTCGGGACGACACTGTGGAGGCGCAACTTCTCCAGGAGTCTGCAGCAGCTGTTGGTAGCCACAAGGATGCAGTTCGGCACACATCTGCCGCCTCAAAGGCTCCTCACGATCAGGTCAACGGCTCTGCCGAGGCAGGCTCGACTCCAAAGTCTTTGCCTGCGGCTATGGATGTGGACGACGAATCTGCCAACAAGACCGACAAGACAAACTCGCCGTCGAAACTCGCCTCGACTGTCCCAGCTACCAAGGCTGCACTACAGGGTGCCTCCACACAGAAACCCATTGAGCGCCTCGCCGAGAGCCCATCCATCATTGCAGCTCTCCCCACGCCAAAACCCTCCACTGGCGATGCTAGCGAAAACCTGCATCTTGGCGAATTGGTCGTTGCGAATAACAGAAAAATCAAGAGACACGCACCGACAGTTTTGTTTGGAAAGCAAAAGAAGACAAAGCCCGACACGACGATCATCCCATCAAACCTCAACAAATCCGAAAACCTGTTCTCCGAGGATTACTTCACTCCATTGTTTGTGCAGACCTTTTCTCAAAACGCCAAATGGATGAAGAACATGGAGCAGCTTGTCCATC
This sequence comes from Ophiostoma tasmaniense, assembly GCA_022392925.1. Taxonomy (NCBI): domain Eukaryota; kingdom Fungi; phylum Ascomycota; class Sordariomycetes; order Ophiostomatales; family Ophiostomataceae; genus Ophiostoma; species Ophiostoma tasmaniense. The sequence continues at coordinate 683,638 of JAKRGK010000006.1, read as the reverse complement.
ACGCAAGAAAGACTTTGTCAAGTGCGGACAACCAAGCGGCCATGTTCGACACACAATCGTGCAAGATATTGAAGCGTATCTATCACCTCCAGCAGCAGGACAAGTGGTCCTTGCGCCAGCCCAAGCGTGTCTCTGAGCCTGCCCGGCAAAAGTCACACTGGGACATGGTGCTTGACGAGATGAAGTGGCTACGCACTGATTTCCGTCAAGAGCGGAGGTGGAAGATGTCACAAGCTCGCATTCTGGCTACGGCCTGCGCAGTATGGATGCGGGCTTCCCCCACCGACAGGAAACGTCTGCAAGTTAATGCAGTAATTCCCAAGCGGAATGAGAAGCTTGAGCAACTGGACCAACAGAAACAGCTGCAGGAGCGTCAAGATGATGGCATGGAAGACATTCCTATGATTGGAAATGCTATGATCGATGCAGCCAAGGGAGGCGACGACCTGGACGGCCGCTCTTCCGAGGTGGACGAAATTGACATGGTCGACGATGGCATGTTTGAGGACATTGAAGAGGATATCGTGCAAACAATTTCCCCATCGGCCATCTTTGCCATGCAGCCGGATGAGCTCGTCTTCGAGCTCAACCCATCGGTTGCATCTGAGAGGCTGCTTGCTGAGCTGCCCATGTACAGCTTGCCGCTCCAGGTGCCCAACACCGACATTACAGCCAAGGATGAAGACCCCGATGCCGCCTGGCGCCGGCCTGTTGTGCCAGTTAGCAAGTACATTGAAACGCCAATTGTTATTGTGAAGAGACCGCCACCACAGAAGCTCAGCCGCTACGACATTGTCGACGAGCCGGAGGACGACGTCGAGGAGTTTGATCTTGGTGTGTCCAACAGCTCGATCAAGTCGAGAAAGGCTATTGCCGCTACACCCGACTGCATAGTTGGCCTGTTCGACCCGTCTTTCAAATCCGTGCGTGAGAGAATCCACACTGGCCACCAATTCCGCCCTCCCTCGGAGTATGCGATGCCGATGCAGTCATTCTACGAGCACAGACCGCCATCACAGTGGACAATTGGAGACGATGATCAGCTTAAGAAGATGGTCCGGGATTACTCGTACAACTGGACGTTGATCTCGAGCCTCATGACCAAGCAGTCACTCTACATATCTGGAGCTGAGAGACGGACATCGTGGGAATGCTTTGAGCGGTGGGTTGGCCTGGAGGGCTACCCAGCTGATGCATCACGTTCGCCATACTTTAAGGTGTATCAGTCGCGCATTGACGCCGCCCAACGGGCGATTAAGGAGGCAAACGAGAAAATGGCGGCCAATGCAGCTTCCGCGACAGCAGCAGCAGCATCGACAACCGCCACGCCTACCGCTGGCAATTCTTCTTCGAATGCCCCTGCGGCACCACCTACCCCGACAACCCTGCAGAGACGCAGACAAACCATACCTGTACGGGTCGAGAAGCACCGGAACCAAAAGTACTACAGCATGCTGGAGGCTATCAAGCGACTCACGAAGAAGCGGGAAGCGACCCAGACAAAGCCGGCATCAGCACCCAGAAAGGCTGAAGCGGCGCCTGCACAGCGTGCTACCACCAAATCACCGCGGGAGTACAGCAAGATCCGCTGGGACCGTGAGCAGAAACTCGCCGATAAGATGGCTGAATATGCCCAGAGACAGAACGAAGCCATCAGACGTGTAAGTATAGTTGTTTGTTTCTTTTTTTTATCATGTACAAACCTGCTAATTTTTATCAGCAACAAATGATGGCGCGCTCTCAGAACCAGGCCATGGGCTCCGCCGCAGGTGTGGGCGTCCCTCCCCAGGTTGCAGCGCAGATGGCGGCAGCAAACTCCATGGCCATGGCGGGCCGGCCGAACATGCCCGGTGCTGCACATGGTGTCCCCATGGTTGGCCAACAGGCACGGCCGAGAATGCCTAATCAGGCAAACCCGATGGCCGGCCTAACACCACACATGGCAGCCGCAGCTGGTACACCCAACGGCATGGCGGGTCTGCAGCCACAGCAGATTCAACAGATGCTTTCTGCGCAGCAAAGGTTGCAACTTGCCGCGGCGGCTGACGGCAAACAGCCTGATCTGAACATGGCATACCAAGCTCAGCGCGTACATGACCAGCAGCGCGCTTTGCAGATGCGGCAGCAGGCTCAGCAGCATGGCCAGATTCAAGTACCACCCAACCAGCAGATGCGGTTGCAGCAACAGATGATGCAGCAGCACCAGCAGCAGCTCCAGCAGCAGCAGCTCCAGCTACAACTGCAGCTCCAGCAGCAACAAGTGCAGCAGCAGCAGCAGGCACAGCTCTCGCAAAACCACACCCCCATCGCACAACATGCACAGCTCGCTCAGCTGCCGCAGAATGCTGGCCAGCACCTTACACCACAGCAACAGCAGAACTTTTTGCAGCAGCAGCAACTTCAGCAAATGATGCAGCAACAGCAGGCTCAGCAAGCACAGCATCAGCACCTGCAGTTCCAACTCCAACAGGCCCAGGCGCAACAGGCGGCACAACAAGCTCAGCAACAGGCTCAACACGCGGCGCAGCAGCAGCAGCAGCAGCAGCAACAGCAGCAGCAGCAAGCACAACAGCAGAGCCAACAGGCGCAACAGCAGGCGCAGCAAGCACAACAGCAAGCAGCTCAGACGCCGCAGGTGACGCAAGCTCAGCAGTTACAGCAGACACCACAAGCACACGCCTTGGGCAAGGCGACGCCTGTCCCTGTATCGCAAGGCTCTCCCACTGGGATGCGGCCTGGCGCGATGCCGGGTGTCAACCAGCAAAACTTTTTGGCCAGCCCACAAGGTGTTGTGTTCCAAGCAAACGGCACTTCTCCAGGCGTCGGCCCGAGCAGCACCGGAATTAATGTTCCGTCGGTCGCATCGGCATCGTCCTCGCCGCGGCCACCGATGCAGCAGCAGATGCCACCCAACATTATGCTACAGCTCAAGGAATTGGAGAATGGATTTAGGGCAAAGAACCCCAACCTCACCCTTGAGCAAGCACGGTCCATGGCTGTTCAAAACTACGCGCACATAATGATGCTGCAGCGCAACAACGCCATGCATTCGGCCTCGGGTGGAGGACCGCAGCAAGCACTGGCCGGTACAAGCCCTCGGCAGTACGCCCAGCTTCTCAGAGCACAACAGGCGCAGCAGGTACAACAAGCCCAGCAGACTGGCCAGCACCACGGAACTCCAGTTGCCCATGCACAGGCCCAGACCCAGGCACAGGTACATGCTCTTCAAGCTCATGCCCAAGCCCAGGCCCAGGCCCAGGCCCAAGCTCAAGCACAGGCCCAAGCTCAAGCGCAAGCGCAGGCTCAGCTCGCTCGGCAGGCTAGCGGAACACCTCCAGCAAAGAAAGTATAAGCTGAAGGTGATCAGTGGCAAAGGCTGTCCAAGGGGGAAACAAAAAGACGCTGCAAGGAACGGGTTGGCGCAATACTATTCTTCACCTACATGTCATTATTTTCGTAACGCATACAATACCGTGAGGATCTCACACTAGGCGTATTGGCGTACCATTTCTATCTATAATCCGTAATAAACATTTTAATAGCAAAATCTTGACGTCGTGATCATTTGAGTGCGTATTCAAGAATTTGGCGGTGGGCGCGATAAGAGGCGATAAGAGATAAGAGATAAGCAGCGATAAGCAAAAAAAATCTGAAGAACGGCAGTATCAGTCCAGAGTGTGCGCTAGCAGTATCAGCGGTCTCTGGCGGCTTCATCGCAGTGTTTACCAGTACCACGACCTACTCCGACGACCATACCATCCACCACTACCTCACAACCACCCACCAAAACACGAAAAAATGGTACTGAAGAGAAAGCGGGATACCAAGGGCTCTGCAGCGGCCGAGGCTGGTGCCCCAGCAGCGACACGGACCAAGACAACGGCCGCACCGGCAAAGTCGAAGCCTGTCTCGATCCTGAAGAAGAAGGCAGGCACGACACCGGCCAAGAGCAGCGTCGTTGCCAAATTCACCGACGAGAAGCCTGCAGCCAAGGCTGTGACTAAGCCGACCTCGAAGCCCGCCCCCAAGCCCGCGGCCCCGGCAACGACTGCGGCTCCCAAAACCACCAACGCCAACGAGCCCGTCGTGCTGACTGGCGACGCGCCGGCCGCGATCCAGATCATTGCCGGCTCGTACGACCGCACACTGCACGGTGTTGTGGCGACGGTCCACCGCGACACCAGCACAGACGAGGCGGCCGTCCGCTTCGCCGACACATTCCTCTTCAACGCACACTCCTCGGCCGTCCGCTGCCTCGCACTGTCGCCGCCGTCGGTCGCCGTGCCCGGCCAGGGCCAGAAGGTCATGCTGGCCACGGGCAGCACGGACGAGCGTGTCAACGTGTACAACCTGTCGGCACACCCGCCATCCGTCGCGACAAGCATGGCGTCTGCAGAAGACCGCGCGCTGATGACGGCCGTGACAGACCGTCCGGTGATGCCTATTGCTGAGAGCGCCAAGAACCGCGAGCTCGGCACGCTGCTCAACCACTCGTCATCGATCACCAAGGTCGTGTTCCCAACACGCTCAAAGCTGCTTTCGGCGTCCGAGGACTCCACGATTGCCGTCACGCGCACGCGCGATTGGTCGCTGCTGTCGACCATCAAGGCGCCTATTCCCAAGGAGGGCATGGGCGGCAGTCTGCGCCGGCCGACGGGCGATACTGCGCCGCCTGGTGGCGCGCCATCGGGTGTCAACGACTTTGCGGTGCACCCCAGCATGAAGGTGATGATCAGCGTGAGCCGCGGCGAGCGCTGCATGCGGCTGTGGAACCTGGTGACGGGCAAGAAGGCGGGTGTGCTCAACTTTAGCAAGGAGCTGCTGCGGGATGTCGGCGAGGGGCGGTTCTCGACGGGCGAGGGCCACCAGGTGGTCTGGGGCCAGACGTACGAGGCGGGTGCCAAGACGACGGCTGACGGCGCGGATGAGTACGCTGTCGGTTTCGACCGCAACGTTGTCGTCTTTGGCATGGACAGTCTGCCGCGCTGCAAGGTGCTCAAGGACGCGCGCACCAAGACCCATGACTTCCAGTACCTCGAGGTTGCCGGCACCACGTCGACGGACGCCGAGGGCAAGGAGGTTGCTGACGATGTCTTTTCCGTGCTGGCTACTGCGACTGAGGACGGCCGCATCCTGTTCTGCTCGACACGCGATGCCGACCTCGTGCAGCCCCCGGCCACGGCCGACAGCACGACCCTGCCCTGTGCCCGCTTCATTGGCCAGCTGGGCGGCAAGGAGCTGGACATTACCGACCGTGTCAAGGCGTTCAAGATCATGCCGGTTCTGGAGTCCTCGGACGCCTCAGACGATGCAGACGAGAGCGCCAAGGGCCTGCAGAAGGCGTGGTATGTTGTGTCGGCGTCCAGCTCGGGCGCCCTGCGCGTGTGGAAGCTGACGGACCAGGAGCTGCGTGAGGCCTGGACCAACAGCGACCCCAGCAGCGTTGCCATCAGCACAAGCGCGGCGACAGCCTCCAAGGCTGCTGCACCCAAGCAGCTCGGCAAGCTGGTCGGCACGTACCTGACGCGCGACCGGATTACGTGTGTGGAGGCTTTTGTGATGATCCCGCGGCCGGACGGCGTCGACGACAGCGACATTGACATTGCCGACGACGAGTCTGACGATGACGAGGACAGCAGCGACGACGAGGACTAGATGTTTTTGACAGTTCTAGATAAAAAGCAGGATCGGCACTGGATAGCATGGCGTCTTTATTCTTTTTTCCCTTTAATTTTCTTTTCCATCTTGCCGTCTTACTTGACATCTTCCATTGCTTTTGCTTTTGCGTTTGCGTTGTCTTTCTACAAGCTATATTAATCACCGAGATCAAATGTACTTATACTTTTATGAACATCGAGATGTGCTGTGTTTGGTATATCTGATATCGATGCCATGTCGGGATCTTTGCGCAGCTCGTGATAGTTGCTTGGCGTCTAGTGCGAATACAGTGTGTGTACGGAGCATGTCGACGGTCCTGCCCTGCACGGCAATGTGATGTACGAGGTTATTCCTCAGGAAGGAGCAATGTGCACTTATAAACAAGGCAGGCGCGAGGGCCGTGATGTCGGAAAGATGCATGCAAAAGAGGGGAAACCGGGAAAGTGCGACCAGTAAGGTGGCATCGAAGGACCTTGAAGCAGAATCTCACCAAATTCTGGCATTCACATGCTGTCTCTATCGTATTTCTTATTTTAGTTTTCTAGCGCAACAATAAGTACTAGAAGCAATAAACTGGAGCTTGGCTAAAACAGGCAGTTTCATTCAAATACAGGCCACCAATTGGCCAGCGCCCGCCCCAGCCGGCCACCAGACCCTTGCGTGGAAATCTGAAATGGCAAGTGCTTGAGCTCCCAGGCTCCGCAGGGAAGGTCCGAACGGGTGGCCGTTCTGTATGGACTGCTCTTGCCTCTTCAAATGCAAGACTGCTAAACGGAACGGACGGGATCTAAACGAGATGCCGAGTCGCTCTTTCCTTCTCTTGTACTTGTGACCTGTGTTGCACTTTCCCATTCCATCGTATCACACTTGTTCCGTTTGGTGTACATCTTCATCCAGCAAATCAGCTCCTTCCTTCTGTTGGGGTAATTAGACGTCTCTCGTAGCTGCTGTGGGGCACTCTTCGCAGCATGCCTCCCTCCTTCTCCTCTTTCCATCTCGAACTCTCATCTCGACTCTTCACTTTCGCCCTCGTTTCTCACTATACGAATTGACACGCTGCCGTCTTGCCTCTAGCATTGCCGCGGCCCCGATACTGTCTACCGAGCAACTTTTCTCGTGTGACCTGTCCTCAATCACCTCGATACCGACTTCGCCCAATTTGGGGCTATTCAGCTCCCGGCGCGTCTCTTCAGCCGCCAACAGCCAACGGTCGCCCTTTGTTTGAATCGACACCTGTCTAGCTGCACAACAGCACGGCCACTGAAACCTCTAGTCCCGGTTCTAGATCGTCTCCAACGGCGGCCTTATCTCAGATCTAGGTGTTCTGCTGGCAGTTGTTCATCGCGAACACGAACTCGGCCTCGTTTCCCCGACCCAACACAGCTTGGCTGATATCCATTCTTCTACGCAAAGGATAGGCCCTTGACAGCATACCAGCTATCTGTTGAAGCTCCTTCATCCCACGATAATCGAAAGTTGGTATCGCACACGACACTGCATACCAACATTGCACGAAAATCGATATATCACATACATCGCTTCACGCACAGCCGTCATGTCTGGAAACTCGCCGGTGATTCACCGCCCCATCCCGCGGCGGCCATTCGCGGTCAATCCGGCAACACCCCCTGCGGACAACGACCAAAAGACCGAGGCGAAGCAAACACCCAAAGAGCCGGCAGGGATCGCCAAGTTTCTGAACCCGCGGCCCTCGTTCCTCGACACAGATGTCAGCCCTACTCCCGGCGGCGGCGAGTCGATCAGCCGCGCTCAGTCCATTATGAACCTCACCTCATCCACGCTGTTTGGAATCTTCAGCCCGTCTGTGTCAAGCCGCCCCAGCGCCATCTTTGATTCTAGTACACCATATGGCACGGGAGTTGAGACACCGGCACGGGATCTACTCGACCGCCGCAATGCCAGTATCAGTGAGGAAGGTGAGGATGAGGTTGTAGTCCAGGGCACGACGGCATCTGCGGCTCAAATCGACGAGGTGCGCAAAGCATCGCAGTCGCTGATGATGCTGCAGCGCCAGCGCCGGCGGGGGGAGAGCATGGGCGCGGGCGGCGACGGCATGTCTAGCATCAAGCTCAATGCGGCGCCGTCTGGGGAAGTTACCAAAGAAACCCCTCCACCCCAATCAGTCTTAACACGGATCACCAACCTTTTCTTATTGCTGGTGCGCGCTGCGCTTCTCTTTACCCTGGGCATGGGATACGGCATGCTAATGGCCCGCCTGCGCCGCGAAACACACGCCGGTTTCGACGACTTTATGGCACAGACACCGCCGCCAACGTCTAGCACGGGCGCAGAGTACGATGCTATCTACGACTGGCGGTACTTGGTCTCATGGGGTCTCTCGGGTGTTGTGCTGGGCACACTGCTGCCCTGGTTTGACGGCGTCTGGGACCGGGCCTTTGCTGGCAACGACAACCTCCTCGGCCTCAAGGCGCGCGCTGCCCCCGAAGTGCACTGGGATCTTGTTGTGCGTGGCATTGGTGCCTTTGCCGGTGTTGTTTTTGCTATGGTAAGTAATCACTGTCCGGTTCTCTTTTTTTCTTTTCTCTTCTCTCTTTTCTATTACCACCACTAACAACCAGCGCAAACTACCATGGGCATCTACAATGCAGGCGTCGGTGACCCTCGCCCTGGTCAACCCCTTCTTGTGGTATCTTTTGGACCGCTCCAAGTCGGGTCTTCTCCTAGCGGCAGCAGTCGGATTTCTTGGCTCGGCCACCTTGATGACGCTGGACCTCGATTTAATGCCCAACCCTGGCGTTGGAGCTGGCTCGTACGGGGTCGGCTATGGCATGGGCTCGTCCTACCATAGCAACAGATCAAGCCGTGACCCCGCCAGCCCTGCCGCGTCAGAAACAGACGGCCTGGACCCCCAAGCATCAGGCGTGTCGGCAGAGACGGCTGTCTGGATGCTAAGCGTGCTCTTTTGCAGCTGCATATGCTTTGGCAACATTGGCCGACGCCTTGCGCTGAGCACGACAACGGCGCCGAAGAAGTAGCAGCATGTGGCGTGACCTCGATGACTGCTCTTCATTTCGCATTGATGCCTTATTCTTATACATTACTTCTTTATATATTTTATACCACTATGCGTAATACATTCACGTTCTGACGCTTTACCACGAAACTGATGGGTTGACAAGGTGATATCGTAAATTAAACGCTAGCTATACTTTTTGAAAACATGGATTCCGTTCATTATGTGCTCAGGCAGTCTCGCTGCTGGGAGCTGGCTCAGCCTCCGTGTCGGCCATCTCTGCATCCTCGGCCTCGGCCGGTGCTTCTGCCGGTGCAGCAGGCGCCGCGTTTGTTGGTGTATCTGCCACCTCGCCGACCGCTGTTGACTCAGCCGCTTCGGCATCTTGAATGTCAACATCCCCCTGACCGTCTGTTTGTGGGACATTGTCTGCAGGCTTGTCTTCCTGTTTCTCTTCGGCTCCCTTGCTGCCAAAGATGCACTCCTTGAGCTGGGCTGCTGCCTCCGCCAGGTCGCGGCTGGACACCGAGATCTCCTTGTCAAACAATTCTGACTCGGCGGACACCTTTTCGAGGACAGCCTTGCCGGCCGCAACAGCTTCTTGGAGTGCCGCGTCGTCAGCGTACGAGCCGGTCGCCTTGATAATGGCCTCGAGTGTCTCGTCGGTTGGGCGGAGAGCAATATACCGGGCAGCAAAGCCGTTGCCCTTGGCCGTATCCACGCTCTGTCTGTGTTAGTCTGTGTAAGAGTCTATATATAAGGAGAGAAAACGTACCTCGTAGTTCATTAGCACCAATGGAACCTTGCCGGCGGCCACAGCATCCTCTACCTGATTTCTCCGCGTGCCGTACATGTGGCCCGACGACTCGCCAAAGGCAACAAATCCGTCACTGTCGACAATAGCGTCAAAGGCCTTGGAGTCAACATGCTCCAGGTATTTGGACGCATCGTCTGCCTCTGCCGTTGTGAGCTGGCCGACAATGCCAAACACGGCGGGGTTCTCGTCCGAGAGCAGCTTGCCCAGCGCGACAGCAGACTCGTAGCTCGGGCCGACAAGGACAACAGGCAGCTTGCTGGCTGGCTGCTTGGCGTCTGCTGTGTCTTCTGCCTCAGCCTCAGCCTCAGCTTCTGCCTCGGCCTCTTCGTCTTCATCGCTGTCGCCCGACGACGGCTTAAAGACAACATCAATCGCGCTGTCGTTGTCAATTTTGTCAAACGCTGACAGGTTGGTCTGCCGCACAATCCGCAGCGCCCGCCACGTCTTGCTGGCTTTCCGGTCCTCGGCCTGCTGCTTCGCCGTCTTGTCGCTGTTGCGCTCGGCCACCTCGATTTCAAAGTCCTCGTCCCCAATCTCGTCCTCAAATGTGCTGAGGTCCAACAGCCGTGCGCGGTTCGGCTTCTTGAGCTCGGCCAGGGCCTCCTCCGGATCTTCCTCATCCAAAAAGTCGAGCGAAAACGCGCCCATCGCTGCCGAGCTCCGCCGCCGGCCGCTGTTGCCACCAAACGCGCGCTGCGCACCATCCTCGGCCGCAACAAACTCTTCCGCCGACACGGCTGGCAGCTCAATGGACGGACACGACTCGATCTTCCAGCGGACCCAATTCTTGTCGCGCGCAAGGATGGTGTCAACCATGCGCAAGAAGTATGGGCCGTCCTGGTTGCTCGTCTTGATGTGGTCGGTGATGTCGTTCTTCATCTTGTTCGCCCATGCCGAGTCCTCGTCGCTCAACGTGTACTCTGAGTACGCGACAGACTTGTTGGAGATGTTGACAGACGCCAGCCGGCTCTTTGATTTTAATGACAGTGACAGCAGGAATTCCATAATGATAAGAGCCTGCAGCAAGAAATGCCGCCGGAATGTGAGGTCGCTCGTCTAGTAGTGTTAGCTTATAAACGCAATAAAGACAGTAATGAAGACTTACCTCCAGCTCAAAGAGGTCCCGGCTCGTGAGGTACTTGGGGTTGTATGCATCCGCAAGCTCGTCCTCCTTGTCGTCCTTCTCCTTGTCGTCCTTGTTGCGCTTGCGCTTAACACCGCGTCGGGATTCGTCGAGTTGCCGGCTCTTCCGCGAGTCGTCCTGGTTGCTGATCTGCCGGAACGCCGCAAGCGACGACTCCATGCCGGCCTTGAACTGGCCAAAGTGTGTCTCGTCAAACAGCCGACGCGGCTGGCTGAAGCTGGCCTGAAGAGACCAGAAGACGGGGTATAGCGACGAGAAGTCGATTGCCTGCTTCTTGGCACCGGCCTTTTTGCTGTCTTTGCTGTCTTTGCCGTCCTTGTCGTCCTTGTCCTTGCCCTCAGGGGCATCCTCCACGTCCACGTCCATCTGCTCGGCGCCGTCCTTCTTGGCTGGCTCTTCGTCGTATGTCGTCACATTCTCAACATGGTAGTGTCCCCGCAAGTTCACCGAACTCTTATCGCCCAAGGGAAACACCTGGAACAAGAAGATAAACACGCGTCCACAGAAAGAGGTGTCGTCTGCGCGCGAGAGACGCCGCAGCAGGTCGTTACAGCTGCGCAGAATGACGAGCTTTGTGTTGGAAAAGTACTTTGCCGTGATGCGCTCGCGCCGGGACTCGAGGTAGTCAAATGCCTTGCGGCAGCCCGCAATCGTCTGGCTGTCGAGCAGCTCCTCGATCAGCCAGAACAGAAGAGGAGCGTCGCACTCCATGTTGTCGGACAGGATGGCTAGGATGTCGAACAAGTTCCAAACGCGCACAAAGTCGGGGCTGTCGATAGTTGTTGTTGCCTGAAAGTTAGTCGCCTATCTCCTGATGACAAGTCAAGGTCCTTTGCTTACAATCAGCTGCCCAAAGATGTCGCGCGCGGCTGTCTCGACAATAGCAAACTGCCGCAGCTTCTTGCCGCCGACTGCTTCGAAGCCCTCGAAGATGCGCCCGACATGGCCGTAGATGTCGTCAAAATCGGCCTTGCTAAGCGCTGGCTCCAGCGCCCTGCTCGGCTTCACAACCTCGGCATGGTCCAGCAGCTCCGAGAGGTAGGCCCCGATGGTCTCGACGGCCGGGATGCCGTGGCTGTTGATCTCGACGCCGGGCATGGCGAGAGGGATGTGGGCTGTGGTGTCTGGTTCAAGAGTATACAGCTGTTGTTATATAGCGCATAGCAGTATTTATCGGTGTGTGTGTTCCAATCGCCAGATGTCGGTTTGCAGTCGTCGTGTTTCGGTCGTGATAGGTTGTCGTTCGCAACGTGAGGCTGAGGGTAAAATAGCATCGCTACACAAGTGCTTAGTCCCTGTATTATGGGGTGCTTTAGCGCATAGCTAGCGGTCCCAGCGATTGACGGGTGGAGCTGTGGCGCAGGGCAAGGCTGACCAATGACATGCTCCATTGAGCTAGTCAAGCCACACACTACAACGTACACGCCTGAAATTTAAGCATTATGCATGTAAATAGTGAGTACGAAGTAGAGCTTCGATACACGACGAGCAAGTCGCGTCCAGCTTTGAGTACGCGCAACCGTCTGCACAGCTTACAGACGACGCACGACAACACACGACACACATCAACATAAAATGCCACCGGCCAAGAAACACAAGAGCGGCGCGGCCGCCAAGGGCAAAGCTTCCAGCGCCAGGGCAGCGCCGCCAACACCCGCCGAGGCGGAGGGCGAGTCGGGGTTTGCACAGCTGGCGAAGCTGCACTGGCTCAAGGACACGAAGCGCACGACCAAGGTCAAGGTCAAGAATGACGTGATCAAGGCGGGTGTCTGGGACGCGCTCGAAAAGGAGGGCTTCGCGTTCCGGTCGCTGTTGTCCCTGGAGACACTCCAGATCCTCGAGAGCTACCTGTGGCCGGGCTACACCGAAGACGCCTCCGACTACCACGTGCTGCTGATTGTGCTCATCACGAATGCCAAGAAGCGTGAGCACCTCGACACCTGGAGTCTGTTTGACGACCGGCCGCTCGACTTCTCGACACTGTTCCGCCGCGTCCTCGCCATGAGCATCGACACGGCTTTCTCGCTCGCGATCCGCGCACACATTTTATCATACATCATTCACGCCTTCCAGAGTTTAGACTGCGCCATTGTGCGGAAAGAGTGCGCACCGCTGGTGTCCATCTCGACGTGGCACAACATTTCCAACGACGCAAAGCGCGAGGAGCTGCTTGACCAGACTAGCCACCTACGCAAGGCATGGCGTGCCGCAGCCAAGCGGTTCGATGCCGCCGACGACACTACCAAGGCGCGTCTGCGGTTTGACCGGGCGTGGCTCTACTCGCTGGTGCTCGAGTCGATTGGCGTGCTCTTTGACACAACCGGACGCCAGGACGTTGTCATTTACGCAGAGCGCTTTGTTGAGTTTTTATCGGATCTTGAGAGCCAGCTGCCGACACGGCGCTACGTCAATGCGCTGCTACAAGATCTGCACGTGCTGCCGGCGCTGGCCGTGTCGCCCGTGTACAACAACCACGACAACAGCTTGCTGCGCGACATGGGCGCGCTGCTATCGCACTACACATACTTTAGCGTCGACGACCAGACGGGTGCGCAGCTCAGCGAGACGGAGGCGTACGACAAGCACTGCAGCAAGCTGGCCGTGCTGCAGCGTCTTTCCCTAAAACACTTCAAGGACAAGCTGTCGGTGCTGGCGCTGTCCAACTACGGTTCGATTAGCAAGCGCGACGAACTGGACAACCTTCTGGAGCCGCTGACGGACGCCGAGGTGGTTGAGCTGGTGAACCTGCTGCACCTGCGCACGGCGTACCCACCCTCGTGCAAGGCGCAGATCGGCCGACCCTTTCTCATTGAGGCGCTGCTGTCGACATTTGAGAAGCGCGCGACGTTCCAGGACTCGGCGCGGGATCTGAGCATCTTACCTACGGAGGATGCCATCTTCGACAAGAGCATTTCGCGGACGGACAGCTACGACGGGTCGCGGCCGTTGGCGCTGCCAAAGCTCAACCTGCAATACCTGTCCGTGGGCGACTTTTTGTGGCGGTCGCTGGTGCTGTACCGGAGCGAGGCGTTCTACGGAATCCGGCAGGACATTGAGACGGCACTGCAGCTGGTGAAGCCCGATCTGGGCAAGGGCGGCGAGACTGTGTTTACAGGTGCCTCCAAGATGGCCATGCCTATTCCCAAGCCAGTGTAAGTTTTCTCTATTTACAATTTTTGATACAAGTTCTAACAGTATAGAATCGCCCAGGTTGTTCCACCTCTTGTTGGCGACGACAAACCGTCGCTGGTCAAGGCGGAGATCTCGATTGATTTCCGGCATGTCAAGGAGCACATTCGCAAAGAGTGGGAGGCCCTGCGGCCTGACGATGTGGTGTTTTTGGTGTCAGTGAATGCCGCAAGGAGAAAGGCTGCACAAAATGGAAGCGCTACATCAGCCGCCCAGCGTCTAGGAATCACAGCGATCCGGACAGCTGAGGTGATGTACGGCTTTGACGGGCCCAACCGGCGCGACAAGAGCGACAAGGAGCAACATCAGAGAAGAAGCTTCGTCAAGAAGCTGCAGGTCAAGCTCGACCCGGCAGCGTTTGTGGAGGACACGGAGCAGTCTTCGAGTGGCGGCGGCGACATTTATGAAAACGTGAACCTGATTGTGCGCCGGCGCGGGCGCGAGAACAACTTTAAGCCTGTGCTGGACTCGATCCGCAGCCTTGTGCTGTCGGACGTGCCGCTGGCGCCGTGGCTGCACGAGGTGTTCTTGGGGTACGGCGACCCGGCGGCGGCGACATACAAGCACCTGCCGAACCGGGTCAAGAAGATTGACTTCCGTGACACGTTCCTGGACTGGCACCACTTGATTGAGAGTCTGCCAGGCAAGACGGTGGAGCCGGGCGACGAGGCGTCGAGCAGTTTCGGCCCGCCGTACGTGCTGGGCCTGGCAGAGAAGCCTGCGGACACGAACAAGGCGGTGGCGCCGAGCAAGCCGTCGTCTAAGAAGCGCCGACGCGATGCGGAGCCTGCGCTGGCGGCGGAGGTGGAGACGCTCAAGGTGTCGACGTACAAGCCGCCGAACAATGGGCCGTACCCGGTGGACGTGGCGAAGAAAAACACTGTGCGGTTCACGCCGGCGCAGACCGAAGCGATCATCTCGGGCACGCAGCCCGGTCTGACGGTGATTGTCGGTCCGCCGGGCACGGGCAAGACGGACGTGGCGACGCAGATCATCAACAACATCTACCACAACTTCCCGGAACAGCGGACGCTGCTGATCGCGCACAGCAACCAAGCGCTGAATCAGCTGTTTGGCAAGATTGTGGGCCTGGACATTGACGAGCGGCACCTGCTGCGGCTGGGACGTGGCGAAGAGGAGCTGGAGGCGGACGGCAGCTTCAGCAAGCACGGACGCGTGGAGATGTTTTTGGAGAACCGCAACAAGTATTTGTACGAGGTGACACGGCTGGCGGCGAGCATTGGCGCGCCGGGCGCACACGGCAACTCGGCCGAGACGGCCGGGTACTTTAATTCTGTGTACGTGGAGCCGGCGTGGAGCAAGTTCAACGAGGTTGCCGTGCATTCAGAGGGCGCGACGGCCGAGGAGATTGTGCAGGCGTTTCCGTTCCACGCGTTCTTTGCGGACGCACCGCAGCCGCTGTTTGCCGAGGGCGGCGACCGCGATTCAGTGCTGGACACGGCCAACGGCTGCTACCGGCACATTTCAAAGATATTTGCGGAGCTCGCGGACGCGCAGCCGTTTGAGATTCTGCGACGGGAGCGCGACAAGGCCAACTACCTGCTGACCAAGGAGGCGCGCATTGTGGCGATGACGTCGACGCACGCGGCGATGCGGCGCGGCGAGATTGCCAGTCTTGGGTTCCACTACGACAATGTGGTGGTCGAAGAAGCGGCGCAGATCACGGAGATTGAAGACTTTATCCCGCTCGCGATGCAAAAGGTGCGCAACGGCGAGGTGCCTCTACAAAGAGTTGTGCTGTGCGGCGACCACCTGCAGAACTCGCCGGTGGTGCAGAACCTGGCGTTCCGGCACTATGCGAACCTGGAGCAGTCGCTGTTCTCGCGGCTTGTGCGGCTGGGCGTGCCGACGATCAGCCTGGACCAGCAGGGCCGTGCGCGGCCGTCGATTGCGGATCTGTACCGGTGGCGGTACAGCAGCCTGGGCGATCTCCCGCATGTCGGCGAAGGCGAGTTTGCAACAGCCAACGCGGGTTTCCGCTACGACTACCAGTTCATCGACGTGCCGGACTACCGCGGGCGCGGCGAGACGGAGCCGGCGCCGCACTTTTTGCAGAACCTGGGCGAGGCGGAGTACGCGGTGGCGATCTTCCAGTACATGCGGTTGCTGGGCTACGCGGCGGACAAGATTAGCATTCTGGCGACGTACGCGGGCCAGCGCGCGCTGATCCGCGACGTGCTCGAGTTTCGGTGCCGCAAGAACCCCGTGTTTGGGATGCCGCGGGTGGTGACGACGGTGGACAAGTACCAGGGCGAGCAGAACGACTATGTGATTCTGTCGCTGACGCGCACGTCGCGCGTGGGCTACCTGCGCGACATTCGGCGGCTCACGGTGGCGCTGTCGCGCGCACGCCTCGGGCTGTACGTGCTGGGCCGGCGGTCTGTGTTTGAAGGCTGCTACGAGCTGCGGACGGCGTTTGCGCTGCTGCTGCAGCGGCCGGACAAGCTTGCGCTGGTGACTGGCGAGCTGTTCCCGTCGCGGCGGGTGATTGCGGACGAGGCCAAGTCGGGCGCGGTGGAAAACGAGGTGACGATGGCGGGCGTCGAGCACCTGGGCCAGTACGTGTTTGAGATGACCAAGACCAAGATGGAGCAACTAGCGGCGGCCGACAGTGCAGCAGCCAACAGTGAAGCGCCTGCGCTGCCGAGCGATTTTGTGGCACTGCCGGGCGGCGACGACGAGGTTGTCGACAATGCGGATGAGGTCGACGACCAAGAACTCGACGAGGACGACGAGGCGGAGGTCTAAGTCTACGTGCTCGGTTGCCTCGCCTTGCCGTCCCGCCCCAAGCACACGGCGTCTCATAGGCAGTGTATTTATTGTTGGCCTATGTAGAATAATTGATTCTAATTTGCAACTATCGCTTTGCTGTAGGCTTTTCCTTGATCTGAACCCGTCGAGATCTTGCTGTTGCTAGTAGCTGTTGTCTATTTGTGGGTCCGTGACTAATATGCTCATGTGATAAGTCAGGCGACATACTCACGTGCTCGTCGTCATTTCCTCTCAATGTCCAAGCAACAGTGCGTACTGTGCGAAGTATAAATATTTCACAAACACTGTGGCTGATTGGACAGCGAGAGGTGAGCGGCAGTTCAACTGTGGTTTCATAATGAACTCAGCTGGGCACAATCAATTCAAAGTGTATATTGAAAGTTAATTAAAATCCCATAAAATCCCATAAAATCCCATAAAGTCCCTTAAAAATTCACTATTATCAGTCAATAAACAAAACAACCACAGCGAATGTACTGTAGTTGTGCAAACGCACAGTACGTATACAGTGCGAACATACAGTCTAGTCTACAAATATTGACCACTGTATCCGCACAGTAAATCTCACAAAACCACATGTGATTGGCTGATAGATTCCGCTAAACCATATTCAGAATGCAAGCTTGCTGACCCTCTACATCACGACCTGACCAAAAGCATCACAATACAGTATTATAAACTACCATTGTCCCTTTGTTTTAAACTTCTTCTGGTTGTTATCGTGCGGGAGTCTGCCGTACTTTGTATGCCCGCTTTGACTACACTAAAAAGCTTCAAATGAACGAATAATCTCAGTTCTGTGCCGATCAAGATACATATATATTAAAACATTCATACCATCTTATCCGCATAGATCTCTTTGACATTTTCACAAAATAATCGATGCAATACACAAGGTTGTTAATTTATAGCGTAATTAATAAGTTTTTGCTGCTTCTTGATGCTGTTTTTGGTGGTCATTATTTTGTGGGTTTTACTGTACGGATAGGAGAAAACTACCCCTACGAGTCTACTATCAGCACCTATCAGCACCTAGTAGACTCACGTAGAAGACTTTTAATGTGGGTCACTGCCCTCTCCTCCCGCCTTCCCTCCTTGGAATTTGAAATTTTTGTTCCTACCTACTTAGGTCGTCCAAACTGCTCCTTCCTTTTTCTCGTTTTTTTTTTCTCCTCTTTCCTTCCCACAAACATCACCACCACCACACATCCAACCATACCCCTCCAGAAGCCGAAGAAATCATCACAGACTCGCATCTGCTGGTAATTTCTTCACTTTCCCCCAACCCTCTTGATCTCGTGAGACTCGTTACCTGTAACAGAGTTTCATTCGGGCACTGAGGTTGTTTGACAGGCTTTGTTTGCCCTGTCTAATCCCTGAGACTAAGAATTGAGAATCTTGGCCGTGAGTGTTTTCATTCGCTTGAACACATTCCATCGTCGGATTCGGTAGTTCTTCCATCTACGTTCTCTTACGTTGTATATCTCTATCTGTCTTGATACAGACACTCTCTACCTCGCTGCCATTCATTTGACCTGCGAGCGTCCATCAAAAAACAGACATTACGCGCATCTGACCCCCCTCATTTGCGCCACTTCATCACCAACTTCATCGCCGTCGACGTCTCATCGACTCGACACTCGCTCTACTCGCGCTCCCCGTACTTATGACGGCTCCCATCGCATCCTACGCCTCGGCTGCCAGTGCTTCGGCAAAGACATCCGCTCCCTCGACCGGCAACGCAAACGCTCCCGTCGTCTCCTCCACCCCGGCACCCGCCTCGTCCGCTACCCCGGGCAATGCTCGTACTGCTTCCGTGTCGCCACTGAATGGTAGCGCCGGCAGCAACACTCCCTCAAACACCGCAAACATGAGCGCCTCTTCTTCCACTGCTGCAACCGGCGGCCCCAGCAGCACCACCAACTCCGCCTCCAAGCCCGTCACCCCCGCCGTCCCTGCTGTTATCAACGGCAGCACTGCTGACCACGCCCGCAACGCGTCCGTCACCATCGTTGCCACCGCTCCCAATGGCTACGTCAGCAACGGCATCGCCGCTGGCCCCCAGCCCAAGTTCGGCTTCGAGTCGCCCGCCATGGGCCACAGCTCTCCCCAGCCCAACACCGCCGCTGGCCAGCGGATACCCTCGCCCGCCCACTCGCCTATCCCTATTCCTCAGCCCTCTGCCAGCGGCGGCCGTCCTCCCAGCATCACCCAGGATGGCGGCAACATGAAGTTTGGCTCCTTTGGCGGCGATGGCGATGTAAGTGTTTTTCTAATCTTTTTATTTTTCCCCTCTGTTTTCTCATGTAAACCCCGCTAACAAACAGCGTCACCTCAAGCACAACTTTGGCCACATGCCCGCAAACCTCCCCGCTGGCAACCAGTCTCCTCACCTGCGCCGTGGCTCGAGCCACTCCGTCCACAGCGACATTGGCAACCCGGCTGGCCGCGACACTCACCCCCACCACGCCGGCAACCACGGCCCTCACCACGGTGGCCCCTCGGCTCGTGGCGGCTACTCCGGCCGTGGCGGCCGCGGCGGCTTCAACAACCACAACGGCGGACACAACCACTTCAACGGCCAGAGCATGCCCTTCCAGCCCCAGGGCCAGTACCGCCCGCCCCCCAACCAGGGCCCCCGCAACACCGGCGCTCCGTTCCAGCCGCGCAACGTCATGAACACCGGCTTCGGTCCCGGCTCGCCCCAGGCTGCCAACAGCCGTGCCAGCCCTGCCGTTCCTCCTATCCTCCCCAGCGGCACGCCCCAGATGCAGAGTGTCGTTCCCGTTCCCGGTGGCTCGCCGTACATGCCCATGCAGTACCCGACTCCCTCTGGCTTCCCTCCTCAGCCAAACGTAATTATCCCCCCTTCTCTTTCTGTCTCTCCTTCTCTCCCCCAGTCTCCAAAGTCTCTTCCTCCCCACTCTCTCCCCTACTCCCACAACATGCATGGCCATGTCGACTCTTCCTCTTCCGGCTACAAGGGCGCTATGAAGAAGAATGCGCGCGGTGGTGCCAGGAAGGCCAATTCCAAGTACCACAACCAGATGCAAAAGATGCAGATCTGGAACTCGATGCAGAATTTTAGCGAGAACTACAAACAGGCACAGGCACAGACCCTGCAGGCCATGACCACCCGCGCTCTTGACAAGACAGATCCTAAGCAGGACATGTCTACCATGCCGAACCGCAGCAGCAAGCGTTGGATGGATGGTAATCCCGCTGCGGCAAAGCACCCGCTGGCTATTGCGAATACTCACGCCGACGCAAATGCAAATGCAAAGGCAACTGTCATCAACTTGTCGCCTACATGTGGTAATTACGACCGCCTGCTAACAGAACGCAAACAGAACTACCCTCCCTTTCAACAGAACTACAACATGCCCTACCCTGCCTACCAGGGCATGAACCCCTACGGTGCTCCTCCCCCGCCGCAGCAGGGTCACGGCTACCACAACTCGTACGGCGGCCAGCAGTTCGTCCCCCCTGTTGCTCAGCCCATGTCGCGCAACTCGTCGCAGGCCGCCTCTGAGCGTCCCACCTCCAGCATGGGCCAGGTCCAGACTCCCAACACCGCCCACGCCGCTCTCGCTATGCCCGGCAGCGCCCAAAAGGCAACCGACTTTATCAAGCCCAAGACGAAGGCCATTGTTATCAAGAACGCCCAGGGTGAGACCATTGACTTCAACAAGAAGCCCACCGCTGCCGCCCCGGCCGTCGTCTCTACTACGCCTGCCGTCGCCGTGCGCGCGCCCGCTATCGTCTCTACCCCTACGCCGCCGCCAAAGTCCGCCACACCTCCCACCCACGGCAAGACCGACAGCGTCGATGGCCGCTCAGCCACCGATGTTCAAAACGAGTTCAAGGCCAAGGTTCTCAAGTCGATTGATGTGCCTGCTGCTGCTGCTGCTCCTGTTGTTGTTGAGAGCAAGCCCAAGGAGGAGCCCAAGCTCGAGCAGAAGAAGTCCGAGCCCGTCATTGTCTCGTCGACTCCTGCTGCTGCCCCTGCCCCTGTGGCTGAGGCCAAGGCTGAGGCTCCCGCCCCGGCCAAGAAGGAGATCTCTGCCGACCCCACCGACGACGACATTGAAGCTATGATTCGCGAGATGGAGGAGGAGGAGGCCAAGCGCGAGGCTGAGGCTGCCAAGTACGAGGCTAAGCGCAAGGCCGAGAAGGAGGCTGCCGCTGTTGCCGCCGTTGCCAACCGCGAAAAGAGCGCCGCCGCCAACGACAAGCTTCTGCGGGAGCAGGAGCGCGAGATGGAGCGTCTCGAGGAGGAGCGCGAGCGCAAGCGCAACGAGGCCGAGGCTGCTGCCTCTGGCACCGCCAAGCCCAAGTCCATGACCGAGACTCTGGCCGAGAAGATCTCCAACATTGGCAGCTCCAGCACCACCGACTCGCTGGCCAGCAAGCTGGGCGACCTCAAGATCTCCGACGCCAAGGCCGGCTCTGAGACTGCCGCTAAGCGCGCTAAGCCCTCGGCCCTGAACCTGGCCCCGCTCAACACCAAGACCGTCGAGCCGCCCCAGCCCAGCGCCGCCCTGCAGTCGCTCAAGACCGCCCGCTTCCTGCGCGACCCTACTGCCATTGCCTACCCCAAGGGCATCCAGTCGCCCAACCCCGCTCTCAACCCCGCCGTCAACAAGAAGGGCAACTTCAAGTACGATATGGGCTTCCTGCTCCAGTTCAAGGACGTCTTTGTTGAGAAGCCGTCTCTGGACTTTGACACCCAGGTTAAGTCGCTGATCGGCGAGGAGGGTTCGCAGCGCTCCGGCTCGCGCACTCCCGCCGGCTCGGCCAGCGGCCGCCAGGGCTCGCGCAACGCCAGCTCTGCCTTCAACATGGGTGCCATGGGCTCCTTCAACTCCAAGCCCCTGCCGCCAGGAACCACCTCGGAGCAGCGCTTTGCTATGGCCTCTGGTGCGCTCCCCCGCCCTAACACCGGCGGCATTGCCTCGTTTGGCCGTCCTGGCTCCGGCTTCCCCGGTTCCAGCTCCATGGCCCGCACGCCCTCTGCCAGCATTGGCGGTGGCATTCCCAACTCGCCTCGCCAGGGCAGCCGGTCTGCTCGCGGTAGCAGCCGCCAGGCCCCGCACAACGCCAAGGCCGAGGCACAGGCTGCCAAGACGATGCCTCTGACCCAGGGTATGGATCTGAAGCCTATCGTAACTTCGTCCACAGGCTGGAAGCCCACGAGCATCGGCCGCGCGGCTGCGCAGGCGGGCGCCACACCTGGCCCTGACATCATGGGCCCCGAGATGGTGCAGCGCAAGGTCAAGTCTGCGCTGAACAAGATGACGCCCGAGAACTTTGAGAAGATCTCTGCGCAGATCCTGGACATTGCTCTGCAGTCCAAGGACGAGGAGGACGGCCGCACTCTGCGCCAGGTGATTCAGCTGACCTTTGAGAAGGCGACGGACGAATCGCACTGGGCGTCCATGTACGCACGCTTCTGCAAGCTCATGCTTGACCGGATGAGCTCGGAGATCCGCGACGTCACTATCAAGGACAAGAAGGGTGATATCATCAGCGGTGGCACTCTGTTCCGCAAGTACCTGCTGAACCGCTGTCAGCAGGAGTTTGAGCGCGGCTGGCAGATCGACCTGCCGGAGCCCAAGGAGGGCGAGAGCAAGGAGGCCACTCTGCTGTCGGACGAGTACTACGCTGCCGCTGCCGCCAAGCGTCGCGGTCTGGGTCTGGTGCAGTTCATTGGTGAGCTGTACAAGCTGGGCATGCTGACGGAGCGCATCATGCACGAGTGTGTGCGCAAGCTAGTCGACTACGAGAAGATGCCCGATGAGGGTGAGATCGAGTCGCTGTCGAAGCTGTTGCGCACGGTCGGTGACAGCCTGGACAGAACCGAGAAGGGCCGGCCGATGATGGACGCATACTTTGAGCGCATCAAGAACATTGTCGACATTCCTGAGCTGCCGAGCCGTCTGCGTTTTATGCTGATGGACGTCATAGATCTGCGCAAGAGGAACTGGGTGTCCAACGAGGACAACAAGGGCCCCAAGACCCTCGAGGAGGTGCGCCAGGACGTCGCGGCGCAGCAGGCCGCCAAGGCCGCCGAGAGCGCGCGCCAGAACAGCCAGCGCGGCACTGGTGGCCGCCCCGGCCAGCGCGGCGACCCGCGCGCCTTTGGCTACAACCAGCCGGCGCCCAACCAGGTCGGCATGGACGACCTGCGCCGTCTCAAGGGCGCTGCCAGCCGCGTCTCCAGCAGCGGCCTCAACACGCTCGGCCCCACCTCCATGTTTGCGTCGCGCAGCAACAGCGGTCGCCGCCCCGGCTTTGCCCGTCCTGGTGACGACTCGGGCCCCGCCTCGCGCACCGGCACGCCGCCCACGCGCCAGGACTCCAACTCTGTCTCGCACTCGAACGCATTTGAGTAAGTTTCGCTGCCCATCTTTATTTTAGTAGAGGAAACACGACTAACAAAACAGGGCTCTCGCCAATGTGGACACGGATACCCCGGCGTCGCCGCCGTCGACTGCTGCGTCCCCGGCCATTACCAAGGCCAGCATCGACAAGGACGCCGCCAACTGAGCAGGATGATGATTGTAGAGGCCGAACGGGGCGATCGCTCGCCAAACTCTTTTCTTCTCTTCACTTCGATTCAAACCCTTTAATACCTTTTATTTCTTTCATCTCTGTCTCTCTGTCTCTCTTCCATTGTCTTGACGACGACGACGACCTTTTTCGTACCCACGTCCACATCGATTTCTATGCATAGACCGGGGGCCTCATTTGTTTTTTCGCTTGCGTTTCCTGTTTCTCCATTCACGTTGCTTTTTACTTCATCTGCGTTGCGTTCTGATACTTGGTTTTGCGCAGCATCTGGGGGTTCTCAAAAAGTGTGCCTAAAAGTTGCCTTCTTGCATGATACCTCAAAGATTTCCTATCTGTCTCCCGATCAATAGACACCTTTGTTTTCGCTGCATGCTTGTCTATTTCTTTCTTTGTCTCTCGCCTCGCCTGTCTTCTGTTTCACCCATCGTTGTGCTCTGCACATGTGTCTTTATGTATGCCTTTATGTTTGCTTTTGCTTGTGCCATTTTGTGTCACGTTATATGTGCTAGCTGCGCCTGGATGCAACCGACAGGCTACGGCCGGCCGGCCGAGGGCGACGAGCCCAGCTGGTCGCCAACAGCTGGGTTCACTGCCTGCTGCTCGCCCGTCTTGCCATTGGCCTGCACGGGACATGCCGCAGCGTCGCCGAGACAACTCCACGAGCCGAGAGTTGAGAAAAGTTTTCCCTGTCTGTCCTAATTTACTGTACTTTTTCTCTCTTCTTCGCTTTCTGCTCTTTTGTGCGTTGCTATTCTTGTTCTTTCCGTCATTGTCCTGTACAATCGACATTGCAGCTAGTACCAGTCATAGTCAAATATGTTAAAAAGTTAAATACTGTCAGAGTGATGTACGTGATGTTTGAATCATTGTATGTATCATTAAGAGTAGTATCGGCTATCCATTGCAAACCCAAGAAAAAAGTGTCAAAACTCCCCAAGCCAAAAAAACACGAAAAACAAAATACCATACTCCATCCTACCCATAAATATTGTTAAAATTACTGCACCTTGAACGGCGCAGCAGTCACCTTGCTAAACACCGTGTGCATCGACACTATGCCGTAGCCGCACTTGTCCTTGTACTGCTCGACTGTGCGCTTGACCGCCGCAAAGCGCGCGCGGTTGTGCTCGGCCAGCGCCAGGATCAGCTCGCGGTCGACCTCCGGCGCTACCTTGGCACCGTCAGTAGCCTTGACGGCCTCCTTGGCCTTGTCGACGTCAAAGAGCGTGCCAAAGTACATGAGCTGGTTGTACATGTCGCGCTCCGACATCTCGTAGCGCATGCGGCCAAGACAGTCGCGCGCCAGGCCCTTGGGTCCCATGCACCGCGTGCCGTAGACACTCATCTGGCGCGTGCGCTGGCCGCACGATGAATCGTCACACACCAGCCACGCCTCCTGGTACCGCGACGTCGCCAGGCGGATCGCGTGGTCGGTCTGTGCGACGACCGACAGCACGGGAATGGCCGCTTCGCATGCGCCGCACGCAATGCCCGCCGCTGTCACCTTGACGGCCACAATGCCCTCCTCGGCCGGCGGCGGGGCCGCCAGGCCCTCAAAGAGCTGGTATGTTTTGCACTTGCGGCACCGCAGTTGCAGGCGCGCACAGTCGGCAAACCGGATCTCATCAGGGATCTGCGTCGCGAGCGGGTGGATGTCTTCGACGTCCGCGCCGCCGCCGCCAACAGAGTGGTTGGTTTTGGCGTACCGGCTAATGTCTAGGCCCAGGTTGTCGGCCAGCTGCGCCGTCGACGTGCCCGAAATGTTGGCACACAGACGCTCGACAGGCGGGAAGATCTGCTTGCTAATGTACCACTCCACATCCGGCGCAAGGCCAGAATCCTTCTTCATCAGGTCACCTGCTGTGTACGCGCGCTTCGGCGCAGGCTCGGTCAGCGGAGCGCTCTCGCCCGTGGCAATAATGTAGCTGACGACGTCGCCCTTGCGCATCTTCTTGCCACGCTTGGCTTCGCGCAGAGCCACCTGCACCTGTGGCATGGACTCGGCATTGGGGTAATCCTGC
This sequence comes from Ophiostoma tasmaniense, assembly GCA_022392925.1. NCBI lineage: Eukaryota > Fungi > Ascomycota > Sordariomycetes > Ophiostomatales > Ophiostomataceae > Ophiostoma > Ophiostoma tasmaniense. The sequence goes on along the minus strand of JAKRGK010000006.1, from coordinate 658,448 downwards.
GGATCCTTGCCTAGCTGCGTAAAGATAATGTACTTGCTCACGGGAATGCCCGTCGCTGGAGTGACGTCGCCCGACCGCATCTTCTCGCCCATCTCGCGCAGGTACTCGTGGATGCGTGTGATGGACACCTCCGTCTCGTTGCCCGACAGAATCTCGTTAAGAATCCGCGTCGACATGTCCTTGGACAGCGCACAGTACTCGCGACGCCGCATGTCCAGACCCTTGACCTCCATCTTCTCAATGTACTCGCCATTCTGCTCAATCAGGTTGATGGCCGCGTACTTCTTCTTGGCCTGCAGCAGGATGCGGCGGAAAATGTTGTCAATGTCAATCTCCAGTAGCTTGTACCGGTCGTTGACTAGCTTCTTGAACTCCTGGCCCACGCGCAGTGCGCTGGCCACGTCGTTCACATTGGCATTGATCATGACCGAGTCGGTGTCACCGTAAATGACCTGTAGCGACTTCTCCTCGGCCAGATCCTTGGTGCTGCGCAGAATCTCACGGCCCTTGTACGTGACCAGCACGGCCAGCGGGCGCGCGTAGAACCGCGACTTGGTGTAACCCAGACAGCCGTACATGGAATTGGCCGTCAGCTTCAGCGCCAGCTGCTTAATGTCCCAGGTGGCAAGCTGCTCGGGCGTGGCCTTCTTGTCCTTCATCAGACCCTTGACTTGCCGACGGCGCGACACCAGACCAGAAATCAGCTTGGGCAGAATACCCTGCTCCTGGCTCGTCGGCACCTCTGGCACAGCCTCCTCCTCAGACTCGCTCGCCTGTAATGTTAGTATTTGTCTAGGTGATTCCAAGTTCAATGTTAGAAACATACCAAAGCAGACCGCTCAACGGTCGTGAAGCAAATGTTGTACTCCTGGATGATGGATGGGTACAGCGAGTTAAAGTCCATGACAAGCACAAACTTGTCGTAGAGACCACGCTCGGGCTCAAAGACGAGACCACCCTTGTACTTGTCCTTCTTCTTGCCTTCGCCAGCAGCCTCCTGCTCCTCGTCCTCGCGGCCGCGGCCGCGGAACGTCTGCTTGTCGGGGCAAATGTATTTGTTGCGGTGGAACTCGTGCAGCAGAATGTACTCGTTGCGCTCGGCACGTGTACCCGTCAGCGTGCGCGCCCACGAGTTGCCAGCCAAGTTGGTCAACACCTTGGTCAGCGGCAGGATCTGCACCTTGAGCGCGAGGGCTGCAATAAAGTACGTGTCGGCCTCGATATGGGCGACAAAGTCCAGCAGACCCTGTGCGTTCTTGGCCCACGTGTCCAGGGCCACGTCAATGTCCACTTCGCGACGCTGGTTCTGCTCGCCGAGGTAGAGGCTGCACATCTCAGAAAGTGTCCACGACTGACACTTGAGCATCACCGAGCGACCGGCATCGTTGGCCAGATCGCATAGCAGGCGGCCCGAAAGAATCTGGCGCTCAGCAAACACATTTCCACCGACACGGCTAATGGCGGCGGGCCAGGCCTGTCTCTTGAAGCGACCGATGCGGGACCACTGGTGAGTCTTGAGTGTCCGCAACCGGTCCAGAAGCACACTGTAGTCGACACCCTCGAGCTTGTGACCGACAATAACATCAGGATCAGCTAGCTGGACTTGGCCGAGGAAGAGAGAAAGAAGCTCGGCCTCATTCTGTGCCGTGCGGATGTAGCCGCGATGCCGGGACTTGTCGCCGACCAGCGTCTCAAAGCCGACTGGGAAGGCCGACTCGCGCGGCCGGATGACAGTAAATGTGCGGCAGGGCAGCTTGTTGGCCGGCGTGGTGTCTGCGAGACTCACGTTCTCGTAGATTCGGCCACTGATGGCCAGCAGCTCCTGCTTCTTTGTCTGCGGCGAGTACACCATGCGCATGGCCAAGCTGAGCAGCGTCAGGGGAGGAGCCTCGGGGGCGTCGTTCTCGTGGATGACCGACACCATGTTGGGGTGCTCTGCAAGAACCTCCAGCTTACAGTGCGAGGCATTCTTCAGGGCGGTAAGGTTGGCGTCCTTGATCTTGAGCCAGCAGGGGCCCATAATGTTCTTCCACAGCACAAACTGCTCAAACACCGACGTCGTGGCGCCAAACACGTGCGAGAACGTCTCGCCGCTGGTTTCTCCGAGTGTAGGCTTGGTGTAGGGGTACAGCAGCTTGAGATACTTGCCCTCCTTGGGAATGTCGGGCAGCTCAAAGGCATACTTGCGTGTGCAGGGCTTGGTCAAGTGCTCCTTGACACCCATCTTGGACATGAGAGCGTCGACTTCTTCGTAGACGTCACCCAATTCCACGCCCTCACCGGTATCGACACCGCCGACAACCTTGGTCTTGCGTGGCAGAATGAAGAGCTTGCGCATGATGTTGTCGACCTTGACAAAGCAGCTGACATGCTTCCGCAGCTTCTTGTCAAATACCTTGCCGAACAAGCACAGAGTGTTGCTGATCTCGGCATAGTCTGTCCAGAAGAACTTGATGCTGCCATCCTCCTCGAGGGCATCCATGTGGTTGGTCTTGCCCATCGGCATCTGGGCGGCTTGCGAGCTGCTCATGACGTTGAGGTTCTGGTTCAGGCTTGTCCAAGACGATGTGTCGACAATGTCGGAGTCTGCCTCCCGGGCAGCTGCAGGAGCAGGAGCTGACTTGGTAGCGAGTTTGCGGGGCGCTGGGGACGGTGCTGGTGATGGTAGTGGTTGTGGTGCTTTGAGGACCTTCTTCACTGGCCGTGCCGAGGTCATGTTGACGCTCGCCATGTTAACTGCGCCAGCGTGGGCAACTTCCATCATGGTGTCGTCATCCTCTTCATCCTCGTCGTCTTCGTCCTTGGTCTCCTTCTTGGCCTCCACTGCGGGCTGTGCAGTCTGCACCTTGCGGCTCGCAACGCGGACTGTGGGGGATGAGGGCATGGGATCACTCATGGGCACATCATCACTGGGCAGGATGTTGTCGTTGTAAATTGCAGGCAGGAATCCGTCGTCGTCGTCAGCCGCGGGGAGCGGTGCGTGGACTTCTGAGATGCGGACACGCTTGACTGCAGGCAGCTTGCTCTCAGCCACGGGCGACACGTCGCGGACCCGGCGCTTCTCAGCAGACCGCTTCTTAGCTGGTATGTGTGATGGCGTGGGTGCAAGGTTGGGTTGAATCTCGCCCAGCAGTTCGGACATGAACTGGTCGTCATCTTCTGTCTTGACCACCCTAGACTTGGCCTGGGCGTTGGCTGCGTTCTTTGTGAAATACTCGGCAATGCCGCGGTCTTTGGCCTCGCGGTCTGCCTGGTCCTCTTCCCGAGCCTTTTTTGACTTGCGGCCCTTGGCACGTCCGAGGGCATCGTCGCCGCTGTCAGACTCATAACGGTGGGTACGGTCCCATTCCTCGCGGCCGTCGTCGGCATAGCCCTCGCCATTGTCGTCGACCACGAAGTCGTCCTGGTTCAGACGCTCGCGGACAATGCTCTTGTACTGGTTCTCGTCAACCTCTTCGTAGAGGGCGTGGTTCTCGTCCACCTGGTACTCGTCAAAGGCTGTCTTGCCCGACTTGCGCAGAGCACGCAGGCTCTCGAACTTGGAGCGCCGGTCCCTTGCCTTGGACATGGCAGCGTGTGTGATGTGTAAAAGAGTGTGTATACGTGTGTAGATGTAGATGCTTGTAGTCGTAGTGTCGTCAGTCGTGATATTTTCAAGGGGTGATGTCTTGAGAGGATGAGAGAGTGATTCGTGATTAGGGGATGAGTTGTGATGTCAATATGAGAGAAAGAGAAGAGAAACACGAAACGACTAGACAACAGAAACTGTAAAAGAAACAGATTAAGTGGCCGTGGATTGGTGGCCCAGGGAGGGTAAAAACAAGCAGAGGGGCGTCGTCGCCACGGGGTCTTGCTAGGAGAATTGTGGTCGTGTCGTGTAATTAAAGCGTGTAATGCCAGTGGCCCGCCGACGCGCCAAAGCGCGTTCAATCGCACCTGCTAATTCAGGGCTCTTTAGCACGCGCGCTGGACGCGATAGTGGGTCGCCCCTGCAGGCTGTCGTGCATGCAATGCACTGTGTTTTACACGGTATTACGGAGACGGGACCTGTTCTTATCGATAAGAGATGATAACGAAATTTACTGCACCACACGACCACTATTATCACGAGCTGGGGACTGTGGTTGAAAACGATACTGCAGCATTCGAACCCACCACGATAAAGAAAGCGACGCATTTTCTACGCAGACTCGGCCATGTTTGTGTGCAGAGCTTGTGTCAAGAAGTGGCGCGGCCCGGCAGCGCAATCTCTTCTCGCTGGGCGTCATGCTGCGGCGGCGGCCCGGGCCCCGACGTCACGGGCGGCCGTGGCATTGATGATGACCACAAGGCCCAGAGCACAGACGTTGACTACCAGCAGCACGGCAAGATTAAACACACAACATAACACTGACCCGCCAGAAGACCGGTTACGTGCGTTTACAGTACAAGAGCCGAGCGCCCTCGAGGGTAGGGTGGGCGGCACGACGGAGGATGATACGGCGTCGGTAGGGGCAGCGGTGACCAAGAACAAGCGGCACAGGGATGTCGCCACGTCTGCAGAAATCAGTGTCGAGCTGGGGATGGAAAACGACGATCACCTGCACACTGCGGGCAAGGTCAACAGCAAGCAGATGGAGGCCCGCGTGCGGCGGCGGTACAAGTTCCTCAAAGACGAATTCACAGTTGCCGAGGCCGTCAGCCAGATGCTCAGCCAGGACCGCTACAATGAGGCCTTGTACCTCACGCGCCTCGCTAGCAAGGACTTGAAGGTTGCCGTCAGCTGGAACGCTGTGATCAAGCACCTGCTTTCCCAAGGCCGTGTCAACGAGGCCGTCAAGCTGTACCAGGAGATGAAGAAGCGCGGCCAGATCCCAAACGTGCGCACCTACACCATCATCTTTGGTGGCTGCGCACACACCGTCGAGCGCCTTCCGGTGCAGGCCCTCAACGTCGCTACGAAGATGTACTACTCGCTCATGTCAGACCCGCGCATGCGCCCCAACACCATCCACATGAACGCCGTGCTGCAGGTGTGTGCGCGCGCCAAAGACATGCAGGCACTGTTCAATATCGCCAAGACGGCCAACACGACGACTCGGATGCCCGATTCGACAACATACACAACCATTCTGAGTGCCATGCGTGCGGCCACCGAGCTGCCGTACAACAAGAGCGACAAGAGCGAAAAGTACAAGCAGAACAAGTACAAGAAGCGCAACGACGTCGAAGATATTGGCGACCCCAGCCTGGAGAAGCCGGCGGTCACCGTGCGGCGAGCACGGGCTACGTGGGAGGAGGTGGTCTTGAACTGGCGCCGTGGCTATGTCGTGCTGGACGAGAAGCTTGTCTGCAGCATGGGCCGCATCCTTCTCCTCGGTGGCGTCGGCGACAACAGCAGCGTGCTTGCGCTTTTGAACCAGACCATGGGCATCCCGCGACTCGACAAGGAGCCCCAGCTTGCCAAGGACGAAGCACTAGCCCCTCAGAGTGCAAAATTGATTTCCGGCCCGGCCGCGCCGCAAGCAGAGGCCGAGACTCGGGACAACACGGTCCAGATTGTCCCAGTAGCACTTGCACCGCTGCTGGAGGAATTGGAGGCTACCACATTGGCGGTTGACGAGTTGATTGCCAAGACCACCAACGCCATCAAGCTGACTGCCGAGGATGTGCTTGCCATGACCAATTCTGCCAAGAGCACCCCGACAAAGAGTGCCCCAGCGCCAGCAGACACCATCGAAACATTTGCGGCAAACGTGCCGGGCACCAACCTCACCACCGTGACAAAGCTGGAACCCCGGCCCAGGAAGACCCGCCAGTTCGCGGCCATTGAGGAACAGGAGAACGAGTTCTCCAAGTCCTTCTCTCTCCAGAAGACCGACAGCTCGCTGGTCCGCCCCAAACCCTCCAACAACACGCTGTCGCTGCTGCTGTCGGCCATTGCCGGCTCACGGCGCACGACGCTCGCGCTGCCGTACTGGAAGATCATGACTGGCAAGTTTGGCGTCGCCCCCGACACCGAGAACTGCCACCAGCTGCTGCGTGCCGTCAAGCGCGGCCGCTCTAGTGCCGAGGCGCTCGAGGCGCTGCTGGTTATGCCCAAGGATCTGTATGTCGGCAAGACGTTCAAGCTGGCGATGGAGGTGTGCACGTTCAACACGCTGAACCACAACACGTTCAAGAATGCCGGAAAGATCCTGGACCTCATGAACCAGAGCATCAGCATGCCCGATGCCGGCGCCCTGCGGCTGTACCTCAAGGTAGCCCTCACAAGTAACCAGCACTTCAAGGATGCCAAGACCCCCGAGGAGGCGGCCGAGAAGAAGGCCGAGTTCGGCAAGCAGATCATCCGGGCTCTGCAGCGGCTGTGGGATCCAGTGCGGATCCTGGGCAACGGCGTGCGGGCCATGGAGAAGACGGCCAACTCCAAGACAGAGCCCGAGGTCAAGAGCCGGCATGGCAAGCCGTCTGGCAAGCCGTCTGGCAAGCCGTCTGGCAAGCCGTCTGGCAAGTCATTGGACCGGCATGCGCCTGATTTCAAGTCTGTGCAGGCCGAATACGTTGACCTACTCAAGCTCATGGTCTCAGCGACAGACATGATTGTGTCGGAGAAGATGGCCGATGCAGGCACCATCAGGGACATGACTGTCTCACGGAACCTGCTGAACCGCCAAGTCACGCGCTTCTACACTGGCAGAAGCCCGGCACCTCCGTCTCCCTCCGGCTGGAAGAGACAGCTTGGACCAGATCGGAGAAACAGAGACGCCGAATACGAGGGCCAGTCCTCATCTCAAGTCTAAGGGGCTTGAATATAGAAAATAGACGACAAACGGCGGAGGTGACAAAAGTTAATGGATTTACTGGCGCTTGATTTGGCGGGCATATCACGATTGTAACTTTTTTCTTGTACATATAGCATCATATTGTAATCAAATACACTCTCAGCTGTATCATTTTATGTGAACATTAAATTATATGAATGCTCAACAAAGAATTCGAGCTGTGGAACGCCGTGGGCTGGTAGCATGAGATGTCGTGAAAGCTGACATAATCAATAAACCGGATCTGACACAGTGTGCGCTTATAGCGGTCTAGCGCTGTCACGTCGTTTCGTCGCGCCTTTCTTCGTCTTGGGGGTCCAAAGTGGAAGTGGAAAGCGCAAACGGCAGAATCTGCCTCCTTCCCCTTTTGCCTCACGACACACAGCCTTGACTAGACAAGCCGGCCCACACGTCATCCCGAACTAGCAGGCGCCCATCACTTTGCCATCATCGGACATCACCATCGAATCACCTCGTTGTCGCTTTGTCTAATCTTAATATTGCACCTGTTTTGCTTCGGCTCTTCGACTCTCATTTCGACTTGCTCGCAACTACCGACACATACTCATAGCTCCATCATCTACCTTGTTCACAAGCTTTCGAAATGGCAAAAGCTGCGACCGACTTTGAGAAGATGATCCATTCGGGTGCGACTTGATCCGTTGATGCGATGCCGATGCAAACGACATCTGGGGTGAATCGCCATGCTAACACCACGACAGATCGCTCGCGCAAGAAGAATGAGGCTCTTGCAGCCAAGATCTTCAAGACCAAGGCCACTGCACCGGCTGCTGGCGGCAAGATTGCTGCACGTGCCGGCATCAAGAAGGTAGGCCGTCAGTTTGGATACCGACACAGAAACAGGCCTTGCTAACAAAACCAGCAGCGTGTCGCTTCCACCTCTGCGCCCGCGCGCGCCGGCAACATCAACTCCGAATGGACCCACGACCTGCACGACGGCGGCAACAACCGCAACAACACACCCAACGCAACAGCATCCAAGGCAAAGGCACCTGCACCGGGCTCGCTTGCTAGCCGCCTGTCACGACCAGGCGAGGCACCCAAGGCAAAGAGAGGAAGCGCAGCAGCCGCTACCGCCGCCGCTGCCGCCGCACCGGCAACGGCTTCGACACGGGGACGGCAGCAGCGCCGCGCAGCCCAGATTGCCAACGCCCTGAACCGCGCAGAGCTCCAGCAGCAGCAAAAGCCACAGCCACAGCGCCAGCAGAAGCAGCAGCAACAACACCAGAAGCAGCAAGCCAACAATGTTGGCGGCCTGTCGATCCGCGGTATCGCCGCTGCCGTCAACGAGCCCCTCGTCATCATGGCCCAGAACTTTGCGCCCGGCACTACGGCGGCCGACATTGAGAGCGCCATGACCCCGGTCGGCGGCCTCGTCAGCAGCTGTCGCATTCTCAAGACGACACCCATTGTCATTGCCGAGATCATGTTTGAGAGCCGCGAGGGCGCCGAGCGCGTGATTCAGACCTTCAACAACCAGACCGCCGACGGCCGCGTGCTGCACGTCTATGCCAAGCTCATCAACGGCGGTGTGCTCACCCCCCACAACAACATCAACACGCAGGCTGCCCCTCGTTCGCAAGGCCGCGGCAAGAGCAACGCCAGCAATGGCCTCGTCGACGGCTCTCTCGGCTTTGACGACCCCATGGACACCGATGGCCTTGGCGGCCAGCTGTACAGCGACGATGTTGTGGGATCACAGCCGGTGGCTACAAACGCACAGCGGGGACGTAGACGCGGCGGCCGGAGATAGAGAGACCAGGCCAGTCAGGGCTCACCGTCCCAAGCGTTCTGATCTTGTTCAGGCTTTTCACTGGCCTCCTTGCTAGTATACCATCTTTTGCCTTTATTCCCATAGCACTCTCTTTTTAATCTCTTCTTCTCTTTTGTCACTTATTCCAGACCCTTCTATCTTACTATCTTCTCTTTCTTCTTTTTGTGTTTACTTTTCTGCTTTCTTTTCTATTTCTTTGAGTTGCTTCTTTTGTTACTTCTGGCTTTTTTCTTAATCGTTTGGTTATGTTACTTCGCGGGCGAACACGGGTGGGTGGACATCGGGCAACAGTGACATTCAGTATAATAATAAATAGCAAACAGCCAAAGCCGAGTCTACAGTGTCTTCTTCCTGCCATGCCATTGCATCTTCTTCATCTTTGTGGTTTGGTTTGTGAGTGTAGAAAAGGCTATTCACACTGTTTTTATTAGGTTAAGATTACCCAATTGGATGCATTAAACGGTGTTGTTAGCGTACTTCTGTCAGCATCCAGATGTAAAGAGCTATTCATCACGTGAATTGGCTCCTTCCAGATTCAACGACAACGCGTCAAGCTTTCAAGAAGAGAACGCGACCGGCGACGGCATCTTAGAGATATCTAGATATTCTTGGTGATTTCTTGCTCTTTCGGCGTGCAATCACTGTTCTACCACATCAAATCGAGGCCAAGTGCACCCTTTGTTGGCACACTGCACCGTCTTTCGGCGCAACTCACCGGCTGTGTTACACGCTTGACACTAAGACATAGAACGTTGCAAATTAAAGCGACGAGGGACCAGATGAAAGAGAGAAAGAAGATTTGGCCATTACTCAAGAATCTTGACTCGAAATATCCGAGCTGGCTGTGCAATGGACGTTGACAGCAGCCCCGAGTCCCCGCGGGGTGTCAAGAGAAAGGCCGACGACGGGCCTCTCCAAGATGCAGGCCCACGGCGAATTCAGGTACGGTGACCAATGCCGAGCTCGTTTAGACTGACTACAGCTAACAACCAAACTTAGGCCCTCGACCCCAATGTCGTCAACAAGATTGCCGCCGGCGAGATCATTATCGCCCCTGTTCATGCCTTGAAGGAGCTGGTCGAGAACGCCGTCGATGCAGGATCTACCATGCTTGAGGTGCTCGTCAAGGACGGTGGGCTGAAGCTTCTCCAGATTACCGACAACGGCAGTGGAATAGATGTAAGTCACTTGGTATACAAGCACAAATAAAGAGAGAGCTGACCCGTACAGAAAGAAGACCTGCCGATCCTGTGCGAGCGCTTCACCACATCCAAGCTGCAAAAGTTTGAGGACCTCGAGTCTATATCGACATATGGCTTTCGCGGAGAAGCCCTGGCGAGTATCAGCCACATTGCCCATCTGACCGTCACAACACGCACAAAAGATGCGCAGTCCGCCTGGAGGGCCTACTACGAGAGCGGCGTGCTGGCACCCACCAAGCCGGGCCAGGGCACCGACCCCAAGCGCGTTGCCGGGCGGCAGGGAACACAGATCACCGTCGAGGACCTGTTCTACAATGTGCCGACGCGGCGCCGCGCATTTCGCTCGACGTCGGAAGAGTACAACAAGATTGTCGACATGCTCGGCCGCTACGCTGTGCACTGCAGCCATGTGGCCTTTTCATGCAAGAAGCACGGCGAGTCGTCGGCCAGCATCTCGGTGCAGGCGGCCGCCAGCACTGTCGACCGCATCCGGCATATCTACGGCGGCTCCGTGGCCAACGAGCTGCTGTCGTTTGAGACAGAGGACAGCCGCTGGGGCTTCAAGGCCCGTGGCTGGGCGTCCAATGCCAACTTCAGCATGAAGCGGACGACGCTGCTGCTTTTCATCAACGGTCGCAGCGTCGATTCGACAAACATCCGCAAGGCGCTCGACGAGGCCTACTCGCCATTCCTCCCCAAGAACAGCCACCCGTTTGTCTACCTGAGCCTCGAGATCGACCCGCAGCGCGTTGACGTCAACGTCCACCCAACCAAGCGCGAAGTTAACTTTCTCAACGAGGACGAGATTATCATGGCCATTTGCGGGCACATCAGCTCCAAGCTGGCGCAGGTCGACACCAGCCGGACCTTCTCGACGCAGACGCTCTTGCCTGCATCCTCTAACACCCGCGGCAGTATGAGCAGCAGCCCGGCACCAGGGACACCAAAGCCTGGAGCTGGAGCTGGACCTGTCAAAAAGACACCAGCACGGCCATACGAGAACAACTTGGTTCGCACAGACTCCAATATGCGCAAGATCACCAGCATGTTTGCCCCGAGCGGGCCGACTATCGTGCATATGTCGTCTACGTCGCCTGCTCCGTCGAATCCAAACGACGGCGATGCAGCCGGTGGCGCTGTATCCCTGCCCTCTGCGGGGACCTACGAGGTCGTCGATCGCGAGAGCACCACCAACTGGCTCAAGAGCGTGCGCGAGCTGAAAGAGGCCGTCGTCGAGAACTCCGATAGCGAACTCACCGATATCATTAAAAACTACAGTTTTGTGGGCGTCGTCGACGAGCGACGGCGCCTCGCCGCGATCCAGAGCGGCGTGAAGCTGTACCTGGTCGACTACGGGCGTGCGTGCTTTGAGCTGTTCTACCAGATCGGGCTGAACGACTTTGGCAACTTTGGCATCATCCGGTTCAACCCACCGCTCGATCTGAAGGAGGTGCTGCGTATTGCCTTTGCGGAAGACGACCAAGACGACCAAGAAGACCAAGAAGAAGCAATAGAGGCAGTTATTGCCCAGCTGACGGAGCGCCGCCAGATGCTGCAGGAGTACTTCTCTCTGGAATTCACGCCTACGGGTGAGCTGTGCAGCATTCCGCTGCTGATCAAGGGATACACGCCGCCGCTGGCCAAGCTGCCGCAGTTCCTGCTGCGCCTGGGGCCGCACGTGCGGTGGAACGATGAGAAGGGCTGTTTCGACACCTTGCTTCGCGAGCTGGCGAGCTTCTACGTGCCGGAGAAGCTGCCTGTGCTGAACGAAGAGGTGCAGCGTCTGCGGCAGCAGCGGGCACAGCAAAAGGGCAAGGGCCGGGCCGACGAGGAGGATCGAGGTGTGAACGAGGACGGCGACGGCGACGACGACAGCGACGACGAGACCACCCGAGCCCGCCGCGCACACATCCGCCGTGCCATTGAGCACACTTTCTTCCCCGCCTTCAAGTCGCAGCTGGTATGCACCGCGTCGCTGATGCAGGCCGGCCTTATCGAGGTCGCCAATCTCAAGGGGCTGTACCGCGTCTTTGAGCGCTGTTAATTTGTAAAATTTGCAAAGTGGTATATGATGAATAATATGAATAATGATAGTTAAGGCTAATGTCACATTGTCCAAAGAGATCTTCACATGCTTGTTTATTTTGAGTAAAGTAAAGAAATGCAGCAAGATAACATAACGAAGCCTTCCACCTCATCAAAAAGTAAAGGAAAAGAAACACGGCAGTAAACAAAGAATATAACGTCCGTTCCGTGGCTATATCATGCCTATTTATTCTTACTTCTCCTCGTCCCAGTCAGGGTTCTGGTATTGTTAGCACGTTTCACATCTGGGTCAGATATCCGTTGAACTCACCTTTTTCAGAATGACAAGACCCTCCAGAGTGCTGCTCAGGCTGATGTACTCCTCGTTCTCCAGCTCAGCACGCTCGCCATATGCCAGGAGCACAGGCGTGCTCTGCGTCTGCCAACCAGTAATGGTCTTGGGGCGACCGGCCTGGCCCACAACATCGACGGCCTGACCGACGCGGACGTTGACCGTCAGCGGCTTCAGGTTCTCGTCCAGCGTCACCAGGAAGCGCGGGTGCATGGCCGTGACAAGGAAGTACAGCAGGTAGTGCGACTTGGAGGTGATGAACTGCTTGGCGTCCAGCATCGCGACCATGACAGCCAGCAGGCCACCGGCAGACACGCGCGACAGGATCTGGCGATCGGTGTGGAAGGGGCTCAGTGACAGAGTGCCCTTGCCCATGTGCAGCAGGCCCTGTGCAATGCGGACCATGAACAGCGACTCGTGGTCGCGGTGGTAGTAGCTGGCCAGCTGTCTCAGCAGCTGTGCCAGACGCGCGTTGTTGGTGCCCGCACCCAGCAGACCCATGGCGAAAATGGCGTTGAGGGCCACGTCGTTGTCATTGTCGTGCGAGTAGCGCGATAGTGTGTCGTACACCTTCATCTGGGGGTTGCTGGGGCTGACGAGGCCCATGGCCAGCGGCACTGCTCGCCGGATGTTGGGCTCGCCGTAGTGCATCAGGTGGCCAAAGTGGCGCAGGACCATCTCCTGGCCGACATCCTCGCCCATGGCAATCAGGCCGATACCCAGAACAGCGTACGACTGCAACAGCTCGTCACCCTTCTTCTCGTCAGAGTCTCCAGCGTGCTCGTTGCACATGTGCAGGAGCTCCTGGATCTTGAGAACGGCACCGGTGCCGGCCCAGGCGCACATGGCGGCCAGAACAGCAGTCGGCTTGGCAACAGGGTGGTCGACAGCCTTGAGGGTTTCAAGGATGACATCGACCTCCTCCTGGCGGCCAAAGAACAGCAGACCCAGACCAAGAGCAAGGAAACGGGTCCACTTGTCGGTCAGCTGGCTCTTGCGCTCCTCGTCCAAAAGAGTCTCAACAATCGCCTGGCTGACTTCAGAGTCCGAGGAACCAACAAAGATCAGACCACACGACAGAGCGGCCATGGCCGAGATCTGCATATCGAGGGAAGCATCAGTGATCATTGGCAGAAGCTTCTCCAGCAAATCAGCCTTGTTAGAGCCGGCATAAGCGAGACCAAGACCCATGATAGCGGCCGTCCTGACCAGAGGGTTCTTGTGCTCGAGCTTCTCGGGGTCGGCAAGCAAGGCAAATGCAGGCTCAGAGTCGAGGCGGACGCCCGAGTTCATAATGCCGATAGCAAGCGTGGCGCCTGCTTGGATCTGCTCCTCCTCGTCGTAGGTGTACTTGTCAATCTTGTCGAGGCCGTTCTCAATGTCCCACAGCATTAAAGTGCCCATGGATGCGACGGTCGACAGCATACCCTCGTCCTTGGTCTTCCACACCCAGCTCTCCTTGTCGTCGACCAGCATCATGTTGTCCTTGCCGTAGCCGGCGTTGACAAAGGCGTTGACAAACGCAGCAGCCAGGTTGTGACGAGTCGACTCGATGTTTGTCATGCTGGTAACACGGCTACTCTCAAGGTGGCTCTTGTAGATATCCTCAGTAGACTTGGGGTCGAGAATGTTAAGCTCCTTGCCCAGCAGCTTAAAGTGCTCCGATAACCGGACATTGCAGAGACACTCATTAATGTCCATGTCTTCGGCGTCGGCGGTGTCGATCCAGATGCGCTGCCGTGCGATAAGGAACGCCAGCTGCTTCTTGAGCGCTGGGTCCTCGGCCTGCTCGAAATCGGCCTTGATAAGATCCATGTCGTTGAGGCGAATGGCCAGGACCATAGCCTGTGTGTACTGCTTGTACGACTTGTAGATGTCGTGGGCGACGTGCAGGAACTGCTCGTTGTCGGGGTAGGTGAGGAGGTTGACCATGGAAACCATGTAAAGACAGACACGAGCGTAGGTGTTCTCGTCGACAAACTCGGGCAGCTTCTCGATGATCTCCAGCTCGCTCATGAGATCCACGGCGTCAGCCTCGGCGTTGCTCTTCAGGAAAGAGGGAACAAGGAGGAGAGCCAGGTCCACGAGGTCGGTCGTGGACTCATCGGCCAATATCCGCTTGCCATACACCTCGCCAATCTCGAGCGCGAGGTGACGGACGTACTCATGGCCCCACGAGCCGATATCTTGTGTAGGCGCAAGCAGACGGTACTTGAGTGTGTCCTGGCGGTCCTCGTCGGAGAAAGTCATGCCGATGACGGACAGAACATCGGCCAGGGATGTCTTGTCGTCGCTTGCAGGCCACTCCTCGTAGAGCTTGGTCAAGGGTTCGTAGTGTGGGCGGAGGAATTTGAGGGGCTTTGGTACTGCCGTCATCGATGACGTCGAGGTTTTGATGGAGGTTTTCATGGCCTCGAGCGACGGCTTGTAGAGGGACTTGTCGGACTCCTATGGCAGCGAATGGTTAGCAATTCGTATCACAGGCGAGTGGAGGCTTGCTACGCAGATGTGCGTTGCTTACAGTGAGTCTCTCAACGAGCATATCGAGCTCATTCTTCAGCTGCTGGTCTTCTTCACTGAGCTCCTCGGCTGTTGGTGTATCTGGTTAGCTTGTGTTCCATTGAGAATCGACCATCGCGAGATCATGACGCAACGAAACGGGACCACCCCGCGCGCATCGATGACGCATGAAGCTACAAGGCCATGAGGCTATGAAACTCACCCGCTGGCTCGTCCGTCTTCTTTCCGTTGGCGACGGGCTTGCCGTCCTTGTCTTTGGGCGCCTCGGTGTCGACGGCCTTGCCCTTGCCCTTGTCGACAGGCTTGGACGCCTCGTTCTCCTGCGCCATGGTGAAGCTGTATCGAGGGGTTGTTTGGTTGTGGTGGTTTATAAATATGAGCGAGTCCGCTCAGTTTGTCGTGTTTTCAGCGAAGCCGATGTGACGAGAGCTGGTTGGTAGCTCCGGGCGAGGTCGAGCGGTGATGCTTGTGAGATGGGATGGGTCGTCAAGGGAGAATGCAATGGAAGCAGGGAGAATGCCTGCTATGTCAACAATTGGTTCTTTGGCAGTAAAACAACAAAAAGAAACGAAGCAAGAGAAACGAGAGGCTGTATTTCAGGTCTCTGCTTTGCAATGTTTCAATATCGGGTGGTGGGTGGTGTGTGTCAACAGAGGTAGCAGGCAAGCGCGGACTGGTGGAGGGGGCGTGGAAGCTTCGTAAAACGAGGTCGACCTGCTGCTAGCTCGTCGCCGCATCCCATTACGCGAGGCTTTGCCGCCTAGTCCCCAGCTTGAAAACAACTAGGTAATAAGTGGGCCACCTGACAAGCCACGGTATCACCCAGCCACTGGAGCCACTTTCCGTGCACAACGTACAGTGCAAAGATGACTAATCTTGCGATAAGCTTATCGCTATCTTATCCAGAATTTACACCCCGCGACCAACATATTCTCGACGTCAAGAAATTCTCCAGCTTGGGCCACGCAGACAGCATCGACAGTTTCCGGCTTAACACACAGCACTTTCATCAAAGGCAGTCGCAAATATGAAGTTGGATACCAAGAGCTTGCGCTACCTCACGCCCGAGGACTGGCGTGTCCTCATTGCGGTATGTTTTCCAAATAAAGTTTGAGAATATCGTGATGACGAGAATATGGATACAGGCTTTCGAAGAACATTTGCACTTTATCTGTCCAAGTTCTAATCATATGATTTTCTAGGTGGAAACCGGAAGCAGAAACCATGAGATCGTGCCGACGATCATGATCGACAGAATTGCCCGCCTCAAGGGCGGCAGCAGCGGCGTCCACAAGAGCATCTCGACCCTGGCCAAGACGAACCTCATTGGCCGTGTCAAGGAGGCCAAATACGACGGCTACCGCCTCACATACGGTGGTCTCGACTACCTGGCAATGCACAGCTACTCACAAAAAGACGTTGTGTACAGTGTTGGGCATCGTGTCGGTGTCGGCAAGGAGAGTGACATTGTCATGGTCGCGGCAAAGACCGGCGAGCAGCGCATTCTAAAGATCCACCGTCTCGGACGTATCTCGTTCCGCACAGTCAAGACAAACCGCGACTACCTCCGGAAACGCCAAGGTGGCTCCTGGATGTACCTGTCCCGCCTATCTGCCATGCGCGAGTACGCCTTCCTGGAGGCCCTGCGTGAAGAGGGCTTCCCTGTCCCAGTGCCCTATGCCCAGTCAAGACACACCATTGTCATGTCCTTTATCGACAACGCTCTTCCCCTGAGACAGGTCTCGGAGGTCCCAGACGTTGCAGGCCTCTATGCAGACATTATTGGCCTGCTGCTCCGTCTGGCCCAGCACGGCCTCATCCACGGCGATTTCAACGAGTTCAACATCATGATTCAAGAACAAAAGATCGAGAAGCGCAAGAGCAAGAAGGCTTCAAAACAGGCCGACTCTGACGCAGCAGCAACAGACAAGACACCGGCCAAGGAGGAAGAAGAAGAATTGCTGGCAACCGTGCCGATTCTCATCGACTTTCCTCAAATGGTCTCTATGGAGCACAAGAATGCAGAGATGTACTTTGATCGCGACGTGGCCTGCATCAAGCGCTTCTTCGAACGCCGCTTCCATTTCACAGGCACACAGCCAGGACCCTTCTTCAGAGATGCATTGGCAACTGTCGGCAAGGACGGTGCAAAGCGCATCGACATTGCTGTCGAGGCTTCCGGTTTCACAAAGAAAATGTCCAAGGATTTGGAGGCTGCCATTGCAGAACAGCGGGACACCGAGTTCTCTGATGCCGACGAGGATGATGAGGATGATGATGAGGATGAGGATGAGGATGACGAAGACGAGGACGAGGACGAAGAGGAAGAAGGAGAGAGGCAGAGTGTCTTGGTCATTGGTGAAAAACAGCCTACATCTACAGCAGCCGATGATGTAGCATCAAAGATGCCAAGTCTGTCACTAGGGTCTGAATCATGATTGTAGAGCCACAAAGAGAACTTATATTGGTATGAACAGCAAGCAACAGCTCACTCTGGTTCTAAAATAAATATATACAGCCCTTTTTTCTTCTTGACCATCATGTCCGTGACCTTTGTCCTTGAAATTAAATGTAGCCTTCCTCTTGGCAAACTGTAAACTGACCGTATAAAAGCAAAACAGAACAGAAAACATTAGAGAATAAAATCGAGAGAGACAAATCAGAAACAAATAAGAGCAAAACATGAGAAGAAACAAACAGCAGAAAACAAACAGATCAGCAATGTGGCGGGAAAAAAGGAAAACAGAAGTAACAAATATGATCTCAGACACCATCCAGGCTCAAACTTGGCTGCAGTCGTGCACATCGTCCTGGCGTTGTTCATTATAGTCTTGATAACATAACACTCGTTGGCCTTTTCAACAAGTAAAGTATTGTAGCATCAGCTCAATATATTGGCGCTTTCACAGTCGTTAGATCAAATGCGTCCATCAAAATGCAGAGACCAAGGCAGAACTTACCAAGGGAAATAAAAAGCAATTTATCAAAGAAATGCAAGGGGACAATGAGATAATAGGACAAGAAGACCACGGAGGATGGGCCTTTCGCATAGAGTAAGGAGCAGCTAGCTCTCTACTCATTCTTCTGTGAAGCTGCCTTTGGGGTGGCAGCCTCCACGCCGGCAGCTGAATTGTCCACAACCGTGGCGCCCTCGTCACCGGAGCCGTCAGACGAAGCAGCATTTGCCTCGGGCTGTGCTCTTTTCCTGTTTATTGTTAGTGCTAGATGATATTGTCGGCGATTTGAGTCACTGACGTGGTCAGGGGGGCGGCGTTTGCCATGCCACCGGACATGGCTGGGTAGGAGGAGTTCCGACCGAAAGAGTGGCTAGGGGGGGTATTGTCAGTCTCAAATGATCATAAAAGACAGTGTGAAAGAAACCATACCCGAAACTGCTGCCTCCCTGCACCCGGCGGCTGCACATGGACGGCGCGTAAATCGAAGGACTTATGCCGACGGCCGGGGTCCCGTAGGCACCGACGTTGTATTCGTTGGTGCGGTACTGCCGGCGCTCGGTAGTGATTCGCTTCAACTCCTTCTGCGAAGGAGTATCAGCATAGCGGACCTGCATTATGTAATTGTCCTGGCCAATAGCCATACCATGAAAGGTCTTAATGACCTTCTCGCAGACATCACGAGATTCAAATCTAGAAATTCCAAATGTTAGTATCAGTCAAAAGAAGAGATAAACTTCAACTTACCTGGCAAAGCCGACACCGCGGCTATTGCCCATCGAGTCACGCAGGATCTTGCTCGAGACAATGTGGAATGGCTCGTAGATCTGGGCCAACGTCTGTGCAAATGTTAGTGTTGAGCTAAACCTCGCGACGTTTGGTAAAGTACTTACGCTCTCGTTGATGTCCTTGGGCAGGTTCGAGATGTAGAGGTTGGTGGAGCTTTCGTCACCCTCGGCCTTGAGGCGGGCGTTGAAGCTTTCCTGTTCAGATATCAGTATATAAAAAGTAGAATAAATAAAAGCAGAGACAAGACGGCTTTGATACAACTTACTCTGGCAAAGCCAACCTCGTAGCCACGGCTGTAAAAACCACGGATGCACTTTTCAGAGTCCCGGACGTCCTTGAACTTGGCAAAACCAAAACTAGATTAGGAAATAATTAGTTTTGAAGTATGGGCAAAAAAGGTCGGCAAGTCACTCACCCCTTGCAGGCTCCAGTCACGGTGTCAATGATTGCCTTGGACATTTCCACCTCGCCAAAGCGAGCAGTGTAACGGCTCAGGAGCTCGTCGTCAGTGGTTGGGTGAAGACCCCGGATGTACACGTTGCGGTTCCCCTGAATGCGGTTCTCAAGGCACTGCTCAAGAGGCTTCGTGTGGTCAGTCCAGACGGCTGGGACGGCCTTGGGGATTGGAGGCTCGGCAGCGACAAGCTTCTCTATCTCTGGGTCAACTTGGGCCTTCACTTGGGCCATGAAATTGGTGTTCTCACGGGGAGAAGGAGTGGTGAATGATGATCTCTCCAGCGAGATGACACGCGTGCCTCCGCGGTCTGCGCTATGGAAGTACGGAGTGGCCGGCGCAGACTCCGTTGCTGAGGTAGAGTACGAACTGCGGCGGTTATCAAGCACGGGGACCTCGCGTGGAATCCGGTCGCCGTAAGGGACAGGCCGGCCGCTAGGAGCATATGGCATCATGCCACCATGGGTATAGGCAGGGGCGTAGCCGCCAGGGAATTGCAGGGGGTATGCTGCGGCACTGTAGCCATGATCAGCCATCATAGGGTAAGCTGAGCCCGGGTAGTGAGCAAAAACAATACTGCCATCATGGCTGTTCATGAAGGCGCTGGGAGGCATGCTGTGAAGGCCAGGTCCGGCAGGGCCAAGGCTCATGGGAGCAAACTGGCCCATAAGAGAGTTCATGGGGTCTTCCTGTCCAGGCAAAGGGGCAGAGGGAGCGGCACCTTGGTGCGAGTGCATGTCAGCCGCACCGCCGTGGCCATTGCTGTAGCCCGAGGGGGCGCCGCGGCGACTCTGGTGGCCTGAGTCCATGGGTGGTACGTAGGTAGTCATCTCGAATACAGTCTACATTGGAATGTTAGTAGGTGCTGCCAGTGGAAGTTGTGTCCGAACTGAGTGGGCTTGCTCACATACCTGAGTTCTGTGCTGAAAATCTGCTTCTGCAAGGTAGACTGTTGTTAGCTATAATTTGTGTGAGTGCAGTAGAAGGACCGCCAGTGGAAGTCGGGGGAAGTCGGGGAAGTGCTTACCGTACTGCTTGATGTTGTGTCACGCCTAAGTTCGCCTGTAAGGGTGAGAGGCTAGCAAGGACTCGACGTTGATGTGAATCTCAAGGAAGAAGGTAATGGGGCTGTACAGTGACGCTGAAAAGTTGGGTTAGAAGTGTCTTGTTGGTCCAAGATGGTGGAAAATGTGGGAGCAAGTCTGCAAGATGCGAGACGTGTAAATGCAAGAGGAGAAGATGCAAAACCAAAGGCAAGACGAGAAAGCAGATGCCGTAAGGTCAAGTTGTTGATGCTTTATAGTGAACGAAAGTATGAAAGGGAAAAGCGAGAGTGAGATGTCGAGTGTGTGTTGAGGAGAGAGTAGAGGGGAGGAAAAGGAGAAGAGAGAAAAGGAATAGACAAAAGTGTGTGTGCGATGGGAGGAGATGGCAAAAGGTAAACACTGGAGAGTTGTGCACATACCAAGGAAGGTGGCAGCCAGTAACTATGAAAGTAATAAGGAAAGAAGTAACGGTTATGCTTGGTTAAGGAAACTGCAAACGTATATCTGTTAAGGTTAACGGAAGGAGTCTGAGAAGAAGCTTAAAAGTCGTGGATGCCGCAGATTTATACCTTGAAGAATGATGGTGTTTATATGAGATTGGTGGTGAAATAATGTGGAAAAGACAAGAAGACAACGGAGGTGAGAGGGAGGTGAGAGGGAAATGAGAGAGAAGAGAGAGAGAAGAGGGGAGAAGGCAACGGCAATTTCAAAAACACATCTTCTGTCAGTCGTCAAAGAGTGCAGTCTATAAGATACCATCCGAATTTCCGAAAAGGGCCTTGTGCGTTTGTAGATGGCTGGGCGCACCTTCCATCTTCTTGTAAGTTGCGGGTGGCTCTTTCCTAATTGGGAGGGTCGTCTTTCACGCAAGGAAGCAGCGACCAGAGTGACAGTTGCCAGAGGGAAGGAGCGACTACCAAACCAAATTACTGCGTCCTTGCTCATCCCCAATTGACCTGTTCAAAACATGTCCTTCTGAGAGTCAGAAACGAGAGAGAGGTTTAGTAGAGTTGTGCAATAATTTACAAGCTGCAGACCAACGCCTGCACGAATTTTGTACAAGCTATAGGCGTAAACAAAGACGTAGCAAGAGCAGCCGTCATATTTCCACATACGAGAAGTAGAGAAGTGCTGAGAAAGAGCCTTCTCTGCTACGTGCGTAAAGTTCTGAGTGAGGAAGGGTCGACGGTGAGTATACTGAACATCACCCTGAGCGTAAATGGTGCGATTACTGGTTGTGCCTTCTTCTACAGGAGATTGTGCAGTTGAGTGTTTCCTTATTTGAAATGCTCATATCTGCTCCTGCCTCGTGGGTGTATGCACGAGTAGTGCTTTCCTTTACGGGCCGAGCTTTCATATGCAGGTGTACGATCATTGGGAAGGAGCTCTCGGTGTACATTGTCCGCTGCCGGCGGGGCACTGCGCAAAACTGCAAGCAGCTCTGGGAAAGAGCACTTGATGTAAAATGAACTGTTGGGAGGAGCACTGCACAGGGCAGTGTGAACATGAAATTGTGGCAAGCAACACCCAACGCAAAGTACTTTTGCCAATGTTATTCACTGGCACCTACGCGTAGGCTGTTGCCTTGCGTGTGTGCACGGTGCCTAGTTTGTAGAGCATCCAGGATCTCAACTTGAGTCAGACCTACCGTCGAATGTCTAGACTGCACAGGATGCACATGTCGCCATCTGGGGTGGGCACAGCCAGGCACAGCCAGGCACAAAATGCGGCCAGGCGAGAGCTGTTATCACAGGGTTGGGCTGCATGTCTCACATTGAGCACCCTGGCCGGAGAATTATCGAGAAGGATTGTGGCGGCATTGATATCTGGTGCGGCGTGACAACGACGCGGCATGGCCAACGTCTCAACGACTTGAGAGACACAAAACTGTAGAGTTCACACGACGATCAGGTGACAAAGCGTAGCCAGGTTTAAGATATTAGATAAAATGAAATATAAAAATATACATCTAGAAAAGGGCAATACAAAGCAAAAACCAAGATTCAAACCAGTATTGGTGAATGGAGACCAACACCCCAGCCAGACAAAAGAGAACTCGCCAGAAAAACAACACGCGCAGAATGCAAAGTGGTGATTATACGAAGATGATGTCGCAGGGTGGAATCCAAAGTCTCCGCAGCGCCTCTATACCGTCCATGCGTACATAGGAAAAACAAAAAGTCAAAAAACCGGCAACGGGTTTACGACCAGACATCCTCCTGGTACTGGTTGGCGGCACGCATGCTCTTGACGATCTCGTCGCCCTTGGAGTCGGAGATGCCGCGCTGGCCGGCAATGATCTGGCCAATGACGGTGTTGACCTCGCGCGCCATGTGCGAGGCGTCACCGCAGACGTAGATGTAAGCCTTGGACTCGAGCAGCTTGTTGACCTCCTCGGCGTGCTCCATGAGTCTGTGCTGCACGTAGACCTTGTTCTTGCCCTCGCGCGAAAAGGCGGTGACGAGCTCGAACTTGTCACCAAGCACCTTCTTGTACTCGACCCACTCGTCGCTGTACAAGAAGTCCTCGGTGGATTTACGGCAGCCGAAGAAGAGCAGAGTCTTGCCGACAGTCTCGCCGTCGGCGGCCAGCTTGGCACGCTCCTGGACGAAAGCGCGGAAGGGAGCAACACCGGTACCGGGGCCGACGAGGATGATGGGCTTGGTAGGATCGGAGGGCAGCTTAAAGTTGGAGTGGCGGACGTGGACAGGGACCTGGATACCGTCGTACTTGCCGCGGGGGCCAGAAATCTGGTAGGTAAGGCCAAAAGCGTCGGGGCTGGGGTCGTTGTTCTGCTTCTGCTTCAGGGCATTCAGGTAGTTGGTGGCAACACCGCGCAGCTTGTCCTCGCGGCCGGGAATGACCTGCGACTCGACGACGGCAGTAATGGAGATCTTCTTGGGCTGGACAACGGCGGACGACGAGATGGAGTAGTAGCGGGGCTGGAGCTTGTTGATGCCCTCGACAAAGGCCGAGAAGGGGATGTTGGTCCACTTCTGGCCCTTGCTGACAACCTTGAGCAGACCGGCAATGTTGAGGCTGTGGGCGCTGACCTTTTCGTGGAAGTAGTCCTTGTCGCCGCCGAGCTTGGTCATCTCGGCCTTGGAGGCTTCATCAGGGGCAAAGGCAGCGAGGGTGGCGACGAACTGGCGAGAGACGGGGCCGCAGATTTCCATGTGGTAGCGAACAATAGCATCGTAGGTAGTGGGGGCGGGGAAGGGGACCTTGGTGGTAGGCTCCAGGGCACGGACACTAACGACGGTGTCGCGCTGGGCAGTGAGATCAACGATATCCAGGAAGCGGTCAACCTCGGCGCCAGCGTTGGAGGGCCAGACAGCCAGGTGGTCACCGGTCTGGTACGTGATGTTGGAACCGCTGACGTCGACTTCAATGTGGAGACAGTTGCGGTCCTTGACAGTGAACAGCTCGTGGGACTCGGCAATAGGGGCAACATAGGGGTTGTGGGCGTTGAAGGAGCCCTGGGTCTTGCCATCAAGATGCATCTTGTTGGGCTCGCCCAGGTAGACAAGGGAAGACTCAGTAGCGGCGGCTTCGGTGATGCTGAAGATGGGCTCGTACACAGCCTCGCGCTCCTCAAGACCCATCTTCTCAGCCAGGGCAGTCCACATGGGCTCCTTCCAGGCGAGGAAGTCCTCCTCCATAGTACCGGCACCATCGTCACCCTCACCAGCCTCGCCGATGCGGTGTGCGCCGAGGTTCTGGAGAGCCTTGTCAACAGCGCGGATCATGAGGTTGTAGTGCTCGTAGGTGTTGTTGCCGAGACCGAAACCAACGTAGTTGAGGTTGCCAAGAGGGGTTTCAGCGGACTGGGAGAAAGCGGGCTCGTCGCCGGTCAGGAACTCAAAGAACTCGACGGCGTTGTCAGTGGGCTCGCCCTCGCCGTAGGTGGCCAGGACGAACATGACGACCTTGTCGGGGGTCACGGTGTCGAGGCTGTCAATGTCAAAGTCCTCCAGATCGGCAACCATGGTCTCGAGGCCGAAGCGGCTCTTGCCCTCCTTGGCCAGACGCGAGGCGTAGTCCTCGGCGGTACCGGTCTGAGAGCCGTAGAAGATGATGCAGTTCTTGCCAGACTCATCAAGGATCTCGCCAATGTTGCGAGTCTTGCCGGCCTTGGCGCCGTTGGCGCTGGCAAAGGAGGCGCCATAGGGGTCTTTGGCGACGCCCCAGAACTTGCCCTTGGTGAAGTAGGCAATGGTTCCGAGGAGGATGAGGGAGAGGACAACAATGTCCAGGGTGTCCAGTTCAGCCATGATTGCAGCGATGAGGGTGGTGATCGCGGCTTGCGTGGGAGGTGTCGAGGCAAAAAGGGAGTTGAGGTCGGAGAAAAGACACAAGACAGGAGACGGAAGGCGGGAGGACAGAGCGATGGTCGCAGAAAGATGGGCCTGGCCGTTATTATTATATTTCAACGGCGGCGGGCAGTGGCAGTAGCAGCTTAAAGTACTGCCTAGGAGCGGATTTTACTGCAGGCCGGGACCCTTGTCTTTTTCGCTGAGTCTGTCCTATTTATTAGCCGCCCCAGCTTTACAAAAGGTACACTTCACCGCCTGCCTGAACGGGGAGATGCTCTTGTGCTCTGGTGAGCTGTGAGCTGGTCGGATGAGCAGTACGGGAAGGAGACACGTGTCGCAGAGGCGGGAGATGGCTTAGAGCACGGCGAGAGGCCGGGAAAGAGGCTACAGGTCGTTCCGGTCGCTTTCTGTTTCGCTGTTCAGTTTTGAGAATTTGGGAAGGAGCTGCTGTGAGGCAAGAGCGACGTGGTAGGAAGCAGTAAAAGTGGGGTTTAGCGAGACCGATGAAGATGAGGGGACATGAGCGCGCAGGGATCGGACAGAGATCTTGAGCAGGGAAGGAAAGGAGAGGAATGCAAAAGGAAAGAAAAGGAAGGAAGCAACCCGGTTTGCAAAAGAAAACAGGGCATCCAGGTATTTAAGAAGTCGGAAAGAAGGAGCAACTGTACACCACACCTTCAACGACGCCAATTTACAATTAGGGAAGGAAGTCGCCGGAGGCTTGGGGCGTGAGCTGTAGCGAACTCGGTGGCAGAACAAGTCCCGAAGACGGCTTGGAGAAGGCGGCAGGAACGAACGACAGTGGATAATAAGCCGAGCGCCAGAAATCAGAAATGGGGGCACAATGCCTATCAGATCAGATCAGACGGGTGTGTCTCACCGGAAGAGTGGCCTGCAACATGGCACTACTGGCTAGCCTACTGCTACAGTCCGCTGCCGGAATAATTTCGGGCAGCATTCAGGGTAGGAGCGCTGAGTTCATGAGCGTACAGGGCATGAACGAGGGGCCAGCGAGGCAAGAGCGAACGACAAAGGGTCCACTGCGGCAATTAGCACGGCGAGCACAGCAGTTTGAGCAGCAACTGCCTACATAGTACTTGCCTCTTGCCTCTTGGGCAAATTGTTAGGAGGAAAGTGTTAGTTCTCAAAACGTTAGTTCTCGACGGGTAGGAGCGACCGACGACACTTCATCGGACGGTCCGACACTTGTAGAAGCAGAGAAAATATGAGAAGGCAGAAGAACACAAGATATGAAGTGGTCTGGAATCAATCAAGCCAATAATCAATAATATTATGTTTACAAAGACGTCTTTTAGAAGCAGATGTGGGATCACAAGTGTGTTGCTGATGGCTGTGCAATGGTGAGATAAGACGGTGTCGCCTGTCGTTTTGGGTAATTACATCCAAGGCAAGAGCCGGCCTTTTTGTATTTACTAGGCAATTTATCTCCTGTATTTCGGTTGAATTGTGACTAATCAATGGTTTTGGAGTTTATCTATTCGGTTTTGTTCTGTATTTCTGATGAATTCAATGTTGTTATTTTTTGAAAAAAATTGCTGATCGGAGTCAGTTTAGTTTGCATTTATTCTCGCGTATTTCGTACTTTTATTTCAAGTCACCAGATGAACGATAGAGTATTCTCGGGCACAACTAGGAGAATAATAATATATATAAAAGAAGAAAAGCACCAGCAGGTCTTTTACAAATTGCCATATGCACCAAAGATAAAAAGCAGTAGCTTGACACTTACAGTATTGTCACATGCACTGCTCTATTTCCCCAATGGGACAACTACAGGGATTGATAACCCCGATTCCGCATGTTGTCTCCGTGCCATCTCGCCTTGCTCTGTCTGAGACGCCTTCCATCTTCCATCTTCCATCCCATTCTTCCATCATACAATAGTTTCTGGTATGCATCCTAGAAAGCCATGCCCTCATATGCTTAATACCCGGGGTGGGCACAATTACGCTTGATGTGCAACTCCAACAGGCCCAGTTTCGGCAGAACTCGTCCGATGTAGTGGGTCGACTTGAGCTGGCTGGCCTGTCTGGGTTCGCTATCACAGGTCCATCTTGCCGGCAGGTGCCGCCGTTAGGGCAGCAGAGTAGGGCAGGTAGATACTCGAGGCAGTTAGACACCAGAGAATTACTCCGTAGAAATCAACGCCCAGTAGGATATACATTCTCAAGACAGTTAGATACATAGGGCATCATTGCAGCCACTTGTCGCTGAGGCGGCCAAGACCGTTGCTTGTTATCGGAGCCGATTGTCGGTTTACGATGTACTGCGATATATCCAATACAGTGCATCGATAACAGGCTCGATCTGATTTAGCTGCCGCTGTACTTGGTGATGCGGGACATCGGACGACAGCCTGTTAGAACTTATACAAGCTGACACTGAGATCAAGTTCCCCAGATCTAGAAACCCAAACCCGTGCCGTGTATTCGTTGACCGGCGAGGATCCTCCCGGGAAATGTCTATCCGAAAACATCGTCAAGTACATGCATTGCGGCCCGCCCAAGTTGCACTGCAGCAACGGAAAGTCCACGGAACAGAGAGAAGATGTGTTCTTTAATTGTACCTTTTCCCTCAGTTCTTTTCCCTTGACCTGAATTTATTCAATACGGCCGGCCGGACCGTGAAAAGACAATAGGTGATGCGAGGCGAGGCAAATCAAGATGCCAAGACGATATTGTGCATATCAGCTTAAGCATTGAAGCGTGTAAGCTTGAAATCAAAGCACCCAAGCTTCAAGAACCACAATGCAAATGTCAACCAGTACTTATCAAGCTGATGTGGCCGTCCATATAGTCAGTCTGTTCGGTGCAGCCATCATTCGGGGTAACAAGTGTCAGCCGGCATAAAAATAGACACGGGCACTAGCTGGTCGGCCGCCAACACAACCCGGCACACCATAACTTTTGGACTGCCATGGCCGCAAATATTTTCAGTTCTTCATCCTTTCTCATACTAGCACCCGGGCTTTGATACCGCGAACCACCCAACCCAGCCCAGCCAGCCTCCCGCAATGACGAACATGGCTTATTGTACTTTCCAACGAAGAGGATTGTGTACATCGTAGATGCCGCTCGGACGCATCTTCTGATCTACGAGTGGAGAGGTCCCAAGTGCTCTGGTAGCATTGGGTGTCCCGAGTGCCCGGCCATTTTATATCTGACAAGCCTCCCACTCATAGATATTAACGACGTGACGCCACTGTTGGCTGCAGCCCATGAGACAAAATCTGCCCATCATCTTATGCTGTCTTCTGCTTCTTGTATCCAAGAAATAACTCGTAAACATCCCCCTTGTTGCCCTCACCAACCCCCTCCCCAGCATCAACAAGTCTCCCTGACGCATCCTACCACCCGGTCGGGCCTCTCTGCTCTGACCCCTACCACCGCATCCACACTTCCATCTTAACATTGCAATCAACAGTGCATCCCAATTACGTCGTAGAAATTTAAACTTTACCTGGTAGTTGCTTTCACGTGGTGCCCGAGCTCAACTCTTGGGCCAATTATGAGCTCCTATTGGCTGATATTACTTATAAGTGGGACCAAACCTTCTATGAGAGCTCCTGCGCGACACTCCATAGTGCCCGATAGCACCCAACGGCACCCAGCTGCGCAAAAGTTACCTCTGTAAAAGTAGACCCTATGGGGCACCCGCCTCTCTATTTGCAATCACTTGCGTACTTTGTATGTTATCTTTTCGCCCCTATTGAATCGAGCTTTCCCCTGAAAACCAGCCAGCTTGGGGGCAAGGGTCTACCAGCTTTGGCCCCGCCCCGCGCTCGCTGATTGGCCCTTCCCGCCACCTGTGCCTGCATAAGGGATTGTTGTCAACGCGACATAGTGCAGAGGCCCATAGGGAAAGAGCATGGGACAAGGCCGATGCACCTGCCTTTTGTGTTTTTTGTGTATTTGCGTATTGCGCCTGCTTGCCATGCTTCATACCAAAGTTGGAAAGACCCGGATTTTTGGAAGGAGCGATTGCCAACTTAATTATCAGTTGCGCAAGGCTGTCACCACTTCGTCATCGAGCTCTCTCTTCACTTTTCGACTCTACTCTGTAATCTCTAACAGCTCCCAACCCAATCGCTCCCGCCCTCCACCAATACCCACTCAACGACATTGCTGGCCGCCACCACCGCTGCATATTGCGCCTGCATCTACTTTCTCCTTGCTTGATCCTCCAATTGTGGTTTTGATCGCCAGATCCGCCGTCCGCACTCGGCCTTGATACCCCCCTTCTCTGGCCTCCTCGATCTCGCCTCTGCTTTCGATCTTGCACACACAACGACGACAAACAAACGCCAATCGCTCGACACTGCGCTGCTCGCCGCCTATTCCCGCCAGGCACCATACACCAAACACCAAACACCAGACAGCAGCTCTCAGCCTGTTCTCCGGGCTTGCAGCGCTGACCGCGGACCCGAAACGTCCGTGCTGTTGACACTGCTGGATCATGGGCGTTGAAGTTGGGCTGGTTGAAACATGGGTGAGTCTGAGAATTCCATTCCGCCTATTGCTATTGCTATTGCTATTACACTCTGCAATTGCGCCAGGCATGCTGCACGCGAGCTACATGTACTTGTCCCGCTGTCGTGGACCTTGGGACGCTGTGCGACACACACTCGTCGAAACGAGCCAGGACAGCCAATGGCCAATGGCGCTCCTTTGCCCTGCTGCCTCCCTGTCAGATGACGCTTTATGCATTCTCGCCTTTCCGCCAAGTATCGACATATTGAGAACATATCTCGATATAGAGAGCATAATTCAAAAAGGAGACGCGCGGGGCAGAACATAAATGAGACATTGACAAGTGTGTGTGTCTTATTATCCGTCCCAATCACAGCTGCCTGTTGTGTCAGGGCACCTGCGCTGCTGTCCTAGCTTGCCGTCAGCCCAAAGCCCGCTGTTCCTTGCTCCTTGTCCCTTGCTCCTTGCCCGAATCCTCGGCAGACCTTCCGTGCCCAGACTGCAACTTCAATCTGCAAGTGGGCTGCAAGTTCAAGCAAACACGAGTACTGTAGCGTCGCACAAACAGCCAGCTCGGGTTGTCCGGTCAAGCCTCAAATCTCGAGCCTTTTGTGCCCTGTGTCTTGTGTACTTTTACTTACTTGCGTTCTTTTCGTGTGCTGACTCTATCCTTGTCACAGCTCCGTCCCAGACGCTGCCAGACCATGCGTCCGACCCGCTCAAGTTCTCTGCGACACCCGTGTCTCGTCTAGTCGAAGAAGACGAAGAAGACGATTGGAACAGAACCCTCAGACCCGGCATCGACAACCCACCCCCCTCGGCCACTCGACTCGGCCCCTCCTCCCGCATCGCACACTCCCGCGAGTCCAGTGCCGAGAAGCATCAGCTCCAGCTCCAGCTCTCGCCCGGTAGCGGCCCGCCCGTCACATCGCCCTCTGCCGCTTCCTCCTCCTCATACTCCCAGTTACATACGTCATCTTCACGAACTGCTCTAAACAGTGCCAAGGAGCGCATTGTCGACCCCAAGGCAGCTGCCTACGGGCACCACCGCCAGACGTCCATTGTTCATGGCATCCAGCACTCCCGCAACGGTAGTCTGGCCAGCTCGTCCTCCAGCCCTCTGAGCCCGCAGATGATCGCTGCTGCAGGTGCCGCCTTTGCTGATCGGTCCGATATTCAAAACGCATTCTCTCGTCTCGATACCGACCTTGCTCTTTCGCCTGGCGCCCTGTCACCGCCGCCATCATCAAACAACCTCCGCTCGCCCTCAGCAATGTCTGGCACGACAGCTGTATCCGCCGGGCCCGGCTCTGTCTCTGGCTCGTCTGTTGGCCCACCTACGTCATCACCTCTCGAACGAGTGGCATCCGCCAACGATGTCGGAAGCCCTGCATACCCTCAGCCTTCTAGCCGTATAGAGCGCATGCACAGCCAGAGATACCGCCATGACGCCCACAACCACTCTCACAACCAGTCGCACTCCCGTCACCAAAAGGAGGAGCAGAAGACGGTCGGCGAATATGCACTGCACGTTCTTTTTACTTCGGTGTGTAATTTATCTGAAACATATGTATGGCCACAGCTAACCGTTTAGTTCATCTCCATCGCCGAGGAGAAACTCAACGCTTGCGTGACACCGTTTGACACAGAGCCCAATGTCGATAGCATCTGCGGACCCGGCGCCGACCCCGCCTTTGACCAGCAGCTGACCGCGCTGGGCCATCTCGGAAAGAAGAAGCCAAAGGCTCTCATCGATACGATGATGCTGTGGCGCAAGAGCAAAAGCGATGCAGCCAACGAGGCGCGCAACCAGCTGCAGCATGCACGAGGCGGTCCTCCTGGCCCTGCTCCTCTCCAGCGCCGCAACACCGAACCCGTCCAGATGACATCGCCAACAGGTGCTGCCGAGAGCAACCTCAACCCGGCGGCTCTGGCGGCAAAGCAAGAGTTTGTCGCCCAGGCCGAGCGCAAGTCAACCGTGTCCATCTACATCCTTGTGCGCGTGCTTCTCGAGATTGTCACGCATAGCACACTGGCCTCCATCACACCAGAGATGGAAGACAAGCTTGAGGGCATCATCTTCAATCAGGTCAAGATGGCCGAGAGCGACCAGCTCCTGTCCTCGCCCCTGCGTCTGGCAAACTGGAACCTGTTTTCTCAGCTGCTTGGCGCCATGAGCGAGATCAGCTTTGCCACTATCACAGACCGCTTCATCCTCGATCTCAAGAATTCGCTTGACGATTCCAACTTCCGCAGCCCCGTGCTCGGCATGCGCAGCGAGGGCGAGGACAAGATGGAGCTCGTGCTTCTCGGCATGCGACATGTGCGCCTCAAGCTGGCCCCCGCGTCCGCATGGGACCAGTCCTGCGACTTTATGATTGCCCTGGGCAAGCTGTTCAGTCGCTGCCATGGCCACAAGGTCAAGTCCGCCTTCTGCCAGATTTTTGACCAGCTTCTTCTACCTGTTGCTTCCAATGCCAGCAATAGCGATTTCAGCCGCCCCAAATGGGCCGAGGTCTTGAACACGATCAGCCCTAGACTGGCCCGTCTGTTTGTGAAGCCGCGGTACTGGTCTACGGCCTTCCCTCTCACCGCGACCATGCTTTGTGTGTCCTCTCCCGAGACATTTGGAAATCAGTGGTTGCAGCTCATCTACCCGCTCCAACCCAAGCTCAAGGACCGCGCCACAAAAGCCCTGGCCCTGCAAGCAATCTCGAGAATCATCTGGACATACCTCTACCGCACAACAGATACCCCAGCCAACACCATCAGAAAGCTTGAAGAGGTCCAGAAGCTTATCCTTCCCAGCACCAAGCGCTCCATCATTGCCTCCGATTTTGCCGTTGTCGACCCCCTCATTCAGATCATCCGCTTCATCGGCTTCAAGCACCCAGAGTTCTGCTTCAAGACCATCATCTTCCCTCTCATCAATGCCGAGCTCTTCACGATCAACCGCGACCTCAAGGTCGAAAACCTGGAACCAGACAGGATCGTTGTCGGTATCCGTGCGTTCCTAGCTGTGATCTCAGACCTGGAACGCGGCGCTACTGGCCGGCCGCCCTTCCCGCAAGGCTACTCGCCGTTCCCAACCGCTGAGCGGACCCCAACATCACCCACGATCGGGTCTCCTACCTCGGCTGGATTCACCGGAAGCGCCATGTCAAACACAGCTGCCCGCCTGCGGGCTCTATCTGTCTCAACGACGTCCACCACTTCCAGCGACGACGATCAGCTCTCGCGGCCAGTGGCAACCAATGTCCTTAGCGACACGGTGCGTGACTACTACTCCCGCTTCTGTGAAATTCTGGGGAAGATCACAATCATCTGCGATAACACCTTTGGCGGACAGGCTGCTCTGGATGAGAAGTTCAGCAGCCCCGGACCAAAGACGCCCATGGCAGATACCTTCAACTTCCGCCGCGACGACCACCAGACACCTGTGGACCAAAAACAGAGTTTCTACGAGCTTTTGCATGTTGCCGTTCAGGCTCTGCCGCGGTGCTTGTCACCACAGATTCCCTTTCATTCTCTGATTAACCTCTTGTGCACTGGCACCGCCCACATCCAGCCCAACATTGCCGAATCGTCTGCTCAGTCTCTCAAGGCCATTGCGCGCCAGTCACACGCCCAGCAGGTCACCATGGGTTTCTCGCGTTTTATCTTCAACTTTGACGACCGCTACTCGACAATGTCCGACGGCGGCATGCTCGGCCCAGACCATATCGAAAACACACTCCGTCTCTATGTCGAGCTTCTGCAGATTTGGATTGAGGAAATCCATCGCAAGACAAAGGATGTGTCGACCGACGCCGTGGAATCCGGAAACCCCATGTCCAGCTCTGACAAGCGTGGTATGAAGCTTGACCTGTCGAGTATCTGGGCCGAGGTTGACCAGGTCGAAGCACATGGCCTGTTCTTTCTGTGCTCGCAGTCCCGGCGAGTGCGTCATTTTGCCATCACTGTTTTGCGTCTTATTGGAAAATTCGATGCGGCGCTCGGCAAGCCTCAAGTGGACGGCGAGGACAATCTCCGCGTTATCAACATCCTCGAAAACAAGTCGTCACAGATCATGGACTTTAACGACGAGTACCTGACCGTCGCCGAGCGCAGTCGCCTCCAGCGTGGCCTAAAGAACAACGGCAACCAGGGCGCAGTGATTGAGCTATGCACGAGCGATTTGTCATACGATGCCACACTGTGGTTCAAGGTGTTCCCCAACCTGATCCGTGTCATCAATGATAGATGTGTCTTCGCCGTAACGATTGGCCGTGACTTGATCTGCAACCGCATCCTGCAGATGTACAAGGATATCACTCTCATCTCTGAGCCGACGCGTGGCCCCTATGGCACTGATCCCGGCAGTGCTCGCTTCGTTGCCCAGACGCCGACAACGCAGCCTGAGCTCCTCGTTGAGCAATGGAGACTTTACCTTGTGTTTGCCTGCACAACGATGCAAGACCCTGGAAATACAGGCGCAAGCGTTGGACAGGCCAACCAGCATGAACGGAAAGGCTCCAAAGCATCAGCCGCTACTAAGATTGTGACGGCCCAGACACTCTTCAAGATCCTGAACCCGCTGCTGTGGGCGAGCTCTGTCTCGGTTCGTGAGGCCGTCGTGGCCGGCATGGGATCTATCAACATCAACATCTACCGCACGCTCTTGGAATCGCTTCATGGCCACGTCTTGCAGTGCAACAATGAAGCTGTCTCGCACATACAAAACCGCACGCACAACCGCACAAACAGCGGTCCCCGACGCAACAAGAAGATGGACCTTCTACGGACCGAGATCACCCACGTGTACCGATTAACAGCGCACTTCTTGAAGAGCCCAGAAGTCTACAACGACGAATGGGTGCTTGGAAACATTGTCAAGTACGCGACAGACATCAAGCTCTTCCTTAACGACGGCGAGGTGCAGCACGACATTGAGTTCCAGCGGCTCAGACGCTACTACTGTGGCCTCATCGAGGAGCTATACTCGGGTATCAATCGGACAAAGGAACCTACGCGCTGGATGACCTTTGAAGCCCGTCAGTCGTCGTTCACGCTGATGGAGAAATGGTGCGGTTTTACTGTCAGCCAGGCACAGGGCTACGATAATGGCCGCGTCGCCATGGTCGGCCAGGCTGTCCCGCGCGGTCCCGACAGCACTCTAACCGCTGCCATGGAGATTGAAAAGCGCCACTTGAGGACGGCTGCCCTGAGTGCCCTTGCTGCTCTCTGTGCCGGCCCCATCACCTACAAGACCGAGACGGATGTCCTAATCCAGTTCGATATGCGGCGGATGTTTGCGTGGATTGAGGATATTTTCCGGTCCGGCAACGACCGCATGCGTCTCATTGGCCGCCAGGCACTCAAGAACCTCATTGTCCACAATAAAGAGCACCCACTGCTTCTGGAGCACAGTATTGGGCGCTGCTACCTCACCGAGACATCCCATGTTCTCGAGTGCTACTTTGAAGTCGTAACCCAGGTTCTCCTCGAGCACCAGGACTACCCAACCCCCGTCTGGCGCCTGCTTGGCCTGTGCCTCTTTACGCTAGGCAATGAAGTGTCCGAGATCCGGTCCAAGTCTGTGATGATGCTGCGGGCGCTCGAAGACCGCCAGACCATTGGACGCGGCTCCAAGATTCAGGACTTTGATATCAGCGTTTCCGACAAGACCAAGGCCGTCTACAAGCTTGCGCAGTACAAGATCTCCGAGCGTCTCTCCAAGCAGCACACCGAAGTTGCGTTCCACATCTTCTCCGAGTTTACGTACTACTTCAAGGACCTGCAGCAGTCGGCCCAGAGAAACGTGATTGCCGTCATTCTGCCGTGGATACAGTGTGTTGAGCTCAAGGTCGATCCCAATGGCGGCCCCACGGCCGAGTCATACGTTCTCCTGGCCAACTTGCTGGAGATCACCATCAAGTCTAGCAGTGCTCTACACAACGAAGTGCAGGCGCTCTGGCAAGCACTGGCCACCGGCCCGCACCCGGGCAATGTCCGCCTTATCCTGGACTTTATCATGGCACTATGCCTAGACAGACGAGAACAGAATTTTGTAGAGTATGCTAAGCAGATTGTTGTCTTTTTGGCCAGCACAAGCAGTGCTCCCGGCCAAAAGGTGATTGATTTTCTTCTCATGCAAATCACGCCAAAAGCCATGGTGCCCAACGAGAAGCGGGAGACTATGCCACCACCTCCGGATGCGAGCAGCCTGTTTCCTTACTGTGCCGACCTCAACGACGCCCTCCCGGTCGGCACTAAGCAAGCCGGCTTCTCGCTGGGCCAGCTGTCGCTGATCTTGCTTGTGGATTTGATGGTGTCTCCTTTGAACCTCGTGGCTGAGTATGTGCCCATCTTGTTGCAAGTGGTTACTGTTCTCTGGGACCACTACACACCCTTGGTGCAGGAGCAGGCCCGCGAGATGCTTGTCCATCTGATCCACGAGCTGATCATTGCCAACATTGACGACAAGACAAACGATGAGGCTGTGGCCATTGAGAGTCTTGTCGAGCTTATCCGCCGGCACGACAAGGCCGTTGTCTGGGGCTACGACGACAGCAACGGCAAGGACGATGACCAGGACAATAAGGTGCCGGCCAGCATGGAGTACTTGACGTCCGAAGTTGTCAAGACGTTTGAGGTTGCCTTTCCCGGCATCAAGGAGCAATGGGGCCGTCTGTCACTGACGTGGGCTACGTCGTGCCCCGTACGCCATCTTGCGTGCCGATCGTTCCAGATCTTCCGCTGCATCTTGACGTCCCTGGACCAGTACATGCTTGCCGATATGCTGATCCGACTGTCAAACACGATTGCCGACGAGGACACTGAAATTCGAACATTCTCTATGGAGATTTTGACGACTCTCAAGACTCTGATCTCAAAGCTGGATGCAGACAAGCTCTTAACATTCCCTCAGCTATTCTGGACGACGTGTGCCTGTCTCGAGTCGATCAACGAGCGCGAGTTCCTCGAGGCCGTTGAAATGCTGAACCAGTTTCTGGACAAGCTTGATTTCCAGCAGCCGGGCGTTCGCCGTCTCTTCCTCGAAGGCCAGCCGGAGAAGTGGGATGGTGTATTTGACGGGCTGCAGAATCTCTTGTACAAGGGTCTACGCTCATCCATCTGCCTGGACGCCACGCTCAAAACAATTGAGAAGGTCGTGCGGCTTCCCAGTGATGCGCTCGTTGGCGATGACGACCGCCTATTCCTAGCTCTCATTGCCAACCTGCCTCGCTTCCTACACAAATTGGAGCAGGGCGGTACTCAAGACGAGGATATTGTGCAGACGACCCAGAACCTGCTCAGCCTGGCACTTGCGCAGGGCCATGGCGGAATTGCCATGGTGCTCGACGGCTACCTGTCCTCAACCTACGACAAGGACGGTGCAGACTTTGCCTCGCAGATGTATGGCGTACTACAGGAAAAGTTCCTTCCACGACTCGACTTCCAAATGTTGACTATGCTGTTGGGCTTCTTGACCAACAGCGACACGTGGATGCGACTGATGACGATGCGCATTCTATGCGTGTTTATCCCGCAGATCGACATGCGCCAGCCGGCCATTGCCGGCCACGGATCTGATCTGATCTCGCCTCTTCTGCGGCTCTTGTCGTCGAGTCTCTGCATGGAAGCCCTCCAGGTACTTGACAACATCATGTCCATGTCCAGCTCCTCGACCGACACCCTGCATGTGCGCATGAGCATGACGCGTCCCACATCCAAAACGATCCGCAAAGAGTACGAGCGGACGCAGAGCCTGTTTGGCATCCCCGACGAGTCTGGTTGGGCAATTCCCATGCCTGCCAAGAAGACCGAGTCGACGCGGGCCAACATCCATGCCATTTTCTACAGCTGTCAGAATGCTGAGGGTGCAGCAACTGAGACTGCTCCCACACCTGATGTCGAGTTCCATGTCGAGGAGTTCCCATACTTTTACCCGCCACCCATGGAGCGCTCCGATACGATGATGTCGGACGATGCGGTGCGAAGCGATGCCTCTGTTTCGGGCGACCTAGTGAGCAGACTGGACAGTCTCGACGACTTCTTTGACGACATGGGCGGCCATGCGTCCCGGGACAGCCGCTCGTCGATGATCACAATTACCGAGGCCTTCCCAGATGCAGCTGCGGTTGCGTCGGGCGCCCAGCTGTATGACGAGATCTCGCCGCTGCTGTACCAGGCCTCCAACCCGACGTCTGCACTGCACAATGCGTTTGCGGACCGCCCGCCTGGTTCGCGCGACGGCAACATGTCCGGCGTGTCCAATGCCATGAACCCCGGGGCATTCAACTTTGGAACCGTGCACGTCGGCGCACCGTCACAACCATCGGGCAGCCGGCCGTCGCTGCACTCACGCTCTGTGACGTCGCCGTCGGCGCCTGCTTCTGTTACGGCTGGAGCTGGCGGCGTGGCATCAGTTGCTGCATCATCGTCGTACCTGCGGGAGTTTGCGTCGGATGACGAGGATGCATTCTTCTCTGACAATGAAGACGATCGCCAGGCCGGCCTCTACAATGGGCCTAGCTCTCTTGCCGGGGCTGTCAGCAACCAAGCTGCACACAGCGGCGGGGTGTTTGAGACAATGATCCGGCCTCTGGCCCAGAGCACGCGGTCACGTATGCGGCGGTTGACTGCGAGCCGCTCGCGCGACGAGAAGTTCCCTGATATTCCGGGGCTGGGCTTCGGCATGGGATCGGGTGGACCTGGGTCTGCCACGCCCGGCCTCCCCAGCGGTGGATCTGCGGGACTGGCATCACCTCCGATGGCACCTCGCACGGACAAGCTGCCCGGGTCGCCGCAGGTCCCCAAGGTTCCGAGCAACTTCCTGACCAAGCAGCCGAACAGCGATGTTCTGTAACATTTTGTGAATTTTGTGTTTTTATCTTCATGTTGGAGATGTTTATGTATTTTTTGTGTATTATGTTTGTTTACGTCTTGCTTTCATCTTCACTTCACATTCACGACCAAATCTTTCCGATATACTTGGAAGCAAAGAGAAACCATGCTCGACACGACTCTTTGCTTTTTCTGGATGATTTGACATTCAAGGGCGTTGTTTTGGCTATATACCTATCACTTTCGTTAATCTATTTTTTGATGTTGTTTGCTTTGGATCTCTTTTTCTATGTTTGATTTTGATTGAAATTGATTCTCATGTCTAGACGATTAAACCCGACAAAACGCCTTTGGTATCTATGCAATATCTATCCCAAGGTCCGTATGCATCCATGTCCTCCTTGTCGCTAATAAACAGTCGATGCCCACATCTAATGCTGCAGAAAGGAAACAGTACAAATACACAATACAAGTAAAAATACAAAAGATGCAACCGGAAATGCAGCCCAAAAAAATCCGGAAACAAAGCCAGCAAAAACTACAAAAAATACAAAACATACAAAAACAAGTCACTCTCGCTTGATTGACTCGTGCCGTGCCGGGCCAGCCAGCCCTGCCGGAATCATATACAAGACAGAATCGCCCGCCGGCACCGGCAGACCCTGCACCAGCTGCAGCTCCGCCTCGAAGCTCGACCCTGCCGCCGCCCACCGACTCAGCTTCTTGGCCACCTGGTCGCGCAGCCGCGCAATGCTGACCTTGCGTGACTTTCCGCCGGCAAAGGCGTGGCGGGCGACGCTGGAGGCGTGCATGGGCGGGCAGGCCTGAACGACGAGCAGGACGACGAGGCAGGCGACGCTTGTCTGGCAAAAGGACCAGAGGTAGGGGGAGCGGTGGTCGAGCAGGGGCAGGACGTTGATGAGGAACATGAGGCAGGAGTCTACGCAGACTGCGCACTTTTCGAGGACGGCCGGGGGCAGGCGGGTGTCTTCCGATCTGGTCTTTCGGGACGGGTCCAGCTTGAGCTTGAGCTTGAGCTTGCGCTGCTCGCGGGCTTCAATGGTCTGTTTCTGGTGTGCGGCAAGGGCGAGGACAAAGGGGCGGTGGATGAGGTGGCGGGCGGCGTAGTACTGGGCACGCAGGATCTGGGCGCGCAGGGGCAGGAGTTTGATGTCCGCGGCCGGGCTGCGGCTGTTCCAGCCCTTTTCGTTCTTGAGAGTCCTGATACTGTTCTGCATGGGGCTGCTCTGACGGTCGTACACGTTGCCCTGCAGTGGTGGCTGCACATTCTGGGGGATGACGCGGTACCAGGCGTCGAGCCGCAGGTTGAGCTCTGTGCTGGCATTGAGCGTTGTGTGGACGGTGGGTTTAGAAGTGGTGTTTGGAATCAACGGTAGAGACGACGGAATGGACGCCGGAGTTACCGCATTTACCGCAGTTACCGCAGTTAATCCGTCGTCATTGCGTTGTCGTTTCAGCGAAGGCTGTGCATCAACGTCTCTTATTGGAAGATGGAGAGCTGCCGCTGCTGCCTGCCCGTACAACCAATCACGCGTCTGGTTTGCAATCTTGCGCACGGCAATCTCGGCATTGAAGTAGATCATGGCCTCCAGGTCGTCGGTGGCGCCCTGGCTCGGCATCGGCATATCGGCAGCGAGCTCGATGACGCCGCTGAGCGGGATGTCAAACTCAGCGGCGCGGTCGCTCTCCCAGAGAAAGCAGACCCAGAATGCGATGCAAAAGTCGCGGTCGTCTCGGTTTTGCTTGTGGAGTTTAACAAGCTGCCTGCCAGCCAGGTAGACCATGCGTGCATTGTACAGGGGCCGGCCGATGTGGGCAAAGTAGGAGGCGGCGAGCAGCAGGGCCTGGCAGACGGCGAGGGATGGCGGGCCAATGTCCAAGAAGGCGTGGTGCTGTATGATTTTGAAGGCGGGCTGGAAGTAGAGGAGGGCGTCGCGCTCGGGGCTCTTGTCGCTGGGGCTGTTGATCACCAAGGCGCCGATGGCCCAGATGGCGAGGCATATTGCTTTTTGGATGGAGTGGTCGCTGCCTTTGAGCGAGCCCGTGTCCGGCTCGGCGTCAAACATGCCCTTGGAGAGCTCGGCATACTGGCCGATGTTGACGAGGGGCGTGTTGGGGTATACGTTTGTAAAGTAGGCCTGGACATAGGTGGTGATCTTGTCTGTGCGTGTCTTGTCTGTGACGGGCAGCGGCCAGGCAGAGTGCCACGGGCTCGTGTAGAAGATAAGGAGCTCTTCCTGCAGGGGTAGACGGGCCTCGATGTCATAAAAATGGGTGCGGGAGAGCGGCAGATCCGGGACAGTGTCTTTGTCGTCATTGACTTTGATGCCCTTGTCGTCGTTGTTCACTTGGGACCTTGATATGAGGAACTCGATCTCGGGCATGGACAGGAGCGAGTCTGCGGCGGTGAATTCCTCGCGGGGGATGACCAGCTGGCTTTCTGGTTGTGTTTGAATGGGTTGATGGGTTTGGTGGACTTGGTTTTGGTTTTGAAGGTGGAACTGTAGTTGCTGGGGTTGAGCTTGATGCTCGAGTGGTGCCGAATCCAAGGGTGAGACGTCTGGTGTGGTAGCAAAGCCAAAGCCTGAAGGGTAGATTGATGAAAAGGCAAAGTCTGGGGACAGCGAGTTCAGCGTTCGCGGCTGTGAGATTGGTGAGACTGGTGATAATGATGGAGTCAAAGATACTGAAGGTATTGACAGTAGAGGTGTCGATGTCATGGGCAGGGACATGGTCGATACGGGCGGCACAGCAGGCGGAGCCAGGGACAGTGAGATGGAGGGGGCACTGCTGATCACGCCAGTCGTCGTGATGGAATCATGGTACGGCAGGGCTGACTGGGGATAGTCTGAGAAGAAGCCCTGGTCATAATCATATGAAAAGTTGTGCAAGTCGACGCTGACAGTCGGGGATGTTGTGGTGTACGAGCCCGATGTCTCGGGGCCCTCGTCAGTGATGACGCCAGCGCCATTTATGTCATTTGAGATCACCAGCCTCCTCAGCATGTCCTCGATGCGATTCAGCTGCTCAGAGACAGCCTCGCCGGAGCCCGGGGATGGCTCGACCCTTTCGATGGGCAGGTCCTTGTACCGGCAGTCTGCATTGCTTTCTCGGCATGTCGAGCATGGCCTTTCGCCGTCACACCGTCGTTTTCGATGCCGGCAGAAATCACATGCTAATAAGGCTCCTGTGGTGTGTTAGTATATGACTTTGTTGTACACATATGACTATGAGGAGATCCTCTGCCGTGATCGACAGACATCGGCAGACATCAACAGACATCGACAGACATCATACTACCCAACATCAGACAACAATATTAAATCAACTTACGCTTCCTAGTGTAGTTCATTGCAGTCATGGACTGAGAACAAGAATGGAGCTTGGATGGAGAAAAAAAGTATTAGGCTTCTTCAAGGACTAGGGAAACCAAACTGATTTTATGGGGGAGCTCATTGTTATATATCAGAGCATTCTTGCCACTGAATTATTCTTATTCTATCAATAAAACACCGTACCTGTTTATTCTGTTAAAATTATATAATTGTATTTTGCTTGTGTTTTCTTTTATTTATTTTGCTTGTATTTGTACATGTTTAATATAAAATAACACATTTGTATCTATTTGTTTACTCTCCTTTTCAAAAATAGGGCCAGTCAGGTTTGTAAGAATACTGCTCCTTGAATAAAAAGAAGCCTTGCTAGCTGACAACCGGACCGACTTGCAGATACAAAGCTCATCGTATACTTTTGTGTAAAAGGTATGACAATACTATGAATATCAGCTGAGGCGATGTCTTATGTACCTCTCGTATCAATATGCCAGTCGGAACGTCAACATCGCCTGCAAGTCAAGGATGCAGCATACACCTTGACTTTACGGTGGTAGGTGAGAGAGGCGAAATCCAACGTAAAGGTGAAAAGGAGAAGAAGAGGATAGAAGCAGGGAAAAGGGGAAGACTTGGTTTATCTAGACTACATTACTGGAAGAAAATACAGCGTTGGAGCACTACAGAGAGAGGCCGCCGTATACAAGCTGATGTTGCCACTTCATACGTTGGACAGCCACACTGGCCACTGGGCTGCAGGACCAGTCAACTGCGAATCAGGCACCTGGGGCTGCAACAGCTAGGCAGGTCTTCACTGGAGCTGCCTGGCATATGACTAATATTAATACGAACAGATGGAAGCTCTACAATGTATGTAATTCAAGGGCACAAGTCTGTCATAAGTTTACATAAGTTGTTCCTGAGTAGTACTCATTCTACGCTCAAAATGCAACGCGACTGATCGTCGATTCATCCCAGCAGCCTGGGTTGCAACCTTGAGCTTTGATGTGATGTGCGGCTGAGCCATCAAACTCTTCCTTCTGCCATCAACAGTACAAGAACCTCTCGGCCAGGCTCCCCGAGAGGAAATTACCTTCATAGAGATGATCAAGATGAACAACAAGATCAATCGGTGAGCTCGATTGGGCATATTAATGCCGACCCATGAAACTATTTCTAGCGAAAATAGCCCGAAATAAAACACAGACACCAGCATCTATAGCATTCCGAAACGATATCTGATTGACTTTGAACGTGAGATTAGTAGTTGGACTGATTGTTTGGTTGGCTTTTATGCAGGGTCTTTTGAAAGGTGGTGTCTCGATGTATAATGACATATATTGATGATACGAAAGCGTAGCGTTTTCTTTTTTTCCCTTTTTTTTTCTTTTTTCTTCTTTTTTCTATTTTTATGATAAAACACACAACAAAAACAAAAGAAGTGCGAGCCACAGGTGAAACAGAACGTGTGAGCATATCATGAGTGCAATGCTGTTCAGCTTATCCCATTATTCCAGTATCGACTTACTGCAGTTTCAGCTCACGAATTGAAGACGAATAAGCATCAACATCACGATTTGATCGAGCCCCTTGTTCTTCGAGGAGGGCCTAGCTAGCTGAAGCTCCAATCCAGTCGAGTCATGAAATTGATACTTTGTAGGGAAAACATGGAAATTACTGGCCATATCCTCGAACGGCTACTGGAGGCTTATCTATCGGCCTTTCTACCTTTCTGTCCAAGCTCATGGTAATTCCGCACATCGATGCCGAGACACGCTCACTGAGCGACTTCCTTGTAACACAAGTTTCAACGAGACAATTATCTTTGCACCCTACTCATCCCCGCAAACCGTTGTAGAAAAACGTCGATCTTAGCAATCCCTGCCGGTTTTTGTACGAGACAGAGTCTGCAGAGAACAAAAATTGCTTCTAGAAACAGCCTCCTCGTCAACGCCATAATCACCTTCTCTTTAGAGTTAACGCATCGAGCCCACTCTCGGTAAAGAGGAATCCTACTCAGTATATCTCCGGCTGTGGTCATGAAGTTGGTTATTTCTGGCTACAGCCTCTCAGAGTTTGATGTTATTGCCGGGGACGGATTAATCCACGCAGATTTTACCACGTAGCCTCCTGGAGTACTTTGTACACGAAAAAAGAGCACGCGACAATAAGTGTCTACTTTGTGGTACCAACTGACCCCTGCAGGATTTCCATTACTGCATACCCCTGTACGAATATGAATATGTTTTTCTTTACAGCCTAATTATCTTCTGATTCGGCCAAATTCTCAAGTGGCAAGTATCACCCCTACTATATCCAGCTAATTGAAAATGTTTACCGACAACTGCTGCAGACATTGGATACCATCTCGACAAGTTGGAAAAGGGGAAGGGAAAAAGGAGAAGCGGCTGTAGACCAACGATAACATATCTTTACTCGCCTCTACTTCATCATCGTATTTAGTCGCTATCATCGGGACTCTTGCTCCGTTTTAGGAAAAAATGTAAACCAGTTAGTACGAATGACAGAGACCAAGTCGACGCAGGCTG
The DNA here is from genome assembly GCA_022392925.1 of Ophiostoma tasmaniense. Lineage (NCBI taxonomy): Eukaryota > Fungi > Ascomycota > Sordariomycetes > Ophiostomatales > Ophiostomataceae > Ophiostoma > Ophiostoma tasmaniense. The sequence continues at coordinate 614,977 of JAKRGK010000006.1, read as the reverse complement.
CATGCACCTCGCCAGGAAAGGCTGACAATCGTGACCATACTAGCTGGTGCGAGACAGATAGCTGCCTTGTCCTGAAAATTGCAGGGCTACATCACAGGCACAACGGCTACACCGATTCGACCGCATTCTTTTGCCACCACTCTTCAGCCTTGCACCAATGTTGCACTGCAGCCATAAACTACAGACTGCATGCACGTGATTTGTACAAGTGAGCATGACAATTCGTATGCTGAAATGTATCCGTAAACGAAGAACTCGGTTTACGGTTGCATATCAACCTCGCACCGGATACTCGGATCAACAGCCTTGCCCCATGACCATAAGCCGGATGCACTGGGTATAAAACTGCGAGAAGGCCGCGATTTCTTACCTCGTGTTATTGTTCTATCCCGCCAATACTCATCCCATGCTGTCCTGTTCCTGTCCTCTACACCCTGTGCCTCACTCCGCCTTATTCATGCACGCAATGAGTGCGATGCGGTGACAGACCATACTTTTCGTTGCGGTTGTTGTTTTCAAAAGAGCGGTGTTTCATTCACCGACTGGCTTGTAATCAAGCTACAAATTCGGATCGGATGATGACTGCCGCCCGTCAGCACATTCATTTCAAATTAAAAGTGTTGGATGACAATGCCGCATTGGAATTTCTGTTGGCTAATATTTGCACCAAACAAAACGGGCAATATCCCTAAAAATATCCCTAAAAAGAAAAGTGCCCATTCGAAAACTCTGTAGCATGTTTTCTGCGCTTCCAGGACGGGATGCGCCTGAATGTGCACAACTACTGGTTGTAAGAACGTCATCACGGAATTGTCAGCAGCCATATTGGCAATCAGGTTAAATCTTGTACTGCATAATACCGCGGGCCGGCATTGCAAAAATAATACAATAAACCATTTTGGGTATCGATCTAGAAGTAAACAGTCTGGATTTGCTAGACATGACGCTGCATTTACTCAGCCTCGGTGGCGAGGGATTGTTACACTGGCCTTCATTTTGGGGATCGACAGGGACTCGGTTGATATGATTCACCGCAGAGCAGGTATCCAAAGAGAGCCGCATTGATTTCCAAGTTCAATGCTGCAAACGGGAGAGAAAAGCAAAAACATTGAACAAGGCAACCGCATTCAAACAAACAAGAACCAGTTAGCGAGGCGAGGCTGACACATTAGCTACTTCCGAACTTCTAGCCATTCGCGGCGCGAACGGCTTCAAGGAACGACGCTGATCAAATGACAATCAAAGCCCCGTCTCTATCCCGTATCGCCATGCCGAGGCCCCCCAACATAGGTGATGCTATGCACACATTCTCCCGTGATGTCTACAACCAACTAAAACCTAGGCTGCCGCCTTGGGATGCACACTCACGCCACGATGCGTCATGCTACTTACATCTACTCGTGTGTACCTTTGCAGACTGACTCATGCGGAAGAGTCACGAGTCATTCCTTAATCCGCACCATGTGTGAGGCTCTTTCTTATCGAAGCACAAACGGCAGCCTGTCGTCAAACAGGCCCAGAGGTAAGATCTAGCCTCCAGCAGGCAAAATGTTTGCCTTTGCCTAGACAAGGTTGACTTTAGACGCGCGTGACCATCGTGACAAATATGATTTAAAAAAACACTAGACGTCGTTATAACGGCATGTGAAGAAAGGAAGTCGTGACGGTAGCTCTTGCTGGTTTTACAGTATCAGACCCGGGAGTCGGGTACTTTACGGGCCCTCCCGTCCCGGAATATTATGGGGCCGTGTCTAACAGCAAAGTTCTCGCTCTTTCCATATGTTTTGCGTTTCTGCCTGTCATTATTTTTATTGAAAAACATCTTTCTTTCTCTTCCATATTTTGGAATAGCCTCGTCTTCCTTTCACCGACAATCACAATGACTTTTGTGAACGAGACAATTTCGCAAAGATCCTTTGCGAAAATCCTGGAGGGTCAAAGTGCGATTCCTCCCTTTAGTCGTACACCGACCAGCTTGGCCGAATAACTCTAATGCTTTCTATTAAAGAGTGTGAATCAACTCATCAGCTGATTATACATGTAGTCAATGTTGCTCCCCCACGAGAAGAAGGGTGGGAGTCGACTCACACTTGCTGCATCTCCCACGCTCCAGTACGACGGGGCATAATTGACGCATAATTGAGCCACCAACCGAGAAGACGGTGAGGCGATATGCCACTTCCAAATTCTCAAAAGGTGTAGAATCCTGACTTTGACATGTGTGTGGTATGGCTGCATGCAAGACGCTGAAAACATCCAGCGGCAGCCCTGCGATCGCACAGACTTGCGATATTTCTAGATGGCGGTCTGAATGAGATATTTCTTCCTTCTTCTCCCTGTTTCTCCCCTCTCTCCCTTTTCTTAATCTCGCCCGCGATGCGACACAAAGCAGTCCAGAACTGCACATTCTCACAGTTGAATCCCTATGAATCTCTTGACCGCATATGCGGCTTGAACGAGAATTTATTCAAGGCAACAGACAATTGAGTAGGGGGCCAACTGCCTGAAAGCACTTTAAACGGCGACGAAAGTCGGTGTGAAACCAAGTCGTCGAAAACAGAAAAGACAGCAAAGAAAATTACTTCTGCTTTCAACTGACAAGGTACGCGACCTTGAAATTACAGTCAAACTACGGCTTTTGCGATCGCGGAGGACCAGCCCGGCCCGAAGCGGCTACGTGCGGCGTAAGACCGGCTTACCAGTCTGTTGTGGAGAGCCGAGACGACGCCGTCTCAGCTACAATCACAACATCAAGCCAACGCTACAGACTAACAACAGAGAAAGGAAGCTCCGCCTGGGTGTCGGAGCACCCCTACGACATCATCGTGCTTGTCCATGGTGATCGTCCCGAATGTTCCCATCAGGTGTGGTGCATGCCCACCAAGAGCTGGTAACAGGAGATCTAGAACATCAATGACTCAGGGACATCAGTGAGTAGAGGACCAAGAGATGCAGGTGGACTGCCCTCCTTTGCTGTCACTGCATTCTGTTGGTTCGAGACTGTCGCTTCCGACAAAACTTCTTGAACAGTGAGATTGAACGCTCATGTCAAGATCGCGCCCTGTCAACTGCAAGGTCTCTGTCGCGCTTGCGTGTCAATACTTGGCACCATAGCGTCCGCTAATAGCGCAGAGAGAAACGCCCGCAGACCTCGACTACACCATTAAAACAACCTCCGTCTTTTGTCCGTCCCGGATGCCCAGGTCCGCAGATCGTCGTTGGCAACCATTGCTGTCGGCAAAATGCAAATTGCAATTGCAATTGCAATTATTGCCGTTGTAAGATCATCGATATAATGTCGCCGCAGTGCTTGTCGCAATGACAGAAAGGGCTGCCGGAGTGGAGACTGGCCGTGCAGGAGAAAATATTTTCGGTGCCGTCAGCACTTCGTTGTGTCGGCATGTCGTTGGTTCTCGTCAGTCTCCGCTTGTTTTCGTAATTCAGATCCAAGCTGTTGACTAGCTAGTAGCTGGGGGCTGGAAAATATGGAATGAGTCGTCGGAGGGTGCAAACATGCTTGCGCAGCAAATTCGAGTCGGAAGACGGTTGGAAGAAATTGAACGGCGACTGGTCCTGCAAAAATGTGGAACGAGAAGACTTTGAGCCAAGTCGTGCTAGGTACCCAGCCATGTTTTGGCACAGCAGCTGTTCCGTGTAGTATCCTGTTGACGTCTCGTCTCGTCGTCAATGTCGGTCGTGATGTATATGCTGTCGTTCGTCTTGGCCTCGCCAATTTCGGTATGCCGACAAAGTTAACGTTCAGTCCATGCTGCGGTGCATTTTCCTGCTTTCAGATCGCATCGCCAACTGCCTTGCCCAACTGAGGTACAAACGAGATGAACTTGACCACAAAATGGATGGCCTCCATAATTGATTTAGCGTTGGCTGGTCACCAATTAGATCCTAGTTCACCCCTCCCCATCAGCAAATGAAGACGACAGCCACCGGAAATGCAAAGACAAATGCAAAGTAAGAGTCGGAACGACAGCAGTAATCCATGCGTGTCCACTCCTGTACTTGAAGTCGTATCCTTGATCATCTAGGCATGGCTACCAAGAAGATTATGTTGTAATATCTTTCGTATTTGCAACCGAGCGTCCAGAGAATAAGAAGGTCGAGCTGCCAGAGCAGACACATCTGACGAGGAAACGCAGACAAAGTGTGAGGAGTAGAGAAGCGAGCCAAAGATGTGACTCTGCGCATTCAATGACACCAATCTCAGAATGGTAGATGCATGCGAGCCCTCCTCCTGGTGAGACACAACCCGGGTTCCTCCATCCTGTCTCATTTTCTTTCTCCGTCTCATCCCCTCTTCGTCACCCTCAATCCCACTTAATTAAGTGTCACCGTTGTCCGACGCTTGTCGAAACGTAAAGTGGAAAACGTACTCGGTACTTGCGAAAGCGGCGCCAAGACATAATGTCCATAAAAGCGGGATTATGTGCACAGTCATCTAGAGCACGTGACCTAGATAGAGGCAGTTATCGAGGGAACAAAGGAACAAGCAGCGAGAAACGCGCCAATTGGACAGGCGCTAGCCAGAAACTGAAAATCCGCAATTGCAGCCATTCTCGTTTCTGACTCCGACACCTTGTTCTTGTCGCCAGGGTCACTTTCATCTTGTCGAATCGTCTTGGAATCGATTTAAAAGTCAAGCCATCTGCTGTTGATTGTCGAGCTTATCAAGAACGTCAACAAACCGCAACAAACGTGACAAAGATCCCAAAACAGACTGCAGCCCCTCTAAAATGTCGTCCTCTGACAAAGAACCGGTGCCCGAGGCCCACAGCTATGCCGCAGATGCAGATGTCGAGAAGCAGCTGCCTGCCGACCGACAGACCGAGAACATCAACAGCCGGGGCCATGGCTTTGCCAGCATCCTGAATGTCAGAGAGGGTGAGGTCTATGAACCCAGCCCCGAGCACAACTCCAAATGGTACCAGCGCCTGATCGACGCCGGCTTCGAGGACAATGGCATCAAGCCCGTGCCCCTAGAGCAGCGCACCAACACGCAGTTCAGCAACCTCTTCACCCTCTTCTTCACCAGCATGATGAGTCTTTTGCCGTGAGTGTCTTTTCGTCCCTCTCTCCTTCTTCTTCCTTCTTCTGTATTCCGTCTCTAACCCGTCAGACTTCCGACTGGCATTCTGGGCACATACACGTTCGGCCTCAGCCTGCGCGACACTTCCCTCATCATCCTCTTCTTTGCCATCTTGACCATCTTCCCGCCCGCCTTTCTCGGCGTCTCCGGCTCACAGACCGGCATGCGCCAACAGATCCTGGCCCGCTATTCATTTGGGTATGTGAACTCTCGTCATGGCGTATTGACGGAGTGGTGACTAACCAAACAGCCTCATCCTCGTAACAATCCCGCTGCTGCTTAACGCAGCAACTGTCACGGGCTTCACCCTCATCTCTGCCGTCGTTGGCGGACAGGCGATCTCGGCTCTGAACCCAGACAACGTAAGCGTCAAGGTCGGCATCGTGATCATCTGCGTTGTGAGTCTGTTCGCATCGATGCTGGGCTACCGCGCCCTGCACGCCATTGAGCGCTGGTCGTGGATCCCCAACCTGATCAGTCTGGTCATTGCGGTCGGCTGCGGTGGCAAGTATCTGCACCTGCAGACCGACGTGCCTCCCGCAACGGCGCCCCAGGTGCTGTCGTATGGCGGTATTATTGCTGGATACTTTTTGACATTCAGTGGCACTGTCGCCGACTATGCCACGTACCACAGCCCCAAGGCATCCAAGTGAGTAACCTCGTTGTCCATTTCTGCTGAACCGTGCTTGCTGACTCTGTTCCAGGCTCAAGATCTTCTTGTATGTGTATTTCGGTATTCTGATCCCGTCGGTGCCTCTGCTCATTCTGGGTGCTGCCATTGGCGGTGCTATTCCCAACGTCCCGTCGTGGGCTGCGGCGTATGAGGTGTCGAATGTCGGCGGTGTGATCTATGAGATGCTCACGCCGGCCGGTGGCTTCGGCAAGTTCATTGTCGTCCTGCTCGCACTTGCAAGCATTGGCAACATTGCGATCTCGTCGTACTCGGTGTCGCTGAACTTGCAAATGCTCGTGCCGTTCTTTGCGCGTATCCACCGTGTCGTGTTCGTGATTGTAACCCTGGCCATCATGATCCCATTTGCCATCAAGGCTGCCGAGTCGTGGGAGGAGAGTTTGACCAACTTCCTTGCCGTGATCGGATACTGGGCCGGCTGCTTCGCGGCGGTACTGATGGAGGAGCTCGTGTTGATCCGGAAAATGGACTACTCGTCCTTTGACATTTCGTTCTGGAATGTGCGAAACAAGCTGCCGTCTGGCCTGGCTGCCATTGGTGCGTCGATCATCTCGTTCGGTCTGGTCGTTCCCGGCATGGACGAGGCCTGGTTTGTCGGCCCGATCGCCAAGCACACGGGCGACATTGGCTTCGAGGTGGCGTTTGTTGTGACTGCGATCTTCTTCTACCCGCTGCGGCTGCTGGAGATCAAGTGGCAGGGCCACTTGTGAGTCGAGTGCTGAGTCGGGGCAGAGAAAGTGTGAGCCATTGCTGATAGCTGGCTGATTGGCGTCAACCCAAAAGTATTTTGCTTTGATAATCTTTGCGTTATTTCTTTGTGTATAGGCGGATGTCTTTTCAACGAGGACAATGTCTGGTATTCTTCTGTTTTCAAATGGGCAGCTTTCAACAAGAGCTGTTCAGTCTTCCACATAATATAACATCATCACCAAGCTGCTTCCACTTGACATCCTTGAGCCGTGCTGCTGCTGTAGCCTGATTGTTGTTGTCGTAGACGCGTTCGGGCGAGACGACAACGCCACCCTGTCCGAGCCAAGTTGGAGCAATGGTGATAATAACCGAGTCGACAAGACTAGCGTTGGCCGGGGCCAGAAGCGTGTTGATGATGCTGCCACCGCCCTCAATCATGATGCTGCGAAGGTCCTGGGCAGCGACAGCCGCGAGAATGTCTTCCCACTGAAAACGAGCATATCCAGTACTGCTGTCGCTGTTGATGATCAGGTACTTGCCACCGTGCGCTTCGAGAAGCTGACGCTTGACAACGTCCGGCTCAGGGACCGCAGTGACCACAAATGGGGCCAGTCCCAAGCCACGGCGCTGTGTGGCCAAGACACGGCTGTCGTATGTGAGGGGCCAGCGGTCGTGCGGGTCGATGATGATGGGCCGTGGCTGGCGAGAAGTGACAGTGGGTGCGGCCACTTCACCCGAATCACTCGAGATGCGGCAGTTCAGGCCCGGGTCGTCAGCCATAGCAGTGCCCACGCCGACCAAGATTGCGTCGTGCCGGCTTCGCAGATAGTGTGTCATTGCTTTGGACTGAGGGCCTGACAGAGCCGTGCGAACACCGGGAGCGAGAGCAAGGGATGAGTCGAGGGACGTGGCAAACGTCAGTGTCACAAACGGGCGTGAAGGTGCTTCATTCTCTGGCTGGAGGGATGTCTGAGTGCGTGGAGAGAGGTATGGCTCCAGCTTTGCCGCATCTTCCGGGGCAAAGTACAGAATCTCGGCCATCTCAGTAGATGTGTGAGTAAAAGAGACACGAGGCTGGTGTCGGTTGTCAGCTGTGGACAGTGAAGATGTGTCGAGTGTTGAGAAGTCAAAGCGGGAGAGAAGAGAGAAGGTGAGGGGATAAGTAGAGAAGGCACGAGGTAAAAGGCAAGAGCGAGAGAAGAAATAATACAGCCGAGAGCGTTCCGCCGAAAGAGGCAGGAAACAGGGGTTGGCTGGTCGTTCCTTCTTGTTTGTTTCTCTAGCAGTATTGGGTTTATGAAAGTTGTGTAGGAAGCAAGGAAGAAATGCAGTCACACACACACAGGTGGGCGAGAACTGAAATATGAGAAGAATGGCAATACTCCCTCTGTAGGGCCGGCAAATATGGGCGTGGGCACTTATATGAATGGCCACCGGGGCTAATATATTTCCCTCTGAATAGACAACTGCGAGAATTACGCCTGTGGTCAAAAATACAGGGTAATGGGAAGGTGCGACAGAGAGCCGTTGCAAGAGGAAATAGAGTAGAAAATAGCGGAAAAGTCTGCGGCAGGAAGGGAAAGAGCGAACAGAAGTAGGCAAGCCAGGAGGGGAAAGAGTGCAAACTTCACGCGATGTCAGCCAGATATCCATAATTGCCTGCCGGGAACGTTAGCGTGCTGGCAAGAGAGCGAACCCACTTGGCGGTTCTACACCAATTGTCCCAATTTGCTGATACAACCCCACCGGGAGAGCGCAATAGGAAAGCGCGACCCTCTACTTCGATCTCACACAAGTTTCACAGATGCACATGTCCGCAATGTGTCAATATGGTGTCTCCGACTGTGTGACGCTGCAAATTATGTGCAAACATTGTGCATGTTTTGATCATACTAGTTTGGCAAGAATTTCGTCAATTTATTCTGAATAGCTTGGAGGTCGTTACTTAAGAGGCGTGACAGGGCCATGTTTTCTAGCTTTTTTAAGGAAAAAATCAATAAAAGATGCCACGAGAACATAAATACTCATAACAAATATCAAAGAATTGGTCCTGTTCTTGATTCCGACAGAAACAGAGCCGTGAGTTGTCGCGACCGTTGCATCCTACTGTACTGAGTGCGTCGTTGGAAATCCACATCCTCAAGTACATGTGATCAGTCACGTGTTCTCAAATTCACACTGTCACAGCGCAATTGTTCTCATCGTATTCGAGACCACAAAGTCTTGGCTGACCACGTATGATAGTTGTCGTTGCTATCATACTAACTACTCACTACTAACTACCAGCACTAGAGAAATGGCATGCAGTCTACGAAGCGATGCGAGCCTCGCATGCTTGGTGTCCTCCTTCGACTTGCCACTGGTGGAAGCGCGAAAGAACGAAAGCGAGGGCCCAGCAAAGCCGTCCAACTGTCAGACGCCCGAGGGGCGCAACTCTTCTGTGCTGTGCTGCTGTGTGCTTTTGTGACTGATTACGCGGCGCGGCGCGGTCTTGGCTGCATCTTGGAGGGCCTCTAATATATTGGCGGCCAATACTGTGTCTCTTTCCTGTTGTGGCCATTGGACGGATAAGTTGAAATAAGGAAAGAGATGTTGTGTTGTTCCTTCTGCGAATAGCCATATCCGATCACGGCGCAACCGTTCCTTCCTTTTCTTCTTCTTTCCCCCTTCCTCTTTCTGCAGCCGCCGACCGTTGTAATCACGGTGGAACAGAGGGAGGCCTATGGTTCCAGCCAAGACTCGATTCCATTTCGGGTCGAAGTGATCATTTGCTGCTACGAGGAGAGCACGAAGTAGTACAGGTACAGAGTGTGGTGCACGTAATATTTTAGGGGCTGTGGTGTTAGTAATCCACGTATCAGTGGAATAGTGCTGCCTGTAGCTTAGCCTGGAATGACGAGGCAAGTGCGAAGGACAAAGTACCGGGTATATTACAGTGGCACCTGCCGAGTCGCATGACAGGCGGTTCCTTCCCAATCCGAACGAGTCGACCTTGTCCCAATTTCCCTTTTCTGATTTCTGGTTCTCGAATGTCTTTCCTCCTTTCTCCTGTTTGGAATCTCACGCCCACTACTAACTACATCTCTTCACACTCCAAGTATCTTCAATACTGACGAATCGACGTGTTCGATCATTTGCTCAGTCCAAGTGCAACGCGACGTACCTGCATCTAGACCCCTGCCGCATTCGCCCCCTCCGCTACGACCCCTAAAAGTCATCCTGCATCCACCAAATCAACTCTCTTAAAACACAACACACAACCACTACAATGTCCGGCAAGAACGACCAGCCTCCCGCTTACACTGGCGGTCCTCAGGAGCCCCAGGCTGCGCACTACGGCCAGCCCGGCGGCTACAACCAGGGCCCCGGCCCGTACCAGCAGGGCCCCCCGATGGGCTACCAGCAGCAGCCGTACGGCCAGCCGCAGTACGGCGGCCCGCAGCAGTATGGCCAGCAGCCGTATGGCCAGCAGCCGCCCGCTGGATACTACCAGCAGGGCCCACCCCAGGGCCAGTACCAGCAGCAGCAGCAGGGGCGCTCGGGCTCCGACAGTTGTCTGACTGCGCTGCTGGGTGCCGCCGCCTGCTGCTGCTGTCTCGACTGCCTGTTCTAAGGCGTTGGACAAGACCATCAAACAAGATTTTGGGCACAAAGTGCAATCCCGGTGTATGCGGGCTGCCTGAATGAACGGCAGAGAAGGAAGGGCACAAGGCTCTCTTCTGGTTGCTTCCCAGGTGGCGTCGTCCATCGGCGGGCGTACCGGCGTTTTCTTTTCTGGGTACCTGTTTTTCAAGCTCTCGACCGCCTCTCTAGTCATCGTGACTACAGAGTTATAATCACATCTTTACGTTCTTTACGTTTTCCTTTGTATCACTGCGTTGTTCTCACATAGCTACTTAATACAATTACTTGTTTGCATATACGGTTCTGCGCTTTATTGTGTATTGAGTATTTAAATCAAACGTAAATCGTGCCAAAGTGCCTGCTACTCGACAGTCGCGTACAGCTGGTCGAACTCGGCCTTGGCCTCGGCCACGCAGTCGTATGAGTAGATCATCTTTTGCACGTCGGGCGACGCCCACTTGTCGGGGATTGCCTTCTTGCCATCCGAGCCGTGCTCTGAAAACTGCCGGTCGCGCTCCTCGCGCGCGGCGCCCTCGCCCAAGTGCAGCACGCGGCCCGAGTGGTGCGCCATGTTGACCAGCATCGATGTGCGCTCCTTGCGCAGCAGCTCGTACGTCTTGAGGCAGCGGCGAATGCTGGTGGCCTGTTCTGTCTGGTCGGCAGACATCTGGGCCCGCGCCAGGACCTCGGCAATGACGGCGCCGTCCTCAATGGCCATGGCGGCGCCCTGGCTGAGATGCGGCAGCGTCGGGTGGCACGCGTCGCCCAGCAGGCCGACAGCACCGTGCACCCAAGTCGGCAGCTCAAGGTGCTGGCGCAGGCGCCACTCGCAAACCTCGCCCTCGGGAACCATGTTGAGCAGGCGCTGGACGAGCGGGCAAAAGTCCCGGAAGACCTCGAGCATGGCTTCCTTGGAGCCGCGCGTGGTGTAGGTGGCGGAGGGCGCGGCGGCAAAGTGGACGTCGGGCTGGGCGCTCGAGATGTTGTAAATGGTCTTGCTGGCGACGGGGTAGGCGATGATGTGGCGCTGCTCGCCGATCCAGCGGACGACAAGGTCGTTGTCGATGAGGCGCAGCATTTCGGGGTCATGGGCCATTTGGTCGCGCGTCAGCATGATGCGGTAGGCGGCCTGGCCGGTGTCGGCCTCGCCGGTGGTCAGCCCCAGGTCGCCGAACATGGCGCCGCGCGTGGCGGACTTGATGCCGTCGGCGCCGAGCAGCACATCGACCTCGAGGGTCTGGATGGCCGTGTTGGGGTCCTCCTTTTCTTCGACCTTGTCCTCGACCTTGTCCTCCTCTTTGGCCTCCTCTTTGTCTTCAGTCTTGTTCAGAGCATCCGCCGGCGATCTTGACTTTCTGGCCGCGCGCTTCTGCAGGCGCAGCACTGGCCGCGGGCCAAAAGCATCGATACCGACAAGCGCCGTCGAAAAGTGAAACTTGACAGCCGGCTCCTTCAAGCACGCCTTGTACATCTCGCCGGCGAGCGAGGCGCGGTGGCCGGTGCAGTGCGCATAGCCGTAGAGCGCGCGGATGCCGCTCATGTCGACGTGGACGAGCTCGGTGTCGGAGCTACCTTGGCGGATGCTGGTCTCCTGGACGTTGGTGGCCTCCTTCTCGATGTCGGCCCAGCAGCCGAGGCGGTCGAGGATGCGGGCCATGTTGGGCGCGAGCTGAATGCCGGCGCCGACAAAGCCCAGGTCCTTGGCGGACTCGTAGACGTCAATGTTCTTGAAGCCCTTCTTGGCGAGCGACAGGGCGCAGCCAAGGCCGCCCATGCCGCCGCCGATGATGGCTATGCGGAGGTCAAACGGCGAGGTCATTGTATTTTCTTTGATCAAGTTTAAACTTTATCCGATTCCAAAGTCAATGGTCTGATGTCGCTGTCAGATGTCTGCTGTCGGGTCTCCTTTCTACAATTTTCCCTTTTTCTATTTCTTTTTCTATTTCGATTCCACAGCGAGTGATTTGCTATGATGCACTAGCCGTGAATGTTCCGATGGTCTTTGCTGGCGCTTGCTCTTTGCTGGACACTTAATGAAAAGCACTTAGGCTCGTCGCAAAGATAGTTCCCGAGGCCGCGCCTAGCACCCTCTTAGGCTTGGATTCAGCCGACACGAGGCCGTCACTGCGCTTTGCAACAGCCGATACGCTATCGGAGGAGAAAAGCCGGCGCAAATACAGAGTCTCACTACCGAGTACACTGACAGACAAAGAGAACGCCCCCATTCCGAGGCCAGCCATTGGGCATTGAAGTATCGGAAGAGGGGCTGCTGATCTTGGGAAAAGCCCTACTGAGTCGGACCGTAGTATTGAAATTGAAATATCCCCGCACATGGCAAGATGGCAGGATTTGATGTTCTGTACAAAAGTCATTGAGGTGTACAGTTGAAGAGCGAGAGATTTTCGATTTATAAAAGGAGCTCTGATCAACTTGACCACGTTGAGCTGCATCATGTGACGGAATAATGAGATCCCAGCGGGGAAACTGCAATGCACGGCATCTGGTGCCGTGAGTGCCTTTGATGCGTAGCCTCGTGAGCTTATATAGACTGATTATATAAGCAACACAACCTCACGATGTCGACATCACATGCATATTGCATCGCAATCACAAGAAAGCCAGACAAACCTGAGACTTTGTGGATCGAGATTGATAAACATATGCTGAGCACATGCGCGGAGTGGTGGCTCTAGAGACAGGTCGCCGAAGATCTTCAACCCTGACCAGGCTGACTGTTGCATGCCGCTCACAAGAATGCAGCAAGGCTGTAATCTACTTGTCTGATGCAGTGATAGTCAAGGGATGCTATTATTGGCTTGTCATTCTACATATTCCAGAAAGGGTTGCGTGATAAGCAAGTGAGATTAATCAAGGAATAAGAAAGGGCGCAGGGACGCTTGTCTCACTGGATGCCCGTTATGTTGACGATGGACAAAAGGAAGAGATTGTCAAGAGAAAAGCAAAAGAAAACAAATATGAAAATCAAAGAAGGACCTGATTCATGTGCATGCGGCGTCTGACTTCAGCCGCTTTCATCATGTGGCCATTTATTTGTATTTCTGTATCCATTCTACATCAGAATCTAGAACATTCAAAGCACAGACGATGTTTAATTAACGTTGAGACGCATGAGATATTGACGCTGGTGTCGGCGACATGCATGGTCCTTTAGAGTTCTCTAGTTGGAGTCGTTTGCTTCTTTGCTTGACTTTGCTCGGGCTCCTTGGAAATACCTCGCGGTTATGCATGCGAGTTTTGTGTACGAATGTTGATCACCAAATGCATATCTCGAATCCGTGCCAAGAGCGAGTACGTAACCGCCAACCTCCAGCAGGAGATCGTGGTACAGCATAGATGCATCGTGAGTGTCGTGGTGCGTGTGTGTGGTGGCAGTGATAGACCAACGAGGTGGTAGACTGATTCACGTTGACATTACTGTGAACAGAGACATAGAGTAGAGACAGACACACGCAAACACACGCAAGAGACAAACACAGCACACGGTGGCTGGATCGGCAGAGCTGACGACGTCTGCATCGCGGCTGTGTTGTGTCTCTTGTTCATCCTGCTCAGTCCTGTCCAGTCCGGATATCCCCACGAACATACGAAAGCATCACAGCCGACGACAGCACCTTGGCAACGCAGCAGCACGCCGCAGTGCAATGCAATGCAGGCGACTTGTAGGCATAGACATGCAGACATGCAGACAGAGCGGCTAATAAGGACCACAAATCCAATCCGAAAGACTGGTTATTTTACATGCTTGTGCGTCGGCTTGTGCAAGTGCATTGCGTGTGCAGTCGGACAGTGCCGAGCTCTTACTGAGAGTCTCCTGTGTTGGTAGAAAGCTTGACTGATGAAATGCTTCGACCGACCTTGGCAGTTGTGTATCGATCATGTAGACGGAACAAGAGCTACAACAGACACGCAAGCTCTATCATCTCAGCTGCAAAGTGACGAGAGGCGTGTGTCACAGTCTCACAGCCTACAGGCCGAGCAGATTGTGTTTGTGAGGTAGGAGCCTGCACTCGTTAATTCATGCCGTGGTCAGACTGCGATAGCTCAAACAGACGACGTCAAAGCACCATGTCAAACAGCGGCGCCTTTCCAACGTTTCGATAGCCTCAAGCGTGCCTAGACACTTGGACAGTTGGATGGATCCAGAGAAGAATAGAAGAATGCAGAAGAAGAAGAGACGCTTTGACTGGTCTGTTTGATGTTCTCGTAGCCTCACTTGGTCTCTTGGTTTTCTGCCTTGATTCTGCCTCATATCAGCCTTGGTCCTTCATCGTCGCCCACCATCACACATTTGCCCTCGCGTCGTCCTACCATACAGTCCGTACGCGTAATCCCGATCCCGTCTACAGAGCCATCCCCATACAGAGTAGAGCATGTCACACGTATGACCAAGACAAGTACTTGTACAGCGTAGATCCTGAGTCTTGTTTTGGCAATCTGAATCTACAACCTTGAATCTAGAGTCGAATCAGTTCGTTGTAAATCTTGTGTGCCGTCGTTGTCGTGCTCCCGTACTATATCTGAATCTATCTGATCCGAATCTTGGTCTGGATACGAAGCTACGGAGTATTACTGCAGACCACGGAGTACGTACTACGTACTTTGTACAAAGTCTCTGCGCATTGTCATCAACCGGTATACGAGCTACGGAGGCGAGTTCGTCTCTGTTGTTTCTGTATACGATGTAATTACAAAGTAGTAGTGTGTTTCTGGTAGTAATAGTCTCGTTTCTTCTTTCACCTTTCCTGGGTAGTGGAAGCAGTAGTAATAGCCACGGAGTGTTTTACTGAGTGATGTCGCAGGCCCATACTAGCGGGTCACCCCTATTGACTTGACGTATTGTTGGTTTTTACTCCACGATATTTCCATGTGCTCAGAGAGAAGCCTCCGTAATACTTCGTACAAGTAGGCAGCCGTCCCCTGTCCGCAGACTCGCGGCGTAGAGTCAGCACACTCGCTTGAGTAAACGACTGTGGTATCTAATGTGTAGACACCCGTACGATTCTTATCTTGCTGCATCTTAGTCATGGGTGGGAGATCTCTTCAGCAGTTGATCATGCACATGGTATAGTTTATTCTTTGTTTCTTTTTCCTTGTTCTTTCTTGCTTTCTTGCTGTCTTTTGCTGTCTTTTGCTGTCTTTTTGCTTTCTTCTTGCTGTCTTCTTGCTGTCTTCTTGCTTTCTTCTTCACCTTCTTTTCCGTATTGCTATTAAACAAGATTAGGACTACATGGTACTCTAGGATCCGAAGCCTCCGCAGACGACCCTGTCTATTTCATATTTCACATTTGTAGGGAGAGACCCGTTTTGCTGCATCTTTCTGCTTTGCGTTTGCATTTTCGAGTTTCTGCATCTGCTAGCAGGGGTTGTCGATGTGGTCGACGCTATTTTTCAGCTCTCCAGGCGCAAACACTACTACTTGGTAGTAGGCCACTTTACCACTTAACTCAAGCGAACCAATTTATTGTTTTTATTGTATTATTGTTATTATCATTTGCCAATACCCACTTATTGACGAGAAATATCAACGTACAGAGTTACCTGTGCGCGAGACGAGCCAAGACTGTTTGAGCCTGAGCCTCAGTCAGACTTGATTTTCGATCTGAGAATGCCTACCGACAACCAAGTTCAGAAGAAAAACCTGTTGGCACTAAGAACTGTGCCACTCATACACACTCTCACTACTTTGTACAAAGTCAGGGTCTCTGCCCCGTATTGTGCTGTCATGGGCACTGGTTTATGCAGGGTCTTGCGGGTTCAGGCAGTTTCCTTTTCTCTTTTTGCTATCTCTTTTCTGCTCTGATTCATGGTTGGCTTTACCCAGTATTGCTAGTCGACCACCAGTACACCCCGTATTGACGGTCGAAATTAGGCTATGATTTGCACTGACCAGGCTGCTCAAATCAGGTTTACTGCATCGATAGCGTGCGAGAACACGGGACCAGGTGTCAATACTACAGAGCAACGGCATATCAGTCGTACTTTGTATGAATATTAATGCCGGATCTTCACTCTTTATTCAACATGTATCAAGAAGTGCGAACAATACTCCGTAATACGACCAAAGAGAATGAGAGAGTTCAAGGGAGAAGGATGCATCGTGCATGTGGCCGATCCGACATGCTTCCTCTACCACCCTCCGAAAAGACATATGCCGCCTGGGATCATTGTCTGAACATTGATAAGAGCTTTCATAGTAGATAGAGAGAGTAGCGGTGACGCGGGATTGCTGGACAGTAGTTCTCGGATTCAATATCTGATCGCCTCCCTGCCCGCCTCGCTCGTCATGATCACCGTTCGCCGTTTATCATCACCGGGGCTGATACGCATGTCTTGCCGCCAGCCTCTTGTAGATATAGGTGGTTGATCTTAGTATTGATCTTATCATCGTACTCTTCACTATTGCCGGCTTCTTGACTTGCCGTTGACATTGCGACATCGCGATAGTCCCAATGTCTTGGCCACCAAGTTGTGATCGCAATAGCACATCGTATTCGCCCTGTCCCATCATCTTCTTGGATCACGATTGGTTATCCGCCCATCTTACTTTGCACTATTGAGTCGTGCCCATCAGATCAGCCCTTGGCTCTCAGTCTCACTGGTGTCGCTCTGTCTCACTCGGACCCTTGCCGACATTTGCGCCGGATAGTGAGTTCATGTTAGCCCTCGCCCGCAGTAAGGGGGTTGACACAACGTGCCTCTTGTCTCTGTACTCTGTGAAAGACGACTGTAAAAAGTACGGACAACAGAAGGCTGCGCAAATTAGAGCACAGCTGTCGCAGCGCTGTCGTCGGGCCCTGGTCCTTGTCCGACCGTGCTCTTTTTCCATTTATGTTTCCATTTCTTCTGTTTTCTTTCCATTTCGCTTTTGCAGTGCATTTCCATCTATTTGAATCTGTCCTTGAATTTGTACTTTGTACAGTCTGCCTGCAAGTAATGCTTCGCATATTATTATTCCATTTCCACAAGCCTATTTCTATTTCGTCCGTCTTTTGTTTTCTCTTATCCTCTCTTTGACTCTGTGTCTTTTCCGTCTTCTTTTCTATTTCTACTTCGTAAAGCCACAAGCTTACTTCGTACCCTGAATACTCACTTGGTTCTCACCGCAGTTTAGTTTGGCACTCGTCTGTCTTGAGCCTCAGCTGAGCGTTGACGTAGCATCGGCCACCGCCGTCATGCCAAGCTTGCAGTAGATGAGTACACATTATTCTGCCTTTGCGCTGTCTTGCGCATTCTATTTGTGTTCTATACTTTGTACACTACACTACACTACTTGTACTGAAACCCGTGCCATTTGTGAGATCGTGTTCTCGATGCCATGCCGATTGCAGCGTTCCACGGCACTCTATATTGCAGCTCCTATACCTTTTCTCCGACCAATATCGTGTGTACGATGTAGACTGTAGATAAAACATGTACCACTGCATATTCCTACTCTGTTTCTTACAATGTGATAGTGCACCCTGCTTATATAAGCTAATGTAAATAGTTCCTCATCTAGGCTGTACGCTGGCAGTCTCGTATATGTGCATGCATGCACGCTTTCGGAGGGGCATATTAGGTTGTGTGCAGAGCTGGAAAGGACAAGATATTGGGCAATGGCGGCTGTTGGCATGGTCTCAGCCAGTCGCTCTTTCCATTCGGTGCCTGTATGTTTGTGATCCAGCACATTCTCGTCGCTTGGACCCAGCTCTTCCCCTTTTGTGTTCTTCTTTTCGTCATGTCTTGCTTCTTTTCGTCGCCCCTCCTTCTCTTTTCGCATGCGTTTGAGCCGCTCCTTCTGTTTAAGTATATTCACCGTTCTTTCTGGTTTTGTCTGAATTTGTCCGTCGTTTGCTCTTTCCCATTTCTGTGCATTTCTTTCCAGTATCTTCCTTCGCTCTCTCTCTGTCTGCCTGCCACACAAACACTGTAAAGCAAGCGCTAACAGATCAACTTTGCCTCAACCCACTTAGACCCGCCCACACCCGTAGACAGCGGTAAATTGAGTATTGGGTTTGAACTTGACAAAGGAAAGGGTCAAATGTCAAAATGGCAAAACGAAGAAACGAAGAAAAAGTGAAGCAGCTACTTTTTAGTGAAAATTGGCAGGAGCGAGCCTCAGCTCTTGCTCTTTTGTCTCCTCGCATCTCCTTCTGTCTTTGACTTTTAGCTCTGGTGGCTCTTTCTCCTTTTGAGATCCATCCATGGCTCCTTCTTCTTTTGTCCTTTTATCCTCACTCTGTCATGTGCTCCGTAAACGTAAGCAAATATAGTCGCGTAGAACTCGGCCGACCCTCCGAATAGCTTCACTTCTGGCTCTCTGCCTCTGCCGTCTTGTTGTCTAACATGCTGCACATCCTCACACCCTTCCTATCGCCATCACGATCGATTAGCTCTGTTGCCAATCTTGTCAATTTTGTCAATCATTCAACGTCTGTCTCGGTCATCACCTGTTCGCCGCCATCCTAGCCGCCGTCACTTATTTCGTATTTTCGGTTCCTACCTCAGCGTTTCGCGTTGCTGCTTTTCTCTCTTCGCTTTTCTGGGCCTTGACCGTGCGAGTCTCATTGTCATTGTTCGGACTGGCTCCTTTCATCTTATTCCCTTTTCTATATTTTCTTTTGGCGTTTCCCCACGCTGCCACTTGTGTATTCCCGCATCCCCTTTCTTTGGCTTTGGCTTTTGCCTTTTCTTTTTTTTCGGCTTTCCATTATTCCATTACTCGATTATTCGCTACTATTATCAATACCGTATCCCTCCAGCTATCTGGCTCCTCGCTATCCGCTCGCCATCCTGCTTTACATAGTATTACTTCGTACTATCGCTCTATCTCGCTCCACCGCCAGCGACAACCGACCGTCATTTCTGGCCGTCGATCTCTGTCTCCTTACGCAACCTTGGCCCCTTTTCAACAGCACTGTGTGTATCGGTGTTGATTGCCTGTGGGTTAGGTTCTCCTCTGAAAACAAGCTGTAGGTGGTGTCTGCTTCATCTTTCGGAATTCTTCCCCTTGCTTCATCTTTGCATCTCTTTTGCATCTCTTCGCAGTATCCTACAATCTGTCTCTGTGACAGTCTCATCTCTGCGTTTCTCTACCACTCGCTTCACTCCCGCTTATATCCCGTTCCTTGATCTGCTGCCCTGTTCTCTCGTCTTGAAACACTGCATATCTCAACAAGGAATGCGTATTGTCGTATTGACAGCGTTCTAACTAAAGTCTCAGGGCCGCCGCCAACAACCAATCTCTGTACCGCACAGCCTGTCATCCAGCAGCAGTTTACAGCACACACTACATCTTCCACATCGCCCACATCCACGGCTGCACACAATACGACGCCGCTACACCACCTTGGACATCCACTGCCGTCTCAACGCAACAAAACAACACGAGAGCAGGCCAATCTCGTTGCACATTCTCCGTTGTTTTCGTTTTCGTTTTTCTTTTTCTTTTTTCTCTTTGCTCTCTTATTGTTACTGGTCTGCCGCCAAGCCAACGTCATTAGCCACTACCGCTACCGCTGCCACCCTCCGAATTAGCAATCAGCTCTCATCTATTTCTTACTGAGTAAGATTCAGAGCAGTTCGGATACCGTCTCTCTAGCTACATCGCCTTCTGAGACACACAAGCACGCTCAGAGGCCTAGGAACGAACTTTCGGGATCTTAATATCGCAAGGCATGCAGTGAGACTGGACACACACGCCCGCATCTTCTGGGCTGTATGCACCGTCCCTTATTGCCTATCATACTGATATTCTGCATGTCATAGCACTTCACCCTGCCTCCTCGACAAGGTTGCTTTGCGCCTGGATCTCGATCTCTCGCTATCTCGCAGTTATATCCTCTTTTCTCATCATTTTTACACCTCTTCAGCATCACCGCGTCCTCTACGTCTCCAGTGTTGCTTTGAGTTGCTTCCACCCTTTCTCCCTTTCCTATTCTACCTATCTTCGACCGCTCTTACAATCCGCCTTACCTGCATCAAGCCGCGCTCAGCCTGCCTTGCCCTGCGTCCCTAGCTGCTTTGGCTTGCCTGCTGTATCCACTGCGTGTCTCTTGTGCCCCCTCCACAGGTCGACAAGTACAAGCTTGATCTTCGGTCTGACACAACTTAACTTGCAACATCCCTACGATTCATCTCGGTGCTCTGCTACTCTATTGCCGCCCTACCACCTCACTGCTTCCTTCACCAAAACCCCCAAACTGCTGCACATACGACGTACTCGGACGCATTGCCTGGCTACACACCCGCCCACCCATACACCCACCCACACCAGGCACACCACACTCCTTTTAGTCCACAGAGCGCACACCACAGCCTCTTCAACCTCCCACACTTTTCCCCAACCGCCCATACCCTGGTTTTCGCTCAGATCTCTCATACCGGCCATGAGATGAGCGGCCATACAATGTCGATGGCTCCGGCCGTCGAATCAACAGACACCGACATGTTCCACCGGTCTCACTCCTCGCCGGACCTAATAACTCTGGGTTCCCTGCCTAATAGCGCCCACTGTCTTAGCACCTCTGATAAACAGCCTTCCACCCGCTCGACTCATACCTTTGACAACGTCCGTCACACAGTGGACTCCAAGGACTCCCATATTACTTTATCTCCCCTGCCTTCCCCTTCCCTTGCTCACCATTCTTCCTCTTTACCAAAGGCAGCAGCATCCGGAGCAGCAGGCCCTGCTATTGTTTCTGCCTCTTCCACCCCCAACCTCGCCAACATCAACATCTCCAACACACCTACATCGGCTCGCAACCTTGCATCATCCGCCTCCTCACCCTCACTCACCTCGCCAACATCGCCATCCTTCACCAAAGACTTGCCGAGCCTTCCCGCATTTGATGTGCCGTCCTTTGACTTTGAAAGCAACTTTGACTCTGATCTCGAATTCTCTCTCCTCAGACGGAAACAGTCAAAGCCTGCGGATCCGCCAGCAGCAACCCCACGCCGCGTCTGGGAAGAGTTCATCAAAAAGGACGACTCCAACTCCAACTCAGCCAACAAGGAAAACAAGCAAAACGCAGCTAGCTCCGTCACTAGCGACTTTGGCGCCGAACTCGAGGCTCGCTTTGGACCCCTTTCCACGCCTTCCGACAGTAGCGGCGACGTCAACCCGACCCGCAGTCGATTCGACTTCGCCTCCGCTAACGACGCCAGCTTCGTCACAGCCGATTCCTGTATGCAACAACGCCCGGCCACTGCCGTTGCTCCCTCCACAAAGCAACTGGCACTCGACAAGGAGAAAGAGCTTGCCGGCCCCGAAAAGCTCGCCCGCCGCAGAACCATTGTCGAACGTCCGCTTTCCTGGATCCCTAGCTCCCGCTCGGCCCCCGACTTCCATGATCTACTAGTTAAGGAGCGCGAAAAGGAGGCTCGCAAAGCCAAGCAAGGCCTCTCCAGATCTTCAAAATCCAGCTTTCTGTTCTCGAGAACATCCAAAGATGAGAAGATAGTCAGCTCTGCTGGCTCAGCGTCTGCCACCTTGTCCGACCCCTCACTGCTTCAGGCCGACAGCGACAGAACCGATAGAATGGGGCAAAAGACAGCATCATTTGTCGACTTTGCAAAGCGCTCCTGGGTCTCCCGGTCGCCCTCGCCTTCGCCCTCGTCGTCTCCCTCGCGCAAGTCGCTGAGCAAGAAGGAGCGGGACGAGGAGAAGAAGAAGGAAAAGGAGAGAGCCAAAGAGAGAGAAAAGGAAGAGAAGAAGGAGCAGAAAGAACAAAAAGAGCGCGGCCGTGGCCGTGAAGGAAACCGGCTTTCCCGGAAGCGCACCATTTTCGGCGGCAACAACAGCAGCACTAGCAGCAACGACGACCTTTCCACCCCATCCACAGCCGCCGACGATGCTGAACAGCCCTCTACGGCTAGAATCACAAGAAGCGTTTCTGATGTAGACGTCAGAACAGCCGCTGCTGCTGCGCACGACGAGCCAGGTTCTCAAAGCGCCTCCTCGGCTGCTGACATTTCAATCGTCGTAGTTCCCCCCACATCCAGCTCTAGGACCTTTGGTCGTGCCAGCGAATACCTGAGCCGCATGAAACAGCGCCCCCAAAGCATGTTCGTAAAGGCTGTCGCCAACTCCACCTCTACGAAACTTTCTGGTTCCGACGAAGACCTCAGTGACGAACTGGCCTTTGATGCGAGCGCTGGTCACAGCTCCGCTTCCTCCTCGCTATCCCTGTCGCTCGAGCTTCTGTCTGACAAGTCGCTCAAGTCACTCAAGCCCTCGAATAGCGCCGGCCGGAAACTCAGCGAGCTTTCTGGTAACAGCAGCAGCGCCAACAGTGACGACGGCAGCTCTGATGGCAGTGCCAACGGCAGCGCTCTTCTTCCCGCATCCGAGGCAGAATCTCTCACCACCGCCGACACAAGCAACAACAGCCCCATGGCACACCCCAACTCGCGCGATCCCCACTGGATTGCCTTCAAGGACCTTGAGACCAACTTTTTCAAGTTCCTCTCCAAGACGACGACCGCCCAGCGCATGGTTATTGTCCGCGCGACTCTGGCTCCGTTCCTGCGCCGCTATGCCGGCGATGTTGCGGGCAAGAACAACACATCTCTGTCCCCCGAAGATGTCGAGCGTCGCGCATCGATTCTCAACCGCTGGTGGACTGGCCTGCTGGAGATGCTCGACGCACCGTCGCAGTACCAGGGCAACACCAGTGCTGGCCAGAGCGGTGGCCTCTTTGGCACCGGCACTTTTTTTGGAACATCGACAACAACCAACGGCATATTCACGCCCGTGTCCGGTATCGACCGCCCCGTGGTCCTCGAGTCCGTCTCCATGATCATGTCGCGCCCCGAGTGGCGCCTTCTCACCGACATCTTCCGCCCCTACAATGACCGTACTGCCAGCAAAAACGCGCCCGGTACTTCTCCCGTAGACGAGTCGTCCATCTTTGTCGAGGAGGAGGCCGAGCACAACGTGCGCACCATGTTTGTCAACAACTTGCTGGCTCAGCTGATCCTCGTGGTCGACAAGATGAGTATGCGGCAGGCGCCCTTGTCTATTGTTAATTTCAGTGGCAAGGCGTGTGCGTACGCCTTCTTCTTCGTCCCGGGTGTTGCGGATATACTCGTGCGCCTCTGGGGCCTCGAGAAGAATATCGAGCTGATCCGCCGTGCTGCCGATGCCTTTGGCCTGCCTCGCCGTAGCCGTACTCGCTGTGCTAGTGACGAGCTGGCAGCCAACTTCCCGCCGTGCATCAGTCCCCTCGGCTGGTCATCCGTTATCTTGACACAAGCCAGCCTGCGCAAGCCGCCCAAAATGAGCCAGCTCCCGCCCGCCTACGTCTCTGCCTGCAGCCGCGTGTCGTGGTTTTCCCCGTGCTGGCTGTCACGCTGGCGCGGATCAGACACGGACCTGCTGTTTATCTTTGCCAAGTACTATCACATTCTCGCCAGCGAGTTCATGCCCTCCAGCATGAACTTGTCTCTGACGGACAAGGCGCGCGCGCCTGGCTTCGTGCTTCTGCATTCTCAGCTGCTTCAGATTTTTGATAACACGATTCATCGGCAAGCCGCCGTGGAGGCCGCCATGCTTATCGCTGGCGCGCCTTTGGGTGACAGCACGCCGTCGCTGTGGACGCAGCAGCAGCTGCAGAAGAAGCAGCCGTACATGATGACGACTCCCAACGACACGCCCGGTGCTTCCATGGCCATCCAGCCCAGCTACAACCTGTTCCGCGATATGGATGAGAACCGGATCATTGCGCTGCTGCGCGACTTTTTGGAGTCGGACGAGCCGGTCTACGATGCACGGGACACGTTTGCGGAGACATCCATGGTGCTACTCAAGGCGGCCACGTTCCGTACCTCGCAGTACGACCACAATGCGTGCTACATTCTGTGTGATTTCCTGCAAGAGATCCTCCTGACGTTTGACAACTACTACGGGTACAGATATGCCAGGGAGCCTGATATCGATGATACACAGCGCAAGCTGGTCGACTTTATTGACTGGACATTCTGGCTCGACGTGTGCAAGATGATGCTCAATTCGAACAACACCATGTCTGAGATCCGCGTGCTTTCGTTCATCTTTTCCACCTGGGATGTCGTTACTGCCGATCCCCAGCGCAAGGAGGAGCTGTGCGTGCGCTGGCTGCTCTCGGAGGAGGTCTTTGACAGGTTTTTCAACAACTGGTGCCCCATGGTGCGCGCATACTTTATGCGGCTGCTGTGCTGGCGCGTGTGCCGCGACTCGGGCACGCCCAACGAAGCCGATGCCCGCATTTTCGTCCTAGTTTCGCAGCGCCTCAAGGACGTGTGGTCGCACTACCTGTGGCTGAAGCAAAAGTCGGACAAGGAAGGCATCATGCAACCCTCGACGGCGCCGTCGCTGCCGCAGCCCGGTAAGCGCTTTATGATTGTGCGCACCGAGGTGAACAGCAACTCGCAGGCCGGCCTACTCGCCCATAACAACGACGGTGGCAGCGTCAACTTCAACTCGCCCAACTTTGGCAACCGCACTGCCACGACGTTTGATGCGCTGGCTAGCTCGGTCAGCGGCATCAGCCCCCTCAACACCAACATCGGCTCGTCCGGCAGCGACACCAGCAGTATCATGTCCATCTCGCCCGTCGGCGACGATAAAAAAGAGGCCAGCTCCAAGAAGAAGTGGTCGCTTTTCGGCAAGGTGCTCAATCTCGCCAACAAGCCGCCCTCCGATGAAGAGTTTGAACAGATGCGCCGCGACACCGCCCAGGCACGGACTGCTTCGTCGGGCAAGGCGGGCGTCAAGCCCATGCGTCTGGGCTCGCCGTCGTCTGACTCGGGCTCGTCTACGGGGTCTGCGCCCGTCTTTGATGCCTCCCAGTTCGTCTTCAAGTTTATGCTGCATAATATTCCCTGGCAAGGCGCTGGCGGACAGGGCGACATTGTGCTGCCGCCGGCCTACCGCGAGCGTGTCCTGACATGCCCGCGTTTGCCCGCACCTGCACAGTCCTGCGTCGGTGCGCGCCTGGCTGCTGCGGGTAAGCGCACCGAGAGCCCGCCACCTGCAGCCGGTCTACCGCCCATAACCCGCGGCGTGTCTGGTGTCGCGGCCGGCGGCCTTGTCAGCGAAGCCCGCAATGCAAGCTCATCGGGCCTGTCTTCCCTTGACGCAAACAGCGAGTCCAGCCGCCGTCTTAGTATGGGCTTCCCGCGCGGCGGCTCACCGTTTGACATCAACGCAGACAGCAGCGAGTGGAAGCGCGACCCCAGCAGCGATTTTGACGCCGAGCGCGAGCGCACCATTGTGCAGCCGGCCGAGCCCAAGGACGGCGATGCGAAGCTGCGGGCCAAGTATGCCGGACGGGCGCTGGCTGAGTGGAGTCTTGTCGTCAACGAGTGCAATTCGTTTGTAGATCGCCGCCGTGACGAGGGCGTCTATGGCCTTCGGGATGTCGAGGTCCCAACACTTAGTGTCGAAGGCATGCGCCGACTCAACTAGGTTTTCTTCTCTTTCCTCCCATCTTCCCCTTTTCTTTCTCTTCTCTTTTATCTCCACTGGATCCTATAATGCTCCTCCTGTTATCGCATTTGCATGCCTCTACATTATGATATCCCAAAGGCTTTCCTGTTTAATTTGCTTCATCTTTCTATTCATCTTCATTGCTTTTACTCTTTTTGTATGCATTTCTTTATAATACTCGGGCCTAGACCTATTTTACATTGCATCACGCTGCCTCCCGCTGTTGTTTAGACTGGCCAGGCATGCGACACCGGCGTTTTTGAGGTTAATACATTTATTTTGATTCTAATTTTGTCGATGTCTATCCGTGTTAAACATGTTGTTTACGTCGAATGTAATAAAGACGGGGCAGTGCATAGTGACAAAAGATTCGTTATCACCGGCGACTTAGTGACATGTGTATCGCAAGATCCCGGAGTATCCGAGAGTGCCGTGCGAGATTGACAATAGGAGATCGGGAAGCATGGATAGACAATGGCATTTGATTCGCCAGGTTTATTGTAAGTGCAAAAGTATCAGAACAGAAACAAATCTATTTAAAGCACCAGTGTGGACAAAAATGGACAAACGGACAGGCAAAAGAAGCTTCCTAGATACCGGATATACTGGGAGATGGAAGAGAAGCAAGACTAGACAAGTAGAAAAAAGGACTTCGGGCAGACTTTTAGATGCCTTGATGGTACGAGAGACAATGAACCCCGTCTTCTGGTGCTCTATTCTTTCTCTTAATAGCCTCATGATGAAGATGTCAAATGCAATGCACAAGACACTAGTTGGCAGCGGCGACCTCGGCCGACGCGCGCTCTAGTGCCTGCAGCGCATCCTGCAGCAGGTCCTCCGACTCCTCGATGCCGCAGCTCACGCGCACCAGGTCGTCAAACACACCGACTGCCTCGCGCTGCTCGCGCGGAATGCCTGCGTGCGTCATGCTGCTCGGCACCTCGACGAGCGACTCGATGCCGCCCAGCGACTCGGCCAGCGTGAACAGGTGGGTGTACTGGCAGAACTTCTCGGCGGCCGCGTGGCCTGCGCGCACGCGGAACGACAGCATACCGCCGCCGAGGCCGTCGCGGTGCTGCTTGAGGGCGACGGCGCGCTGTGGGTGCGAGTCGAGGCCGGGGTAGTTGACGAGCGACACGAGGTCGGTGCGGCTCTGCAGCAACTCGGCGAGCTTCTGGGCGTTGCCGGACGCGGCGCGGGCGCGCAGGTGCAGCGTCTTGAGGCCGCGGTGGGCGAGCCAGCTGTCAAAGGCCGAGGGCACGGCGCCGCCGGCGTTCTGCAGGAAGGCGAGGCGGCGCTGCAGGTCGTCGCGGTTGCAGGCGGCAATACCCATGACGACGTCGCTGTGGCCGTTGATGTACTTGGTGACACTGTGGACGACAATGTCGGCGCCGTGGTTGAGGGGGTTTTGCAGGTAGGGGCTCAAGAAAGTGTTGTCGACGACGACGAGGATGCCGTGGGCGTGGGCGACGCGCGCGACAGCCTCAATGTCGACGAGGCTGAGCGTGGGGTTGGAGGGCGACTCGATCCAGACGAGGCGTGTCTCGGGGGTGATGTGTGCAGCAATGTCGGACTCGATGGCGGGCGTGAAGGTGACGCGCACGCCGTGGGCCTGAGCGACCTGTGTGAAGTAGCGGTGCGTGCCGCCGTAGACGTCGGAGACAGAGATGACGTGCGAGCTCTTGGTGTTGAACTCGGCGAGTGCAGTGCGGTCCTCGCCGTCGAGCGGAGGGCCGACCGAGGTCGAGGCGCCGAGGGCCTGCAGGATGGTGGCGGTGGCAGCGCTGCCGGAGCTGAATGCAAGTGCGTGGCGGGCGTTCTCGAGGGCGGCGACGGCGCGCTCAAAGTTGGTGCGGTTGGGGTTGCTGCTGCGGCTGTACTCGTACTCGCCAATGGGAACACCAAGGGCGGACTGCGCAAAAGTGGTGGACAGGCTGATGGGCTCGATGACGGCGCCGGTGGTGGGATCGTGGGGGCTGCCGGCGTGGACGGCGCGGGTGCCGAATCCGGTCTGGGCCAGAGTAAACTCTGGGGTGCCGTTTGCGGTGGCCTCGTTGGCTGTCGTAGCGTCACCCATTTTGAGAATTAGATGATGATGATGATGTAAAAAACAATTTGATGCGATCTCGCAATGAGTTGCCAAGCTGATGTCGAGAGCGTGGGGTAGGCGGGGTTGATAAGAGCAGACAGGCTGTTTATATATCCAAGAGCAAATCTATGCGCGCGCTGATTAAAGACACCAAACCAATATAAGCAATGTTGACGATGATGGTGATATCAGTGGTTGTAAATCGCAAAGTCGCCGTCGCGATTGCGCAATTCTGGTATGACTAGTGGGGTTGGCTGCTCTTGCCTCTTGCAAAGATTTAACAGACTTCTTTCTTTTTCCGTCGTACTTTTTGGTCTTAGTCAATGAAAGCTCTTTCCTATTATATCGTCTGCTGTTCTTTGTACATGTATAACGTATCTTGCTGCTTCTGTGCCGTGGTGGTGTACATTCGCACCTTCCCTAAATCGACTTTAGCTACCTTCCTTGTCGGGAAATACTTGTATGTAATTGTGTGTAATAGCTAGGCTGGTATCAATCGATCTGTGTAATTGATATCAAGTCTAACCAAAGTGCCGGATCGCACCTGCCACGTTGTCAACCACGGTTGTGCAATAACGGGCAAGAGCAATGGCCGTTCTTTCCTTGTGATTCTAGAAATCTGAACATGAGAAGAAATGCGGGCGCATGATGCTGCTGGTCGCTACTTCCTGTTTGGGCGTATCTTTGTTAGTCCTTGCGCTTTCTAATTTCTAATCAGCATTGCATGTGCAACTCTCCAACTTCTCCAACAGAGTATTACTAATCGTGCTGCCGCCCGTGGTCACCGCAAACGTTCTTTCCTTTATTAAGGGAATAAAAGAGCATACGCCGATGGTTGCCGCTGCAGCTATTTTGCCGGCATGAGAAAATTTTGATTTTTTGAGCCGCGTACATCGCACCTTCTGTTTTGGTATTTTGGACACTTGGCGGCCAGGATATCCACCTGGACTTACAATGCAATTTGAATGATTACGTAAGCATGGACGTCGATTTCTTGTCGTATCGTGAAAGTATTCATTTATTCTTGTATACGATAATCTGCATGGTTCACAGTAAGCCAGTCCAGTCAGTGTGCAAAGGCTGTTTCTCCGATTACCGGAAGTCACAGCCACCTGCCGCCGTGTTCGTACGGCACCGGGTAGATTACTGGATGATGGGCGAGATATTCTCACATGTGAGCATTGTAGATATTGTATAGCATTCAACTGGCAGTGAATATGCAGCAAAGAAGACGGAACCAGGTTCGTATACTATCCTATACGTTTCGGCATATAGCTGTGCAGCTGCTGTGGTTTCTCTAGCATATGCAGTGCGGCGTTTGCTACTCTATGCGAGCCGATGAGCTTGGCCAGCCAAGTCGTGTTCGAATATGAATAAACATTATAAATATTATAAACAGTCAACAAGTGTCACTTTACATTAGCGTCCGTCGAATTGACAGTCGGTATCCATTCTTGGGTTCCTGACTATTGTTTTCTCCGGTCGCAAATCGCGATCATGCTATGCAAATTACAGTACGTAAGCCTTCCAAACGTGGGAACAAGCCCGCATCTCGGCCGATTCTCCTTTCGTACTATCCTACTCTACCCACAGAGTTTCTATTTTGTACTCAAGGAACAGGAGCGGTGGGAGTGATCCGGCGATCCACAAGGCATTACTGCAACATGACGCTGCGGCTACGGGCACTCGGGGTCTCCTGGATCTTGAGTCCCATTTGATTCGAAATAAGGTTTAGCCCAACGGCTTGTAGATTTCTGGGACCATGTCTGTTTGATAGTTGGAACAAGAAAGAAAACAAAAGAAGAGATGATTACAACAGCCAACCAATGACCCGACCCGAGACAAGATCAATGACAGGCTGCTGCTAAAATAGATTAGCAATGCCACTGTTATTGCCTAGAAGCAGGCAATATCGTACCACTGCGCATCAGATTAAAGCAACAGAAACGAGAAGAAAACAAGAAACATAAAGAAACATAAAGAAAACAAAAGGATATGATTACATAATAATGCATGTGATCCACGCGATTGAAGCCGCTACGGAGTGTAAGTGAACCCCGATATGTCGAGCGCCTTGCTTGGTAACGCCGTGTTGCCGGCAGCTCCTGCCTTTCTGTCACGTCGTCACGTCGAGCACGCGACTCGTCCCGTTCAGGAAAGAGTATAATAGCGACTCTATGTACAGGTCTCCCAAGTCTTACTTAGTACAGCGTCGCTGGCGTCAGCACAGACCGTCAGCATGCCCTGTGAAAATCTTTGAAATTAATTCGTGCTGATGAGCCTCTGCTCGGCGCGCTAGAATATGCTGGTTTGCGCCGGGGTTGTTAAAACCCCGATGTGGTGATTCTGCTGGTATGGCCTGTAAATACACCGTTAGCGCTGTAATGTTAGCGGAATGCTGTTTTTCGTAACGGCCGGCTGCTCCTGCCTGCGTTTTCTTTATTTTTCGCTTTGTGGTTTCTTTTGGCTCCTTTTTGGCATCCTCTTCTTTCCCATTTTGTACTGGGGTGGACCCGTCAACACCCTGAAGGGCGTTGCTTTCAAAGACAGGAGCGACCGAAGATCCCGCGCGCCGGCAGGTGCGCCTTTCGAGTCTTTCGAAATACAGCAACAGCCCCGACCAGCTCGTTCGCTCTTTCTCTTTCTGACCTCCCATCATGCCATGCTCGCTTCCTAACAATCGGAATCAATGCTGTAGCCTAATTTGCATTTTGCATTTACAGAACAACATTAATCAGCGCTTTCCCAAACGGGTTCTATCCAAGACAGCTCAACCCCTTATCACTATCGCCATCCTCAATACCCAATCCAGTCTCCAATCCGTAGACTCCTAGACTCCATACCATCCCCATACTGTACCTCTAGTTAGACCCCACCGCAACCACCACTCGGGCTCTCGGATTTCAATCTTCCCGCTGTGAAAAGAATAGCCTAGTAAGCTTTCTCGCTTCCGAGAACCAGTGTGCCTCGCACTGCACAGCGCGCCAGTAGTGCATCCACAGCCCCGTCGACGTCGCGATCAGCGTCATCGCAGAGGAGAGACGACACCTTGGAGCACAATACTTGCATGCTCACACTTTCACGCTTCCATCTACTACTCGGCAGACGCTTCACGTTCAACCACACGGTCCTCGCGGCAAATCCCGTATCCCTCCCGCCTGGCCAATCTCCGGCTTCTGTGTCATTCCAGCTTCCACCGCCTCCAACGATCCAACGATCCAGAAGACCAGCTGGTCACGCTTTGTCGACTGTCTGTTCGACTTGGCTCACTGCTGTGCTCTCTCCTAAACACGCAAACCTGCTCCCGCAGCCCTATCATGATCTGGCAGCCCTGCTGTCCAATGGCTCGGCCGACGGCGATCACCAGTGCACCTGTCCTCAGCCCCGGCTCTTCCGTCTTCTAGTCTTCTCTCTGTAGAGACTTTTCACGTTCATTTTTCTTTCAGTTGCACCGGGCACGCTTGCTTACTTATACTTTATATCCTCCTTTTATTCTTACTCTATTCTCTGGATCCTTGGTGTCCTCCACTTGTCTCTACCCTCGCTTCTCGCCATCTTTGTCATCCTCATCTTCATCGTGCACCAAGGTACCGAGTATACAGTCTCACTCGTCTTACTCCTGCACAACTCGCCTTTCCTCTCGCTCATCCTCTCGCTCGTCCTCGCGAACCCCAACACTCTTTCTTCACAATACCCTCCCATTATGCCTCCTCGAAGGTCTCATAAAAAGTCTCGAGCAGGCTGCAGACGCTGCAAGTCACGCAAGATCAAGGTAGGCCATGCATTCAGCTATAATCTTTCTATTTTAATATTCACACTATACACCCGCTTGTACACAACACCTCTAACAACACAGTGTGATGAGATTCGGCCGCGCTGCCACAACTGCGAAAAACACGGCGTGGCATGTGACTTTGAATACCCCGAGATTGCCAGCGAATTCGCCGCCCAGACCCCTCGCACCTCTTACGCCTCAACCCCCGGCGCCACGCCGCTCCCGTTGGCAGACACGCCCATCACACCCGTCCTATCCAATGCCTTTCCCAGCAGTGCCACCCTGGCTCGGCTCGGCCGTCCACCAGGGGGCTCCGTACCCTCGTCAATACCATCAATACCGCCGACCCTGGCCCTGACCGCGCCAGGCACATCCTCTGCAGCCTCGCGCCTTCTCGAGCTGCGCCTCCTCCACCACTACTCCACCTCTACATATAAAACGCTGACGTGTGATAACCCGCTCGCCGAAAAGGTCTGGCAGGATACTGTCCCGCGTGTGGCCTTTGAGGCAGCCAGCGGCTCAAACCACCTCACTGATGCCGTATTAGCCGTGGCTGCGCTGCATCTCCGCAGCGAATTCCCGCAGGACCGGGAGCTGATTCGGGCTTCACATGCCTATATGGCTTCGTCTCTCAGCGAATACAACCGCCTGCTGCAACGGGGCATCAACGCCCACAACGCCGAGGCGCTGTTTATCAACTCGACACTTATCGCGTTCCAGTCGACAGCAACTCGGATATTCAGCAAGGATGAGCCTTCGTCTCGAAACAGCGGCGTCGGTCTGTACCCTGATCCATATACCTTCTCGCACATGTCGATCGGCACTGGCGGCGGAAGCTACGGCCTGCCCATGTCGTGGTTCCATGCCTTCCAGGGCGTCAAGGCTATTACTGCTGCGTCCTGGCCGTGGCTGCGCCGGAGCGATATAGTGCTCCCCATTATCAACGCTCAGCCTGCGCTACATCTCGACATTGCGTCGGCAAAGGATGGTTTCTTCGGGCATCTTCTCGATGGCCTTGACGATGAGCTGGCCACGCTGCACAAACCTGCGGCCGAATCAACGTGCAATTTCGCTGGCAGCCGGCACCAGCACAGCCCGGGCTGCGTTTGCACTATGGGCAGCGAACGCGCCGAAGAGCTGCGGAGGTTACGGGAATCCAATATTTTAAACGGCCAGCAATTGTCTGATATACTGCAGGATAGTTTCCACACAGCAGAAGATCCAGACGAGGGCGCCCGCAACAGACACGCCTATCAACACGCCGTCGCCGTGCTTAATTGGGCTCACGGTATACGGCACAACGGCGCCTTCTTGGCGTTCCCGGCCACTGTGTCCCGGCGCTTTGTCGAGCTACTCAACCAGCGCACGCCGCGCGCACTGACCATCCTAGCCTCTTTCTTCGCCATGCTCAAGACGGTCGACAATATCTGGTGGCTGCACGGTATGGCGCGCCGCGAGGTCCTCGGTATTGTGTCCATGTTCAATGTTGACAATGTCCCTGTGGATGTTGAGCGGCACTGGTGGCCGCACATGCAATGGGCTGTGCGCGTGGCTCTCTACCATGACGACAACCACCCGTCCGACTATGTGCCACCCGAGATCTGGGGTGCACCCTGGGTCGACCCGTCCGAGGCAACCTCCAGCTCGCCCGGGCCAGAAAGCTATGTCAGCCACATTGACATGATCACGGAGGCGATCAACAACGGCGGCAGCGTCCCCGAGTTTGGCGACTTTGACTTTGCCCGGACGGCGTTGTAGAACTAGACTTTTACTTTATTTTCTTGCTTTTCTTCTTTCTTTTTTTTCTTAATTTTTTATTGGTGGGAGCATTGGGTTTCTCATTCGGCGGAGCATGGGTATGTACAGCAGCCCGGAGGCCTCGTGCACATGGCGTTAATCTATGTTACTTTTGAGATGATTTGTTATATAGACTTGCTTGCATCACTTTTACGATAAACAATGGCAATATACTGGTCAATATGAATAAGTGTTGATTATAAACTGTCCGTTAAACCAATGCGAGACGCCGTGCTCCGAAAATAGAACTATCTAAAAATGGTTGGAAACTGTTGCACAAAACAAAAACGACAATATGCTTTTAGTATACATCAAACAGACACAGACACAACAGTCTATGACCGTCTTGCCTTCTTGGAAAAGTCGTTCTTGATCTCAACAGTGCCCGTGATGTTGTCAAACTCGCCCGACGCCGTGGTCTCGGCAGCACCGGCCTCGTCCGCTGCGCCCTCTGCATCGCCCTCGCCGCGGCCGCGCTTCAGACCCTTCATCTTGCGCGTCTGCAGCTCGCCCATGTCCTGGCGGCCATGGTGCACGCGGCCGATCTTGTCGCCCATCGCGTCGACCTCAATGTTCTTCTTGGTGCGCATCTCGTTCGTCTTGGCCTTGCGCATCGCCTCCTTGAGCATCGTGGTGTCGGGCTCCTTCATGCGGCCCAGGCGCACGTCCAGCCGCGGGCCGATCTCGTCCACCTCAATGCGCGGCAGGCGCTGGCCGCTGCGCTTGGTGCGGATGGCGTACGTGCGCAGGTGCAGCAGGGGAAGAGCAGCGACCTCCTCGGTCTCGGCGGCCGTGGGCTCGACGGCGGTGGCAACGATGATGTGCGACAGGCCCTCGACGTCGATCTTGTCGGGCGTGCTGTCGCCGCGGAAGAAGTCGGTCAGCAGGCTCTTGGCGAGCGCAAACTTGCGGCCGCTCTCCGACGACGCGACAGCGCCGTAGCTGTTGTCGCCGCCCTCGTAAAAGGGAGTGCCCGCGAACAGCAGCATGGGCCGGGCACCGACGGGAAAGGTGCGCTTCTTGCCGTCCTCGCCGGTGAACTGGCCGATGCGGGTGAACGAGGTCTCGTCGACGTACATCTCGAGCATGTCGAGCATGGCGTGGTCAAAGGTGCGGCACAGGGTGAGGCAGTGCTTGCGCTTCTTGCTGCTGCTGCCAAACAGCAGCAAGCTGCAGTCGTTCTTGCGCGAGAAGAACTCGAGACTGGCCGGGTCCTCAAAGGGGTGGATGTCGTTCTTCTTGGTAAACTTCTTGGCGAGCGGTGCGCGCATGGCGTGCAGGTCCGTCAGGCAGTCCTGGACAATCTGGGAGGCCGAGGTGCCGCGCAGGAAGAGGCACGTCTTGGGGTTCTCCTCGGCCTTGGGGGCGCGCTTCTCGAGCGCCCGCTTGGAGCGAGCATTCTTGGGCGTGATTTGTCTGAGCATCTTGGTGCCTTTTGAGTGTCTCGATTATATCGTGACTTTGTGGTGATGGGGTTGTTCGTCGTGGTGGACGTTCGATATAGACCTTGATGCGAGGCTGGTCTTTTTGCCCTCCAATGTCCTTCCTTGCCAGTTTTTTCAGGCTTGGATGGATCGGTTTTTTCTGCCGCTCTTTCCTAGCGAAAGCTCTAAAATTTTAGGCGGTCAATCCAGAGTCTCTTTCTTATCGATAAGGTATTTAATGGGGATCTACTAATATGCATCTATCAGAGCATTATTAAAGTGGGTCTGGAGATGTTGTGCAACAATCTGATAAATGCATGTTATTGAAGCGTCAAGATACAATCAGTTAGAACAGAAATCAAGAGATGCGATGTCTTCTCTATTCAGATATCTAGAATGTACTTGGAGTATATAATACAAAAATCAAATCAAAATAAAACAAAATCCTTCTTATAAGCGCCATCATAAATCATACACATGCACCTCTTCGTCATTTTAGTTGCTGGCAGCATCTGTGGCAGGGACCGCAGCTGCTGGCGGCACGGCTGTGACATCGAGTCCGCTGCCGTCTTCCTTGACGTGCACAGTGGCGACGTCACCCGTCCGCACATTGCCGCGGATGATCTTGTCCGCCAGATTGTTGGCAATCTCCGTCGTGATTAGCCGGTTCAACGGCCGCGCGCCAAACTTGGGGTCGTAGCCGCGGTCTGCCAGCCAGTCGCGTGCATCAGATGGCACATCCAGGGCAATACGCCGGTCTGTCAGACGGCCCTGCAGCTCGCGCAGCCGGATGTCCACAATGTCGCGCAGCGCCTCGCGCGCCAGCCGCTTGAACACAATAAACGAGTCGATACGGTTCAGGAACTCGGGTGGGTACTGTGCAGCGACGACGTCCATCACGGCCTTCCTGACCGACGGGTCTACCTCGCCGTCGGCCGTCTCCTTGTATGGGTGCATCGGGTTGCCGCCCACCAGAATGTCGGCACCCAGGTTCGACGTCAGCACGATAATGGTGTTGCGGAAGTCGACACGGTGGCCCTGGGCGTCAGTCAGGTAGCCCTCGTCGAGCACTTGCAGCAGCAGAGCCGAGATGTCCCGGTGCGCCTTTTCAAACTCGTCAAAGAGCAGCACGGCATACGGCTTGCGGCGCACGGCCTCGGTGAGCTGGCCAGCGTCGTCGTAGCCGACATAGCCCGAGGGCGCGCCGATCAGCCGCGAGATGGTGTGCTTCTCCTGGAACTCGCTCATGTCGAAGCGCACGACAGCCGATTCGGTTGAGAACAAAAAGGCCGCCAGCTTCTTGCACAGCTCCGTCTTGCCAACGCCCGTCGGACCGAGGAAGAAGAACGACGCCAGTGGCCGGTTGTCGCCCGAGAGGCCGGCGCGCTGTAGACGCACGGCATCGGCCACGGCCTTGAGCGCTTCGTCCTGGCCACGTACCGACTCGCGCAGCATGTCTTCCATGTGGACGAGCTTCTCGATGTGACCCGTGGTCAGCTTGGACACGGGGATGCCCGTGATGCGCGACACCACAGTGGCAATGTCGTCGGCTGTCACCGAATCGTGGATGAGCGTCGACGATGCGCCGTCGGTGCCGTCAGCTGGTTTTGCCTGCTTGTCGCTGTTGACCTTTTCTTCGAGCGATGGGATGATGCCAAACCGGAGCTCCGAGGCGCGGCCGAAATTGCCTTCGCGCTGCGCACGCTCGAGGTCCATGCGCGCGCGGTCAAGGTCGCCCTGGGCGTGCTTGATGCTGTCGATCTCGTCGCGCTCCTTTTGCCAGCGCTCGGTCAGCGTCTTGGCTTCGTCCTGGTAGGTCTTGAGGTCCGTCTCGAGCTTTTCGCGGCGCTCGCGGCTGGCAATGTCCGTCTCTTTGCGCAGACTCTCGAGCTCGATTTGGATCGTCATGATCTTTTGGTCG
The DNA here is from genome assembly GCA_022392925.1 of Ophiostoma tasmaniense. Taxonomy (NCBI): domain Eukaryota; kingdom Fungi; phylum Ascomycota; class Sordariomycetes; order Ophiostomatales; family Ophiostomataceae; genus Ophiostoma; species Ophiostoma tasmaniense. Next base: position 578,396 of record JAKRGK010000006.1, on the reverse strand, counting down.
AGGCGCATAATGTCCTCGGGTTTGCTCTCCTGCTGCAGGCGCAGCGAGCTGGCTGCCTCGTCCATCAGATCAATGGCCTTGTCGGGCAAGAAACGATCCGTGATGTAGCGGTTCGAGTAGGTGGCAGCAGCCACCAGCGCACCGTCGGTGATACGCACACCGTGGTGCACCTCGTACTTTTCCTTGATGCCGCGCAGAATGCTAATGGTGTCCTCGACCGTCGGCTCGTTGACCAGAATTGGCTGGAACCGGCGCGCGAGCGCGACGTCCTTTTCAATCAGCCGGTACTCATTGAGCGTCGTGGCACCGCAGCACTGCAGTTCGCCGCGCGACAGTGCCGGCTTGAGCAGGTTGGATGCGTCAATGGAGCCCTCCGCCTTGCCGAGGCCCAGCAGCGTGTGCAGCTCGTCGATAAACAGAATAACCTCGCCGTTGGCCGCCTCGACCTCGCCCAGCACCTTTTTCAGGCGCTCCTCAAAGTCGCCGCGGAACTTGGCTCCGGCAATCAGCGAGCCCAGATCGAGACTGACGACACGCTTATTCTTGATGCTCTCAGGTACATCGCCGCGCACAATTCGCAGCGCCAGGCCTTCGAGAATGGCCGTCTTACCCGTACCGGCGTTGCCGATCAGCACGGGATTGTTCTTGGTGCGCCGCGACAGCACCTGGATGGTGCGCTGGATCTCAGAGTCGCGGCCAATGACTGGATCAAGCTTGCCCTCCTTGGCCTTGGCTGTGAGGTCGATGCCGTACTGCTCCAGTGCAGGCTTCTCTGCCTCGCCGCCGCCCATGTCCATGCGGTGGGTGCCGCCCGGAGGGTGTGGCCGGCCATTGGCGTACGACCGGGTTGCCGACTGAGGAAGGAACCGTAGGTGTTGTCTGAGGGATGTCGATTGTGACTGTGGTTGTGTTTGTGTTTGTGGTGTGACTCGCAAAGCTACAGCAGCAAATCCCGCCGGCCTGGGCCTCGAGGCCGTCGAGATGCTGCGTGAGGCATTGAGAAGTTGCCGCCGTGAAGTGTTGGCTACTAGTTGGTTTCGAGCTAGCATGTTGGTGTGTAGTAGTATAAACAAATCAAATTCAAAAAGAACCAAAAAGCAGAAAGAAATTACAAAAGAAAACAAATCCGACACCCTCCCTTATTATATGCGTGTTAGTGACGCTCTGGCGCCACCGAGGGCCTTCGAGTAACTTCCCCAAGCTGTCGAAGCTTCCATAGCCTTATCTTATCGGTGTCCCGCAGAGGGCCATCAGCTTTAGCTCATGTTGTATTCACGTGATTATACTTATCACGTGTGTTTGTATACTCTCCACTATTTTGTTTACCATATGGAATGAAGTGGGGCAGCAACGGTGAGCGGGCATTGGATTAGTGAGAAGGACAGTTGTATCGGTACATATTTCACTGCTAAATTCAAACCTAGTATAAAGTATATCTACACAAAACCAATGATGCAGGGAGCAGTGACCCAAAACAGGGGGGCTGGGATGCTCCTGCCGTACCGAAACCATCGCACCTGCTCCATACAGCAGGCTTCCCACACGCGATCAGTCGGTCAGGGCAGGCACTCCTCTGTAGCATTCTGGAGAAGAGGGACCACTTTCTCCCTTTGGTGATGTCAACAGAAAACTCCGAAACGCCATACACCCAAACGCCAGGATCACACGTCTTGCAGTAGCACAAACGACGCACACGCAACGCCCAACTGACAACCGCGATTAAGCTGCTGCTAGTTTGCCATCATTAGCAACACTACAAAGATACAGCTTTGGGGTCCAACCATCCACAGCACGCCCAACTGAGCGCGAATCAAGGGAGGGGAAGGCTTGAGACTCGATTGACTTTGATCGAGCGATTGAGCGATTGGGATTTGAGAGATCGTGTTAATACACAGCTTCCACCTCTACACAATGTCTGCCGTTCGGATTCTGGCCGTGCGCCTCGGCGCGGCTGCCGTAAAGAGCACCGGTGCCGGCCTGATCGCCGCATCCCGGGCCGGTGTCCGTTCCAGCTATGCTGGTGTTGTACCATGCCGGACGAGCCAGCTGGCATTCTCGCGCAGCTTCGTGTCGACCACCGAGGATAAGGCCGCGGAGGCCGCGCCGAAGAAGCCTGCTGCTAAGAAGCCTGCTGCCAAGAAGGCTAAGAAGGCCGTCAAGAAGCCCGTCAAGAAGGTCAAGAGGGTCAAGAAGGTCGCCAAGAAGACGGCCAAGAAGCCGGCCAAGAAGACGGCCAAGAAGGTCAAGAAGGTCTTGACCGAGGAGCAAAAGGCCAAGAAGGCAAAGGTGACTGAGCGCAAGGCCATCGCCGCCCTGAAAGCGACTGCTCTGATCAAGGATCTGCCGGCCGTTGCGCCGACCAACGCTTGGGTTGTGTACATTACAGATAGCTCTAGCGACACCAGCCTGCCCAAGTCTGCTCCAGCAACCCTGGGCGAGAGAATGGTGCAGGTGGCTCGCAACTTCAAGGCACTGTCGGCCCAAGAGCGTGAGACCCTGGCCGCGCGGGCCGCCGAGAACAAGGTCAAGAACAAGGAGGCGTACAAGGCCTGGGTTGAGAAGTACACGGTCGAGCAGATTGCAGCCGCCAACACTGCCCGTCGGGCGCTCATTAGACTGGCCAGGGTCAACAAGGTCAAGGCTCTGCCGCGCCAGAAGAAGAACCGGATCGAGGACCACCGTGTTCCCAAGAAGCCGCTGAACTCATTCGCGCAGTTTACGAGTAATCAGTGGGCTTCGGGCGTGTACGGTTCGGCGAGCATTGTTGAAGCCAATGCCGACATTGCCTCAAAGTGGAGGGCCATGTCTGCCGAGGAGCGCGCGGTACGTTTTCTGCCATAATAACTACGGATGCACAAGTACTAACGATATAGAAATACAAGGCGACCGAATAAGCGTGTGGTCTCTGAAGGATGGTATTGAGGCCACTCTTGCAAGCGTCTAAAGCGGCACGGGGTTGAGTTGGCCTGGTCTCTTACTTCTCTATCTCACTGTGCTCTCTCTTCTTTTTTCTTCTTTTTTCTTTCTTCTTTTTTCTTTCTTTCCTGTTCTATTTCTTTTGTTCGATTCCTTATGCAACTCGTTCTTTATATGTTCTTCTTCCCTTGTGTGTGCGTCTGTGTGTTCTTTGCGCTCTTTGATTCTTCTGGTGGGATCTGGATCGAAATCTCAACTCTGGACGGCAAAACATGGGCGTGGGATGAAATAATGGCTGGAACGGCTGTCGCGGCTTTGCTATTTGCTCGCCTGTATTATAGGGGGTGCACGATACGGTCTTGGCTGGTAGCTGGGTGTTTATTTCCGTTGCGTTTGCGTTTATATTGATTGTTTATACTGCTTTCCTGTCTGCGTAGATATAATGCTAGCGAGAGCGATGACAGCACAATATCCAAGTGAACCGTCTTGTCCAACTCAAAGATAACCAGCGAATCAACAGAAGCAAATAGAAGCAAACGTAAACAGAAAAGAGCACTGCTATTGATACCAAAACCAACTCCAAGAGTATCCAGATATCCAAGTATACAAATCCAACGCCGTCCCATGCAAATCATTCTCATCTTGTCCGTTGTATCATATATTCGTCAGCGCTCTCTCGTCAATTGTTGCCCGGCTGCTCGGCCGGCTGCTGCCGTCGTCCCGCCGTTTCCGCGGCGGTATTGTAATCGCCGGCAACCCTGCCGCGTCCATCCACACAGCACCGGTATTTAGAATCTTGCGCTTGCTCGCAAGGTACAGGAGCAGATACAAGTGCCCTGCCGTCGCCTCGAAGCAGTGCAGTCGCAGCGGCCCGCCCTCGCGGCTGCACGAGCACCACACGCTCCATCCCACGCCGCCGCTGCTCACGTAGTTGGCCAGAAACTGCCACGTCTTCTGGCGCTCGCCTGCGGGCCAGGCTGTGGTGTCGACAGTCCAATAGCCGCGGTTGAACGGGTTTGTTCCGGCATGCTTGGCCCAAACGGCCACTCTTGTAAATCGGTACTGCAGATCGAGCCTGAGGGCGAGTCCAGCCAGTCGTTCGGTGATGAGCGAGGCCGCGTCGAGGTGGTCGCAGCTGATGGGCGGCTCGGGCGGTATGGCGCGCAAGTCTGTGTTGTGCAGCGCGTACACGGGGCTGCTTGTTATATCAGACTCGGATGTCGTATCTGTGATCCCAGATACATCAATGGCCTCTGTTTCGGATGTATCGGGGACATTAATCTCGATTGGTGTGAGGGACACATCCTCAACATCTTCAATCTCGTCGACACGGTGGTGCTGGTACCGGGGCTGTCGTTTGTCGATCCATCGCCGCTTGGGAGACATTAAAAGCGCTGCGGAAACTGATGCGGACAGCTTGCACGACGAGGATTTCGTCGGAGATGCCACAGATTTGCACTCTTCTGGCAGTGACGATGGGATGTAGTCTTGCTCTTGAGACTGCTGAGACTGCTGAGACTGCGAGTTGGCCGGTCTCTGGGACAGCGGCCGTCTTTTCGACTGTTGCGGCAGCTCCTGCGAGCCGTCTTCGAGCAGACTGTCCTCGGGCGGGTCGTCAAGAGGCATCGCACTGAGGTCCGGGCTGCCGGTCCGCTGTGGTCTGTCGTCGACGTCTTCGACGTCCTCGATATCGTCAACCACACCAAGATCCTGCGACTCTAGAATGCGCGTCTCTTCAACGTCGTCACCCGCCGCCTCGATATCGTCGAGCATCATCCGTTGCCGTTTCCGGGCCACTGGCTCCGCAGCCTGCGAGTCGGGCTGCGAGTCGGGGATGTAGTCATCGGGCGACACGTAGCTATGCCTTTTGGACGTAATGCGCGGTTGGATTTTGGAGACTAGGAGTTCCGCACTTGGAGGCAGGATGTCGACTGTTGTCTCTGCCTCTGCCTCGGGCTCTACCTCCACCCCGGCATGTCTAACCCGCGGCGACTGCACATTGTCGCACACACTCTCAAACGACAGACTCCAAAACTGTGCCGACAGTGTGCTTCCGGGTAGTGGAGCAGTAGTGTCTTGCTGACGTGCTTCTACAGATGTCGCTAGAGATGTGAATGAGCTTGGCGTGATGTCGATGCGCGTGACTGGGTGCTGGGAAAAGCTCTGGTAAGCCCGTGCTAGTGTTCTGTATCGGGCATCTCGTCTTTTCGATTCCCGAGCCAAGCTTGTCCCTGATTCCGGTGCCGGCTCCCGCAACTCGCCAGCTGCAGGGGTGCACACCAGGATCTCAATCTCAGCCTCGGCCTGTCGCGTCATGAGACATGAGACATGAGGCGAGGCCACGCAGAACCATGTGTTGAGGTTATGATTGAATATTCAAAAATTAAGAGAGCAAAAAGAAGACCAAAATATGAAGATCAAGATAAAGACGTTGACGGGACATTCACAACATGTCGATGCCTAGGCAGCCGAAACATGCTGCCGTGAATCGTGAAGCGAGCGTGAGAGTGAGTAGAGTGGGTCTTTCTTTATAACACCAGCCAATGATCAGCCCGCATTCTATTACACACGACTCACCGCCTTGGTATCAATAGCAGTTGCCGATAGGGGCAGTTACAGCAGTTCTGCCGGTACAGCACATTGGCAAGTAGCGGCCCACTGTGAACAGCTGGCTCAGTGCTCCAAGCAAAAGGGGCATCTGGTGATGTATTGTGATCTTGATCTGTGATACTGCAACTGTCTCAGCGATTGATACTCGGCTCGACCTCGACTCTATACCCCTCTACACACTACTACCACAATGGCGTCAACCTCGCTCGGCCATGTCATGGTCATTGGTGGCTGCGGCTTCCTCGGCCACCACGTCGTCAACCTGCTGGTGCGCGACTACCTGCCCCAGAAGACGGCTTCGGCCGTGTCGGTGGTCGACCTGCGCTGCGACCGCAATCGGCAGCCCGACTCGGCGGGCGTGGCGTACTACGAGGGCGACCTGACCAACGCCGAGCGCATGATTGAGATCATGAAGCAGGCCAAGCCCGACGTCGTGGTGCACACAGCGAGCCCCCAGCCGCAGGCGTCGACAAACGTGGCGGACGCGCTGTTCTACAAGGTCAATGTCGAGGGCACACGCACGGTGCTTGAGGCGTGCAAGGCGACGGGCGTGCGCGTGCTGGTGTACACGAGCTCGGCCAGCATTGTCTCGGACAACAAGAGCGACCTGATCAACGCCGACGAGCGCTGGCCGGTGATCCGCGGCAAGGCGCAGACCGAGTACTACTCGGAGACCAAGGCGGCGGCCGAGGAGCTGGTGCTGGCGGCCAACGACCGGACGTCAGCAGGAGGACTGCTGACGGCGGCGATCCGGCCGTCGGGCATCAACGGCGAGGGCGACACGATGGCAATGTACCACATGGTGTCTGTGTACCGGCAGGGCAAGCACAATTTCCAGATTGGCGACAACAACAACCTGTTTGACTTTACGTACGTCGAGAACGTGGCGCACGGCCACCTGCTGGCGGCCAAGGCGTTGCGGGCGACGGCAGCGGCATCGACGGCCCCCCTGGACCACGAGCGCGTGGACGGCGAGGCCTTTTTCATTACCAACGACAGCCCCATCTACTTTTGGGACTTTACGCGCACGGTGTGGAAGTATGCGGGCAACAAGGACGGGCTGGACAAGGTGTGGGTGCTGCCGCGCGAGTTTGGGCTCGTGCTGGGCCTGGCGAGCGAGGTCATCTTTGGCATCCTGGGCAAGCCGCCGACATTCAACCGGCAGCGGATTGTGTACACGTGCATGACGCGGTACTACGACATTAGCAAGGCGAAGCGGCTGCTTGGGTATGCGCCGATTGTGTCTCTGGAGGAGGGCGTGCGGCGCGGTGTTGCGTGGTTCCAGGAGCAGGAGCGGCTAAAGGCTGAGAAGGCGTAGATGTCTGTCTAGCCTCGTTGGATCTTCTTTTGATGTCTTGATCTCTTGATGTCTTGATCTTTTGATGTCTTGATCTCTTGATCTCTTCCATCTTGCTGCCTTGTTCTCTCTTGTCTTGGACAAAGAGTTGGAACATAACATAGGTGCTGTTCGCCTCATTCTACTTTGTACCTATTACTATACTAATCATATCAACTAATGTTCTACTTTTTGTTTGTTGTATGCTGATAACTGCTCGCATTGCTACATGCTCTTGCTTATGTAATCACGAGGCTGACATCCTAAACTGCGCTAGTCTTTGTATCAGGCTGCGGCCTTGCGTTCTGCCGATCTGCCAGTGTCAAAGCAACACATCCGTCATTGTTCCTATTTCTTTCTTTCTTTCTTTCTTTCTTTCTTTTGTCTTTATACATTACAACAATATGCCGCCGTCATGAGTCTGCGCGCGATCCTCAGCGGTTCCCGCGTCAAGAAAAGGTCGCCAGCCAAGAAGGCTGCACCAAAGTCCAAGGCAGCCAGCGAGTCCAAAAACAAGGCTGGCAGCGGCCGTGGCAGCACGGTCACTCTTACTCCAAAGGACGGCGCATTCGACGACGACGACGTATTCAGCACTGTCGACGACGGCGAGTTTGACGACGGCGACGACGACTACAAACTCGACGACAGCGGACTGGCTTCGCTGGCCGACGACCTCACGCTGCGCGATGTGGTGCAGGCGCTGCGGTTCTCGCGCGGCAACATGTTTGACCCGATCCCCGGGTTGTTTACGTCGAGCGAGCCCACAGAGTATGACGACGTGCACCAGAACCAGAACCAGAACCAGCCACCCCGCAGCATGACCACGCAGCGCACGGGCTACGTCGGCAACAGCGCGCGCATCGCCGACATTCTCAATACCCGCCGCCGCCTGCCCGCGCTGGCCACTACTGCCCACATCGCGTCGCTGCTCCCCAACGCCACAGTCACCGAGCGCGAGACCGTCGCCCTCGTGCGCGCGGGCGTCGTGCGCAAGGTCGTGCAGCCACAGTGGCGGCGCGGCGTCGGCAACAGCAGCAGCAGCAGCAGCAATAGGAATAGCAACTCCGGCGAGAGCCCGTCGAAAGGCGCCGGCGACGCACGCTACCGCAAAGCCCTCATGATCGGCAGCGAGTCTCTCGGCGAAGTGCTCGTCGAGACGGCAGAGCTGCAGCGGCTGGTGGCGGCGTCGGGGCTGGGCGCGGCAACGAAGGCGGCGTTCAGCGGGTGGCTCGGCGGGGTTGGTGTCGACCATGCCAGGGACGGCAGCGACGCATCCGCACCTGCGGGCAACAAAAGGTACACAATCAACAGCCACGCGGCACCGCAGCTGACGCCGGCCATGGTGGACGAGCTTGTGCGTGCTGGATTTCTGGTTGGGCACGGTGCGAGTGCCGGTCTGGTCGGCAGTCTGAGCGTCAGTGCCGGCGGGCGCGAACGGGCGGGCCAGAGCGACACGGGCGACGTCTATGCGCGGCCCGAAGACCGCACCACGCTGCTGAGTCTCGAGACGGTGGCCAAGGCCGCATCGGGGTCGTTTGATGCGGTCGGCGGTGTCGGGGCCGTGTACACGGCGGGCGGCGGCGGCGCGAGGGCAGCTATACCGAGCCGGCAGTCCAGGTTTTCGTCTCGGGGTGTGGTGAGCGTGGAGGACGTGATGCTTGCTGTCCCCGGGCACGGCATGTTTGTCAAGCTGGTGTCTGGGGCGCTGGCGTACGTTGTGGGCATCCTGGCGCGGACGGCGCACGGCGAGACGCTGGAGTCGTCGTTGAAGGAGCGGTGGGATGCGGGGGGCAATATTACAAAGAGCGCCGCCAAGAGGTCGAGCTCGCTCAAGCGGGTGCCGCTGAGCCGGACGCGCAAGTGGAAAGACTTTTACGGGATGAGTTTTGAGTGGGTGCTGGCGGAGGCGCTGGGTGCCGGGCTTGTCGAGCTGTTTGACACTGGGAGTGTCGGCCGGGGAGTGCGGCTGTTGGGGTAGTTTGTCTGGACTTGGAAGCATATGATGTATTCGTCATCGCGATGTTTTTATTTAAGTTGAACATGATATATTTGTTGGGCAACCCAGAATATTGCAAAAAAAAAGAGAAAAAAAATCGTCGAACCCATGTAGAATATTCAGAAAATACAAGACACTGAAATAGTAAAATTGAAGCAAAATGAATATCAAAATAGTCCCAAATAAGAAGCAAACCAAGTCAAATACTTGATAAAGTATAAAAAAATAAAAAATAAAACGTACAGCAGAGGGTATTCGCTGGTCGTCACCGACCCAACTACTAATCCGCCGATTATCGGTTTAACTAGGGGAGAGCGGACGGGATCCCGTGCTTTCCGATATCTATGGCCGTACGTGGAGGGATGGGTGTTTATGGGGTAGATATGTCTTTTGCAAACAACATGAGAATTGTTGCGATGGTCGAACAAATCAAATACATCCCGGCGTTTCAAGCCTTGTCAAACTGCAGAGCGCAATGTCGTGTCTCATGCGGCAGATTTAATTTAGTTTTAGTTCTCAGAGTTCACTCGATTGTGTCCATCTACCGACCGAAGAATCAACGCGGTATATGAGCCTGTCATATGTATTGATATAGCAGTATATAGGATATACATAGTAGCAGCAATAGCAGTTATAGTAGTAATGGCAGTGATAGATATAGCAGGTTACGGTGATATAGCAGATGCAGAGGAAAGGGGCTGAGACGATGATGCGAGTATGACAACCGTGATGTCGAGGAATGCAAGGTACAGACTCGTGCAAAGAGACGACATCTTGATGTATCGACTCTAGTATCTTGAGACATACCGTACCTTTGCATCGTAACGTGTGTTTGCCTTGCTGTCTGGCATCTCGGTACTAGAAATAACAATAAAGAGGGAGCCGGCGATCTTCAAGATCTCGACATTAGACGGTTTGCAGTCGATCACACGCCCTTGCGGATGTCGTCGAGACTGTTAGTGAGTCGAGAGAGACAAAGTATGCTTGAACTCAGTTTATTGTAAAGGTCAAAGAGTCATATAACCGATACTAACAGGTCATGGCGGTGGCTTCTGTCAATCTTATGCCATGCAGTATGATATTGCCATGCAATCAATGTGCAACCGACTGTCTTTTAGAACAGTTCTCAGGCTGTCTGCTACTATCACTAGATAGTACATATCTGCTCGTGGCTGGCAGGACAGCCTTTTTTTTTCTTTTCTTCTAGCAACACTCGAAACGAGTACCACCGAGACAGTGTCTGATAAGTAAGACTCGTACGACCGATTGGTCTTTGAGTGGACAGGACTACTTTGTACTCGTACATCTCCCTGTCTATATATCTAAACTTATCAGCTGCGGCATAACATGGAGGTGAAACCTGGATTCAGGAGAGTGGCAATGTACAAAGTAGGAAGAGTCGATATCCTTGTATTCTCGTAGGGCCAATGGTGCGTGAGCAGGGCAGTGAACAGGCGCATTAATCAAAGCAAAGCCAGCCGTTATTGACGAGGACCGAGCCAACGGTTTTTCTTTTTTTTTCTTCTTTTTTTCTTCTCCTTTTCTGTTTTTGTTTTCTTTGTTTTTCTACCCCGTTATTATCTTTCTTCCCTTGTGGTTGCAGTAGATCTAGCATGTGTATATATTTACAAGTATTCTCCGTAGTCCGACGGTATCTGTGCGTTTTGGAAGACATCAGTAGAATGTGACGAGGATTGAGTATACTGTAAGACAACATCGTGGGCACCATCCCGTTCCCGAACCGTACTATATAAAATACAGACAAAAGAAACCACAGACAGAGAAGACGTGCAAGGTGACTGCAGTTGGGACGAATGACGACTTGAGACGATCAGAGCGACTGCAGAGTAAAAGAAATACAACAAACAGGCGTCGCATTCGGAGTGGCATCCGTCGTCTGCACTGCCAGTATTGTACGTAGTAGTAGAAAAGAATAAAGAAGAGTGGACTCTCCCCTGGTGCACGGCCTGTGATGAGTTGACAGGTGATGGACGGGATTCTGTTCTGTTGATGGACTGCTGTAGTGAATAGTGATTAGTACTGAATAGTGAAGAGACAGCGTCGCATTGTCGGAAAATATACTGTAGCAGAAAAGGCAGTCGCGAGACGCGGAAATTACTACCAGCTTTTCTCTTCTTTTCTCTTCTCTTTTCTTTCTCTTTTTATTCGACTTTTATCTCTTCACTCTCCCTACTACAAATCTCTTTTGTCGATCATCTTCAGTGTTGTCTCCATCCCATCTCCTTGGCTGGTCAGCTCTCCATACTCCAACAGCTCGGGTTCGTGCGAGCGTGCGAGCGTCTCAGCCGTTGAGTTTTAGATTTATTATTCATTATAAATTATTCATTATTAATTTATTACTCAGTACTGCGAGGTCATAGCTTGTCGACCAGGTGACCTTGCAAACTTGTCCATCGTTGTCGTACTGTATTCGTTATATGGATTAGTCATCACACTGCCAACCACGGCAGGCACAGCTCGATCTCACGGCAATGAAGCTGAAGATGCAATCTTACTTGTATCAAATTGTACCAAGTAAGCATCGAGTCACCACCGCATCTGCAGTGCAGACTCGACCAACGGCCAATACGACACTTGCACCGCGGGTTCACGTGCATGCAGGTCCACGGAGTAGTGCAGCTGCAGGTGCATGCATAGAAGGTGTCTCACTCTTGCCTTTTATTGCCCTTTCCTTTATTCACTTTGCCAGCAGTCGCGCCTTCCTCTGCAGTGTGACTATCGTATGTTACAGGCATCGTATCAACTGCAGACGATATCGTGAGAGCACGAATGTAAAGTACCCCTTTCTCTACTCAGTACTCTGTACATAGTAATGCTACTCAGTATCGTGACAAGTATGCCCTTGTCGCAATTAGCAAAAGGGTAAAGCGACAGGGGACGGCACTCAAGACGAGGGTGGAGTGGAGACACCGATCAGCCAAATTACCAAAAAGGATGTGATGAGAAGAGGAAGGAAGAGCACAAATAAAAGAAAGGAGCAATACAAAAGGAAGGAACAATACAAAGGAAGGAACAGACCGGATCAGAGGCCAAAGTTGGGTGTCATCTGGAAGGAACGACCGACTGGACAGGAGCGTCTCTCCTTGTCAAATTGCAGAGTACAGATCGAATGGAATAGGAAGGACACAACAGTCCCGTCTGTCGGTACTCTCCAGAGTACTCTGTCTCTACAGTCTCACTACACGTAATTAAACCTACATCACCGTATCATGGCCCAATACCACCGAGCATTATTCTGTACAGAATACGACCTCGTCTTCGTGTCAAGTGTGCAGTTGCGTGCCTGAAAGACTGAAAAAGAGAAGGTGGGTCCCCACACGGGCAGCGCCTTCCCGTCCAGACTCAATTCATCTCTCAAACTGCAGGTGAAGCCCTGTCTCTTTCCTCTTTCCTCTTTCTCTTTCTCCTCCTCCTCCTTCTCCTGAAAGTACAAAGCACGCTTGCGACGCGACTCTTCGCGAATAACCCAATTCTATTTTATACATCTTTTATTCGGTAGTCTGTAGTCGGTTGAAATGGGGAAAGAGAAGAAGCTAGCCGCGATAGTCTAGCCGTACGGGTCCTAATATTCAGTACTCAGTACTCACTCGTCGCTGGGCCGTTTCCTTTTCCTCTCTCCTCTCCTCTACTCTCTCTACTTTCCACGGCCTCATCTCCTTTCTTCTCATCTTGCGTCCAACGTGACTGTTGTTCATTGTTTTCAAAGTTTGAATCTAGTAATCTTTTGCTCATTTCCATTGCTTTGATCGTACTCGACTCCCCGATTCCACATTCCAGATCCGCCCGCCCGCTTCCGCCATCCCTCGCATTGTCTCCCCTCGACGACATTATCGAATTGACAGACATTGAATGACACTGAATGACACTGGCGACCGTCATTCACACACCCACACCACATCCGCTTCGACAGCGGCACTCCTCACGGCATAGTCATCTGGCTTGCTGCCGGGTTGATCCCACGCCAAGGTGAGCTCTCGTGAGACTGTCTCGTCATCGTCATCTCGCTCATCCATCTTCGTCTTCGTCTTCATCATCTTCATCTTCATCATCTTTCTTCATCCTCACGATCCTGCCTTGCTCAATCCATGTTTCACCTTATCCTCATCCTCATCCTCACGCTCTACCTCTCCTACCTCTTCACCTCGGCTTCTAGACTTTTGTCTTATCCGTCTGTCTGTCCATCTCTACATCTCTGCTACCTCTACTTCTACCTCTACCTACCTCTGCCTGCCAACCCTGCTACGTCGCACTTGGCCGTCATTGTCTTGTCATCAACCTGCCCCTTGCCGTCTCGTCTGCTCGCCTACTATCTATCCCTCCTCACTTGACAACCTCCTCCCCTCCACCAATGATGCTCATCTGTCTGAGACACCATCGCCACTGTCTCTCCATTATCCTACTACAATACACTGCCATTGATCGTCTCTAACACCGATAACCACCTAGACACAACTAGACGCGCCCAGCACCCACCGATCGCTCCCTCCTCAGCTCGCGCCGCCCTCCAAGACAACACTCGACAAAAGACTGTATTGCAGAGACACTCTGCCGCCCTTTCCACGCTCTCGCCCTCTGCTGCTCCCTCCCGGTAGCACGCTGCCTCCCGCGACAATCCACGAACCCTGAAAATCTTTGAATCTTATTCTATTGTCAGATTCAGCTTATATTGATTTTCAGATCGCCATACTGATTGCATTTATTCTTCTTTTCTTCTTTTCTTCTTCTCTTTCTTCTTTTCTACTCGACATCTCGTTATTTCTTTTGTCTTTTACAACGTCTACCTCCAGCCTCCGACTTATACCATACTCGCACTGAAACCGCCTACCCGCCGCTTACTTGCATTAAGCATTACACACACATTAACATAAACGTGAGTCCTTTGCGCAGGTGTATATATGCGCGTCGAAACCTTAATTGTGGCGTTGCTGCACCTCGCTGCACACTCTACACGCTACATCTGCACTCTGCCGCCTAGATCGACCTTTTGTCCCTGTACTTACAGGAGTACTTGTACTTTGCACCTCAACCCCACGAATAGATCAGATTCATCCGCGAGAACTAGCATCCACTAGTTGGCTTCAGGGGGCTGGACACTAGTACAGAGCACTCCTCACTCTCATGCAGCATAGACACGCAAATCTCATCTACCCCCTATCATGCCCATGCCACACCCATGCCCACCCAACCCGTCTCCCATTTATCTCCCACATACTTCTACCTATCCATACCAACGACTGCATGCCTCTTTATTCCTTTGACTGGACTTGCACTGACCCTCAATTCTTTGTCCAATAGCCAAAACACCACAAAGATCTTCACAACGCAACGCGCCAAACGACGACTAACTCCGGATATCCAGTTTTAAACAGCCCATCTCCTCACTGCCAACACATTAGGCGGTCATTTCCTTTTCGCCGACTTGCACTCGCTCAACCACGCTATTGTCTATACCCAAACTCCAAACTCATGGACATCGCAACCGCTCAGAACTAAACAGGGCTTTGATACGGCACTCGCCTTTACATCCCTCACTCAAAATGTCCACCGGCCTCCCCAAAGCAGCCCGGCCATCGCTCGGCCCGCCAAACTCGGCGCTTCCCGCGCTACCCATGCCCAAGACACGCAAAAGCACCGGCGGCATCCCAACCCCTGGCGGCGAAAGAACCGCTCCCAGCACACCACGCGGCGGCCTGCGCGCCCCCTCAGTGTCGGGCGCCCCAACACCCGGCGGCCTGCTACAACCGCGCGCCGTCTCGGGCTTCAACGGTGCCGGCAAGACCCTCAGAAAATCCGTCAGCATCAACTCCTTCCCACAACCACCACGGTCCGACGGCCGCATCAGCCTGCCACCAAGCCCGCTCGGCGCCCCCGGCAACCGCAAGCTCAAGACACCCACAACACCCAACTACACATTCGGCAACGCCACGCCCAGCTTATTAAATGGCACGGCCGACGGCAAGATGATTGCACGGCCAGGCCAGCGGAGTTCCGATGGCCTGACCGCATCCCCCACACAAAGCCGCAGCTCGTCTGCACAAGATTCCTATTCGACTTCGGCGACACAATACGACGACATTGGCGACTCGGGTTCCAAGGCGGGTCTGGGCATTTCCACATCCACATCCGACAGCGCCAGCAGCAACCGCCTCTCCAAACTCGACGGCAAGGGCAACGTGATTGTCAGTGTGCGTGTGCGGCCAGACGCCGGTGGCGCAGACAGCAAGTCGGACGGCGAGTGGATGGTCGATGGCCGCAAGGCGCTGGTTGCCTACCGGGGAAAGGAAGGTGGCGACTACTATTACGGTGAGTCCTTGTCGCGAATGGCATTCATGACAACATACTAATTATAGATAATGTATTCTCGACTCACGACAACAACTCCAAGGTGTACGACCACAGTGCCAAGCGCCTGGTGCGCCGCGTGATGGAGGGCTACCACGGCACGGTATTCGCATACGGCATGACGGGCACGGGCAAGACGTTCTCGATGCAGGGCACAGCCTCATCACCGGGTGTGATTCCCCTGGCCATTACCGACATTTTCTCGTACATTCGCGAGACGCCATCGCGCGAGTTTTTGCTGCGTGTCAGCTACCTCGAAATTTACAATGAGCGCATCCACGATTTGCTGAGCATGCCGACGGGCGGCGGTGTTGGCGGCAACACGGCGCAGGAGGAGATCAAGCTGCGCGAAGACAGCAAGCGCGGTGTTTATGCGAGCCCGCTCAAGGAAGAGATTGTGCAGAGCCCGACGCAGCTGCTGCGTGTGATTGCACGCGGTGACCAGGCGCGGCGGACAGCGAGCACGCAGTTCAACGCGCGCAGTTCGCGCAGTCACGCAGTGGTGCAGATTGTGGTGGAGAGCCGCGAGCGGATCCCCGGCTCGGCGGCGAGCAACGGCAACAAGCGTGGTGGCATGCTGCCCGGCGGTGTGCGCGTGTCGACGCTGAGCCTGATTGATCTGGCGGGTTCCGAGAAGGCGGCCGAGTCCAAGGAGCGGCGCACAGAGGGTTCGCACATCAACAAGTCTCTGCTTACGCTGGGCACTGTCATTGCCAAGCTGTCGGAGCACAAGGAGGGCAAGTCGTCGGACAAGGACGCCAAGCACCTGCCGTACCGTGACAGCAAGCTGACGCGGCTGCTGCAGGGCGCGCTGTCTGGTGGTGCGCTTGTCAGTATTCTGTGCACGATCCAGATCGGCGCGGCGGGCAGCACGGCGGCGGCCAACAGCCACACGACGGAGACGATCAACACGCTCAAGTTTGCGTCGCGCGCCAAGAACAACATTGTCAGTCACGCGAAGCGGGCCGAGGAGGCGCTCGGCGCAGGCGGGGATGGTGGCGCACGGGTGCTGCTGGAGCGGTACCGGATGGAGATTCTGGAGCTGCGCAAAGAGCTGGAGACGCAGGCCAAGAGCAACAAGGACAAGGACGGCAATGAGAGCAGTGAGAGCAAGGAGACGAGAGAAAAGGAGGAAGAGGAGGAGCGTGCGCGCGATGTGGAGGAGGAGCTTGCACGCGAGCGCGAGTCGGAGCACCGGCACGAGGAGCAGATGCTGGAGATGCAGCTGGCGCGGACTGCTCTCAAGGAGCGCATTGACCACCTGAACCGGCTCATTCTGAGCTCCAAGTCGATTGGCGTCAACACGGGCGGGTCGTACAGCTCGCTTGGGATCCGGTCGTCGGTAGCGTCGGTGCGGTCGATTGCGACGACCAATGGCGGTGCGGGCAGCGGTGCGCGGTCTCTGTTGGAGCGCACGGCGTCGACCGCATCGTCGTCGTCGACGGTGGGCCGGCGCACGAGCGCGGCACGGCTGTCTACGGCGGAGGGCTCGCCGGCGGAGGACGACGACAGCGTGGGCGAGTACGGTGACGGGATGGCGTCGCTGGCAGCGCAGAACCAGTCGCTGCAAGCGGACCTGGCGGACAAGAACCGGTACATTGTGACGCTGGAGAAGCGCCTGCTGCAAGCACGGCGCGCAAGCTCGTCGCGCACGTCGGTTGGTCTGGGGTCGACCAAGGGCATTATGGTGGGCGAGGACCACAGTGTGTCGATGGTGATCCGCGACAAGGACGCGGAGATTGCGGAGCTGCGGGCGCGGCTGGAGGACAAGGACCGGATGCTGGAGGCGCTGAAGCGGTCGGCACGGTCGCGCGACCATGCGGACCGTGTTGATTCGCGTGTTGATTCGCGGATTGAGTCGCGTGTTGATTCGCGGATTGAGTCACGGCTGGATCTGCGGATTGACTCGCGCACCGAGTTCCGGTCGTCGCAGCTGCTGGAGCCACCGAGCAGTCCGCCGGTGATGGCGCTGCCGCCGACGCCGGCGCCGCACATGAAGTCGCCTCTGGTTCCGCACGGCATGCTTGTGCAGGCGAGCCACTCGGGGGCTACCAGCCCAGTTGAGAACAACGGCAAGCGCCAAAGTGCGGGGTCGCTGCGGGCGCGCACCAAGAGCGTGGACGAGATGAGCCGGATGCTGGACGAGATGATCCAGGACCGGGTGGAGAGCGGGCAGCTGGTGCGTGGGACGCGCGGCAGTGTGCGTGTTGCGCCTGGCAAGGAGGTGCCGGTGGCGGAGACGGTGATGGAGCCGCTCCGACACACGCCGTCTCCGACCAAGGAGCCGCAGGCCGTGGCCGTCGAGGCGTAGTGTGAGTCGAGTGTATGATGTTGTTTCGTTGTTTGTTTCCTGTTCTCTGTCTTATACCCGAGATTTGTTGTTCTCTTCTATGATGTATTATTTATATTGTTCTATTTTCATTGTTTCTTGTTCTCTTGTTTCTTGTTCTATATCATGGATGTCAAAGGCTCGGGAGTTGTGTTTATAATTGTTGACGAGCGAGATAATACGACAGATAAGAAATTACATACATGCTGTATCTCGGTGGCACTGGTGTATCGTGATGGTGAAAGGCGACCTGCCTGTCGTGCGACACCGTGATGACTAAAAGATTATGTCATCTTTAGATTAGTCAGTATTATTATGCGTACTCTTCATAATGCATCTCTTCCATCTACAAGTAGAAACGATCGACGACCCCTGGCTAGCGGTTTCAGATGGTCCCAAAGGGCGTAGTAGTAGTATTTAGTAGCATTAAGCAGCAAACCAGAGAGCAGGGCTGTAATTGTGCTCCACGGCCCCATTGGAAAACCTGGACGATGACGGTGTAGTAGGTAGAGAGATTTATTAAGTATTCTGTTGAAAAGGCTAGAGAATACTTACTCAGTAGACCAGGTCAGTCATACTCTGTAGACGATGCTCTACAGAAGAGACGATACTCTACAGAAGCATAGATCATCTATGTTACCTCTACCCAATAACCGCGGACCGTCTCATAACAAAATTAAAGTCTGTGATCTTCAGAACACAAGGGCCAAATCAAGGAAATCAATCCAGGACGACCGGGGTATGCCGAGACCATGTCGTCTTCAGGGTCCTGAGTCGTTACAGGGGAGACAGACTTTGTCTTTTTTTTTTCTCTTTTCTCTTTTCTCTTCTTTTTTCCTTTCTCTATTTCCTCTAGTCAGTGCATAACAATCCCCAGATGTACTTTATCTTGAGCGCAGCATGGGCATGGAGTGTTTCATCAAGGCATGAATGACGTTATGAGTAAGTATGTGCAAGTTGTTGTCTTTGTTTCTTATTTCTTATTCATATTTCGTAGACGATGCATTACCAACGACTAGATACGACTACTTCGTACGCCAGCTGCGTAATCCTTTGTACTGATGGGTAGAACGTATTCATCCACGTAGCCTCCATGACCAATGACAACTCGATTGCCGTCGTCTCTTCAAACAGCAGTGTGCTGCAACCTGGCGTCGTAACCAGCAAACAACCGCTGCGCCGCCTGTAGATGCGATGACGCTGTTTATTTTTATTTTTATTTATTTATTTATTTATTTATTATTTATTATTTATTATTTATTATTTATTATTTATTATTTATTATTTATTTATTTATTATTTATAATCTACATCTTATTCGCTGTCTCGTCTGTCAGGATCTCAAACTGGCCTATCCTCAGTAAATCTCATCCAAAGACATCTACTCAGTAGCAAGTAACAAGAATTCCAAACAGACAGAATCAGGATATTCCCGTCAGAGATCCAACACAGCCTCTATTACTCGGTATCAAATACACCAACACATGCTAGACATGCAAGTATATAAAGGAACAAGTACTTGTATCTTACTGCCCCACCTGCACCCCTGACAGACGCCTCTCCTACTCTATTCGTGCTCTTGCCTCCCTCTCTGTGCCAAGGAAATCTCTGTTCATCCCACGATCTTCGCTGTACTCTGTAAACCTTGGGCTGGCTCGTTGGCTGGCTGAGCACCTGCCGGACGTACTTTGTACTTGTGAGCTGTAGTACAGGTCCCCTTGCACTGCATTGCACAGCTGACCCTGTACCTGCACTACGTGTACCGCAGCAAGCCATTTTCTCAGCCTGAGACTGCATGTCGACGAGGTCTGTTTGTTGTAGCTGTATCATCAAAACAAAAAGGACAATCTCAAATCCAATCCGGCAGTCTGTTTCTCCTTGCATTGGACCATGTCTGGCTGGGTTTTCAAAGCCGTCGGCAGTGTAGTCGTTGTTTGTTTGATTTTCAAAGAGCTCTGTTTTCAATTTATTTTTCGTTTTCCGAGTTTTCTTTCATATTTAATTCTATTCTCTATTCTAATTCTAATCCTCTTCTCTCATTTCCTACAACACATTACAAGTGACATCAGTGGCTCACTTGTATCGCGGTCCATACTGCTACTGATATTATTCCACGATCTGCCTTGCTTGTCTTTAACCTCTTTTTTCTTTTTCTTTTTCTTCTTTTTCTTTCTCCTCTCCTCATCTCTCCTCTCCTCTCCTCCTACCCCTGCCTGTGACGTCGGTCTCCGTTCCATCTACCGCCAATCTCGCTCGACTAGAAGATCTTTTCTTTTTCGTCTTCTGTCACGCTCTCTTTTCTTCATGGTATCCTCCCCTCATCTGTCTCCCCTAACCCTTTTTCCTCTTTGTTTTCCTTTACAACGTATTTTCCCTCTTTCACTCACTACCAACTCACTACTGACTCTCCCTCTGCCCGACTTCTTCTACATCGACTCTGGTTTCCTGCTCCCAACCTTGTTTGCCATATTGTGATGAGCACTGTCTTGTCTTGTCTCTTTTCTCTTTTTTTTACTCTTGTCTCTTGTCTCTTGTCTCTTGTCTCTTGTCTCTTGTCTCTTCTCTCTCTTGTCTCTTGTCTCATCCTCTGGCCTTGTTTCCTCTGTTCTGCCTCTGCTCTTCTGTCTGTTTCACCATCCGCCAACCCAAACTCGGTTCTTCCACTTTGCGGTCGCTAGCGGTCCGCCTTGCTACTCAACTGCCAGACCGTTGTCACTACTTATTTTTTATTTATTTTATATCATCTTTTCTTACTTCATATACCTTGTGCCTCCACGCCTGGTGACGACTTGATGATCCTTTGTCTTTGTTCTTCAACCTGAATCTCTTTGCAACATTCATTCATTCTTTAATCTTCTTCACTTATTCTTTCTTTCCTCGTCTTTATTCTTTCTTATTCTTTCTTATTCTTCGTCTTGTCTCTTCATCTTGTCCATCTTTACATTCTCTTCTCTTCCCTTCTTGCACCTCTTATACATTATTCAGTCATCTTATACTTATCTTTAATACTATACGTCTTAACTGTATCATCACGACACCAACACGACATCGACACATGCTCATCATCACTTTATAGCTACCACCGAGGTAGACTCTTATACTCACACTCTCTCACAATGCCACCACCACTCGACCTCTCGCGGGCACACGCAATGGCTGCCGCTCCCCAGCGCATGGCCCTGCGTCGTGCTGCTTCCTACTCCCACGAAAAGACGCCCATGTCCTCTTCCTCCTCCCGCTTCAGCTTCAACCACCTCATCTACGCTTCCCCGCCGCCCTCGCCCGGCCTGCCACACCTCATCCCGCCAAAGCGCCGCAGCTCTTTCAAAACACCACGCCCAAGTCGCATCCTGCGTGCCGTCATCTACTTTGCCGGCGCCATCTCGGCCATCTACCTGCTCATCATCTCAATATGGGGCGACGGCATTTCTCCCCCCAGCAATGCACACGGCCGCGGATCCGCCACCCGCGGCGGCCTCTACGTCTGGCCCACCGACCTCAAAAAGGACGGCGTCACCTACGACATGGCCGTCAACAGCCGTCTGCCCAACCACCCCACGCCCGTCATCGCCAGAGACCGCCACGGAAAGCCAAAGTGGACCGTCTTTGTGCCCCCCAACCACAAGTTTCCCCTCGCGCTCGACGAGTACACCGACATTTGTGCCAAGTGCGTAGCCGTCGCCAACAAGGTCGACGAGCTCAAGGGCAGCACCAGCAAACTATCCGCTAGCCTGGGCCTGCCCGCCTTGGGCCTGCCGCGCAAACGCCCGCCCAAGACCGCCCTCGAGCGCTTCCGCTCCACAGACGACAACTTTATCGACGTCCACGAGGCCGAGGTCGCCGAGTTCCTGCCCGGCAGCGTCTCCATCGGCACCCTCCTCAGCCAGCAGGCAAACGACGGCGATATTGTGGGCGAAGCCCACTCGCTCAACAAGCCCGTCTGCGGCCGCTCCCTCACCTTTGTCCTCGCCTCCACCGACGCCGGCATCGGCCGCTCCCTCATGCTGCTGTGGATGGCCTACGCCCAGGCCCAGCACGAAGGCCGCGCGTTTTTCGTCGACGACTCGCGCTGGGCCTACGGCAAGTACGCAGACATCTTTGCCGCGCCGCCCATGCCCGACTGCCGGCCCCCGCTGCGCCACGAAATGCTGCCGTGCCCGCGCCAGTCGCGCCACCTCGTGGTGACCATGGAGACGGCCAGTGTCTTCTTTGGGCTGGACGAGGCGCCGCCCCGCGAGAGCACGGCCGCGACGCTGCTGTCCGAGATTGGCCTCGGCTCGGAGCAGACGGCGGCGCACATGTTTGCGCTCGCGCGGCAGGGCTACGAGGCGCTGTTCACGCTGAATGCCGACGACGCCAAGCATGTCGCGGCCCGCGTGCAGCAGCTCAAGCAGGCCAGCTCCAGCTCCAAGAAAGACAAGGAGACCATTGTCGGCCTCCACATCCGCCGCGGCGACCGCCACCCCGTCGAGTTCCAGTACCGCGACTCGTACGTGCCGCTCAATGTGTACGCCGACCGCGCCGAGCAGGTGGCCGGTACGAAACGCATGGTCGTTGCCTCGGACGACCCGACCGTCTACGAGTCGGACGAGTTTGCCCACGCCGCGCGCGCCCAGGAGCACATCCGACTGGCCAGCAAGTACGCCGACGCATCCACACAGGAAAAGTCCAACCCCGGCGTGTTCCGCAAGTTTGTCGACGAGACGTTTGGCTGGGAGGGCGGCTTCTTTGCCGCCATGTTCTGGAACCTCGGCGGACAGCCCGTCCCGGCCGACTCGCCCAAGGCGTCCTCCAAGGCGATGTCGAGGGACACGTTTGCCGACGCCGACACCACGCGCATCCGCAGCCTCGTGGCCCGCGCCTACATGATGGACCTCGCCGTGCTCGCCGCGGTCAGCGACTCGATTGTGTGTGCGGTGAGTGCCACGGGGTGCCGCCTGCTGGCGGTGATGCAGGGCTGGGACGCCGTGCAGCACGGGCGGTGGATCAACATTGACGGTGCCGGCGAGTATGGGTGGTATGCCGTTGATTTCTAGCGAGTAGCATGAGCGGAGCGAATGCTGCGAGCTGTATCGAGCGAAGCGAGTTTGTGTGAGAAAGCAACTCATCTCTGAGCGAAGCCATCTCTCGTCATAACAACTACCCCAACACACACACACACACATTTCATTTACACGGAGCGGGACCCAAAACATAGCATCACTCGTTATTTCCTTTTTCTTTTTCTCCTTCTTCTTTTTTTTCTTTTTTTCCTTTTCTTTCTTGTTACCCGGCGTTCAGATATCCATACACTCGTTTACTAGATATCCTCTTTTATCATCATGCAGATAGCATAGCAGCTGCTAGGCAGCCAAAATACAGTCTTACAACAGCTTTCCGATCAATGCCACGCGTGCATATTGTTGAGCACGGCAGATCGACATTGAGAACGAAGAGATCAATGAAGTCAGCATCACGTGAACACCGAATACGACACCTATTACGGATACGACGTGGGCTGCATCAATACAAGACTGTTGAGTGTAAGATGCGGATATTACTGTAAATGGAAGGAGCGCGGACGTGTCGATAGCAAGTGCTAGCCGTTTTGGTTATCCTGGCCACAGTGCGCATACTGTCCGCTGTCGAAGCTGCAGCCATTGGCGAATGACAGCGCTGCCGATGCTGACCGTCCTGCACTTTGTAGACAATGGTCGTAAGATTATTCACGAGTACGACGCAGTATCCCAGAATGGTTCGGTTTATCAGTTTTCAAGTATGGGACGACACAGTAATTGACATGACGGTCCTTCCTATTGTAGCGAGTAACTTGTCTAATCTTATGGAGTGTATTATGTAATCATCGCGTGGCATCATGTAAAAGGGGCAGGCGCGGCGACGATGGACTCAGTACTGTCATCAGCAGCAAAGCACAGAACATTATGAGTAGAGACGTCTGCAAACAAACAATACTTGTACAAATAACATCTGATTCGTGGCCCTCATACACGATCCAGCTACCAGAATGACACGATTTGCAAGCACGAAAAGGAGTTCATTTCGAAAATAAAGAAATTAGTAAATATTTAAATTTAATTCAAAAATAAATACAAAATAAATACACAGATCCACACCCGAATACGAACAAGTACCTGCCACCCCTAATTGCCTGCAGAGTACATCCCTTTGCGGATACGAATACGACGAGCATGCGATTGGCCAGCCTCCACCACGTCTGGTCCTGCCTTTGTCTTTGAGATTTTATATGGGAATATGGGATTTTGCCCTGACTAGAAAAAAGGGGCACTGTACTCTGTATGCCAGCGCTCTCCTCTCTCAACGATCTCTACAGAGACGGCATCTTTTAGCTATTTACATACTTGTAGTCTCCCTTTTCCTCGACTCCTTTCCAGCCACTCTCGTTGCTTTCGGCAGTTTGACCAATTCGCATCGATCTATTCCAATCGTGCGACTTTTGACGAGCATCTTTTCTTCTTTTTCTCGTTTTTCTTCCTTTCTTCCTCGTTCTCTCTCGACATCGTCAACATCTACATCCACGCGTCGCGTTCTCACCACCATGGGCGCCCTCCAAGACGTCCTCGGCCCTCTGGCCGCCCAGTACTCCCAGCTCGGTCTCGGATCCCAGATCGGCCTCGGCTTCATCTCGACCATTGTCGTCGTCGTCCTTCTCAACGTCCTCAACCAGATCCTCTTCAAGAACTCAAATGAGCCCCCCGTTGTCTTCCACTGGTTCCCCGTCATCGGCAGCACCGTCACCTACGGCATGGACCCGCCGCGTTTCTTCAAGGAGAACCGCGAAAAGTACGGCGATGTCTTCACCTTTGTCCTGCTCGGCCGCAAGACCACCGTCTGCGTTGGCCCTGCTGGCAATGACTTTATCCTCAACGGCAAGATCCGCGACGTCAACGCCGAGGAGATCTACACCGTCCTGACCACCCCCGTCTTCGGCAAGGACGTCGTCTACGACTGCCCCAACTCCAAGCTCATGGAGCAGAAGAAGTTTATGAAGATCGCCCTGACCACCGAGGCCTTCCGCCAGTACGTGCCCATCATCTCCGACGAGGTCACCAGCTACTTCAAGCGCACCGCCGCCTTCAAGGGCAAGTCTGGCGAGGTCAACATTCCCCCCAAGATGGCCGAGATCACCATCTTCACTGCTTCCCACGCCCTGCAGGGCAAGGCCATCCGCGACCAGTTCGACGAGTCCCTCGCCGCCCTCTACCACGACCTCGACATGGGCTTCAGCCCCATCAACTTCTCCTTGCACTGGGCCCCGCTGCCCTGGAACAACCGCCGCGACCACGCCCAGCGCACCGTTGCCAAGCTCTACATGGACACCATCCAGCGCCGCCGTGCCGGTGGCGAAAAGGACGCCCAGGACATGATGTTCCACCTCATGAACTCCACCTACAAGAACGGCGTCCAGGTCCCCGACCACGAAATCGCCCACATGATGATCGCCCTGCTCATGGCCGGCCAGCACTCGTCTTCGTCTACCTCGTCCTGGATCATGCTGCGCCTGGCCGCCCGCCCCGACATCATGGAGGAGCTCTACCAGGAGCAGGTCCGCGAGCTCGGCCCCGACCTGCCGCCCCTGCAGTACGAGGACCTCGCCAAGCTGCCCCTGCACGGTGCCATTGTCAAGGAGACCCTGCGCATCCACGCCCCCATCCACTCCATCATGCGCGCCGTCAAGCAGCCCCTCGCTGTCCCCGGCACCAAGTACGTCGTCCCCACCAGCCACGTCCTCATGTCCGCCCCCGGCGTCTCCGCCAGCGACCCCCAGTTCTTCCCCAACCCCGAGGTCTGGGACCCCCACCGCTGGGAGAAGGACTCGCCCAACGCCCCGACCATGGCTGCGCGCGCCGGCCTGACCGACGAGGCCGACGAGGAGAAGATCGACTACGGCTACGGCCTCGTCAGCAAGGGCGGCAAGTCGCCCTACCTGCCGTTTGGTGCCGGCCGCCACCGCTGCATTGGCGAGCAGTTTGCCAACGTCCAGCTGCAGACCATTGTTGCCGAGGTTGTGCGCCTCTTCAAGTTCCGCAACATTGACGGCAGCAACGACGTCATCGGCACAGACTACCAGTCGCTCTTCTCGCGGCCCCTCGAGCCCGCCAACATCTACTGGGAGCGCCGCGACCACTCATAGTTTCTTGCTGGCTGGCATGGGTGTGGAAATCTGATTTTATGATTGCAATCTGGTGTTCATTGTCGGAGTTTCTTGCTTTTTATTTTCTATTATTTTTTATTCTTTTCTATTCATTTTGACCTTTATTACTCCAACTACTTTTAATTCCCGGATCGTATGGACGGTATAGACAGCGGGAGAGGAAAACGCACTGAATGAGCTGCCTCACAGCATAATATATTACATAATCAATACCATTTGTATATACAGACAATTGATCGTGAACAGCTGGCGGGTGTTGTGCAACGGTGGCTCCTTCTGCATCGGGCCGCTGCAGGCACGTCGCACAACAGAACAAAGGAGAAGCTGCCTCATCGCGCCTTCCGATCTTGTTTCCATTTGCATCGTCTTCCCCAGTAGTGATTGTAGTATTCATGCTACTTTGGGCAAGAGCGTCGCCTTGTTGTTCAGCCAATAGAATCGGGCCTTTGTTCACTCTCATTCCATCCCAACTCATTTCCCAGACTTCATTCTCACAGTCTACTCTCGATTCCATATCGCAGCTCACGCTTATCTGCGCAACCATTCAGCTTACCTCATTTGCTTAGCGCAGTCACAGCCCCTGTCTTCGGTCCCCTTCCCCAGGGTCCGAGAGCATGAAACAGAGGGGAGACTGCACTTTGAATAGGCCGTCCTAGGAACACCAACCGTCAACCGTCAACCGTCAACCGTCATCAGCCGTGCCGAGCACAAAGCTTGGCATTCCGTCTTTCATGCATCGTCTCTTCCAGCAAAAACAAACTCACACACCCCCAAAAACACCAGAGACTGACGCGAAACGGAGCTGCAATGGCTGAACTCGACCGACCGTCATCGCGATCCCGCGAGTGGAGGACCAATTCTGCTGTCATTGAGAAAACAAAAAGATATCTGAGCCTCCGAGGCGTGCCATCTGATAGAGTTCGCCTTTCCGGCCACAACCCTTCTACAGACCTCGTCGCTCTTGTCGAGCAGCTCTTGGAAGAGGCTGTCTGTATCGTTGCCTCGATCGACGACAAATTCGACAAGAGCGATCCCGAGGTCTCTGAGAAATCCAAATGGAGGACACGCTCCATCAAGACATACAAGGGCGCCAAAGAAACGGGCGGCGATGTCACAGTTGATGTTGCGCTCCTGACCAAGAATTACAAGTGCCGTGTGAACGACGAGACAGTCGGGCCCGGCAAGTCCGAGTCTACCGTGTCCGAGCCACGGACCAAGTATTTGTCGTTTCTGAACAAGAACACCGAGCGCGTTGTAGATCCGCCCGGGCAGACAGAGCCCATGAAATGCAACACGGAGCAGTGGGCCTGTCGCCGCTCGTACCACGCCGACCAGAGGCGTGCCGGCACGGCGTCGTGGGACGAGTTCTACACCTACATGAAAAAGGAGCACGTCGCGACCGAGAAGGGCATGACCGACACAGTCGCGAATGCGGAAACCTGGTGTTCATGGGCTGGCGCAGGCGACATCGCGCCCGACACGTTCAAGGACATTGGCCTACCCGGCTCACAGTGGAGCGACTTTACTCTGTCCGTTGTTGAGATGGAACACGACGTCGGCCCTGGTTTGCAGAACCGCGTCTTCCCCGTGGTGCAGATGACCTGCCAGAACGTGCCCATGCATGAAATCTACGTCATCAGCGCGCCCATTGACAATTGGGCGAGTTGGGCTATTCCTAGCATCGGCACCAAACTGTCTGAGAGGCATCGGACGGTCTTGGGCTCGTACGCAAGCGTTGAAGTCTTTCGCAGGGTGGAGCCCGCGGCTGGGGCTCCTGGCGAGGATGTGGTGCCGGCTGAAGCGAGGACCACTGCTGAACCTGACGTGTCTGCAGCTCCGTCTGCCGAGGCTTCTTCCGACCGAGCCGGCAACGCCACACATTGGATTCAATGGACAATGGCAACTGTGTCGGATGCGCGCGGTGCTCTCCCAATGGCTCTGCAGAGACCGTTTGTCCCCAGTAAGATTGCCGAGGATGTGCCCATGTTTACGAGATGGATGTTGAAAAAGCGAACCGATTTGTCGCCCTAGACAAGGTGCGATGAGGGCCGAGTCCTGGACTTGAGCTTGCGTTTATAGCCACCACCCGTCAAGAAGTAGTCTGGACGATGTCGAGTATACCTTGGTCTCAGTTGTTGAAGGGGCAATGATCCAGCATGGTATGCACAGAGCGTGCATGTCAATTCACAAGCGAGCCACGACACGACGATCAATGTGCTGCGACAGGCATGCCTAGCGATATGATACCCTATACCAATGGAAAATCTCAGTTGACACATACTTGTGCTGGGCCCGTGATGTTGTGATGTTTTAATTCTTTTTTTCTATTGTTATCCAACTATAAATAGACAAGTATGTTTTCTGCCGTTGATCGACCCGGCCGCCGGGAACGATGCCAGACCTCGCCTGTGCTTCTCAGCGCGGAGTATATATATGCGTTTGACAACTGCTTACTGTGTATGAAGAGGAAAGGTCCCAGGAGACAAGACAGCAGACAGCAGACAGCAAACAACAAACAGCAGACAGTAGAAAGGAAGACAGAAGACAGAAGACGGAAGAGAAAACAGGTAAGAAACGCAGCAGAACAAATAACCACCAAAGACCAACAGCTAAATACAGCAACATCTTGCGCCTTGCTTAGTAGACACGCTTGAAGGGAGGGACGGGCTTGCACTCGTTCTCGTCAAGGGTGGTGCTGATGACCTTGCGGTACTTGAGCTCGACGGGGCCGTGCGGGGTCTTCTGGTACGACAGCGTGTGCTTCATCCAGTTGACGTCGTCACGGTCGGGGAAGTCCTCGCGGGCGTGGGCACCGCGCGACTCCTTGCGGTTGGCAGCCGAGGTGGCGGTCTGGGCAGCGCACGTCAGCAGGTTGCGCAGCTCCAGGGTCTCGACAAGGTCAGAGTTCCAGATCATGCTGCGGTCCTTGATGCCGACCTCGCCAAACGTCTGGTCGACAGTGGTAATGTTGCGCACACCGTCGTCCAGCGACGACTGCGTGCGGAACACGCTGACGTCCGTCTGCATGGTCTTTTGCATGGCCAGGCGCACGTCGGCCGTGGTGCGGGGACCGTCCGAGGTGCGGATCTTGTCCAGGTACTCAATCGAGTCCGAGGCAGCGTCGGCGCGCATCGGCTTGAGCTTCTCGCCGGGGCTCGAAATGTCGCGGATGCGGTGCGACACGGCACGGCCGAACACGACCAGATCCAGCAGCGAGTTGGCACCCAGGCGGTTGGCACCGTGCACAGACACACAGGCAGCCTCACCGCAGGCGTACAGGCCGGGCACGACCTGGTCGTTGCCAGCATCGTCGACGGTCAGGACCTCGCCAGTGTACTTGGTGGGGATACCGCCCATGTTGTAGTGGACAGTGGGCAGAACGGGGATGGGCTGCTTGCGCACATCGACACCCGAGAAAATGCTGGCCGTCTCCGAAATACCGGGGAGACGCTCGGCCAGGACCTCGGCGGGCAGGTGGCTCAGCTGCAGGTAGATGTGGTCCTTGTCGGGGCCGACACCGCGGCCCTCGCGGATCTCCAGGGTCATGGACCGCGAGACAACGTCACGCGAGGCCAGATCCTTGGCGGTCGGGGCGTAACGCTCCATGAAGCGCTCACCCTCGCTGTTCAGCAGGTAGCCACCCTCACCACGAGCACCCTCGGTGATCAGGCAACCGGCACCGTAGATACCAGTAGGGTGGAACTGAACAAACTCCAGATCCTGGTTGGGCAGACCGGCACGGGTAACCATGGCCATGCCGTCACCCGTGCAGGTGTGGGCCGACGTGCACGAGAAGTAGGCACGACCGTATCCACCAGTGGCCAGGACGGTGTGGTTGGCCAGGAAGCGGTGCAGGGTGCCGTCCTCCTGGTTGTAGGCGAGCACACCGCGGCACTCGCCGTCCTCCATGATCAGGTCAATGGCAAAGTACTCGATAAAGTAGTTGGTGTTGTGGCGCAGCGACTGGCCGTAGAGCGTGTGCAGCAGGGCGTGGCCGGTACGATCGGCAGCAGCGCAGCAGCGGTAGGCCTGGCCACCCTTGCCGAACTCACGGGACTGGCCACCAAAAGCACGCTGGTAGATCTTGCCCTCGTCTGTGCGCGAGAAGGGACAGCCGTAGTGCTCAAGCTCGATAATGGAGGCGGGAGCCTCACGGGTCATGTAGTGGATGGCGTCCTGGTCGCCGAGCCAATCGGAACCCTTGACGGTGTCGTACATGTGCCAGCGCCAGTCGTCCTTGTGCATGTTGCCGAGGGCGGCGTTGATGCCACCCTGGGCGGCGACGGTGTGGCTTCGGGTGGGGAACAGCTTGGATATACAGGCGGTGTTGAAGCCAGCCTCGGCGAGACCAAAGGCGGCACGCAGACCGGAGCCACCGGCACCGACAACGAGGGCATCATACTCGTGGTCCTAGAAGATGAGAAATTAGAGGTGGTCGACAGGGACTGTCGGGGAGGGCGACATACAATGACGGGGTACTTTGAGCTCACAAAGGAGGAAGCCTCCTTGGCACGGAGCGGGCCATTTGCAAAGACGCGAGCTGGGAGGTTAGTTGTTGTTCGTGTAGGTCAATGTAGATGTCATATGATGTGGTATCCTCGGCTAGACGCGTCGAATGGAAAAACTTACCGGCAGGGCGAGTGGTGGAAAAGGTTCTTGTTGACTTGAACTAGAGACGGAAAAATAGTCAGCAATGCTGCATTGGATCGAAGAGTTGTCATTGCTGTCTGCCAGGCTGTCGCCGTTGATTCCTGGACCATCCCGGACGGCCGGTGTTGTTGACTGATGTCGAAGACGGCCGAGGATGGTCGGATCGAGGGGGGGTTCGGGACGGCAGGGCAGACAGACGAGGGCACGCACCGCTGGCCGGGACACTGTCGCCAGACGCTTCCACGCGCCTGTGGAAGCCATCGTGTGTGTAGAGAGAGGGGAGATTGTAGTTGTAGAGTTAAAAAAGGGTGTTGTGGGAGCGAGCCTCGTGGTAGACCTCGTCGTCGTCGGGAGGTGTCGTCGAGTCGTGCGATCAGCCAATCGAGCAGTCGAAGATTGGTTTGGTAATAGAGACGCTTGGTTGATGCAAGTAAGAGTCGTAGAACGTCAATGAATCACTGATATCAAAGACGGGTTGACGTTGTGGAGGATTAACCGGATCGTGGAATTATGGAGAGACGAAGAGACACAGACAGAGATACAGACGAAAGCGATCGATGAAAAAAGGAAACCGCACAATTCCGAAGCCGTGACTATGGGCCATGGGCTATGGGTGCTCTTTCCTCTTTTGCTTCTGCTTCCTCTGGGGGAGGAGCCGTGTCCCACCCTGGCCAGTCCGGTTTCAGCCAATAGCGTGCTTGCATTTGTCTCTTTCTGTCGCTGTTTGTCTCCAGGCGGCCTTTTCCACTCCGTAATCGTGCGCTGTATTCTTGTCTGGTCGCTGGCTTCCCCGCAACTGACCAATCTGATGCCTGGCATTTCTCATTACTCCACTCCACACGCCAGAGCAGTACCCACTGCGACCGTGTCAGCGCAAAAGCTTATGTCAGCATCGTTTTTCGTTCTTAGCCGAACACCTGCCGAAGAGCTGTATGTTTGATTATGTAATCGGTATGAGTGAGTGTCTTTGCCTGTAGTTTCTGATTGTTTGGACACGGAATTTCTCATTGTTAATCAAGGCAAACGACCCAAACAGTCGTGACGTCCACATTGACTCAACATACACCAAGATGCCGCCCATCCGATGATGATGGGCTCGGCAGCTGGTAGCACTGATCGCTGATCGCCCCGGCATGTGACAAGCTGTTCCTGCTCAATCCGGCAATCCTCGTGTAAGTAGCGGAATACAGTAATACACACTGTGCCATGAACAACGCCAGCACTGTCTGGTTATGTAATCATCTCACGATGCCGACGAGCTTGGATATTCGTTGAATGGTATATCTAGAAGTATAAACAAGAATAGGTTAAAGGCCAATGCAAAATGCAAAATGCAAAAGAAAAGGCAAGATAACGCCGCAATTCAAATGCCGCTCTAGATGTTTTCGTCTCCTTTTGTCGCTCCTCCTCGACGTCGTCGACCTCGATAGCTCTTCACTCCTCGACTGCGTCTCGTCTTACTGCGCCAGGACAGCCCGCAGCATCGTCAAAAAGTTCTCCTTGAGCTTGTAGATCTCGCCCACCTCGGGCTTTGTCGGCTCGCCCGCTGTCCGCCGCAGCCGGTCCTGGCGCTTTGCCCGCCGCCGCCGCTCCAGCTCGATCGGGTCCAGCTCGTCCTCGGCCTCCTGCACCGCCTCGTCCTCTGAATCGTCATACTCGTCATAGTCCATCTCCTGTAGGTCTGTTGCATTGAGGCCAAAGTCGCCGACACTGAAGCCCGTCATCGGCATAAGCCCGCCCTGCTCCTCGGCATTGCCCGTGCCCTCGGCCGCCATCTTCTGGCGCGTCTTGTCCTGGTGCCACTTCTTGCGCGCCTCCTGCCACGCAATCAGGTCGTTGACCTCCTTGATGGCCTCGTCCTTGTCGAGCGCGCCGGTGCTCACGGCGCCTTCAAAGAGGGCGTTGATGTCCAGTGTACCGTTGACCGGGCCCTTGCGCAGAAACTCCAGAATGCCCTCGATCCAGCCCATGAGCTGCGTGAACAGGCCGTTGTCGTGCGTGTGCACCTCGTGGACAAACTTGTAAAAGTTGTGCTCGTGGCGCTGGCACAGGTCGATAAATGCCTGCACCGTCTGGTTGGGGTCGGCCGACGCGTCCTGCTCGTGGCAGCGCTCGACGACCTGCATCATGTCGTCCATGAACGCGGAAAAGTCGGTGACGCTGCTGTAGACATTGGCCGACTTGTAGACGCGCACGAGCGGCTCGTAGAAAATTGTAAACAAATCACGGAACAGCGACAACGTCACGGGCTCTTCCACAAGGCTCAGCATCATGGCCTTGTCGCGCTGGCGCGTGTGCAGCTTCATCAGCTGCTTGAGGTACGAGAACAGCTGCGCGCCCGCCTTGAGCTCGTCGTCGACGACGCTCTCGACGGCCGAGTTGAAGGCGACGTACGCATTGTACAGCCGCCCAATCTGCTCCGGCTGCAGCGCCGGCTCCAGCAGCTCCGACCGCAGCACGCCGACAATCAGGTCGACGTCGTCGCGCTCCGCCTCCTCGCGGATGATCGTCTTGACGTCCTCGTCGGCATCCGAGTACGCCTTGAGCTTCTTGACAAACACCGGGTCGTCGATCTTGACGGCCAGTGCATCAATCGACCGTTGGAATTGCCGGATGCCGTCGTTGAGCGTCAGCGAAAAGATGCGCTGCATCAGCGAGCGCGTGCCAAACGGCTGCGCCAGGAAAATATCGAGCACGCCCGACATGACCGCCGCCGGGTTCGCGACGCGGATCACGTTCTTGATCAGCGTGTACGGAATCAGCGAGTGGATGCGCTTGGCCTGTGCAAACAGCTCCGGTGAGTTGTCCTCGGCCAGGAAGAGGTGGTAGATCGTAGCCGCCACCTCAATGCGCAGCCACTCGGCAAACTTTTGGTACTGGATGCTCAGGTCCTGGATCGTGTTCTTCTCCTTGATCTCCTTGAACAGCATCGTGAGGCCGTTGCGCTCCACAATGTCCTGCCGGAACTGCTCCATGTACACGTCCAGCTCTGCCGCCCGCTTGCGCGCAATCTCGTAAAACTTCTTCTGCTCCTGCACACGCTTCTTGTCCACTGCCAGCCGGCGCATAATGTCCTCGACGTCGTCGTCCTTGGGCGTAATCGGATCCTCGGTCAAAAACTTCTCCATCGCCTTGGTGCGCGCAATCTGTGGGTTTTGCAGGAGCGTACGCAGGAACGCGCGCAGCGAGATGCGCTGGTTCTCGCGCCATAGCAGCACGTTCTCGCGCGCACTCGCCGGCGTGGTCGGCGTCAGCGGGCTGCGCGGCATGTCCGACGACTGGCGCGGTGATGCCCGACCCGATGCAGCCGACCCGGCCCGACGGTGCGACATGCTGAGACTCTTGAATGACTCGCTCAGGCCGCCGCTGCTGGGCGTCAAAAAGGTCGGGCTTGTCATCTGCGTCGAGGCCGATGAGACGGACGACGCGTCGTCGTCCGAGTTGACAAAACTGCCGACCATGTTGCTGGCGGTCGAGTGCGTCTTGTTTTTCCGTGGCAGCGACGGCAGTACGCGTCCGGGCAGCTCGGCGCCGAGGTCCTTGTGCAGGCGTGCAAAGTCGCCATAGCGGCGACCGACAAAATGGTCGAGCTCGCCCTTGCGCTTGACGCGCAGCACAAACTCGGCGTGCTTGTGGTAGCGGATGTTGCGCTTGACCGAGGTGATGCGCACGCCAGCGACGTTAACGTCCCAGCCGTTAACAAAGTTGCCCTCGGGCATAGAGCCCAGCACGCCGGTGTCGATAGCGTCGCGGTCGACAATCTCGAGCTCGGCGAAGCGGATGCGCTCCTCGAAGCCGGACGATGTGCGGATGCCCGAGACCATCATGAGCTCGACGAGCTTCTGGGCCTTGATGGCGAGCTTGCGGCGCTTTGTCTCCTCGAGGCGGTCTTCCGACGACGAGATGTTCTTGCCGGCAAACGACTCGAGAAAGACCTGCAGCTTGTCTTGCCAAAACTCCTTTTCACGGGCCTTGTCGAGGAAGGGGAACTCGCGGACGTGGTGGACAAAGATGTAGCGCAGGATGGGCAGGCTGGAGTCGAGCGGCGAGACCTCGCCAACGTCGGAGCGGAAAGGGGCGCCGAAGCGGCGCAGGGCCGTGGGTGAATTGAGTTCGGAGATTTCCCATTTTGCCTGCTCGCCCATGAGTTCGCGTTTGAGATAGTGCTCCTGCTTGCCGGTCAGGGTCTGCCCGGCCGGTAGGACATTCTCGTCTGCTTTTGATGCATTCTCTGTTGTATTTGATGCAGTGACGGGTGTAGCTGTAGCTGTAGCTGTAGGTGTGGCTGCCGGAGCCGATGCAGCCACATCGTTGGGCGCGACGTCGGCGGGAGACGTCATAGTGGTGGGGTAGTATCGGTGTCTGGGTGGTCGCAGGTATATATCCAGAATGATGCAAGATCGAGTGTCCTTTCTTCTATTGCCGTCGTCGTCGTCGTCGTCGTCGTCGGCGATGTCGTCAGTCTATTCTTATGTCCGTCTCCGGTCCAATAGTGGATGGTAGCAGTATCGGCACGTTCGGAGACAAAAGTCAATGCACAGAAGCAAGAAGCCGAAAATCGAGAGCCGAAAGTAAACCAAACTGAGAGGAAAGAAAAACAAAGTCGGGAATGGACTAGGTTATGTAGACTGTGACGAGGTCAAGGCCGAGAAGATGCCCCAGTAAAGCAAAGGCCAGCCAAGAAAACGAAAACGCTGAGAGCTCCTTCCGTAAAAGTAAGATTGCAGCAGCAAGCAGGTAATACAGACAGTAGAGAGTAGATAATCAGATGCCACGGGCGCTAAAACTAGTTGGGTGAGGTAATGGCGGGGGTATCCAACGGGGCAGATGCAGATGGAAATGACTTTTGGATTGGAAAGAGCGATCAACGACAAACAGGAAGGGACTTGAGGATGAGGCAGGAGCGTTGCAAGTTTATGAAGAGAAGGAAACCAGGACATTCAAAGCACGAGAAGCAAAAGAAGAAGTCGCGACCTTGCCGTGCCGCAATAGGCAGTCATCGAGAGAACATGGAATGGATTAATCAACGAATAATCGAATTAAAGTTGCCGCAAAATAAACCCCGAAAAGCGAAACGCGAAAAAGAGCCCGATGACGCGCATCCCCCCTTCATTTCTCTCTCTCTTTCCTCTCAGTCATCGTCTATTTCCTTTTTCGCTTTCTCTTTCTCTTGTTTCCTCTCTACTATGCTGTACTGTGTATGCCGAGTCTTGCTCTCTGGAAAACTCAACTGTGTTTCGCGTCTCATGCACGCCAATGGCCTTGTAGTGGGGTACTCTCCTCTTTTCCGTGCAGTTTGCCTTGTGCTTTCCTTGCCTAGCCACAGCCCTGTGGACTGCATGTAAAATTACGTATGCGTACGCTATTGTGTGGCTTTGTCGTATCTAGGTATCTACCGTCGTTCTTTCCGAATGTGCGAGCCTGACCTCTATACGTATATTCATTCTATTTATATCCACTATCTGCTCTCTGCTTACAAGAATTGGCATTGGCATTGAGCTGTGTGGTATTGGCACTGCATTGGCTTCGGCATCTTCTCTCTTCCAAATCCTCTCCTCATGTCAGCATCTCCGCCGAGCTCATAGCACTGTTGGCCGGTGCATGTGCTTATGTAAGCTTATAAGCCAACACAGCTGTGTGCTGTTAATCAGCGATCCATCTCACTCGTAATTCGCACAAAACTCTCCCTCGAGAGCTCAAGAGCCAGAGATCTCGAAATCAATCACCGGATGCGATAATCCCAGGTGAGACCGTTCGCACATGACATTGGCCGCAGTTGCATTCCTCAGCTCCCCTCCATCAGGCTTTCCGTTTATTAAAAGTGGGCCCGTTCATCCCAATGCAGGCCATGACGTTGTCTGCTCCGAATGTTGCGACTCTGTGTCTCTATCTGTGTCTCCCTTGATACTGAGGGGTCTTGAGCCTCGGTGTGTATCTACTCGACAGCTTATCATGCAATCAAGGGATCTAGAATCGAGAATCTTTGATACCGATCTGCGATGGTTTCTTTTGTTTGCCACCTCGTGGCCTCAGCCTCGGCAAGGCTCACATATTCTGGGCTGCATCTACGCGTCAGAGATGAGGCTGGGCATACTGAGTAAGTAAAACGATAGGGCAGAAAGCAGGCAGCAGTAATTAATTTTTTTATGTAAGTCTAGCAGACCCGGCAGGTCAGCAGGTTCCGTATGTGCGTCCGTGGCCGAGCTCGGCTGCAGAAGTGGTCTATATAAGAGAGTATATATAGCTGCAGCTCGAGCCAACTTTGTGATGCGTCTGGCTGTCATCTGTCTGTCGTCTGTCTCATCCATCCGTCTGATCTATCGATAACAGCCGACGGAATGTCATGGAATACTAACCAAAAGAACCTGTGTTTAGTGCAATTTTGATGCAGTTGCTCGTAGGACTTTGACATTGGCGTACTTACAGCAAGGTCGGGGCATGTCGTTGAATTTTCAATATAAAATCGAGCATAAAATTAAGATGTACGAGTCAAGTTATAAAATA
The DNA here is from genome assembly GCA_022392925.1 of Ophiostoma tasmaniense. Lineage (NCBI taxonomy): Eukaryota > Fungi > Ascomycota > Sordariomycetes > Ophiostomatales > Ophiostomataceae > Ophiostoma > Ophiostoma tasmaniense. The sequence goes on along the minus strand of JAKRGK010000006.1, from coordinate 541,519 downwards.
CTGACAAGTCACCAAGTTAACAAAGAAATAATATTTACTAGACAACTAGACATTGTATAAACTCCAACGTCTCCGACATTTCTATTTCAGAGTCTTCTTATTAATGCTCACCGACTATTGAGTGGCCGTTGCCGTATGGAAGCTACGCCGCAGCCAATATCCCGTGATCAATGTTAAGTACTCAGTATGGTCAGATGTCAATGCACCGTTCTTACGCTCCGACTTCAGCTTCACTAGATAGCTCCAAGCCCACACGGTTACAGTTTCCATATCTCTTTTGTAGGATTTTATTCGCCGGCTTCTCGTTGGGCAGTAATGCTGCTAACCTCGACGTCTTGGCTAGGCCATCTAGTTTTTCTTCTTCTCTTCTTATTTTTTCCCTTGTTTTTTTCTGCACAACTAGTTTTTACCAGACCTCGAATATATCAACAATGCACGTACTATTACGCTATACGCTATTACGCTATTCTCAGTAGATACACCGCGTCTTTGACTCACAATGTTTGTCTACTTTTCTCTGCGGTTTTCTCAACTTATAGCTCGTGAGGGTCAAGCTATCTCATTTGATGGTGGGCGCTAGAGCTGCTAGATGACTCTAGATTAGACAGGGCTACTATCAGCAATCAGCAGAGCATGCGAGAGCATTGGAATCGGCAATCAAAGCAAATTTGATCACCGCTTTCTTTGTTCTCTGTCTCGTTTGCCTGCCTCAAGCAAGGAGCTTGTACAGCTGCGGGTCTCCTAGCTATCAACCATACCCAGACTTTCCCAGTACGGTGGTTGTCCGCCCGCGACGGGGCGTCGGCGTGTATTCTTTACTAATACGGCAAGTGCTCCATTGGCGGTCGCCACGCTGAAGAGCCTAAGGCTGTTTAATGGAAGTCTAACGGCACCAAGAAAGAGAATGAAATAAAATAGTAGACGGGGCCGCTTGACATCGCCATGTGCTGGTGGATGCGCGGAAGCGGGAATGAAAACACATTCTCTGCAAAGACAAAATACAGTACCAAGATACCTCGATACCTCGAGAGTAATACCGAGAAAATCCCAGCTCGAAAATTCTGCCGGTCAAAAGATTCTGCCGGCACAAAAAAAAAAAAGAATTGGCAAAGAGGGCCCGTTTGAGCAAGAGCTACAGCAAAAGTGGACAGAAAAAAAAAGTGGCGGCAGGAGCAACCAGGGTCACCCCTCTTTCTGTTTTGTCTCTCTTTTTCCGTCTTCTGTCTCCAACTGCTCAGGAAAAGAGACTCGGTCGCTTTTTGGTTTTAGGCTTGGTCCATTGGCCTTCCCTGCTGCTGTAACCCTATGGCAAATGGTATTAACGCACATTACACGAAGACAACCCTGCTGCATCTGCATCTGCAGCGGCGGCAGGAGCGGGCGCAAGCACATGCAAGAAGCACAATTTGGCCGAAAGAGGAAGTAGCAGGTGCAGCTTCACTGAAACCGAGTTCACTTGTACAGATTGTCAGGTATCGGATGAAACAGATGGCAAAGAGGCAGGTGCAATGAAGAGCAAGAAGGCGACGACAGAGAGCGCAGCGCAGCAGGAAAGAGCAACGGAAAGAGCGAATGGCAGCAGTACAAAATACATAGCAATAGCTTCTCGAACAGGTCCGACCCATACTCAGTACCGTTGCCGGTTAAGCACACCCCCTCCCCTCTTTTCTTGTCTCTTGTCTCCTGTCTCTTCCTCTTTCCTATCCTTTCCTCTTTCCTCTTTTCCTCTTTTGCTTGCTTGCTGCTACCTCGAGCCTGCAACCTCTACCTCCGCCTGCTTCCTGCACAGCCAGACCCCTGCAAGCCCTGACGACATCAAGCTCCCCTGCTGCAGGTGAGTGTACATTCTGATAATATTTTGCCGTTTTTATTTCTTCTTTGTTTCCGCTCTCGGCCTCAGCTTTTCTTCTTTTTTGTTCAGTCATTTTCTGCCCTTTTGCTTGCTTTTGCTAGCTGACCTCGCTTTGCTGCTTCTTCTATTCGCCTCACTGATTTTGCTCAGTTTTGCTCAGTTTTGCTTGTATTTGCTGTACATAATTCAACTTATTTGTCTCTTTTTCGTTTAACCCAATAGCTCTGATAGGAGCCTTTATTTCATACTCTTCTTTCTTTCTTCTTTCACTTCTTTTATCCTTCTAGCCTTCTAGTGTCTGCTTTCTTTTGTTCTTTTCGTCATGAACATAAAAACTCTTCATCGTTATTTCCTTATTTGTCTGCCATGCCATTCGCTCCTGCTTATCCACTGCTTTTGCATAGCTTTATCTTCGTAGCTCCTTCTGCTTCTGATTATGACTGTTCTTGCCCCTCTCTTTGTCGTGGCTCCTCTTTTTTCTCTTTCTTTTTTTCTTCTTTTTCTTTTTCACCTTTTTTCGTCTCTTTTTTGCTTCATATTTTTCTTCTTCTTCCACCAAACCTACCTCTCTAGTACTCTTTCTACACTGCTCCTCTTTAATTGCCTGCATTAAAGCTCGTTTTATTAGCCAAACACACACGGCAGACCCATGTAGCCGTAACGTCTTTTCCGCCGGTCTCAGGTTCAATTTCATTGTATTCGTCTTTTTCCACCTCTTTATTTCCCTTACACTCACTGTTCCTTCCTTTCCTGTTTGGACCTAGCTCCGCATGCCAGCTTAAAGGGTCTTGCCTCTGCCAAAGAATTTGTACGTCGCATGTACTCAAGTAAATAGCAACGGCAGGAGCACAAAGTACGAACCACACGCCCCTCCCCGCCTCGCTCCTCCCCTCTATCTCATATCATACTCGGTCGTCTTCATTCTTCCTCGTGCTTTCCTACTTCCTTTTTCGGTGGTCTGTTCCTTCCTATTTGCTTGTTTCTTGTGGCAGCTCAGAGTACATTGTACCGATTCGTGTTCCGGGATTTGGCCGCAAAAGCTAGGAGGTAGCTAGCACAGCTAGCACTAGTGATGGCAAAGGGCAAATGGCAAATTGGCAGAGCGAGAATACATTAGAGAACAAAGGAAAACGTGAAACCGCAAACGCTCATTAGCCATTAGATAAAGAAAGGAAAGAGGCAGCGACGAGAGCAAAGAAAAAAAGAAGAGCACTAGAAAGAGGAAAAAGTAGAGAGCAAATCAAATGAAGAAAGAAGGAACGACCGAGTGAAGAAAGAAGGAACGGAGCACGCTGCACTCTTGGCCGTGGGTATTACTCTGTATGGATACAGAGTAGGTGTTGGGCATGGCTATGGGGCCAGAGGCAACTTGCGACGCACACCCCCAGCAGTCTAGCAGTTGCGTCAAGCAGGAAGCTGTCACCTGCCTCTCGTCAAGTGTTTCGTCCGGCGTCCGTCGCCCGTCTTGCCTCGACTGCCATTTGCCATTTGCCCATTTGCTCATTTTCCTCTTTTGCCCGCTCGTTCTTTCCTTCCTATCCCGTATCCACGCCTCTGTCGCTCCTTCCCTCCGTCTTTCCCTCCTTCCCTATCCCACATATCGTATCTTGTATCTTTCTCATCTTTACTCGTAGTCTTGCGCTTGCCGTTTCGATAACTTACCATCTCCCTGTCCTGCACAGTAGCTCCGCTGAAGCTCCCCGCCCACTGCACTCTGCTGCAAGTATTCTGCAAGCACTCACCTTTGTCCAATCCATCCTCGCGCAATGCAAGCTGCACACAAAGTAAAACAAGACCAAGATTCGATTCAAGCACAAGCACTTGCTGCTCTGCACAAGTTAATTAATAGTAATGTCTCGCAATGTTCCGTACTTGTATCTGCGCATGGCAGAATGGATCGTATCTTGCCTTATGCATCGAGGGCGCAGTCACACCTCGCGCCTTTACCGCTTTTCGCTTCCAAGCCCTCCCTGCCAATGACCCAATGACCCAATGATCCAATGGCTTTTGCTCTTGCTGTATTGAGTATCTGATTTGTACACACCACACCACCTAATCAAATCGACCTTGTGACTAGCTAAGCTCTGTCGGCCGCTCCTTCTGCAATTGGCCTCCCACCCATTTTCTTTGTATCTGTACTGCCCTATTGCTCTTTTCTGTGCTCGAATAATGATTATGACTCCGCCGTCTACCGTTGAAGCAATTAAAAGTCGTTCAAAAGTACCTCGATTCGAGCTGTGATTTATCTCTGTCTTTGCTCTCTGGACTGACTATGGCTGCTGTTTTAATCCTCGGTAGCTACCTTCCACAATCCACGTCTTGCTCCGTGCGCAATGTACCCATATAATGCCTGCTGCTTGCTCTTTCCTATTTCTCTACTTGCTCTTGCCTCTTTCTCTGGTCTCTGGCTTGTCTTTTTGTCTTTTTTTCCTGTCTCTCCCTCGGCCGTTAACACCACACCCCCTCCTTCCTCGTCGGATCGAACATACCTCGCTCTTTCCTCTTTCTCTCGAGTCTTTCTCTCTTCCGCTCTTGCTCTTTCTCTGCTCTTTCTCTGCTCTTTCTCTTGTTCTTCGTTCTTTCCTCATTCCCTCATTCATTCTTTCATCCTTTGTATCCCGTCCACGAACCGCCGTTTTCATGCTGCAATCATTGAAATGCCGCTGCAATAGATATCTAGATCCCTTGCTGTCAATATTGCTCTAATCAATACATCCCGCCGTAGCACTGAGTGGTACTTTGACGATACCTTGCCATGCTCTGCTCCGTAATGATGTCTATGCTTATGCTTATGCTCTCCGTCGCTCCTGCTCTGTATGGTCCTACCTACCGTCTAATGGTCTTATGCTCCTTCCTTTTCTTCACCCCCCCTGCTCTGTCCGGCCTGGGTGCTTTCCTAATGAGTACCGAGTAGCAAAAGTAATTCTCTCCCACACCTCGCTCCTGCCATTTTCTATTTTCTATTTTATTGTTTTTGTGTTTTTCTTCTTTTCTCGTCTCGTTCCTGCCCGTTTTGACAATTCCTTCATTATCTTTTGCTCGTCTTATTCGTCTCTTGCCCAGCTGCCCTCTCGCCGCTTTTTCCCTCCTACACACTTTTTTCTCGTCTTCGAATTGCTTCATTTTCTCGATCTTTACCTTCACCACTCTTATCTCTCTTCCCGCCAGTCGCCCGACACACACCCTGTTCATCTTCTTTGGCAACTACATGTCTCTCTTATTTATCAAATTCGCTACCGTTACCTCTCGCATCACTTAAGCATCGCCGCTCTATCTTTCTGTCCAAATTCAGACAGCAAAAGCACAACAACAACCTATTGGATATTCAACAACCACACCTACTGGATACGACCGACCCTGCGTCGCCATAGACACACCAGCTTGTGACTCGATAGAGTCACTCACTTCTCTACACTTTATTGTCACCGCTCTCCGCCCACACAAACAGCTCGTCCTGCTTGTGTTTTGGATCAGAGCGTTTCCTCAACTCCCAACTCGTGCTCGCCGTGGCCAGCCAATTACTTGCCGCCCACCGCTCTTCGAAACGCTTCTTGTAACAACTCCAGCTGCCAGCTGCTAGCTTGTGCCAAACCGGACACCAGGAGCTCCCCAGCTACGACCGACGTAAGATCATTTTCTTTCTGTCTTTCTGTCTTTCTGTCTTATTGTCTTATTGTTTTTATTGCTATTGTTCTACCCTTTGTCATTATCTGCCTTGCCACCACACAAACACTTCCATCCGGTCACTCAGCAGCTTGTCAGCTCGGAGCTTGCCTCTCCTGTCTTTTTGATCTATTGTTTCTGTCTTGACGAGCTCCGCCACAATTGAGTCAGCAAGCAAACCAGAGAGCAAGAAAAAAGAGAAGACGAAAAGACAGAGCTAGAAGAGCTCCAAAGAGCAACAATAAAACAAGAAAAAGAAGCATGAAAAAGCACAAGAAGGAAAAAGGAAAAAGAAAGGAAAAAGGAAAAAGATAAAGGAAAAAGATAAAAGGACAAAAGACCAGACAAAGAAAGAAACAGGGCAAATCGAATAAAGAAAAAGAAGTAGAAGGAAGAGCTGTCGCATCTTCTCCGCCTGCTCAGCAAGCAAGCACTTTATTATCTCTGCTCTCCCTCTTCTCCTCCCTGTCTTAACCTAGCTTTCCCTTGCCTCTTTTATCTCTACTCTTTCTCATCTTTTCTTTCTCTTCCCATCCTTCGATCTGCTCGATCTGCCGGCTCAGTCATTCGCAGCTCATCTTCCCGATTGATCCTCTTGCATCCCCCTCGTTCCTATTCTTCTCGACGACAACCCCACTAACGCGACAGACAGCGGTTTATTACTTATTCAACACCTGAAGCTCGTCGCAATCACAAGCTTTCAATCATCATATCTCAATCTCTTCAAATCTCGCATTATCGCCATTTTACTGTCTATCGCCTGTCAACGCCACCTCTTTATCCACGACGGACCCTTTTACAAGCTCAGCTTTCGACAACCACCTGACAGCTCTCCCGTGGACTTTCTACACCCAACACCCGCTCCTTAGCTCGCCCATTGCCTTTGGCGTACTTTGACGCTTTTGCTTCATCTCGACCCCCGCTTATTTACATCGTCACTATCCGCCGTCCCGCTCCGATAACAACAGCCGACCCGTTTATTGTTTCGGGAAGCCCACCGCCTTCTCAATTAGTCTTATCGGCGAGCTATTATCGTGAAGAAGCTACGATACCGTCAACCAGACTCCATCACGACCGAGTCCCCCTCGCTCCCCGCCTTTGGTGCCCGCAATTAAGTTACAATTAAACCACAGCAATTACCAAACAACGCCAACGGAGCTGATAGCTTTCTGCAGCGAGGAAGCTAGTCTCATTCAATTTTTGGATTTCTTTTCCTTTTCCGCTCTCTTTTTTTTGTTCGCTTGATTTTCGCGGTTGACCCTACTAAGCGACACATCAACCGCATCGAGAACAAAGGCAGCTCAGACAGCATTGCCGCATTCAACACATTCGCATTTTCTTTTTTCTTTTCTCTAGTCACACTGCCTAGTGCAGTGTATGGTTATTCGCGATGCCGCCCAGATCGTCGCTCACGTCGTCCTTTTCAATTAGCAGCGACTCAACCAACGAAGTCGTCTGCCCGCTTAAGAACCAAGATGGCTCTAGCTGCAGAAAGCGCTGCATAGGCGAAAAAAGATACCGCTCCATGCAGGAACACATCCGCCGCGCCCATCCCGAATACTACATTTCCAAGCTTCCCGCGACTGAGGAGAGCTTTGTGCTGATGGTCACAAGTACGCCCAGCGAGCGTCCACAGACCAGCAGCTCCGATATCACCGGTGGCCTCTCGGGCAGCCCGCCCATGTCCTCTATGAGCGGCCCTATGCACAGTTCTCCCATTGGTGCTGGACCCAGTCCTGCATCTTCTCTGCAGTCAAAAGCCTACCTTCACGAAACAAGCCCGCACCAGCCTACTTCGATGCCCAGAAACTCGGACGAGTTCCTGGCTGGACCAGCAACTGCCGCTGTTGCACTAACCCAGCTGCAAGGTTATGAAGGTGTAAGTTCATCAAGGCATGCTCTTTATGTAAACACCAGCTAACAATTCAGGGTTGGGGATCCGACAGCAAGAGTCGTATTGCACACACGCCTATCGAGCTGCCTCCTATTAACAGCATCCCGCACCATGACATGCACGCCGAGGCTTTCCAGAACCAGAACCGCAACCGCGAGCTTCTCCCCTCTATCCACTCTACCTCGCCTCCTGGCCGTTCTACCACGCTGCCTCCCCTACAGCAGATGAACCCTGGTCGTGCTAGAAAGCAGTCGATCACAAAGAGAGGCCGGGCTGCACACCATAAGAAGCAAAAGTCCAAGGGCTCTCATGCTGATTGGCGCAGAAACGAAGCTATTGACCGTCTGCGGCCCGGCGGTCCTATTAAGGCCATGTCCGCGGAACCCGGCTTCAATGACTCTGGCGCGCGGTGGAACGAGCTTCTTGATGCTGCCGCATCCGCTACTGAAGATTTCGAAGACGACAGAACGCCAGTTCCCCAGTCGCCCGTTTCTATCCACCGTGCGTCGCTGCCGCCGCTGTCGCACCATGCATTCCACCAGCACCAGCACCACGGTTACCAGGCATCGCCCCTCCAGCAGGCCCTGACACCGCCCTCGTACGCACAGGAGGCGCGTGAGCCGTTCCCGTCGGTGGAGATCAATGAGAGCGCGGACGTTTATAACATGGGCAGCCGTGGCCTCAATGACTCGTCGCCGACGTACTCGCAGCAGCCCGTGCAGATCTACTGTGCAGTGTGCCACGGCCTGTCGCCGCTGAAGGAGTCGTATGCGTGCACGGAGTGCATTTGCGGTCTCTGCCAGCCCTGCGTTGACATTATGGTTAGAGAGCAGGGTGGCCGCAGGGAGTGCCCTTGCTGCCACACTGTCGGCGGCCGCTTCAAGCCTTTCCAGCTGGACCTGCGGTGACTCGCACACATTGCGAGCCTCTACCAGTCTCGCTCTTACAATAAGCATGAGACGTCGCTCTACTATGACTGAGCTTCTGTCTCCTCTCTCACAGCACTTTATCTTCTCTTCACACTCTTTTGACCCACAAGGATTTCTCCAGGGGGGCCTCTCACATTTATTTTATTTTGCGGACATTCTTTACAAGAGGCGTTTTCTGGCAATCTACGGGATCAGATCTAGAGGATCAGATGATCAGAGGTTCATGCAGCATAGCACTGCTGTCATGCTATGGCGTTTACTGTGGATATTGCTCTTTCACCGGCTTTCTTTTATTAACGCTGGTTTGGTTGGGTGGCATATCTGCTTTTTGGGTTTACTTTTGGTTCACATGGTTTTGATTTATGATACACACACCACACTTTCCTTTTTTCTTTTTTTCCTTTATCCCTTTTCCTTTTTCTTTTCTTCTCTTTTCTTCTCTTTCCTTTTTCACCAAGAAGGCCTTTTTCACACAGGTGCATAGACACCCTTTTTACTACTTCCCCCCTCGCTCTCTAGCATGCTCACTTTGTTTGAGCCTTCACGTTTCTCATCTTGGCTTCTGGCTTCTGGCGTTCATACAAAGGACAAGCGTTCCTTCATCCGGGCCACCGGGCACTCTGCTGTTTATGATTTCCCTCCCCGCGGCAAACACTATCTCTGTCACTGCCCTCGCGTTTACTTGTTGTGTTTAGTTTATGATTTGGATTTGCTTTTGATTCTTATTGATTTATTTCATGTTATGCTCCCTCAGTTACGGTATTCGGCGTTTGTTTCCCTTGTGCGAGTTTGGATATTTCTGGTTTTGACTGCTTTTGTCTTTTTTTTGGCCTTCATCAATGGCCTCGAACCGGTAACTCGTTCGCTGGCCGATGGTTTTTGATTATATAGAACGTCTATTGATTTACAATTACTACTATCCAAGAAGATGTACATGTGATGTCGTAAGGAAAATCATGACGGTTGTTGTTCACTGTGATAGCCTTTCTATAGAAGTCGTATTCATAGATTTGACCCAAATACCCCTAGACCGCCAAATTGGAAGGACACGCAAAGAAACAGTAATTGAACATGTTGTACATGTGCGAAATCGTGCAGCGACCCAGACAAGAATAAAACGCCGGAATAGATAAACATGAAGAAAATGAATAAAATGCCGTTGGACGGCCTTGGGCGTGAGCTTTGACTTGAGCTGCTCGAGCTCGAGCGACTTGGCTAGGCCTCGTGTGGTTTCTGGCGTGGGCTCTTGTTGTCTGTTCTGCCCAGTCTGCGTGTTTAGGACCGCCCGCCAAACAGCCGGCTTGCCATGCCGCTCGCAATCGTGCCCGCCAGGTTTGTCGACGACAGCGCCGAGCCGGCCATGTTGCTCGCCTGCCCAAACTTGTCGCACCGCGAAAACGCCAGCGCGTTGGTCACCGTCAGCGCCAGCGCGATCGCCAGCAGCGGCAGCCACAGGATCGAGAAGCGGAAAATGGCAAAGACGGCCAGGCCCGTCCAGCTCAGCGGCTGCACGTACAGCGCGAGCCAGAAGAAGCGGCTGTCGGTGGCATTGGCGACGCGCGACGCATCGGCCGACTCAAAGACCCAGTGCGAGTCGCCCGAGTCGGGGTCGACCTCGTTCCACCAGCGCAGGCCGACGAGGCGGCGGCCGGCAATGTTCTTGAGGTAGTAAAAGTCGGCAGCAAGGAGAAGCACGGTGACGATAAAGATCAGCACCTTGTTGGCGGTGAAGAGCAGGCCAAACAGGTAGACGAGAAGGCTTGCTGTGGGGGTTAGCATTCAGAGCGTCGGAGAGCAGAGAGCAGACGTCGTGGGAGAGCGTACCAATGCGAAAGGCCAGAAAGGTGAGGAGGGTGATGGGGTGTGTGCTGAGGCGCCAGTGCAGCGTGCCCGGGAGTTGCTGGGCGTCCATTGTGTGTTTTTGATAAGAATCAGCGTCGGGCGAGAAGGGGATCGGCTATGCTGGTGATGCTGTCGGTCGTCACCAATAGAGATAAGCCGAGCTCGGAGTCACGGGAGCTGGCAGTGTCGGTCTGCCGTGTGAGCTCCTGTTGTACAAGTCGAGCAAGGGAACAGGTCCAAGAGATTAACTAGTCGAGGAGACGTGTCGTTGGGAGCGGTGGCGTCGGGCCGTCTGATGTCGTCGCGATGTGGCCGGGAAAGGAGGAAGGCGCGGCGTGGTATACGTGTTAAGCTACTGTACAGAGTACGTACTGACGCCCAGGCTCCACTCTTCTCTCAGCGTCATTTGGCCGTACTGTGTCTGTCTTATACGAAAGGCGGTCTGTACCGGCAGAATACGTCCACTATCAACTCAGTATAGAGCAGCGCGGGAAAGCCTCCCGAATACAGTGTACAGTGCAGCGGGGAAGCTCAGGGCATCCTCGGCTGCGTCACCATACTTTCTTTATATCGATTTAGACAGAGTTCAATCTTATCCTATTTCACCCAATTTCATTCTTAAGCTTGAAGATAATAATTGTGCTTTGTACAGCTTGGCTCGAGCCAACGGCAACTCAACACCACAATGGCCGCTCCAGCCCTGCGACGGTCCCTCCTCTATGGCAAGCCCTCTCGTCGTTGTATATCTTGTCTCTACTAACAATCAAGTCCCCGCGTCGTCGCCGCGTATGCTTGCGAAATCACTCTCCCTCGCGTCAGACAATATCACCTACGACCTCGAGGATGCAGTCACAGAGTCTGCCAAACCAGCCGCCCGCGCTGCTCTGCGCACACACCTCGAGTCACTCGCCCAGGGCACGTTGGCAGCGCCGCTGCATGGGAAAACAAAAACAGAAATCGCTGTCCGCATCAACGCCGTGTCGACACAGCACGCCCTCGCCGATCTGGCAGAACTCGGCCCGCTCGCACTGTCCGCTGTCGACGCCGTCGTCATCCCCAAAACCAACGCACCGTCCGACCTCGCGTTTGTGTCGGACGCTCTCAGCCATGTCGGCAACAAGAAAACAAAACTGATTGCACTGATCGAGTCTGCCCGTGCTGTAATGGACCTGCGAGAAATCTGTGCAGCCGGGACTCATCCTGCCCGAGCCGCAACACCCCTCGACGGCCTCATTTTCGCCGCCGAGGACTTTGCCCTCGACCTGTCCCTGACGCGCACGGCATCGCTCTCCGAGTTTCTGTATGCACGTAGCGCGGTGGTGACGGCGGCGAGGGCGTACGGCCTGGCAAGTGCGATTGATCTTGTGTGCACAGGTTTCCGCGGCGAGGAGGGACTCGCGACGCTGGCGGAGGAGTGCCGCGGCGGACGCGGTCTGGGCTTTACCGGCAAGCAGTGCATCCACCCGACACAAGTCGGCATTGTGCAGCAGGTGTTTGGACGGGTGTACGACGCGGCGGACCGGGCAGAGCTGTCATGGGCGGTGCGGGTGCTGATTGCCGAAGACAAGTCGGCAGCATCGGGCCGTGGTGCCTTCACGTTGGATGGAGCAATGATTGATGCGCCTGTCGTGGGCAAGGCAAAACGGCTACTAGAGCAGGCCGAGCGGGCGGGTGCTGGCGAGTATATCCAGTCCTTGCGCGAGAAACACAAAAATCAGGAGCCTGAGTAATCGTATCAACATCATAGAGCAAAACAGCGATGCATAGAGTAAATAATTGCATGGGGAATATGTATGATAAGAAAGTTAAAAAAAAATAGTCTGACGAGACAATAATGGGAATCTTCTGACCAATATGCAAGAGTGTGAACAAACAATCTTAAGTAGTCTAATAATGCGACGATCCAATACCAAACAGGAAAAAATGTCAAAACAAAATGAAACGAAATGATTGTGGGATCTCTTTATGGAGAATTTTAAAATCTAAAAGGCCTGACCGGGCTGGTTGTGCAGCATCGGGTTGGCACCGGGGGTTCTGGCACGAGGTGCCATCTGGCTGGCCGCGTATTGCGAGCCGGCGTATTGCTGGGGGTAGCTCTGCATGTATTGTTGCTGCTGCTGCTGCTGCTGATGCGGCGGCTGCTGCGGGTTCGGACTGGATGCGCCCGGCCAGCCGCCCGGCATACCCAGCTGCGGCGAGCCCATGGGCATTTGCATCTGCATTTGGGGTGGGGGTCTGGATCCAGGGGGACCGTGGCCGGGCGGCAGCTGATACCCGCCGTAGATCGACGGGCTTGGCGCGCCGTACATTTGGTTGTACTGCTGCTGTTGTTGTTGTTGGGCCTGGTGCTGCATGTGCATTTGCATCTGCTGCTGCTGCTGCTGCTGCTGCATAAAGTACATGTGCTGTGCCTGCTGTTGTTGCTGGGCCTGCTGCTGGCGCTGGTTGATCGCATACTGCACGGCGTGCGAGCTAACGCCCTCGCGCATCTGCTGCTTCTCACGCTCACGCGCAGCGATAGCACCCACCAGGCCGGGACCGCCAGCACCGTCTTGGTTGCTGCGGCCGTTGCCGGCCATGTTGATGAGCGGCGAACCGGTGGCACGCGCGAGGTGCTCCTGCTCACGGGCCGAGAGGTGCGAACCGACGTTGCCCGAGGCATTCCGGGCATGCGACCCCAGAGCCGCTCCAGCACCCTGCGAGCTAGGCCGCTGCTGCTGCTGGTACTGCGGGTTCGGGGGGTTACTCAGCATATCGAAGCTGGACCGGCGACGGATGGCCGTGGCAGTGGGAGTGCCAGACGGCGACGGCGTGTTCTTTCTAATGTTGAGCATAGAGTTGTTGGAGGGTACGCGCTGGTGGTAGACCGGCGTTGATGCCTGGGCGCGCTGCATAACAAACTGCTCGGGGGTGAGGCCACCTGCAGAAGGAGAGCGGTCGTTGCTGGCAAAGGGGCCGAGCATGGATCCGCCCGGCTGCCAGGCGACGCTGCGCCGGCGGATTGTGTCGTCCGACTCTTGGCGGTTGTGGTCCTTCTTTGCTGCAGCAGGAGCTGCTGCTGGTGTTGCTGCCAACGGAGTGGGCGTCTTGTTCCGCGGCAGGTTGGCAGCCGCGTAGTTGTACGTAGGCCCAAAGTTGACCTCGGGAATGGCCAAATCTTCCTTGGGCGGCGCTGGAACCGACGTGTCCCCGACAGTCCGCAGCACACCCGCGCGCGGCCGCTCAACCGACTCTTGGGTGCGGTTAGAGTGGACGGACTCGTGCGTGCTGGCGTAGTCGGGGCTTGTTGTGGACGACGCATCATACTCGTCGTACTTACTAACGCTACTGGCCTCGCTGATCTTTGTGTCTTGACGCACGACCCGCTGGGGCTCAGTATTGCTGGCAGCATCGCTGTTGCCGTACGGCACCTTGGCTAGTGCATCCTCATCAATGTAGTACCCCTGCATGCTCCCTGATCCGGCCGACTGAGCCGACTGCGGCTCGCCTCCGGCATCGCCTCCAAAGTTGCCTCCAAAGTTGCCTCCGGCACTGGCACTGCCTTTATACCCCTGGACACTGTCAGCTCTTGTTGGCAAGGGTTTCCGATTGATCGGAGGTGAAGTGTTGTTGGGCAACAGCGGGTTGGCAGGCGCCGGCGGGGGAGGGGTCCGCAGCCGGGCCGGGGCCGGCTGCGGTGTGGTGGAGGTGGGGGGACGGTAGGGCAAAACATTGGCATTCTGTGGTGGGGTATCTTTGGAGGGAGGGGGCGGACCTTGAGCAATTGGACGGACGACGTCGTGCATGTGAGAGGGCGCAAAGCGGTCGGCCATGGGCACGGGGACACGCGGTGGAAGTGCTTTGTTTTCTGTGAAAGTAGGAGCTGGGGCAAGAGCAGGACCAGGGCCAGGGCCAGCATTGTGTGCCTGGTTCAGGGGCGACTTGGAGTAGGCCAGGGGTGCAGTGCTGGACGGAGTGTACATGCCGGGAGATGGAGACGAAGAGGCAGAAAGAGAAGGAGCAAGGGAAGGATTGGACGTGTTGGAGACGGGTGCACCCGGGAATCCTCTGTTGCTGCCCTGGCTGCCGGGCCGCGAGTCCTGTGCATTCAGGCTCATGTCCGACATGGACATGGGCAGGGGCATGTTGTTGCCGGACGTGTTGGCATTGGCATTGACAATCTGCGCCAGCGTCGTGTTGGACAGCCGGCTGTTAGCCCGGCGCAGCTCAGGCGAGTGGTAAGGCGTGCCGGCGGCAGGACGCGACGACGGCGGGTGGTGGAAAGAAGGCGGCGAGCGCACGGGCTCCGGCGTCGCCAGACGCTGGTGCATGTCGCTGAGATCCTGGGGGGGCGTAACGTTGCGCGACGAAAAGCCGTCCTCGGAGCTGACACGCTCGGGGGTCGTGGCGAGCTCGCTGACAAAGCCGCGAATGTGCGCCGGCGGCGGTGTCGACATGGCATTGGGGAAGTAGCCCGGCGGGTTGCCACCAGCAGGGTCTTGAGGACCAGAACCGTTCCGAGCATCGGGAGGAACATAGGGTCCGTTTGCATGCGACTCCGAGTTGACGCGGTTGCGTGAGATTGCGGCGGCCTGTGCCATGGACGACGGGATGCGCTGGCGGTCTGAAGCGGGCGGGGCCGAGTCGTTGCGCAGAGCAGGCGGCGGGCCCTGTGCGTCTGGGCGCGACGGGCGCTCGGAGCTGTCTGCGAAGCCGACACGCGGACGGGCCGGGCGGTCGGCTGCAATAGTGCCCATGCTGTTGCTGGCGGGGATGTGACCGCCAATGGGCTGACCGACACCCTGACCAAAACTAAGCCGCTTGCTGTTGCGGCGCGAGTTGCGCGCACTATCAGCCCCGCTGCTCGCACTCTCCTCCATGGCAGACATGCGCTTGGCGGTCACTTCCTTGAGCTTCTTGCGCCAGTCGCGCTCGTTCCAGGCGGCGCTGCTATCGGCGAGGACGAGAGAAGACACGTCCATGAGCTCGAGGTAGCCGTAGCGGCGGTGCTTGGGCATGGCAAACATGAGCGACCGTGGGTCGAGTGTACTGGCCACGAGGCGGCTGGGCCGGCCATAGAGTGCAAACACGTCCCAGATGGGAAAGAGGAAGCGCAGGAGCATCTCGAACCCAGAGACGGCATTCGGGACCTCGGGCATCATAAACACAAAACCTTCCGTTGTTGACACGGGGTCGGAGTGGATGACAATGGTGCCCTCGAGCTTGATGAGTGAGGACGCATCAATAAGCGCCTTGGACTGCGGGTAGATGGCGTAGGCAGAGTATGCGTTTGTGATAGTGGCAATGGGCTTTGCCTTTTTCTGCTTCTTTCCCTCTTTGCGGGTGTCGTAGAACTTGATGTCGCCGCGCAGGACGGGGGCGTGTGAGCGGTCGTAGGGCGAACGCTTCTTCATGTCTTTCTGCAATTTGGCGATTTCCTTTTCGTCGGGCGGTGAGATAACGCACCAGCAGCGGCGCCAGGGGACGCCGGCGCCGAAGCGCACACGCACCCACTCCTCTGTCTTGAACCGGGCCGGGCTCATGATGAGGTTGATGTTGTTGAGCGAGCGGCCCTTGCCAGCGATAAGAGCACCGGTATAAGCCTCCTGGAGGGTGGAGTGCTCGTAGATGGCCAGGCGGATGCCCGAGGTCCACTGGATGAGGGAGTGGTGTGAGTTGAAGTGCAGCAGGTATCGATTCCGACCGGCGGTCGAAACGCTGAGAACGTTTTGTAGTGGGCGCTCTGTTGTGGAGCGTGTGGGCAGGGCGTCAATGATTTTGATGGAAGCGTCGGTCAGGTTGATAAACTTGGGGAGCACCTCGCCGTCCTGGCCGGTGGCGTCGAGTTCGGCGGCATCCCAGATTGAGAGGACGGTGCCGACGAGCTGTGCAAAACACTCTGTCCAGTTCCGATCGGGGTTCGGGCGGCCCTCTGTTTTGTTAGTCATGAATTTCAATAAGACAGATTTTTTTTGCAAACGTACGTGTGTTTTGATCGTCAAGCTTGAGAAAGTAGCCCTCCTGGTACAGCTTGTTGCCGTGGTTGTTGAGCAGGGTAAAGACCGGCTGCAATTCCGGAATGGTATCGTGAGTATCCATGACGAGCGGCTGGTAGGTCTGGATCATAGACAGTGGGCGTGATGAACTCCGCTGGCGGCCTGTTGTGGAAGTCTGTGTGTCTGCGGCTACTGGGCCAGCATACTCGTTGCGGGCGGGCGACGCGGGAAACTCGGGGAAACGCTCTGTTGAGCTTTCTGTATCTTTTGAGTCGATCTGGGCGCTGTCGGCGGGTGGTGAGGGAGTTCGTGATTCTCTGTTGCTGCCTCCGCCGGACAATGTCGACATAAACGACAAGACTAATGCGGGGGTTAATAAGAAGTAGAAATAGCGGTGGTGGTGTATAGGGTACTGGAGGCCAGGGTCGAAATGAAGGGCCAGGTGCTGATGTGTCGTCAATGCGTTTGGAAACAGGAAAAAGGTGCAGCGGATGACACGGGAAGGGTAGGGTAGAAAATAAGGGTGGAAGCAAAAGATGAAAAGGAAGAGGGAAAATAAGAGAGATGGAAACAAGAAACGAAGAATGGAAGAACAAGAATGAACAATGAAAAATGAAAAATGAAAGAAGGAAGACCGAAAATAGGCCAAGCAATATTGCGGATTGACGCCGATGCCCAATAGATGGCAGCCTAAGATGGCGGGTGATTGGTCTGAGCAGTAGAATGAAAATGAGACAAATAGAGCAAAAGGCAAAAGGCGAAAGAGCAAATAGAGTAGAAAGATCGAGATGTAGACAGACGGTAAAAAGAAAGGACAAAGAATAGCCAGAAATAGCGACGGTTGCAAATGGCCAGCAATGGGGGCAAAACGGCTGCTTGCTGCTGTGACTTGTAGTGGATGACGGAAATGGTTGGCGGAGAGTGACGCAGTCTGGGACTATGGCAAAGGGACGCGCATGACGAGTGGGTTGTGTCGTTTGGGCGTGGTGGGAGTGCGTGAGTCAAAGTTGGCGTGTCATGGTATTTCTGTGTCTTGCTGTCTTGTCCAATTCCTGATCGATCCGTGTCTTGGCTGTTTTCTTTTGTCTTGTTTCTTTTTTTCGGTTGTTCGTTTGTTTGTTCGTTTCTTCGTTTCTTCGTTTCTTCTGTCTTTTGTCCGTCTTTTGTCCATCTCTGCGTCTCTTTGATTCCTTGGCTCTCGTCGTTTATCGTTTATCGGACAGGCTGTTCACCGTAATCCTCGTAAATCTCATTCTTTCCACTGCCACGTCGGCACCTGCAGGCGACAATGGCAGCAAGCAATAGCAGCAATAGCAAAGAATAGCCCGTTCCGACATAGGCTTCGTTCTGCAGAGCAATGCCGCCCAAGCCAGACCACACCAAAGATGGAGCTAGTGCTAGTGAATCTAGACGAGACCAAGCCCGTTTCGGTAGCTTCCAGGGGATCGCCGGTCAATCGTCCATTACTGGTATTGCTGGATTGTTGCTTGTGGATTGTGGGTTACGGGATCGCGGAACTGGTGATGCCCATTGCTCATGCTGATTGCTGATTGCTGATTGCTGCCATTGCTGCTATTGTGAGGGCGTGTCGGCCATGTCTGGAATTGTGACACCGACAGGGGTAGAAAGGATGAGGGTAAGGAGTGAATATGACAATCGAGAAGTGGGATGCAAAGGCCAAGACGCAGGTACATGCAGGGGAGAGGAAATAGGAAAAGGAAATGGGAAATAGGAATAGTGCAAAGAGCAAAGACGGCCGATGTGCAGACGAGAAAGTAGAGAATGCAGATGGCAACGATGAAAGATTGGCAAAAGAAAGAGAAGAAGAGAATAAAAAAATAAAATAAAAAACTAACCTCTATTGCGACCCATGTTGGGCTATGTGTGTGCTATGATCTGTCGAGCAAAGTCGAAATATTGATGGGTAGAAGAACCGAAATAGAGTGGTAGAGTGGTAGAAGTAGAAATAGAATAGATGGCCGAAACAAGGTTCAAGAAAAGAGGTGGCTGGAATGGATACTGGATACTGGACTGGAACGAGTCGGAGCCGGCGGGAGTGATGGGCGATAGGGTAGACGATCAGTGGTGCGATAGCGAGTGTAGAAAGTCGATAGCGAGTGTAGAGTCGTTGAGGATGAGAGCTGTCAATGTCGTGCGTCGTCGAGAGATGCTATGATCTTGCTAAGATGTTAGAGCTGGATGCGACGACTGGTGCGACTAGCTATGCTGAGGTAGACATGGAGCGTAGAGAGAGGAGAGAAGAGATGAGAGAAGAGAAGAGATGAGAGAAGAGAGAAGAGCGCATAGATGAAAGAAGAGAGATGACGACAGAGTCCAGGAGAGTGAGCTGAATGCTGAATGGCAGAGCTAAAGACTGGCATGAAGCTCAATGCCCAATGCAGACAGCTCCAGATGGTTCAGGTTGACAGCCTCGCGAGGAAGAGTATGACGCACGACAATAAGGAGACAGAAGTGAATAGAAGTGGGTGAGGTTGGAGGTGAAAGAAGTGAGGTTGAAGTGAGGTTAAGTGAGGTCAAGGTAGGTCAAGGTAGGGGCAAAAGAAGGAGAAGTGGGTGGGAGGGGGAGTGGAGGGAGAAGGGGAGACGAGAAAACAAGGAGAAGGTGAAAGAAGGTGGAGGGAGGAAGGAGGTGAAAAGAAAGGATGTGAAAAGGAAGGAGGTGAAAAGGGAAGGAGGTGAAGAAGGAAAGAACAGGAAGGCACCGACAATGGCAAGCGGTTGTCGATGTTGAAAAGGCAAGAGCAAGCGGCAAGGCGGCAAATGGTTGGTACATGCAAGCTGAGGAAGGACGTGGAAGGTGCGACTCTCTTCTTACTGTGAGAGTAGTGGTACAGCGGCAGGAACGGGCAGGCGAGAAGGCTAGAGAATACGAGCGTGAGGTAGCAATGGACGTACTTGGACAGCGGTGGGAGTATGATATGACAGGTAGAAAGAAAAGAAGGAAGGAACGCCCTGATCAGGCTGTAGCGAGAGCGAGGATGGGATATATGAGGACAAGAGTCAAGAATAAGAACAAAAGAACAAAAGAAGGCTGGAGCATACGTAACCCGTCTGAGTTGTCTGTCTTGGTATTGCGAATAAATAAAGAATAAAAATAAAGAATAAAGAAAGAAGAGAAGAAAAAGAAAAAGAAAAACACTTACAGTAAAGTACCTAACCCAAGACGGCGCTCTTTGTTAGGTCGCGCGCAAGCAGCGAGTAGATCCAGCAATTAATTTGGACAATCTATTTGATGATTGGATGTGGTTCGTCTGTTGAGGCGACAAGACGAAGAGACGAGGACGAAGAGACGAAGACGAAATAACGACGAAATAACGACTAAAGCTGACAAACAGATAGCCGCCAGAGTCGAGATGGAGCAGTCGCAGACGAATTAGGCAAGTGCAATGGTCGTATGGGTAGAGGTAGAGGTAGAGGTAGAAAGAGGAAAGAGGTAGAGAAAGAGAAAGAGAAAGAGGAAAGAAAGGAAGAGGAGGCTACAAAACTTGCAGAAACATTGATGGCAGACGAGATGTAAAGAGAACGAGTCTAAGGATGAATGGCTGGATGATGAATGATGAATGACTAGAGGCAGCAATGTAAAGACAAATCAACAAATAAACGCTTGGCAGGCTGGCGCGTGCTGAATGGATGCTGTAATACGGAGTGGGCGGATGGGTCGGAAGTGGACGTACAATGCAGCGGTTGGACGTTCCTTCCTTACTTTGCAGGTTCTCAGTTTGGCAAGCAGGGTTGTTTCGTCGTCTGTCGCAAGATTGAAACGGCAAGAGCGATGAATGATAATGAGAGAAGAGAAGAAAAGAAGAGAAGAACAAAAGAAGAGAACAAAGGTGACGACGCTAGACAGAATGCGCGCAAGGTGACGCAGCCATGAGTTGTCAAGATCGAGGATTGGCCGTTGCAGAGCAGAATGAAGACTGAAGACTGAAGGCTGAACGCAAGATCGGTGGAGATAAAGTGGACGTTGACGCGGAGGCGGGAATGGTCAGTAGGTAGAAGTAGAAGGAGAAGGTAGAAGAAGGTAAAAGGTAGTATCTTAGAAGGAGAAGGAGAAGGTAAGGTAGAAGGTCAGTAGGCGATGGAGATAGAGATCAGACCCAAGAGGTAAACACCAGTCCAGTTGCAACGGCTGCACGGGATCGAAGATATGATCGTGACAGATGGATGCAGTTATCTCTTTGGCTTGTCAGACTGTTTTTGCCAGACTGCCAGACTGCCAGACTGCCGACTGCAAGACGTAGTCAGATCAAAAATTGCAGATCGACAGTGGCGTTGCGTGGACAGACAAGCTAGCACAGACTACACAAGAAATCTAGCTCGGAGATGGACGTACGCTTGTCGTAGGCGTGGGTCAGTGCAAGTACATGGACTGGAGCAAGAGGACGAAGAGGCTGGTCGGAGACTTTCAAGTGCTTCTTTCTTTTTCTTTTTCTTTTTTCCCTTTTCTTCTTCTCTTACAAAGTTGTGGACAGCAGAATCAAGCAGAATCAGGATGCGAGAAGCACAAGTGATACAGACAGGAGCTGAACTATCAAAGTACAACCATCCCAAATGTGACGTAGGTGGCAGGGTATCTATTGATTGATAATGATATGATTGACTCTCAAAATCTATATGCAGGTCAACAAGGAAAGATCGTGCTAGCAATCTGCTCTTGCCGTAAATGCCCAAATGCTCCGGTCGATTGTGCTCATATATTGATGATACCGATAAAGATAAGATATAAAGAAAGAAAGAATACTGTATGACTGGTGCTATGACGGCGGTACACTGACATGTCCGTGTCAGACGGGCTTACTCAGTATTGAGACTGCCCTCTATGGCGCCTTGGCTCTGCCAACTGCGTACTAAAGAAAATGACACAATAGCATCTTACTAATCCTATACCATAGTCGACTGTGTATGCACGACAATACGAGATGTGAGACAGATACGAACGAGAATGAAACAACATCCCAAAACATATCGTAAAACGCAAAACGCAAAACACAAACATACGCAGCGCGCAGCTGAACCAGAGACACGCAAACATGAGATCCAGTCCAGTGGAGGCTGGAGACGTACAGCGTGTTGGTACAGCTACAGGGCGTTTGGCGCTCCAAATTGGGTGTGGCTGGTATGCTGTGGCACGAGTCTCATAGCCTGTAGCTAGCAAGCGCACTGTAACAAACAGCTTACCAGCTGTCCAGTTCTTTGTTTCGCTTTCACTGTCTCTGATGCTGGAAGCTGATCTATTTGCGGTCGTATTTGCTTTTTGTTTCTTTCCACTCGCTGATTTCTTTTTTCTTTTTTCTTTTTCCGGCTTTTGGCTGGGCTGGGGCGGTCTCATTTGTGCCAAGCTTCGGCGTGTTGGGGTTAGTTAGTAGGGTTTTATTCTTATTTACAAACCAGACTGGCAGTAGGATTCAAAGATTGACATACGAAGTAGGTTGGATATTGTATTTACATTTGCTTTGATTCATTTACGATAGACTTACTGTTTGATTCTATTGGTTGTTCTCGGAATGTTCTCAAGTGATAAAAGTAAAGAAGAAAGAAAAGAAGAAGAAGAAATTCAAAAAAAAGAGAGAAAAAAAGAAAGAAAAAAAAACAGAAAAAAAAGAGAAACAATGCTTAATCACTAAATCATAGAAATGAGAATCTACAAACACTACTCCATATTTGACAACAAGAACTCATTACCGTCTCGTCCGTCCTCTGCCCGTCTATCCGTCTGCAATCTTTTTCCATTCCCTGCACCCATCTCGACCGTACATCACCTCATGCTAGCTTTGTATTATCTTCACCGCAATACCAGCCTCGTCATTTTTATTTTATTTTATTTTATTTTATTTTTATATATTCAATACCTCGTCTTGCTATTCTTCATCTCAGTTTGATAGTGCACACCTAGTGTCGGCCACCTTCCCAAAGAACACATGGCCGCAGGAACAGCGTTGCATCGATATTGGTGGTTCTAGGTGAGATGATAGTAGTGAGTAAATAACACAGGGTCCAACATTTTATTTGATTTTCTCTTAAATCGCCCGCTGCAGTGCGACTCGAATACTCCTCCAACCTTTGGTAGCCAGCCACTGCCCCGGGCTTCCGGCGGCCTCTTCAAGTAGAATTACTCTGGAGAGCACTTGCATGCCGACATCATGCGAATACGAACACATGCTCACATCTACTGAGAATGAAATGAAATTAGATCGTGTTGGATATCCCATCTGAGTTGACGGGAAGATCCGCCATAGACAAAGACAAAAAAGAAAAAAAGGAAGATGAGATCGAGAGAATACGAGTGCCAAGACATGGACAGTACTCTATATACGAGACGAGCAAGAGTCGAGGTGAGCTGACAGTTGTCTACCAGCATACAATACGCGTCCGCCGACTCGTATCTGACTGTATTCGCTACTCCGTCGTAGTTACTGAGTAATGCTAAAGAACAGTCAGAATGGAGAGACCCTACCCCCACAGGTCAGATGCCCTTTTGGTCAAGTAAAGCCGACTACTAGTAATAGTAGACACGACCAGTGGCCGATGCGACGTCGTCCATGTGTAGAGCGAAGCGCGAGGGGAAATAGAAGAAAGGAAAGTCAGGATGAATGAAGAAGGCGGAAGGAGTAGGACGATGTCGGATGTAGAGCGTAGAGCTCTTTTATTAATATTTATTTTGACTTGATTTTGATTTTGATTTTATTTTTATTTTATTTAATTTTTTTTAATTTTTTAATTTTATTATTTCAAAAAGAAGAAAATGTATTCTCAAAACAACCAACTCATCCTCTACAATACATCACCCAGCATGCATACGCCACGGAACTACATCTCTGACAAAATACAGAAGAATCAGAACCGTAACTCCGTAGCCAACACGTTACGAAGTACTCCCACTCCAACTACACCCCTGCAAGGCCGCGTCAGTGCCTCCAGACCCTCAGAGGCACAGCCTGATAGAAGTACAGTATCGAGGCCGCTAGTGCCCGAACTGCCCGATATGAGCAGCTCAAACTCGTAGACAGTACATAATACGGCCATCGGTATCGGCTCTGCCAAGTCCGTCGCAGAATTACGTCATCTTCTTTTCTTCGCTCTTCCTTCATGATTTATCGCCCGGGAGCCATCCGACAGCCTGCACAACTGGCGTCTATGCAACACACCAAGAACGGTGCCTGTACTCTGGCGACGGGGAATTGAAGTGTGCGGCTCGGGGGCTGCGGGACATGTGAAATATAAAACCAAGTCAACATTCGCAGAGGAAGATGTTGGCTTTATTGTCAGTGTGGTCTGCTGTGATAACTCGATCATTGTAGCCTCACCCCTTCACATGAGAGTATGTAATTATATCGAGTATAGAACACAACACGAATCCTTTATTCAGATTGGTAAAACATCTTCAATCGACCCGATCTGATAACTGTCGAGGGATAACCACACTATAGTCTGTATACCAGTTATACACACTATAAACCTATTTGCACTATCTCACGTAAGTTGACGCTAGTTGTTCTCTCTAGCTGACTAAGTATGTGCAAGACGTCAGCGTCCTGTTCTCCGCTATTTACTACTGCTGAGTGCGTTGCAGGTGGCTTCCTACATCGGCTACTGAGAAGAGTACGTGCCCTTGATTGCTGTAGCTTCTTTGGTTATGCTCTTTCCACATGCAGTCGTCTGCTCTTTCCTTTGTTTTGCTTTGTTCTTGAGTATTTCTGGTCACCCTTTGTCATGACACGCCGCTCTTTCCGCATTCTGTCGTCGTCGTCCGTTCCTTCTCTTTCTCTTACTCTGTACGTTCTGCAGACCACTCTTTGTCCGCTGGTGGGGCAAACGTGTCCACGAGCCCACCTCCCGAAACTCCTGTAGAGTCGACAGAGGAAGGCCCCTTTCCACCGCCTCAACCATTTATTAATTGAATAATAATAAAAAATAAAAAATAAAGAATAAAATAAAGAATAAATAAAATAAACAATTGACCCTTGCTGTCCACCGCTTCGTCATTCACTCGACCACACCAATACCAACAGCAACACCCCTCCTTCCAGTCGCTCTACACTTGCTCTACAGTCCCGTGACCCCTGCTCGGCACCGCTACCCCTTGTTTGGCTTCGTTTGGCTACTCTACGACACGCCACACCACAGACCACAGACTACACTACAGACTACACTACACTGGGTGATGCTGGCATAGAGCAATTGCTTGATCAGCCTGACAGCTGTCTAGATAGCTTAGGAACAAGATACACAACCACAATGGCTGCCTCCGAAGACGGCAGCCCGGCGGCAGCCCCGGCGGCGGCACCGACCACGATAGAAACTACCACCACATCTACGACAGCTGCGACATCTACACCCACACCTACCACATCTACGACACCCGCCGCATCTGCGCCCACAGCTGACGTAGCACCATCTGCCACAGCCAAGACATATGCCGACGTCATCTCAAGCCCCGACGCTACCGACAAACCAGACAACACAGACAACACAGACTCGACAAATGCATCTACAGACATCCGAGCGCAAACACATACCCCGCCCGATGACGAGTCCCCGGCCAAGAAGCTGGACACGCTGTTGACAGCGGACCGCGCCAACAAGACCCCGACGGCCGCCCAGATAGACACCTCTGTCGAGGGCGCGCAAAAGTCGCCCAATGCGCCCGTCTCCGGCGGCAGCGACTTTGACGACTTTGGCCTGCCCATCCGCAAGGCCGAGGTCATCCAGTACGGCGGCGAGACTGTAGAGAAGGAAAAAGAGGGGAAGGGAAAGGAGGAAAAGCAAGACAGTACGAAACCAAGATCATGGAGCCTCCGGAAGCGCAGCACTAGCCGCTCCGGCGACCACAGCCGCACCAGCTCGCGCGCCAGCACCAGCTCGCGCCGGCAAAGCCTGCGCATTGGCGTCGATGGCGATGCCGAGGACAAGGGCAAGGGGGTGGAGACTGCTATTGAGGAGGAGCCGCGGACGCCCATGCCGCGCACGACGGACGCCAACGAAGCGCCCAAAAAAGACTTTGCCGCCGTGCACGCGCGCGAGGCCAGCAACGCCACCGACATCTCGCTGTCCGAGTTCTCGCACCAGAAGCTGGCCACCGAAAAGGGCGAGGCCAAGACCGACGACGACGACGGCGGCTGGCAGACCATGCCTGCGTTTGCGCCCTACGACCTGTACGACGACGACGACCGCCTGATTGCCAAGGAGCACGTCGAGACCGAGGAGGACAGCTATGGGTATGCGGGCCTCGGCGGCGCCGGCAAGGGCTACACGCGCGTGCTCATCGACGACGACGCCGAGAGCGCCACCAGCATGGACGACAATACCAACTACTTGTTCAAGAGTGCCAAGATGGGCAGCACAAGCATGATGGACGACGAGGAGGAGCAGCGCGACGCCGTGTCGCAGATGCAGGCCACCAAGGACCTGCTGACCGAGGGCCAGCGCATCGCGTACGTCGGCATCACGCGGCTGCACCTGTACAACATGCTGCAGGAGATGGAGGCCGCGGGCGCGCAGCTCAAGCCGTCGCGGCGCCTGCGCAAGGAGCTGGGCATTGCGGCCGAGTCGCTCAAGATGTGGGGGCAAAAGATGATGGTGCGGCTGTATGCGCACATGGACATTAGCGCGGCGGAGCAGGTCATGATTGAGCAGCTGAGCGAGCACGGCGTGCAGCCCAAGGACCTGACGCCGGCGCTGATGGCCAATGCGCGGGTCAAGAATCCCATGGCCGAGGGGGGGGAGGCAAAAGGATCAGCCAACGGTAGTATGCCGAATACGCCGACAACCCCGGGCACACCAGGCACGCCGCGAGTGACTGACGTCACCGACGACAAAGACGAAAAAGAAAAAGAGGAAAAAGAAAAAGAGGAAGAAGCCGCGGAGCCACCGCCGCCGTACAAAGAGGTCGACGGCGAAGAACTGCCGGATGTGCGCACGCCCTCGCAGATGCCGTCGACGTCCAAGATCGACATTGACCTGCGGTGGACCGTGCTGTGCGACTTGTTCCTGGTGCTGATTGCCGACTCGGTGTACGACGCGCGCTCACGGGTGCTGCTGGAGCGCGTGGGCGAGAGCCTGGACGTGCCGTGGATGGACATTTGCAAGTTTGAGCGCAAGGTGACGGAGGCGCTCGAGATGCAGCAGCAGGCCGAAAAGGAAAACTGGGACGAGGCCGACCACATGGAGTCGCGGCGCAAGCTCGCGCTCAAGCGGCGCTACGTGATGATGGGCCTGGCGACGGTCGGCGGCGGTCTGGTGATTGGGCTGTCGGCGGGCCTGCTGGCGCCGGTGATTGGTGCGGGCCTGGCGGCGGGGTTCACGACGATTGGCGTCACGGGCACGAGCAGTTTCCTGGCGGGCGCGGGCGGCGCGGCGATTATTACGTCGTCGGCGGCGGCGTCGGGCAGTGTGATTGGCGGGCGGGCGGCCAACCGGCGCACGGGCGCGGTCAAGACGTTTGAGTACCGGCCGCTGCACAACAACAAGAGGGTCAACCTGATTGTCACGGTGTCGGGCTGGATGACGGGCAAGGTGGACGACGTGCGGCTGCCGTACAGCACGGTGGACCCGGTGATGGGCGACATCTACTCTGTGCTGTGGGAGCCGGAGATGCTGACGAGCATGGGTGACACGATCAACATTTTGGCGACGGAGGCGCTGACGCAGGGTCTGCAGCAGATTCTGGGCAGCACGATTCTGGTGTCGCTGATGGCGGCGCTGCAGCTGCCGGTGGTGCTGACGAAGCTGTCGTACCTGATCGACAACCCGTGGGCGGTGTCGCTGGACCGCGCGACGGCGGCGGGACTGATTCTGGCCGACTCGCTGATCGACCGCAGCCTGGGCACGCGGCCGATTACGCTGGTGGGCTACTCGCTGGGCTCGCGCGTGATTTTTTCGTGTCTGCAGGAGCTTGCGCGCAAGGGCGCGTACGGGCTGGTGCAGAATGCGTTTATATTCGGCTCGCCGGTGGTCGTCAAGACGGACGAGTTTATGCGCGTGCGGTCTGTTGTCGCGGGCCGGCTGGTCAATGGATACAACAACAACGACTGGATCCTGGGATATCTGTTCCGGCTGACAAACGGCGGCATCCGGCGGATTGCGGGACTGGGCCCGATCGAGGACGTGCCTGGCGTTGAGAACATGAACGTGACCGAGTTTGTGGTGGGGCACATGGACTACCGCACGGCGATGCCGCGGCTGCTGCGCGAGTGCGGGTGGCTGGTGGAGAGCGACGAGTTTACGGAGATTGAAGATCCGGACCCGGAGAACCACGGCGAGCGGCAGCGCGAGCTGATCAACGAGATTGAGGAGGCGCGCAAAGAGCTGGAGAAGGAGGCGGCCAAGGTGGGCAGCTCGAGCAAGAAGGGCGGTGCGTTTTCGTTTTTCAGCCGCAAGAAAAAGGGCGAGAAGCAGGAGTGGGAGATTTACGAGGACCTGGCCAAGAAGCAGCAGAAGCTGCAGGAGGCGATTGATAACAGCAACGCGGCAGCGGCGGCGGCGGCGGCAAATGCATCTTCTGGCAACAAGACCGAGGACGGCCAGGGCAACAACCACGGCATTCTGTTTGACGTGGACGCGATCCGCGCGGAGCTGGCCAAGGAGAGGGAGGCTGAGCGGGGTGGCGGTGGCAGCACCGACGCGACAGCGGCCGCCCCCGACATTGAGCAGCACCTGCAAGTGCGCGAGCTCCAGTCGACGCTGCCGCCCATGAAGCTCACGATTGCACCGGCGGCGATTGCGCCACCGCGGCCGTCGCACTCGCCGCGGCCGAGCATGAGCATGAGCGGCGGTGGCGCCCTCGGCAGCCGACGAGTGACGGACACGGCGGTTGCGTATCGCGCGTCGCAGGAGGTGCGTGTTCCGTCCGACGACCGCACGCCGACGCTGCCGAAGCAAATGTCGTTCCCGATCCCCGAGGACCGGCCGTACAGCCCGGCGCGGTCTGCAACGGCGATGCGCAGCAGCACGACGACGCCGACGATTGTGGACAACGAGGGGGTGTCGATGACGTTTGACTATGGGGATGACCACCATATGCCGTCAGAAGATGCCGCGGCGCCGGCCCCGCCACCCAAGGACCAGCGGTACAGCACGGCGACGTCGCCGGTGCCGGCAATCCGTCTGGCGGACCCGTGGAACGAGCACGACGACGACGATTTCGGCAAGGAAGAGCAGATTTCGATGACGTTTGCATAACATGTTGTCTTTGTAAGAACCCTGTAGATATGATTGCATAGGAGTTGGATTTGTTGAATGTTTACTTTTTAATATTATGGGCGTTGATTAGTAATATCTAGATGTTCGACAGACGAAATAGGAAGTCACAGTCTGCCGGCTATCGTGATCATATCCCACCGGTTCTGCTCAGCATCAGGAATACCGCAGTGCATTCATACAGATCGACATCTACTCAGTAGAGACAGTAGAGAGTCCCTCTCCTCATTCCTTCGATTCCCCTCAGACACTCGGCGATGCGCCGGCTGGCCGTGCTGCAGCCTACGCGCTGCGCCCGGCGGTTATGTTGGCATGGAGTTTGCGTTGCCGTTTCAGAACCTGGCGGCTGTTCCATGTATCTAATCTGCATGAGAATAAGAATGAGAGAATAAGAATGAGAGTAAGAATAAGAGTATGATTTGTTTCTGGTGGTCTGAATGTTGTTCGTTGTTTGTAACGGCCGTACAGTGTTCCGACACAGTGCATCAAATACACACAGTAGCCGATCAGCTATTCTTAGCTCTTGGCGACTGGTCGTCAATATTCAGCCCCCATTGTCTGCGGTCTGCCCACGCCAGAGTACCATTCAACGGCCCAACGAGCCAATTCTCTTTTGTGTTGCGGGTCGGTCGAGCTAGTGTCGGTCTAGAGTGGTTTGTGTTGTAGTCTGTAGTCTGTAGTTAGTGCCGCAAGGCGTTCTCTTCGTTTTGTTTTCACCACGATCATGACTCTGTATTCCATCGTGAAAGCAATCAGAGTGACATTTCTGTCTACTTTCAAGTCCAAGAATCTCATCTGACCCATACGTACAATACATGGTAGCCTGTAGTCCTACTCCTAATCCTCATCCTTCGATGGGCAGCCTAGATGGTGGGTACAGAGCTGCACCCTGGCGTGCGGCTGAGGAAACAAGAAAGTAGTGAGTACTTGTACTGAGTACGGAGTACCGAGTAACTACTCTTTTGATTGTACTTGTACAAAGTAGTGAACAAAAGACGGTGATTTACCTGCTGATATCATCACATATCACCAACTTTGTCCTGTCGACTTTGTCCTGTTGAAACTCGACACCACCCCTTTCGACATTCTTACTGCAACAGAACTGCCAACACACAAATAGACAAATGCAAACACACAATCAAACAAGACAAAAAAGAAAAGGCTGTGCTCGTAGCGGCTACACCACACATCAATATTGCACTTTGACGCAACGAGTACTTTATAGGATGCTTGGCTCCGTGTTTGTAAGCATTACTAGGAATAGAAGGATGTGACCAGCTCTGCAAACGGTATAGTGTCTTTTTCTTGTTCCTTCTTCTTCTGTCTTTAGTTGTCACTTGTACAATCCTCTGTATTGGAAGGCGGCTCTGCTGCTGTCCAGCTTCATCCGACACGCTCGGTACTTTGTATTTACCAGTCATCTTTAATTGTCTCTTGTTCTTCATCTTGACTACAGAATGTCTTTTCAAGTTCCCTCTCCAGTACATCAATGCCGTGATACCAGCCATGGCAGGCCGTGCTCTGATCAGTGGCTCTCTTTGTGTCCATCGCACCTGCCTTTGTATTTTGCATTCTGCATGTACACAGTACATCATTTTCATTGTACTCCATACTCACTCATCTCGTTTTGCACTTTCATCCCCTACTACTGCAAACCTGCTCAGCCACCAGCATGCTGCAGACTGCACTCAGCTGCAGGCAGTCTGCAGACAGCCAACCACCCGATGATCAATATCATAACCCAAACATTAAAAGACACTCGTACTCGTCTTGCAACAGCCTTACAGTGCCTTAGTACTATGTACAGTGTACAGCCAGCATAGACCCACCCATCCTTCCTCTTTCTCTTTCTGTACCTCCTCCTTCTACAGATGCCGCTCTTGCCTCTTGCCTCTTTGCTCTTTGCTCTTTCCTCTTTGCTTGCTCTTTCCTCGCTTTCTTGTGCGTCTATGCACTGCGCAGTGTCTCGGATCCCTGTTTATTAATTAAATTCACTGTACACTATGTAGGGTGCCTTGTGCTCCTTCTCTTACTTAATCCACCTGCTCACGCCGGCGTCAGCTAGACCCCTGTCTGTGGCTTACATGCATTGGCTGGCTGCTTATTATCTTGTCTGCCCTCTTGACTTTTTGACTTTCTCTTCTGATTCTTGTCTTTTGTATTCTCAGACTCTCATCTTGTCTTTGTATTTGTCTTTTGTCTTGTCTTGTGATTTTGCTGTGCTGTATCATTGTCGACAGACACCTCGGCTTCCTACATCTCGTCGACTCTCATCGTCTCGTCCGACTGTACTCCTACACATCACACCTACAATGCGGCTCCAACGCCATCGCACCGGCATCGTTGCCATCCCGGCCCTCTTCGCCGCCGTCGCCGCCGCCCAGGCATCCGAATCGGCCATCCAGTACAGCGACGGCTTCTACGGCCTGTTGGCAGGCGCCTCGACCAACGCCGTCTTCACTCCATTAGAGTCCCAGGCCATCACGCTGGCCGTCCGGTCCGGTGTCGTCATCAACGGCGCCTCCTTGCTCTACGGCTCAACCGTCGTGGCCACGAACCCGGCCTCGTCCACGCCCACGGCGGCGGCCACCCTCGACACGTCTGGCAATATCAAGCTCAAGCGCGCAGACAAGACACAGAGTGACGCAACCGGAGCGGGCCTTGACACCGGCAAGGGCTCGGCCCCGGCCACGGCCACGGCTGGAGCCTATACGTTTGCCACGCCGGGCGTCACGCCCACCTTTCAGCTGCAGGTGCAGGGCACGCTGCCACAGACAGCCGCCGTCCAAGCCACCATCATCTTCAACTCCAGCGCCATTGTCAACAAAAACTACGACAAGCTCGTCCACTTCAGAATCGACTGGTCCGACACGGTCCTCAACGACACCGGCTTCACCGAGAGCACCGACCTCGTCTATGTCGCAGACGCCGACCCGGCCTCCGTCTCGTCGGCCGCGTCCATGCTGCCCACCGCCGCCACGCAGTCGGAATCGACGTCGACCGGCGCCGCCACGGCGCTGTCCACCGCGGCAACAAACACCGCCGCCGCCACCACCACAGCCAACGCCGCCAAGACCACATCAGCCTCGGCCTCCCCGGGCAGCACCTCCGCCGTCGGCGCCGCGCCGTCCAAGTCCGCAAGCAAGGGCATCTCCGGCGGCGCCATTGCCGGCATTGTCGTCGGCATCATTGCCCTGGTTGCCATTGCCGGCCTCGCCGTCTTCTTTTGCCTGCGCCGCCGCAGCACGTCCAATACCCCGTCCAGCAGCTACCGCGGCTCCGGCAGCGAGCAGATCGGCCTGCAGAGCGGCTTTGCGTCCGCGGCCGTCGTGGAAAAGGACGGCTTTGGCGGTGCCGGCGCACACAGCCCGTACACGGACGACGCGAGCTATCCGGCGGCGCCTGTGCCAGCTGCACCTGCTTCTGCGGCGGCGGCTGCTTCTCCTGTTGCAGCGGCTGCGCCTGCTGCAGCACCCGCACCCGTGTCACCGCCAAAGCAGGCGCCTGCTCAGCCGGCCGTGTCGAACCAGGTGGCGGCGCTCATTGAGGACCACATGACGCCCGACGAGATTGCGCGGCTGGCGGCCGAGGAGGAGGAGCTGGATGCGGCGATTGCCAAGGCGCACCGGAGTCGGCAGGCGTCTCAGGCGTAGTCTGGAAGAGTGTTGTTTATTGATATTTAAGATATGGGTGTTGTGTTGCAACTGGATAGCATTTGTTTTCTTATTCACACTACTAGTCATTGTTGTTGATCAATATATTAACGCTATCATAACTGCATCAAGACCAGCTGTTCTCGGCATCGTGCCGTCATATTAATACCTGACAGAGTTAGCAACTGTCCATCTCATGACTGATAACAATAGTTTCGAAATAGAGATAATCAGGCTGAATCGTTAGCACGCCGTACCCGAGAGCTTGTGAGAATAAAAAGGAGATAAAATACCTCATTAAATCAGATTTGGTAGTTTGTGTTCATCTCCCGGCCTGAGGCAACAGGATCAAACAGTGTGAATAAACATATCATCATTTTATCTCTCGGGTGGCGTGCAACGTGCAGACGTGGGATGTGCGTGTGGAATTACCTGTTTGTTAGTTTGGGTCAACACCGTGTATAACGTGCACAGCTGCAGAAAAGAAATGCCTCAGGTGACGAGTTCTCATCAAGAAAGACCCGACCTGCCGCCGCCCAACGTGGTTTGTACGTCCTCGCTTTGGTACAGGCGACGGCACCCGGGGGTTCGATATGTCCGCCCGTTCGTTCAAATTTCATCAAAAGCGTTGTTGGAGAGAGTAGAGAGTGAAGTGTACCTGACTGGTTAGCTGGGAACGTGGACAGCAAACAGTATATAGACGGAAGAAAGCCACTCTTCATAAAGAAGAATATCAGACAAGGCTGAAACAAAATAAGGTATCCACATATAATCTTCGGTAAGAGGAATTCCTAGATTGGTATTTATTGTCATCACTTGGTGGTGTGTCGAGTGTCGCGAGGCGAAGCCGAGTCAAGAGCAATGTAGTCGTACCTTTTGTGTTGGGCCACCGCCGCGAGACGGTGGCAGCCTCTTTACAGAGAGGCGTCGGACATCAGAGATGCGAACAACAATAAAAACAAAACACTAATGGTCAGTCTTGTCCACTTCGTCCAACAGATAAAAAACGGGCAAGGCAGTCTGCTGTCTCAGTAGTAATCTAAAAAGATTTTCTCCCCATGGCTGAGTAAGATTTGGATTGTTCAATATTTAAACATCACAGAACAGACAGACCGTGTTCCACCTGAGGCCAAGTAGACAAGAACGCACCACTTGTGTTTTGTTGTTGTTGATGAACGTCGCAAAGGCGGCTGCTAAAGAAAGGAGCAAAAGAAGTCGTTGAAATTTTTGGCGACGAGAAATGTGCAGATATACGTCGCTGGAACAATATTAGTGCGGGAGTGGGGCTGCAGTGGCAGAACTTGGTCCTTCTTTGCATATTCAAAAACGACATTCACCGCCTTGATTAGTCATTTACTATACTTGTATCTACCCCACTGGCTAACACCGACTAACACCGACTAACACTGTAAGAGGGAGCCCACTAACACTAAGACCCTTATCTCTGATGCGCTGTACACGCTGTACAGCCACTGTTTCAGTATCAGATCAGGCATCAACGTCATCCGCACCCCCGTAACTTTCCGCTACGGTTCGTCTCCGGGCTGTCTGTCCGGCTTACTTTGTTCTCCCGTTTGATTCTTTTTTCTTTTTTCTTTCTTCTTCTTTTATCTCTCATCATCACCAAGGTATCACCAAGATATACATACAATGCCACCCACCGGAGGCATCTGGGTTCCCATGGCCCAGCGTGTCCTGCGGCAGGTCCTCACCGCCGGCTCAAAGGCGACAAAGGTTCTCCGGAACCAAGTCGCCGTGGCCGCCCGCGGTGAGCTCGAGCCTGTCGCCGTCCGCTCGACATACCGTCAACCCGTTCATCCACAAGCACTCCGTCGCCAGCTCAAGTCGTCTTCGGCCCGCTGGTACTCCACCGCCCACTCGTCGGTGCGCCGTTTCTTCAGCACTGCTCGCTCTGCCAGCACTGTTCGCTATGCCGACCGCGTCGCCTTTCTCACGTCCAGCGTCGCCACCAATGCCGTCTGGAAGGCTCCCGGCCGTGCGCCGTTTGCGTCCACGCTGCGGCCCAACCTGACCGGCGGTGCCCTGCCACGCACCGCCGGCGGCTACAGCGGCGCGTCCCGCACGGGCGCCCGCTACTTCTCGCACACCCCGGCTGCGCCGGCCCAGGTCGTCCAGAACGTCTCGCAGGCCATGCGCGCCTTTTGGATCTCCGGCAAGCGTGCCCGGTTTGACGGCACCGACGCCAACGGCCGGCCCGCCTACAAGGCCATCAGCGCGCTCGAGGACGAGACCGCGCGCAAGCTCAAGGTGCCGGCCCTGCCGCGGCTGACTGCTGGCGCGTACGTCGACTTTCCCCTGAACCCGACCATTACCGCCCTGGCGCCCGTTGTCGTGTCGGGTGCCTTCAAAGAGGCCGCTGCTGCGTTTGCCGCGCCGGCCACGCTCGGCACCGAGGGCTTCCTGGATGTGCTGAATGTCGACTTTTCGCGTGCGCTCAAAGAGCTGAGCGCGATCATGAACGATTTGCGGCGCCTCGCCGCGCTGGGTGACTTGCCCATTGTTCTCGAGAACAGAGCCCGCCAAGGCTCGTCGCTGCGTGTGCGCTTTCCGGGCGTCGACGCACTGACGGTCGACCGTCTGTGCGAGGACCTGGGCATCACGCGCGGCATTGTCGGCCAGGACCCTGGCTTTGACGCGGCCGTTGGGACGCACACAGCGCTCAAGTTTCCATTTGCGCCGGATGCGGCCTGTGACGAGGATGCGCTGACGTCGCCGGGCGGGTCGCTGCGGTCGCACCAGTCGTCTACCTTTTCGGATGTCGAGGACGAGTTTCTGTCGGAGGACGACGAGATCCACGATGCCTTTTTCGAAGAGAATCCATGGCTGTCTGTTGCGCCGAGCTCGTCTGGCCAGGCTCCTCTGGACCTAGTTCTTGATTCGCTTGGTTTGGATCTTGATGCGTCTTCGTCTGACGGCTACGAGAGCATGTCGCCGCCTGTGCCGGTGAGCTCTGCGGCGAACTCGCGGGAGTTTGACGGTCTCGAGGGCGTGTACCGGTTCATTGCCGAGTGCGACCGGGCACGGTTCTGATGGGCGAGATCTTATTGTTGTTTGTTTGTTTGCACCAGATTGGATTCCCCTGATTTTTATTTGATTTCTTTTATTTTATATTCGACTGTTGACTCCCTGCTTGACAGGCACTGGCACCACGCCTTTCCTAGCTATCTATTATACAATTCTATGACACTCCATGAAACCCAAGACTGCCAGAATGACACACTTTCAAGAAACACTGACTCGCCATTCTCCACGAGACTACAGTACAACTCCAATCTGCCGTCTCCGCATTATCTCTCCGCAGCTTGGAGCTCGGATTAGACGTTAGCGAGCATCCTTAGGTTAGTCTTAGTGCAGTGCAGTGCGTCTCAATGCACTCCGCAAAAGCTTTCCCCGCTGGACAGACCTCGGCAATTGTGTTCAGTTCAACAGATATATTGCATTGCCTACTTTAACTCGATCTTTAACAGACATCTCACAGACTAACAGAATCCAAAGACTCACAAATATCTACAAAATGTCCGGCCCTGGTGTTGGATTCGAATACCCGCGCACGCCCGTGTCGTGGCTCAAGCGCGATGCCCTGCTGTTTGCCAGCTCCATCGGCTGCGACTCCAGCGAGCTTCACTACACTTATGTAGGTAGATGTTAGGTCGTAGATGTTTGAAAGGAACACATAGACTAACAAACAGGAACTGCATCCCAAGTTTGCCGTCTTCCCGACCTACCCCGTCATCCTGCGTGAGTCGTAAATTCAATATTCAGAATTCAGAATTCAGAAATTAATGACAGCCTTCAAAAAAACAACCCCCGAGGTCATCGACTTTTACGCCGCCCAGAAAGCCGTCAAGATCCCAAATGTCCCAGACTTTGACCACCGCCGCGTCCTCGACGGCCAGCGCCTCCTGCGCTTCCTGAAACCCCTGCCCGTCACCTCCGACGGCCGCTCCTTTGAAATGCGCACAAAGGTCATTGGCGTCTACGACAAGGGCCGCCCCGGCTCTGTCGTCGAGACCCAGACCGACCTGGTCGATACGGCCACCGGCGAGGTCTACAGCCAGGCCATTGGCTCCGGCTTCTTCGTCGGCCAGGGCGGCTGGGGCGGTCCCAAAGGCCCGGCTACCGTCAGCTACCCGCCGCCGTCGCCGCGCCGCGCCCCCGACGTCACCTTTGCCGACCAGACCACCGACAAGACAGCGCTCCTCTACCGCCTCAACGGCGACTACAACCCGCTGCACGCAACGCCCGAGCCCGGCATCAAGATGGGCTTTGGCGGACCCATCATCCACGGCCTCTACTCGTTCAACTCGACGGCCCATCTGCTCTTGAAATCTCTCGGCGGCAGCGAGCCGGCCAACATCCGCGAGTACCAGGCGCGGTTTGCGAGCCCTGTGCGGCCGGGCGACAAGCTGGTGACGTCGGTGTGGCGCACGGGCAACGTCGACGCAGACGGCTTTGAGGAGGTGCGGTTCGAGACGGCCGTCGAGGGCGGCAAGGTGTGTCTAAACAACGGACGCGCCTTTATCAAGATTGTCGACAAGAGCAAGCTGTAGATGCAGTCGAGTGCACGTGACAAATAAATATAATAGCAATTTAAATAACCAAATACAAATGCGGTGATGGCTCCACTGCATCACCACGATGGCCCCTGATTGAATCACAATGTGTTCTCGTTGTTCGAGTTGCGATCTTTAATTTATAGATTTTTATATGTTTATATTTACTTTGATTTTATTAGATATTACTTTTTCACGCAACATCATTATTTTCTATATTTCTGCCTATGTAATTCGGCAGCCTACATCGCTCCTTCTGTTTTTGTTTTCTATTTCTGTTGCCTATTCTGGATCTATGCATATAAAGGTTTAGGGCAACTACAACAGAGACTCGTCTCAGCACCTCACAACAATGGCTGCAACACACACTGTCGGCCAGCGCCTGTCCTACGACGGCGCCCTCTGCACCGTCCGCTACATTGGTGATGTCGCCGGCACAGCCTCGGGCGGCTGCTGGCTCGGCGTCGAGTGGGACGACCCCACGCGCGGCAAGCACGACGGCGTCCACAAAGGCGTGCGATATTTTTCGTGTCGACGCAGTGGCTCAGAGAAGGCAGCCTCGTTTGTGCGCCCGACGCGTCCGGCGGATGCGCCGTGTGCCTTTCTCGAGGCCGTGCGCGAAAAGTATGCCGACGTCTCTGTGAAGAGAGACGATGCAAGGACGGTGGTTATCTCCGGCAAGGTGGCCGAGGAGGTCGGCTTCGACAAGGTGCGGCGGCAGCTGGCCCAGATCGAGACGCTGCGGGTGGTCATCTTGGATGGCGTGCGTCTGTTGACAAGCGGCGATGCCGACGAGATCCGCGACGTGTGCCCGAGCATTGCCGAGCTGGACCTCAGCCGCAACCTGTTTACCGACTTTGCCACGGTCGCCGCCATCTGCCGCGCGCTGCCCAACCTGCGCCACCTGCGCATCAACGGCAACCGCTTTCAGGACATTTCTCTGGACGACGACAGGGCCTTCAACGAGGTGACCGAGCTCGGCATTGGCGAGACGCTCATGTCGTGGGAGGAGATTGGCCGCATGACGGCACACTTTCCCGCGCTCGCCACGCTCGTGGCCGGCACCAACCAGCTGGCGCGCCTGGCGCCGTCGCTCCCGGCCATGTCGACGCTGCCGGCAACACTCACGACGCTCAACCTCGAGTTCAACGACTTTACGGCGCTGTCCGACCTTGCCAGTCTCGAGGGACTGCACGCTCTGCGCAACCTCCACCTCAAAGGATGCAACATTTCGGAGATTTCCGATTCAGAAACGCTACCCAAGTTCCCTCCGTCGCTGCAGTACCTCGACCTCTCGTACAACCGCGTTGCCACCTGGAAGTTCATCGACACCCTGCCCGACATCATGCCCGGCATGACCGCCCTGCGCTTCTCCCACAACCCCATCTACAACAGCCCGTACATGGATGTTGGGGAAACAGGAACAGCAAAGACCATCACGTCCACGGCCGCCTCGACAGAAGAATCCTACATGATCGCCGTCGGCCGCCTCGCCGCCCTGAAAATCCTCAACTTTAGCACCGTCACCCCCCAAGACCGCCTCAACGCGGAAATGTTTTACCTCTCGCGCATCGCCAAGCAGCTGGCCACCGCGCCCGAAGGGAGTCCCGAGGAGGCCGCCATTGTCGCGCAGCACCGGCGGTATGTCGAGCTGTGCGACTTGTACGGCGAGCCGGCGGTCGTGCGGCACACCGAGGTGAACCCTGCATTCCTAGAGGCGCGGCTGATTACTGTCGAGTTTCACTTTGCGGGTGTGAAGAAGCAGATACAGGTGCCCAAGTCGTTTGACATGTATGCCGTCAAAAGCATGGTGGCGCGGGTGTTTGGGGAGTCGCCACAGCGGTTGAAGCTCGTGTGGGAGACGGGCGAGTGGGATCCCGTTGGTGGCGAGGACGATGTAGAGGCAGATGCGGGAGATGAAGAAGAGAATGAAGAGAAAGCGGAAGAGGATGAAGAGAAAGAGACAGAAAGCAAAGAAGCACCCGACGCGTCGACGCCTGGCCGGTGGATCAAGCGCGAGGTCGAGCTCAGGGACAGCCCGCGGCAGTTTGGCTTCTGCATCGACGGCATGGAGGCGACTGTAAGGGTCGAGCTGAGGTAGATGCAATGACGAGTCG
This sequence comes from Ophiostoma tasmaniense, assembly GCA_022392925.1. Lineage (NCBI taxonomy): Eukaryota > Fungi > Ascomycota > Sordariomycetes > Ophiostomatales > Ophiostomataceae > Ophiostoma > Ophiostoma tasmaniense. The sequence continues at coordinate 502,804 of JAKRGK010000006.1, read as the reverse complement.
TATTGATATATTGAGACGGCAAACACACGTCAAGAATCAAGAGCTGGTGGTGAAGTCGGGTGCAAACAAAGTGAGCTCAGCGTCAGAGTGTCATCGTGTCATCCACAGACGTGTATAAAAGGCTCGTCCGTACAAACGACTGCAACTCGTCTTCTTCTTCTTCTCTTCTTCTTTTCTCTTCTTTTCTCTTCTTCTCTTCCTCTTCTTCTTTTTCTCTCTACTCCCCAACTCACCACGATGCCCAAAGTCTACTACTACGTCGTCCGGCAGGGCGCCGACGAAGAACGCTTTGTGCCGATGATCCCGATCGACCAGCTGCCCGACTGGCTCGAGGTGGTCGGTGTGCCGCGCGCACTGCATGCCGACGAAGCAGCCAAGATGACCGCGCTGCTCGATATCGGCCGCAAGGGGGGTGCCGCTGGTGTCTTTGACGTCCGGGTGGACGAAGCCTCTACTTCTGCCACGACTTTGTCGACTGGCACTACACCCATCTCGCCGACCTCGGCAACCTCGTCGGCAGTCTCGCTAGAGACCCATACATCTGCTACGACACATGATGCAGAAGTCGGCAAAGCCAACGACGAGGCGGCAAATACTGCCAACACTGAACCTGCCGTGACTACCAAGCCTGAGACCTCGACTGCCGCCCAGACGCCCGACAGCGACCCTACCTCGAACAAAAAGTCAGAAAAAGCCTTGCCCTGCAAATACTGGTGCAAGTATGGCCGGTGGTAAGTCTTTCTTTACTTTTTTTTAAGATGTCTAAGATACATACTAATAAATAGTGGCTTCAAGAACCACTGCCGCTTCGCCCACATCATGCCCTCAACGAAAGAGGGCCGGTCGCTCGTCGGCCTCAGCAAGCTGCCGCAGTGGTTTGTCAAGTACGGCGAACAGGGAGGCACTAAGAGAGGCAACCCGACTGGAAGCTATAGCAGCAACAGCATCACTCGTGGATATAACCACAGTGGAAGCCCGGTCGCTCGGAAGACGTTCAAGATCCAGAAGACGACGACCATGGCGTCGTCACCGTATACCTTTAATCAGGACGGCGAGACTAGAGGTCCTGAGGCCAGTGAGGTCAGTGAGGTCAGAGAGGCGGACAAGCCGGCTACAGCTGATACAGAAACTCCCACTGCTCGAGAGGCGGAGGACGATCTTATTGATCTGGTCTAATCTGGCATGCGAGTCGAGAGTTCCTTATCCAAGCATTACTTGAGTAAACTTTACAGATATCGTATCAAAATATTGACGGGCATAGATTGACTGCTTGACTGGAATATAGCCATCAATAGTGAAAACAAGTGTAGAGAAACACAGTGTTGAATGAAGAAGCAAAAGAAAAGGTAGAAAACAGATAGATGAAACATCAAAGACAAACAAGTTGGCATCGACGTACGACAGATGGAAATGTAAACCCAACAACAGGCTGTGGTCAACACGACGTAAACGATGACAACGTGAGACAAACTAGTATTCAACCTCCATGGTCTGAATAGACGCCCTGATGCTGTTAGTTGAAAGAAATGACAGAAATGACAGAAAGACAGAAAAAGACAACAGGCAAGACTCACCGACACCGAATACGCACCGGGCTGCGAGCACCGTCGGACTCGCCGTCCGAGTTGGCCGTCACCTCACACTCCACCATGCGGCTGTACTGGTTCACACGGGCACCCAATATGGGCCCCCTGTCGTTTTCGCTGGCACTGTCGGCACCGCTGTCACACTCCTCCACTTCCATCTGACCGCGAGATGAAGACTTGAGCACAGCCTTGCCATTGCCGGCTGTCACTGATATGTGCCGGGAACCGCAATCTTCCTCCTCCACAACGGGACCATCCCACACAACAAGAGACTCACCGTCGGGGTCGGCAAAGTAATTGACTGGCTCGTAGGGTTCTTCTTCCTCTTCCTCTTCCTCCCCGACGACATACCCCTCGCCAAAGAAGCCACTTCCCATACCCATGCGCTCGCATCCCGGGATCCGGTCATACAGTGCATGCACATCTTCGTCTGTAAAGTTGCAAGTCTGGCTATAAGGCGCGTCGGGGTATGCATCCTCCATAGACGCAGTCTGTGTGCCAAACAGACGGCTATAGTCGTACGGAGAATTCACTCTAGGTGCATCTCCATCGCCCCCAGGCATGGGCTCTGGAGTTGGCAGGCGAGGCCAGCTACCTGCAAAGTCTGCGTCGAAGTGGTTGTCGTCTTCGTACGTTTGGTGTTCTCGAGACTGGCTCGGTGCTGTTTGGTCTGACCATGGATCCGCATCGCCATACCCATCACCACTGCCTAGGTGTGGACTCGATGGCCCGTGACCATCTTCCGGCCGCGGACGGAGCCCAGCATCTTGATGCGGGCTTGAGCTAGCCAGCTGCTCAAACATCACAGGAGGACTGATGGTATGCACACTAAATGTCCGTGGTCGGTATGAGACCCCGCGCTGGGAGGACATGTATCTGTCATCCAGAGTGTCGTACCCGCTGCTGCGGATGGACTGCTGCGGTGAAGCCGACGGGGGCGAGTCTTCAATCTTCTGGGCGGGTTCATCTTTGGCAATGCCAATAACACGTGCAATGCCCGGAGACGCACGCTGGGAGACGACCTTGACAGAGCGCGCGGGCGATGAGACCGGAGACGATTGGGCACTCTCCTCACCCTCGGATAGCTGCGACACATCCTCTTCAACAGACGGCGACACAAAGCTGCCAAAAGACTCCTCGATCTCTTTAGATGGACATTCTTCAAGGGCTTCATTAGACTCTATCGGCTGGCTGCACTTGAGGCAGCAGTTGGGAGTTGTCGATGAGCTGGGCTGGTCTTTCACCGGTGATTGGTCGCCATCGTCAACGACGGACAGCTTAAAGATCGACGAAGCATCGTCAGAGTCCACGATGGACTCGACAGTCGGTGGACGGTATCCGCATGCTGGCTCACGGCTGTCCCTCAGCGTCGACACGCTGGATGCTGTCGGTGAAAATGGAGGAGGCAGGGCCTGTTTGGCGTCGCAAGGGCTGCTGGCGAGCTTTCCCACAGACCCCGAAGCGCTTCTAGGGTCTGGTACTCTTGACGGGGTCGATGGGACTCCCCGGCGGTAGGTCTGTTCCGTAATGGTGGAAATCGAATCCGACTCATCACTGTCGTGGGCTGACTCACTGGCGCAGTCCTGGATCGTTAGCATTCGAAAAGAATCAAGGATCACGGTACTCACATTCCAATTCTTTGCGTCAGTAGTACTCGACTTTCTGGACCGGGCGGGTTTCGTCATATATCGGTCATCAAGGCCATCGCCTGCTGTTTCCTAGTCAGCAGGGATGAGGCCATGTGACCCGCGGCACTTGCCACAAAAGTTCAACAGCGGCCTCTTGTCACGGTGAAAGGGATTGGCACTCTGGAAGCTCTCTGACCGCACACGGCCACAGCCGTAGCATATGTGCAGGCGCAGCTTTCTGGATAGATCCGAGTACCGGCGGAACGTGACTTTGGGCGATGGTGCCCGCTTCCACGACGACTCACTCGCCACCTTCCCTTGGCTGTCCCGGCGAGACCTGTCTCTCGGGAGTCCTTCATGCACTAGATCATACAGGCGATCTTGGGAGTGGTGGCGGGAGTGGTGGCGACAGTGACGAGAAGAGCGGTTGCGCGGGCGGCGGGGAGAACGATTGTCTTCCTCGTGTTTCTCAGTGCGCTTGCGACGGCTTGTCGGAGTCGGGCTTTTGTCCTTGCTCATAGCTGAACGGGAGCTTTTCCTAGACACGAAATGGGCTGTGCTCTGGCGGCTTCCGCCCACAGAAACAGCGGGAACTGACGGGGGGGTAGGCATGGACACGTGAGACAATGAGCATGGCACCGGGTGTCCTTGGTAGCCTGACTGCTGCTGCCAACCGTGCATGTTTGACATGGGAGGCGGATAGTAGGGAGAACTGTACTGCTGCGGATACGGCACTCCTTGGTATGGCGAAGGGGGAACTGTCGGGTCTGGGTACCCGTGGTGTCCATGGCCCCCATAGCTTTTATTCTCAGAGTAACTCGGGTTCACCGGCCCATATTGGTAGTTGGGATGCATGTAGAGCATTGGCGCCGGTAGAGCCGAGAGGGGAGGAGCATATGAAGCACCCGGGGTCATGAGAGTCGTTCCTCTACCTGTTGTATGTGTACGCGAGCTCGGCGGCATGTTCTCATACCCCGGGTTGCTGCGGACGTAGCCGGGAGCAGATGGCCTCACAAACACATCGTCGCCATACGTGCTCGGCTGCGGCGACCGCGACCGCGACTGGTCTCTCCTGCGGATGCCAAACAGGTTCATGATGCCCGAGGTACGCGAGCCGTGGCCAGACCCGCCCGAGCGAGACACTTCAGACGACGAGAACGACGTCCGTGACATTGTCGGAGGAGCCCTCTTCGGACGAGACTCTGAAGACGACGAGTGGTGACTCGAGTGGCTTGCATGATGCCGGCCGCTTTGTCTGCTCTCGCGGGCCGGGGATCTTGACGGGGCGCTATGCTGTTAGTGATGTTGTGACTCTGGGAGAACACACTTACTCATGTCGCCGCGAGCCTCCATGACGGGGCATGGTCAGTTGGAGATCTGAACTGTCGAGATGGGGATGGCAAGACTGGCTAGATATCACGAGGCTTCCCGTCACCAAACGGTGTAACGCGATCGTCTCTAGGAGTCAGAACAGGCAATGTCGTAGAGATAGCAAAGCGAGGTAAAAGTATGGTAGGAGGAGATGGTAAGATCAAGGAGATGGCGTGCGAGTGAAGAGAAAGAGGACGAGAACGCACAAAAAGGACAAACAAGCCGTCTTTATATCACGAAAGGGAGACAATAAGATGAGATGTCAATGCCCAAATATGGGAGGGGCCAATATGAAACGGCTGCTCTGTGGAAAGGGAAGGAACAGCCATCGTGCCTTCCCGATTTATCATAGATGGCGATCGGATGACATCCAGCAGTGGCAGCTACAACCGGCTTATTAGTCATCTTCTATCGATGTCACGAGCACGAGCAAAGATCAGTTTAAGATTCTGTATTGAAAAGCAAGATGGGGTATGCCTCCCCTTTTAGTCTTTGAAAAGATCTTTTATACACGAGACAAACCCTTTGTCTGCTAGAACACAACTATGTCGGATTTCCGGCTTCTTTGAACAAATGAAATAAGCAAATAAATAGGAGAAAACGGGAGAAAACAGGAAAAAGAAGAATGGACAGATAAGACAGATAGGACAGATAGGACAGGCAGGAAAGATGAAAAGATCCGATATATCAGGCAGGTGATCGCCTAGTCCAGGCGCAGAGTGCGGGCGCCCTTGCGCTTGATGGTCTTCTTCTTCTTGTGGCCCTGCTCAAACTGCGCAACGGCGCCGTGGTCGCGGCTGATGTTGTCGAGGTCCTTGACCTTGTAGATGCGGATGATCCAGTTCTCCGACGTGTACGCCTCCTCCAGCGTGTTCAGGGTGGGGGCCTTCTCGGGCAGACGCGAGCCACGCACGCGGTCAGTAGCCTGTCCAGGAGGGAACAGCGACTGGTAGTTGTGGTACGACATCTTGTACATCAAGCTGTTCTTCATCGTCTCGGTGGCCTGGTCGTCGACACGGTACTCGCCACGGTCGGTGAAGAAGTCCCGCTCCTTGACCTCATCGGGCCAGATACCCTCGGCAATGCGCACCATCCACAGGAACTTGTTGATGTCGTCACCCGAGTAGCCCAGAAGACCACCAAACACAACCAGCACGTAGTCGACCTCGTGCTGGCGCATGATCGGGTAGCTGACCTCTTCGCGCGAGCTCATGGCCTTGCCGACAGTAGCAATGTGCGTGTTGTTCCAGGTGTTGTTGTCGACGAGCGTAGGGCGGTCAGCCATGCCACCAATCTGGTAGCCGTAATCCCACCATGACATGACCTTGGCGTCCTCGGCAGTGTTCTGGCGCAGCCACTGGTAGGCCTCACGGTAGTCGTCGATGATGTGCTGGCTGCCGTCGGGCAAGCGGCTGGCAAGAACGACAGACGGCGACGAGTATGCGTTGGACGTGACCCAGGTGCAGTGCGTAACAAACATAACAAGGTACACGGTAATGCAACCGGTGGTAATGGTCTTGGACAGGAACGAGTAGATACCAACAACAGGGCGCGTGGTCGACTTGAGCTTGCCCGAGGCCGACTTCTTATCATAGGCCTCTTCGGCAGCAACGGCATCGGCAACATTGGGCGTCTTGATGTTGAGGTAGGTGTCCAGCAGCGACGACACAGCCATGGCAGCAGCAACACAGACGACGGGGGTCAGCGTCAGCATGAGACGCACCATGACACCGGCAAAGTAGCTGCCAAACAGCGCGTAGACGACAATAAAAACGTGCTCGTCGGCCAGCTCCTGGAAACACAGATAGACACCAGCAGGGAACAGCCAAATAAGGAAGTTCAGGTCAAAGAAGAAGGCGGGCCACGCGGTCGGCTGATGCTCCGACACGGACGCGATAATGGGAATGTGGATCTTGGCGTAGCCGGTATCCCACAGCGAGTAGAAACGGCCGTTCCAGGGGGCAATGTAGCCGGCCGAGGTGGCGACAACAAGGCCGACGAGGCCAATGACAAAGAGCGAACCGGCCGAGAGCAGCAGGAAGCTCTGGAACTGGCGACCAGGCACGGCAGAGCGCACGTAGTCGAGGAAGGCCAGCAGCTGGAGGAAGCCAAAGAGACCAAGGGCGGGCATGTGCTCGCTGGTGCGCACAGGCAGGAAACCGACAAAGGGAATCTGCATACTGGCAATGGTTCCGAGGGCGTACCAGGTGGTGTAAGCCACGTACAGGCGCGTGCTGTAGCGTCCCATACAGATCAGCACAAGCGCGTGCAGAGGCAGCAGACAGGTGATGAAGGCGTAACCACCCCACGAGGCCACCATGTAGCCGTAGAAGAGAGCGCACAGCGCACCCCAGAGCATGGAGCCGAGCTTGAGGGCCTTGATCCACAGGTAAAAGGTAAAGACCAGCAGGAAGATGGCAATGGCCTCGTTATCGTAGCTACCAGCAACGGAACGCGAGATGTAGCCGGGGGTGATGCCCATAAAGGCAGCGGCCAGGAGACCAGCCGAGGGGGAGGTGGTCATCTCGTTGGTGAGCAGGTAGGCGGAGTAGGCAGTCAGACCGGAGAAAGCGGGGGCGAGCATGACACAGACGTTGCGGATGTCGACGGGGATGCTCAGGGTGCGCAGGGCGTGCCAGATGGCGCCGCTGGTGACCATCAGGCCGGGGTAGAGGGTGCCACCAGTGACACGGCCCAGGGGGTGCCAGGTGCGGTCGTCAAACCAGTCCCAGAAGCTGGTGAAGCCATTGGCGACGAGGTATTTTGTTGCGCGGAAGTTGAACCAGGGGTCGACTATGGGGGTTAGTAGTTATTCAGGGTATCGTGATGGGGTGGTGATAGCTCGAGAGCTCGAGAGCTCGAGAGATGGAGGTCGGCTGGGATGGGATACGCACATTCGTGGATGATACTCTCAAAACCTAGAGAAGATGTTAGCAGCTGTGTATGGTAGAGAGACAGCCAATCGGCAATGGCAATGGGCATTGCTTCTAGCGATGCCTGTCTCAGACACTACATCGTCGTCGTCGACTTACGGATGACCGAGAAGAGACGGCTGGCCACGGAGGCGGCGGCGATCAGGAGCAGGATGGTCACGCGCAGCGATGAACGCAAGCTCTTTGTTCTTTTGCCATCAGTAACCGGGTTGACCGGTGCTGGCGTCGTGGATGTCGACGCCATCGTGGCGTGTGTGTTGATGCTGGTCGTGATGAGTCGTGATGATGCTTAGTGGCGGGACATGTGGACAGACTCGATTGAGAAGGAGGTGTCGAAAGAAATTGTCGAAAAGAGAAGGAGGCAATGGGACAAAAGAATACAAAAGGAAGGAATGCGTCGTCGAATTGACTTGAGGAAGGCACGACCAAGACAGTCAATCGGGGGAGTCGTTGATGGAGTGCGCCTGCCAAATTGGTTCTGGCCAAAAAGAAGAAGAGACGTTTCGCGGAGAGGACAGCTGGAGCTTCTCGCTCTGTCAGGTACTGTGCTGGGGAGCGTGTACGTAAACGGGACAGGTGGCTTGGCGTAGCAGCGTCGTTTCCCCATATACACGCGGCTGCTGCTAGGAGGAGCTGTGATTGGTGTGAGAGGGGAGCTCCGACCCACCACTACCTGAGCATAATGGCAGAATTAGGCGGTGAATTTGTATTAGTGGATTGCTGACATAAATGATGACATAATATCTCCATCTGCTCATTATCACGACATTCACCAGGCTTCACTCCGAGCACATGACCAAGAATAGGCACACTGTAGGCAGAAGTGAGGCCAACTTTGACAGAGGCCAGCATGACTCAAGTAGCGCTGCGTATCTATCTTAAAAATAGATAAAAGGAACACCTTCTTCAACGTCTTGACCTCCCTTTTCTTCTCTTCTCCTCAGCTCTCTTTGCCATACGGCTTAGATCAAAAGTAGTATCTGTTCTTTTCAGTTTAAAACCTGAAATCAAACCTCTATGAGGTGACAAAAAATCTTTGGCAACGGACAGGGAGGTTCACGGCTTGCCTAGATCACCTGTCCACTGTGTCCCTGGTATTTCACTGCTTCCAGGCGACGCGAGCCTTTTCCCTCTTTTTTCATCACAGTCTCAAGCTGGCCTTGGGGTGTGAGGAAGCGGATAAGGGACACGAGCACGCAGGTCCTGCAAAAGGGTATTGTTGATTGAAGGTATCGGCGGGTAGATAGACAAAAAAAAAACAAATTAAAAGAACAAAGACAAGACGGCAAGAATGACACAAGAGATCGCCATGTTGAGGATTAAATAGAAAATAAAGAAACAAAAGACCGCTCACTTTTCACCATGCTACATGGCAGATCTATCGAGGCCGTCTGCCTCCAGCTTGTTGACAAGCTTCTTCACGTTTGTCCACTCCTCGCTGCGCAGGTTCTCCTTGCCGCCCAGGTCAGGGCCGACCTCGAACACAGTCACAGTGCCCGCAATGCCGCCCGTCGCCAGCCGCTTGCCCTCGCTCTTGTCCCACGCAACCTTGTTCAGACTGTTGGCCAGCATCGACCGCCCGTCCTTGCGGTGCGACGGGCTGATGCGCGCCACCGGCTCTTCCGTCTCAACCGTAATGTCCCACAGCTCCAGCCAGCCCGCGCCGTCCACCAGACTGAACACGCCCGGCTTCACCGGCGACCACGCCGCGTCGTACACCACATCCTCGCGCACCAGGTCCAGCAGCGGCCGCGCCTCGCCCGCAGTTGAGCCAGAACCCGTACCTGACACGCCGTTGCTGCCCACGGCGCCCGTGCTGACACCGCCGCCCACAATCGTGCTTGTCGCTGCAGGAGCACGCACCTTCCACAGCTTGACCGACCAGTCCAGACTCGACGACAGCACCAGGTCGCCCAGGTCCACGGGACCGCGCGCCGGGTGGAAGTCCACTGAGAGCACTGGCGCGGCATGGCCCTTGTAGCGCACGCGTGCATCGACACCGGCCTTGGCACCCGCACGGTCGTAGCGGTGGCACGGGTAGATGGTGCCCTCCTCGGAGCCGACGAGGAAGAACGTAGGGTCGGCGTGCGGGAACGCGAGGCACGTCGGCGCGAGGTCGTCGACCTTGCACGGCGGCGGCACCGTGAGCGACAAGAACTCCTGGGGCTGCGCCAGCATGTTCTCGGCCCAGCCGCACACGACGCCGTCGGTGCTGCAGCTGATAATGTTGTTGGCGTTCTGCGTGCCGACGATATCGAGCGCGTACACTGGGTGAGTATGGCCAGAGCCGGTCAGGGGCGTCTTCTGGACGGGCGCCGAGCGCGCGCGCGTGTCCCAGACGAGGACCTGGCCGCTGTAGGTGCCGCCAAAGATGAGGTTGGGGTTGAAGGGCGAGAAGCGCGCGGTCAGAATGTCGGACTGCGCGTGAAAGACAAACTCGGGGCGGTCGTGCAGGTTCAGGCTCCAGACCTGCACGACGCCGTCGGGCTCGTGCGGCGCCGTGGGGTTCTTGGTGTAGGACGCGAGCAGCAGGTCGGGGAACTTGGGCGAGAAGTCAATGGACGTGATCATGCGCTTGCGCGACCACTTTTCGTCGTAGAACTGGCGGATCTCCTTGACCTTGCGGCGGCCGCGCCCGCCGACATTGCCCTGCTCGTCCTCGTCCTCGTTGTCGTAGGCCTGCAGCGTGTAGTCGGTCAGGATGTCGTACTCGAGGTCGAGCGCCTTCTCAATGACCTTGGTCGACTTCTCCAGGAAATCGACAAACTCGGTCGACGACGTGACGGCCTTGAGCTCCTCGCTCGTCAGCACGCGCGCGGGGTAGTTTGCTTTTGCCAGGTCCGCACCCGACACGGGCAGGCCGTCCGGGCCCAGACCACCACCGGCCGCCAGCTGCTCGCGCGCCGCCTGCAGCTCCTCCTCGACCTCTATCCGGATGTTCTTGCGCAGCTCCTCTTCGCGCTCGCGCTCTCGCCGGCTGAGCTTCTTGCCCGGGGTTGCTGGTGTGGGCTCTTCGTCGGAGTCGTAGGCGGCCCGCTGCTGGTTGGGCGGCAGCGGCAGCAGGTCGTCGGTTGTCTGGACGCCCTTGCTGTATGAGAAAATCTCCTTGACGGGCGACGGCGGACATTCGTAGACGGTTGTGAGGGACACGGTCGACAGTACTTGCGGCTGCGATGGGCCGGCGACCGAGGCAATCTGGGGGGCGCCTGCATATTCCGAAGTCTCATTGCTTAGCTCGCCAGCACTGAGCACACTGTTTGGCCGGCTTCCCCGGTGGGCTGGCGATGCGGCGCCTGCGGTTGTCGTCGAGCCTGGCCGGCTCTCGCCCACCAGACTGTTGATCAAGGACTCGATTTCACGGCGGTCGGCCCGCCCTGGTATTGGCGAGATGAGTTGCTGTGAGGTTAGTATGGATAGACCGGCTGGAAAGGAGATCGATGTCAAGTCGGACGTACATCTGGACCTATGCTCTGCCTTGACGCCGAGGCTTGTGTGCGCAACTCTCTCTGCCGCTTCAGCTCGGCCAGCTTGGCCTTTTTCGCCAGGATCTCGTCACGCCGCTGCTGCATGGTGATGGTGTGGTGTATATGATGTGGAGTGGGGTTGCGCCGTGCAGCTCGTCACAATCAGCTTTCGGCAGCTTTGTGACTTCTGAGCTCTTCTAAGCTGGAGGTACGATATCTCAATCTTCAAGTCGTGATGTCTTCAGGGGCCGATCAGGTTGTTTGCTGTGGAGCTCGGAGTGTCGGTGTAGGCGCAATTGAGATAAGATCAGAACAACGGATACAAATATAGCTGCTGCAAAGTTACGCCCGTGATTGTGAAGCTTAAAAACAAGACTGTCGTGAGTTCTTGCTCGATGTCGGCTGTCGTGGTTGCATCGGCTTCCCCTGGACGGCCAATCTTATGCGCGTCGTCCGCGGTAGTGCTAGCAGTCAGTCTGGCGTAGTTAGCGGCGGGCTTGTGAGCTAAGATACAGAAGATACAGGGACTCAGGTACAGAACGGTCGGTGGGGTACCAGGACAGCTAGCGTGCTATACACGTGACCGTCTCCACCTTGTCTGTCCCTGTACGAGCAGGCCAAGTCGCAGTTGCCAGCGAGCCATCACCCCTGCAGCCGATGCGAGAATTCCCGGCTGTAGTGCTGCTAAGTCAGCAAAATCATTAGCTAATGCGTGAATTCCAACGCGGTCCGCGACGCTACAGCGCACCTTCCCGCTGTAGGCTAGCAAGAACAGCGCAAACAGCAGGCAAACGCAAGGAAACAGCCGGCTCCAGAAAAATCAGGAAGGAACGGGCGAGCGAAAAAAAGACTGAAAATCCGCAATTGGCCATAGAGCCAATTCCCAAAAGCAACAATCACCCTCCACTCCCGCGTACATTGTACAGACCACGACACCTCCATCTTCCGACCGCGACATCACCCCGGCCTCAATCCCATTCCTTTTCTCCGGATTTCTTTCTCGTCCATCCAACAGTCGCAATCATGTCTGCTAGTCCCATCACCAACGTTAGTTCACTGCGTCCAATGCGTCCCTGATCACGGGAAAATCACGAAAACGAGAGACGCCGGCGAGGTCGAGCACGACGACACAAGCTCCGGATGACGGGGAAACGCGCCAAGTATCTCCGTGGCTTGTTACCTGCCGGCCGGCGTGCTCTGGTTTTTGTTATACACCCCCTCTACCCGAATGGAAGCTCACATATCCCCTATAGGTTCTTCGGTACTCGGCTCTTGGCCTCGGTGTCTTTTACGGCTTCAGCCACCAGCGCACCATCACCAACACCGAGAAGGCCGCTGCGGCAAAGCGCGAGTATGAGCACAAGGAGAGCCTGATTGCAAAGGCCAAGGCGGAGTACAGCAAGCTCAAGAACCCGGCACCAGCAGCCGGTGGCCGTAAGTGGATCGAGCGTCGGGACAAGTCGCCGGCGCATTCAATTGTTTGCAATGTTGACACAAGCTAACCCCCTCAGTGAACCAGGACATCACCGACCCCAACTTCGACTTTGAGTCTTTTGTCGAGGCCCTGGCCAAGCCATAGATGCGAGCCACTCGGGCGAACGGCAATGGCGGGCGAACGATCGATGAGCGATGAGCGACGAGCATGGCGACGAACGACCACACCGACAATGACCTCACCCCGGCGACGTTGGTGGAGATACCAGTGACGACACGAGCGCACGGGACGACGCCTGATCTCGCACGGGGCATGGCCTTGTGGTGCGCAGCATAATTCGAGGAGAAAATAGACCGAGGGGACCATGGCGAGAGGAGGATGCAGACGCGTGTCTGCTGCATTGTGTATCTTTTATATTTCCATCTTTTTATACTTTATTTCTTTGTTATCTTCATCTTCACTTTGTTTCTGTTCAACGTCGCGCAACCCTTTACATCTTTCCTTACTTTCTTTCCTTTGTCAGCTTGGCATGCGAGAGGACCACGACAAAACAAGCAGCATCTCGGGTTTGATCTTGGACGGCGGCTGTTGGCACAACGCGACTCGGCACGGCTCCGGCACGGCATTCATGGTATCTTTGGTCCTCCATGGTCACGGTATTGCGCCAACACACGGCGGGGAACGCAACAACCCAAAGCACACCCACAGCCAGGAATGAGACCAGCCCATTCATCGTTGATCTTGCCTCGACGCTTCGAATCACTTGAACCCGACTGGACCGACATCAACATCATCCTGATCCCCCGACTTGCACTCTACATGTGTATAATATGAAATCTAGACGGACGGTTGGCATTAGCCTTGACATGTGCAACTCTTGCTGTGATATTCTGAACGTATAAAGTAACACTGCCAGCAGTAGCAGTGCGAGAGTGCAAGGCTACAACTGCTACGATGCAGTCCCAGCCCGTCACTGTGGGATGATGCGGATGAGGTGAAGTGCAAAGCTGGCCAATAAAGGCTCGTCCAATCTCTAGCCAGTGATTGCCATATGCACTTTCCATATGCAGCCTGTCTGAAGTGAAATACTGGTGCAGTTCAGGGTACGGTGTTGAGCACATGTCAATGATTTCTTATGTCATCTTCCAGAGTATGATTACATAATCAGACATTGCATTTGCATAGTAGCTAGTGCCTTTGCTATCGTTTCTTCGTTGGGTGTTCATCGCACCTTCCTCAGCTGGTTCTCTAGATGATATACGGAACAATTGCCGTTAACTGCAATGCCATGTGGTAGTTCTAGAAGACATGCTTGCGCCTTCCTATCCCATCGAGGCCAAGATCGCGCCTTCTGCTTGTGTTAAAAGGGCCGAACAAAGAAGGAGCGCGAACTAGAAAAATGAAACGGCAAAAGCTAAAACTCTTAACAAATTGTTTTTCTTAGCAGGCAAATACCCGGCAAACTCCAAAACCGCCCTAGAACCCAGAGAAGGATCGCAGAATGCCCGCTAAAGCGCCGTTGAACATGCGATAAGCCTTATCTCAGTGCATATTTGGCGTATTTTTCGTCTTGTTCTAGCTCTTTTTGCCGCTTCTACGCTGTCGCCAGTCGCCACTTCCCGTCTCGGACGTGCCTGCCGTCAAAAGTCTACTCGTACGTAGCCAGTGGGCAAGAGCGACCCTGGTGGCATTGTCTCCTGCCTGGTAATCTCTAATTTTGCTCGCATGAATTATCGCGTCTTCTGTATCTTGTTTTTTCCTTCTTCCGCTCTTTGCCTTTTCTTCAACCTCACTTTTTGACTTGTGTGCATTCAAACAGTGCCAATACCAACAACCTCGCTCATCGCGCTCCATCTGCGCCTTATCGCAAACCCCTCCACTTTAATGACCGGCTCCGACCTCGCGCAACACCAGGTCCAACAGAGCTGACAGAAGTCCTACGAGACTCACTTGTCGCCGTCTTTCTCACGCCAACACCGCCTGGCCTGTTGTGCTTTTTCTTGATTTTTTGGTCATTCTCGCTCTCTCATCTTCTTCCTTCTTACTCACACACTCATCAACACCAAATCCATCAGCTTCCATCAACCTATCTACACCACTACCACCCTCAGCCTCGTCTCCATCTTATCGCCAACTACAACATCATCTTCCGTGGGAATGGGGCGCCCAACTTTGCGCTTCCCAGTCTTGCCCGCGTCGCGACTGCAGCCCCGCCGTCCAGTTTCCTGTGCAAGTTCGCCTCGGAGGCGGGCAGCTGTTGCGCCAGGGCCATGCCCTCAGTGCGGAGGTAGCAGCAGCTACCGATCCTTTGCAACCTTTCCGCGCCGTCGATCGTTCTCGACAACATCCTCTACGTTTGGACGCCCTCGACGGACTACCCCATCGCTATTATCATCGAGTGCGCACAAGTCTGCATTCTCTACATCCGCTGCCGCTTCTTCTGTCCTTGCTCTGGACGGCGTCACCCCACCCAAGCGCTGCGACTCGCACACACAGGCCTTCGCGACACCCCTGCCACAGCTTCCTTTTCACTTTGAGACCGGCGTCGGCCTATTTGCCAAGCGCACACCACGACCGTTTCCACCGCCATTTTACTCGCCAGCAGCCGGCTCGTTCTCCGACCCTCTCAGCACACACGACCACAGCCGCGACCGCAGGGAACTCATCCGGGGAGACCGGATAGGCGGGTGCACAAACGGCGACGACGCAGTGTACGCCAGCCCATACTTTGTTGCAGCAAATGATGGGGTTGGTGCGTGGTCGACGCGCGACCGGGGCCATGCGGGGCTTTGGTCGCGGCTAATTGTGCACTTTTGGGCCGACGCAGTGCACGAAAGCATTATCGAAGGCACCATTGCGAGCCCGGAGCCCATCCAGTACCTGCAGCAAGCCTACGACCGGACAGTCGAGGCCACACTCTCGCCCAACGACTGGCAGGGCACCACAACAGCAGCCGGCGCATTTCTGTCATACCGCCCCGTCGAGGGACCAAATGCCAACTCG
Organism: Ophiostoma tasmaniense; assembly: GCA_022392925.1. NCBI lineage: Eukaryota > Fungi > Ascomycota > Sordariomycetes > Ophiostomatales > Ophiostomataceae > Ophiostoma > Ophiostoma tasmaniense. Next base: position 487,384 of record JAKRGK010000006.1, on the reverse strand, counting down.
ACTGACGAGAACGAGCCGGTGCTCTACGTTACGAATCTGGGCGACTCACAAATCATGGTGCTGCGCCCGGCCGAGGGCCGCATTCTGTTCAAGACCAAGGAGCAGTGGCACTGGTTCGACTGCCCGCGGCAGCTGGGCACCAACAGCCCGGACACGCCGGCGGAAAATGCGGTAGTGGACGTTGTGCCGATCCGCGTTGGCGACGTGGTGCTGGCCATGTCGGACGGCGTCATCGACAACCTGTGGACGCACGAGATTGTGGACACGGTGAGCAAGAGCGTGGCGGCGTGGCAGGCCAAGGACAAGACGCCGGCGGACCTCTACCGGGGCATGATGACGGCTGTGGCAGAAGAGCTGGTAGAGGCAGCGCGCGTTATTGCCGTGGACCCGTTTGCCGAGAGTCCGTTTATGGAGCATGCCATTGACGAAGGTCTGGCGAGTGAAGGCGGTGAGTAATCCGAGTCTATATTGTTATTGGCGCATACTAACAAAATAGGCAAACTTGATGATATCAGTGTCGTTGCCGCAGTCTGCCGCCGCACCAAGTCGACTTAGAAAGCAAGGATCAAAAGTCCTACACTTGGCCAGCGGTTGCGTTATGAGTCACTGTATCTTTTCTTTTCTTCTTCTTTTTTGTTTCTTGTTTGTCACCGATGCACTATTGGCGTTCTGTATTAACCGAAGATAGACCCTCGGCTCGCGATATATCCCTGCTTTTCTGCTTATTTACTTGTACTGAGCTACTGACTATGATAGACGGACACCAAAAGGCGACGGCGTTAGCATTGCATTGGGTTCATCCATCTATTGATTAATCTATTGATTTACTTTCTTCTATCATGTCTTTTCTACTTTTTGACGTCTTTGACCATCAGCATGACCATGGCAGCGAGGTCCTGATAACTCTCCAGCAACGGCCAGAAGATGCACGCACCGGCGCTGAAAAAGACCCAGATCAAACTGACAACGATCCAGCCCGTGAGTGCAGCCTCGGTAAAAATGTAGCCGGTGCCGTAAAAGGTAAAGGGAAACAGCACCATGGCGACGACAAAGAAGACGGCACAGGTGATGATGGCGATGCGGCGGACCTTGGTGTACAGCTCGAGGTCGATGGGCTCGATGTGGTTGGCCGTGAGGAACGCCACGACGTCGTTGTCGGGTGCGGCTTCGGGCGTGTCGGGTGTAGTGTCGCCCATCTCTGGCTTTGGCTCCTCCGGCTGCTCGGTCTTTTCGGCAACGTCGGCACGGGCACTGGCTTCGGCAAAGTTGACAGCCTGGCCCTGGAGAGAGGCGACACCGCAAATCTTTTCCACGCGCGCAACATGGGCAGGGTCGTCCGACGTGTACTTGTAGGGAAACAGAAACGAAAAGAGCACGCACACCAGCGCGCCGACACCACACGTCGTCGAACTGCCCGCCAGACTGTTGATCAGCTCGCCTGTCGTGGCTACAGAGATGACGCCCGACCGCGTGTGCGTCGTCACCAGCCACGCCGTAATGCCCAGCGACATGCCGATCAGCGGCGCGCCAATGGCCGCCGGCGTCGAAATGCGCGACGGCCACAGCAGAATCAGGCCCAGCGGAATGCCGCCGCCGCCGACCATGCAGCCGCCCTGTGTCAGAATCCACGTAATGTCGACGCCGCTGTAGCAGAGCCCACAGCAGAAGCCGGCAAGGATGAGCGCAAAGCCAATGATGCTGTAGTGCGACTGCGCGACAAGCTGCGCAGACGACGCCTTCTTGTTGATGTACAGCTTGTAGACGTCAAAGGTCCAGAGCGACGAGACGGCAATGAGCTCGGCGGACGTCGCGGACGTGATGGCCATGAACAGCAGAAGCAGCATGAGGGCGGCGCCGTGGGTCCCCATCAGGGCAATGGCGGTCGCGGGGGCAGAGAAGCCGGCGCCAACCTGGGTGGGCGTGAGGGCGTTGGGAAAGGTCGGGAAGGTGGGCGAGCTCGTGAGGGCGACGCAGCCGAGGCCCATGGCGGTGGCAAAGCCGTAGGGAATGCCGTACCACGCAAGACCGCCTAGCAGATAGGCTTTGACGCTGGTCTCGGGCTTTGAGGCGATGGCGCGCTGCCAGTAGGCCTGGTCGAGCCAGACGTTGGAGAAGCTGCTCAGAAAGATGAGGGCGGCAAAGATGAGGCCGTCGTGCGACTGGAAGGTGAGCCACGAGCCGCCCTTGTTGCCGACGAGGGGCGTGTTGGCGGCGGCCTCGGTGAGCAGCTCGTAGAAGCGGCCCGGGCTGCCAACGTAGTCGTCGGTCGTATAGAGCGTAAAGGCAAAGACGAAGATGGCGACAAACAAAATGACGGTGTGAATATAATCGGCGACAAAGGTGCTGCGCAGGCCGCCCTGCATGACGTAGGCGGCGACGGCGAGCGGGATGATGAAGCACGCGGCGTAGACGTTGACGCCCGAGAGGCCGGCAATGGCCTGTGCGCCGCCGAGAACAAGCGTAGCGCCGACGACTTTTTGTTTATTAGCTCCCATCTCGTTCTCGTTGCAGAAGACAAATCGACCTACACATGTTGGTGGCCCAGCCAAAGACGAGGTAGATCAGATGGGCAACGGGCCCGTGGCGCGCGAGCACAATCTCCGGAAACGTGTGCGCGCCCGGCAGGTCGCGCTTGACCATGAGCGACAGCAGCGAGAACACGAGCACCTGCGACGCGCCCAGCGCGGCATACCACATGGCGCCCGAGATGCCGTACGAGTAGGCAAACGTCGAGCTCGTCAGCAGGGTCGCCGACCACGTCCACGAGCTCACGATGCCGGCGACAATCAGGCCCGGCTTGACACTGCGCGAAGCAGTGTTGAACTCTTCGGACTGGTGCGACGAGTACTGCGAGTACTTGTTCTGGAACGCGGTGGTGGCGATCATGACAAGCGTGAAAACGGCGCCGATGCCGACGAGGATGCCGTAGCCGATGCCGGGGCTGAGCACCTGCAGTTCATTGCCGGCAGCCATCCTTTTCCTTTCCTTCCTATTCGGGTGTAAATGATTATGTAATATTTGACGACACGTTTAGCTGTTGATGCTCAAAGAACTTGGTGATGCTCTGCTTGCCTCTCCTTTTGGCCCAAGGCGGTGCCTCTTATATCTACATTCTGACGAGAGCCGTTTCCGTCATCAATCCCACAGATAAGATACTTGCTCTCGTCGAGATAACAGTCGCACAACATGAAGCCGACGAAACATCAATAAATAGCAAGCAACGCTGTTATCTCTGTACCTTTTGGTTTTCGGTTTTAGTTTGGCTTGTATGTTGGTTGCAGATATCATTGAACAGGATAGACTATCTACTCTGCAGGCCAAGTCGACTATCTGGGGATCGCCGGATGCTGATCCTGGTGGATGGAGACGGCTGCACCCCACGAGGTCGGCCTACAGATATCCCACCTTACTGAGTACTCTATAGCTGGCCTGCTTAGCGTTTAGTCTTATCCTGTATCTTCAATGTAAATAAGCAAAAGTAGATAATATTACCCTTGCACAACAAGGTGTAAGCCTGCTTGTGCCCGTCCTGAATCCGTTGACTTGAGCTGCGGCTATCCCGAGCAGACAAGCTCTCACCTTTTTCAGGCAAAGAAGCTCAATCTAAAGACATCCTAGAGCTAGCTCAATCTACTAGCACTATCACACCGGAATTGATAGTCGGAAATGCTATTGTCTGCGCACCGCCCGGGGCACGGCACATGCTCGCCGGCGAGGGCCATGGTTGCCCCACTTTTGATAGTTACCCGCGACGTTGTAGCCGCAGTTGATGGATGAGCGCAGCTGGTGTTGCCGCAGCGCAATAGGCTGGTATTATTACCACATCCGGCTAGCGCATCCCTCTTACACGTTGCCGCCGCTGAGACGCAGGCATCCAAGGCCGTTGTCATCTTTTGCTATCAGCTGCATTGCATATTGCATCACTCTTATCACCTGGTGATATTTCAAGATGGCGAGAGGATTCCTTTGATATCCTTTTGGTTGATGGTGACCAAAGTCAGTCATTCTAGATTACGCCGACAGCGAGAACCTTTCTTATATCATCTGCCGTGCATCAACAGATTCCAATAAACCTAGACTAAGAGACAAAACTCGAGCAATCTATGAAAATGACCTCAGTTCCGGCTTGGAAAGAAAAGGCAGAGGCCAAACGGCAGTCCGTCCTCGACCTCATCCCGCCCGAGTGGCGTCTGCCCCAGCTCCCGGAGACAAGTGACCAAAAGGACGTCACTGGTGCCTATGTGCAGCAGTTCCTGTCGCCGCGTGAGATTGAAATCACAGAGACGGACGCCCCAGGCATTGTCGACAAGACCTCGTCTGGCGCCTGGTCGGCCGTCGACGTCGTCACGGCCTTTTGCCACCGCGCCGCCATTGCCCACCAGCTGCTCCACTGTCTCCACGAAATCTTCTTTGACCAGGCCATTGCCGAAGCCAAGAGGCTCGATGACGCCTTTGCAGCCACCGGCAAACCAACCGGCCCGCTGCACGGCCTGCCCGTCAGCTTCAAGGACCAGTTCCACGTCCGCGGCGTCGAGACCACCATGGGCTATGTCGGCTGGATCGGCACGTTCCAGGGTGTCGGTGGCACAGGCAACGAGCGCGTCGCCGAGAGCATGCTCGTGCGCGAGATCCGCGCGCTCGGCGGCGTGCCCTTTTGTAAAACAAGCCTGCCCCACACCGTCATGAGCATGGAGACGTGGAACCACATTGTCGGCTTCACCTTGAACCCGCGCAACCGCCTGATGACGGCCGGCGGCAGCTCCGGCGGCGAGGGCGCCCTGGTCGGCATCAAGGGCAGCCCCATTGGCTTCGGCACCGACATTGGCGGCAGCATCCGCATCCCGTCCGCCTTTAACGGCATCTACGGCCTGCGCCCGTCCTTTGGCCGCCTGCCGTACGCGGGCGCCGCCAACAGCATGCCGGGCCAGAACAGCGTGCCGTCCGTCTGCGGCCCCATGGCCAGCAGCGCGGGCGCGCTCTCGCTGATGCTCAAGGCCGTGCTGGGCACCGAGCCGTGGCTGCGCGACCCCGCCGTTGTTGACATGCCGTGGCGTGATCTTCCCCTCTCTGAGAAGCTGTCGTTTGGCGTCTGGGAGGGCGACAGCACAGTCGGCCCGACGCCGCCGGTCAAGCGCGCGCTCGCACAAATAAAGGCACTCCTCTGCAAGCTGGGGCACGACGTCGTCGAGTGGACGCCGCCGTCGCACCAGCGCGCCAGCGATCTTGCGTGGGCGGCGTTCAAGGCCGACGGCGGCGCAGACATCCACCACCACATTGGGCTGTCGGGGGAGCCGCTGCAGGGCCGCGTATCGGAGCAGTACGGCACGCAGCCGTTTGCGGTGACGCCGGCCGACGCGTTGTTTGATATGAACCTCAAACTGTTTGCATACCGGCAGGAGTACATGGACTACTGGAACAGCACGGCAGCGGCGACGAGCACGGGACGGCCGGTGGATGCGATCCTGGCACCGGTGTGTCCGTTTGCGGCGATGGAGCTGGGCAAGTCGGCATACGTCGAGTACACGCCGTGGGTCAACACGCTGGACTACTCTGCCGTTGTGTTTCCTGTGACCGCAGTGGATGCCGGCGTCGACACAGTAGAGAAAGACCATGTGCCGCTGAGCGATCTCGACAAGGCCATTCATGATGAATACGATCCCGAGGTGCAACAGGGCACACCCGTCGGGCTGCAGCTTGTCGGCCGCCGGTTTCAAGAGGAGAAGGTGCTGGCCATTGTCGAGATGCTGTCCAAGGAGATGCAATAGATAAATTGTTAGTACATTTCGTATAAGAATTAAACTAAATCAATAAAAGCCGTGTGCCCAGATCGTTCATGGCAGCGACCCAGCCGACCGCCTCTTCTGTTTTGGACTGTGCTGCACGCATCTCCCAGCACCGCTCGACAATATTGAGCGTCCATTTTGTGAGCACCAGAGGATGCTGTCCCGTGCGCAGCGGCGGCAGCAGCGCCCGGAACCGCGCGTGTTCCGACTCCAGCGCGAGGCAGCCCGCAACGCACATGGGCCACGAGTTGATGTTGACGTCGCAGTGCTCACGCATGTACTCGAGCGCGTCCAGTGTCGCCAGCACACCGCGCCGGATCTCGGGCAGGTGCGGGTAGAAGCCCGAAACGACAATGTGTAACAACAGCAACGCCGAGTTGAGGTGCGTCGACGTCACCATGTAGATCTTTTCGTTGCGCGTCGGCTGGGGCATGCTGGGTGTCTTTGGGACCCAGGTTTTTGGCTCGGATGGCTCGGTCGAAGAGAACGGGCCCTTGGGGAGGCTTCCTGGCTTGCGCTTTGCCAGGTCGGCCAGTCCTTGATTGATTCTGTCCTCGATCGCGTCGGCACGGCGGGCCAGCTCTTTCAAACTCAGTGTGCCGTTGGCCCGCTCGCGCTGCTTCCACGCCTTGAGCACCGCAATATCCAGCATGGCCACCATGACCCAGTCCTCGATGCCAAAGATGTCCATGATCTTGGTCTGGCCGCGGTGGAAGATGGCGCGCGTGCGCTCGACAGACTCGGCCGACTGTGGTGTCAGGTCGAGACTGACGGCCGAGATGACAAAAAAGACCGTGTACTGCGTCAAGAAAAAGTCAAACGCGGACCGCTCGCTGTCGGACAGGCACTGCACAGAAAAAAAGTCTTGAATGGTTTTTGGTGTGTCGGGACAAGATGAAGGCGAAATCGACATGGGCGAGTCCGATGGCTCATTCATTGTCAAGTCCAAGGACGACAGCAGTGCCGCCGCGGCGTCCATATGTGCAACCCAGTCAGGGCCCGTCTTTCTCGGGATCCAGAGCTATATTGGTTAGTTTACAGCCGAGCAGAGTTGATCAAATAAATTAGACAAATAAGCAAAGTAAATACCTCAAAGAAAATCAGATGAATGATACATGCAAGAGCCTCGACCGAGGCCGACATGCGCCGCACGCCCGTCTGCTGCGACAGGTGCGCGAGATGCGCGCGCAGGTCCCGCACAATGTGAATGTGTTTCATCTCGAGGTCGTGGTACGGCTCGGGTGCGTCGCTCAGCGGTCCCAGCACAAACTGCGCCTGGTCGCACGCGCTGATACACACGGCCGCCGCACACAGCGGGCGCGTCCGCAAAAACAGCGACAGCAGCCAGCCGCGGCCCTTGTCGCCGGCCGAGTAGATGAAGAAGGGGGAGATGCGGTGGAAGACGTGGTCAAAGTAGTACATGAGCAGCGACAGTTCTGTCTCGCTGTGGGAGTCGGCCGAGCCATTCGAGACTGGCGTTTGTTCTGTTTGTGATGGAGATTGAGGTTGGGCTGCAGTGTATGGTTGCGGCGGCGGAAGCGGCTGCTGGGGTGATGGCCGATACGAAGACGATGCCAGGGAGTGCTGGTTGTAAGACGAGAATGACGCGTAGGGCGGAGGGGGGTGATATGGCTGTGGATGAGCCCTATCACAGCGCGTATTGCCGTCTTCCGTGCCGTGGTGTCCGTGATGTCCGTGATGTTGGCTATCACGGCTTTGCGGACTCAAAGTGTCATTCACAGAATTCACAGAATCCTCCACCTCTGCTGTCCTCGCTACCCCCATTCTCGGCTTCGCCCGCGATCGCCGCCGCTGGCTGTAGCTCTCCTTGGCGCGCTGCTTCATCGTGCGCAGCATGCTCCGCTCGACCTCGCCGCCGTCCATCCACGCGGGTTTTTCGTTGTATCCATAGCACTCGATATGGCGCATGAGACAGGCCGCACACGACGGACGCGCATCGTCGCACTTCTTTTTGCGCGCGCGGCAGGTCCAGCAGCCGGTGGTCTTGCGAGGCATCTTGAATGTAGTGACGCAAATGCAATCACAAAATAGAGCTTCTGCTGTCTAAGAGTAAGAAAGCTCTTGGCTGCCTCATGGCCGATAAGGCAACCTGCTTAGGATAGGCGCTCATGTGCCGTCACCCGCTATCGCACTGGTCAGATAACACATGCAGCGTCGGAGGCTGTGGCTGTGGCTGTGCCATTGCATTCTTAATATCGCGATATCGTCAGACCGGCTGGATTCAAAGCCTCAAAGTCGAAGCAGTCAAGTATATGCTGATATAATCAACATTGCAAATGCAAAGAAGGAACGTCTGTCGCACCTTCCGATAAGATCCCTTGATCCTTCATCGCCATAATTCCCCTTAGTTAGCAGCTGTTAGTGCACATGTGCTCTAATGGAGTACGGACCCACAAGGCGATAATTTGAAATATTAATATTAATATAAATTAAGAATTAGGAATTAAATATACACTGAATCTGCCACTTTATGTACCTCCATCAGTATCTTCATCCTCCAAAACTTGACATGCCCCTAGTCTCGTGAATAGTTCAAATTGCATCCGCTCGGCTCCCTTGGGCGCCCCTAGAATTTCTCCCATCATATCGGACCCGGGCGGAAAATCAAATTCCGGACTCGGCTCTCCGACCCCCCGGACGTTGGCCAGAACAGCCTGCTCGAAATGCCAGCGAAAAAGAGCGTCTGGGGGTCGGCGGGCGTCGTCGAGAAGTTGGCGGTCGAGGTGCTGGCCGGCAATCCCTAGGAAGTCGGGCTTGAAGCAAACAATTTTATATCCAGCCTCGCAGAATTGGTATAAGTTTTATTAACGACAATAACGGAATTTAGACATACCTCGGGAAGAATAGAAAAGTCGTATGCGTCAAACAGCTGGTGCATACTGGATTGCATTAATAAGCCGTTCTGGACAGAGTTGATGCTGTCGTTTTCGTGCGGTGGAGGGGGAGGAACGGTAATGAGGCTCGGGAATCCACGGCCCCGCCATTCTGCAGAGTACGCGATCGGCACGATATGCGCTGTCTCAAAGCCTGTCCAGTGATTGTATAGTGGCCCGAGGGGGGCCACAACCTTGGTGACCACACAGCGACCGTCGCGGTTTCGGACTTGGCTTCTAAATGATTTCAGGCGTGTCCCGGTAGAATCAGACAACGCCCGGGTGTAAAACACTTTTGTGCTCAGCGTGGCCGGCTGGTCTGAAACAATTAGGTAGTGTCCTGGACGGAGCGGATCCTCGCTGTTAGCCACCGGCTGGCCGTCTGCATTTTGGAGGCTAAAATCGGCCACATCCTGGTCAATCGAGATGGCCACAGCAGTGTAGAGGATGGAGTTTGTCATGCCGTTTGTTATGATTAGGCCGCCCAGCTCTATTTCGGGGCTCCGGAGGTCGGCAAATACAACATTGCGTAAATCGTTGATAGTAGGCGTCATGTCGATATTGGGGAGATCAAAGAGAAACAAAAGCAATGAGAGAAGATGCGATGCTGTAGTTGGTTTCGTTGCCTGGGTCATGTGACCCTATCCGATATAAAGTAATCAGCCTTGTATGTTCGCAAAAGGAAAGAACGTCTGTCGTAGTTGTTAGTGCTTGGTGCAGACCCACAGCGAACGATACGACGTAATACTGAGTAGGAGCATACTTTGCGTAGGCTAGAGAAGTGGGTCATATATACAGCGCCGATAAGAAAAAAAACTTATCGCAAAAAAGTTGGTGACAAAGGTGATCTAGGCGCGTCCAGTCTTGTCTACTTCTGACATTCTATCCTCAACACCGACAACACCGACACAATGAGAGCGAAACGGTCAAAGCAGTACAAGAAGCTGGTCCAACAGTATCAGCTGCACCATGGCTTCCGTGAGCCATACCAGGTCCTGGGTAGGTGGCGACGACAAGGAGGAGAATGGCAACGACAAAGACAAGCAGTGAGGCGCGGCGAGGTTGCTGGGAAGAGAGGATATGAGAGCGACAGGAAGACGACGCAAACACAAACAACAACTAACTTGTACACTAGTCGACGGCGAGCTTGTGCGCGATGCTCAGCGCTTCACCATGGATCTCCAGGCTGGTCTGGAACGCACCCTGCACGGCAAGGTCAAGATCATGTACGTCACGTCGAGTCCCCTCTCTGACAGCGACTAACAAACAGGATCACACAATGCTGCATTCGCCACCTCTACGAAAGCCCCAAAGAGCCCGGCCTCAACCAGGCCATCGACCTGGCCAAGACCTTTGAGCGCCGCCGCTGCGGCCACAGACCCGAAGACTTTGACAAGGCCCTGACGGCCCTCGACTGCCTCAAGCACGTCGTCGACGAAAAGGGCCGCGGCGAGAACAAGCACCGCTATGTGGTGGCTACGCAGGACCAGGGCGTGCGCCGCTTCATGCGCGGCGTCTCGGGTGTTCCCCTGATTTACATTGTACGGCACCTCCAAACATACTAGGAAAGACAAAGAAAAGACGGCGACTAACAAGATAGAACCGCAGCGTTATGATCATGGAGCCCATGTCGGAGGCCACTGCCAAGGTCGGCGCCAGCGCCGAGCGCGCCAAGTTCCGCAGCGAGCTGCGCGGCACGGCGAGCGAGAAGCCAGGCGAAAAGCGTAAGCGCAGCGACGACGACGACGACGACAGCAACGACGACGACGAGAGCGACGCAGCAGCATCTTCTGCAACACCTGCAAAGACCGAGAAAGCAAAGAAGAAGAGCTACGGCCCCAAGGGCCCCAACCCGCTGTCGGTCAAGAAGAAGAAGACGACGGCACCGGCCGAAGCGCCAAAACCCAAGACGACTCCAGACGACGGCGAGCCCAAGAAGAAGCGGAAGCGGAAGAGCAAGACGCGGCCGGACGCCGACGGCGGTGAGGGCGCGGGCGTGCCTGAGGCTGCTGCCGAGGCTGCACCGGCGTCCGAGGAGTAGACGTCCAGCGTCTCTCTGTATTCTGTATTATGTAGAAAAGTTTCTGAGATACCAGCGAGTCATTATAGGTTGAGCTATTGCATATATTCGTTTTGTTATTATTCTGTTTTACTTCTCTTTCGTCCTCTCGTCCTCTCGTCCTCTCCTTGTTTTCTTACATCAACGTGACGCGAGCATGTGATCAGGTCGGGCTGCAGCGTCATGGGGCCGGCTCCCGTGTTCACTATGAATTCTACAGAGTAGTGCCATTCTAACCAGAAGAATCAAATATTCTTTTCTAATCAACATGCTGGCCTGGTCTGCCGGAGGCTTTTGCTGTTCCCCAGTGCGTCATCCACTAGGAGGCCTTCCAGACGTCAGGGGTGTCCTATTAGCGGATTATGCTTGGGATGTCAAGGCATACTCTACTGCTGGTCGGCTGAAAATGCACTTTGTCGTTATTCAATTCACACAGCAATCGTCGTTGGTATCGCATTTTCTTCAGAGGCACACTGCCTGTTTGTCTGAATACTGAATACAGATTAGTAAGCAGAACGTGACCCTGAGTCGCGCAAGGACACAAGAAACACAAGAAACACAAGAAAGGAAGGAAGGGACCTGCCGCCTATCATGAGACTCCCGCCTCAACACGCCAGCCTAACACTAGCGCAAACTCAACTTCAGCCTTCGCGCAACGCCAGCCAGCCAATTCGCTGAGACCCTGTCCACTAGAAACTCGATTTACTCCCGCTCCTTTACCACTAGCAATACTCCCGCTGCCACATGGGATGTGCCAGTTGACTGGTCCAGTCACCACACCACCATCGCACCTTCCACTCTGTGCTTCGTACTTTCTGCTCCTGACACATTGTTCCTTCCGTTTGATCGTGTAGCACATCCCGTGCAACTTCCCCTTTTGTTTACTTTTTTTATTTGCTTTTTTATTTAACTTTTTTATCTAACTTTTTTATTTGATTTATTATTAAGAATTGCCTGTTTGTTTGCTCGCGGAAGGCGCGACCGCTAAATCGTTAGTCGGCGGTTGCCCCGCGGCCTGTCCCTTGCCTAAACGGATTGCCCGTCCAACGGCTTGCCCTGTAGAGTACTTTCCAGCTCCAGCTCCCGCATCCAACCTCTTCTCGACTTGACTCGACTGACGACATCCCGTCTTTGTGACTCCTCCCGCCGCATCCTTGACGATACCTCCTCGAGTCCTCTCCACACACCATCTTGAACCTCGAGCAAACTCTTTACAACCTTGACCGCCCCATTCCACTGGCCTAGCTTGAGCCGCCTGCTTGCAGCCTCCGTCCTCCTCGACCTCGCCGGCCTCGACCTCGACCTCGACAGCTTCACCTACGTACACGGCCGCACCGGCAATAGCTGCCATACAAATACCTGTTGCCCGTCACGTCGTTTGGTGCATGGGTGGGCCCGACAACGGTACCGCGGCCGCTTCTAGGCACGAGCGCCGCCCGCTTCCCTAACCACCACCCTCTCGCCGTACTCGGCCAGCTAGCCCTACATAACCCGGGCACAGGCCACAGGCAACAGCAATCACCACAACTACAAACCTCTTCTTCCTCTATTCTCTGCCCGACCAATTGCTCTGCCACACCCCTAGGCCGGCTGTGCAGGCCAAATGGACGGTGATATGTCCCAACCAACGCAGCCTGGTGAGTTCTTCTTATCTGGGTCATAAACTGCCTCTGCTAACAAAACAGCCACTCAGAATGTCATTGACCCTCGGCGCATAGGCAAGCAAAACTCGGGCTTCACCGACGAAGACATTGCCGACATTATCTGTCTTCTCATCCCATACTCCCCCAACGCCCGCAGCGAGGCCGCCCGCCTTGCCCGCGAAGGCTCCCCCTACGTCATCGGTGACGAGGAAGCTCGCAATGTTGACATCGACTACACTTACGAAGACCATGCCGACCGCTTTGGCCTGTCTACCACCGACCCCGGCTCTGGCCCGGCTTTTGTGCTAAAGCTGTCTGCCCAGGTCAGGGATCCCTCGAGCGGCTTCACGTTCGGTCGTAACATCAACCGGTGCGATGTCTGCTTCAGCAACGACTCGCTAAGGAGGCTCAGCAACATCCATTTCCGGATTTTTATCAACGAGCACGGGGTGCTCATGCTGCAAGACACGTCCACCAACGGCACTGTTGTTGACGAGGTTCTGCTCAAGTCCCGTAAGGTGGGATTGTCCAACAAACGAACCCTTAACAGCGGTACCAAAATCTCCGTCCCGCTCCAGGACCATGACCACGACCTCGTGTTTCTTGTCCGCGTGCCGCGCCGTGAGGGCCCATACGAAGAGGCGTATAACAGAAACTTGAATGCCTATTTGCAAACCCTCGCAATGCATGCCGACGTCGGCGAGAACACCCAGCCCGCCACCATTGGGGCTGGCCCAGCAGGCATAGTGAACCTGTTTCCTCCCCCGCCACTGCAGCCACGACCTGCTGGCATCGCCGCTCCGCCACCACCCACTACAAGACGGCCACCGCCTCGCTTTGATGCTCTTCCAACTGAAGGCCTGCCACGCGAGTGGAACGGGTCGACAAACTACAACCGGGTCCGGCAGATTGGCAAGGGCGCGTTCGCCACAGTCCACCTGGTCACATCCAAGTACGATGGCCAGCCATATGCCGCCAAGGAGCTCGACAAGCGTCGGTTTGTCAAGAACGGCATCCTCGACCAAAAGGTGGAAAACGAAATGAAGATTATGCAAAATATTGACCATGTGAGTCTTTTTATCTGCTTTTACGCTTTTCTGCTTTTCTGCTTTTCTGCTTTTCTGCTTTTCTGCTTTTCTGCTTGCATGACTGACATGACAGCCCAACATTGTCCGGTACATCGAGCACTTTGATTTTGATGACCGGCTGTTCATCATCGTCATGGAATACGTGCAGAGCGGCGACTTGGGCTCCCTGATCTCAAAGAACGGGCGTCTGGCTGAAGCCACCGTCCGCGAGATGGCCATGCAGCTCATCGATGCCTTGGGTTACTTACACCTCAAGAACATCACCCACCGCGACGTGAAGCCCGACAATATCTTGATTGATTCGCTGAATCCATTTGTTGTCAAGCTTACTGATTTCGGCCTGTCCAAGATGGTCGACAATGAGCAGACATTCCTGCAGACGTTCTGCGGCACTCTCCTGTACTGTGCCCCCGAAGTCTACGGAGAGTATGCAGAGTATGACGAGAATGGCATTCGCAGCAACCGACCCCGCAAAAAGTCGCGGACACCAGGCCAACGGTACGACCATGCTGTTGATATCTGGTCTCTGGGTGGTGTGCTGTTCTACTGTCTGACTGGGCGGCCGCCCTTCCCCGTCAAGCAGGGCACAACGTACATGGAGCTTCTTAATTGGATTATGACTCAGCCTCTCAACGTGGAACCTCTGCACAATGCCAATGTGTCTGACGAGTGCATCCACTTCTTGACACTCATGCTGCAGAACCGGGCAGAGCGTCGGGCAACGGTGGAGATGCTCCAAAACCATCCCTGGATCACCGGCCCGGCATCTTCGTCTGCGGACGACCTTGAGCAGAGCGCATCGCAGCTAAAACTCGTCGACAATGATGTTCCGAGTGCAGATCCCGACGATTTCAAGAGCGATGACGAGATTCTGGATGATAGCATCGAGTATATGATTGGTGTTGAGAGCCAGGTGAATGAGATTCTTCCCCGAACGGGAGTGCAAAGAGCGCCAGACCAGGAAGCTGCTTATGGCAGTGTTGATGATTTTGGCAGCGATGACGGCGATGATGCTGACTACGATGATGCTGATCTGCCGCTCGAAGACTCACCCACGATTCGGCGGCCTCCTGCACAGCATCCACGGCTCTTTGGCGAGGTGAATGTCAGCGCGATCGGAAGCTCTGGCGCGATTCCTGTCGAGCGTCTCAACCTTCCCCTTACCTACTCCAGCCAGTCTTCTGAAGGCCAAGGCTCTGATGATGGAGAGACCTTTTTGACTCCACGGGTGCAACAACAGCAGCAGCAGCAGCAGCAGCAGCAGCAGAATGGTCAGCAATGGTCGCAGCCTAGATCAGTACAGGCCAGCACAGACCCCAACATTGTGACCAATGTACCCGCACCGCTGTCGCAGTCGCACAACCTGGACGCCAGCATCTCTGTGGTTGGGCTAAATAACATAACCTTTGATGTGGCGTCACAGAGTCTTGGTGGGGCCGAGTCGATTCTGGAACACCTCAACATGAAGTCTGTGGCACCGGCATTCAAGCACTCTGTGACGGACTTTACCAGCAGCAAGCGAAAGCCGGCACCGGACACGAGCGACGAGTTTGAGTCTGCGCCCGTCAACAAGCCAACTATCAAGCGGCTCAAGTCGGATGTGCACATGGACTCTGCATTTGAAGGGCAGGAGGCGGGCGAGTCGTCTGTTGTGGAAACCACCGACATTAATACTGCGGCAAAGGAGGCGGAACTTTTTCTGGCAGTCAAGCCGATCAGTCACTCCAAGACTGGGCGGCAGATGGACATGCCAGTGTCCAAGTCTGTGTACTGGACACCAGGCAATCCATCGACGTACCATACCGACTACCCGGAAATGACGCAGTTGCAGTACAACGCCTTTGACGATGCTGTCAGTGCCCGGGGCGAGAAGTTCCGCCCTGGCCGGACACCACTCTGGGAACTGGCCAAGAAGTATTTTCCGTCTACTGTGACTCGCTACGAGTCGTCGGAGCCTCGTTCGCGATCTCGGTCTGTGTCGCATGCACGTGACTCGGCCACGCCGGCGAGCGAAGGCGATCAGAAAGAGAATGTCGTGCCTGACACAGCGACGCCGGAGTCGTACCAGCCATCCTCTTCGCCTGTGCCGACGATGCCCCAATCACACGATCCCGGGCATGCGCAGATTGTGGTTCCGATTGTATCGACGCAAGACTGCGTTGCACGAATGGATTCTGTAGTGGACTCGATTGTGCAGAATATCTCTGTGCCGATCAAGGATGCGATCACGACATGGGGCCGGCATCCGAAGAACACGCAAGTGTTTGCCGACGTGCGTGAAAACAAGGTGCCCAAGTACGCGCTGAACATTCTCCTCTGGCGCGAAGATGCCGACGGCGGTGTTGCATCGGAGCCGTGGGGCGACCGGAACCTGTGGGAGCGGTACAATCCCCTAGGAGAGACGGCAAGCCGGTACCACTTTTACATTTCGACAAAGGCGCGGTCAGGCATCCGCATCAACAATGTGCAGCTGAGTTCGCACGAGTACAACAACCCGCAGGGAGCAGCTCGCCACTGGGTACGACTGTACGATGGAGATGTCGTGGCGGTGTGGACGCACGCGGGGACGGTGGAGCATACAATTCACAACGGCGCTGTGGTGCCTGAGAGTGGTGTGAGCTGTCCGCGCGTGGGGCTTGAGTTCCGGTGCACATGGGGTGGCTCTGCGCGGCCACGGCCGGCCAATACGACAGTCAGACTAGCGGACGAGGCGACAAGCAGACGACTTGATGAGGCTTATACCAAGGCACAGCAGTATATGGCCCACAACAAGGAGCTTGAGCAGCGGTCTGAAGAAGCGCGACTGGATGTGTTGGAGCGCACGGCACGTATTGACCAAGAGCGGCAGCGGTCGATCGACTTTGAGCGGGTGCGTGCCGAGGTGCTGGAGAGTGCCGGCATGGGCCTACACCAGCGGCGGCCTTTATATCCAGTGCAGCCTGTCAGCGCGCCGACTGTGCTGATGGCAGTGGCAGCCAACGGCAGCATTGTGCACCCAGGCACTGCGAGTTCCATTGCCAGTGGCAGCAACAACAACAAGAACACGACGCCGACGCAGTCAATTGCAGCATCGGCTGATTCGCAGGAGACCCCCAAGGCGAACACGGCCCGGCAGTAGTGGCGCTGGCCGATGTGAGGGGTTGAGTGTGTCTGAGTCTGTTTGAGCCTGTCTGAGCAAGCGAGTCTGATTTGCTCTTTATTTGGTATATCTTGGTTTTTGAGCGTCTTTGAAAGGTTCTTTGATTTATGCAATGTATTTGATGATATGATGGACAATGGGGCATATGGAGGATATACGGACAACATGGCAGGCGTCTCGAAGGGTGCTGCAAAACGGGAGGGATTGGTATTAGGTAGCAGGGCAATTAATTGTGCTCTAATTTATGGTTGCTATACTATGTGAAGAGCTGTAGGGCAATAGATGGGTCTATACGTAAATGAGTATAGAAAGAGGAGAGAAACAAACTTACACACAATTAAATGCCCGGGAAATAGCAGTGCTTATGGCCCGAGGACCAAGAACCGGACGTCCGCTGTAGATTGTGCTCTGATAATTAATTACAACAGACCGGAGTTGTCTGGATAAATAGAAGCGTCGCTTGTTGTGCTTGTCCCGGGTCCTTCTACCATTGACCTCGTCGTCATGACTTTATATTGCTGTAGGTGTTGTCAATAGATTGATATCAGGAACGGCTGAGCTGGTGATGTCCGAGGGCAAGTATAAGTAGACGAGGTCAAGGCGTCAAGACGTCGACAGAGCAAAGCAGCAAACATCTCATCCCATCCACAATGCATCTTCTACTTGCCGTCGGAGCGGGCTTGCTGGGCCTGGCCATGGCATCTCCTGTCGACGTCAACGTCAACGTCGAGCCCCGTGTCGCCAACTCGACGGCCTGCCTCTCCAGAGCAGACGCCACTGACATTGTCGACATCTACCGCCGCCTCATTGCCAACTACACCGACGCCGACTGCGACAAGTACTGCGCCGACGCGTTTGTCGACAACTCGGATAGCATCAACACGTTCCTGAACCAGCCCCTCGGCGGCCCGACGTTTGCCACCAAGACCATCTTTATGCAGGCCCAGGCCCTCAACCCCCCGTTTCCTCTGGTTGTCGACTCCATTGACGCCGTCGACTGCGACGCCATTGCGCTGCGCTGGCACGCGACCTTTGGCGAGGCCATGAAGCCGAGCAAGGGCATCACCGTGCTCAAGACGACCCAGGAAAAGGGCTGGTGGCAGATCTCCGAGATCAATGTCGAGTTCAACTCGCTGACGTGGCTGCTGGACATGGGGGGCAACTATACGTGGACTGGGTAGGTGGATGCAGGCTACAGGTCGGTCTCGAGTATCACATCATCGGGCGTGTTCGTGGTGGTATGGGAACAACGGCGTCTCGTCGATGCTCGTCGTCTTTCGAGTCTTGTCAAATAATGAAAATAAATCTGGATTGTGTAAAAACAACTTGGCACCGCATGACAAGGTGTGGTCATCTCTCGAGCCACATCACTAGAACAGGGACGGCATCTGAGTGACAAGGAGTGGCATGAACGGCTACTGGCGACGGCCGTGATACTATCTGATGAGGATTGTTGGACATGTCGTTCATGCACGTGCTTGTGTGGCACGATGGAAAGAGGACGACAAAAAGAAGAAGGAGCGACCAGCTCTTGGTATTCTGTAAAAAAGAAGAACCCTGTGAAGCTGAAAACTAACAAGGAAGGAGCACCACTGATTTTGCGCCAGTGTGCACAATGCTGCAGCCAAGACTTTGTTGCCATGACGTCGCCGGCGTCCAATCCATTTAGGAAGGACCGTCGTATATTTTATTTTATATCTATATATATTATTTAAATCTCAGCTGACTACTACGATCGCCCGTCGATCTAGGGATGATGAAAGCAGCAAAATACAAAAGGAAACCTTTCAGAGCATTGACTTTGTAAAGAGTAGAGACCCGTAAAGACGAGAAAGACCCAAAATATATTGAAAATAGACTCGGTGCAGGTTTTGGTGGTGTTAGCAGAGATTAGCGGCGCACGCTTAAAGTTGAGACGCCTGCTATCGGGCTCCAGGGCCCCACAATAGCTCCTGTCGTACTGTAGAAGTAGAGAGTAGAGAGTAGCTCAGTTCAGCTCGGGAGAAAAGGAGAAACACCAAACGGAAAA
This sequence comes from Ophiostoma tasmaniense, assembly GCA_022392925.1. Lineage (NCBI taxonomy): Eukaryota > Fungi > Ascomycota > Sordariomycetes > Ophiostomatales > Ophiostomataceae > Ophiostoma > Ophiostoma tasmaniense. The sequence goes on along the minus strand of JAKRGK010000006.1, from coordinate 468,749 downwards.
AGAAAGGAAGACGAGACAAGTCAAATAGAGTGACAGATTGGCGGGCGATCACAAGCCAAGAAGAAAGAAAAATAAGAAAAGAAAAAGAAAACATAAGAAAAATAAGTGGCAGTCCTTTGAATATTTTGCTTTACCACAGCCTCCCCTGGCCTCATCGAGTTGTTTCTCTCGTCTTTGATTCTCGCTTTGATTCCTTGCTTTGATTTTCTTGTGTCCTGTCTTGTCGTCATCTCATCAACTCGTTATTCATCATCTACTCCATCTACCATGTCCGTCACAGTCCGCAACATCTCGGCGACGCCCCTCGAGCTGCTCCAGGTCGAGCACTTTGAGGGCGAGGCAGCGCCCATTGCCGACCAGGGCATTGGCGCGCTGCTCATCGATCTTATCCGCCTTCCCTACAATCTGATTACCGGCCACAAAGACGCCAACGGCACCGGCATCGTCGCCAAGAGCGGCGCTGCGCCCACGGCCACAGACGCCATCCAGGGCATCCGCATCGGCCCCTACGAGACGCGCCGCACCGACGTCAAGGCCCCCGAGGCCGGCCGCGAGGTCCTGCGCCTCACCTTCAAGATCGAGTTTGACGGCGGCGCCGCCCACCGCACATTCACCGCCGACATCCCCGCCGCGTCTGCCCGCAGCATTGAGCTCAAGCGCGTCGACGGCGCCAGCGACGGCCCCGACAGCGACGCCACCAGAAACGCCGCGTTTACTGCCGTCTACACGCCCGCCAGCAACCACCTCGCCATCCTCAGCAGCTCGTCGCTGGCATCGTGGATGTCCACTGTTGACGGCTCGTGGCCGCTGTCCAGCCTGTCGCTGCCTGGCACCCACAACAGCCCTGCCTACCACTACGCGCTGCCCTCGGTGCGCTGCCAGGCCGTGGACGTGCGCACGCAGCTCGACAACGGCGTGCGCTTCCTGGATGTGCGCGTCAGCGTGAGCCCGCCGTCGCAGCCGCACACCGACCCGCGGCTGGGGCTGGTGCACTCTGTGTTCCCGGTCGCCATCTTTGGCTTCCACTACTTCCAGGAGCTGTACCAGGCCGTCTGCGAGTTCCTCGACGCCAACCCGTCCGAGACTGTTCTTATTAGCATCAAGAAGGAGGGCACGGGCAAGGGCACCGACGCCGACCTCGCCAACCAGCTCATCAACCACTACACCGGCAAGTCCGACGACGGCGCGCAGCGGCCGCAGGGCCAGCCGCCCAAGTACGACGGCCGGCCCGAGAGCTGGCGCTGGTACACCGAGTCGCGCATCCCGTCGCTCGACGAGGCGCGCGGGCGCATTGTCCTGGTGCGGCGCTTTGGCCTGCCCGAGGCGATTGCGTCGCAGAACCTCAACGGCGGCCGCGGCTGGGGCGTCGACGGCTCGGCGTGGCCCGACAACTGCGAGGACGGCACGTGCGGCACTGGTCTGCTGCGGCTGCAGGACTACTACGACGTCGCGCAGACGACGGCCATTGACACCAAGATCAACTATGTGCACGGTCTGCTGGCCAAGTCGGCGGGCGAGTCCTACTGCAAGGTCAACACAAACGCCAACGGTCCGGCGCCGCCCATGTACATCAACTTTTTAACCGGAAGCAACTTTTTCAATGCGCGCTGCTGGCCCGAAAATGTCGCGGCCCGCGTCAACCCGTCCGTCGTCGAGTACCTGTGCGTGCGCCACGGCGAGGCCGGCGAGGGCCAGCCGGCGCCAACCGGTGCGGGCTCAACGGGTGTCGTCGTGACGGACTGGGTCGGCCACCGCGGCGACTGGGACCTGATCCGGTGTGTTGTTGCGTGGAACGCCCGGTTGACGCTTCAGTGATTTTGGATATATTTGGACTTTTTCTTGCTATTTTGCTATTTATACCAGAGATGTAGAATACATGTAATCATGATCTTTGTCACATGGATGACTAATCACACGTGACTTTAATTGACGAGCTAGACGCGTCGTCGCGATAACGTTGGCTCGTTGGGTAGCAAGCTGTCACATGGCCAGATCTGATATTTGATCGTGCATGCAGCATCCCACCCTTCTTTCATGACAGCATCGACAACATTGAACAACACACAAGCCACTTCGCCCTGCACCCTACTCCAAGACCCTGAGTCCACTCTATGTACGCACTCGACGGGGCAGCTCCACCTCCACCGCCTTATCACTGAAATCTTATCAAAGATTGAAAAAAGAGAGAACGCAAAGAGCAACGAGCAAAGAGCAAAGAGCAAAGACGCATTTGATCTGATACCGTCTACATCAACAACACTCACGCCGACATCAATGGACAGCGCACTTCTTGGTATGTCTCTTTCTATTGGCGTCAGGCGTCATCGACACAGCTAACAGCCAGACTACCTCCCGCCGCCGCTCCTCGTCGCCCTCAACGAGTACGTCCTGCGCGACGGCGCGCCCCTGCAGACCGTCCACGCCTATTCGCGCTCGCTCGCCAGCCAGGCGTCTCTTCTTGTCGCGCCAACGACAGACCGCCTCTACACCATGGCCTCGCCGCTCCTCGACCGCGTTGCGTCCGCCGCCTACAACGCCCCCGACGTCGTCGTGCTGCTCCTGGTCGTCGTCCTCGTCGTGCTCGCCCTCCAACTCCTCTCTCTGGTCAGACGCATCCTCGCGTGGTGGACGCGCATGGTGTTCCGGCTCGTGTTCTGGGCCGGCATGGCGGCGCTGGCGGCGGCAGTGTGGCAGCGCGGGCTGGAGCAGTCGGCGCAGGACGGCGCGGCGATTGTCGGGCGGCTGTACGGGTACGCGTCGTTTGTGGGCGACATTTGGCGCGCCGAGTACAACAAGTACCAGCAGCAGCAGGTGCAGGCGCAAGCCCTGAACGGGGGCAGCGGCAGTGGTGGAGCGTACGGTGGTGCCACACACTCGTACCAGCAGCGAGCGGGTGGATGGGGCCGGTAGATTGGGATGAGGTGGTGGTGGTGTAAAGGTGTGGCAGCCGCTGGAGACGGACAGCAGTCTGCTGTTTTGATGTTGTTTTGTTCTTTCTGTTTCTGTTTCTCTTTCTCTTTCTCTTCTTCTGTTCTCCCATCGGTGCCTGCGTTTGGCGTTCACGGGCTGTCTTTTGTTTCTTTCACGTCTTCACCTTTCACACGTGTCTTCTTTATATCTCTTTGTATTTTTTGTGTTTTCTTGGATACTCTTCGATTCCCTCGTTATGAACTGCTGTACGCAGACGTTTCTTTTCTTGGAGGATGTTCTCTCTTATGACGCTTATGTATTCCCCCTTGCCTCTTGCTCCCTTGTACTTGATCATCACTGTTTATCTTTAATTCCATATATGCACAAATAATTGATTTGACTGTATATCCCTAAACAAACAAACGCCGCGCTATGATACACTTTTCCGCCAGCCTGGCCAACCCAAACGTATTAAAAAAATGACAGACAGACAGACAGACAGAAAGACAGACTGACAACTACTCAACCTCCTCGGGATCAAACTCGTCGTCCTTGAGCTCCTTGGGCTCCTGCGCCTCGTTGAACTGGATGCAGTCGTCAATGTAGCTCAGGATGGCTCCCACGCTGTCCTCGTCGCCAGAGCTCAGCTTCAGGTACGACACCATGCTGAAGCTCTCAATCAGGTTCGCCACCGCCAGGTTCAGCCGCCGGAAGCTCGTGCCCCGCATCATCTGCGTCTTGTCCTGTGCGTCTGCCTGCGTCTCGGTCTCGTAGTTGTCGACGCCCGCCTCGGCGGCTGCCGGGTCGTCCTGCAGCAGCGCGACGTCGGGCGTCAGGAACCGCTTGAGGTCCTTTTTGCGCACCTGGCCCTGCACCAGGTCCATTTTGCTCAGAATGTTCAGGTGCGGCACCTCGAGCATGATCATGGCGCTCATGGCGCTCAGCGTGCCGGCAAAGAACTTGGCGCGGTCGACGACAAAGGTCGCCTCGAGCAGGTAGGCGGCGCACAGGCGGATGTCGAGGGCGCCAGTGCGTGTCAAGAACTTGACGAGCGACGGCAGGATGGGCACGTGTGTGTAGAGCTCGATCTGGCCGGGCATGTCAAAGATGATGAGGTAGTCTTCGGTCAGGGAGTCGAGGGCTTCGGACAAAAAGTCGAGGTTCTCCATGAGAAACTCGAAGCAGTAGATGAGGCCGCCGTTGGGCCCGAGGCCCATTTCCTCCATGACATCATCGAGCGAGATGAGGTCGCGGATGTCGAGGTCCGGGGTGTGCTCAAACGTCTCTGCAGCGGGGTCGAGGTTGACGTAGAAGGCGGAGCGGCGGTTGAGCTGGAGGTGTGTGATGAGAGCGGCCGAGAAGGTGGACTGTCTGTTAGAGATGTTCCTGGGCGCAGAGGGATGGTGACGACGAGGATAACAAACTCACCTTGCCGGCGCCGGCCGGGCCCATGACCATGACACCGAATTTGGACATGCTGGCGTGTGTATTGTGTATATAGTTGTATAAAGTAGTGGTGCTGTGCTGCGGCTGCTCGTCGCGTCTATACCCTGCCGTTGGTGGTGTCGCGATTCGATGCCGTCAATGTCATAAATTTTCTAGTGCTGTCGCTGTAGGGCGTTTAGGCCATTAAGCTTTGAACTGGCACCCCGCAGTGGGGCTGCCTTACAAACACTCAAACACCAGCATTACCAGACGCTGGAATTATGGGGCATGCAGTCACTAAATAGAGCTTCAGCGCCTGTAGAGAGATGTTCTAGCGGCGCACAGGCCATCGGCTCTTGACGGTTTAGTTTGACAGATTTATTGGGATTCTTATTATTGTGATCAAAGACATATCTCATATTCCAGATATACCCAGTACGTTGAGATTGAACAGAGCTGGAAGAGATCTGAGGCGATACAAGAGACACAAGAGACAAGAAACACAAGACCCCGAAAGACACACCATGCAGAACAGTCCAAAGCAAGCACTGAGACAGCCAGCACAGCGAGTATAGGTACAGGCACAGGCACAGCTGAAAGGTGCTTCATGCATGCACTATGATGTTCGAGGCTGGGTTGCATATACAAAGTACTCTGTCGGCGGTGAGAAAAGGAGTCCATGATGCCGCAACACGCGGGCCATGCGTTGCGAGTAGAGCATTGGTATTAATCAGGCTTCATTGGTGTAGTTTTTGTACATATTTTGTATATTTGTACATATTTATTGCAGACAAATTGAGCAAGCAGAAAACAATCTTACTTGTAATCGACAGGGACAGAAGATGTGTACAAAGTATAATCGAAATATGGAGACATGCGTTCTCCGGGCGCACAGTTGTATGCAGAACGGGGACGCCCTCCTGAATTACAGAGTACAGCGGCTCCCAAATCACTCTCTACATAGGATCAGCCAGTTCCAGGATCTTACTTCGTACTTTGTATGCCCGTTTGCAGTGCGAGGTTGCACGCAGCCTCCGCGTTGTTACGTCGCGTGGAGAGCCAAGATGACTTGTAGATGCGGTAGATACTCAGTAGAGATGCGGTACCGAGTATTTGAATGATAAGAGGGAATAAAGATTCAGGGTCATTATAGAGGCGTACTTTGATCTTCATAAGACTCGAGACTCTCAAAACTCAAACTCTCAAACTCTCGAAATCTCAAAACTCTCAAGTTCTCAAAATCACAGGGGTACACTACGCTCTTTTATCACACGCACACCCAGACTCACTCATAATACTCACTACTCTATCCCATCACATCACCCCTGTCGCTCCCAGCCCGTCTCGTCCTACTTTGTGCAGATAGCACGCCCCTTTCCGATGCCTGTTCCTGCATGCTTATGCCAACCGCCAACCGCGTTCTGTGCGGATTCACGAATAGAACATGGATGAGAGATGCACCAGCTACTTTCAGTGAACTTGTGCGACTGTCCATGGACCAGAACACAAGGTCGTATATCTATATCATGTATCATCTACAGAGTAGCCAGACATGGCGTGTTATACTGAGTAGACAGCTGGTCCTTGTTCGCTGTTGAAATAAAAGTACCAGTCTTGATAACAGCCGTGACCGTTAACGCCAGCAACGGCTACTTTGCTATTATGACTGAGCTTTGATACAAGCCTCGACATTGTGAAATCACTGTGAAATAACGAGATGACAGGTCGTTCCAATTGGGATAGCTGACTAATCCCCATGTGGTGAACACGAGATGAAATCGGTTGGAGAAACAACGAGAAAGAGAGATGTCTGATCGTTCCTTCCATAACAAGAAAAAGCAAGCATCTCGCGCTACTACTGTGTACAAAGATCCCGATGGTAGAGGCAATGCACGCGCCCTATTGGTCCATCTTAGATTCGAGTGGGGCCGATGGGCAGTGGCCCCCTAAAAGGAAGAAAAGAAATAAGGAAATGCGCTCCGAGAGAGAATGGAAGAGGGAAAAGGAGAACAAAGAACGAGTCGAGATCAAGCATGGAAGAAATAGAAGAAACCTGGAACAAAACAACATTTCAGAAAGGGAATAGAAGGGAGAGACGTCAAAGAGAACAGAAGAAAAGAGAAAAATCAAAAGGACCCGACATCATCGTCGACCAAATAGGAAACAGCGTCCTCGGCACTTTCCCATTGATGGCATTGGGACCAGTCACCCGCGGTCCTTTTGCTTCCTGCCGTTTGTATCTGTAATGCGTAATGCGTTCTCCTCTAGAAGGAAGCTGCGAGCTCAGCTGTTGCCATCGCGCGCCCCGATTTCACGTGCCCCACGCAGCATACAAAGTAGAGCAGAACAGGAAGGCACAGCACCCAGCACCCAGTCCATAGGGATCGACTACAACGTCCCCGAAAAGGAGAAGGCTTCTCTCTGCAATTTTCTCTGTTCTCAACTCTCAAGTCTGTAACTCAATAGTACTTTGTACACCACGCAAACTTGGCCGACACTCGAGCAAGGGGAGAAGTGGCCGCAAACGAGCAACTGAGACTTTCTGAGTGAGACTCGAACTGGACTGGACATTCTTACACTGCGACGAGACAGATCGTCTCTGGAGACAACAGCATTACAGAACACTACAGAACACTACAGAAAGGAGAGACACCACTAAGACGCACTGTCAGTTCCAGTGCTTTGGTGTTAGCGCTCGTTGATAGGGGCTTCAAAGATTTGGTGAGATCCAAGATCCAAATCAACTCAACGGTTGCATTCTTGCGCGACGACTCGAGACATTCGACGACGACGACGACGACGACGACGAATTGACAACAGCAGTGGTATTGTACAGCAGCGAGCTGTAGACCACCAGCATCACGGCTACTCGTTGACCTTGTCACCATCGTCGCGACATCTCGGCTAATATCAGCTCGATCACCACGACAGACGACGACGACGACGACGACGACAGCACGATTCAATTCAGCCGCTGATCAATAATCTCCGGGTATTTCCTCTACCTCGCTCCTGCAGCCTGCACTGCACTGCATATTCGTCCTGCGGCTGTGTCTCGAACCAAACGCATCGCGCGCATCCGGTCGCATCACACAGCGTCTGCCTCTGACCCTTACTTGCTCTGGAACGCCTCAATACGGACTGAGCAAGTCAACACGCGGGCCTTGTGCCTCCCTCGCGGGAACTGCTCTTCACTATTCAACCACACATCCTCAATTACAAAATGGCCGCAACAGACAACCGCGCGGGCGTGCCCCAGCCCTACTCAAACCTGCCCGCCTCGCCCACCCTCACAAACCCAGACATGATCCTGCCCGACTACGACGACCTCTCGCCCGGCCTCGACGACCACGATGTCCACAACGACCTGCGCGACCAATCCACCCTCATGATGTGGAAGAATGCACACGCCGCCGCGTCCAGTGCTGACTTGCAGCAGCTCTACTCTTCAGGGCCGCTGTCAGGAAACATGAATATGGGCAACATGGGAAATATGGGAAATATGGGCAACATGTCGGGCCCTCTATCGGGGCCGCTGTCCGGCCCGCTGTCCAATTCGCTCTCCGCAGACCACCACACCTTTCCCTCGGGGCCCATCACCCCTACAACCCCCATCATCTACGGCAACGGCACCATGCTCTCAGACATTGGCGAGGTCACCGAGGCAGAGAGCACCCCCGGCCGCGCCTCGCCGTCCTATGGCCGCCACATTGGCAGCCACTCGCAGTCCCGCTCACCCTCGCCAACGCCCCTGCCCCAGTCCCTCCGCCACCAGTTCAGCCACAACCAGAGCTTTGGCGGTAATACACCGCGCCGCTCGTCGCCCACAATGGCCCCCGACGATGGCAGCGGCAGCGGTAGCGGTGAGCGCAGCGGCGACCGCGACCGCATCGTCGGCATCAAGGAGCGCGCCCGCCAGCAGCAGGACCGCTCCATGATGCGCCGCGACTCCATCGAGAGCAACAGCACAATCACCACCGAGGACCAGGCCGGCCTCTTTGCCGACTTTGACGATGCCGTCAGCGTCGGCGGCGACAGCGTCTTCCAGGGCGACGACGAAGAGAGCAACGCAGAGTCGTATGTGCCCGACGAGACCTATGTCGCGCGCCAGGTCCCCATTGCCAGCGCATCCGCGTCGCCTGTAGTAGCATCCGCCCCAGCATTTCTGGCGGTGCCCCCAGGCGCCACGGGCAGCGGCAACACCAGCGACGAGGGCGACCGCCGGCTGTCGGCCGCGTCGCTGAGCCTGCGCGCCGAGCAGATTTTGGCCAACGCCAAGAAGCGCCTCACCACCATGGAGGGCAACCTCAACCGCGCGCGCAGCTCCCTCTACGTCACGTCGCCGTCCTTGGGTTCGCTGCCGTCCGACGGCTCGACGCCGCCCATCACGCCCGTGCGCTCTGCCACCGCCAGCAGCCGCTACCACGACCCGACGCCCGGCTCGCCGATGCACGCGCGCGTGGCCAGCGACGGATCCAACGGGGCTGGTGTGAATGGACTGAACGGTGTTGGTGTGAACGGCGCCAATTCCCAGCGCTCGGCCAGTGCGCTCGGGGCCGCTGGTGGCTACCGCCAGCCTACGCACCAGACGGCAAACACTGCGCTCAACGACTACCCCGACCAGCAGCGCCTCCAGGACATCCAGGACAGCCTGACCGGTGGCTACCACCGCGCCGGCCTCAACCGCCCAGTCGACATTGTCCTCGAGCGTCTCGACGAGCCCAGCTCGGCGCCCAACACGGCCATCCGCCACGAGCCCCTGGGTGACGACTTTTTGAGCCCGGCATACAGCTCGTACAGCAACGGCACGTCGGCAAGCAGCGACAAGGGCCCCAGCCTCAGCCGCTCCGGGTCGGTCGTGCAGATGCGCGACCTCAAGGACCAGGTCAAGGACCTCAAGGGCAAGATCTCGTCGCTGCGCGAGCAGGCGCGCGCCGACAGCCTGAAGCGCCGCAGCATGCAGAGCCTACGCACGCCGAGCCCGTTTACGCACGCACAGGTGGACCAGTGGTATGCTGATTCGCAGAAGCAGGGCGCATCACAGCAAGCACAAGCAGTCCAAGAGCAAGAACAGAATCAGCCTGCTGACAGTCCATGGAGCGGCGAGCTGGAGAGCGTGGACGGCGATGGCAACGTCAACGTCAATGGCATCGCAAATGCCGCAAATGCAAATGTCGCAAATGCAAACAGAGAGGTGGTGACGCCGCCAGCGCAGATGGCCGATACACATGCCAACTCGAATGGCAGCGGCAGTGGAGGTCGCTACTCCAGCGAAAGCCAGCGGGCAACGCCGACACGGTTGTCTACCGACAAGGCAGACCAGGAGGTTGCGTACGAGACCGCAGAAAATGGTGATGCGAATGCGGCATACGCACGCGCAGAGTCTGCGACGCCCAGTCCGGATGCCCAGCGCGGCGCCACACCCAACGATGCCACGCCCACGGCAGCTACTTTCTCAAGATACAGAGAGGATATCGACGACGATGTGCGCACCGAGAACGGCGACTACGACGATGCTGTGGACGGTGGCGATGATAGCAACGCTGCAAGGCCCACCTACCAGCTGCAGACACAACCGTCCCTCGAGGACGTCTTTGTCGACGCGATTGACGTTGACGATATTTACGAGCCGGAGCAGGGCCAGTTCGAGGACGGCTACGAGAGCGAGAGCGGCGAGTCCATGTACCACGACACCCTGCAGCACCCCATCTCGCACGAGGACCGCGAGGACGCCTTTGACTATGAACACTTTATCCTGCATAGCGCGCTCGGAACCATTAGTCAGCAGCGTCTCGCGCGCGGCCGCAGCGGCAGCTTCAGCTCGGAGGATTCGGTCGAGACGACACGGGGGCCGTCCACTGCGCCTGTCTCAGACAAGTTTGACACGTACGACAAGAACGACAAGAACGACAAGAAAAACGCCTTCCCCACAAAGAGTCCGTCGCGTCGCACAAGCATGATCTCCATTGCCACCATTGAGTCTGTCGACTCCATGGAGTCGTTTGCCACGGCCACCGAAGGCCGCTCCAGCCGTGTCAGCCGCATGAGCCGCTCCAGCCGCGTCAACCTCATGGGCCCGCACGAGTCCAGCTTTGAAGACGTCGCCGAAGACTCGTTTGAGGACGAGGGCGCCGAGGACACAAACAGCAACTACACCAGCTACAGCAACCGCAACTCCATGGTCGCCACCCAACACTACCCGCCCATTCCCAGCACGGGCGCCGCTGCCGCTGCGGCCGCTGCGCTCATTGCCCACCAGTCGGCCGCGTCGTCGGTCGCCGCCGCCAAGGACCGACCCGACAGTGTCGTCCTCGCGCGCACTGCCGCCGCCTCTGCCTTTACGTCTACCTCTACGTCTGCCTCTGCATCGACAGACTCTCTGCCACCATTTGCACCGGCCAGCAAGAGAAACAGCACAGAAGAGCTGCGCCAGACCCAGAAGCCGTACGTCGCGCGCCGCCCTGCCAGCAGCGCCGCCATGCCCAGCCACCGCCCGTCGGTCTCGTCGTTTGAGTCGACAGGCACGACGCGCAGCTTCCCGCTCGTGAACCGCAACCGCGTCGGCAGCCTCAACGCTATCAGCGGCGCTGCCGGCTACCCCGCGTACCGCTCGGGCAGCAGCAACAGCAACAGCAGCGGACCGACGCCGACACAGGGCCACCGCGCAACGCTGTCTGCATCTGCGTCGTCGCTGGCGTCGTCGGCCCTGCAGTCGCCGCCTCTGTCCCAGACGCAGTTCTCGCAGACGCAAAGTCAAGGTCAACCTCACTCGCAAACGCAGACGCACCTCCCATCGTCCGACGACGACGAGCTGCGCAGCATTTCCGAGACGCTGATGAACGAGACGGCGAGTGTGTGCGAGCAGCAGCAGCTGGAGCAAGACGCGGGCGGCGAGGGCGGTGCAGTGCAGACGCAGACGCTGCAGGCGCTGCTCAAGGACGACCAGTACCTTGTTGAGCGCCTTGTGGCCAACCTCGGACGCTGCGTGCTGGGTCTGTCGGAGAGCGGCCGCGCAAGCACCGAGAGCCGCATCTACCGCCGGCGCATTGACGCTGCTCGGCGTATCCTCGAGGGCCTTGACACGGCCTAGTCTTTGGTTCTTTGGTTCTTTGGTTCTTTGATTCTTTGATTCTGATTCTCTTTTCCTATTCTAATCCAACTCATAACGAAAGCATGACTTGCAGAATTTACAGTCGGTGTTGGGGTTAAGGCTATGGGTGCCATATTTGTTTACATAGTTAATCTTTGCTGTCATTTCATGTTATATTTTCCTTCTTCTTTTTTCCTATTTCTTTTCAGTTTTCATTTTTCTTCTCTTTTCTTCTTTTCTCATCTTTCTTCTTCTTTTTGTATACTCCTTTTAGTTTCTATGCTGTATTACTACGGCCCAGGCTTGAATTCAATACCCCCTTTATCGAACATAAACAGAAGCAGAGAGCTCACTGTAATCCCTAATCATTGGCAAGACTCAGTCATAGTGAGACAATTTGACTATAAATAGCAACGCTTTTGATAAACAAGAAAAAAAGTAACAACGCCGTCGCCGCAGTGAGCCTAAAGGTACTCAAGAACAGACAATGACCAGGGTTGCCGTGTGCTATTGTAACTCTGTACAAGACGCCGAATATGACAGGACCCGAAAAGATAAATAGAGCGTACTCCAGTCACTAAAAGTATAGCGCCGTGAAACAGTAGAGAAGAATGACAATGGAGAAAAGCACATAGACCAAAATAAATAGAGAAATAAAGAAATAGAGAAACAAAAACAGGGGATAATTAAACAGAGTTTTTTATAAAGAGAATAAAACTGCATCTGCGTGCCTTTTGTGCTGATGCTGGTGCTAGTTGTCGCCATGGGCATCGCCCGTCGGCTCGCTCTTGGACTTGGCACGGCGGTTGTAGCTTGGACGAGACCATCTACCTTTGTTGTACCGCCCTCGCTGCCGTGTACTTCCGTGGAGACTCCTTGAGGAATACTCGGCACCATGTCTTGAGCTCCGCGGCACAAACGGCTCCGAAGACCCGTCGAGATCTGTGGCGTCTGTGCTGGGCTGGCTGCGGTCGGCCCGGCGGTAGACTACGCTCGGTGAGGAAGAGAGGCCGGTGCCTGTTGTAGATTCTCTGGTTTGGTTGGTGCTCTCAGTGGTCCCGGTGGTCCAGGTGGTTGCTGTAATTTCTGCAGTGTTTGCAGTGTCGTGGCGAGTGGGCGAAAGGGGTGGTGCGTCCTGTCCAATGGTTGTGCCCTGGGCTTGGTACACAAGGTTCGCTGGTGTGGCGGCTGTCGCGGGTGCGGCCAGTGTGGAAGCCATAACTGCTTTGGCCGATCGGGGGGTAAACGGCGTCGCGACGGGGTTTAGACGGGGCTCCTGCTGTGAAAATCACTAGGATTAGAAACTGTCAAAGATAAACAACTTGTTCAATCTTTGACTGCGCCTATATTACCTCATTCTTTCCGTCTGACAACTTGCTCGCTTCGGTCGCCGTTTCCGATCCAGAATCGTCGTCGCTCGGGTCGTCCGTTCCTGTCTGGGCATCGTCGTGGTCGGTCGAGTCCTTTGGCTTTGCCGTCGAGGCATTCGACGATGCTTTTGATGCTTTGTGCGCCTTGGCAACTTCTCCATTTGTCGTCTCCAAGGTGAGGTCGTTGACGAGATCTGTGATCTTGACATCATCTCCCGTCTTGGGCTTGTCCTTTGCGGTCGTGAAGATTTGCTTCGACCACAGGCTTGCATACTTGCCATCCTTCTGGATCAGCTCGTCGTGGCTGCCAGATTCGACAATCTGCCCATCGGAAATCACAACGATGCGATCCGCATTCATAACAGTGGAAAGGCGATGGCTGATTGACACACCGAGGTTAGTATACACCTAGACAAAACTCATACTCAAAACCACCTAAACAAAACTTACGCTACAACAAATGTCGTGCGGCCACTGCACAGAGCTTGCAAGGCATCTTGGATCTTTTGCTCTGTCTCAGTATCCACAGAGCTGGTGGCTTCGTCGAGCAAAACAATGGAAGGGTTCTTGAGAATAGCACGGGCAATGGCAACTCTTTGCAGCTCGCCCCCGGACAGTTTGATACCTCTCTCGCCTACTCTTGAGTCGTAGCCTGTACTGGTTAGATACCACGGTCATATTGCGATAAATCTCGACATACCTTCAGAGAACCCAAGAATCTGTTCATGGACAGCAGCTGCGCGACACGCAGAAAATACTTCCTCATCGGCAGCATCTAGTCTGGCGTATCTGACATTGTTCATGATAGTGTCATTGAACATAATCGGGGCTTGGGGGACGATGCCGATTCGAGAGCGGAGACTAGACAGTTAGCTTCTGATCAAACAGGCGCAGATACTATTTTTGATGTGACATACCTTTTGAGGTCGACATCGCGGACATCCTGATTATCAATCTTGATAGATCCCTCGGTAACATCGTAGAACCGGTCAAGCAGCTTTAGAATGGTCGACTTTCCGGCGCCAGTAGCACCCACAAAGGCAACAGTTGTGCCAGGCTTAACTCTGAATGAGATATCCTTTAGAATATCCTTCTTGTCGTTGTAGGAAAATGTGACATTTTCAAATTCCACTCCTCCGCCAGCATACTCGAGAGGACGTGCATCGTCCTTGTTGATCACAGTTGGCTTTGTGTTCATAATCTCCAAAAGTTGCTCAGCGTGGATAAAGTTTCTAGAAATGTTCTTGCCAAGACCAGCAAAGAAGGTCAAAGGAGCGACAAGCTGTGTCCAGTAGGTCAAGAGCATCACAAATTGGCCAGGTGTGGTCTGTCCGGAGGTGACTTGCCAGACAGCAAGGAATGCACCTGCCAATAGGCCAGCAAGAAGAACAAGGTACTGGAAGGCATACGCAAACAGGTATCCAATGAATACGTCTTGCGATTTCTCGACGCGGTTCTTAACGGCAGTCGAGTAGCGCTCTTCTTCGTGGCTCACTTGGTTGAAGGAAGCTACTGTTGCCCAGCCCTGGATGCCAGCCTGGCGCACAAAGTGCTCCTCGAACCAGGCTCTGACTTCGCCGCGGCGTGCGGATTTGAGACCGGAAATCATGCGACCGGCAATGTATAGGAAAATGACTGCAGTTGCAAAAGTAATGAAGCCTTCGTATGGGCCAAAAGTGGCAGATAGGTAGACAAACGCAATGGTCAGATCTATGATCATGGGAAGTGCTGAGAAGCAAATCGACTCGAGAAGGTTGGCAATGCTTTGGCCCGAGTTAATGGCCATCATTATATCCGAGGAACTCTTTGAGTCGTGGAAGTCCGAGGACAGGTTGAGAACGTGCGAGTATGCGGCTATGCTCATCGCACCAAACGAGTAGTACTCGACAGGAATCCATAGCCACTGGCGCAGCAGCGAGATTCCGGCTTGGGATGCAAGAAATTTGAGGCCAGCAAAAATAATGACCTGGGTCCAGGGATTTTTGTCGTTGGCATGGCTCAGGCTGTCCATAATAATACCAAGCTGGCGCGGGATGAGCACGTTCAGGGCGTTGTTTGCAAGCAAGCAAACGCCAACCAAGATTGCGCGGATTTGCAAAGGGCGGTTGTTGACAGGCCAGATGTAGGGGAAGAAGATCTGTAAAGTCAGTATTTTGGTTTGCAACGGTATTTCATCCGGTACTTTGTTGTACAGTATCAACGAATGGTATTACACGACTTACAAGAAAGCGTTTAGCGTAGTCGAACCAGTTGCCGTTTTCTTTGAGCCGCTTCTCCATATCTTCTCTGCGCTTGCGGTCTTGTCTTTCCCAGGGCAGCTCGTTTGTATTGCTGCTGCTGCTGCTGCCAGGATTATCAGACGTCTTCTTTGATTTCTTGTTCTTGGCGCGCTTTCTCTTCATTGTGCTATTTGAGTCGCTGGCTTCATCGTCGTTCTCTGAACTGGAGTTGTCTGAACCTTCAGTTGAGGATGTATCCGGGCTGTTTGCGACAGTGGTCGATGTTGAGCCGTAGTTTGGAGTTGATTGTGCGCCTTCTTCTTGTTCCGGGTCAATGGGTGTGCCATCGCTATTCTTGGGGATGAGAGGCTGCTGTTCTGCATCTGTGTCGGCAGCCTCGCTGGGCACATTGCGCCACGTGAAGAATGTTGCAACCGTCAACCCGATAGCAAGGTAGCGAGAGCCGACAACCGAAAGCTGTGCAATCTCTGATCCCGAGAGGGGGCCAGCTGCACGGGCCGAAAGTGTGATAATTTCCAGTGCGGGCTCAAATACAAGAGCAAGGAGATATGGACCAATAAACGGATACCAGGTCACCTCTTGATTGTCCGACAACATGGCGAGCTGCAGGCCAAAGACCAAAATGCATGATAGTAGGCTAATCATAGCATCCTGTTGTCCCAACCACTCGTTGGCGATGATGGAGGGGATGAGTACAGCAGCAATTTGACCGAGATAACTGAGGACGGAAAAGAGCATCAGTGCGAGCAGCGTGCGACGGCGCGGGTGTTCTCGCTTGTCAGACAGTGTGCATATTGAGACACCCGACGAGAAGACAAAGTAGCCAAAGACCACGGCCGGATATACATAGTGCAGTCCTATGAGAGCCGTGTCCACGGGCTTGGTCTGTACTGAGAAAGAAGGCTGGGCCGGTTGAGATGACGGTGTTATGAGGCCATGATTGGCCAGGCCCGGTGTATGGGCCAATTCGAGCATTCTGCGAGGAGTGTTGAGCAATTGGGTGCCAAAGGATCGAAAATGTGCAGCCTGAGACAACAGGGAATGAAAAAGGAGTCAAGGCAAAAGGAATCTGGGCCTTTTCAATCACTGCCAAGAAGCCGTCGGCAATGTTTAGAATGAGGCTGAAGAAACAAGACCAGCGTGTCTTTTCGTTGATCTTTAATTAATCAAAGCTGTCGGGTCGATAGCACGGGCCCGAGGCAAAGTGGCGGAAAAAAGAACGGTGTGCAAGTGGCGTTTGTGTTCTGTAGTGTAAGCCGAATGATGCTGCAGCAATGTCAGCTGTAGTTTGCAGGCAGCGAACTGTTGTGAATAGAGAGCCGCGTGGTGGCGATTCGACTGTTGGCGGAGGTGAGATGTGGAAGAAAGAATACGAAGCGGAGTGCGTCGCAAGGCTGGGAGAAGTGAGATATGAGGAGAAAATTGAAGCTGTAGGAGGCTGAGGCCGTAGAGGGTGTGTGAAAGGGTGTGAGGGGCGCCTGGGGTGGTGGTAAGCAAACGACACGGTATTGAAGGGGTGTGATGAAGAGTTTGCAAAAAATGAAGCTTCAAGATAGATGAAGGAAAGTCGAGATGGGGAATGAGCTGGAAAGGCGACGAGAGCTGGGTGACTGGAAAAGGAAGGAGACGTTGAGTGGCCGTCCTGGCGCAGTAACACTGCGGCCGGTGGTCACTTATAGATGGGATAAGACCGAAACGGAAGGGGCAAGTATCACGGGAGGCTAATCGGCGAAAATAATTGCCTGGGTAGGAAGTAGCAGGATGTAAAGCTGAAGATGGGAGGAAAGAGCGACCAAAACAATCAATGTGGTGCCGAACAAGTACGGAAAGAAGCTGTGTTGATGGACGAAATATGCCGAGTAGAGAAGGAGCAGGGGAAATGCAGCAAGTTCCTTCCGAAGCGGGTATGTGTTGGTGTATTCCGGGATTCTTGAAATGGAAAGACGTAAAGAAGACGGAAGGAAGGCGGGAGGAAGACGGAAAGAAGACGGAAAGAAGACGAAAGGAAGAAGAGAGAAAGAGGAAATAGGGAAGAGGAAGAGAAAGTCAGGAAAGAGAAGGAGCGACTGATAGATGTCGAAAGGGGAGAACAAAAGGAGCTGAAGCGGGAACTGCAGTAAAGAGGGGAAGTCTTTCTCAAGAGGGTGTACCGGAGTAAGGGTGAAGGAAACAAGCTCGCAGAAAACAAAAGAGTACCAAACGAAACAGAGACAGAGACAAGAGCAAAGAAGAGGAAACGAAACGAGCACGCACCGAGTGCAAGCACCAATACAATCTCCAGATAACTACGGTAGTGCACGTTGCAGAAAGCGAGCTTTACAAGTACTTTGATCAAGGGTTGATGGCACGTCTGTGTCTCTCGATCGTACAGGCTGTGTCTTTGGACTGCGTCTGGGGTTTGGCGTCTTTGACTGAAGCTGCGTCTGTTTACTCTCAAGCGAGGCCTGGTACAATAAGCTCAACAGCTGGCGTGTCGGCGAGGCCCAAGGAGATTCGGCGCCGCGTCAATAGATGGAGGGTCGGGGCAGTCGGTCTAGTGCCGACGAGCAAGAGATGGGTGGAAGAAGAAAGCTGAAGCCGCGGTGGATGCGTGCGAGAGGTGGCAGCAAGTGCAGTGCCGGTGTAAGGTGAGAGGTGTGCAAGGTGTGATTGCGGGCGGTGTCAGTGTACAGGGACAACGTGCACAAGCCAATTCTATGGTTTATTTGCTTCTTTGGAGGTTCCACTGGATACTAGTTGTGTCCAGCGCAAGATCAAGAGAGGAGTGCAAGATGCAAGATGGAACAGAAACCGGGCGCTCGTTGCTTGCTATCTCATTGTGCGACCGCAAGGCGAGGACGAGGAGCAGACAAGAGACGTGTCGAGCCCAGAGGTGACGATCGGCCAACGGTGGAAGCACACACGCATACACAGGACCAAGTCTGTACACCACAAGGAGCAAGGAGAAAACTGACAACGAGAGGGGTGAAGCACGAGTGAGAGGGCAAGTGCTATGAAAAGGGGACAGGAGGACAAAACAGTAAGTGCAAGGTGTGCGGTGTCAAGATGGGGATCCGATAGGGAAATCAAAAGTTCAGAGGGAATCTTTCCTGGAGGGCAACGGCGTTTGCATATGGATGGGAAACGATGATGGCAAACTGGAAATGGCCGCAGTTGTCGATGGCAGTGTCAGTGCCGTTAGCGAAGATGGAGAAGACAGGGACAACAATGACGGGGAAGTTTATTGGAGGCAGACCATCCAAGAAAACGTAATGGCAGCGATTACTGGGAAGACAGGGGAAGCAGCCGGGAGGGTCACAGAGTTCTTTTCTCAAAAGAGGCGGTATCAAAGGCCAGTCAATGAGCCAACCTCCCCATCCCACATCCACATATTGAAATGTGTGCTAACATGACTAGGATAGCCAGTCTAGAGCGAGCCAGGACCATACATTGCATCGAACGGGTGTGCTTACTCTATATGCATACTGGCTTGCCCTCATACTCCTCGAATGAGACCTGCTTGCATACGATATGGCTGCACACTCGTCTAAACGAGGTATCCGGTGAGCATTATGTGCATGGCACCCTTCGTGCGCTTGAGCAAAGGTAGCGAGCACACCACAAGCATGTATGTCCATCACTGTTACTTTGGACTAAAAAGATGAAACGGCCACTAATAGAAAGAGGCGACAAGGGTCAGCCACAGCTAGTCTGCAATTCCTTTCCAACAGGGTCCAAGACGGCGCTTCTGCGGCTACAGTGGTAGAGTCACCGGAGGGCTCTCGTTTCGGACCGCCTCGTCAATTCTACCGAATTGAAAGTTGTCTCTCAAGAATGCTCACCGCCAACCTTTGCAAAGGAAGCAGGGATAAGGAAAGAAAAGCTTCTTTGATATTCCAATATACAGGGGCTAGTTGCCTTTTTGGTACATGTATTCTACACGACTATTGCCTGCAGGCTCGTGGCCAGCCCGTCGAGTCAAGCCTCCGGCTTCTGTCACTCCCTCGCTTTATCTCGCTGTACCGAGTTCTACAGCAGCCCCTGGTTGTCTTGCGGCAGGTTATTCCATTTCACCTCATTTATCTCAGTACATCTTTCAGTTCTATTTCTATTTCCATTTCCACGCCTTGTCTGTATTTCCTTTTCTTCACTGCTGTTTCCTATTTTGCAGTTTTGTCCAGTTGACTTCTTTCATCTTGATATTTTTCTACATTAGTGTCGAGAGCACAAGTACAAGCAGTCTCCAGTCTTGTCTCTAGTGGCTCCAGCACGATCATCCTTCCATGCCTTCTGGAACACTATTGCACAGAAATAGGGCGACCGCCTTGTTCTGCGGAGCTAGCAGGGCAATATACTTTGTAATGTTGGCACATCACATCAGACTTGGAAAGCAGAAGAAAAGCAGAAGAGAAAGGGGCTGCAGCGCGCAGAGTGCAGAAGACGGTCTGTCATCAGTTCGGATTAGGCCAAGGTTGTTTATCACACTGCTGCAGCTCACCACCCTCTTCACATCCCCGTCGCGCTCCACTCTTGAAGCCTGGTATTCCAGACCGGGCTGTCGTCTGCTCTCTACAGAGTACTTTGTACCATTACAAGCACACGGGATGTACTTTATAGGGTATGCGCCATGCGGTTAAGGGGGGCCGGTGTGCGCCAGCCTTGCAAAGAGTAGAAGTCTGCTGGTCATGTGGACGCTGGTCAGGGCGTTGTGTTGCAGTCGAGTCGATGCAGGCAAGCCTCGAATGCGTGGTTTCTCTAGCTGTCAAAGGCGGAGAGGAGATGTTTTCTTGATTTGTTCTTCGTTGTCCGTTTTCTCTTGCCTGTCTTACTCTGAGCAAGGCTTCCCAGCTATGGCGATTTGTTTGAATGAGATAAGAGTTAAGACATGGCCGTTGGATTGAGTGGCTTTGAAGAGGTCGGATCTCAGAAATCAGAAACGCAATCATTATTATCAGAGACACGGGTATCAGATGATATCGGTGAATTTGTGATTGATGATGAAGAGGCAGTTGTTGAGACGGCTGAGACAGCATACTCAACACAAGAAACGAGCTGTTTCTTTTTTCTTTCTTTCTTTTGTTTCTTTTCTTTTTGTTCTTTCTTTTTGTTCTTTCTTTTCTCTTCTACTTCTCTCTCCAACTCATCACATCTATTCCAGACTCCCAGGTCCGCTTCATCTCGTGTAACACTACACAGACACCGCATTTTGAGCTGGGTCGGTCAGGATCAACAAATCACTTTGTTGTCATCACTCTGCCTCAGTCGCATCATGCACGCATCAGATCTGCAAGATACAGGCATCGCCATCTCATCTTGTGCAGTAATTGCAAGTGTATATTAGGAATCAACAGAATATGCACTCGTTTGTTGAGGCCAGCAGATGTAACAAGCACAGCTACACCGAGAAGCGAGGGATGTCGTGCAATTATGCAGGGATGCACGGTCCTTGTTGTACACCGTCTTTATGAGTATCAGTATCTGGACAGATGCTATCTTTCCGTTTGCAGTTTGCTCCTTCCTCTTCCTCTTTTCTCTCGAGTCAGTAGATGGACCTCTACACAAGTCTCCGGAAGTGACACGTGTGCGACTGCATGCCCATCTCCGCCGTCTTCAGTGCATTGCCATTTTGTACATAATCGACACGGAAGGGTGGGCAGTCTCGATCAAGACGGTGCGGAGAATTAAGACTGTAGCCGGGATGTACTTTGGTTTTTACGTAGGGAACTGGCGGCTTACATGCGATGCCTTGATATGGTCATCTCTGATTGTTCATGTAATATGGAAGGCAGTCATGTGCATCCATATATGGCAGGCAACAGCTGTGCCTCAGCTTGCCATCTAGCGGTGCGATGAATTGGTTGGACCAGAGTCCTGCATCAATATATATATTGTCAGGAATGCACTTGGTATTGCTTGCTCAGACTACAGGAGACAAGGCAAGCCGACGACCGACATGACCGGACAGACTGAGACTTGTACTTTTCTACAACATGTTTTGCAGCATCGACGCCTCGTGGCAATCCACTTGTTTTGTTTTTTTTTGTGTGTTTTTTGTTCGTCTTTTGGTATCTTTTCGTTTCTTTTCGTTTCCAACTTCTGCCCGCCAGTCGGCCGGTGATCTACATCGCGGACGTTGTAATGAGCACCCGCTTCACACCCACTCAGACTCAAGTACATCATACTTGGGCGGACTCTAGCCGACGGCGGCTGGCTTGCCTTGGAATCTTTGTGATTGAGTAAGAATGGAATAGAATAATAAAATAGAAATAAATAAACAAACTCTGATACTCGCAGTTATGTCTATAGACTCAGGATGCACTCACTGCAGGCCGTGGACATCACGATGTGTGATCGGGTGCGTGATGCACGACAGTGACGCACTCGAGATGCAGAGGAGCAGATGATGCCAGAAAGGTAATCAACAGAGCAGTCTAGATGCTTTATCTCTCCATTTCTCTGATAACTCAGCAGCTGCAGATGATATGTGATGTGTTCCTTGTCATGTTCTACAGATACCGTCTCGCTTGTTTCAGACGGGCATTGAGACGCACCAACGCCTCGTCCCGGCGTTGACTACTATTTACCACTGAAGAGCTAAAGACACCTTTACAACAGTCCGCAGTCTACAGCAATGCTACGGTGCAGTCTTGCCGGCCGCGTCTGGCCGAACATCAGGTGTCAACGTCGACTCTGACTCCCCCACACTTGGGCAGCCACACAGCATTACAGCAGTATGGTCTGGTGGTCGCTTGACGCCATCTTGACTGATTTACAAGTCATGGGGTCTTGGTTTAATCCTTTTTTTGGTTTAATCCTTTTTTTGGTTTACTGTTTTTGGTTTAATACTCTTTTTATTATTTTCTATTTTCGTCTTTTTTTAGAAAATAGTCGAACAGAAATCATTTGACAAAATGTCAAACAACATAATCTATACACAGATTTGAGTGACGACGGACAAATGCACACGGACAGAAGACGCGATCATAATTAAGATGTAATAATAAGAGAAATCATAATTTGTTACATCTTGGATTCAGACTACGACCCAGCCACGTGCCTATATATACACTAGTTCCACCGTTAACCACAACGAAACAAAGGGGCTGTAACTCAGTGGTAGAGTGCTCGCTTTGCATGCGAGAAGCCTAGGGTTCGATCCCCTACTGCTCCATACTATCATAATTCAAGATTTCTTTTTTGCTCTTTACTTGCTTTTTGCTTCTTTTAATGTCATTTCTGTTTGTTTTTTCTTGCTATTTTTTATAGTGATAATACGGATCTCGATTCACTCGTCTTTGCTTGTTGCCATTACTCGCCGGCATCGAGCTATGTCATCGTCTTCTATTAGTATGGCATCCATCTTGTTAACCTGTACTGGCTGCAACGTCTCCCATGTCGTTCAACTTTCCCAACTCTTGAATTAAAAATATACAATAAATAATAGATGATGCAAATGCAATTGCAACAAGACGCCCGCAAGTATACAGGTTGGTTATGGTTCGGTTGATCTGCATTTAATTTCATCTGTCTTTCATCCTTCCAAGCCTATCATACAAGTACATACAAATCCAAATTTTATAAAACAAGAAACCAACAAGATGAATGCCAATGCCAGTGTGTATTCGGAGAGGAGGGGTGTATAGATATGCGCCATGCAAGCTGGCAATGCTGGTATATGCAGATGAAGACGCAAGAGAACCAAAAGAGCACACAACTAAATGTAGTCGCGGCCGCTCTTCTGCATCTCAATCAGCCGCCAGCCCCGCGTCTCCGCATTGTTGACGTCCTCGGGGATCCGCGTGATGCCAATCGCGTACGTCACAAGCTGCACCTTGTCCTCCATGCCCGCGGCCAGCTCCTCAGACTTGACCTTGCGGTACACGTGCACCTCCTGCGTGCGGCACGTAATAATAAACACGGGGATCTCGCCAGGCTCCAGCATGCGCGCCTTGAGAATGTCCACGTGCCGAATGTCCAGAATCCGCCCGTCCGACTTGAGGCCCGCCTGCAGGTACTGCTTGGTCAGCGCCTCGTACACCGAGTACTGCGCCTCCGACAGCCACAGCTTCAGCGTCTCCACGTCGCCCTTGACGTACGCATCCAGCACCTCGGGCAGAATGTACTCGCGCAGCTCGCGCAGGAACGGCTCCATCTGGAACGCCGGGTCCATCTGCCGCAGCTTCTTAATCACCATGGCCGTCTCGTTCTCCGCAAAGAATCCCGCCACCCGGTCCGTGATGCTGCGCGCCGTCGAAATCAGCGGGTTCTCCGACTCGTTGTACGTCTCCTTCATGCTGAACAGGCCCTGCATCACCTTGTTCTGGTCCTTAAAGTCCCGCCACGCCTCCTTCCATGCCGCATCCTTGTGCACCGTCACGTTGGTACCGGCCCTGTCTTTGTTAGTATTTCATCAGAAACTCAATATCGGTTGTACGCACTCGGGGTTCTCCTCGAAAAACTCGGGCACGTGCTGGCCCTCCGTCTTGATCCACTTCTCGCGGCGCTTGCGGCGCTCCTCCTTGTCCACCCACCCGCCGTACCGCGAGCTGCTGCCGTCGTCAATCACGTCCTTGACGTTCTTGTACGCCTCCGTCTCGCGGATCGGCCGCGTCGCCTTGTCCAGCACCTCGCCCGTCGCGTTCGCGCCCTTGCGCACCCCCTTCATCACAGGCGTCTCCCACGTCCACGACGCACCCTTGCCAATCGTCGTCGCCGTCGACTTGAGCACTGTCGACGCCGTCGACGACACCGCGCCCGACGTCGCCTCGTACGCCTTGCGCGCGCGCTGCACAGACTCGCTCTCGCTGATCTGGTGCGCGCCCTCCGCCAGCGCCTTGGTCGAGTCGTTCCACTCCTTGGACTGCTTGAACTCGGACTGCATCGTGTCCACAAACACCTGCCATGGCGTCTTGTCGCCGTGCGGTGGCGGTGGCGGCGCCTCCTCCTCCTTCTTCTCCTCCTTGCCGTCCTTTTCCTTGGCCTCCTCGCCCTCCGCGCCCTCCTTGCCGGCGCTCTCCTTGTCGCCCTCCTTGGCCTCCTTGCCCTCCTTGGCCTCCTTGTCTGCGGGCTTGGTCTCGGCCTTTTCTGAGGGTGGTGGTGTTGACTGTTGTTGTGACCGCAGCACAGTGGCGTGGAATGCTCGTGACTGCAGGGACAATGCCAGGCGGATCGGAGCTGTGCTGGTAGAGGTGGAGGTAATGGCGGAAAATGAGGTCGAAGACAGAGGAGAGCGCAGAGTCGGTGTTGTCAATAACCGGCGGTAGGCGGGAGTGCGGGCTGTGCTGAAGAGGGTAGACGGAGACACCCGCGAGAGGGCCGCCGACTGAGCCCGTCTTGCGGCGTTCATAGTGGCGGTTGTGAAGAGCGGCGGGGAAGTCAGGTGTAGAGATGAGTAAAACCAAAATAGGAAACAGTCGGCACGAAACTGAATAGCAATGGAGGTGCCTTCCCGGAGCTTGAATTCAACGACAGGGAAGGAGCGACGTTGCGTGGTGTGGGGGAAGGTGTCGGGACAGGAACGACGTTGAGCAATTCTGAATTTTCTCGGAATTATTTTATTTGTATTTAAATTTGCTATTTTACTATTTAAATTTCAGTTAAACTTTACTCTTCGCGGCTTCTCTCACCTTCCTCGGGCAGCGGACCTCTAGCGGTCTTACAGTGGGAGTGTGCTGTGGGACTACAGTGCTGAGGCAGGCGCGACCGGGGTCGGCGGCTGTTCGCTAATAAATCAATTAAAATCGAATAAAGTTTTATTTGCCTTTTGTCAATTGACTTGCTACTTCAACATACTCTGATTGGCCGTATGCCACTAAAAGCGGGTCCCCAGCTGCGAACACCAAAATTTGGATATCGTCAAATCGAGAAGAAGACGTCAAAGCGTGACAGCCAGCGATTCAAACGACGCCGCCGCCGCCAACACTGCGACCTTTTGGCCTTTTGGCGACGACCACAGCTCTCCGAGTACACAAACATACACAGACATGGATAAAGCATCCACCAGCTCGCTGCGCCTGGCACGGGCTCTGGTGCAGTCAGTTTCGGCTGGCCCGCGCCCGGCCTCGTCCCGTTTCCTCTCGCCCTCCTCTGTCTCTTCCCCATTCACATCTGCCGCCGCTGCAGCACGGCAAACGCCAACAACACGGTGTTTCAGCTCATCGGCGTTCCGCAAGGCCGACGTTTCACCACCCAATGGCGAGAAGCAGACCCAGACCCAGGCAGCGGCCCCGCCAAAGGCCAGCAGCGGCAACCTCATGGACGGCCTTGCCGACCTGCTGCCGCCATCCCAGTCCCGTGCCAACGATGTCGGCGCTGTTTTGTCAGGCGGTGCCAGCAAGTCTGCACCCACGGCCTCGGCCAGCGCCCTCACCGGCCTCGACGACCTCGACGTCATGAAGAAGCAGGTCGACCAGTCCAGCGGCGAGTACCACTTTGCCGTCTGGGCGCACAAGCACAACACGCACATCTGCGTCACCAAACCCAACAACGACGTCATCATGTCCGTCTCGTGCGGCCACCTCGGCTTCCGCAGCGCCCAGCGCTCCTCCTACGACGCCGCCTACCAGCTGGGCGCCTACGTCTGCGACAAGCTGTACCAGAACAACTGGCACAAGACCATTCAGCGCATGCGCGTGAGCCTGCGCGGCTTCGGCCCCGGGCGCGAGGCAGTGACCAAGATCCTGCTGGGCATGGAGGGCCGTGCACTGCGGCCGACGATTACCAAGGTATCGGACCTGACGCGGCTCAAGTTTGGTGGCACGCGGTCGCCGAACCCGCGTCGTCTGGGTTAGAGTGCTTTTATGTGGTTTAAATGGCACTGGGTGTCTTTCTTATGCTTGCGGCAAAGAGATAACTGCTCTTTGCTCCCTGTTATGTCTCTTCATGTTTATACTATACTACTCGCATATATTCACTACATCATGTACTTGTAACGATACGCGGCTCTGGGAATGAAAATGGTCTATAGATTCTTGTGATCATATGTGTTTGCAAGTGTGTGATTCCGTCTTTTGCAATGCGTGTAGAATAAAGTCCATGGGTTGTCTTGAAGTTATTGGCGCAGTTATAGCGGGGCCAGTACAGCGCACGCGACTGCTAAACCCACTGTAGGCTGTAAGTATTTTGAGCTTCTCACCTACCGATTGAGCACCATTACTCTCTCCCACTCATGGCATCACACCCTGCACAGTGACGACCATGGCTGCACCAGACCCAATACCACCGCCGCTACCAGGCACTGCACCGCCACCTTCCACACCATCACCCTCTTCGACTTTCAGCTTCGATGCGCTCTTCGACAACCCCGTCTTTGCCGGCGGTATCGGCCTCGCCGGTATCGGTGCGGCCGCTGCTGCAGGCCGTCGCGGCGTCATGGCCGGCGCCCAGATGCTGCGTCGCCGCATGCTCGTGAATGTCGAGATCAGCCGGCGCGATCCGTCGTATCCCTGGGTGCTCGCCTGGCTGTCGGAGCCCCGCCCGCCCAGCGGCTTTCTGGCATCGCGCATCACGCGCATCCACAACCTGTCTGTCGCCACAACCGCCAAGAGCGTCAACCCGGCCAGCAATGGCAATGGCAGCGATTCGGCTGAAGGCCCCGTACAGGCCTCGTTCTTTTTGCAGCCCGGCTACGGTCGCCACATCATCCAGCACCGCCCCGGCGTGTTCATCGCCGTCAACCGCGAGAAGCACAGCACCGCCAACATGGCCACCGGCGAGCCCCACGAGACCGTCACCCTCACTGCGCTCTACGCCCACCGCCACGTCTTCGAGGAGGTCTTCTCGCAGGCCCACGCCCTCGCCGCCGAGGCCGCAGAGGGCAAGACACCCGTATACAGCGTCCAGGGCATGGGCTGGGGCAGCCTCGGCGAGCCGCGCACCAAGCGCCCGCTCGCATCCGTCGTGCTCGACGAGGACGTCAAGGAGCACATTGTCGCCGACGTGCGCGACTTTCTGCAGCGCCAGCCCTGGTACGTCGACCGCGGCATCCCGTACCGCCGCGGCTACCTGCTGTACGGCCCGCCCGGCAGCGGCAAGACGTCGTTTATCCAGGCGCTGGCGGGCGAGCTGGACTTTGGCCTCGCCGTCGTGAACCTCAGCGAGATCGGCATGACCGACGACAAGCTGGCCATGCTGCTGATGAAGCTGCCGCGCCGCAGCATCCTGCTGCTCGAAGACGCCGACGCCGCCTTTACAAACCGGCGCGCGGCGCGCGACGCGGACGGCTACAGCGGCCCCACGGTGACGTTCTCGGGCCTGCTGAACGCACTCGACGGTGTCGCCGCCGGCGAGGAGCGCATTGCCTTTTTGACGACGAACCACATTGACCGGCTCGACCCGGCGCTGATCCGGCCCGGCCGTGTCGACATGATGGTGCGCATCGGCGAGGCCACGGCGTACCAGGCAGCGCAGATGTGGGACAGATTCTACGGCGACATTGACAAGGACGGTGCTGGCCGCACGCGGTTCCTGCACCGGCTGCAAGAGCTGGGCCTGATCGGGGGCCAGTCTACAGAGGCCGATGCCGATGCAAGCACGCCGAGACGGCATACTAGCACAGCAGCCATCCAGGGCCTGTTCCTGTTCAACAAGAACGACATGGAGGGCGCCATCAACATGGCCGAGGGCCTCATCCCGCGGCAGTACGAGCCTGAGCCAGACAATCCGCAAGGCAGCATCAAGTCGCCTGCATGAAGTGGCCATTTGTAAGATATAACAACCAAAGGATATAGACAAAATACACTGGATACCCATCGATGCAGCCATGTCTACAACTACTACAGCAGCTCACAGCACCAGCGAGTCCAAAGTCGCCCTTCCTAAGATGTATTGAAATTGGTGATATAAGAGTGAATACAAACAAACAGACGTAAAAACATGGCAACACGCAGAAAGACGAAAAGAGAAAACGTGTATTTTGTCCATTTTGGTTGAGAGTGTAAACGAAGAATAGAAAAGCTTCCAAGACAAGACAACGGCAAAAAGAGGGAAGAGAGGGAGACATGATACAGGAAATGGAGGGTCCATATTGGAGACGGCGAGGTCGGTGGCGAGGCGTACATGTACAGGTTGGGTAACAAGAAGCATAGTTGGAAACCAGAGTCAGACACAGACACAGAGAAAGGAAAACAGACACAAGCACAGAAGACTCATTAAAGGGTAAATTATAGAGGCAAATTGCCTTGAAAATAACTCCTTATCAAAAAGTCACTCTCAGCTCATCCCTATTCTTCTTCCAACTCAACGTCCATGTCCTCCTCGTTGTCTTCATTAACGTCGTGCTTGCGTGCCGACCAAAACACACGGCTACCAGTCGTCGCAGGCGAGATCGAGAAGCCGTGCCCAATATGTCGTGTCAAACGGATAGTCCTCGCATTTACTGGCCGGCCTGGCTCTTCTTCAGAGCACCCGAGAGCCAGTCAAGACCCTCGTACAGACCGTCACCCGAGGTGGCGCATGTGGACTGGATGAACCACTGGCGTTGCCGCATGCTGTGGAGGCCAAGCTTGTCTGTAATCTCGGCAGCGTTCATGGCGTTCTGCATTTAGAGTTAGTTTCGGTTCTTTGTTCTCTGTTGTATAAAGTGAGAGCAAGGGTGCTGCATGGCAGTGGAATGCAATCTAGGGAGGCCACAAAGGGCCCCCGCGAGAACAAAGAGCCACACCAACAGGGTCCCGAGGGTCCCTGCAAACGTTTACACGTTTACGGCATGTTGACAGGTGGCAGTGAATACGTACGGGCAGATCCTGCTTGTTGGCAAAGATCAGGAGAACAGCGTTTCTGAGCTCGTCCTCGTTCAGCATGCGCTGCAGCTCCTCACGGGCCTCAATGATACGGTCGCGATCGTTGGAATCGACGACGAAGATGATGCCCTGGGTGTTCTGGAAGTAGTGTCTCCACAGAGGACGGATCTTGTCCTGTCCACCGACATCCCACACGGTGAACTGGATGTTGCCGTACTCGACGGTCTCGACGTTGAAGCCTGTCTGTTAGATTTGGACGACCAAAAGTCGGATAGGAATAATATAGGATGATATAGACTTACCAATGGTGGGGATGGTCGTGACAATCTCGCCGAGCTTCAGCTTGTACAGAATGGTGGTCTTACCGGCAGCGTCAAGACCGACCATCAGAATACGCATCTCCTTCTTGCCGAGGAAGGAAGCGAAAATGCGGGAAAAGCTCATACCCATGTTTGCGGTTTGGGGGTGGTTGTGTTGGGAGTGGAGGTATTAAGAAAAGCCGAAAATCGAGATCAACGGTAAGACGTGTCTGGAATAAATGTTAGTTCAGATACTAATATACGGCAAGAAGCAGTCACGAGACCATCAGTCGACAACAAGAGGCAGTGAGAAAGACGAGAAGAATGATGTGGTGCAGGGACGGGATGCAAGAGAGGGGAAAGTGCAAGTAAGATGGATGGGATTTGGAGGTGGTGCGATCGCGGTGATTGGTGGCTGGCTGACGGATCTCATGACAGATATCTGGTCGCTGGTCTCCCCATCACCGCGGCGAGGACTGCTCGATATATGCATCGCCAGAGAATGGCAGATAAGGACACATGTGCGAGCAGAGCTGAAGCCAGCTTGTCAAGTGAGAGGATGACCAGATGTGCCCGAGGTTGAAGACATGTCGCACAGGCAGCTAACAAGCTAGCAGCCAAGCTATGGGCCCAGACAGCAGCCCTGTCGATGACACTTTGGCTGTGACGGACCAGGCTGTCGGCGTTTGTGATGTACGAGCTGTTGCTGTCCATTTGTCTTGTCCCCATTCGTCTAGCTGTCTTGTTGTCTGTGCCGCCCTGTCTAGGCTTGTGCTATCTAGCTGATCTGATCCGATGGGGCTCCGCTCCAGGCTCCGAGATAAAGCAGCTAAAAAGGGGCATGCACACCGTGGCCGGCTGACGCTGGAGGCAGCAAAGATGCACAGATATAGATTGGATACGGTAGACCAATTCTTGGCTGACGAGCTAGAGTAGGCGATGCGAAGCTCATGTGTCGATTGCCGAGTAGAGTAAACCAAGCTCGACTACTCCAGCCTCCGAGCCGGCGAGACTGGAGAGGCACGCGCTCATGCGGCCAATTCCGTGCCAGCCATTCCTCGGGCCAATCGACCATCTGTATGTATCTCTTCTCTATTCTGGACGGCGCTCCTCACACGAGACAGCGAGAGCGGAAGCGGAATCGAAACGGCGGACGGCCACACTCGGAGAGAGCCATTGGCAAAGGCGGGAGCGCTGACAGACAAGAGACATGGATGGACGGCCCGACGAGACAGCCAGACGAGCAGGAGACGACGCAGTTCCAGGATCCGGTACGAGATGAACTGGCGATTCCTTTCCATAGACTCGGCGGCGAGCTATACTTGGTGATGATATTTTGGATATTTGGGGATGAAAAGGCTGGGGTAGAGTAAAAGGGGGCGATTTCGGGGGAGACGACGAGAGGAACGAGGCAAAAGGCAAAAGGCAGGATAAAACGATCAATGCATCATGTACAGTCGATGTTGATGGTCGCGTGTGCTGCTAAGGGGGGGTTGGCTCACCTCGAAGATGCGATGCTGAGGATTGTCTGGGTGTGGTGGACAGGTAAAGTTGTACGTTGTAAAGGGTGTCGGGGGGGGAGAGGAAAGACGGGCGATTTATCGCGATGTGGCCAAAAGAGTGGGATTTGTCGGTGTGTGGGTTTATTGTGCTTGTCTTGTGTGGCGGTGGCAGGAAAGGAAGGGGCGAGGGAGGGATAGGGCGAAAAAAAGGCAGGAACAGGGAGCAGAGAAAGGGGTTTTGGTGTTGAGGAGGCCTAACGAGTGCGAATTACAGGGGACTATGCAGTAAGAATGCAGTGAGAAAGGCAGTAAGCAGGGATGATATGCGCTGTATCTGTCTGAGGGAGTAAGAGGAAGGTGCAGGGTGCTGAGTGCTTAGCGGTCAGCGGTCCTTCCGCTGGAGAACACGCTGTTGTTTCCGTTACTGCGCGCTCGCAATGCTGGCAAGGCGGGCAACAGCTGCGGATACAGGGACTCCACAGGCGGGTGCTCGCTAGACGCGTACGACGTATCCCCTACGGGTCCAGGGGAGGCAGGAGCGGGGCCCAGGCCATAGATAGGGCGGATAATCATAGGGCCGTCAGCCAACAGGAGCGTCAGAGAAGGAGATAAGAAGATAAGCTACAAGTGGCTCCTTTCACGTGCTGCTATCACGCCAATTGCCAGTAATGTCATCACTGATCTGAGAAACGAGTTCCCCATAATTAGGTACATAGGTACAACGATACTAACACTTTGTCCTCGATTGCGGAAACACTCCACTTGGAGCTCAGCCTGACGTTCTCGTCTCCCATTGGCTGCAGCACAACCGCGAACTGCAAGCTGTCTCTTTTTTCCCCCTTGGGCAGGTGCAGCAGGTAAAGGGGCTTCACGCGAGCATCGACGTCAATCCATCACCACATCATATCACGAACTCCAATCCACGACCACGACCTCTCTACCACGTCGACTACGTTTACCCTTACTCCCGTCGCTCGTTTAACTTGACCACCCACATCAACACAATGGCCCGTCTCTTCTATGGCCTGCTGGCCGCTGCCGCCGTGCTCGTCCAGACCGTCGCCGGCCACAACATCCAGCTGCCGGCCCACGGCCGCGAGTGCTTCCTCGAGGAGCTGCACCGCGACGACAAGATGACCGTGTCATACCAGGTTGGCGACCGCGAGTTTGGCGGCGCCGGCAACCTGGACATTGACTTTTGGATCACGAACCCGTCGGGCCAGTACGAGACGCTGCAAAAGTCGACGTCCAACGGCGACTTTACCTTTACGGCACACCAGGACGGCAAGTTTGTGTACTGCTTCAGCAACGAGCACTGGGGCGCGTCGAGCAAGGAGGTGTCGTTCAACGTGCACGGCATCGTGTACGTGTCGGAGGACGACTCGCCCAAGGACCCGTTGGAGGCGGAGACGCGCAAGATGTCGGACCTGCTGGCGCAGGTCAAGGACGAGCAGTCGTATATTGTTGTGCGCGAGCGCACGCACCGTAACACGGCCGAGAGCACCAACAGCCGTGTCAAGTGGTGGAACCTGTTTGTCATCAGCGTCGTCGTCGGCGAGTCCGTCTTCCAGGTCTGGTGGCTGCGCCGCTTCTTTGAGGTGAAGCGCGTCATCTAGTTGATACACCCTCAGATGTTGATAGCAGCAATGGTGGATACTTTGAAGGAGGCAGTCGGTTGGCTGTAAACATGGCATTTATGGGATGAACCGGAGTATATTTGATTCAAGCGACTGGCAAAATGGGAATAGCTACTGATGGTTTTGTAGCTCTATTCTTCTTAACCGCCTTTTGGATTCTCGGATCTCAAGGCTGTACTAATAAACACAAACAACACATTTACACTCAAGTAGACATCAACACTGTGACATTGACGATCGTGCAGGCAAGAAACGCTATCAATATGGTTCAAGGTCGTGAAACGATCAAAAAAGCACAAAACAAGACAAAGCAAGACAAACAAGACAAACAAGACAAACAAGACAAAACTTATATTATACAAAATGCAGATCATGCCCTTCCCAAACGCCATTAATGCTAGACATCATTATAATAATCAAGAGTCATTTCGACCGTGTTCGACTACGATCCCGGGTTGGCTTCCGTCTCCGGCTTCTCGTAGTCCTCATTCTTGTGGCTCTCCACCGGCAGCTCAATGTTCTTGATCGGGTGCAGCAGCATCGGTGGCAGGCACATCCGGCCCTCACCACCACGCATCGACGACACCGTCTCGTCGTTCTTGCTCGCATCCGCCGTCTCCTCAAACGCAGCACCGCCGTCGTTGTTGACCTTCAGGCCCAACCAGCGACGGTAGATATTGGGAGAAAAGCCCGCGTTGTAGTACCAGCTCAGGCCCTGGAAGTTGTGCTCTCTCTGACCAAAGACAGAGCTGCGCGAACCGCCCGAGGCGCCGTTGCGGCCGGCGTTGAATGTCCGGGCCATGTACTGCGTTGGCCACTCGCGGTCGACGTAGACGGGGTGGGGCACATAGACAGCCTTGTAGCCGTGCTGCAGTGCAGCAGTAGCCGGCCACATCTCGGAAAAGGCGTGGTGCTTCTTGAAGGCAGTCTCGCGGTGCATGGTGTGGAGCATACGGCGGGACATGCGCGATGCAGTGATGATCTGGGCGCGGCGCGCAGGCTTGCCGCTCGCCGAGCCTTCGAGCATCTCAGCGGTCTCGTTGTAGCCAGTAATATCGTCCGCAAGCAGCCAGGTCGTGCCCTCAGGGTCGAAGATGGGGTTCAGCGTGATGAGGTCGGCCTCCTCGCCAACACCCCAGTCGTAACGATCCTTCTCGTAGCTCGTGGGAGGCACCGGGTCGTTCTCAGGCTCGAACCAGTCGTTGGGGTCAGCAGGGCGAACAGGGCCCCAGACAGACTGCTCGCCAGGACGGGCAGAACCAGCTTGTGCGTTCTTGCCCTTGCCGTTCTTGCCCTTGCCCTTGCCCTTGCCTTTGCCCTTGGCACCAGGGACATTGTCCCACATGTTGTCGGGACCAGAGGCACCAGCATCGGTCTGCACGCGGGCCATCTGGCGGAAATCATCCCAGGAGCCGTGGACAGACGGCACGTAGAAGCGAGAGTTGCGCTCCCAGAGACCCTTGCGAGGCTGCTTCTTGGACCAGTCCTCCATTTTGGTGAAGAGGTCCAGGTGGTGACCGGTGTAGCGGATATCCATCTCCCACTGCCAAAAGTACTCGTACTCGGGGTGGTTGTAGGCAAAGTGCTGCATGGCCATCTGAAGGCCGCGGTAGACGCCGTGGACGGGGAGGCCAGGGCCGCGAGTGTAAAGATCGTGGATGCCCTGGTAGAGAGAGAGCATCTGGGTCTCGGTCCAGAGAGTAACCAGGCCACGGAACTCGGCGGGGATGGTCTCCTCGATCTTGTTTCTGTAAGCATCATCATCGGCCCAGATCGGGTACTTTCCATCGTTCTTGACCTGAACAAGCAGGTGCACATCGTAGCGGGCACCGGAAGCAAGCGAAAGCTCCATGATGAGAGAACGCATGTTCATAATGTCTTCTTCGCGCCACTCAAACTCGTCCCAGCAGCGGATAACAACAGCAGTGCGCGGGACCTGGACTGCAGGAACAGCAGCTTCCTTGGGTGATTCCTTGGGAGCAGCGGGGGGTGCAGCGCCAGCGGGAGCGGCAGGAGGAGCGGCAGGAGGAACAGCAGGAGGAGCGGCAGGAGGAGCGGCAGGAGGAGAGGCAGGAGGAGCGGCAGCAGTGTCATCAGCAGCGCCGGTAGTGACGGAAACAGTGGTGCTATCGTCCTTGTGAGTGACTGCTTCCTTGGCCTGAACCTCAGGAGCAGCCTCGGCCGGCAGGTCACGAGGGGCGTGGTTGAGCTTGGTAATGCCATCGGCACCGGTGGTGCCGCTGACATACAGGCCGTTGACAGGAGCATTGCGGGATGAAGCGGGGACGAAACGGGCAGTGTTGGACTTGTAGCAGCGCTGTTGCACTTCAGCCCAGTCGACCTTGCGGTAGTCGATGCGGTGAGCACCACCTTCCCAGACGGCCTCGGAGCCCTCCTTCTCACCGTACTCGCCAATGCCGAGACCACCGTTGCGGACAGAGTAGCCGTAGCCGTAGGCGCCGAAGCGGCCGTAGCGTTCAAAGCAAATGTCCTCGGGAAGATCCATGATATCGTAAGAGCCCATGACGTTCTGGGGGAAGCCGTTGGGGCGGCCGTCAAAGTAGCGCAGCGAGGGAACACCCACAGTGTTCTTGGTGTCGACAAAGCACTCAACAATGGCGTCCTTGGCGGCAGTCGGGACAGCAGAGTTCTTGTACTGGCTAAAGGGGAAGCTGGGAGGCATAGTCACCTTACCCTCGCCACGCAGAGAAGCAGCAGCGGCAGCAGCAGCGGCGTGCAGGTGGACCTTGGATCCGGAGTCTTCGGTAGTGTCGTCGATGCCGAGATCGCTGGCCTCCTCGTCCTCCTCACGGGGGTACTGCGGAATGTTGTCCTTGAGGGGCACGAGGTTGCGAACACCACCGTAGTAGCGAGTCAGGAAATCAAAGGACTCCCAAATGGGCGGCGGTGGCGGCGGCTTGTTGACGTCGCCGTTTGCTATTCTGCGGTTCTCGAGCTGGCTGGCACGAGCAAGGAAGGTGATAAAGACGACAATGGTCATCATGAGGCCGACGCAGAGGTAGCGGACGACTCTGTTGGGAAGGCGGTAGATGTGTGCACGGACGGCGGCCGAGGCGTTACCGGGCCGCAGCCGTCTCCGCGGCGGGGGTGCAAATGCAGACGCAGCAGAGCCGCTGTGGCGTTTTGGGAGCATAAAGGAGCCCGAGGTTGCTGTGCCGGAAGACTGGCGCGAGCTGCGCGCGCTTCTTGGTGAGGCACCCTCGCTAGGAGAGTATGCACCGTCGGCCTCATATTCGTAGTCGTCATCGTCATCATCATCGTCGGAAGAAGAAGTGACGTCGTCGTCGGAGAAGCGCTCCTTGGGAGTGGTGGGAGTGTTGACCTTCTCGTAGAGAGGCAGGCCTTGTCGTCGGGTGTCCCGAGACCGGAACATGCCCGTGGGGAGGAGCCCCATGGTGATGTGTATTTGGTAAAGTGTGGTGTGAGGTGAAGCAAGCGGATATGAAGTGCACGAGTGAAACTCGGCGTCGTTGTTTGGAATGTGAGGCGCGGGAGAGCCCGTGATGTCTGTCTTTGTGGACTGGCACGCGGTTGAAGGGTCAAAGCAGAATGTGACAAGATAGAGTAAGACAATCAAACAGCTGAAGATCCAATCCCAATGAGTGAGGTGGTGTAGACGTGGAGGACGAGGCTGGAGGGAGAAATCGTCGGGGTTGACGATGAGATGAGGTTGAAGTGAAGATGAGATAGATTAGGAAAGAGATACCACAGAGAAGACAATGACAACAGAGGATATTATGTCTGTTTGACAAAAACAGAAGGAACGCTGGAAATAAGAGACTGGTTGCGCCTTCCGTCAGATATCCGTCAACAACAAGGAACAAGGATAGGAACAGGAAAGAGGCAAGAGGACCAGGGAACAACAAAAGCAAGTGACGCCAAGAGCATCAATAGGAGTACTGAGTACTCAAAAGGCCTCTCCTTCCTTCATTGTAATTTGTCCCCATCGCACCTTCCCTCTCTCATTATTATCATCCGCCCGTCGCTTAAACCCCCCTACCCCCAGAGTGGTAAGAGCGTGTGGATAGAGTTGCAAAGTCGCTCCTTCCTTGCCTGGGCAACAAACTAACAAGGAACCCACTATGCTTGGTTGCACCTTTTGGCCAACAGACCTTTCCATTAGGGTGAAGACGGGCTAGCCTGGTGAGAATCTATTGGCCAGCGATATAGATCCGGGCCCACTAGCTGTTTCTGGCTAGTTGCTAAAGCAACGGGACAACACCAAAAGGACCTTCAGCGCATGCGAGAGTGGATCCTGCCTATCAAGCATAATTCTAATAAAGAGGCTCATCTCGAATGGAAGGAGGGAGTCGTTGTGCGGTGATGATTTCCAAGAGGAAGGAACGCGGTTCACAACTCGTTGCGTTTACAACGTACAACGACATGCACGAAGGCTGGTTACATAAGCAGACATCACACATTGGAGACACGACGTCAAATACGCTCAAAAAAGATTTTCGATTCTTTCATCTGGTCGCTTTCGTTTGCCCCTCACTCCACATTATTACACATTTAATTAGATTGATTTCGCCATCTCTGCACACTCTTTAGCCTGCACGTTCTTCCACCTGTCTGTTGTATTGCCAAGTGTCTGTCTGTGCCGGCGTCGACAAGGCTGGGTGTCGGCTGATAGCATCTTTCACACTGGCTATGTGATTCGGTCGTTGTGAGTTACTCTGCCATACTATTCATTGTATTCAATATCACTGAGGTCGGCCGAATCTGCAGGCCAAGGCATTGTGCTCGTACTATGTGTTGGTTGCCATCCTCGGCGGCCCACCGCCCCTATTCCTTTCTCTATTTCTCCTTTCGTCTGCGTCAGAACATTGGCGACAATGGACTAAAGTACTGAGTAACAATGACTAGTAGCAAACATAATGAACAATGCAACTCTAAAGTTTAAT
This sequence comes from Ophiostoma tasmaniense, assembly GCA_022392925.1. Taxonomy (NCBI): domain Eukaryota; kingdom Fungi; phylum Ascomycota; class Sordariomycetes; order Ophiostomatales; family Ophiostomataceae; genus Ophiostoma; species Ophiostoma tasmaniense. The sequence goes on along the minus strand of JAKRGK010000006.1, from coordinate 431,633 downwards.
TGGAGTCATTGGGCGGGCTCATCAACCCCGGACATCTGATACACTTGATACTGGTTTCGGAACAAGGCGATCTGCCGGCGGCGCATATTCGATGTGACAATCGCCAACTACTACTTTACTTGTACAGATATGAACGAACCAGTTGCCAATTGAATGTAGCAGAGTGCATATGTACTAGGTAGGGCTTGGAAGACATCTTGTATATCAAATCGGAGTCGTTTAAAACCTGGTTTGATGGTCTTTTCATTTTCTATCTTCATTTGATTTTCTTGGATTAATTTGGTTTATTCTCTCCACACAGGCAGTTTCCGCCGTGAGCCTTGATGTAATCCTCATAACAGTCCATCAACGTCGACGTCTGCCGATCACAGCCAATCCAATCATCCAAGCCAGCCCAACCAGCCAATCTACTTACACCCTATCCCGTCTCACTCTAGCCTCACCGCATCCAGCACCAGCTTCTGCATATTGAATTGCATGTTGTCTATCAGCCTGTCTATCAGCCTGTCTGTCTGTCTGCCATTGTCTACCCACTTCCATACGTGTATTGTGCATCACCTCCTGCATCGGACGCGCCTTAGGCTCGTCTCGCTCGCTACTTTGAGCCCTGCATCCGTTGTCGAATACCCAGTGCATACTCAATACGTATCAATACCTGCATCTCTCATTCGCCTCGCCCCCTCACCTTGTCGATTGCTCACCTCGTGACCCTACTCGAATCGGTGGGGCAATCACTGCTCTTTGTCGCGCCTCCAATGGGACGATGCGGTTCAGTATTGTTTTGTACAAGATAGTGTTGTGCACAATGGAGTGACCATTCGTACACCGCAGGTTGCGTTTTGCAGTAGTTTCTGTCCTTCACAAGACCATTTTCTCCGATTCCATGGTCGCGCCGGAACTATGCCGCCACGTACTGAGTTTGTACAAAGTAGAGGGCGCCGGTCAGTCTTGGCGACGGTTTTAGTATGTCTGTATTTTGTATGTCTTTCTCTGTCTCGTGTCTGTTGCGTCCGTCTTGGAGTCCGTCGCAAGTCTTGCCCGTCTTCAAACGTTCTCCAACTCGAATAGGTCACATTACCAAAATTCAAGACGCCGTCTACTCTCTTCAATGAAAAGTCGGGTAATTCGATGCACCATCAGCCCTGTTGGCCAATTCCTCACGCCGTCCAACTCAACGCTGTCTTACGTCTGTCCTGGCTGCGAGGTACAAGTAGATGTCTAGTGCGTACTTACAACACATCTCCTGTGCTAGCATTGGCCAATGCTGACTTTCTTGCCTCAGATCAATGGCCCGCTGATCAATGTCATGAGCTGATTCCATATTTCCCCTCTTTATGAGATTCATTGTCTCTATTCTAGTATACTGCTTCGGGTCATGTTAAGTATTTTACTTGCAGTAATTTGCCTTGGGCGGCTTGTGTGTGTATCTTCTTTCCCATCACTCCATTAAATCTCATATATATTGTTCTACCACCCCGACTCATCATCTTTAACAGAGAAACAAACAATCCGACACTTTGAAATACTCTTTGCATAACTCAGACCTCTTGTGCTACATTGCTACATCTCTCTGCACTCACCCCCTCCGATACATGCAGTGACCCCCGTGCATCGTGCATACCAGCCATACTTTTCTGCACTTCTGCACCTTTCACTCTGCTTACAGTCTGCCTGCAGTCTACCTGCACTCTGCACCCTGCCCAAACTCGGTCAAACAGCTGACGCTCGGCTGCCGCCTCCAACTCCCCGGCTGACATTGGACAGCACAGCTCGTCTCTGAGTGGCTGGCCGTCGCCGTCAACGTCCTCCGTCTACGGAAGCAGACTGCAAAGAGGAGAAGGAGAAGCGGTCACACAGCGACGGTCCGAGTTGGCCATTCTCGCACTGCTGCACGCTGTACGGCCGCGTGGAAGTCGTCAGCATATAAGACCAGCGTCTTCTCCCAACTTCGTCTCTCGTACCTTTGATTGCTTTCTCTTCAGTCTGCTTTCTTTGTACATTGCGCCTTCCATTCTTGTCATCAACTATATTTTACTCACTCCTTCCTATTTCATTTTATAAGTTTATTAGTCACCATCACGACGTCCATCGTCCCATTCCTTGTGATATTGACATTGTCCAATTCTGCCATCTTCCCATCTTCTCTTTGTGTTTATTATCCTACAAATCACCTATCATTATATTTGACTCTTTGTCTCTTGCTGTCCTGTTACTATACCTACATATTCCTAGTATATCTAACCTAGATCCTTACCTGTTCCCTCCTTCTCCTCCTCCATCGACCTCGCCATGGCAACTCTTACTGTGACTTCGCCCGAGGTCCGCACCGCGCCGTTCCCCAGAGCCAAACACCCCAAACACACCCACGTCGGCTATGGCGCCAGCGAGACCACCCTCAACATGGTCATCCACCAGAACCCCTTTTCCGTCACCCTCGACGCCTGGGCCATGCTCGTCGGGTCCCTGCTGCTCGTAGGCGGCATGCACTTTGTGCAGGCCTCGCTCTTCCAGGCCCTGGTTGTCGCCGTGCCCGTTGTCCTTCTGATGCGCAACGACTACCTCAACTTTCTTCTTCTTGGACCCGGCGGCACGCCGCCCACCTTCCGCGGCTACCTGCGCCTGCTCTGGTTCCGCATGTTTGCGCTGCGCGATGTCTACCACATTGGCCCGGAAGAGACTGGCCCGGGTGTTGCCCCTAGCAAGGGAATCTTGAAGGAGCTGCCGTACCGCCCGGGCCCGCGGCCGCTAGTGGCGGGCCTTGCGCCGCAGCGCCAGCTCGACCAGCACGCATCGCCCGAGTGCTATGCCCGGCTGCGGGCCGCGACGCTGGATCTTGTGCGGCGGTACCCCGAGAGCCTGTGCACGGCGACATCGTGCATTGAGAAGCACGGCTTCGGCTTGTTTGCACGGCACCCAATCAACGTATGGGGCCAGGGCGAGGTGTTCCACATCCACGACTCGGAAAAGTCGATGCACATGAGCCTGCACCCCGACGACATCAAGGAGGTGCTGGACAAGGGCTGGGGCCAGCGGCACCCGTTGGCCTTTACTGGCTGGGTCAAGGCCCCGCTACCCACGACCTTTGTCATGATCTACGCTCCGAGAGGTATGTAGAAGGCTGATTGAACCAGCGAGAAAGAGAAGCTAACCTGACAGACGAAAGCGACCTGCGCATTATTGCTCGCATCATCGAGGCGGCCATTTGGTACACAATGGCCAAAAAGGTCGACCTTGTGCTTCCGGAGACTACACAGGAGATCACAATCTAGGCAGCACTGTCGAATGCCGCCTGTTCTGCTGCAGCGATCAAGACACAGCGAGGACTATCAACGAGGATCAAAAGCCGGAAAATCAAATGCATTACCAAACGACAATGCTGTATGCTAATCTGTGAAACAACCAACCTAAATACTACATACTAAATAGAACGCACATGCAGCCAATAGACATATTTATCCAATTACCTGTCCTTACAACCTAGTCGCTGTCTTGCGAACCGTCGTCGTCGTCGCCCTTCTTCGACTTTTGGAACTTTTCTTTGCCCGTCGCCAGCGTCGCCTCCACGATCCGCCCGTCAAACGCACGCCCGCCCATCATCCGCACGCACGCCTGCGCCGACTCGGCCGTCTTGAACTTGACGCTCACAATGCCCGCCGCCTCCTGGTCAAACAGCACCACATTCGTGACCTCGCCCAGCTTGGCGCACTCCTCGCGAATGTCCTCCTTGATGTCCAGCAGCGCCGCCGGGTCTTCGTCCAGCTCGGCCAGCGTAAACATGTGCTTGAGCACGACCACCTTGTCCCACTTGGGGTTGCGTGCGCGGCCGCCGTTTCCGTTGTTACCATAAAATCGCTCATCCTCGTCGCTGCTCCAGTCGGCCAGCTTCGCATCGAGCTTTTGTGTCTTTTTGATAATCTTTTGCTTGTCCTGGCTCTTGTGGGGTGCTTTTGCAGCTGGTGCTGAAGATGATGGGCCAGAGGCACTTGTGGCTGCGGCACCTGCAGTGCCTTCGCTTTGCTCGTAGTTGGTCTTTTTGTAGCTCGCGTCGGCTGCCTGCACATGCATGCGCCGCGGCTCCTGGCCCGGCTTCAGCGCCTCGAAGCGGAACTCGGAGTCGTCCAGCAGCATGATCGCCATCTCGACGCTCTGCGGCTTGAAAAATACAATGAGCGCGTCGCCCTTGAACTGGCCGTCGCTGTCCGTGTACATCTTGATGCGCGGCCGGCCCGAGTCGATCTCCTCGGCAATGACGCCGCATTTGCGCGAGAAGAGCTCCGCCACCTCGTCGGCCGTCACATCCAGCGGCAGGCCCGTGACGTAAACGGCAGTGTTTTGCTTTGGCTTTTGCTGTTTTGGCGCGGGCTTGGCGCGTTTGTTCTTGGTGCTGTTATCGTTGTTGTTGTCTTGTCCATTGTAATTATTTTGTGTCTATTTTATAACAATAAACCGCGAGAGCGATGAGCAGTGGTCAGTTTTGTTGCCGAGTATACATCTCGGATGTTCTGGTGATTCTATATGATTGATATGCACATATTCGTTTGCTTTCTTTGCCACAGAGAAAGAGAAAAGAAAGGGGCTCATGTTGGCGGAATAGAGAGATCCGCACAAACGAGACAAGTGTCGACAGTGGCAGAGACGCAGCTTACCTCATTGTAGTGTGTCTGATCTGGCTTGCGCTTCCGGCCCTGGTCTAGCCTTGCATCTGATGAATCCTGCGCGTCGCCGCCGTATGCTGGCACCTCTGGGACATCGTCGTCCGCCAACGGGATCCACCGCTTCAGGCCCTGGTCAAACTCAAACTCGGTGCCGTCATCCTGCACGGCAATGTACTTGTTGTCCAGCCGCGAGAACGAGATGCGCTCGTCCTTGTCAAACTCTTCGATGACGGTCGGGAACGTGACGACCTCGGTGTTGTTGGCCATGGCGGCGGTTGATTTTATGGATTTATAGATCTTACAGTATGAATCAAGATCGAAAGAGCTTTCATGAGCAAACTGTTGGGGTCAAGAATGTAAGGAGAGAAGAAGAAGCGGTGTTCAAGATCAGCTCTTACAGGAGTGAGAATCAACAAAACAAGAACGGGGCGGATGTGGTCCTTTACGGAGTCGTGATTGGTCAGGATCTCATATCAAGACAGGCCGTGCAGATACTGTGTTTAGACTGTGTTGCACTGTACGCCTAAGACAAGGCTGCTCAGCCTCATGCCTCACCTCACATCATGCATGTCGCGATCAATGCTAGGCCCTTTTACATTAAAGTCATAATACTAGATGCTACAACTCCTCGCAGAGGTGCCGCCTACTTCTTGTCCATCTTATCCTTGACGGCCGTCTTGACACCGTCCACAAACGCCTCGAGGGCCTCACCGCCGCCCATCGGCATGGCTCCGCCCGGCAGGAAGCCCTGGTTCTTGACGGGCGTGCCCAGTGCATCGGCAATGCTCGGCAGGCCGCCGTCGCGGATGGCTGTGGACAGGCTGGCGAGACTCTGGGCAAACTGTGGGCTGCGGGCGACCTTTTCGAGCAGCTGCTTCTTCTCGCCGAGGCTCATGGCGGCCTTGGCCGCAGCGACGGCATCGGCCGATGTGTCGACGACGTCGCCCTCGTCCAAAGAGTCGTGGTGCTGGCTGAGGATGAGGACGGCGGGCGGCAAGTAGCTCAGAAGGCTGTCAATGTACTCTTCGCTGGCGGTGCGGATCATGGGCACGGTGACGGACGTCTCGAGCAGGTCGTTGAGGGGCGGGTATGACTTGTCGGCGGCCTGGCCCCTTGCCTGTGCCAGTGCCTGCATCTGTGACTGTGTCTGCGATCCGCCTTGCGAGCCAGCCAGGGATGCTAAGAGGTTGCGCACAACGGCCTCGGCTTCTGTCTCTGTTGCACCTCCAGCTCTATAGAACGTCAGCACTTCTGTCGTGAGGTTCGTTAATTGTGTAAAGAAAGCAAGCCAGAGGGGAGACAGAGAGGGAGCCGTCTACCAAAGATACAAAGAAAAGAGGAAATCACAAAACCGAGTCCATGTTGTCATGTCTTTTGCTCATCTTCGTTTCCATATTCTATTAGCTTTTACTTTCAGCAGAGCTATTTAAGTAACAGTAACAATAGAAAGTAGACAGTAAGACAACAGGCAACAGGACATCAGGGGGCCGGGATCAAACACCGGCGAGGAGCCAAACGGGGGCCATGAACGCCGCTATGATAAACAAATAATGATATGGGGAAATATGCTTAAACAAAGAAACAAACAATGAACGGGCAAGGGCAGTGTGGTTGGTGACGGGGTATTGAATGTGGCAATGCTAGACAGTAGACAAGCTTCGCCATCTACTCTTGCACTCCGCTCTCTGATTCCCCGGCTCTGGCGTCGCGAACTCGGAATGGGATTTGAAACACCTACGCTCTTGCGCCATCTGCTCCGCCCTCACGGGCATCTTCGCCCTCATCGCGGACGTCACCGCCCGTAGCTCCCGGGCCAGCACCGCCCGTGCTAGCATGTGAGTCACCGTGGCCCTCGACATCTTCCATAGTCTCGTCGTCGTCGCCACCGTGTCTGTCGCCCTGGAACGGGGCCATCTCCTCAAGAACGTCGGGCTCCTCGCCCTGCAGCATGCGGTCGACAATGTCTCCAATCTTGCGGTCGCGGGGGCTCAGGAAGGAGGCGTCGCCCTCGGACTTGGACTGCAGCCAAAAGAGGTGGCGCTGGGAGGACGATTCGAACTTGAGAACAAAAATACGGCCGTTGGTCCGAGTCGAGTCGCGGCCCTCGACGCCCTCATAGGGGACAAAGTGGCCGTCGCCGGGGATCATGACAAGTTTGATTGGTGCTTCTTCCATGGGCACGTTCCGTGGCCGCCAGCAAAAGTGAACCAGGTCTATTGTGTGTTAGCGGGAGCGCATCGTGAAGCGCAAGCAAGGAACAACAAGTGCCACAACAAGTGCTACATACCGTCGTCGGTGTATAGGAAAATGTAGCCAGGCACATCGCTCGGCTGAGCTTTGCGGTAGCCGGACTGAGGCTGTCGGTTGATTGTGGTTAGCAGTCGTCTCCAGATCAATGGCCCCATGGTCTGCATGAGGCTGAAGCTTCCGTCGAGTTAGACGTCACGTACCTGGATATCGCACAGTCCAGCCTTGAAGGAGATGGCTGGGACTATTGACATTGTGGCGGTGTATGTGTGTGTGGATGCCTAGGGATGCAGTGTGGGTAAATGGGTATGGTGTGTGATGCTGAATATCGTCGTGATGCAAGGTCGTGATGCAAGGTCGTGATGCAAGGTCGTGATGCTGTGGTGATGGTTGCTGATGTTCGGAGAGGGGAGCTTGAGCTCCTTCTGTTTGGGGTTGATCCACTCGGTGCCCCATTGAAAGTGGAAGGCTGCAGAAGCGTGACGTCTGCGAGTGCCTAAGCTGAGAAGACGGTTGCCAGGTGGCGGGCGGCTGCCATGCTTTTTTTTGTTTTGTCATTTATTATGTCAGCATGATGTGATGACAAATATCAGGTGATCGGCAGTACAGCCCACCTTCACGTGTCGATAAGATAGCCATTGACGAGGCTAGATGGAATACTCTGCAATATTAGATGATTGGCTAGCTTTACATTGCCCCGCTAAATTTCTTTGTCAGATTTCTCTCTTTTTTTCCAAGAGCCTGCCCCACCCTACCAAATAATGGGCCACACAAATTTAAACCGGAGAATCCTGCTGATAGGGCTTGCCAGCTGGTCTGTGTGTGGCTAAACCAGATTTTTTTTGCACCCACCCTACCACCACGCCAGCCCTCCTCCCCTTGCCGTGCCCTGGTGAGGATTGTGGTTTTTTTTCTTAATTTGTTAAAACCTCTTTTCTAGATTCCTAGCCCAACCCGCACATCTACATATCACCAACCCAGCATCGCCGCCCATCGGGACCAGTAAGAAGGAAAGGTTTACACGACTTTTTTTCTTCTTTTCAATCCATCCTCCTGAATAGACGCCATGTCGCCCACCACCGCCCCCGCGACGAAGAAGTTTGGCAAGTCCACCCGGACTGTGCCTCACCACACCCAGCGTGCCCAGAAGTGGTACCCGGCTGAGGATGACTCACAGCTGAAGAAGGTGAGCTTCTGACGGCACCGAATTGAATGGAGGAGAAGGAGGACACGGAGGAGACCGAACAAGAGCGCCGGACAGAGCGCGCAAACCGACATGGAGGGAGACGACGACATTGAGAGCCGAGATTCTAGATTCGAGATTCGAAATCCGAAACGACTGGAGGATTACAAGGGACAGGTTCTGCAGATCTGGAGGATGACGACTGGCAATGAAATGAACGGCAACTCGACACCAAGGACGGACTACGGCTGAAGGACGGCCAGACGAACAAGTGCAACACGCCGCACTTTGTTGTGCTTCGACATTGGCAGCAATGACTTCGGATTTCACGGACTCTCACTCTCACACGCTCTGTCACGATTGGCTTCGACTCGCTCGTCTCTACGTCAACGTCTCTGCTCCGTCCAACGTCTCCAGACCATTCAATTCGAGAATACAGACAGGACGAGGTCCTGGTCTCTCTACAAACCAATACTAACTCCAAAATAGGTCCGCAAGGCCGTCCGCCCCTGGAACCCCCGCAAGTCCCTGCAGCCCGGCACCGTCCTGATCCTGGTTGCTGGCCGCTTCCGTGGCAAGCGCGTTGTGCTCCTCAAGACCCTGGACCAGGGTGTCCTGCTGGTTACCGGCCCCTTCAAGATCAACGGCGTTCCCCTGCGGAGAGTCAACGCCAAGTACGTCATTGCCACATCAGAGAAGGTCGACCTGACCGGTGTTGATGCCGCCAAGATCGAGGAGATTGCCGCCCCCAACTACTTCACCGCCGACAAGGCCAAGGAGAAGGCCAACGAGGAGGCTTTCTTCAAGCAGGGCGAGAAGCCCCAGAAGAAGGCTGTCGCAGCGACCCGTGTCGAGGACCAGAAGGCCATTGACAAGGCCCTGCTTGCCAACATCAAGAAGGTCGAGCTCCTGGGCTCGTACCTGGCAACATCCTTCAGCCTGCGCAAGGGTGACAAGCCCCACGAGATGAAGTGGTAGATTGTCTGTGTCTTTGTATAAGCTATGGGGAGTCAAAATTTCAATTTCATTTTATTTCAAAATCAAAAAGATGCAAGGAATTCGCAAAGATCCAAACAAGCAACGAACAAAAAAGAAGAACGAGAAAACCGAGACTAAGACTACATCTGCATTTTTTGCATTCAAGGGATACACATGATATCCCCGGGAAAGGGAAAAAGGAAGACGGAAGACGGAAGACGGGCAGGATGAAAGGCCAGGCACTACTCTAGCAGAGATAGTCGAGGACGCGAAAAGAATGACAATATAACGAACAATATTAATCGATGATTTTCGCGTGTCGACCACACAACAAAAACAAACGCGCATACTTTTTGCTTTTCAACTACGGACTGGCAATGCTGCGGCGAGGCGGCGGACTGGAGGGCCATTGCAATGAACACAACCGGTGGCCAAGGGAACACGGAACACTGGCTGGTGCTGGAGTTGATTTGATGCTCTTGTGCTGGCTGTGTCTGCCCTACTGTCTTGGCTGCGTCTCTCGGTCTCGTTCTGTTCGTCTACTGTCACTCTCTTGTCGCCGTCCATCTTCCTCGCTGTCTTGTCTCTCGTCTCTTCTCGTCTCTTCTCGTCTTTTCTTGTCTCTCGCTTCTTTGCGTCTTCTCTGCGTCTTCTCTGCGTCTTCTCTGCGTCTCTTCTTGCTTGATTTGACTTGATCTGACTTAATCTTCCCCGGCTTCTACTCTACACGACCTCTGCTCCTCCGTCTCGCTCCTCTCTCTTCTCGGCCACTTTCTTTCTTTTGTTCAAAAATGTTTTCGCTTGCCGCCAGGAGAGGGAGGAGACTGCTCATGTCTAATGTCTTTTGTCTTTCGCGTTTGGCAGTGGGAAAGGGCAACCAAAAAACCAAAACTCAAAAAAGTGTACTCAAGACTAAAAAAAATTAAAACAATGATTACATTCGGCAGTGTGATGTTGATACACCGTAGCACCAAACCACAGCCTGCACAGGTCACCGTTGCTATGCACATAACTCATACTCGTATTTGCTCTAGACTTGTACAGATTACTCGCGGTCTGCCCAGCTCTGGATCAGACCGGCAAACGTCGGCTCGTACTCGCGCAGCGTCACCTTGCCCGTCGCCTCGTCCAGCACCGTGTTCGCCTGCACAAACACCTTGCGCGGCTGCTTGTTCTTGAGCACCACGTCGCGCACCGTCGTGCCCCAGTACTCGAGCCCGACCGCGCTCATCTTGCCGCCAAAGAAGGCAGTGCCGGCGGCGACGTCGGCCGTCGCCTTGTAGACGTGCAGCTTCTGCAAAAAGTCGCCCACGGCCGTGCGGCCCGTCGTCAGAATCTTGGAGCGGTCCAGGTGGATTTCCAGGTCGGACAGGTCCTTCTCCTTGTACACCAGCTTGCAAAAGTCGTCGCCGGCGTCGAGGAACGACTTCAAAATCGCAAACCGCGCCTGGCAGTGCGGCTGGCCCCACTTCTGGCTCTTGGGGTCCCAGAACTCGACGGCCGTGAGACCGGCGCGCGCCATGCTGAGGTAGGAGGCATACAGGATATCGCCGGCCTCGCCGTCGAGCTGCTCCTGGCTGTTGGTGCCGTCGCCATAGCCAAAGATCTTGAGGACGGGGAACTCGCAGCTCAAATACATGGCAACGAGCTCGGCACGGCACTCCTCGTAGGCGCCGGCGAGGCCGCCAAAGACGGAGCCCCAGGTCTGGCCGGGCTTGTACCACGACGTCACGGGCTTGCCAGAAATAGGGCTGACGGGCGGGTTGGCGTGGTCAAAGTTGTAGACGCCGGGGCTGGTCTCCTGCAGCAGCTTGCCACAGCCGTGACCGGTGAGCTCGTGCAGGCCGACCTGGACCTCAAAGGCGTCGTCGCGGTACTTTTGGTAGACGGGCAGATCAGACTCGCGGATAAAGGGAATCTTCTCGTTGGGCGCCTTGGCACTCAGGACGTTGCCGAGCGAGACGTTCTTGAAACCCTCGGTCTGGCGGATGTCGTCGTAGTTGGGAATGTTGATGCCGGCGGGGATGCCGGAGCCGGCAAAGGTCAGCACCTCGAGCGATGTAAAGTCGGGCGACAAGAACTTGTCCTTTTCAAAGTCGGCGCTCCACGGCAGCAGGGGGATCAGATCGGGCGCGGCCGCAACGAGCTTGCTGAACGAGCGCGTGCGGTCCTGGTTGACCATGGCGACGAAGCCCTCCCACTCGCCGCGCGTGCCGGCCGGGTCGCGGTACGTCTCAATGAAGCCAATGTTGGTCTCAATGGCGGGGCCCTTGTCGCGGATCCAGTGGCGCTGGCTGTCCTTGAAGGCGAGCAGCGAGCCCTCGCCAAAGGACTTTGCATAGGCCTCGTGCATGAGCTTCTGGGTGTCGTTGCTGGCGTGGACGGCGGCCTGGGAAATGTTCTTTGTGATCTCGGCCATTTCGGCGGCATAGTCGCCGTAGACGAGGGTGATGGTGGCGTCCTTGAGGGCGTCGACGCCGCTCTCGGCGAGGCTAAAGGTGGTCTCGGTCGTGCCAATGTCGCGGCCGGTGGCGGGCGGCGCGGTCTCGGCGGAGGCAATGAGCAGCTCAAACTTGTTGGTGCCGGGGGTCTTGCGCAGACGGGTGTTCTCGGGCAGCAGGCCCTTGAGCTCCATCCACTTGGAGACGCCGGCGATCTCGTCCTTTGTGATGTCGGGCGAGTCGGGGTAGTAGGTGGTCAGGTGGCCCTCGTCGACGAAGCCGAGGTGCAGCAGGCCGGGCTTGTCAGAGGAGAAGATGGCGCCGTTGGTGGCCTTGTAGTGCTTGGTGGCCTCGGGCGATGTGCTGGCGAGCTTGGCAAAGGCGGACGCGGGGGCGCGCGGGATGAACTTGGAGTCGCCAAAGCTCTTGTAGTTGCCGCTGTTGCCGAGGAACTGGGCGGCATACTGGAGGAAGGCATCGAGGTGGGACTCGTCCTCGAGGCCGGCGGTGGCAGCAAGGGCCTTCCAGTCGCCGGCGGCGGTCTTGTTGAGGGCGATGATAAAGTCGTAGATGGACTCTGCCTCGGGCGAGACCTGGCGCAGGACGATGCGGTTGCCGGCGAAAGAGGCCTTGCTGATGTAGTGGGCGTAGAGCTTCTCCTTGTCGCCGAGGACGTTGAAGTGCTTTGCAATCTCGAGACGGACGACGCTGGGCGGGGCGTCGGCCAGGTACTGGCTCAGCTCCTGGACGGACAGCGACATGGTTGTAGAGAGGGGGCGTACAGAGGTAGAGGTGGTGATGACGGGAACAGCAAAGCGGCGCTGTAGCGGTAGTAGTGAAGGCGCGTGTGAAAGACGACGAAAGACGGAGAGGGTGCTGCTGTTGTGTGTACAGAGCCGGCGGGAGAGGGATGGCATCGAGAGAGACGGAGAGCGGACGAGGCGGCTACGTACTGAGTACGGTGGAGGGGAATAGCTCAATGCGGAAGGAGACAAGGTTGAGCGGTTGTGATTAGCTGAAGCTTGGTTGAGAGCAAGGCAAGGCAGCGAATGCGGGGCAGAGGGTCCAACGGCATGATTACATCAGACGAAGAGGCAGGTGGAAAGAGCACCTGCCGTATTGAAGTGAAGACTAATGGTTTCTCGCTTTGAAAATGGATGGTGATGGATGCGATGGCATTGAAAGAGGAAAGAACGATTGTGACAATAGTGGTCATGTAAACAACGATGCTCTTGCTGTTGTACTTGCAAAAAAACTGCTTATGTAAGCAATTGTTTAGTCATCTCTTGGTCTTTCGTTGCTCTCTGTTACTGGCGGTGAGAACGGCACGAAGTCGATATCACAAGGTAGATACACAACTTTGACACCTGCAAGATAAACTCCAAGAGCACAGGAATGCTATGTGTATCACCGTTACAGATGGTTTGCCAAGCATAACTGACAGCTGGAGCTCAGCAGCTGGCGATCAACCAAAGGTAAGATCAGGACAGGATAAGATAGAGACAGGATAAGATGAGACAGGATAAGATAGAGACAGGATAAGATAAAGAGAGAGAGAGAGACATAAAGATAAAGATAGACGATAGAGGTACAATGAGGATAAGATAGGACAGCAATCGCCCGAGTCGATTGAATTACACCGAGACGTGTTGCAGAGATCAGAACGGCATTTGCTCACGTGCCTTTCTTGATATACGATCTAGGAGTAATACAGGAACAGATCAGGAGAATGGAGAACACAAAGCGATACTCCCGGCCCCAGCTCTTCCGTGGGCCGGCCGAGGGCGGTGGCATTTGCGATGTCGGCGGGTTTTGGCCCTGGCGGCAGAGCGAGGCCCGAGGACTTGTGTAAGACCGATTCGGACTAGCTGGTGCAGGCAATTGCCGCAGTCGGCTATTGATTGCAGTTTCGGTCTGAGTACTCATTCTACTGTATTATTATTTGAATTGTAATTTTCTAATTGAAGAGCTTTGATTAGTGTCAAACATTCCTGTGCGACAGGCATGACCTGAAGAGAATTACTGGATGAATGATCTGTTCAAGACAAAAGAGGCAGCAGCTGGAAAGCATAGCAATGAGAAACAGACACTGACTGGATTTAATTTAATTAAACAATAAAACAATAAAATCGGGCGGTCAGATCGGACATATTCACGCCCTGGCTGGCCGGACCAAGACCCAACTCGTCTGTAAGAGCACAACAAAGCACAACCACAGCACACAGGTCGGGCGCATATGCAGTGATTATATGCAGAATGAGCGGTTGGATGACAGCGGGCGCATTGTCTATTACGTTACATGATCCTGTGAGAACTGATGAGAGTGAAGCTGAGCTGGTGGTTTGGTTTCGACGCCGATGGCTCCTCCCTGTTCTGTTCTGTAGCAGAGCTCTACGAGCCTACTAACTGGCCTAAAATAGCCTGAGACAGCCCACTGAGACAGGTTGTTACAGGCTGTTACAGGCTACAGCTACTACAGGCATCGGAGCTTTGCATCGGCAACTGATCGGACATGAGCGTCGCCTATCCGTACGAGTCTCCGGGCCGGAAATATTCTGAAGTCTTTCTTCAGTTCAGCAGTGAGTAGCCACGTCCAGTTCAGTCTATTATCCCAGCCCATCATCCATCCGCCTCCAGCCCTCCAGCGTACCATCCACCTTCCGCCTGCCCACAGTGGACAGTGGGGGTCCATGTACTGAGTATGTTCTGGAAAGAGTGGAAAGGGGTGTGAATGGAGGCAAAGACACTGTAGGCCTCCGTTGTTCTCTCTTTTCTGTTTTCTGTTTTCTGTTTTCTGTTTTCTGTTCTCCTGTTCTCTCCTGTTGTCTGTTGCCCTGTTGCCTTGCTTTCTACCATTTCTCATCTTTGCATCTCCTCCTGTAACATGCCGTTACAAAACAGCTGCACGGAAGTCAGCCGAGCGGATCTAAAGAAAATATTCTGTTGACTGATTTATCTATTTCCTTTGCTCTGCAAACCCAATTCTCCCTTGTCAATATAAAATCAAAATTAAACCCCATTAAACTCGCTCGTGACCATGGCCATGGGGCGTGGGAGTGCAGATTCCATGCATGCACGCCGCAATCGAGAATGTACAAAGTACCAGGAATTCGACAATGTACATTACAGAGTACCGTACTCTCGATGGTGAATGGTGAATTGTGAATTAAAGAAACACACACCGCCATTCACCATTAGACGGTGTAAAGAGGGGATCTGTTTCTGTTAGTAAGAGAATCTCGTTTCTGGGTCTGGGGAAGCAGGTGACGCTCTTCAGGGGTGTTCGGAATCGGCATTCTCTTTCTTTCTTTTTTTCTTTTTTTCTTTTCTTTCTTTTCTTTTTTTTCCTTCTTTTTTTTTAGAACGGCCAGGTCTGCCCTCCATTCCAGCTCAACAATAAATACATGTCTGATCTATATTTACGTACTTTCAGATAATTCACATAATTCACATAATTTCCCTGGATTAAAATCTGTTCTTATTCCCAGCATATTCTTAAAACCAGAAAAAACCAAAACACCCCCATTTACTACTCCTGTGCTACTACTACCTCATGCACCTATGACCCCCACGCCTAACCACTGGCACTTCAGTACTCTTCATAAACTGATCGGACAGTCTGCGAATACTCCCCTTGCTTTAGCTGCTGCTCTAGTGTCACTAGTCGTCCCCAGCAGTGGCCAGGCGTCAGTAGGAGTACAGCGTAGCAGAGCATCGCGATGCACACTGCTGCTGGGACTGCTAGTCTGCGTATTGCGTACTTTGCACTAGTACTTCGTACTGTACTTACTACGCGTATTACTGTGCACGCTGTAACTGGCCCGGGACTCGGCCGCATTGACTATTACTATTGACTATTGACTATTAAATGGACTAAGAGAGTGCGTTTCGGCGATGAGCACCATTTGTGTTTGCCAATGACGGACTACGAGATTTCAGAGCATCAGTATGCCGATGCTCATGAATCAGTTATTCATATTTTGTGTGAGTATATTGTGATTTATTTAATAAGTATGAGGCTCATTTTCGTATTGCGTTGCCCATTTTAACGATATTCAACGATCTGTAAACAACGACACCTCGACAGTTGTAATTCGTGCTCCTCTACTGCCAGGTGACCGTGACGGGTGAGGTTACTTGTTTCCACGTTTTCTTCCTTCTTTTTTTCTTTTATTGATTTCTTTTCTTTTCTTTTCTTTTTCTCTTTTCTTTATTCTTTATTCTTTATTCTTTTATTTTTATTCCGAGTACAACTTCCCCGGAAATTACTGCTCCCGCAACGACTGTCCATGACATGAATGCCCAATACTATACTATGATGCAAGATAATAAATTCTTGATCGAATTTACATGCCAATCTGCCTCTGCCTTTCCTCTACAGCGCAAAGCGGCACTCTCCATGATGTCTTCTTGTCGCTTTCCTGTTTCTGTTTCCGTTAAGAGTGGGTCTGGAAGATTCTCGGCAGTGTGGGGAAGAGCTGTCGGCCGGTCCTATTGTACATGAGCAAGTCTCCATGTATCCAGCGCGAGTGTCGATGTATCCGCCTGCCATTTTTTGCAGAGAAGTACATGGGTACAAGCCGCATCTCAGCCTACACAAATTCCACCAATGAGGGCGACTTCGACATCTGTATTGTCTGATTCGTTTATGTTTACTCAGTATGCTCATGTTTAATATATCGACGCTGCCATTATTCCGTGAGTCTGTATTGATTCCGTGAGATTTGTCGATGAATACTCTGCCGACTACATGTGACTGGCTGCCTCACTACAGAGTACATTGACTGCATCGCACCTTCCTATTCCCTCTTCCACCCTCCCTTCCGTAACCCCCACCCTCCCGTGCCGGCACCACGCGGTGTTCCCGTCCAGCCGTCAGTCCGTCCAGCAGTTGCAGACAGACACTCTGTAGTCGGCATATCTCACTTTTCTCTGATTCTCTGATTCTCTGATTCTCTGCTTCTCTGATTCTCTGACTCCCGTACTCTGACGCGCTGCCTCTACTACATTGCTCAATACCCTAATAGCCGGCCAGCGACTGCCGACATCCCACGTCGCCGGATGTAGTCTTACTCTCGTCACATCCTTCACTCGGTACATTCATATCCTCCTCTTCTGGTACCCTTGCCTCGCTCGCATCCTCTACCACACTCTATGCGCCTGATGTGACGAAGCCCAATGCCCAGACTTTACGTCCGCCTGATGCCTTTTGTGCAGCTCTGCGTTGTTTTGTTGTATTGCTGTCGTTTGCTCCGGCTGTCATCTTTCTCTGTTATGTAATTCTGCTGACTGCTGACTGCAGACTGCTGACTGCAGACTGCAAAAGCAAAAACAAACTGATGCGACCTTTGAGCACGCCGCACTCGAGCATATGCAGAATAGAGTGCAGAGACTCTACTTGTTTCATCGTTCCATCTAATATCAACGTACTCTGGACGCCCGACGCTCACCGGTACGGAGCCATTCATCGGCAATACAAGACGGAGTAATTGTGTTGATTCCGTCAATACTCTGTACAAACCACATTCTTAAAACCAAAAATAAAAGAATGTCAGTCATGCCGCTTGGACGATCACTGCTCCTATAGACGGATATAGGTACCGGGGTACATGTTGTAAGTAGTCAAGTACTTTGTACCTAGAGGCTGCACTCTGGAAAACTTTTCTAATAGCACGCCCCTGTTGGGCTGTTTGAGTTTTCGTAATGCTTTGTGCTTCTGGTCATTCTTGCTTTTGTTCTCTTTTCTTCTCTGGCCGTTCTTCTCGATTCCCCTGAACATCCCCGATGGACTGTCCGACACCCTGAGAGCCCTGTAATCTGTAGCCAAGTCCACACTCGTATGGATTCTTACCGAGTCGTCTGTTATTGCTGCTGTTATTGCTTTGCTTTATTGCGTTATTGTGTTATTGCTATTGCTGTTCTGTGCCTTGTGACCGAGCGGAAGAATAGCAGATCGGCTAAATAGGAGTCAAGTACACGTTGCTACATACCTGTATTGAATCAACCAAGTCAAACGCCATAACACGATCAAATGCCATCAAATGCCATCAATGCCTGCCGAGTATTCAGTCATAATACTTAATACTCAGTACAAGTAGTCAGAGAGACAGCATGCCGAAGCTGAGCCCCGTATTGACCAAGTAAAATTGGGACACTGGTCACAGGGCCGTCGGGCAGGCGCCAGAAGACACTAGCAAAACTAAATATAACTATGTAATAATAGTTGATGGTGAAAATTGGGAGGACTTGAGAGTAGAGAGTAAAAAGTAAAAAGGAAAAAATGAATAAAACAAAAACGAAAAAAAACGAAAAAATGAAAATTGGAGACCCACAATTATGGTGTAAGGTGTAAGCCAGGTGGCTAGGAGGCTAGGAAGGAACGACAGGGGTGCACTAATACTCCTTTTACAGAAGGAGACGCCTGTAGAGCTTGTCCGATGGCGCTGCGGCAGGGTTTTCCAGTGATCCGTGTACATTGGACCAAGTACCTTGTACACTCGCAGGTATCCCCGTTCGTCAATGACTGTTTGTCTTTTGTCTGTCGTCTTTCGTCTTTGCGTTTCTGTTGTTTAAATAAAGCTTCGTTTCCGCTCAGTACTTTTTACTTTCTCTTCTGGCTTCTGTGTTTTGTCTCGTCTCTTTGCCTCATTTTGTCTCGTCTCGTTCCTTGTTCCTTGTTCCTGCCGTTTCAAGCTCTTGTGCTTCCTTCCTCTTTCGACCGCCTCGACAGCATCTTCACGATACTTGTCCTCTCAGATCGTCACCTTGACTGACTCCTATTCTGATTTGTTCTGACTTGTTCTGACTTTATTTTGACTCGATTCCGACTCGATTCTCTACCTCCACACATAAATATGTCTACATCTTTATAGACCGGCTTCATATATCCAACTCCTACCACCGACCTCTCTACACACGACTCTACGATTTACGACTTTTGCATCTAAATACCTCTAAATACCTCGACCTCATCATCAAGAATGCCCGCCATGCTGTCGTACACATCCCCCGTCGGCCTTGGCGCCACTGCCACCCCCAAGTCGCCCGTCCTTTCGCTGTCCTCGATCCCGTCGTCGCCCAAGCTCGCCGCCGTCGACAACTCCATTGCCAGCGTGGCCAGCCAGATCTCGCAAATCTCACAGCAGACCCAGTCGCAACAGTCTTCGCAGCAGACCTCTACACCTGCCCCGGCCGAGATCACCCGGCCCCGTCTTGGCGACCGCCACCACATCTGGCTCGTCACCGGCCCGGCCGGCTGCGGCAAGACCACCGTTGCCCAGCACATCTCGTCTACCCTCAACCTGCCCTACATTGAGGGTGATTCTGTATGTACCTGTCCCGACAGCACGTCCCTTCTCTCTCCACACAAGACTAACAATGCAGTTCCACCCCCCGGCCAACATTGAAAAGATGAGCAACAACGTCCCCCTGACCGACGCCGACCGCTGGGACTGGCTGACGGCGCTGCGCGAGGAGTCCATGCGCCAGATCGAGTCGGGCGCCTCCGAGGTCGTCGTCACCTGCTCCGCCCTCAAGCGCAAGTACCGCGACGTCATCCGCGTTGCCCCGTACTTTACCCCGGGCGTGTCGCTGCACTTTATCTACCTCAGTGCCGACCCGGACGTCTTGTTGCAGCGCGTCGCCGGCCGCCAGGGCCACTACATGGGCGCCAGCATGGTGCAGAGCCAGCTGGACATCCTGGAGCCGCCGCAGCCCGACGAGACAGACGTGTGGAACTTTGACGTTGCGCGGCCTCTGGAGGAGGTCAAGGCGGACGTGCTGCACCGCGTGTGCGATGCCATCCGCGGCGACGAGGAGTAGCGTTGTTGCTCACACTTGTTTATTTAGCGACGATATCCTCTCACTTTTACTAATATTGCATTGGATATGGATGGGAAAAGGCGTTTTTCGATTTGATTATATACATTGTTGCAGCATATGCACTCCACCAGTTGGGATCAATACATTTTAATTTCTGAATGAATACTGAATACTGCCGCAGTGGCGCAATCGACTATGCCAGACAATAGATCAGATCAAGATCTCGGTAGCTTCAGCTGAGTCTCGTGATTCCCAGCCGCTGACGACAACGGTGGTCGCCACAAACAGGTTACATTGCACTAACAAAGTCGCGTCTGTTTTTACACACGGCACGTTGCGTCACCATGACATGTACCATTTACAATGTACTATTTTCTGCAGTCTATTTTCGCAGTCGTTCCACACTACCGCAGCTGGAGAATCATGCTGTCCGGCTGCTCAACCATGGTCCGCACAACCTCGGCCGCCCGCGCCAGCGTCGCCCCGTCCACAACCCGGTGGTCCGCACTGAAACTGAAATGGCACACGTGCCGCTTCACGATCCGGTCCTCGCCGTCCTCAGAAAATGCCGGCACGGTCCTAAGCCGGCCCATCCCCAGAATCGCAACCTCGCGCTCAACAATCACCGGGCTCAGGTACGTGCCGCCGACATTGCCGATATTGGACACCGTGATGGTGCCGCCCTGCACGTCGCTCGGGGCCAGCTTGCCCGTCTGTGCGAGGCCCTGCAGGCGTGCGAGCTCGCCCGCAATCGACAGCACGCTGCGGCTGTTGACGTTGCGAACGACCGGCACAATCAGCCCGCTGGGCGTGTCCATGGCGATGCCAATGTTGTGCTGGCTGCGGTAGACGAGGTTGGGCTTGGCAGAGGCGTCAGACGCTTCGACACGGGCGTTGAGCACAGGGTACTGGTTCAGAGCCATGGACACGGCCTTGATCACAAACGGAAGGTAAGAGATCTTGGTAATCCCGTCCTCCGACTTCTGAGCCAGAGACGCATTGATGCGCTGCCGGAGCTGGTAGAGCTGCGTAAAGTCGATCTCGTCGGCGTATAGAAAGTGCGGGATGTTGAGCGACCGTGTCATCGCCTTGAACATTTGCAGCTGCGTGCCGCCCAGGGGAACGCCTGTCTCCTGCTGTGCATCGTCTGCCGACAGAGGCGCTGCCTGTCCAGCAACAGACGGTGGCGCGCTCTGTTGCTCAATAAACCGATACAGGTCTTCCTTGAGCACGCGGCCGTCCTTGCCCGTGCCCACGACCTGCGTAATGTCGAGCTTGAGCTCCTTGGACAGGTGCCGCACGGCCGGTGTCGCCAAAGAGGAGCCCGTAAACTTTTGCCGGGGTGATGCTTGTTTCTCTTGTTTCTCTTGTTTCTCTTGTTTCTCTTGTTTTTCTTGTTTCTCTTCGGCCACCACTTCTACCACGGCGTCCGCCAGTTTGGCCGCCGGCTCGGCCGGCACTGCCTCTTCTTCACTTGCCTCTCCTACCACTTCCTTTGCTTCTGCACCCGCTTTTGCACCCAGATCCTCCTCTGGCAGGTCAATATCCACAAACGCCTTGCCCACCTTGGCCATCTCGCCCGCCTCGTAGTGCAGCTTGCGCACCACGCCCGCAAACCGGCTCGTAATCTCGACAGACGCCTTGTCGCTCTGCACCTCACACAGCGGCGAAAACTCCTCGACGCGCGCGCCCGGCTGCACGAACCACTGGATAATCTCACACTCGACGATGCCTGTAATCAGTTTAGTGTTTATTCTCCGTTTGCATCCAATTAGACATACCCTCTCCAATGTCGGCGAGGACGACCGGCTTCACCACGTTCAGCCGCCGCGACGCATGAAACTGCCGGGTTGCAAGAAGAGGTGTTTTGTATGATGGTGGCCGTGTCCATGTTGCCGAATGGTCTCTGCTGGCCGTGCTTGCGGCTCTGCTCGCACTTCCTACACTTGTTCTCACGGCCAATCGCCTCGACGGCCGCAGCGCGCCTCGGCAGCCTCTTTGAAGAAACATTGGAAATGAGGACTGAGCTGTCAGAGTGATATTGACGTGGATGGCGTGAGGTGTCTTTGTAGAGTGCGAGTGTCTGATTGTGAGATTGATAGACTGCTCGATTAGAACACTAATAGACGCTGAAAGACTGCTGAAGCTGAATGTGCAGGTGCAGGTACAGGGCGCAAGGGCAGGTGGCTGAATGTCTCGGATAGTTACTTGACGCCCGGTCGTGCCTTCCTCTTCTCACATTGAGTCTTGTGAACTTGGAACCGACGACCCGACAGGACTTGGAAATGGCTGGCACCGGCTTATTCTTATCAGGAAGGAGCCCCCTGCAGGTAATGCCGACTCTACTGTCGCTACATGATGTTGGACCGATTGGGGTGTCTTTATCACTGTATCTGGGGAAGGAGCGCCGTCGATAGCCGTTGACCTCGGCTTTATTTTGTTTCTTCGTAAACTACAGCGCTCATAGATAGTGATTAGCGGGGAAGACGGTGGAAAGTCCGGGGTGAGCCGTCACTATTTCTACCAGCCAGGGCGCCCTTTCCCAATTCGGAGTGTGCCACCTACCTGAACGGGTCTTGTAAAGGCGGTGAGCACGGTGAGCCTGTTCTGTCCAGTTTGGGTATTGACTTTTGCGGCAGAATTTTCCACTCAGACCTCACCATAATCCAGTGCGTCCTCAATAGCGGGGAGTTTGCGTGTTGATTGTTTGGTTTATAGATTTCAGTCGATTTCAGTCACAGTCCACATGGCTAGCCACCGCATCACAGTTGCCGCCCTCTCGCGGAGGCACGTTGCCGTCATCGGAGCTCGGGCGCCCTCCTCCCCCTCGACACTCCTCACATCGACATGCGCTACCTCTACCATACCATGCTGTGCGCGCCAGTGGCGGGCATTTAGTGCATCACCACATGTCCGCGCCGACAAGCCGCCAGCTTCACAACCTACGCCCGAGCCTGAGCCGACCGAGCCCGAGTCCATACTCACCCCCGCAACACCGCCGCCGCCGCCCAGCCCGCTTGCCGAAGCGCCCCGGTCCCACGGCAAGCGCGTCGACGAGTTCACGCCCATGCCCCTGTCGCGGCCCATTGGCATGCCCGAGCCGCCCAACCCCGGCGAGAACAGCGGCCTCGACCTGCGCACCATCAAGGAGAAGCGCGACGACTTTGTCAATTACGACAAGCACCTGGTGCGGCGGCAGGAGCTCAAGGCGACCATTGCCAAGCCCTACTTCCGCGACTGGTCCAACCTCAAGTTCAACAAGGGCAAGACGTTTGTGGCGCCGCCGCGGCTGTTCCGCGGCGACGTGTCGCTGTACTTTCCCAACCTCGTGGGCCAGCGGCTGATGTCGGCGGACAAGGCGATTGCGAGCAGCGAGCTGTCGGACACGACACCGATGATTGAGCAGCAGGCGGCGACGATTGTGGCGGTGTTTAGCAGCCTGTGGGCGGAGAACCAGATCCGGTCGTTTGTGTCGGCCGAGGCGAACCCTGCGCTGGCCGAGGTGCTGAATGCCAACCAGGGACCTGCCGGAAAGGCACAGCTGATCCAGGTCAACGTGGAGGAGAATTCGATGCGCGCGTGGCTGGTGCGCCGGTTCACGGGTTCGATGAAGAAGCGCATCAACGAGCGCGACTGGGAAAACTACATGCTGGTGCGGCGCGGCATCTCGGACAGCATCCGCGAGAACATTGGACTGCTGAACAGCAAGGTGGGCTACGTGTACCTCGTGGACCGGCACTGTCGGATCCGGTGGGCAGGCAGCGGGCCGAGCGAGCCAGAGGAGCGGCAGAGCCTGGTCAAGGGCGTGCAGCGGCTGCTTTCCGAAGCCAAGAACGAGGTGTGGTAGAATAAGTCGCCCACTCAGTCCTTACGAGGATCATCTCCAATACCCATAGTGTACGATAGTTTGCAAAAGGTGGCGTGTACATAGATAGACAATAGACAAATGGATGAATAGACAGAGGGTGATGATAACAACCAAACCCGACATGGTGATATAGTAAACAGACAAATGGATAAAACAGAAATGATGGCTAGCATTAAATCCCAAACGCCGTGATATTGTAACGAGAAGCACGCATGCTGAATCCAAAGAGACAAGAGACAAGAGACAAGAGACAAGAGACAAGGCAGACAACGGCTACATGAACCAGAAAAACACGAGGAAGCAAAAGGCAACAAACGACCCCATGATGATGCCGTCGCGCCGCTTCTTGGACGAGATGCGCCCAATCAGCGTGTTGATGCCCGGCACCTTGCTCGCCGCCAGCGTGATGCGCCGGTTGATGTTGGCCAGCGTCTCGCGCTGCACGATAAAGTTCTCGTTGACTGCGTACGCCTGGCTCAGCACGCTGTCCACCATGTCGTGGCTGTGGTCAATGTGCCCGCGCTCGTCCAGCATGTAGTCGGCCTCGGACGGTCCGTCGCCCGGGCCGTTTGCGCCGAGCCGGTGCGACGAGATATCGCTGCGCACGTTGGCCAGCAGGTTGGCGCGGTCGCGTGCCGAGCCGAGTTGGGCCTTGAGGCGGGCCATGTCGCGGCGGTGCTCTTCAAACTTTTCGCGCAGCAGGGCCAGGTTGTTCTGCTTGACGGCAGAGGCGGTCAGTGTGGGGTCGGAGTCGAGGAGGCGGGTGAGCTGGCGGATGAGGGACTCGCGCTTGGCGATAATGTCCTCGAGCTTCTTCTCGGTCTGCTTCTCCTGGTCCGACGGCTTGAGCGGTATGTTGGAGCCGGACGACAGTTGTGAGTATGTGTGGAGGTGGTTTTCGGTCTGTCTGTTAGCTTCTGATCCTCGTCTGCGTGCTCTGGTTGCCGTCCTGCAAGCTTGGGTGCTGCTCACCTGGCTCTCGAGGCCGCGGACTTGCTGTCGCAGCTGCGCCCAGCTCGAGTTTCCTCCTGCGCCAGACATTTTGTTGATGATAGGTGAGTGTGTGCGTGTGGACTATGTGCGAACAAGCTGTAAGGTATAAATGTCGGCGCCGCTGGTCAATCGGCCTGATGCGATGTGGTCTGTCTCAGACGATCGGCTTTGTGCGGCACGGGCGGTGAGGTCGATTAAGCTGCAGAAGACAGAAAGCAAAGGGTATCGTTATTGTATTCGGATTCGATTTCGATCGGATGTAAATGTGGCGGGTGGCGCAGTTGTTCGTTGAAGTGCTTTGCATAAGCTCAAAGGCAGACTCGATGCAAGCTGATGACGATTGACGACGGCTGAGGTCACGCCCTGCCTACTCAGTACTCAATAACGGAGTAGCTTCTGACCAGGCTGTTGCCGAGCCTGCCTTGCCGAGCTCCACAGTGGGCACAGTGCATAGTGTGTTTGAGTAATCCGCACATGCCGCTTATGTCAGAGACTAATCAATGACCACACGTGATCCAGTGACATAATCAAATCGTCGTGGCGTACATGTCTCTTCTGGTAGGGCTTGTCGGTTGGCTATTTTTCCGCACCGACAAATTACAGTGGGTCTCCATGAAAGAGCCAGAGATAAACAGCAGAGCAAATGGCCCAAGAGAGAAGGAGGGGCCCGCCTTTTTCCCTTTTTCCCTCCCATTGGCCCTAAGAAAGAGGGCGAAAAAAAAGTTCTGCTAGGGCAATTTTTTCGCACGCTTCTTTTCCCCCGTCTGCTCTTTTCGACATCTCGTGTGAACCCGACTGCTGAATCCATCACCACTTCATTTCACGACAACCACGCCCACAGTCGACAATCCCCCGCACGACAACCACCCCTACAACAAAATGGTATGTGATGATGAGAATGGAGGAATCATCACAGACAGCAGCATTTGATTGTTATCGTTATGCTGTTGTGCTGCCGTGGCTTTGCGGCAAGAGAACAAACGAACAAACATGGCATGGCATCGAAAGGCAGAGGAGGACGATGGGTTGGACGACACACTCGGATCGAACAGTGAAAGTCTCTCGGCACGGTCATCTGCACTGCTCGAACTACGGCTCGACACTGAATGTTTTGCGGCCACGACGAAAACAATCTCGAATTCACGGCATTTCGAGATCAAAATATCGGGCATCCGACATTGAAAGTCAAGCACGTCATGCTTCTCAGTCCTGTCGACTCGATTGACTGCTCGCAATCACGCTTACTGCTGCGTTTGGCATGCCACACCTGACGATCACCCGCCTCTACGACCAGCACACGACCGACGGAGCATTATCAGAGCACAGCCAAGACGATCAGCACAATCTTCAGCAAGACCACAGCGAGGTCATCAAACACACTGCAGAGACCACCAAACAAACGCCACACCACAGACGCCAATGTTGTCAAAAGAGGAGGAATGCTGCCGTTTTTTCTCCTGCCACAAAGCCACAAAGCCGTTGATGATATCCAGACAACGGACAACCTCTTGGCCAAACACAGTCTAACCTTTGCAGTCTCTCAAGATCAAGGCCGGTGCCCTGTGGCCCAAGAGCAAGGATGAGCTCACCAAGCAGCTCGCTGAGCTGAAGACCGAGCTGTCCCAGCTGCGCATCCAGCAGATCACCTCGTCTGGCTCCAAGCTGAACCGGATGTACGTTCCCCCTCTTCTCCTAATACATTCTCTCAGCAAAACTAACCAACCAGTGGTGACGTCCGCAAGTCGATTGCCCGCGTCCTGACCATCATCAACGCCAAGCAGCGCGCCCAGCTCCGCCTGTTCTACAAGGGCAAGAAGTACCTGCCCCTGGACCTGAGACCCAAGTACACCCGCGCCATCCGCCGGCGGTTGTCCGAGAAGGACGCTGCCCGCGCTCTGCCCAAGATCCAGAAGCGCAAGTCCCACTTCCCCCAGCGCACCTTTGCCGTCAAGGCATAGAGTGTTTTGTGTTTTGTAGGACAAGATAAAAAAAAATAATGAATATGGATCAGAGTCTTGACTAGGACTGGGAAGACTGAGAAAGGGGGCTGGAAAACCAAAACCAAGCAAAAAGTCCAGGGACTCATGTGTTTCATGTATTTCCTCCCATGTGTTTATTTTTTTATCTCGTGCTTATCTTCCTTTTTCTTTTTCTCTTTATTGTTACTTGGGGGTCCAAAAAAATCAACAACGAACAAGGTGTTTGGGTTTTAGCGCTCAAAATGGCTACAATGGCTACAGCATTTTCAAAAAAAGAAGATTAACCAACGGGCACGAGACACAAAGATAAACCATGGGAGGATGCAGCCACGACGTCACGGACTGTATTCATGTTCCACGTCTTGCCGGACAACGCAGGATGGAGATGGCTTATATCAAATCGATAAAAAAATGACAAAATATCAAATATCAAAAATACCACATAGCAAGAGTGAAGAGTGTTGTATGTTGATGGCATCGGAGGTTGAGTTGTGATGCTGACTAATCACCACTCAAAGTATCAAGGTTAAAGACGGCAACACGACAACAGAAGATGCAGTGCATTACATTAAATATAATTAATCGTTATCAGTATACATCGCTGGTGATCTGCACCTGCCGCTTTTATATGCGCCGTCTAGATCCGTCTCGTCATGATAGCGCCGTCAATGACCTCCATGCCACCCTGCCCTGCCGCCACAAGCGTACTAACGCCGTCATAACCATGTAGGTATAGTAATGCAATAAAAAATAGAGAAAGACAAAAAAACAGAGAGACTACTCCGGAGACGGGCTGAGACTCAGACTGAGACTGCTCTTCTCGGCTCTTCCAGAAGGCGTCTTGCAGTGCTGTGCACTGTGCCGGCGCAGCTGGTCGCGCCGGTGAAACGCCCGTCCACAGCCCGGGTGCTTGCACAGATACTGGCCGTCGCCGGTGTGGATGCGCTTGTGCTTGGACAGGTTCGACGACTCGCTAAACTCTTTGCTGCAGTACGGACACTTGAGCGGCCGCACCTTTGTATGGGTTCGAATATGCATAGCTGGGGAGTCAGTAAACATTATAGATACGGTATTCACGAATAGAAAATACATACTGAGAGCACTGTGCTGGCGAAAGGTCTTGCCGCAAATGTTGCACTTGAGCGGCTTGCTGTCTTCGTGGATCAGCTTGTGCTGGATGAGCGCCTGGTTGGCCGAGAACGACTGGTTGCAAATGTCGCAGGTGAACGGCTTGTTCCCCGTGTGGACCTGCATGTGCCGGTCGACTTTGCTCTTCTGGAGGAAACCGCTCTTCTCTTCGCCTTCCCGGCGCGTGCATCCCTGCCAACCACACGAGAACATGCCGTCGGGGCCGCGCTTGAGCTGGTGCGTGTGCGCATCGAGTACATGCTTGTGCAGGTCGCCCGCAGAACCAAACACCTGGCTGCACGGCTCGCCGCCGCTGTGGTCGCACCAGAGACACTCGTGACGGCCGTCTGTCTTGGCATCGGCAGCCTCGGCAGACGCCGACGCTGCGCTGACAGAAGCCTTGGCTTGTGCAGGCTCGACCTTGAACAGTTCGTCGCCCATATCGACCTCGTTCTTCTCCAGCACCGGCACAACAATGGGCGTCTGTGGACGCGTTGTGGCCGTAGTTGCATTGCCAAATCTAAAGGGCGCCGTGAGCGACAGCTGTTCCGGGTATTGCTGCTGCGGCATGTGCATCGACGGATCTGCAGGTGCAGGTGTGGCAAAGCTGTGTCCCAGACCCAGGCTGTGCTGCATTGCCGGGTTCTGGAACATGCTGAGACTTGTGCCGTGCTCGTTTAGCATGTGCTCAAACATGGCGTTGCTGTCGGGGAACTTGGCACCACACTCGACCGCGCCCTTGTGGTCATGGCCGTTCTCAGACAGCATCATGTCGAGGTCAATGTGGTCAAACATGCCGCCGCAGTTGCCGTGGCTGTGGCTGTGGCTGTGACTATGACTATGGCCATGGCCATGAGCTTGGCCCTGCTGTGAGCTGTGTGCAAAGTGCCGTATGTGGCACTCCTGGTAGAAACTGGGATCCTCGACGGGGCAAGCCGGCTCTGTGCAGACGGCCGGGTTCAAAGGGTTGTGCACTTCTCGGAAATGGCGAAAATTAATGAGAAATTGCGGGCTGATGCACAGGTCAGGCCCGCATCCAAACGGCAGACATGCTGCAGAGTCGGTAGACAATGAAGACAATGAGTGGCTGTGGTCATGGAGGTGGTGAGCATGCAGAGAAGGGGTCATTATCGACGAGGTTGCTGCAGTTGTCGCCATTCTCTGCTGGTCGCCAATGGCTGTCAGTGCCGCCGCGGCAATGGCATCTTCAGACGTGATTTCTTCGTCACGGGGCGAGACAGAGGTCTGCAGACAGGTCTCGTCTTCGCAGCATGCAGAAGGGTCCTCTGAGCAGACAGTGTCATGGCATATTGTGCCAAAATCGCAGTCACTGTCACACACAGACTCGCGGTCCTCTTCGCCTTCCCGTGCAGAGTCTCGGGTGGGCGGCGAAGACAGGGCAGAGAGCTGCTCGCCAAAGTCTTCTGATGAGAATATAGAGGTTGATGGGCCCGACGCAGTAGTGGCCATTGTCTGTGGAAAGAGAGTGCCTGTGTCGTAGTCTACGAGGCTGCCAAGCCCGGGTGTTGTTGCTGATGCCAATGCCGACGACGTTGGCGGCTGGTGCAGAGCGGTGGTGGACATGGCCTGGGGGTCAAAGTGGCGTGTGTGGAAGAGCATGTGAGACGAGTTGTGGCCGCCCGAGGCACCGAAATGAGAGGCCGTTGGACACTTTGGCGGGTGTGCGCAGAGATCGTCGTGCGGCGTGCGAATTGCGCCGGCAGCAGCCTGGTGGTCCTGGCCGAAGCCGATGCACTGCGGGCTCTGAGTGCTGAAGAGATCCCAGGGCGTTTCGTCGTCTATGCTGACATCGTTGAGCAGCGACTGGGAGGAGGCTCCAAGCCCGTAGTTCTCGTCGTAGGGGCCAAAGTAGGAGAATCCCAAGGAGCCTGCCCGCTGGTGGCGAGGATTTCCGTCAGTGAACATGACGCCGGGATTAAGAGATTTTGGGCGGTGCCGCCGCTGGCTCGATAAGATTGGCAGGATAAGATATGGGATTGGTGTGGTGAGGCTCGTAAGTGTAGAAACGTGGTCGAATAGACAGAAGTGACAACTGAAGAGAGTAATATAGGACAAAACGACAAAAAGAAGCCAGAAAAGTGGTGATATCACAAAGACGAAGCTTGGAGGAGAGATACGACAGCGGTCAGTACGACAGACGTAGAGACATGCCGGTGTGTAAAGGCGGTTGGTCTGGCTGGTAGGTCTTATCTGGGTGCAGTGAGACAGAAGAAAGAAGAAAAAGCAAGCTTGGGGGGGTGTACTGAATAGTGGTCAGCGAGTGAAGTTGAAGACGAGGGGCCAAGATGAGGGACAGGAACAGATTGGCAAGGAAGAGGAAGAGGGAGGCAGGAGAGGTCCCTTTGGCTCGTGATGTGAGTCGCTCCTTCCCAATGTGTTGTATCAATGTACCTATTGAGCAAAAGACGCCTGCGTCTTACACCAGTGTACATGTCCACACAAAGCAGGTGCGACTGGTCTGGCTGGCCCAGCCTGCCGCTCTGCCCCAGGAACACCCCAAAGTACACTAAAGACGCAAAAGACAGTCAAATACAGCGCTCCCCACAGGCGGGCACAAGTCGCAGCTTCCCTTTTTGAAAAAAATCTGCCCGCTGGCGCCAGGGGCCACTGAACGTCATTGTTAATTAGTGCACCAGTGGACTCTGGTCTCCCCACCCGCATTAGCGCATCCACTTGACCAATAATACAGGTGTGTGATTGGTGCAAAGCTGCCCAGACCCTGCGAGGCTCAAGAGGACCACCGTAAAAGTGCCCGCGCCATGAGAACCCGGATGGTCTTTGGACTCTTGCTCGCCGTGTTGTTATCAGAGCAGGTGTCCATGCCTGCCGTTCATGGTCGTACTCTACTCTGTACGGGAAGGAGGGAAGCTCTACATGTTGTCTTACATAAGCAAGATCGTGAGATGAAAACTCTTCATGCATTCAATATTCAGTATGAATGACATTGAGTGGTATTAACAGGGCACAAACGAAGAGTCACACGATGACAAAACGAAACGATAGTGGCCGAAGCATCGAAGCATCGAGGGGAATGACGGGCAGTTCAGGACAAGTCACCGCGAATCCTTTGCCCCGACACACCTTGGACGACAGCAAGCTCCCCTCTTTTTTCTTTTTTCTTTTCTCTTTTTTCTTTTCTCTGGTTTCTGCCTTTTTCTCTTTGTTTTCTCTCTTCTTCTATCTCTGTTGTCACTGCCTGCTTGCGTTATCTCTGCCGTGACCGTGTCCCGTTGCTGTACTTTGTACCCTATGCCTCTACCCCTGCTCCGGTCTAATCTAGATTCCACATGTTGCCATTGGTTGGATAAGTATTCTGTTGGCAGTGTTGAATCAACTCCCTCTGCACTTGCCGGCTAATTCTCTCCATCTCTCTATTCAGCAGACAATAACGCCATACTCCAAGGTGTGACAAGGCTCGCAGACCGGACACCGCCGGCCCTCTCAAGCTCTTGTGTGCACATTACGCCAGTAAAGGCAATATCTCAGTTCGCCTGGCTCCTGCCTTTTCTCTCTTCTGTACTCGTGTCTTTCATCTCTTTCTGTCTTTGATTCTATCCTGTGTAATACAAAACGGCTGCCATATTCTCCGAGTGTCGCAGGTCTTGTCATACGCAGTATTTTCAATACCGGCAGATCAGTCGTCTCGGCTCAAGATGCCAAGACCATTCCAACAGTCTCACCGTTGTGTATTGTTCAATGGCGAGAACACGAACAGCTCATATGTGTGATTACATAATCATTCAACTTACACAAAGGCGGTGAGGGGCGGTCCACTTTCCTAAAGTGATGTACGCAATCGCTCGCTTTCTGCCGGTCAACTCCAACAGTGAGGGGGCAATTGCCTGAATCGCATTGGCCGAGCTTGGCGACTCCTCATCGAGCTGCGCCATCTAGTAGTGACTATCGCGATGTTGATCGTTGCGACCTGGACTGTATCAACACGCTCATTGACACAGGTTTGCGCATACATCTTGTCACAACGCGCTTATCACCGTCCTTGACAGATCCACTGTACGCCCGTGACTTTGTCATCCGGCCTGTCAAGCTTATCTGACAGCCGATCGCATCGTTTTCTCCGTCTCTCCGCAAATCTCCAAACCTCCATACACCGCCATGGGAAACCTATGTGGCAAGGTCTCGGACGACCCGTTTGACCAGCCCGGCCGCACACTTGGAGCCAGCGATGGACCTGGCCGGCCAGCCGCGTTCGGCGCACAAGGACCTAGAACGGCACCAGTGCCAGCGCGTGTAGGCGGACCGCCGCGGACGTTGGGAGGAACAGGGCCAGGAACAGGAACAGGGACAGGAACAGGAGGCGCAGCAGCGGGAGCAGCAGCTGATGCACGGGCACGGGCGGCGGCGGCGGCCGAGGCGCGCAATGCAGCCAAGACGCCCACCGGTAAGCTCAGTGCGCAGCTAGAGGCACAGAAGCGCGAGAACCGGACGGACACGTTGAAGAAGGCGAGCGAGGCAGAGGTGCGGCGGCGCGAAATGGATGCACAGGCGGCAGCGGCGCAGCATAACTAGGTCGATAATCAGGAGCCGGGACGACCACGGAAGAGATGGGCCAGGACGACCATCAACGCCAGCGAGAACGATTAGACAGCGTCGTTTATTGTTTATTGTTTATTGTTGTTGTTTATTGTTTATTGTTTATTGTTTGTTGTCTGTTTGTTGTTTTCTTCTCATGCATTTCTATACTTTTCATGTTGCTCCAGGTCTTTGAATCAAACGCATCAACATCACCACCTCAACATCCAGTAACACAAGATCCTCATCACACGCTGAATAGCAGACTGGCATTAACCCTAATAATGGCCTTGTCTGCTGGATGAGCTTATATGATCTTATAAATAGCAGATCGTCACTCATAGGGAGAGCCCTACTTGTCTCCTAGACCTGGCCCAAACATACAATAAAGCTCAACCTCGAGGTGAAAGCTATAGTCCCCATGTTGTGCTATTGTAGACAGCTCCTGCAACAGAATTAATGCTGCATAGCTCGTGCCTCGCCCAGAGAGATGCCACTTTGCTGTTCGATAAAAGCCAGGTCCTCGGGCCCAAACGTGGCGCAAATCTCGGCCTTGAGTGCGGCCAGTACGTCCGCCGCAGTCGCGATATTACCATGCCAGCAGCGCCCGATGGTATCAGAAAATAGCATACGAGCAGTGTTCCCGCTAGTGCTATCCTGGACCAGCGGAGGGAACTCACCGCGAGTATAGTGCGCCTCGGTTTCTTCGTGTGACTGTCCGTCCCATGGCGGGAGGCAGGTGATGATCTGGTACAGGGTAGAGCCGAGGGCAAAGAGATCCGTGGCCACACTGCAGCCTACTTTGCCGTTGCTGTTTTCGGGCGTACGCGGCATGTAAAATGCGGCACTTTCGTAGGACAGCGCGGGGGTGCCGTTCAACGAGCAGCCCGAGAAGTCAATCAGGCGCAAATGGAGTTGGTTGTCCAGTAGCATATTGTCTGGCCTGAGGTCGGCGTGGATGACGTCGTGGGCGTGCAGAAGCATGACACCGTCGGTGGCCTCGAGCGCCCAACTGGCACGCTGGCGCAGGGGGATGGCAGCTCCGCGCGCGCGCTGCTCATCGTTTGGGTCTGGGAATTGGGCGCCACCTTGGAGGTAGCTCCGCAACGAGTGATTCGGCATATAATCGAGCGTAATAGAGACGTCTTTGCCGTCATACGTGTACTCGTGCATGCGGATTAAACGGCGGTGGTCCTTTGGCAGATGGCGGTACACGTCGATTTCACGGCGCAGCTGCTCGCGCTGGAACTCCTTGAGGTACTCTGAATACCATGGCACAGGGTATTTGATGACACGGTCACCACCTGGTAGAAGCATCACCACACCCGTGTTGCCCTTGTTTATCATTGTTTGCTGCAAAATCAGGGTTAGCCGCCTTCTGACTGGAAAGCAATCAATACTACCACTCTGTTTGCCATACGAATATCTTTCGTCGCTCTTCCATAGCAAAGGCGTTTTTCGCCATGCTGGATGGACGGTAGAGAATGCGATAGCGGTAGTCACGGGCCCTGATTTCTGAGTAGATATAGCGACGGGCAGGAGTGGTCGAGATTCAAATGATAGTCACTACATACTTATTAACGCTTCGAAAAGTACTTACGCTGTTTACTATATACTTGAAACAACTGCCTAAAGGCTTACATTTAACGCCGGGGTAAGCTTAAATAGCCTACTCGATACGGCACGCTAGTTAACTAATAATCGGCGGATTAGT
Organism: Ophiostoma tasmaniense; assembly: GCA_022392925.1. NCBI lineage: Eukaryota > Fungi > Ascomycota > Sordariomycetes > Ophiostomatales > Ophiostomataceae > Ophiostoma > Ophiostoma tasmaniense. The sequence continues at coordinate 398,075 of JAKRGK010000006.1, read as the reverse complement.
AGTTGGGTCGGTAACAACTAGCGACTCTTCTACTGTACGTTTTTCTTATGTTGATTTTTATTGTATTTTACATTTTTGTCTCTCTGTTCTCCCAACCGAAAAGCGCGTCATGTTGACGTCGTCAGACTAAAGATACTCTTAGGGCCGAGGTTGAGGATTGAGGCCGGCTTTCTTATCAGACAGAGAAAGTATATTGATTATGTAGATGCAGTCACAATGCAAGATGGTCCAGAACAAACAAAAAAACAAAACGCCATCCGTGCTATCCATATTCATGCCCAGTATTCCTTGTTGCTTATGTAATAGTGTACCGGCCGCTGACCGGCGCTCTGCTCTCAGACTCGGCTGCAGCAACGGTGCCCTCGCGCAGCAGCCGCGTCAGCTCCGTCAGCGCATTGCCCACAGACAGCTCTGTGTCGCCCTCGATAAGGAGATACAGCTTCGCCTCGCCGCCCGGCGGCACCTTGGCACCCGCAGGGTAGAACGTGCCCTTGGTCGTAATGGACGTCGCCGTCGAGTCGAGGATCTTAGCCACGTTGGTGCGGTTCGTGACGGCCCAGCGCGCCTTTTGCGGGAAGTCGTTGATCTCCAGCGTCGCGTGGAACGCGCCGGCATCGGGGCCCTTGTTGTCGATAGGCTGGCCGGGCCGCAGCTGGCCCGCGCGGGCGAGGCGCGCGTTGATGTCGTTGACCGCCGACGCCGCCTTGTCGAGCGCGCCACCACTCGCCTTGATGACCGGCCCGTTGATCGGTGTTTCATTGCCCGTATCGCGCGACACAATCGCCGACGCCGCCGACGTCGCCAGCCCGTCGGCCTTCTTCTTCTTCTTGTCGTCATCGGCCGCCGTCTCCTTATCAAACTCCTCGTCGTCGCCCTCGGCCTTGTGCGTCTTGCGCTCGCGGTTGCGCGCCGCCTCGCGGTCCTTGTCCAGCTTCTCCAAGCCCTTGCCGCCAAAGCCCGACTGGTCCTTGGCCTTGCCCGCCTTGACCTTTTCGCGCCACGCCTTGCGCATCTCGGCCAGCTGCTCCGGCACCGGCTGTCCGCTCTGCTCCAGCGCCTTGGCAATGCCCGGCGCGCAGTTGTCCTGCTCCGCCGTCACAAACGTCACCGCCGTGCCCGTGTTGCCGGCACGGCCCGTGCGGCCCGCGCGGTGCACATAGTCCTCTAAATGGTTGGGGGCGTCGTAGTTGACAACCAGCTTGAGCTGCTTCACATCCAGGCCGCGCGCCGCCACCGACGTCGCCACCAGCACGGGGCACACGCCCGCCTTAAAGTCGGCAATCGTCGAGTCGCGGTCGATCTGGTCCTTGCCGCCGTGCAGCGACATGCACGCATAGCCCTTGCGCAGCAGCTCGCGCAGCACCTCGTCCGCCTTTTCCTGCCGCTCCACAAAAATGAGCGCGCGCACGTCGTCGTCGTCCATGTACAGCTCGCCCAGCAGCTCCAGCAGCCGGAGAAACTTGTTCTTTTCCTCGCGGATCTCGACAATCTGCGTAATCTCGGGCGCCACAACACTGCGGCCGCCAACAACAATTTCAACTGGGTTTTTGAGAACCTTCTTGACCAGCGCGTCGATGATGCGCGGCATCGTCGCAGAGAACAGCACCGTCTGCTTGTCCGGCCGGATGCTGGCAAAAATCTTCATCACCTGCGGCTCAAAGCCCATGTCAAACATGCGGTCCGCCTCGTCCAGCACAATGTACGTCGTGCGCAGGAGACTCACGACGCGGCCCTGGTTCGCCGCCAGCAGGTCGATCATGCGGCCCGTTGTCGCCACAATAATGTCGGCGCCGCGCTTCAGCTCGGCAATCTGGTCCTTGATCGGCGGGCCGCCGTACGCGCAGACCGTGCGCAGGCCCAGCGCCTTGGCAAACGGCTTGCAGTCGCGGTGGATCTGCACGGCCAGCTCGCGCGTCGGCGTCAGAATCAGGCCGATAGGACCCTCGTTGTCCTTGACACGCTCCTGGTCCATAATGTGCCGGAACATGGGCACCAGAAACGCCATGGTCTTGCCGGAGCCCGTCTTGGCAACGCCAATCACGTCGCGGCCCGACATGATGACCGGCAGCGCCTGCATCTGGATGGGCGTGGGCTTGTCGAACCCGAGCTTCTCGACAACCTCGAGCATTGTGCTCGTGAGACCACAGTGCGACCACTTTTGCACCGGCCGCGGCACGTCTTTGCCCGACACCTTGATGCCGTCAAGGTCCAGCCGCAGCTCGGCCACCTCAACCTCGGTCAGCTGGCTCAGCTCGTGCGGCTCGACCCAAAAGTTCTTGCGCACCGGCGTGTAGTCGACCTTGCTGTAGTCAATGGTCGGGATCTCCTTCTTCTTGCGCTTGGCCGCCATCGCCAGGATCGATTTGGCGTCCAGCTCGTCACTGCCCTTGGCAAAGTAGTCTTCGTCGTCGCTAAAGTAGGTCTCGGGCTCGACGGCCGACTTCTTGACTTTGAGAGTGTTTGTCGATTTGGCCGCGGTGCCAAGGTTGGCCATGAACGCGTCGAGCGGGTCGACGTCGTCATCCATGTCCACGTCGGGTTTGGGAGGAGCGGGTTTCCGGAACCGAGACGGCGGCGGTGCTGTTGGTGCTGCTTTTGGCTTCGGGGCGCCATTCATCTTGATCGACAGTGGCGCGGGCTTGCTTTTGGCGCCGTCGGCGGCAGGGGTGTCAATGTCCATAGCCATGGACCCCGTCTCAGGGAGACCGGCGGCTCGCACATCCTCAGTTTTTGGGGTAGCCCCGGCATCATCAGCAGGTGCAGGTGCAGAAGAGGAATCTGCTCCTTCAGTCATGACTGCGTCCTTGGTAGCCTCACCTGTACCATTACTGTTGTCGTCTGCCATGCTCTGTTGCAGGATACGTTCATCGCGGCGCTCGCGCGCAGCGCGGGCGGCAGCGGCAAACTCTTCTTCGGTGCCATCAAAGCGGCCGTCGTCCGATTCCGCGTCGTCGTCGTCTTGGTTGTTATATGGGGTATCATCAGCTTCTTCCAAAGTGGCATCGGGGAGCTTAGCTAGCTTTCGCTTGGACGTCTCTTCGTCGTCGAGGTTGAGCTTGCGCTTGGCAGCGGCGCTGTCGGCGGCGCCCTTGTTGAATCCGAAACCGCTAAACGGCTTGCTGGCAGCAGACAGGGGGGCTTTGGTGAATGTCTTCTTGAGACTCGGGCCGGCCTGGCCAGTCTGCCCGGCATGGCCGATAACAGCGCCAAGCAGACCCGGCGACTGGTGCCGGGCGGCAGCTGACTTCTTGGCGATCACCTTGGGGTCAAACTTGCCGGCATAGGTCGCGTCGTTTGCAGACTGCAGTGTTGCCGTCGAGGCAGCCGCTGAGGGGGTTGGCGAAACCGTTGCCGTGCCCACGGGAGATGGTGTAGCTGCTGCTGCTGTTGCTGCTGCTGCTGCTGCTGCTGTGGTCGGGGTTGACGCTGAAGTTGCAGCCTCGGCAGCATTTTCCAGCCGCTGCTTCTGCTCGTGCTTCTTCTTCCACGCCTCGAGCTTGGCCAGCCGCTCGGCCTTCTTCTCGGCCTCGGTCTTTTGTGCCGCGCTGTCGGGTGCAGGATTGGATGCTGAGGCTGCAGGGGCTGTCGGTGGTTTTGAGGAGGATGTGGTCGCTGGTGTACCGCGTCGCCGATCTGCAGACGTGTCGCGCCAGCTGCTGCCGCTGCCGCCTGCGCGCGAGCTTCTGTCGTCTAGACGGTCGCGGCTGCGGTCTCTGTCTCTGCGCCTTGCCGGCGAGCGTGTGCGTGATCTGGAGGACCGACGCCGGTGGTCGGAGTTGCCACCGCGCCAGGCATCGTCTCTGCGGTAGTCTCTGTTGCGGTCGCGGTCGCGGTCACGGTTTCTGTCTCTGTCTCTGTCGTTTCTGTCGCGGTCGTTTCTGTCGCGCCGGTCTCTGTCGCGGAATCGACGCTGCTCATCACCGTCAGTAGATGTTCTAGATGTTCTTGATGTTCTAGATAGATTATATCTCCGTCTCGCGCGCGTGCTTACATCTACCGGGCTGCGTGACCTGCGCCGGTTGTCCCGCCGGTCGCGGTCACGTCTGTCGTCGTCTTTGCGCGTGCGCTTTGCATCGTAATGACCTGCAGCAGGAGATGGTGAGCGGGAGGACTTTCCGCGAGCCATCATGTAGGGTCTTCGTTTCTTCTCTTCGTCTTCTTTTGTCTTTTTTCTTGGCTCTCTCTTCTTTCTCGTTTGATGAATGGACTACTACTTTTTCAATCCTGTCACAGCGCTATGATGCTGCCAGTGTCAATAGTTGTGCAAGGTACAGCGTCGGTTGTCGTCAATGCTTTTGAGGCTGAATCGTGGCGAACATGCCCACAGCGTCGTGCGATCTGGCGATGACATGGATTAGGCTACGCGCGGATGCAATCGCGATAGAGAGATATCCTTGTAAAGGGGTCGTGTTGACCCGCTATAGATATATGGGCCATAGCGTACAATAAGACAGACAGACGGAGACGGCCCTGCCCCGCCAACGCGTCCCGCTTTAATTTTTTCATTCATTGCTCCCTCGCTCTTGCCTAATTCTGTCACCAATACAACAAAGCGGCGGCAGCACGCAGTAGAGACAAGGTGGCGCGAAGCAAATGGTAGCGCAAGGAACAGGAAGGAACGGCGAAAGAGAGGGACAGTGGGCAAAAGTGAATTAAAAGAAATCGCAAAATAAAGCAAATAAAAAAATCGTGTCCGGGCAATCGCCTACCCAAAACACCCCACCAAGTTGCTCTTTCTTTTCTGGGTCTATTAGGTTTTTTGTTCTCCATCTCCAGCCTCTGCCTCTGCTCCTCTCCTGCCCCTCTGGAAATTTTCTCTTGGTTGTTTTTGGTCTTTTAATTTCCCACCCCTGATTTCAAATTTCGCTTCCTCGCTCCCTATTTCTTCTCTCGCCATCGACTCTTGATAAATTCTCTCTTCTTTCCTTTCTCTCCAACTTTCCAAATCTCTTTCACAATGGGTTTCACGGATCTGCTCACTGACGCCGGCCTGGCTGGTACGTTTTGCACTGTTTTGCCATCCGTTTGCTAAATCGACATCGACGGCGACGACGACGCTCTGGACGAGATCACGATGTGAAAGTCTTTCTCCGACAGGCGCGCGCCGTCGAGCCGGTTCTTATTCTTTTTTTACTTGCTTTCTGCTTCTGCTCTGCTTTTGTTTCCTGCGCGCGCGTCGATCCGGCTGGCATCGCCAGTTTTTGGCCGAAACCATGCATGGGCTTCATCGCTGACCGTCACTTTTGCAGTGCTCAACAGCTACCTGCTGACTCGGTCGTACATTGTCGAGTAAGTACATAATCTGAACGATCCAATCTGAGATCAACCGACTCCGAATCCGCGAGAACCACAGCCACGAGCATCCGAACCCCCTCACATTTTACATCCCACCTCCTGGCCTCCTCGGGCTTCAGGCTTCAACATGGCTTCAATATGATGAGAAACATTGGTCCGTGTTACTGAGCAGCCTCAAGACCTGCACATGACGACCCAACAACGCACTCTGTGCACCTCTGACTGCCATTTTACATCTTCATTTCCTCACATTCTCCATTTTCCATTTGGAGGGGTTCAAGACCCCTCCGAATCCTATGCGTTTTGCATTGTGGCATTGTGGCCTCACGCGGGGCACTTGGGCTCAGGCTCGGGTGGTCTTGCTTGCCCAGTGTGGACTTGGACTGGTTCTCGTGGCCTCGGACGACTCATGGCTGCCCAAGCCAGTTTCTTGGGATCACCGCTAACATCAAACAGCTACTCCGTTAGCCAGGCTGACGTTGTCGTCTTCAAGGCTCTGTCGGCTGCCCCCGCTGCCGACAAGTACCCCAACGCTGCTCGGTGGTACAAGCACGTTGCCTCGTACGAGGACGAGTTCGCCACCCTGCCCGGCGATGCCTCCAAGCCCTTCACTGCTTACGGCCCCGATGCCTCTGAGCTGACCATCAACCCCGCCAAGGCCCCCGCTGCCGAGGAGGACGATGATGATGTCGACCTGTTCGGCTCTGACGACGAGGAGGAGGACGCTGAGGCTGCCCGCGTCCGCGAGGAGCGCCTGGAGGAGTACCGCAAGAAGAAGGAGGGCAAGGTTAAGCCCGCTGCCAAGTCGGTCGTCACCCTGGACGTTAAGCCCTGGGACGACGAGACCGACATGAAGGCTCTGGAGGAGTCCGTCCGCGGCATTGAGCAGGACGGTCTGGTCTGGGGTGCTTCCAAGCTGGTCGCTGTCGGCTTCGGCATCAAGAAGCTGCAGATCAACCTGGTCATTGAGGATGACAAGGTTTCCCTGGACGACCTCCAGGACAAGATTGCCGAGATCGAGGACTACGTCCAGTCCTCTGACGTCGTTGCCATGCAGAAGCTGTAAGCGGTTTCTATTTTTAACGATCTAAAATAAAACTGCATGATTTGAACACTTGATGTCTGCTGTTGGCGTATGTTGATTATCGTCGTCGACGTGGACTGGATGAAAATAATGAAATGAATATGATACACACGGGGATGACTTGTAAACAGAAATAAAGAGCATTATCCCATCTGCTACTGTGATGTTGATGTATGTGATGGCGTGATCGGCTGGTGTTGATTATGTAATCACGTCATCCAAAGATCGACGGTCGACTAAAGTACACGCTTGCGTTGACAAGTAATTCCAAAGTACCTGCTGTGATATGCACTCGAATAACGACTGCGGCATGCGTATGGTGAGATAGATAAGGATATTTCGTCAGGCGGTCTGCGAGGCTGCGTCTCTCGTCGTCGTCGGTGGCTTGGATCACGACAATCCGGCGTACATTGTAGATGAGTTTATTTCAATAAAATGGCTTGTTCAAGTCAGTTATGGCGAACCTGTGGTTTACCTATTTGTATATCAATGATTTAAGTGTAGTATTAAATGTGAAGATTTTCAAAAAACAACAAAACAACATAATATTTCCAAAAATACCATGCAACAACAAGGCGTCGAAAAAATACAAAGAAAATAACAATAAAGAGAAAATTATCCTAGAATTAAACTACAACCAGACAATGCAGATAAAATGCAATTCCCACTCAATGCATATATGCGTCTCTGCACAACAAGACGAGGCTATTGGTGGTGATGAAGTGGGTATTGCAAAGGTAAAGAGCCACACATCGCAAGGTGGGGTTGAGACAGTCCAGTCCCTGAGCGCGTCGACGCGTGCCTCTAATTGATCCGCCCTCTTTTGTCACGACACTTGTCTATTCTGAATGCTTGAATACTCAATGCATCTACATCACAACCGCCAACATGTACGGAGATTTAGGAAACAAGCTGGTAAGCGTCACCGCAGCCGTTCAAGATGTCTAGTCGAACCACTTAAACTAACTCGACCAGGTCCAACATGCAAAGCGCACCCAGAACTTGGCGAACCTGCCGCCCTACCAGACCGAAATTGTGCGCGGCGTGACCCGCGAAGTCCGCGACCTCGACAAGGACGTCGCACAGCTGCTGGAGCCCTACCAGGACGGCGACGGCGGGCCCTCCTTTGACCCCTCCTCCGACAAGGCCACCGCCTGCGCGCTGCTCGTCGACCACTTGGCCATGCGCCGCAACAAGCGCTGTCTGCTGGCGTACCACCGCACGCGCACCGACAAGCTGGAGGAGCTCGTGTGGCGCGGGTCGGATGTTGTCGATTTGGCCGAGGCGGGCGAGGCGGGCGGCGGCAAGTCCTCGACCTCGGCAAACACGTCCAACGGCAGCAGCAGCCTGTCACCCCAAGAGGAGGACTATGTGCGGCAGTACTCGGATCTGTTAGCAGCCTACAAGGGCCAGTGGACAGACATTGACCTCACGGGCAGCCTGGAGCCGCCGCGGGACCTGTTTATCGACGTGCGCGTGCTCAAGGACGCGGGCGAGATCCAGACCGAGTACGGATCGATCACGCTGAGCCGGAACAGCCAGTTCTATGTGCGGCAGGGCGATGTCGAGCGCTTGATTGCACAGGGCTATCTGCAGAAGCTGGGCTGAGCGATGGCGGTGCAAAGCGGCAAGCCATCAACTGACGTACATCTACACAAACGTGATGCTATCTACGATGTGTCACTGCCGTTTGTCTGCCGTTTGTCTGCCGTTTGTCTGCTGTTTATGCGTCTACCGCCCCGGCCAACCAGATGTACAGGCAGATTGCTCACAAGCTCACAAGCCCCAGCTGTCCCCCACGCATACAGCTGGAATGCATACCGCCGACCAACTCGGAGAGGACACGGATATAGCACCGGAGTGCGGGCAGCAAGCCGCGTCAAGATCAGAAACTAAGATGCAGGATACTGTGGCACCCCAACGGACAATGACAGCTACATCTATCATGTGTACACCAGTACATCAGTACATCTACACCGACGACATGTCGTTTTGTCTTAGCCAGACAGTACGGATGCACATTGCTGCCACCTGCTGCAATCAGTGAGTGCAACCGGAACGCTTCCGGCTGCGGGGAGCTTTGCTACAAAGTACATGGCGACATGGGCATGTCTGTAGAGACAAGGGCAAAGACAAGGGCAGAGAAGGACAAAAGAAAAGATCACGGACCGACATTGACAATGCTACTGTCCACAAAAAAGTCTCGTTAGCCCACGAGGGGCCTTGCTGCAGCCTCTGATGTGACCTGCAGATGTGAGTGGCGGGCTGGAGCTGGCAGTGTGTGGTGTGTGTGGATTGAAGACGTGCATGGGCAAGGCATGGATGGCGCGGTCTGGCCAATCGTGTGTTGCATCACCTGGGCAAGCACCTGGAGGGCTGTCTGTTACGAATTTCGATTGCCAACGTCAATCGCTTTTTTAATTGCTCTGCCCGACGTCGGGCGGCATATCCAACGGCACAAAGACAATGCCATCATCAAGACATCAACCAGGCCAAGATTACGTGATAACTCGACATCTACTAGAAATACAACTGCCACAATGAAGAGCCATGGGTAGCCGAGCACTGTGCTTTATCAGAATCTTGCATCTCGTCGCCTATAAAAATATAAAAATAAATGAAATAAATACTGCACATCGCCGTGAGCTGCATCTGTGGGGGAACGGCATAAAGAGGATAATCCACCGCCGGGCAAGACGCGGCAAAGACAGATTGGGTAGACTGGATGGCCACTATCTATACTCGATAATCTTTTTATTATTAGAGACCATGACATGGACTGTGCACGCTCACATGGCCAATCAGAGACTTTTTCGAGACTGGTTTTGCATTGCTATTGCTTTATCTGCCCGACAGCCTCCTCCCGCAGTATGTTATGTCACAGCTGTGTGTAAATGTGAGTTAATGAGAATCAAACGGGTGGATCGAGGCGACGACGGGCTGAGGCAAAGAGGCAGACGAAGGGGCAGACGAAGGGTATTTGCGGAGAATTATGGATGCGGCAGGGTGCTGTTATGGAGATATTATGTAATGGCTGCAATGGGAAGGTGCGGTACGTTGTATGCTGTACAATGTGGTCAGGCATCAAGTCGACATCAATACTCTGTACTGAGCCTGCTCGAAAAAGAAACTACGAGAAAAATCTGCACTGGAGCACGAGCTTCAAAACTATTCAATACAATGAAACCTGAAAGTCAATATCAAGACAGCCGATCCATGCCGGCCAAAACTTCAAATTAGGTGAGAATTCTCACAATTCTAGACCTCGGGGGCCACTAGACGCACCTGCCTGCCCTGAAGGCGCCATTAATAGCCGAATGGCAGAGGTCCGTGTAATGCGTGTTGAAAAACACAAATACACAGTGTTCGCACTATGTACATGGCTGTTGCTGCACCTGCCTCACATGCTTGCACTCACCTGCATGCAAGTGAAACCTTCAAGGCCTTCTTTCCTCATTCGTCGCGTCGTCAACACGACCTGTTGCCCGTTGTATTATTAGCAGAATCTTTATGGCAATGCTTGTCCGTCGCGCCTTCTATTGAAACAAGTGGACATTGTGCTTCAGTCGGCTGCTCTTGCCTTTAGAGGTTGTGGACTCTCAGAGATTTTACGCTGTACGTATCGAACACCGAACGCTCTTTCCCAAGCTCTCCAAGAATGAGCTCATCTGAAGTCGGGCGTGCCTTCCCGCTGTCAGACATGGCATTCCCACAGCGGCAAGTGCCAGGCCTTCCGGCACGGCTCCATGATCACCGGCCAGTTACTCTTATTAACCATTGGCAACATCATTACGAATCGAAAGAGACTATGCGGAGAGATAAGAGCCTACAAAGAGAAGCAGTTAGTTCATTAGTTGGTAAAAGTTGCAAAACGCTCAGAAATACTACCAAATACTTTGAACCAGCACAAGTACGCTGGTCTCGGTCTCCAAATTCCACGGTAGCTCTTTCCTTTCCTTGTTTCCCGCTAGCAGCGATTTATCTACAAATACCCACATCGCCCGAAAAATTGGAGCTATTTCCTGATTTTTGCTTCTTCCATCGCCCCTTCCGTGTACATTACTCTGTTTTAGCACTCTATCAGCACTCACACTCTATCAACACTGCCGCCCTTACTGTCTACCTTATCGGTATCCTCTGCCCCATTTTAGCAGGAACGCTGGTGGAAAAAGAATGATCGACGATTCGCCAAAAATCACATCAAAGCAGAGCTCAAGCATTGTTACGCTGCACTTTGACCACTTGATTGTTTGAGTTTGATTCGACTATTCTGTATTCTGTCTGATATCTCTGATAATAAGACCACAGTGGAGGACCAAGGGATCCAAGGAATTCACAATTCAAAGCTGCCCTTGCTGTCACTTCTTTTGCACCTCGTCTTGGCGCTGCATCTTGACTTTTTGGCTGTTTTTTGCTTTTGACTGCCTCACTCCATCATCACGGACCGCATCTTTTCTGTAACAAGAAGCCATTGTGTTCGTGCTCGACATAATTGAAAGCTGTCAGCAACTCAATTCATCCAGAGCTTTTCCATAGCTTCAGCACGTCACCAAGATCTTGATTGATCTTGCTTTCGACCTCATCGACATCACCATCTCACCATCATCGAGCTTGTCGGCCTCTTATCACACGCGCCTCAGCAGCATGCTATTTTCCTAAACAAAGCCTCGCAGCTCTCCTAGTGGGCAGGCTTTAATCTACAACTCATCACCCTTCATCAAACACCGCACACGCGACATCCATCGCCATCTCGCCACCATGGATGCTCCAGCTACATCCGTCTCGGCTTTCACGCCCTGGGGCAAGCGCAGAGCAGACTCCATCAGCTCACAGGATACCAGCAGCCTATACGACCGCGGGCGGAACCGGTCCATCAGCAACGCCATCCCCCCGCGACTCCCCTTCCACAGCCAGGACAGCCGCTCGCTCCTCGGCGAGTCAAGGCTGTCGTCGTCCCTGGCATCCTCCGGCCACCAGCCCATCCGCTCCTTTATCAACCCGGCACACCGCGATCACCTGGCCCCCGTCAGCACCCTGCAGCAGGCCCGCTCCGTCCGCGAAGATACCGCAGAGCTCGCCACCTACCAGCTCGCCAACAAGGCCGAGCGCCGCCACTCGTCCATCCTGACCCGCAACCGCTCCCTGTCGTTCCGCACCGCCATCTCGTCCTCTGACCAGGATGCCGAAGACACAGACTCGAGGGCGCCCACGACGTCCGAACTCATCGAGGAGACGTCTGAGCCCGAGCTGTCGCCCTCTGAGGAAGTCGAAAGACAGCTCAGCGAGGCCAGCTCTCTGTTTGACGAGGACGAGGAGCCTGTACCCAACCGCAACGGTGCCGACGACGAAGACAACGAAGAGGACGAAGAGGACGGCCCCTCGCTGCTCACGCGCGCACTGCGCCGCTCGCCGCCCCACAGCCTCGACTCCAATGCCGATCCCCAGATGTCGGGCGATCGGCCAAGAGGCTCTGGCAGCTCACGACGCATCTTTGAAGAGCCTGTCAATGCCTCCGACAACAACAGCACCGCCGTCTTCTCGGACGGCGAGGAGGACGAGCCTGCTGCAGACAGCGGCTCTCGCTTCCACCAAGCGGTGGCGCCGCAGATTCCTGCAGCTCCTGCAACCGAAGTGACGCCCCTGCTTGGTGCGGCCAACGGCAGAAGCTACGACATCGAAGCACAAAAGACCACGGCCAAGAGCCGGTTCCTGTCCGTGTTCGGCGCGCGCACACCCGCCGATGGTCCCCACCCCATCAAGGCCCGTGTCAACAAGGCCGTCCAGTCCGTCACGCACATCAAGTCATTGGACCGCCAGCGCGTGTGGGAGAGCGTTGTCCTGGCCCCGGCAGCATGTCTGCCTGCGGTCATTGTTGGTCTTCTCCTCAACATTCTCGATGCCCTGTCCTACGGCATGATTCTCTTTCCTCTGGGCAGCCCCATCTTTGCCCACCTCGGCTCGGCCGGTATCTCCATCTTCTACGTCAGCACCATCATCTCGCAGATCACTTTCTCTAGTGGCAGTATCTTCAAGGGCTGTGTAGGCTCAGAGCTGATCGAGGTCGTGCCGTTCTTCCACAACATGGCCCTCACCATCACCGACATTGTCGGCGCGGACCAGCCGGATGCAGTGATTGCCACCACCATCACTGCCTACGCCGCCAGCGCCATGGTCACGGGCACTGTCTTTTATCTTATGGGTCACTTCCAGTTTGGCTACATTGTCGGCTTTATCCCGCGCCACATCCTCATCGGCTGCATCGGCGGTGTCGGCTGGTTCCTGATCGCTACCGGCTTTGAGGTTACCGCGCGCATCGAGGGCAGCCTCGAGTACGACCTCGAGACCCTGCACAAGCTGATGCGGAGCGACACGATCGCGCTCTGGACCATTCCGCTCGCACTGTCCATTGCGCTGTTCTGGGGCCAGAAGCATGTCAAGAGCAAGTTCTTTCTGCCCCTCTACATCATGGCCATTCCCTTTGTCTTTTACCTCTTTACTACGGGCATCGGCGCCAAGCCGTCTGGTCTGCGCCACGACGGCTGGGTCTTTACCGGCCCGCCTGCCGACGAGCCCTGGTGGTTCTTCTACACGCTCTACCAGTTCGACAAGGTGCACTGGGGCGCCGTCAGCCAGTGCGTGCCGGCCATGCTGGCGCTCACTTTCTTTGGCATCCTGCACGTGCCCATCAACGTGCCCGCCCTCGCGCTGCAGACGGGCGAGGACCACGCGGACCTCAACCACGAGCTCAAGCTGCACGGCTTTTCCAACCTCATCTCGGGCTGCTTCGGCAGTATCCAGAACTACCTGGTTTACGCTAACACGCTCTTCTTTATGCGCTCGGGCGGCGATAGCCGCCTGGCCGGGTTCATGCTGGCCGGGCTTACGTTCTGTGTCATGCTGGTCGGCCCGATGACGATTGGCTTTATTCCTGTGATGATGGTCGGCTGTCTGATTTTCGATCTCGGCTTTGAGCTGCTTGTCGAGGCCGTCTGGGAGCCGCGCAAGAAGCTCAAGATGCACGAATTTATTACTGTACGTCTGCATTGCTCCTGATACAAAATTATGAAATGCTAACTATATAGGTTGTTGTTATCGTCCTGGTCATGGGCATCTACGATTTCGTTGTCGGTATTGGCGTCGGTGTACTGTTGGCGTTTGTGTCGCTCATCTTCCAGACGTCGCAGGTGTCGGCTGTCCGTGCCATGTACGCTGGTGATATTGTCAACTCGACAGTGCGCCGCAACCACGCACAGCACCACTATCTGCGCCAGGTCGGCCGCCAGATCTGCATCATCAAGGTGGCGGGCTTCCTCTTCTTTGGCACGATTGTCAGTGTTGAGGAGAAGATTCGCGATCTGATTGCCGAGGAGGCCTTTACGCAGACGCCCATCCGCTACCTTATTATCGATTTACGCCAGGTCACGGGTCTCGACTACTCGGCCGGCGAGGCGTTCAACACCATCAGCCGCCTGCTCGACGGCAAGGGCATCCACCTTGTGTTGAGTGGCGTGGATGCCGACCGCGCGCTGGGCCACGACCTGCGGGCTGTCGGGCTGGGCGAAGACAGCATCGATGTTGCCTTCTTGCCCGACATTAACACTGCGCTGGAGCTGTGCGAAAACGAGCTGCTCAAGACGCTGTACGTCGACCAGGAGGCGCTCGCATGCGAGGCCGGCAAGGCCGTTGCGGTCAAGACGCGTGCCGCCAGTAAGGCAGCCAAGACAAAATCCAAGAGTTCTTCACACCTGCAGCCGCCCAGCGGCGCCGGCCCATCGATCGACATGCTCGCGAGCTCGCCGCGCCGCAACCTGCTGCAGGCCGCTGCGCGTGAGTCCAACACGCGCTCCGAAGGCCGCCGCAAGCCCAAGTGGCAGAACTTTAGCGAGCCCCTGCGCCTCATGCTGCAGGTCTTCCAGGACATCAGCGACCGCAACGAGGACTTTTGGTTCCGCGCTACGCGCTACTTTGTGCGCATGGAGTTTGCCGCCGGCCAGGTCATCTTTTCCGCAGGCGACGCCGCCGACGGCTTCTATTTGTTGGAGAAGGGTATTGTGCGTGCCGAGTACGACCTGCCGCACGGCCAAAACTACCACGAGAGCATTGTGGCCGGCACGACGTGCGGCGAGCTGCCGTTCTTCTCAGACACGACGCGGACGGCGACTGCGTATGCAGATCTGGACTGCGTGGCGTGGGTGCTCGAGCGTGATGCGTGGAACCGGCTGCAAAAGGACGACCCCGAGGTGGCGCATGAGCTGCTGCGGGTGTCTCTGAAGCTGACTGCGGAGCGGATGTCTACGGTGCCGTCGTCGACGATGCTGATGGCCGACTAGGGTGTTTTTTGGTTTCTTATTTTCCTTGGATCTTATTATTTGATTTGCATCTTGTTTGTTTGTTGACTGCGCTTTGATAAAAGTCTAGCCGATGCTGGCGTGCAGCCTTACCATATATCACTTGCTTATTACATTGTTTATTGCATATTTGAATTTTATTAAACATCCAAGTGAGATACCATATTCTGATCGTTTATTTGTAATGAGAAGCCCCTGTATACTGTTTTTGAAAATGGCAAAATGGCAAAAAAACAAAAAGAAAGATGTGGACCTGCTGGGAATCGAACCCAGGACCCCTTCCATGCTAAGGAAATATTATACCACTAAACCACAGGCCCGGTTGTTGAAAACTATAGTCGTTAGTGGACCCTATGTATGAGTATCGCGACATGATGCGCTAGTGCTGGACCCCAATGCTGACATAATCCTTATCGGACCTCATATCGCGATAAGAAAAATTATCGATAAGAAAAAAGCGAGGAAAAAGTGCAGAGCCTTGAGCGTCGTCTTTTTGTCTGTCTACGACCACGTCTACGTCCACGTCTACACACATTACCCCCCCGATACCGAGACCACTGCCATTATGCGTCCTCTCACCGAAGAAGAGACCCAGACGGTCTTCAAGAAGCTTGCTGACTACACCGGCGCCTCGCTCAAGAACCTGATCGCCCCCATCGACGACTCGCCCGATGCCGACCGTCACGTTTTCCGTCTGAGCCAGAACCGCGTGTACTACGTGCTGCTCTCCGTCGCCAACCTGGCCGTCTCCGTGTCGAGAGACAAGCTGCTCTCTGTCGGCACCTGCTTGGGTATGTTTTCTCTACAAGGTTGGTGTGAAATGGTGCTAACCGACAGGCAAATTCACAAAAACCGGCAAGTTCAGACTGCACATCACCGCCCTGCCCGTGCTTGCTGCGCACGCCCGCTACAAGATCTGGGTGCGCCCCAACGGTGTCATGCCTTTTCTGTACGGCGGCAATGTCCTCAAGGCCCACGTCGGCCGCTACTCGGAGGACTGCCCCGAGCACCAGGGCATTGTCGTGTGCACCATGGACGACATCCCGATCGGCTTTGGCGTGACTGCGCGCGGCACGGTCGAGGCGCGGCGCATGGAGCCGACAGGCATTGTGTGTTTCCGCCAGGCCGACTGCGGCGAGTACCTGCGTGACGAGGCGACTCTGTTCTCTGGTTAGATGCTGCGTCGAGTGGCTGCAGGCCGACTGTCGACTGCTGTATTCTGTATGCTGGCTGCTGCCGAGCACTACCCACTGCACCCAGCACTACACATACAGCCCTACAGCCGGCCCGCACTCTACAAAGAAAAGCGAGATCTTTCTGTTTGTTGTCTTGTCATGTTTGCTTTGGATTGGGACAGGCATCTTTGGAGTCGGGCGTTTTTCTTTTCCTTTGCACTTTTGCGGTTTCTCTTTGAATTAGATCTAGCTATCATATCCATTGTATATTACCAGCCTTGGATCTATGCAACATGCCCTGACGATGTATATTGTAAGACAGACGTTGGACCGGAATCGTTGACTGCGCTCCTGCCGTTTACAGAATCGAGCACACGTGATTACATAATCAAGGCGCACGCGGCCTGCAGCACGGCAAAATGGCACACTATTGACACTCAATTCATAGCCGATTTAGTTACTAATATTTGGCGTATGCAATTGCTTCCGTTCCCGCCATCGACCCAGACTCGCCAGAATATTTACTCCGGACTGATATGCAGAATGCAAAACTTGTTTCACTCGTGTGCCTGGCGGCGGCCTTTGTCCTGCTTCCTTCTGCATTGGGCGTTCCATTCAGTACTTTGTGCCTCTCTTTCCTTTCTCAGACGGTCTCCACTATTTTCTTGCTTCCAGTTCGCTGCACACCATGCCAATGGGTGCTAACCAGTGCTAGCTCGGACGCTGTGGCGTGCAGCTGGCTCCATACGTCATTGCTTGCTCTGCTCTACTAATACTGACTATTGGGATGATGCACCAGCAGATCGCCTTTGTAGTAACGATCGGTTGAGACTCTAGCACGGAGGGATTAGAGGGAGGAGATCCAGAGTAGTCGTATACAAGTATAGTGCCCAGTCAGACATCTTTCTCTTTCGTAGATGTCTCTTCTTACATCCTCGATCTTGACAACGACGATCTTGACAACGACGACATAATTCCAAAGACAATTTGCCGAGATGAAGAAATTCTTCCAGTCCAACGAAAACTCCAATGAGTCGGGTAGCCGCCGCCGCGAGCCCACGCCGGCGGCCGAGTCGCGCGATAGCATCGAGTCGGCCTCGTACTCGCCCGCCCCGGCCGACGAGACAACCCGCCTGCTGCCAAACCGTATTGACGGCAACTACAATGGCGGCCGTCCGGGTGGCGGCCGTCCGGGCGGCTACTTGAGCCCCGACGACCCTGCCGTGTCGCCCTACAACTTGTTCTCTGTCCGCGCCACGCGCTACTTTACCGTGTTCCTGCTGCTGCTCACCTTTGTCTGGTGGATTTTGTTGCTGGTCTCGCTGTTTATCACGCTGCCCGGCTTCGAGACGCGCGGCTCGCCGTTTGCCGCCTTTAGCTATGCCAGTGTTGCTGCCACCAACCTCATGGTCAGCCTGCTCTTCTTTGGTGCGCCGTCCAAGTCCGTGCGCATCATCACTGCCATTATTGCTCTGTTCCTGCTCGTCGACACCATCATCACGGCCTCGGTTCAGCTCACTCGCCACGAAGAGGCCTGGGTCGGCATCACCAGTGTCGCCTGGGCGTTTGCCACGTCCGTTTGGACCATCATTGCCGACCGCACGGTGCAGTGGGGCAAGCGCGAGGAGGAGGAGCGTCTTACAGGCCGCCGCGAGACCCGGCGCACGTTTGTCGAGTGGGTCGAGGTGTCTGTGGCCAGCACGGCGCTGCTCATCCTGCTGGTCGTCACCGGCCTGCTGACCTGCACGCTGATCCTGCGTTCGCTCGATGCCGGCCTTGCACCACCCGGCAAGCGCTACGGCGTCGACGGCGACAAGTACGAGATCCACGTGTACTGCCACGGCAGCAAGTCCAAGGAGCAGCTGCCGACGGTGCTGCTTGAAGGCGGCGACGACAATGTCGAGCGCGGGCTCTGGCAGTTTGCCCAGAACGCCGTCAAGAACGGCTCCATCAACCGCTACTGCTTTGCCGACCGTCCCGGTATGGGTTGGGTATGTATCCTCTTTTTTTTTTGACTATTACCAATGCAAATACTGACAACACAGAGCGACACTGCACCGTCGCCGTTCTCGGCCGGCCAGGCTACCGAGGCCCTGAGCGAAGCACTTGCCCGCGCCGGCGAGGTCGGCCCCTGGGTCCTGGTTGGTGCCGGCGTCGGCTCCATCTACTCGCGCGTCTTCTCGTCGCGCCACGGCACAGAGATCGAGGGCATGCTGCTGATCGACCCGCTGCACGAGGACCTCCTGTTCCGTGAGCTCGGCACGTCCAGCCGCGGCTTCTGGCTGTGGCTGCGCGGCATCCTGTCGCCGCTCGGCATCGACCGCATCCCCGGCGCCCTGTTCAAGGGCCGCACGCGTGAGGACCGCGTTTGGGGCCGTGCCGCCTACCAGAACAGCAAGACCATCTTTGCCAAGCTGCAGGAGGGCCTCGTCGCCGGCTCGCTGACCAAGCGCGAGGCCACGACGAGCCGCGCCATCCAGTACCAGGACACGGCACTCACGGTCGTGTCATCAGGCAAGATGGTTGAGCGCGACGCCGACTGGAAGCACAGCCAGGAGGACCTGACGAAGCTGACCCACAAC
Organism: Ophiostoma tasmaniense; assembly: GCA_022392925.1. NCBI lineage: Eukaryota > Fungi > Ascomycota > Sordariomycetes > Ophiostomatales > Ophiostomataceae > Ophiostoma > Ophiostoma tasmaniense. The sequence continues at coordinate 379,591 of JAKRGK010000006.1, read as the reverse complement.
CTGCTCAACTGGGACATTGTCGCCGACGCGCCGCACGAGGTGTGGGCGACGCTCGAGGGCCGTGAGCTGCTGGAGAAGCGGCTGAAGAAGCTGGTGCACCACAAGAGCCTGCTGGCCGAGGAGGAGCAGGAGCAGTCCGGTGCAGCCTAGAGGGATGTCTGGAAGGTCATTTCTTTTGTCGTTTCTCTTTTATCTCTTGTCGTCGTCAATTGTAATTCACCCTGACGTACCTTGATCTTTTGTCTTTTGCCCTGTTCATTATGTATTACATAATCAACAATGTCATGCCAACTAGCCTGTGACGTCTCAACATTGCCAATATTTCGACCGTGCCTTCCCATCTAGACGTCTTCAATATCACGTCCATCGTGGCTTCCGAGTCAGCCTCGGCTGGAAGCAATACTCTATCGAAACACAGTATTTCCACCGTACTGCCACTGTAGGCATTCTGAGATGCATGGGAATCAGACGGAAAGAGGGGCAGTTGCGGGACGGAATGCAAAAGTGGCAGTGGTGAGTGGTGGGAAAGGAGAAAGGAAGGGACGACCAGACGACGACCCCTGTAGAATAGAATTGCAGTTGCAGGCATCAAATTCTGTACAACAATACGTAAATACTATGTACAAATGCGTGGCAGCCACGCCGGTTTGCTCCTTCCGCCAAGCCGAGGGCCTGTAGAGTGAAATAGGGAAACAGGAAAGTACGAAATGAATTGAGAAAGACCGAAAAGACCAGAGACATGATGTGCGAGATGTGGAAAGAGCGACCGGCCAGTACATCCCTTTTGGTATGGTAACGTGATTCGGGTGCAGAGTCCTACCAAGTCCATACGAAGTACGCATATCGATACCTGCAGATAGGATAGTCAATCCAAATGCCATGTCTCACGTTGAACCCTGAAGCTAAAACCTAATATGGCCAACACGCTCCCCAGTTTCTGTTATTACGGAGGAGAGACCATAACAAACGGTGCAGAATGCAGATGGAGGGGACAGTCGAGAGTCAGGGCACGGGCCAGGAGAGAATGGACTATGCCAAATAAGGCTAGCGCCAATCTCTTTCTGGCTGTTTGGTTGTTCTTTCCTCTGTATTTTGAGTGTATTTCTCTGCCCAGCGCTGTCAGTGCTGTTGCTGGCAGCCGCCTCCCTCTCTCCTTCCCGTGCTGTATGTAACATTCCCCCTTCTTTCCCTTTTTGCTATTGCCTTTGCGCTCTTTCCCCTTTCGCGTCTGTGCTGTGGTCAGTGTCAGTAGCAGTCATCACGACTCCCACATCTGCGATTTCCAGCTTCATTCTCTTTTGCCCTGCTTCAGTGTGTGCTTTTCTGTTGCGTATTGCTCGACGGCCCCTTGCCCTTTTACGCCCCGTTTTGCCGCCGTCTCTGCGTCTTGGGCTGGCTAGCACCTTTTTACCCCCTTCTACCCCTTACCGCCTTCGCGCGTGGTCCCAACGGTCGCCTCTCCACCGCTTGTCTTTCTGTCTTTCTTTTGTCCTTTTGACACGAAAACGAGCCACCCGCCGGTGTTGTCCACTGTCGCTGTCCACTAAAGCCCCTAGTCATCTCCGCCCCGTTCTACCCTCTACCCTGTATCTATCTCTGTGCCTGTGCCTTGTTCTGTACCAGCCTCCATTTGCTTGCTCACCGATTGCATGCATGCGACTGCTTCATATCGACCGGTGTTGACGTGGGAGAGCGACTTTGAACGTGAATGACCGAGTACTCAGACGACACGACAAACAACCGAATACCAGCTCAATTGCTCGATAGTATCCTCAAAGGCCGAAGCTTCGGATCGAGCTTGTCTTTGAAACAGCCCACCGGGCCTGAACCCTCGCCCCATCGTCCTAGCCGTCAAGAAACCGACGACAATCTGGTTTCTATTCTTCATCTTTATTCTATTCCAATTCGACAATATCGACAATACATTCTTCTCATTCTTCGTTTGGCACCTTTTGACCAAGCTCTTTATGCCATTGGGCACCTCGAACCACGGAAAAACGCCCCCCCTCCAAAAAATAAGGTTGGACTTTTCGACGTCCGTATCACCAGCAACCTTGCAGCCCACCTAAAAATAACCCCCCTCTCCGGGTCTCCATCGTTCTCGTCACGCCTGCATCTTGTTCGTCCATCCCCTTTCCCAGCCCTCTCTGTACCGTTGCGCACCTCTCCATCTTTTGCCAACGCCTCCCACCACCACCACCACCATCACCACCACTTACCATAGTCTACCTCACGTCCTCCGCCTTTATTCCCCAAACCCGTTCCCTGCACCGTATTCTCTCGATGGGCGTAGCTTCAGCTGCTACAAAGTCAGCATCCCCCAGAAGCCCGCTTTTTTCTGACCGGTTCAGCCCCAGGGACGACCTCCAGACTACTCTGAACTCAGCATCCTCGATTGAATCCTGCTCTTTGTAACGGACTACCGAATCCGACTACTGCGACGAACGGCTTACGGTCTTTCTACTATCTTGACTCCGCCTCTGCCAACTGCGGCCCGACACCCCTCAGCTGGCTGACACCCGATCCCTTCCCCCACAAACGATACGGTCTACACTGCCTAGTCTACAGACGGGAATACGAGCAGGCAGCTCGAGCGGGTGCAATCACACGAGCCCCTTCACTGGGAGAAGCCCTGACAGCCTGACCGACTTCTCGACCATCACGACCCTTTTGTGACGACCGTATTCTGCCCTCACCGCAGGACACACTGATTGCCCGCCATGGCGCCAGGATACGAAAACAACAGCGAGCACAACAGCCCTCTCCAGCCACCGCCAATCAACACTGCAGTTGGATACCAGATGGAGCGAGAACTCAGCAACCAGAGCCAAGGCCAGCCATGGCAGAATGGCGGCTACAACAATATGTCCGGCAACATGTCCAACCACACACCAGGCTCGCCTGCCCTCAGCCACCGCGAACACCGCGAACGTGACCGCGACCAACGACCACACGATAGCGGCCGCGAACGGAGCCGGGAAAACGACCGCGGCAGAGACCGCGATATGGAACCACGGCGCAGCAACGAGCGGAAACGGTCCCAGCAAGGCTCATCCCGTGCCGCGAGTGGCCAAGTGCGTATCTGCAAGAAGTGCGGCGAGCAATTGACCGGCCAGTTTGTGCGTGCCCTTGAAGGCACATTCCATCTGGACTGCTTTCGATGCCAGGTATGTTTTTTTTCTGTGTTTTATTCAAATCAATTCGAATGAATTGGATGGGCGATTCTAACACCACCAGGACTGTGGCCAAATTGTCGCTTCCAAATTCTTCCCCGCCGACGACGGTAACGGCGGACCTCAGTACCCTCTTTGCGAGACGGATTACTTCCGGCGCCTCGGCCTGCTCTGTTACCAGTGTGGCGGCGCACTTCGAGGGTCCTACATTACCGCTCTGGAACGCAAATACCACGTCGATCACTTCACATGCTCGCTCTGCCCGACAGTCTTTGGCGCCCAAGACAGCTACTACGAGCACGATGGCCAAGTCTTCTGCCACTACCACTACTCTACACAGTTCGCACAACGCTGCAATGGCTGTAAAACCGCCATTTTGAAGCAGTTCGTCGAGATCTTCCGCAACAACCAGAACCAGCACTGGCACCCAGAGTGTTATATGATACACAAGTTCTGGAATGTCCGCCTCACAGCCCCCCAGGATGAAACGATACCCGAGCCATTAACAGGCATCGATGACGCGGGCGCACGTCTCCAGGTCCGCGAGGATGAAGAGAAGATGGAGGACAAGGTGTTTCGTATCTGGAGTGTCCTGTCCACCTTTGAGGAGTCATCCGCTGCGTGCATTTCAGACATGCTGCTGCACGTCAGCAACGGTGCCTACGTCGAGGGGGTCGTTGTTGCTAAGCGCTTCATCGGCCATGTCGAGTACCTGTTCCGCTCTGCCGACAACCTGGATGCGGCCATGACACAGTTCGAGATGAAGGGGCTGTCTTATGCACGAGAGGCCAAGCTGCTCTGCAAGAAGATTGTCGCATTCTTCTCTCTGTTGTCAAAGTCGCAGGATTCCACCACTATGAAGCCGGGCGTCACCCAGGAGCTTCTGTCTCTGGTTACCGGCCTTGCGCATTACCTCAAGCTCCTTATCCGCATCTGCTTGCAAGGTGCCCTCCGCATTGAAAAGGAGCGCGGCAACCCCGACAGCCTCTTCCGATTCCTCGACGACCTAAACGATGTCGAAGTCATGAAGAATGAGCCTGAAGACGGCCTTGTCCAGCTCACTGCCAGCATGGCCCGCCTCGCTGCAAACGCCTCGGATCAGTGTGGGGTTTGCCGGAAGCCCATCGAGGACGAGTGCGCCAAGTCGGGCGAGAAGCGCTACCATATTGCGTGCGTGGCCTGCGTGCAGTGCCAAAAGAACCTGGGACGCAACCTTCAGGATGTGCATGTCAACAACTTTGATGGGCGTGTCATGTGCAACGAGTGTGAAATTGCCACACCGGAAAGCGGACCATTTGGTACGTTTGAGCATGTCACGAAGCTGCAGCAGTATGTCTTCTTGCTCCGCGTGGCCCTTGCCCGGCTGCTGGATATCCTGCACAGCTCGGGGGCCCTGACTCGCGCTATCAACGAGGAGCAGGGCTCTCCCGAGCGGCGGCGGGAACAGCTGGCCAACAACCGCCTGTCTGTCGTTAGCGACAATGCGCACGATAGAGAGACGTCATCCTACGAGAACACGCTAAACGACATCCGCCGACTGCGGAGTACGCGTCTCGACAAGCACCTGTCGTCTAGTTTCCGGAAAGCTAGAACATCACGAGTGATTGACGGTCCCGACGGAACCAGTGTGCGCCCTGGTTCAGCAGGTGCCGATGGTCCGGGAGGCCAGGGACGACCAGGGCTGCATGTTGTGGAAGACCGCATGGACGAGTCGACGGCCGACTCGATGTTGGGACGCCAAGACGGCATCACGCTGGACGACATTCCAAGAATCGTGGCTGCTGAGCAGGCGCGCGAGCACCGGCCCGCTGGCCACGGCGGCAGCCAGTCGCGGGACATGGGTGCTTCCAACGACCGCAGTATTCCCTCTGATGGCCGTCCGCATGGCGGTGCTCCCGGCGGTACGTCCATTAACGCACAGCAGATTGGTGGGCGGAAGTACTTCTCGGAGCTGTCTGGCCTGGAGTACTTTATTGTGCGGCACCTTGCAGTCTTGACGATGCAGCCCATGATCGAGGCCGAGTTCTCGCTCGAGGAGCTCTTGAGCTTTATTGAGTCGCGGAAGCCGGCGACGTTCTGGAACAAGTTTGGCAAGGCGTTTAAGAATGAGAACAAAAAGGGCGTGAAGAAGAAGGGCATCTTTGGTGTGCCGCTGGAGCTGATTCTCGAGCGCGATGGCGCCGACTCAACCGATGGTGTGGGCCCTGGCACCCTGCGGATCCCGGCCATTGTCGATGACATTATTTCGGCGATGCGCAAGATGGACCTGTCTGTCGAGGGTGTGTTCCGCAAGAACGGCAACATCAAGAAGCTTAGCGAGCTGAGTGAGAAGATTGACCGTGACGGCTGTGACAGTTCTGCCCTGAGCTCGCAAAACGTTGTGCAGATTGCCGCCCTGCTGAAACGCTACCTGCGCGAGCTGCCCGACCCGCTCATGACGCACAAGCTGTACCGTCTCTGGATCGCGGCGGCCAAGATCAACGATGAGACAAAGCGGCGGCAGTGCCTGCACCTTACGTGCTGCCTGCTTCCCAAGTGCCATCGCGACTGTCTCGAGGTGTTGTTCTTCTTCCTCAAGTGGGCGGGTTCATTCCACCAGGTCGACGACGAGAGCGGCTCCAAGATGGACATCAAGAACCTGGCGACGGTTATTGCGCCCAACATTTTGTTTGTCAACTCCAAGATCCCGTCGCTCGACAGCGACCCGATGTATGCTATTGATGCGGTCACCATGCTCATCAGCAACATTGAGGAGATGTGCTTGGTAAGTTTTTTTCTTTGTTCTTGATTTTTTGTTTGAATGCAACTAACAAACAGATCCCCGACGAACTTGTCGATGTTCTCAACGACCCAACACTCTTCAATAACAATGGAGATATTACGACCAAAGAGATCTTGAAGCGGTTTGGCGACCGCACCGTGACCAGCGGACCGGGCCAACCGTACGGCAAGATGGGCGAGGTCACAGACCGCCACGACCCGGCGACGCGCCCTCTGGCGCGCAGAGTCGAGACCGACCCGGCCGTGTGGCGCGACGAGCGCAGCGTGCGTCCAGTGCAGGACGGGCCAATGGGCATGCAGCAATCACCTTTGTCTCAGTCTCAACCTCAACCCCAGCAGCCGCCGGCCAAGTGGCGCACGCAGGATGACTCGGCGGTCGGGCCGTACCCATCGGCACACCCATCGGCACACCCATCGGCACACCCGTCGCAGCCGGCGCACGCGTTCGAGCCGCCAATTGACCATTCGATCTACCCGCTGTCGCAGCCGTCGCAGTTGCAGAGGGAGCAGCAACTGCAGCACCAGAAGCAGTTGCTCATGCAGCAGCAGCAGCAGCAGCAGCAGCAGCAACAGAGCCAACAACAACAACCACAGCAACCCCCAGATGCCGACCTGGGCGCGCCGCGACCTGAGTGGCGCAACTCTGCATGGGGACGTGGCAGCAGCAGCGGCTCTGTGGGTGTTACAGGCAGCGGGTAGTCTTTTTATTCTCTTTTTTTTTCTCACTTTTATATATTATCTATTTCTTCACTTTTACTTCTCTTCTCCATCTTTCTTCTATTTACGCTTTATTCTCACATATCTCGTTGCATCTTGTTTATACTCGACCACGAAGAAGAGAGATGTTTTTTCCCCCGTTCATTCTTATACTACTATATCAACGGTCTTATGCCCTTTTGCTTCCTGTTAGCTTGTAGCTTTTCTTGCAATTCTATTTCTATTGATGCACACTTTTGCGCCGGCCGTGTTAACTTTTTTACTATAAATTCTCTAATGTTGTGTCTAGTGTTTGGTGCACTTGGAGTTACGCGATGTTTTTCTAAACTTTCAAGATTGAAGCTCATTACAAGTTTTTCAGACACAATCCAGCCGTCGATTGAAAATGTAAATGCTTAAAGGCAGCCAGGCTGCATGGTATAAGAATGGTATAAGTAGAAGTAGAATCGCGAATTGAGACAAGAAAACAAAAATACAAAATACAAAGAAACAAAAAGAAACCCAAATAGCCACGCATGAATGTCGTGATGTGATCCTCCAGCCGATACCTGAACTGAAACCAAGGAAATAAAACAAGAAGAGATAAATAAATAGATAGATACTGGATGAGTAGACCAAATTGTACCTGTTAGATTATAGATAGATGGTAGATGTGGCTAGTCGTTTTTGTGAACAACTAGGTCGGGGAATCATAATAACACTTTTCTCAACACCTTCTTTTGCTTGTTCTCGACGAGAGAGAGACAGAGAGAGCGCTTACGCCCACTTGCCCAGAAGCGCCATAATGGCAACACCCAGGAACAGGCACACAAGCATAAACGACAGCCGGCGGCCGTCGCGCGTGCGCTCGGGGTTGAACAGGAAATCGCGCGCCAGCAGCTCAACCAGACCAGTGTACAGCAGAATACCTGCCGAGATACTGTCCAGCACACCCGACACGACGTTGGCGGTGAAGGAGCCACCGTTGTACGTGGTGCGCACGCCGAGGCCAATGGCCAGCGAAATGGGGGTGGTGAGGCCGTAGGCGGCGCACAGAATCCAGGGCAGGGCCTTGAGGAACTTGCTGGGTTCGCGGGGGAAGGGGATGGCGCTGAGACGCGCACCGATACCGAGGCCCTCAAAGGCCTGGTGGAAGACGATGACGGGGTACAGAGTAGAGAACTCGGAGCCGGCGACACCAAGGTTGAGGCCGATCATGACGGAGTGGAAGATGACACCAAACTCGAGGATCAAAAAGGCCGCAATCTGCTCGCGGAAAGCAAATTCGTCAAAGGGGGCGCCGTACTCGGCCTTCTCGGCGTCGATGGAGTCGCTGCTGGAGCCGGTGGGGGCGGCGACGGCGGCGGCAGTGCCGTCCTGGTCGGCAGAGTGCAGGAACTGGTGGGACTGGGTGGAGGGAGCCTTTGCCTCGTCGGCATGGCCGCCCGTGGTGATGGCGTTCTCAACGTTGTCGCCGTGGCCGTGGTTCAGCTTGTACTTCTTGTCGACGTACCACTCGGCAAGGAAGTCGAGCAGGAACGTGAACATGACCATGACCAGGGCCAGGCAGGGCGGCCAGGTGTACTCGGCCCAGCCGCCGGTCATGCCGACGCACGAGGCCGGGCCAATGGCCTCGTAGGCCGGGTCCAGCAGGTGGATAAAGGCAGTGGCGATGATGACACCGGCGCCAAAGTAGCGGGCGAACAGGTAGACATAGAGCGGGATGCGGATGCCCTTGAGGCGGGTGGCGATGATGGGGAAGAGAGTGGTCAGGGACGAAGTGACGAGCAGGACGAAGATGGCAGAGACGCGGGCGCCGAGGCGACCATCGTACTCGTTCTCGCCGGCATTGAGGAAGCAGATAATGTCCGTAGGGTCTGCAGTCGTCAGGTCGACGTTGAAGGGGTCAAAGGTAGAGTTGTCTGCCATTTTGACTGATTATTCTGATGTTAGAGCAAGAACGGTACAAGCCGAGTGACGATCTGGGCGACAAGCACGGCCAAGATCGACCAAGAACGGGGCGTGCAGATGATACGTACAGGTGATCTGTCTTGAGGATAGGAGAAAAGGAGTGAAGAACGAAAGAAAGAAGAAAGAAAGAAAGAAAAAGAAGACAAGAAGGACAAGAAAGTCAAGAAAGGCCAAGAAGAAGCGGCTTGGGCTTGTCTTAAGTTGTCGAAAGAGCCAAGACAGATGAAGGAATATGCAGGAAGCTGAAGACCAAAGTAACCTTTCCCAGACAATGAGCGAGAGATCGGCGCAATATATGCTGGAGTATGCAGCAGGGTCTAGACACGAGAGATGCGAGAGACACGAGAGACACAGGACAAACACGAGGGATAATCAAAGACTCTGAATACAAATGGGGAAACAACGAAAATTTCGATAATGGAAGGAGCAATAGTGCCAGAGTAAAGGATTGCAGACACCTTGATGGCTGGTATAGTCAATAGTGAGAGGAATAGTGAGAGGAATAGAGAAGGAGAGAAGGAGAGAAGGAGACAAACGGAGTGAAAGTGGAAAGAGTGTGGAAACAATGGAGGACAGCGGAAGAGGAAGGTGCAATCCGTGGATTTGGGCCAGTAATACGCGAGCAATAGCGACGAGAGGATGGCAAGAGAGAATAAAGTCTGTAGCGAAATGCAGAAATAGTGAAAAAGAAAGGAAATAAAAGAAAGCAAGAGCGAGCGGGATCCTTCCAGATTGGTACAATGGCGAAGGAGCTGAAGGGGTGTGAGGGACAAAGACAAAAGAGGAAGGGACTAAAGAAGACAAACGTGGGAGACAACATGGGTATACTGAGTAGGCAGGTGCAGGTGCAGGACCACGGTAGCAGTCTTGGTGCCGACTAGCAAGGGGCCGTGCCTTCCTTTTTTTCTTCGTAATATTTCGTAAGAGAAACGGGCAAGCGAGTCGAGATGGAATATCTCGTAATATTGAGTATTGTAGCATGAGCATGCATGAACATACTTTGCAGAGGGACATGAGCATGCGACATGTGAGGATGAACTGCATAGCATGGCTGGTAAGTTGTCTACAAAGAATAGGGCCATCCCGCGACGCGTTGGGCCGGTGCAGGACAAGATATTCGACAGGGACGAGACAAAGAGATTAAAGAGATATAAAGAAATAGGGATTAATGATTTGACGAACAAAGGGTTGGATGAAAGATTCCCGAGCTAGATGGGCTGTTGATGTCTGTTGATGTCTGTTGATGTCTGTTGATGTCTGTAAAGACTGCCTAGAATCTGGACAGCCGTGAGACTACACCTATATTTCCGATCGAGTGTCCTGTCAAGCACGGACGGCCATGACCTGCATGCCATGGGACTCGGCATGTTACGTTCTTCTTTTATCTTTTGGAATTTCTTAGATTCGCATTGATGTATGCAGAGGTAGCAAAGAACGGCATCGCGGCAAACGCACGGCTCGGGAGTGCCGAACGTCTGTACATGCATGGCTGCACAGTACCGACACGAGGCTGTACTCTCATCTGAAGGATCATGAAGTGGATAGTCATTGCTTGTTGGACCCTCCTTGAAGGACAAGACAAACACTGAACACTGAAAGCTCACCACGGTCAAGCTTTCTTGTTTCTTGTCGGACTCTTGGCCGGTCTTGGGTCTTGTCGTCTCTCAAGGTAGCCAGATTTAGTCAATAAGGGTCTGATGCAGTAACTGACATGCGTAATAGTAAATACTGGCATGCACCTTGATCTACTTTGAACATCACGACTCGAGGCGGCCCGGTGCCATGTGCTGTGCACGCCGAGTTGTTTATTAAAAACGTGACAGTGGAACAGATGCACGACTGCACCCGTATATTACAAAGAATCTAAAGAACACAAAGATTAAAGAACACAAAGAGCACATGTCCACCGACGAATATCTCCAGTTGTGCATGCACATCTCTATCTTTTGTTGCACATCTTGCCGACTGTTATCGCGACTGTCTGACTGTCTGACTGTTTGACTGTCTGACTATCTGACTATCACCGCCGGTTGCAGATCATGCTGACTGCCTCGAGTATATAGCCAGCCGATGCCGTGCTGTTTTATCATGACATGTCTCGTCTACCCTATAAGATTGCTAGACTGCCAGACTGATCAGACCTGCGAGACTCTGCCCGATTTCGTCTCCGAGTGATTTCGACAACATCTGCTATGAACATGCATAAATAGTCCATAGTGCAGACGTCTACCATGGCCGGGCTGTCTCCGAGCTTTGGCTTTCTATTGCATTTGCATTGCGTTTCTAATTGCATTTATTCCCAGTCCATGTCGGATTCTCTCTGGAGTCTCTGGAGTCTCTGCAGTTTCGGAGGATTGCCCCAAGAGGGCAGCAGACAAATAAGGAAAGAACAGACAAGACAGACCGACACAGAGGGGGCACGGGCAGCAGAGCGATACCCAACGGCAGGAACCCTGATGGCCGGCCCCTCTGTCTCTGCGTCTCTTCGCATATCCAGCCTTTTCGTCCTCACTGCATGTCTTACCTCTCTTCCTCTTATCCTCTCGAATGAGAACCTCTTTGGACATCCCCAATTTGGCATCAAATGTTTGACACGCGATTGGTCCACTGCGGGCGCTAAGCTTTTCCTGGCGCACTAGCGTGTCAGTTTTGCCAGCAAGGCCATCAAGGTTCTTGGGTGCAACGAAACGCATACTTTGTAGACGGGCGTATGAAGTGGAAGATTGTTTTGTTCTTTATTGAGTTGATCGTGATTGAAGCTTTGATAAGTTTAAAGTTGCGAGATGTCATGAGCTTGTATGTTGGAATGTTGATGGTGAAAAGAGATTGGGGATTGAGAGAGAGAGATTGAAAGAGACGAGCCAAGGCAGACGGTCAGAATCCTTTTCACAAAAGAAAGAGAGACCTATCAGGTAAGTGCAGATACAGTAGTCTCAAACGGTGGGCCTCGCCCGATCATGATGATACGGAAAATAGAAAAACGAAAACCACGCAGACTATATTCTATTCCGCACATTGCACTCCCTACGGCCAACCATACTTGCTCTACCTTGTACGTGCTTCCCCTCCACCGGCATACAAAGTACCAAGTACAAGTACAAGTAAGCAGACAACACAGGCTCCGTAGGTCAATGTGGCATGCATTTTATCCTCTTTCTGGTTACCAAGCCTGCTGTGGCTGGCAGGCCCTATGCAAACATACTGTCTCGCAAAAACGCAAAAGGGAGACAGGCGATAAAAGAGAAGAAGAAAAGAGAAGAAAAGAAGAGAAAACCTGGATCGCATACTTGAACACTAGAGGTCGTGATATACTCCAAAGCGAAATGTGAAATGCCTTTTGTTTTCTCGCTCGATGGCTCGCTAGGTCGGTAGCGTCGCCTGCCCAATTAGGAAAGAGCCCACACTATATACTTGGACGTCACGACACAACGGTTTCCGAACACCAGATTCAGTATGCATCATCGGCAGCACGTTATGATGACAAGGCAGCGTCTGCTAGCTTCTTAATGAATTGGATCGAGGTTGATTTTGAGTTGAGATTGGAATACGATGCACACGCCACTGGGCGATTCAACGCATCGCAGCCGATTTGCTATTTGCTATTGCTATTTGCTATTTGCTATTTGCGATTTGCTGATGATATCCATAAAAGCACGTATGTCTATGATCTTGAACTGCTCGGAATAGAGACCAATGCTATGGTAACTGCATATCTGCCATATGTGTGTCGTTTCGCATGCGTCCAAAACCAATGACATAACAAGGCAGGAGCAAGAATGGCAGGCATAGCATGATGCAAGAAAAGGAGGCGCAGAACCATCAAGGTTCCCGGGCGGCCCCCGTGGCAGCAGCTGGCGGTCTCTTGCAGAGATAGACAAAAGGAGGCAGGTGCTCGGCCATCATCTTCTCGCAGGAAGAGGAAGAGGACGAGCAGGCCTGCCCAACGAGTCTCAACACGGCATGCCGCCCTCCTCTCCCTCCTCTTCCTCTTTCCTTTCCTCTCCCCTCTGTCCTGTTCCCATTCCTGCGTACAAAAGAGCGTGCTGTGGCCATGATGGCTTCGTTCTCTCTCTCTCATCACCACCAGGCACATCGACATCGCAACTTTGCGGCTATCGTCAGTCTCAATGTCTCATCCATCCTCACCACCGACTATAGTGAGCGATGCACAACGACAAAGCTATTGCCACTCTCTTCTCCCTCTCTGCCGCTCCATACATCGCCAGACTCACTCATGCACCTCCGGCAGGATGCTTGGGCTGCATCTGCAGTTCGTCCCGATTGCTCTCCCGCTTCTGATTTGTGCTTGGTATGCTCGCGACCCTCTATCTTGCTCACTCTGCCAGCTTGCCGGTTTGCGAGCTGCTTGATTTGGCTGCGTTGCGTCTTGTCTTGCGTTTGTCTGTCGACCGCTCGTTGCTTTGGCTGAGGGCAGATGTGCCGTGTATAAAGAGTCGCAGACACCCCGTCTCCTCGACTCTTTCTCTTGTTGTCTATTTCTTCTTCCCTCCGTGGTGTGTCTTTTCTGTCCCTTGGTGCCCCTTTCTGCATGGTGATGTTGTTGGTGTCTGTCTGCTTCTGCTTCTGCTTCTTTGCTTCCGTTGTTGTGCATCCGCATCTTTTCGTATCCGACTCTTCGGCTTCGTCTCGGCTTCGTCTCCAATAGCCTTCATCGTCTACCTACCTCGCCCCGGCTTCGTTGTTTCCAACCATGTCTGGACTTTGGCTGGCCTCATTCCGAACGCAGAATACACTCCAAACTCGTTTCGGCCTTGCCTCGACTCTTTCCTCGACTTCGGTCTTGACTATATCGACGACGCCTCGCCTCGCTTCGACCTCAACCACACGCCTCCTCGCTGTCTCGCCTCCACCATCAGCCTGTCTCCCACGACTGTCTGACCATCACCCACAAAGAACTAGCCACCTACGCCTCTCATCCCATCCTTCATTCCCATCTCTCCCTCGGTCACGCCGCATCTATTTCGAGTCTCCCCACGCCGTGGATACGAAAACTCTGATTTTTATTTCCCTGTGTCATCGACATCAGTCAGGGGTGCCCATCTGCCTGCTCACTCGAGCCCCGAGGTCTTGGTGAGGCCTTTCCGAGGTACTCCCTCTATCTCCCATCCGTCATCTCTCCATCTCTTCACGCCTCCCATACTTTCACGCCCTCATATTTCTTGATATTTTGATACGCGCGGATTCCGCATCATCCCACGAAGCCTCTCGCTTGTTTATCATACTGTCTTTACGTAACGGTATGTCCACCCCCATGGCTCGATGCGATGCCTTTTCCTTTCTTTCTTTCTTTTTCTCTTTTGTCTGTCTATTCTCTTGTTGCCTTCTGTCTCCTTCTTACACGACTCACTCCACCTATCCCACTATTTTTATTCCTTTTATTCTTCCGTTTATTCCCTCTTTTGTCTACCTCCTCGTCTCTCCTCTCTCAGGCTACTTCCCGCCCAGAGATAGCTTGTAAGACTAAAACAACCTACTCATGCACGCTGCACCATCCTTTCGGAACTCACTATGTTGTACTCTCTACCCAGCCAATCCCTCTCTTCTGTTGCCTTCTTCCTCTTCTCTTTCATTCTCCCTTATCCCTCACCCTGCTCGATACCTCCGCGTTGTCCTCCACGTTACCCTCTCTACCTCCTACCTCTCTGCCTCTCTAGCCCCTCCAACCCCTTCCATCAGAACAAATTTCCATTTATGGACCTCGGTCATCAGGCCCAGACGGGTTGGCTTCACGTACCTTGTACTCCGAATTATGCCTTGTCCTGCTCCTTGTCCTTGCTCATTCTGTCGTCTTCCCCCACGCAGAGTGACATGAGACTATGACACGAGAACAAGTTTCCGAGCTACGCGCCGTCACATTCATTCCAGGTATTTTTATTTTTATTTTATTTTATTTTCCCATCCTCGCCGTCGAGTCAGTCTTTTACCTTCCCTTCTGCCTCGGCGAGCATTGTCTACTACTCCCAGCCTTTACCGTTCATCTTTTCATCTTCCCGTTTCCCCATCTCCTCTCCACGCCTTGACTTTCTTTTACTCTATTATTTGTCACAACTCACTTGCCGTAGACATATGTCCCACGTCGCAATAGAGTGTTGTAACAAATGATTCCACGCGTACGATCAGAATACCTCTCTTCCAACCCTGCCTATCCTCTGCGCCGAAAATACCCTGACTCCTGCTAGCTCGCGGGTCTATCTCTACTGGGCAAGTGATGGTCATCGGTCCGGGTATCTTATTTTTTAGTTTATTTCTTTCTCATTTGTTCACTTTGTCCTCTTTATGTCTTGCTTTGAACCCAATGCCCAGCCCCCTGTGCATACATGTGCATATATGTGCATATGTGTGCATACGTCCAAGGCCTTTTTCTTCTTCAAGAACCTGGTCCACACCCTCTCCGTCTGTCCATCTGTCCATCACTCCATCACTCCATCACACCCCTCCACGACTCATAAATCTTGGATTGTACATAGGTAAGAAGTAGCTCCCTTAGGACAGCAGTTGCCTGTTTGATAGAGCTTGCCGACATTGGCGCCCGAAGCTCCACCACTTCTACTTGCCACTTGTCACTGCTCTCGACATTGATTGCATCCTGTCGTATTAGAAATGCCCGATTGTACTTGGGAATATAGACTCGCATGCTGTAAAACCGTAGTATGCACATGCACTCCTGCACTCTGACGCGGATGCCCGAGGCCCCTCCTCTCACACTGCCATACGTGTCTCACGTCCTGCAGCACCAGCAGCAATTGCTCCCATAGGCCGTTTCTTACGGTTTTCGTTCTGACGCAATCGCCGGTACCTTGGACTTTTTGTCTGTAGCATCATTCTTCCCGTGCCGATTCATACTGCTTCGCCGTCTGCCGACCTGTCGACATATCGATGCAAATGTGCTCTCATTTTTGTACGTTGGGTGCACTATCCGTGATATAAAACACGAATCTTGTCATTCTGTCTCGAGGGTCAAGCACAGGTGCTGCGCACTCGCGGCACCAGCGCTAGGCATCTCTGCACGGGCACTACGCACCTCTGCACAGGGCAGGCTCTGCCTGTACCACACCTACCGCTTTAAAGACGGTAAAATTTGTATACTATAAAGGCCAAGAGGAAGGGGTCCCGAATTCAGTCCAAGAAACCCGTGCAGGGCCAACGATTTGACGGTATCGGTCTGTTTGACTCTTTGTGTTGATGTTTTTACGAGTCTATAAATCTGGCGTTTTCCTCACAGTTGAGGGTCGCTGAGATTCTCTCTTGGATGCCAAATTTCTTTGCTATTCATAGTTTTAGGAGCATTTAGTTTCTTCATTCAGGTTTTTAGCAATCTGTCTTCGGCGTTATGGGTTTTGTAAGACAACTCGGAGAAAGAAAGCTATTATTTTAACGACGTGAAAGAAAGCTATTATTTTAACGACGTGATTACTAGTTCTAAAGAACAAACTGGCCGATAAGTTTATAATTAGCCTTTATCGTATTTAAAAGCAGTTGAAGCTAAAAAGTAAAACATAATACGATCGAAAACTATAGGTATAGAATACGTAAGTCGGGTTTTATTTTTAACTTTTATAGAAAAGTAGCCGAGAGTAACAAGTCTCGACTGGACGCGCCGGTTACCAGGGAGCTAAGTTTCGCTCTTTTTGATCCGCCTCTGCGCCCCTGATGCTCCTTCTGAGGTTTATCATAGACGCCCGAATTCCAACATCCTCGCTATGATCTGGTCAAGCGCCGGCCAAATTTCCCGAGGCAATGCTAGAGAATGGTCTCTTTAACAGACATTGAACGGCGTATAAGTAAAAGACTCTGTCTCTATCCCTCTCTCTGTCTAGTAGTATAACATCTCTTTCTGGATTTATCGCTTCATGCACTTGGGAAGCTTCCGAATCGAGTGTGATATGTAATTGTATTTACTTTTAGAATATATAGCGAATATACGAGTAAACTACTTGTAACATCTAAAACATCTCCACATCCATATCAGCTTCGGTCTCAGTAGGGTATTGCCGCAAGATCTGGTTGACGATATCCACCCACCAACGTTGCCTAATACGACCGCCAAAGAGAGCTTTTCTATATTCCCACCACTCGGGCCAAAAGCCCGCCATTTCCCAGTCGATAATACCAGTTATCTCCCCTGTTCTGGGATCAATAAGGATGTGTTCCCATGATAAGTCTGCGTGGGCAAATACGATCTTGTGGTTGTCGCAAAACTCAGTGCGATATTGATCCGCCAACCGTGGATTTGGGCATTTTCGGATTGGGGCGACAAGGAAATCGTGAAATTCAGCTACAGTTTTGAAGGGCCCATAAGCAAACAAGCTATTAAGTCTGTGATCATATGCGGTGCCACCAGAGCAGGACCCAATCCAGCCAGGCTCGGGCGGATGTATCGTATGTAGCTGCTCGAAGCACGACTTCAGCTGGTGAATGGTTTGCGCACGGAGGCTGTCGCTCAGTGCTGGCCATGCCTGGTCGAGTTGGACTCCGTGCAATCGTTCCATACGGAACCAAGCTTCATTGTTGTCGGTATCGAAATGGTATTCGAGAACGTGTGGTACGGGGATGCGCGTGCGGTCGCGTACATATGCCATCGCCTCTATCTCTCTTTGAAGTCTGGATGTTACCCCGCTCTTCTTGACTGTGTCGTCACTCTCCTTTGCAACTCTAATGAACTGCTTTCTATCATTCGATGCCTCGTCTTTTGGGGCCATTGTCGGGATATTGGTGTGGGGAGGTAAGGGAAGTGATAAAACGACCTCGCCAACGTCGATCTCAGTTCAGTAGGAGAGAAGGTCCCTTTCTGTCACAGGTGTATGTTGGATTCAAAGGCAGAAGTCGCAGGCCAGATAGAACAGCATGAAGACGACTGGTAGAGGCCTAGGATAAGTAGTCGGAGAGCGGTTACAGACAGTGTGGTTCTTGTAAAAATACTCTCCAAGACCTATAAATGGGAACCTGTATTGTTAGCGCTGTACAGCTGCCGTTAGGGCGGCTGGGGACAAGGGTTATGATATTTGCACGGTCAAAATATATTTACTGTTACGTGACTTAAGACGGCGTGATAAGATACGCGGTCAAAGGTTTGGTAGATTTTATAACGTCGTTTTAGCTACTAGTTTTAATGATAAGTATTAACGGAATTCTTATATATATAACTATTAATTATAATTAGTTAATAAGCCAAAATCCCCTACAAATAACCGTGTATAAATAAAAAACGTACCTCCGTACTAAAAAAAGGGGGGTACGTTTTAAACTTTGATTAATTTAATACCTACGTTTTATGTACGACTATTACACAAACAAAAACAAAGTCACCGTAAAGACTCGTCAAAGGCTAAAGAAAGACTCTGTGCTATACTGCAAAGACACTCCAAGGCACGCCCGCTAAACAGGCCAGAGCAGGGCAACACCACCCGCTAAGCAGGTTAAATCAAGAGCAGCACAGGAATCTGCCAAATAAGGAAATTCTTAATGACAAGATTCGTGTTTTATATTGGGCTGATATACTGAATAGACCGTAAGCACCCGACCCGGCCGATTCGCACCGTCTTGGCATTTCTGCGAGTGATTCTCTCGATTCTCGCGACTTTTCTACAGATATTCTATTTGGTGTCTGACCTGCCGCCCACTTTTGCCATTTACTCTATACATGCTGTTGGGCGTTGAGAACCTGCAGCGTCGTGCATATGCAGAGGGTCCAGTTGTCGAGTGCAGATTTAGAGGATAGAGGGGAAGTTTATAAAAGAAAAACAGCGAAAATAATAATTACAGAGGTTGTAGCCCCCCTCCTTGCATTTGGTTTGTTCTCGTGGCTACGTTGTCCAACTACTCAGTGTCGCTCTCGCGAGATCGAGGGTCTGTCCAAGACTCAGCTATCTCGATCACCTTGTAGAATAACCATTTGTCTACAACTGAAACACGCTGCAGATGACCGTTCAGATCACCGGTTGAGTTGCCGATTAATATTCTAGGAAGTAGAGGAAAGTAGAGAGAAAAGGAAGAGACGTGCCGGTGCCAGTTCCGACAGCCAGTTCTGTAATACTTTCAAAATGCACGTCTTCCGTGATGTAGCCTGATATCCGCATTGTGGACAGGCGATAATCACGGATATAATAACACATTGAAATGGATTTGAAGTAGCAGATACAAAATACAAGTGAATAAAAACAAAGTCTTTTTCTACACACCTCCGACGCCTATCCCACGCGGGGGAAGCCGTGAGGTCCAGTATTGTGCTGTAATACGGGATATTCTTTAAGTGATAAAATTAAAATAGAAAAGAAATAATAAGAAATAGTAAACCGACTGTATGCACGCGCATCCATCGTTCTTTCCACCCACTTGATGTCTCTACTTCTCGAGTGGGCTGCACCTTCTTCTCGTCTCGTCATAGCCTCAGAAACGTCTATAAAAGAGACCGTATCCCCTTCTTCCTTCTGTCTGTTTTCCTTTCTCATCATCCGCTCTCAAACACCGCATCAACAACATCTACAACAAACACTTACCTTTTGCAATCTTTGCCCAACCAACCTCTACAATGTCTCCCTGGTAAGCCTCTCTCTCTCATCGCTCGACTCTACTCAACTAACATCACAGTGACTGCTCCTCTTGCGCCTCGGGCTGCTCTGGCTCCTGCAGCAGCTGCGCCTGCTCCTCTTGCAGCGTGAGTTTTTTTGTCCCCAACGACATTGCCAAACAAAACTAACACCCACAGCACTAAGAAACTCGTTGTCTCGCGCTGCTCACACACTTCCCGCAATGGTCTCCGGTCCCAGCTTAGCCCAGGCTTAGCTCTCGACTTGGAGAATCGGCATTGACAATGGTGGACAACCTCTTGGCGGCACAAGCATGTGCATGTTTCTTCAGTGTTGAGCCTTTGCTCACGCTTGCATCAATTTTTATACCTCTATATAAACAATAAAACCCTTAAAAAACCGAAACTTGTTCAAACGTGAACGTCAGAGATGTAGTCTTGATCGAATGCTATTCGACGGCTGGCTTGGCAGGCTACATGTTTTGAATCTGATGAATCAGATGTATCTTATTGACTGACAGCTTAAAAGTGCACGTCTGGAGTTTACCATAAGCTCTCATCTCCACACATGTGCAAATAAGTCATCAATCGTGGGGGGAAGCTGACAAGCATTAAATAGAGAACAAGAAAGAAAGCCATACGACTGCCTATATGTGACATCCTTGTCTGTGTACATTGCAAGTATCCGCGGCAAACGCGGCGTATATAAAAAATAAACAAAAAAGGATACGATACTATACGCGTACCAGTTTGTAAAGTCGAAGGATTATAAACTAGGCGTCACCGATAACAAAGCTGATGCAGATGAAAAACCTATCGGCTGCCTAGTTGGTCACAGAAAATAGTTTATGCTCGACCATGTCCCCCCATTTCTTGAAGAGTTATATTTCTTTTCCTCAAACGTTTTTAGTAGTTATCACAAAATCTACCGAAATCAACGAGCGACCAACTACGGCCAAGACTAACGACAAATCAACAAGCAGACTAAGAACAAGACTACTGCCAAATGGCCCGGAGACCCATCGCCGGGCCGGACCCGCTGCTCTTGTTAATTGTCATGGTTCCCCTGTCCACGAAGCCTTGTCTCCGATGGTATATGGTATCTAGTTCTTCGGAGGCCAAGAGGCTTTGGCGGCTTGGGTAATCGTGTCCATCTGCGCGGCCCATATTGAATATTTTGGGTTAGAAAAAAAAGTAAAAGGGGGTACGTTGTCGGGCTTGCAAAGGCTGGCAAGATGTGTGTAACGTACCAATGCTGTTGACTGGCGAGGACAAGCAAGCCACATTGGAATGCCGGCAGAAGTCTTTTTATACAACCCCGTGGCTATGATGTGGTTTTGACGATACTTGTTGTAAAAACCTGTCGAGAACCTTTTCGAATTTTGGGGGTTTCAGTACAAGTGCAGTGACGAGGTAGACATGAAGAGGATGTCCATCTACTGGCACTGTATGCCATAAGCGTCCAGGCATTTGGCCATTGTCATTCATAAAATGTCACGACTGACAACGCTATATGAGGGTTTTGAACTTTGTTGGAATTACCTGAGCCTCGCTCTATATCTAGGACAAGCCTGTGACATGCAGAAATAAATGGGATAAAATACAAAGTGAACAAGAAAACCGCCGACACAATCCAAACCAACGCCTGAATACAGCAAACACTCATTGCATCTACAGCTCCTCCTCCTTGTGGATTTCGATGCCTGGCGGTGCACCCACCAGCGCCTTGCACTGCGCGTAGATGACAAACTGGCCCGACACCAAACCGCACGTCATCACGACACGCGGGCCCAGACCCGTCGTCAGCAGCCGCTTCGGCCCAAATTCGGACGCCAGCGAGAACATGCGGTTTAGCACGCCCTGGCTCTTGTCGCCCGCGCCCTTGTTCATCGCCGACAGCAGCGTGTCCGCCGGGTGTGACAGCACGGCCGCCGCCACACCCGCCATGATGCCCGACGTCAGCTCGACACCAGTCGACTGCAGGTGCGACAGCTTTGCTTTCCGCTCGGGGCCCATGGCGCGGTAAATCATTTCGTTGGCCGCCTCGTGCACCGAGAACTGGCCCACCGCGTACGGGATCTGCTTGAACAGCAGCGGCACAAAGCCCGAGTAGAAGCCGCGCAGGCCCTCCTCGCGTGCCAGGCGCATGAAGCCGGTGGCCAGGCCGGACGCGAAGCCGCGCTGCGACACGAGCCGGATGCGCGTCGCCTCGAGCGGGCAGAGCGCAATGTCGGCAAAGAACTCGGCACTGGCACTGGCGCCAAGGTAGATGGCGGTGCGGTGGGGCGTGGCGGACTCGATGTCGCCAAACGCGTCGATAAACTTTTTCTTGAAAAACTCGTAGCCGGCGAACTTGCCGCCGCCCTGGACGAGGTAGCCGACGGCGGTGGGCCCGAAGCCTGTCAGCAGAGCGCTGGCGCCCTCAGCGGCGACGATGCGGCGGCCGGCCTGGACCATGTTGAGGCCCTTCATGGCATCGTCGACCTGGATGCGGGTCTTGACGACATCGATTGGCGTGGCAGCCTGTTTGTTAGTATCGTCTTTTCTATCTGTACACCCGGCAGTCTCGGGTTTTAACAGTTTACAGCAAAACATACTCCGTGTGTGAGGGTGGCTGCGAGCGCACCGGCGCCAAAGAACTTGACATAGTCGGGTGCCGTAAAGATTGGTGTTGGTGTCGAGGTCGCCATTGTGATGTATGTGAGGTCTTTCTATACTTTTCTTCTATAACTTTAGAGCTGGAGATCGAGGCGAGCGAGAGGACACAAGAAACACAAAAGACGCAGGTTGTCGAGAGACGTCAAAGATGTGAGAGAATCCAAAGCGATAACAAGACGCAAAATAACTCATGCAGCTCTCGGGAACACGGCGAACGGAGGGTGGCTGAGGAACCGTTCACGGCCCAGCCGCTGGAATGCTGGAATGCAGATGACTCAGCTGGCAGTGTCTCGTGTTTGGTATCTGATGTATGCGCGCTGCGTATAAGTGGTACTTGTCGTCTAGGGTACTTTTAGGTGCTTTTAGGTGGTGATCCGGCCACAGAGGCTAACCAGTGACGTCAAGCTCCGGGGAGCTAGGGAGGATGTGACACGGATTTAGAAAGAGGGGCCTGCCGAAAGGAAAGAGCTCAGAGATAAGCTGACAGCTAGAGGAAGGAGCGAAAACGACGAGAACGGAAGGCGCGGTGTTTAACTGACGATAGTGATGATTCGGATTATAGATTGTGAAGATGATGTATTAAAGAACAGACTACATGATAAGATATAATATTCAGTTCAGTGCGGATGACGTCTGTTAAATAGATGACGCGCTGTTCGACGATGTCATCGCCGGTGTCTCCGCCCAAAGCTTGTTTTGGTTAATCCAGCTGCAGCGGCTTTCAATGACGGCCGAAGCGAGCGCGAATAGCGAGTTTATGGTATTCATGGTGGTATTTCGATAAGTCAGTATTGGGTATCTCCATTTCAATCATTCTCTAGGTTATGCGCAATTGATATTTTCATGATTGGCTATTCTTTGATTCATTCTTTGAGAGTTCGGCAGCGTCGGGAGTACCCTTTTGAGACAACCAAAAACGGAAGTCGCTGATTATCTAATTCACAACCAGACACTTCAACATCAGAACAATACTGACATTTCAAAACCAATGCAAATTCTACAAAAATCCAGCAAAAAAACGATGAGAGTGAGATTTGAACTCACGCGACCGAAGCCATATGATTTCTAATCATACCCATTAGACCACTCTGGCATCTCACCTTGAAAATAGACAGATAATGCTGGAAACGCCGTGCGACAGATTCGAAGTTCCTTTCTTTCAAAGAAGAGGATCAGGATTTGAGCCCGATGCGGGGGTCGAACCCGCAACCTTGAGATTAAGAGTCTCACGCTCTACCGATTGAGCTAACCGGGCGTTTAGAGCAGTTCTCTGTTGATTATGTAAAACTGGCCGCTACTATGCCCCATTAGGGCGTATCTTCCAGGAAAGTGGGGCCTACCAATCTCTCTGCTCTCAACTCTGTCACAAGTCACTGTTCTTACACTCCCTGACAAGTACCGACAGGGTACACTTGCACTGCTTCCCGTGTTTACATCGTGACCCTTTCTTGATTAATCAACTTCATGACAGCCCGAGTGCTGGCGTACAGCCGCTGCAAGATTCGGCTTCAACAGCTTCTGCTGTATCACGTGACACTTATAAATGATAACCCGGATTCCTTTGTGTGTCTCCGGATGCCTCTGTATAGCCATTTTGTGCAAAATGACCTCAAGTACGACGGCGTATACGAGTCGAGTGCAAGCTGAAGTGTGTGGCAGGCCGTCTAGACTTGCCACGCTCAACATCCGCGAGGCCCGATGTCGCCCGTCGGACAGGCCCGAGCAGCCTAGGTAAATGTATAAAGGTGATGATAAGCACCAATAGAGATAACGGAACCCCTCGCAATAGCCGAGCTAGACAGCTCACGAGCATCAAGTACGCAGCCGGTTCTGTCTTCATTGCAGTTCATAGCTATCAAAGACTCGGCAAGTCATCTCAAGATGGCAGAGCGGTAGGTCAGAGATCGGGAGGGTGTCGAAGCGGCCTCCTATTTCCCTTGTTTACTTTGACTGAGCTAACTCGGCTGGTATTAGAAAGACCCTCGGCAAAGATGAGTTCTCAACTCTCGTGGCCTCCCTCGGCTTTCAGATGGCGCCCAAGGACCAGGAAGACTACTATGCTCTGGTCCGCGAGATGGAAGACGACGTGCTCGACATCGAGGACTTGCCCGAGTACGTTGACCCCGTCCTCGGGCCGTGCAGTGCAGCACCGCTCCCGTCGCGGACATACTATACCCCCGAAAAGAAAGACAACCCGCTCAATGCATGGAGTCATAGAGTATGTCACTCTTGTATTTGAAGCAACATTGAAAGGCTACTAACCTCTAGCTTGAACTCAAAGACACACAGGCCGTGACCAGTGGAATACTGGCAGGCCGCACGGTGGCCCTCAAGGATACCGTTTCCGTCGCTGGTGTCCCATTGACCCTGGGCACCGAGCCGTACAGACTGTCAGACAAGACCCCGTACCCCATCCCGACAGTGGACGCCCCGATCGTGTCGCGCATCATCGAGTCTGGCGGTGTTATTACCGGAACAGGCACCTGCGAGTACTACTGCATGTCGGGACTGTCCGACACCAGCGCCACCGGGCCCGTCGACAACCCCTGGCTTCCGGGCTACTCCGCTGGCGGTAGCAGCAGCGGATGTGGCGCCCTCACGGCCATCAAGTCCGTCAAGGCCTACCGCGAAAAGCGCGGCCTTCCTGCCGGTCGCCTCGGCGAGGGCGTCGATATGGCTATTGGCGGCGACCAAGGCGGCAGCATCCGACTGCCCGCAGCCTACAGCGGCATCTACGGCCTCAAGGCCACCCACGGCCTCGTGCCGTACACAGGCATCGGCTCGCTGCACCCCATTGCCGATCACGCCGGCCCCATGGCGGGATCGCTCAGAGATACCGCCCTGCTGCTGTCGGCCATTGCCGGCCACGACGGGCTGGACCCGCGCGGCAACCCCTGCACGCCCCTACGCACTCATGTGCCCACCTACCACGATCTTCTTGACGCAGCCATTGCCGACAAGAAGGCGCGCGGCGAGTGGTCCCCCACCACGGCCGGCCGCGGCCTGCGCGTCGGCGTTCTCAAAGAGGCGCTGGAGCTGCCTGGCATGGACCCGCGCGTTGTTGATGTTGTGCGTACTGCTGCGGTAAAATTCAAACAGCTCGGCGCCACAGTCGTCGACGTCTCAATCCCACTGCACACCAAGGGCGGTGCCATCTGGACAGCTTGCATGCGCGGCGCGGCCGCCGATGTGTTTTTGAACAGCAAGGCACCCGACCTGCCGGGCTACACGCCGACCAACATCCTGCCGACCGTGCTGGACCAAGCGTGGTACGACACGGTCAATTTTGCCAGTCCGATGGTGGTGACGGCCGTGCTGGGGTCGGCCTATCTGGGTGACACTACCAAGTTTCCGGAGCGGCTGCGCAGCAAGGCGCTGATGCACGCGGCGCAGCTGCGCGCTGTCTACGACGAGGTGCTCACAGAACACGTGGACGTGCTGCTGCTGCCGGTCACGCCGTCGGTTGCGCCGCCGCACCACAGACGCCCCGAGTTTGGGGTTCTTGAAATGTACCGGTTCAACTTGGGCGTGTCGGGCAACACGGGGCCGTTTAATGTGTCGGGGCACCCTGCGCTGTCAATGCCGGGCGGCTGGGGCACTGCGTCTGGTGGTGAAGGCAAGCTGCCGATCGGCATTCAGATTGTGGGCAAGCACCACGACGAGGTTGGTGTGTTGCTGGCCGGGTCGATTCTCGAGGTAGCCGGCCATGGTCTGGATGATGAGTAGCTGTCGTTGTTTTGAGTTTCGAGTTTGTGATAGCATTTTATCAAATTGTACAAGTCTCTATAATACTGAATTTTTTAAAGACTGGTACGGCTGTTGGGCATGTTCCAGAGATCTGGGGAGATGATGCCATGAATATTAGCCGGCTGCGGTCATCAATTTGAAATCTGTCAATCCTGTGCCGTCCATTATGATTAAAACGGCTATATAACACTCTTACCGACAAGAAATATCCTCGAGACATTATGTCTACTTTGGAGCTGCAAATGCTTTTTTCAACATGGCTTTTCGTCGCCGGTCGCGTCTTCACATGGTTGTGGTGTTGTCTGTCGCCGCCTACTTGTGCTTTATATCTAGATATACATCAAACATAGACCCGTCTCACACGACACAGTGGTCTGGAGTAGTACTCAAGAAGCGTCTACACAAGGCGGCAACAAGTTTATCATGGTGGAACCGGGAGGATCAGGACCACCTGCTCGACGCGGTGTCAAACTCGACTCTGGGTGTAGGTGTTTCTCGACTCAGGAACAGATCAAGGCTGACAATCCAGTACCAAGAGATCTTTGTAGTGAATTTACCGTCGCGGACAGACCGCAGCGATACTATGGCACTCGCGGCCAGTCTCACCGGACTGGAGGTGACATTTTTCTCGGGCGTCGACGGCAGCACCGTGGATGACCGCGCCCTGCCCGCAGACAGCAAACACAAGCATATCACGCCGGGGCAAAAGGGCTGCTGGCGTGCACATATCAATGCGTTGCGGAGGATTGTCGAGCAAAACATCACGACGGCTCTGGTCATGGAGGACGACATCGACTGGGATGTGCGCATCAAGGCACAGATGGCTTTCTTTGCGTTGGCATCGCAGGCCTACAGCCAGCCGAGCAAAGGCAGCAATGTCTCTATTGCTGCTGCTTATCAACATACGCCATCTGTACGACAAGAGCCTCGCAAGGGACAAGCAACGAGCTCCCACGACAAGACGCCACCTCCAAAATACGACGCTCTCTTGGAGTCAGTGCCAAGGTACGATTCTCCTCGAGTCTCGCCCTACGGCGACAGTTGGGACGTACTATGGCTCGGCCATTGTGGCACCGAGCTTCCAGAGCCACTGTCTCAGCAATCTGATGGTGCAACCCCCACAAAGTCACTTCTTCGAGTATTGATACAAGACGACGAGACTGTGCCGGAGCCAGCCGACCTGCGACCGCACCCGTTTGCCCTGCCAGACGCTCTGGGTGTCGAGTATCCGCCACATACGCGGGTTGTCCATGCAGCAAGCGGGACGCTCTGTGTGCAGGCTTATGCAGTCAGTCTCAGAGGGGCCAAAAAGATTTTGTACCAGCTGGGCGTGGCCTCGTTCACGACAGGCTATGATCTTATGCTGCGGGACTGGTGCGATGGGTTGTACCGCGAAGCATCTGATGCAGACGTCGACCTGCCCGTATGCATAACGACGCAGCCTCCCCTCTTCAGCCACTACCTGCGGGCCAAGGACTCGTACTCGGACATCCAGGGCACCGGCGGCGGGTTTGTGCACCGCACCGGGTCGCAGTACATTCGGCAGAGTGTGATGAGAAACCTAGGGCGACTGGCCAATGGGGTGTCTTTCGACAAGCTGCAAGACCAATGGCCGGAGAAGCCAACGGGGGCTGAGAAG
Organism: Ophiostoma tasmaniense; assembly: GCA_022392925.1. Classification (NCBI taxonomy): domain Eukaryota; kingdom Fungi; phylum Ascomycota; class Sordariomycetes; order Ophiostomatales; family Ophiostomataceae; genus Ophiostoma; species Ophiostoma tasmaniense. Next base: position 352,380 of record JAKRGK010000006.1, on the reverse strand, counting down.
ACAGGAAAGTCACAGTCTTGAATGATATAGATAGAGCTGTCACGGATACTCATGGGTCTGTCAAGTGATATCACGATCAGGATAGCTTCATTGTGCGATTATGTTTATTACTTGTTGTAAACTTCTATCAATTCATCGCTGCTTGACTTTCTACCGAGCCGGGCAAAGCCTCGCTTGATGCAGAGGCCCAGGTATGACGTGCGGTGCCGCAGCCGGTGTAGATGGTCTGCAATGGAGTTGCTGTTGGCGGTGCTGACACTAAAAGCGCTCTCGCAGCTCTGGCGGTGGGTGTGGAAGCGTGATGTGGTGGATGGCTGTGCCTTTGCCGCTGCAATGTACTCGTACGAGACGGATGGGCTCTTCTGGTATTGTGTGTGCAGAGTGTATGCCACGAGCGGCGCCGTATCAACAACGGGCCGTGTGTGGGAATAAGTAGAGTAGTTGGAGGACCACATGGAGGACATGTTGCAAATTTGATATATGGGATTTTGTTTGTGATGAAGAGTAATAGAAACAATCAGGGACGATCAGAAACACAGGGCAGCCATGTTTATATACACGGTCAAGTTGATGCCATGCCTATTGTTATCCGCTGTGGTTCTAGCATTGTGCTTTGATGCTCATGGACCGCATTGTGTAAACACTGGGTGGTTCGCTGGCAGACAACAAGTGTGCGCAGTGAACCTCGGATTCCGGGGTACTGCGACCGTTTGACAGCAAAATACGACTTTGTGAGGCTCTCAGATCGCGCGGCATTGTGCATCATGCAGTCGCGGGATATCATGGGGTAGGCTTTGGTTATAATTTCAGACTGGCTCTTGCTGGAGGTTTACATGGAAATTGTCCTCCAGACAAACAGTATCTAGTATATGCAAACGTGTAGATGGTATTGCCAATGCTTGTTTTTATTTCACAACACAGAAGCTCGTCCATAGTAGACAACGCGAGGACTCGAAGGTGATGCATCTTCGCATCCCCGCAATGCTACCCTGTTGGCGATCACGGCTGGCGGCTTGCAAACAAAGTGCTTGAGCCTCTCGGGCCGTCTTGGCTGCATCTAGTCCAAACTTGAGTCTTCAGTGATTCTTCATTACAGACAGTGCTCTCACGACTCGCCGATGTACTAATCATGTCTTTTATTCTCTGATATCAAGAGAGACCCGTACGGTCAAAGAGCAGCGGTCCGTGTTGAGACAGTCTTTGTGACAAAGATAACGAAAGAGGCGTAAGACAACACATGCTGTAGATAGCATACACAAGAGGTCTGTTTGATTGTGTTTGCATTTTGCTTTCTTCTCTCTTTGTGTTGTGGTGACGTCTATTGTTGACGAACAAAGATAAGCACTGAGACAGACGATCTGGTATCAAGACTGTCTTACATCGCCGCGACTACGAAAGCGGTAATAGAGCTGTGCCCACCTTCCATGTCCGTCACGTCGTCAGCTCACCCAAGTATCTCGAGCTTTATTGTTCTCAAATCTTCAGTCACGCTCGGCAGAATGACGACGGCCGTGGTCGCTGACGCTGTCATGCCAAGTGCCTTCTTGGCTGCGTTGGCGACATAAGCAGGACAAGCCACTAAGCGGCCATTGCCGATCCAACGATGCATTCCAAGCATTCCAAGCCTATGTCGAGCAACGCGTTCAGCTCCTGCTACGCTTCTACCAAGCATTTACACGGCACAAGCTTCTGCTAAACATCAAGCCGCGGTCCGGTTCGTGATGCAGGACCAGATTGTTGGCAGTAGGCGAGCCAAGCATGATGCAAGCAGTCTCTGCATCCCGCCACGGCCATGTTGACGACTCATGTTTCTCCACCTCTTCGGAAAATCCGCGAATCCACGGAGTAGAATCAGCAATTCTGATGGATAATATGGTAGACAGGCCAACACCATAAAACGAACCATGCGATGCAGACTTGACCAGCTCTGTGCGTCACTTGAAGAGATCACCTGCCCTGAAACTATAATCCCATTTGTAGCATCGACAATACGAATGGCATTCGGATGCAGCCGGATGTTTGTAAAGAAGGCTGGCCAGCAATGAATCTCGATATCTCCCTAGATCCTTCCAGCCTTTGTTAATATCACGGAGTTTGCTTGGCGAACGGAGTTGAACTCCGGCGCTTGTCTAACGGTTTTGCTTTGGAAATATTTGCTATTATTTCGGGGACATGGCATGCATGCTTGGAAATCAAAGCTGAAGGGATATGTGAGGAATAAAAGACGAATTTAATGTACAGAGTTGTTGCATAAATCAATTCGGGCCATCCTCACAAAACAGTGCTGTGCGAAAAGACATGTCTGAGAAAAAGAGGTGTCGGGGTTCGGGGCACAGGGGTTCCCGAAGCGCTGTTCGCTGGCGGGCAGACGGCATTTACACACTGAGCGAACAGTACGCGAAGAAAGCCCGAACAAGAGCTCCAGTTTCAGTAGAGCGGTCAGCTGTCAGTCTTATTTTAATTCACTTTCTTGACAGAAGGGTGTTCGTTTTCGGGTTTAAATTTTAAAGTTTGAATTTTCGGGATCCAGTGCTTCTTTGTTATTCTCGCCCGAAAACAGCGGCCGTTGACCGACTCTTTGAATATTGTCGCGACGATAATCTAGCAGTGGTAGTGTCCGAGCTGTCCGCTGACTCGTTATTCCATTTGACAGCAAACACTTGATCCCGCCCAGACGAAAAAGTGTCCGATGGATTTGGCATCAAACGGTCATCTTTTTCTCTTCATATCCATCTTCATATCTGTTTTGCATCTTCCGCACGTTCCGTATCCACGACCAAAAGAAAAGATCTACGATGTAGATACAGTCCAGAGTCACCTGTCGCTTAGTATCTCGCTATGCCCTGCCATTCAGAATCTCACCCCGTAGCCTCATCTTACATGTGCAGCTGTGCCGCGCCAAGTGATTTGTTGATTCCTATTGGCACTGTATGTGCACACCCTCCGGAATCTCTCCGAGCCTCCTCACCTTGACCTTGTGCCTTGCCTGCGCCTGCACCCTCGGCTGTTCCCAGAACTACTCTGTACCAACTACAAGATACAAACAGACGTATGCTGACCACAACACTGGCCAATACATCCCTGTCTGTGCTGGCATCCGCAGGTTCCGGGCGCATATCATCATGTCGATGTATCGCACAGTATCTTGTGCAATGAGGGCAGACCGCTCTGTAGAGAGGCACAGAGTAGAGTCAATTCACGGGGAAGCGCCGGCTACGTTGAGCGATTGACGAGTTGTCAATGTAGTTGATGCCTTTGCCACCACTCTGTATTGCACACTGTGACAAACAGCTCGTAGGCGACAAGGCGACACGAAAGTGACGTTGGTGCAGCAGCCGTCTACTTTGGCAGCTCTTCATCTTATTGCAACCAATATGCCGCGGACGTTTACGGATGAGATCAAACGTCTTCTGACACGTTTGGTATATATTGGCAAACTATTGACTAGAATAAAGAATAAGAATAAGAATAAGAAGAAAGAAAATAAGAAAAAGAATAAAGAAACAGCGAGAATAGCGTTGGTAAAAGCTCCATCATCTATTGCGCTGGATCTACTGAAACGTGACCGCTTGGCCGGGTCGGACGAACGTTTGTTCTTATTCTTATTCTTATTCTCCAGCGAGAATTAGTAAACCCCGAGATTCCCTGATTGCAGCTCCTAGATTCATAGCTCTCAGCTTCGGGGACATTAGGATTGCCCATTCTTGCTGCACATTTCTCTATTTCCCGACTTTGCAGGACATGAATAAGACGCGAAAACGAATTCGCAACTCCGCTGAGGAGTCTATTCTGATCGCCCTTGTAGGGCAAATCAATCAACAAACGTACATTGTATGCTGGCCGTTCTACGCGGAGAAGAGGACGGAGAAGACGTTGATGAGGCGTTTGCCTGTTGAATTGCCCTCAACACTCCGAAAAATCGTAATTCGTATCCAAGGCAGCGGATGCAGGACATCAGACGTCAAGTTGTTTAAAGTTAAGGCAAAGAACAAAGAAGCCGAGGCGAGGAGTAGAAAGAAAAAGAAAAAGAAAAAGAAGGAGAATCTTTACAAAAGTTAGGCAAGCCGACTAGCACAAACTAACAGAAAAACTAACAGGAAACAAAAATCGGGCTCTTGGCGATTTGCCTCTGTTCAATGACAAGGCCTGTATGGTATTTCGTACTTGGAGATTCTCTACGTGTAGTAATACTCAGCTGGAGTGCTGAGCGGCGCGAGTCATGGCTTCCGCCGCACGGAGCTGGAGAAGTATTGTAAGATTCACAATGTAGATTAGAATTAAATTTAAGAATAAACCTGCATATCAGACGGCCATGGAATCATCGATTTTCAGCGCAATTCATCAAATTGCATTCGTCGCGGCTGGGCATGCGACGACAAGACCATTGTTGCTGGAATGGGGAGAAAAGGGGCCGTAGATTGTTGGATCAAGATCAAAGCGAAATACGACAAAAGGGATACGTCAAGCAGACGACAAAACTCGGCAGAAACAGAGCATCTACAACGAAGCCACGCTGGTATGGCCGATCTTGTTCATTTTGGATGTCGTCCCTCGTGTCCGGATAGCGCCTGCCTTTATTTTAGAGCAAAGAAATCGGTCGTACTCGCTTTGTTGACATCATCTGATGCTTCCCTTCTCCCTGGACGATCGCTGCTGCCCTACGTGCCTCGTGCCTTTCTGCCACTCCTGCCTCCTCGGCACTCCCTCGACCCGCCATGCTGGGCCCGTTTTGTTGTCCATCCTTGCCTGTCCTTGTCCTCTTCCTAATAGGGCAACATCCTTCCACATTTAATCTCTTAATCACCCAACTAGAGCTGTAAGATATCACAGAGTCAAATTTTGAAGAGGAGCTATTAACCTCAGCTCACGCTGCATCCACTCTGCTGACGACTGCCCACTAAGTAGACTGAGCCAGCCTCCGCAATGGCACTAGAAGAAGCACCACCAACGCATGTCTCGAGCTCATCATGCACGCTGCATATCAGAGCAGTCGCAGCGGTGAGGATGGAAATGGGAGGATAGATTGATGTTGAATCTACGAGTACCATGTAGCATGATTCAATACCGAATACTGAATCCCGAATACTCAACGGAAGCTCGGGTGCACTGAAAGTGTAGTATCTATGCCCATTCCCAGACGACACTCCACTGCAAAGCGGCCTTGGCCGTATATTTATCTGCTTCTAATCCTGTTTGGGCCTGGCCTGGCCTGGCGCTCGTTTTCGCATTCACGCTGTGACCTGTAACTGAAAGGATCAGTCTTTCATTAGTTTTCTTGCCGTGTTTCTTCTCTCTTCTTGGTGTTCCGATTTCATCTTTGCCTGCGATTTTGTGCTGTCTCAGCCTGCCAAGCTGTGTATTGTTGAACCCTTCTTTAGAGTCTCTGCAGTCCGATCGCCTGCGGCGTTGGTATTTTCTTAAAAATACGAAAGAAAAAAAAGAACTCCAAGGGTCAATCGTTCAGCTTGGGACAGCCATGTACCTACAGGTACCCCCTGGCCTTCCCCACTGTAAATCTGCAGCTGCCCTTTTGAGGGTACCTCCCGCTACCTAGACCGAGCCCCACATTCTGCCGTCACGTCTCCGTCTTCGTTCTTCTCGATCGACTCGTGCACCAAAGACAGATCTGCTCATTCCAGTCAAGGATCATGAAAGACAAGATGATGATGTTGTATTACAGACGGAAATACAGTGCACAAGAATACTAAGCAGAATAGAGATCACTTAACGCGTCTGGCCATTGTAGATCGGCTCACTCTTTGACGCTGTAAAATGAACAAGATACATCTCACGCCCTGCGCCCTATATTCATCTCATTCACCCAAAGCCGTTTGTCTATTCAATGTCTCTCTGCTCCTATTCTGCATAACCGCTGCTTTGTGCTGACGCTGACTCCTGATTTATTTTCAATTAATTCTTCTAATTCCCAGACACATCCTCATATCCCCCTTTCTTACGCATTCCTGTCACTTTTGTCTTTCTTACTTCAATAGTCGACATCCTCACCCGTCTTACTTTGAATATCCTTGTTCGATTCTTTTCTCTTGTCTTTCCTGCATCGACTGCATCGACTGCATCAACTGCATCAACTGCGTCGCCACTTACAGCTACACTCTCTTTCCATTCTCGGACCCGAGCCTCGTCTTGCTCTTGCCTTTCTCGTCGCTTGCTTACCACATCTTCCTTCTCTTTCCTCCTTCTTCCTTCTTTCTTCTTTCCTCTTTCCTCTTTCCTCTCTACTCGCCACACCCTCGTACTTGCCCACAGTGGACACTCGGCTCCCACTAGCCTTGTCATATGCCTAGCCTGGCCCACTGCCCGTCCGTATTACACGCTTGAGTCGGCTTCTTTGCTTGGGTCTCTGGTCGCTCTGCGTCGTGCCTTCCTCTACTTCCGTTGTGACTACTACGAAGTACTGGTACTACTGGATTCGGACTATTCTACTACTCAGCACACACACTACACTACACACACTACCAGTCGGTCTTTCCGCCGGACCCTCATGCCTGCTTATAAGTCCATGTCATCGCCATGTTCCTCCACTCTGCTGCCAACCTCCATGGCGAGTACGCAGACGTCGTACATGCAAATTCAAACTCAAACTCGGATTCAAATAAAAATGAACCCCCAGTCCTGCCCCCGCCTCGTCTACGCAACAGCCTGCTGAGGACTGCCTTTTCCAGTGCAACACCGGCATCCACCGTTTCGGCTTATACGGCATCCACACCATCTACGCCCTCGACCGTCTCAACTATACAATCCGCTGCGTCCTCCAAACGCCATTCCATCTCGTCCTTTTCCTCGCTGTCGTCCTACTCCTTCTCGCCGTCACCCCCGACCCGCTCATACACAGACAGACCTGACAATAGCAGCAACAAAAACAGCAATAAAAAGAGCAACAAAAACACGGATGGCCTTCGCCCAGCTCGTGCTCTCCGTGCAAACCCTCACCGCGCCTCGCTTGGAGCGGTCTCGCCTCTACATACTGAGCCGGTGGTCCGCTTCCACGACCCGGTCGTGGTAGACGCACCGTCCTTTCCCGTCCCCAGACGGGCATCAACCTCAGCAGCCACACCCACACCGCAGACACCACGAATACCGACGTCCGCCGGGCTGTGGCGGCGGTTGTCCAACTCCCAAGCCGCCCAGAAATCTCACAGAATTCAAAGTATACAGAAAATCCAAACCAACAGAAACATGAGCGAAGATGAAGCGTCCGTGTCTGCCTCAGAGGCAAGCTACGTCAGTGAGCACCCTCCAAGCTCGGCCGCCTCCTCCCGCCCCGGCCGCCGCCAGCGCACACCTCGCAAGAGCACAACATACCTGTTCGCCCACCCGGCACCGAAGCTGTCCCGCAAGAAGCCGCTCCTGAACCGCATCCGCCCAACCCTGCTCATGCAGCTGCAGAAAATCTCCGTCGACGCCCGTCCACTCCCAGTCATTGACGTCTACCCGTCCTCGCTTCTTGTAGGCAACGTCATCGCACCGCGCTTCTCCAAGCGCTTCCCACGCCTCTTCGGCATCAACGGCGAGCTCGGCCTGCACGACACCATCCTCGTCCAGAGCGACAACTACAGCCGCACCGCCATTGGCTCCGAGAGCGAGGGTGACGATGACAGCTTCGAGCACCATTCTTTAATGGCCGTCTTTAGCCCCCTGCGCCGCGGCGACCAGTCCGAGATCGTGCTCCAGGACGGCACCGTCTGGACAACCACGGCGCTGCCCAACGGTTCATTCGAGTTTACTTGCACCGACGAGCACGGCAACACGACGACGGCGCGCTGGGTCCGCCGCCTCTCCGCCAAGCGCACTTCTTCAACGGCACACGACGACGCCCACAGCATCATCTCGACATCCGAACCCGAGTGCAAGTTTATCTTCAGCGTGATCGACCCGCAGTCCAGACGCCACCCGATCCTGGCGACGCTCACCAAGGTCACCCTCAGCATCCTTGACCGCTACACCACCGTGTCGCCGGCCTCGAGCAGCCGCTACCCGCCCTCTAGAGCCTGGACGCAGTCGCCGACATCGCACGAAACCGACACCAGCAACGACGAGCTGTCGCACGACGAGGATGACGAGTCTTCTTCGAAGATGGCTGTCTCGATCGTTCCTAGTATGAAGGGCCGCACGACGCTGCCCGTCGACGACAAGCTCAAGCACTTTATCGCCATCAGCTCGGTCTGGGTCGCGCTGCAGTGCGGCTGGGGCCAGACGCAGGCGTCGGGCTTGTGTGCAATGGGCAACAGCACCAACAGCCTGAACAGCACGCCCGTCGGTAGTCTGCGCAAGAACCGCGACCGCCAGATGAGCGAGCCCGTCACGGCGAGCGAGACGGCCGACAACTCGAAGAGCGACAAAAACGAAAAGGCAGGCCGTCGCCTGTCGTCCCGCTACAGACGGTCGGCGACATTCACATCCGAGGCCGCGTCGGCGTCGACCGCGACGACCGACCGCGACGGCCCAAAGACGCCACTGTTCCCGCGAAAGGCATCGAGCACGGGCGCTGCCTATGTCCAGCGCCAAAAGCAGCTGCAGCAGCTGTCGGACACGAGCGACTCCGAGCGGCCTGCAGCCAACATTGCTTGTATGACGCCAAAGCGCCGCAGCCGCGCGTTCTCGCGCCTGAGCGGCGAGTTCTCGTCCATTGTGTCGTCGAAGCTGCACCACTCGCCGTCGCCGCCGCACGCGCCAGCAACGCCCGAGGGGTCGACAGCCAAGCCCATTTCCAGGTCAAACTCGCTGCGCCTGACAGTGGCGTCGTCAGACCTCAAGCCGTCGCGCAACGGCCGCGCCGTCGTGTCGGCCTACTACACCACACAGCCACACGCCCTTTCGCAGTCACAGTCTCAACCTGTTGTCGGGGGGTATGCGTATGCGCCCGCGAGCCATATCCGCGGGCTCGAGCCGGTCGAGTCGCTCAATGAAAGCCAGAGCCTGGCGCGCGAACAAGAGCAGCAGCGACTGTTTGCGCTCCACCAGCAGCTGCACCAGCAGCACCAGAAGCATCCGCCGCCGCTGCCGCACCAGGAGCTGGACCGGCAGGGCAAGTGGAAGAAGATGAGCAGCTGGTTCAAGTCACGGCTGAGCAGCCACTAGAGGTGTTTCTGTTTTGCCGGCGATTGACTTTTGTCTTTATTTATTTTTACTGTCTACATTTGTACAACATTCCCCTCATTGTCATTTCTTTTGTTATATTAGCATTGCGTTGCATAGTCGTTTCTTTTGTTAGTCTTGTTAGGTTTGTCTTGTACATATTCCCCTGCACCTTTCATTTGTCATTACAGGCGTCTGGCATCCTGGGTTTGTTTGTTCCTTGTCTAGTCTATGAAGCATGAGCATATAGAGTGCTACTACATTCATGGCGTTTATTTGTTTTCATTTTCATCCTGCAGTACAATCAAACGTGTCATCTAATTGTTAATTGTAATTGTTTTGTCAAGCGCATGTCTCGCCTCGGTTGCATCGAGTCCAAGTATGATCGAGTACTATCGAGCCATCCGCAGTCGTCTCTCGGCTCTCTATAATCTAAACATAGACACGGGATGCCTCGTGCTGCTGCTGTCTTTGCTGTCTTTGCTGTCTTTGTTGCCTTTGTCCCGGGTCGAGTCTCTACCCAAGACATGCAGCATCTCTGGTGTAGTGCTCAACAGGAATCGCGTGCTACCGGTAATGAAGACGGCACGCTGCCCGTCGGTGCGTAGATGACTGTAGATTAAGTCTGTGCCTGTATGCCAGTATAGATTGTTGCATGTTCTTTTGTATTGTCTTTGGACGTCTTTAGTCATTGGAGGCCAATTTGTGAGATCAGTCTGTAGATGAACATGAGTGAATGCAAATTGATTAGCTAATATTATACTGCTGTCACTTATATCGAGCACAACGCGACAGAATACAGAAAGGCCAGAGCGGCCGGGCAACGGTGAGTCAATGCTGTCCAGCATGTGTATGGCCCATGACTTTTCCCTTTCTCTCCAGCTCTCCCATCTGTCTTCAGTCACCTTCATCTCCTCGACCACTCTGATACACGGCCACACGGCCAAGCCCGTCCATAGACTGCAGCCCATCTCTATTTCCATCTCAGGCACATATTGTCATACTATTTACCCATATTGCCCACGCCGACACCATCGACCTCATGGCGGCTTCTCCTTGGCAGGCACGGCACGACAGGCAGTATCCAGCATGAGCTCACCCGGGCTATGGATGTATGCATCTTCATCTCGGAATCGACAGACAGCTCGGCAAGCACGTTTCTTCGAATACAGACGCCATGTCAAGTCCCGGTTGATGTGGCAGTGTTTATGCCTGCGCAGATATAAATACGCCGTCGTGCCCGAATCAAGAGCACCAATAGCATCGACAGTATTGCAATCCTCGACATCACAAGTCCTTTGAAGCCATAATGCATCTTTCGATTCCTCAGCTCATGGCGACGGGCCTTCTGGCTTCGTCGGCCGTCTCTGGTCTTCAGCTTCCACTCGAAGCTGCTCAACGCGCTGCTGTATGTATTGACCCCAGCTCTTTCTATACCCCCTTTCTGACTGTCAGGGCGTTGGTGCAATTGCCTTGATGGTTGTTCCAGCTGTCGCCAACCCGATCTCTCCGGCCGACGATAAGAGCGAGGCACACCGCAAGAGAAACCATCAAAGATACCACCGCCAGATGCGCCACAGCCGCCGCCAATGGGGATGGCCAGGCTGGGGTGGTGGTGGCAATAATGGCGATGACGGCGATGACGGCGATGACGACGACGAGCCGCCTTTTCCCACTGTTGCACCCGGCAAAGGCAAAGGCAAGGGAAAGCCTACAAGCACCGTGTCGACTATCAAAAGCACGACCATTGCTCCAACCGAGCCGCCTATCTCGACAACGACAACCAAGCCGGTCAAGACGACGCCTCCAGTGACCACGACTCTCAGGGGCACGGGCAAGACCTCGACCTCGACCACATCTTCATCCACGACTGTATCGTCGGCTGTGCTTTCGACGACTTCTATTATCCGTTCGTTCTCTCCCAATTTCTCTGGCCATTGCATCTCAAACTAACAAGACAGACGAGCATCCCACGACGACGTCCACGATAATCCTTCCTACTTCGACAACCCCCTTCGAGCACACGATCCCGACACACACTATTACAATCACTGCCAAGCCTAAGCCGCCAGTCACTCCGATCACATCCATCACTCCGATCGCCAGCAAGCCGGCCGTCACGGTCACAGTCACAGTCACAGAAACTGCTGGGTAACTATTGCTACACTTTTCTGGATTTATTGACCTCTGCTAACCTTTATCTGCAATAGTGGTCGATTTCCCACTCCCTACCGCCCGACGCCATACCAGCCGCCTCCTTTTCAGTTCCCTGGATATGGTGATGGCGACAGCTAGACTGGCCAGGTGAAGGAGGAGTAAACCTGGAGACCTTGTATCGGCTTCAAGCATCGGCATTGTGTATATTATGTACATCGCTTTGCAGTTTACACTCTTCGCGTAGATATCTTGGCTATCTAGAAGGCCTGTATGTTTAAATTGATTGTCTTCTATCCAAACCCTCAATGTCGCGATGCTTCACGGGATCGTGACTTGGACCGCCCAGCCTCAAACTTTTGAGTGTCTACCAGTAGAAGGTGAATTAAAAGCATCTGCCTACATCACCTCTCACGCATAGACCTCGCTCATGCGATACTACTGCACTTTCAGACAAGTCAACTTCAGTCTTCGAGACAAAGAAATCTCTACAAGATGCACAACCAGTACACCACTTCACATAGACATGTAGCATTGTTGGATCTTCATTCTACATTAAAGTGCTTCCATTGTCAGGAGATGGACTGCATCTGTGTGAATCTCAAAGAGAAAACAGCTCAGTCCCAAGTCAAAACTCTCAAAGTCTCCCACTGCCGCGGCATGGTCATCCGCTCTGTTTCTCGCTCTTTCGACTGCCCTCTTACCCAACCACGTTGCCTGCTTCCTTCTTCTCTGGTCTGTTTCATGAAACGACCCGTCAAGAGCAGACTGAGGAAGGTGCAGCTCAACCTCCTTCCGTGCAAGACCAACCTCCTCGAGCCTCAGTCTCCACCCTCACCCACGCTCATCCATATAATTAATTCATGAGCGTGCTCCTGCCGTTTTTCTGGTTTTAGTTCGAATATTGTTTTCGCCACGCTTTGGCATGGAGACCAAAAGGGAAAGAGCCATGCATTTCCTCATGGCAGGCACGCATCTCTTTTGTTTGCAAACCCGCTCACCCGTCTCTGGTTGGCGACCGTCTGCTGGTCGTCGGTCTGCTGGCCGGTGGCTCTTTCCTTGTGTTTCTCAATTTTTTCTGCCACCTTCCTCGTCTTTGTATGTACAAATTTACATTCGCATGTTGGCCGGCCCCCCCTTCCTCTTTGTTTTCAGTTTCCCCCATGTCTCCTCCTTCATTTAACGTGGCGGCTACAATTGAGGCAGGAGAGGCACTCCCTCCTTCTTTTTATCTCTCTTTTTTTGCCCAATGCCTCCATGTTCATCTAACTGTAGTAATGTAGTAGACTCATTGAGGCAGGAGCTTCCCCTACAGCCGTCAGCCTTGCACCAGCCTTGCAGATCCTCTTGTCAAAGCATCACGACTCTGCTATTGTGGTTGTTTATCCGATGCGCGCAAGCTATAAGCTGTTTGTATTTTGTATTCTTTGTTTACATTTGCATTTGCATTTTGCATTCACCGCCGAGTAACACAATAACCATTTTTGCAAAGCAAGCTCCGTATCACTCGAGGACAGACGTCTATAAATACCTGCACCCCTCTCGTAGATTTCCCTTCTTTCTTCTTCTCTTCGTCTTCCTCTTCACGGGCATATCCACGAGCCTCTTCACGATCAGCAGCTGCTGCAGGGGGCGCACTGCTGCGCTTTGCCATGGGAAGCCGTTCCAGGTCCTATTTATACGGGGCCTGCTTTTGCCCATCCTCACAGCTCTTTGAACCCATATTCAAGCAGTTGCAACTCTCATGCTGCGCACCCTCAGCAAATTGCTCCCAACACTACCACTACCACTACCACTACCACTATCTACCACCAAGCCACTGTCTTGTGTCTTGAAGTAAGTCTACACCTTTGTGCATCAGCACTCTACTAGGAGCAGCTTCAGTGTTGACAAGAATTTGATAGCAGCAGAAGCATTTGCTGGTCTACGACACCCGTTCACGGCGTGCTGAATCTTTTCTGTAAGTTGAATCCCCTGCAAAACACATCTCCTGAGAACTCAGAACCCAAATACTAGTCAGACGCATCCTGTGATTTTAGTATTTACAGGGTGTTCTAGCTGCATTTTTGTTTATTTTCACTGGCGTAAAGATACGGGAGATCAAGTTTTGCTTTGGAGTCATTTTATTTAGGCTAGTAATGCTAATACGTGCAGATGGTCATAGGCCAAGTGGGTTTTCACTTAGAAGAGACATCAAGATCAAAAAGGTATGTGAGAAAGATAGAAAGAGCAAAAGATCAAAAAGTCACAAGTGGCTGACGCCATAGACTGCTCAAGCCAAGTAAAGACACAGACGACGCCCAAGACAAGTCCAACGACTCTGTAAGTTCCTTGTAAATATTCATCGCTGCAGCATGCTCGTTCACAGGTGGTACAGGGGGCGGAATGCCGGGTGGCTGTTGAGCATCTCAATGACCCGCTCGAGCATGAAAATGTCGTCCTCGGCAACGTCGCGCTCCGCCTCCTCAAGCCGCTCCTGGCTTGCAGACATGTCAGTCACAGCTCTGGCGCCAGCCTCGGCTTCGACAGCAATGCGGCGGGCCTGGACGAGCATCTGCAGCGAGTCCTGGAGGCGCTCAAAGCGTCTAATGGCAAGAAGACGGCGCTGACGAAGATTAGGAAGATCGAGCACGCCCACTGCCGTCGCAGAGAGCGAAGCAATCGCTCTAGCGGTCTCTGTGATCAGCTGCGTGGTGCGCCGGAAGTGGTGCAGGCGCGCCAGGCGATCCCGGTTCGTGGCGGCACTGGTGGCAGCAGTAGCGGCAGAGGTGGCGGCAGTGGCATCAGTGGCAGTGGCAGCAGACGGGCGGGCGGACTAAGCCTCTCTATTCTGCTGCTGCTGCTGCTGACCCTGCTGGCTCTGCTGGCTCTGCTGACCGTCCTCTGCCGGCTGCTCCACGGGAAGCCCAGTTGCTCCGTCAACAAGGGCATCACCGCGGACAGTGACCTCGCGAGCCTCCATGCGGCGCATGAGGCGCAGGAACGAAGACTCCTGGAACCGGTTGTCAGGGTTGGCGCCCAGCGTGCTGGCAATGGTGCCTGCAATCCGAGCGAGCTCCTCTTCTTCGCGGTTTTGCTCGGCTTCGGCAGCAGCCTCGTCAGCAGCCAGGCGAGCAGCGTCAGTCTCGGCACCGGAGAGATCTCCAGCAGCGGCAGCGGTTTCAGTGCCCCGCTGTGCGTCGAGCTCATCTGCGATTCTGTGAAGCTCCTGGTCAATTTGCTGCTGTTCGGCGGCGGCAGACTCCTCTGCAGTTGGGCCGTTCTCAGACATCCAGGCGTCCATCTCCGTCTGGAAGTCGAGCTCAAGCTGGGCTGCCGCGAACTGCGCTTCGAGCTGGCCTTCGGTCAAGTCGGCCACGCCGCTGGGGGCGTTGGGGTCGGTACCGCGCATGGTAGACGCGGTATCGGCGGTGGCGGTGGTGGTGGTGGTGTTGGTATTGGTAGTGTTGGGATCAATTTGCTGAGGGTGCGCAGCATGAGAGTTGTAACTGCTTGAATACGGATTCAAAGAGTTGTGAGGATGGGCAAAGGCAGGTCCCGTATAAATAGGACCAGGGGCCACTCCCATGGAAAAGTGCTGCAGACGGCTCACCGCCTGCAGTGGCTGCTGATTATGTAGGTGGTTGTGACTTGGACCATGGGCAGCCACGCTAGGGTGAGGACCAGCAAGAGGACCAGCCAGTCCAGCAGACACAGCAGATCCAGCAGAGTTGGCAGCGAACTCGGCAGCCCACTGATTGTGCTGAGAAGGGCCAGCACCAGCACCAGCACCGTGCATACCACGTCCATGCTGCTGATGGGCAGGCGCACCGGGCGGCATGAATGCCTGAGGGTCGTGCTCCATGGGCATCAGGGACAGAGGTGCCACGCCACGGTTGAGAAAGGCTTGGTAATCAGCCTCGACATTGGGGTTCACATTGGAAGCCGACCGGAAATTCTTAGAGTATTAGTACCATAGCAAGCAAACATGAATGAACTCAATTGTCGAATAGAAACTCACCGACGACCCAGTCTGACCAGCGCCAGCGCGGTCTTGGTGGAGGGAGCGATCGCGGTTGACGTGGTTGCCGAAGCTCTTGAGAGCATTGGAAGGTCCGCAAAGGTTGTTGTCAGACATCTTGATGGTTGTAAAGTGAAGTGAGGTAAGCAGAAGCCTGAAGGTAAAAGCTGTGAGGCTAAAAGGTGAAGATGTGGTTGATGAGGCTAATGAAGCTGGTGATGATCAAGGTAAGACAGATCCGGAAAAATATCAAGGTCGAAACCGTCTATTTATAGACAAGACCTGGCAGCCTTTCCATATGCTGATGCTTCTAGATATCACGGCACGCGATGCCGTTTGCTCAAAGTAGGAAAAAAGTGCTCAGTGAGCTCAATGGTCACAATAGCCACAATGGATACGTGCGTTGCACAGGATGCTCAATGCGTCTAGCTTGCTATTACGTACACCCCAATAGATGCTTGTGCAATAGACAGCTGATGGCAATGGTGAGGTGAGCTGGTGATGCCTGATGCTTGATGCGATGCTGACGATGCTGACGATGCGCTCTACCGGCCGAGGTGAATGGACGAGGACAATGTGCGCGCGGCCATTATTGAGCGGGGCAAGGCTGGAGACGGCAAACAAAAGGCGATCCTTTGCTATTGTCGAGACGGAATAAAACGCAGCAAGGCTCACAAAATGTCCAAAGAGTCAGAGAGTCCAAACCGGCGGCTGAGGCTTCAGTGATGTGCATGTGAGAAGGCAGTGGCGATGAGATGAGGTTGAGCTGGTGGAAACGGCAGGAACAGAGCCGGGGTAAAGTCAGGAATAAGTCAGAGCTCGTGACTCGTCGGCTTAAACGGAGACCCGCTTTTCTCCATGTCGTCTCCAAATCCCCCGTATTCTGCTGCTCGAGCTTGTGACAGCAAATACGCCACAGGCTGGCGTGAGTAGCACAGTGCTGAAGGGTTCACATTACCTTCTATTCACAGTGTGAACAATAGAAGGAGCTACTCGCATAAGTGGGTCTTTTCAGCCACTGATTTGGATGTTTCGAGGGCCCGTTTCTATTGTTTCTATTGGCTCCATTATTTCTATGTGCACAGATCCCCACCGGAATTTGTACTTGACCTTGCCTCCTGCCACCTTACATTGCCTAAGATGAAGGCAGTGCGAATAGTGTCTATTAGCGTATGTATTGTGCAAGGCAGAAGGCAGGTGGAGCCAATAGCTCCTGCCCATTGGGACAGATTTAGGGACAGACAGCAAAGGGGGGCACCAGCAATAGCAGCAAGGCAACGTCAACGTTTTTGGCAGGAGTGCTTAGATCTGGTTGGACTTGGTTAGACGACACGAAGACACTCGACATTCACAATCCTCATCTGACACCGCGATACTCACACACACACACACCGACCTTGCGCGCACCTCCACAACTTCAGCCGGCCCCTCCACAGCTCTGACTTTCCTTTGTTTACCGCTTTCTGCCCCGTACCGAAGCTCTCCACCCCCTGTGTCGCATCCCTTCGTTTGCGATCCTCGAGACGGCACATCGCAACAACGACGACCTGTCCACGGCTGAAGCCCCTATTGAGCTTCAATTTGTTTATCTCGACTCTCCGTCCTTCTCTGCACCGTTACGATATTCACAATGGTCCGTCGCACTCCCGATGCTCGCGTAGCTGCAGCGCCCGTCTCTGCCTCGGTGGCCTCGACCTTGGCATTGGCGACTTTGGCTTGACCCGACCCAGCTAACACCCACAGGCAGCAACAAGAGCACCAGCCAATAACAGCCATGATGGCATGATCGTATGTCCTCCTGTGCCCTAATATACTCTTCCAGCATCTGCTAACACTCACAGCACGACGTTGCCCTCGACTACTACGGCCGCCGCATGGCCACCTGCTCCTCCGACCGCAAAATCAAGATCTTTGAGATTGAGGGCGAGACGCAAAGATTACTAGAGACTCTGAAGGGGTATGTGCTAGGCTTTGAGCTCTGACTCTAGGCTTTCTGGACTACACAGCTAACGTTTCTCCAACAGCCACGAAGCCGCCGTCTGGTCCATCTCCTGGGCCCACCCCAAGTACGGCAGCATCCTCGCCTCCTCCAGCTACGACGGCAAGATCTTCATCTGGCGTGAGCAGGGCGGCGTTTGGCAACGCCTCTTCGACTTTGCCCTGCACAAGGCCTCGGTCAATCTCGTCTCCTGGGCGCCGCACGAGGCCGGCTGCCTGCTCGCCTGCGCCTCCTCGGACGGCTCCGTCAGCGTCCTCGAGTTCAAGGACAACAACTGGGAGAACAAGATCTTCCCCGCACACGGCCTCGGCGTCAACAGCGTCTCCTGGGCACCCGCAACCTCGGCCGGCAGCCTCATCTCCAGCAACCCCTCGCCCAGCGCGTCCAACAACCGCCGCTTCGTCACCGGCGGCAGCGACAATCTGCTGCGCATCTGGACCTGGGACGCCGCCACCAACACTTACGTGCCCGAGGGCACCGACGAGCAGGCCACGCTGACGGGCCACTCCGACTGGGTGCGCGACGTCGCCTGGAGCCCCACCGTGCTGCAGAAGAGCTACATTGCCAGTGCCAGCCAGGACAAGACAGTGCGCATCTGGACGGCCGACTCGCAGGCGCCGGCGGCCAACGGCGGCTGGACCAGCAAGGTGCTGGAGTTTGCCTCGCCCGTGTGGCGCGTCAACTGGAGCCTGAGCGGCAACGTGCTGGCCGTGAGCACGTCGGACAACAAGATCACAATGTGGAAGGAGAACCTCAAGGGCGAGTGGGAGTGCGTCAACACAATGGGCGTGTAGATGCGGGAGTAGAAAACAGAGAGCAGGCATGCCAGTTGTTGTGATCACCCATATCCTGTTGTTCTTTTTGTTTCTTGTTTTTCTTGTATTTGTTCTTCACGTTAGCCGTATAATATGATGTTTTGCTTGACAATGCTTTGTCGATTTGTGTTTTCTGTGCGAAGTTGTAATTTATCGAATTATTTGTCAATCTTTTTGTTGGATTTTTTTTAATTTAATCTACTCAAACAATTGGGTGGTTTTATTTAATTATCTGCTCTGTCGGAACACTCCTTTCTGGTTCAGCTGATAAATGTGTTGAATTGCTAGCTAATGGACCATAACATAGCACACGTGTAGAAATGTGTGTTCTGTCGTTAGTCTGGTAAGCTGTCTGTATCTTCAGTGTAAAAAAGGAAGCAAAAAGAGAGGGACTAAAAGTGGTGATAAATATGTAAGTGCCCGTGGCAGGGATTAGGCAGTAGTCCCCGTTACGTGGTTTGAGTGAATGTAAAGTGGGTTTGTACTTTTTACCGCTTTGTTTACTTATCGTTTAACCGATACTAGGCTTTTTTTTTGAAAGTCGAAAAAGCCTTGGTTTTTTTAGAAAAATAGTAAAGTTTAATACTAAAATATATAAAAAGCTTAAGTAATTGTTTGTCTTAAATAGAAACGTCGTTATTTTTTCTCGTTTTTTAATCTTTTTTTTCGACTTATTTTAACGTTTTAATATTTATTTTATTCGTATCGATAAACCGTTTTAAAATATTATATGCTTTTTGTTTTATTATAGTATTAGCCGGGTTGTTTTTTCCCGGTATTTAATAGACTTTAACGATTTTTTTACGTTCGTACGACTAACGAAATATCGTTATATCGATTATAAAACGTTTTTTTACTATAGTCTTTAACTTCGTTATAACGTTATATACGTTTTTCGAGTCTATATAAATCTTTAAAAAGACTAGTCGACTATAAATACTATCGATTATCGCTTTAAGGCAGCTTATAATATTAAAGCTATATATAAACGCGTATAATTCGGTTACTAATACCGACTTAGTAACTTTTCTAGCTTTAGTCGAACTTTAATAGATAATATTATAATTACTTATATTATCGTATATCGTAATTACGTAGCCTAGCTAAAACGATAGATTTTTATTAAAAACGAAGCTCGTATTTACGAAAGCGACTATTTTTACCGTTTTTTTATTTAGTTTTATAAATCTTAGTCTTCTATCGGAGTATTTAGTCTACTATTATAGTCGGGAGTTTAATACGGAGACTTTTTTTTTACTCGGGTCGACGTACTATACGGCTACCGAAAAGTCGAAAACGGCTTCGAGTTAATAGACGGAAACGACGTAAACGCCGCGTACGCGTTACGTTATATATTATTACCGTATATCGAGTAACTTACTTACTTTACTTCGTATGTTTTTATTAACTATCGGCGTTTCCGTTACGGATATAATATTAACTACTTAATTTTTTTATATAAAAGTTATATTACCGTCGTTTATTAAAATAAATATGCCGTTATTAAACTTTAAAAGCTTATTAGTCGATAGTATATTACGAGGTTTCGTTAAGAAACTTATTTTATCGAAAGCGCGTTACTTTAAATTAGTAAACTTTTTATCGGCGAATATAAAAGTATCGTCCGTCTATAGTCTTACTAATCTAAACATATTTTTTTTACGTACTATAAGGTATATATCGTATATCGACGGCGTTATCTTTAAGTCGTTAGTATAATACTTCGTATATATAACAAACTAGTAGTTACTTATTTCCGGGACGCCGTAAAGTAGTTTAAAAATATATAAGATATCGTCGTCGTCTATAGCTAGGATGTCTCGAATATTACGGCTCGGGCTTACGTAAATATCTCGTTTAAGCGAGGTAAATACTTGTACGTAAGCTTACGAGATATCGCGTAATAGTAGTTTTATACTTTTTTTACTTATTTTATATATAGCTATAAAGATTAATAGTCGTTGGTTTATACGTTAAATTATAGGCGATTAAGTAAAGATTACTATTTTACCGTAGTTATTAAAAGCTTATACTATAAATCTATTTTTTTCGATTGTTTATACGGTACCCGTATACTTAATTTCGTCGATAAATCGTTTATTAAAAAGACGTACGTTATTAAGTAACTCCGTACGTAATACCGTTATAAAAACTCTTTTTTTTAATAGTCTTAAGATTTTTACGCGTCGCGAGACGTCGTAATTAAATAAAAAGAAAAGTATTATAAATTATATCGTAGCCGCGGTACCGTAAATTATAGTAAATACTACCTTAAAAAAAAACTCGTATACTACTATAATATTAATAGTCGTAGTAAATATTCCTTCCGGAAAGTCGTTTAGTACCGTAATAATATCTCCGGACTTCGTAAGTCGGCCTCGTCGGCGCTTAGCTTATTCCGTAGCCGCGGTAGCTATTTCGGCGTCGGAAAAGTCCGTCTTAACGATCCGGACTAAAGTCGACCGGAATATATTTTCTACGCCGTTACTTATGTCTAAAGTAATGTCTTTATCTTTTATAGCACGTATTTTATATAAGCTTTTCTATCCCTTAATCGTCGCCGTCTTACCGGAGCCGAAAGCGGGCCGTTATATTTTTACCTAGCCGTTTATTTTCGGCTTTTTTACTACCGGTCCGTTCCGTTATACTAATGCTTCCGTAACCCGGCGTTCGGAGTTATATTTCTTTAGGTTTTTAATAGTAGCTTTAATTATAGCTGTACGGCGCGAGACATTCGGGGACGGTGTAGTCGTTTTTGTTAGTCGGGGGTAAATACCGAAAATAAGTAGTATAAGTACGATACCGGAAAGTCTCGTTATATCGTTAATTGTTTTAATAGTTATCTAAAACGATATATTTACCGTTATCCCCGGGGCTTTTTTACGGATGATTTTATACGTACGTTTTAATATTCTATAGTATCGTTTTACTTTACCGACGTTATAGTAAGTTTTAGTCGGGACGGGCTTAATATACGACTTTAATAAAGCCGTATTCGACTAAAACTTATAGTTTATAAAGTATATGCTTTAATTATATACGATAAAGTTAAAAAAACTTACGTACGTATCGATTTATGCTTCTCTTAGCTTGTCCTATACGTATTATACGCTTAAGTTATTTAGCTACCTTACCGTTATAAATCCCGTACTTTAATCTACGATATAAATATAAGCTATACCGTCGATATATGCCACGTCGACTAATATAGTTTTATTAAACACTACGTTATCCTCATCGCGTAGGTTAAATTTAAAGCGTTTAAAAAGGCCTTCGTTTATTTAGTATTAATAATAGTACTTACGGATATATTATAGTATCTTTCGGTTAACTTTATTTATGCCCGCCTTAGTAAAAAAGTTATACAGCTTTTTAACAAAAAGATAGCTAAAGCGGCGGTATATACGTTTAAACTCCGTTATTATATAAAAGCTTTAAGCCGTACGGGCCGAGGTTATTTTTTTAA
This sequence comes from Ophiostoma tasmaniense, assembly GCA_022392925.1. Taxonomy (NCBI): domain Eukaryota; kingdom Fungi; phylum Ascomycota; class Sordariomycetes; order Ophiostomatales; family Ophiostomataceae; genus Ophiostoma; species Ophiostoma tasmaniense. Next base: position 330,850 of record JAKRGK010000006.1, on the reverse strand, counting down.
TAGTAAAAAAGGTATATCCGAACCGACGAACTACCGGTATTTTACTACGTAATAATACTATAACGTTACGTATATTATCGAAATAGCTACGTAAACGGTTAATATCTTTTAAGGATATTAAAAAAAGTATTTTTATTAGGAATACGTAAAAAACGATAATACCGATAAGTATATTAATCGTTACCGATCTTACCGAAAACGTCTTTTTATTATTACTAAATCTTATACCGATACGATTACCGGTTTATATATTTATTCGGATATTTAGGCGTAACCTACGGAAAATAACTAGCTGTAAGTTACCGTATATAAAGTATATAACCGTACCGGTATCGATAATAAAGTTTATAAATATCTCGTCGTTATACCGAAATATTATCGGTATAGTTTATATAATACTCGTAAATAACTTTAGTATAAGAAAAGATACTATCGTAGAAAAAAATATCGCGGAAAAAGTTATCGAGGTAAAAAGAAGTATAAAAAATATTATAAAAAAAAAAGATGTCGTAAAAAACGTAAATATCGGGGATGTCGTAAACGTCTCAAATATATCACCGTCGAATATAGTTTTAGCTTCTTCTTCCGTTACAAGTATAGAAGTTATATAGACGTTAGCTTAATCGTTTTTTTTTTTTTTTCTTTTTATTCTTTAATTAAACTATCGTTAACTTTTTTTATATATATTTATTTTTCTTTTTTAATTACGAGGAAGTACTACGTCGTCGACTTAAAAAACTTGCTATGCTACGACTTTTTGTAAACGTTTTTTTCCGCTTATATATAGTTGTTTTATCGATAGTTTTTTTTAGTATAAATAAAATATTTACGTAAGCTTTACTTTTTTCTATTGCTTCGGCCGTTACTACGGCTATTACCGTAGCCGAAACTTTTACGCCGGGGTCCGGCGCCGCCGCGGTTCTATTAGTAGGTACGGTCGGTATAGAAGCTGTCCGGAGTAGCCGTAGTTATAATAGTAGTAACGTTACGGGGCTTTTTCGCCGCTTTGAACCGTTTATTTGCCGTTATTTTTTTTTATACTATAATAACTATTTGGTCGACGTTAATATCGAGGTTAGAGATAGTACTTATTAATTAGTTTATAACGGGGTTTTATTTAAAAATAGTCATAAGACGATTAATTAATATTCTTTAAGTCTTAAGGCTTTCGGTAAGGTACCGTTATTAACGCGACGTTTTATCGTAAAACTTCTTTACGACTTTAAATATAAGTTTATTAAAGTATTTTTAAACGACTTACTTAACCGTTATATTATACTATTTATTATCCCGATAACGTTAAAGTATAAAAGTCTTAAAACGTTCGTATATTACCGTTATTACTTTATTTTAGTTTTTCGGATTATTTAGTTAAGTACGTAGGTTTTAGTAGAAGTTATACGGCTTTTTTTTCGTTATTATTATTAGTAATACTTTATAATAGTAGTTAATATATAAGCTATAGTCCGTATACTTTTAGTAGAAAGCCGAGAAACGGTAGCTTAAACTTATCTCGTTTATAGTACTTTTATACTTTTAGCTTTTACTATAAGTTTTTTTTATACTTTTTAGTTTCTTTAGTTGTTTTTTTTTATTAAACGGCTTTTCGTTATTATTATTAAGTCTATACCGTCTTACGTTTTCCGGCTAGTTACGTTTTTTCTTTCTACTAAGTACTTAAAGTACTTAGCTTTTATTAGCTAACGGAATAATTCGTACGTTAGTATATACGGAAAGTTATCGAATACTACTTTTATAAGTCTGTTATTATTATTAGTATTATTATTATTATTACTATTACTATTCCGGTACCGGGGGAAAAAAGTAGCGAAAGTTAAAAAATTAAAGGTTAATAAAACGTTATATAAAAAAACGAGTTAATAGTATTTTATAATCCGAAGATACCGCCGGTATATCTTTAAATCGTAAACGTAATATAAAGAATTCCGGGATAATATTATTTTAGAAGTATAAATAATTACTTTAGTTAAAAAAAAACGAAGAAAATTTCTTTATTTTTTAAATAGTAGTAAAGCTTTACGTTTTAATTACCGTCGGTAAAAATATTATTAATAATAAACGGTCGTTAGCTTATAACGTTACGATTTTTTAAAACTACCGGTCGATATATTATAAAAGTAGTTTTTTACGAAGCTTATCGTTAAAAAACTATAAAAGTCGTCGTTTAAAAATTTAGTTTCGATTAGCTTTCGGCTACGAGATTATTTTTTTTTTAGCGATCGTTTTTACTACTTTTTCGGTTTAGTTAAAGCTTTTATTAATTATATTTTTAATATATACGTTTCGTTATATTATTAAATCACGTAATTCGAAAATATACTTTAGTCTTATATCTATAAAGTTTTTAGTTTTTTATTCCGTAAACTAACTCCGTAAAACATCGAGTAGATTTTTATCGTATACGGTAATAGCTATAATACGTTATTTAAATACGTTAATATACTTACGTTTACTCATACTATCTATTACTTCTATTAGATTTAACGAAGCTAACGCTAAAAGTAAATCCCCGTCGTTTTCTATAATATTTAAGATCTTTTTATCTTACGTCTCAAAAGCTCAAAAATAGTTAGTTCTTAAGTCTTTAGTTCCTAACTTACAAGTATCGGAACACTCCTTTCTAGTTCAGCTAATAAATGTATTAAATTACTAGCTAATAGACCATAACATAACACACGTGTAGAAATATATGTTCTATCGTTAGTCTAGTAAGCTATCTATATCTTCAGTGCAAAAAAAGAAGCAAAAAGAGAGGGACCAAAAGTAGTGATAAATATGCAAGTGCCCGTGGCAGGGATTAGGCAGCAGTCCCCGTCACGTGGTCTGAGTGAATGCAAAGTGGGTCTGCACCCCTCACCGCCTTGCTTACTCATCGTTCAACCGACATGCTCCTTGAATTGCTTGTCAAGATTTTGTAGATTTTAGAAATGTTCGTGATAATTCGTTTCGACTTATTAGTCTATATGCTTGCCTTTAAAATTGTTGGAATTTAGTTTCATTTTGTAAAATTAAGTCATGAAGTCGGCGCATTTCTACTCAAACAGACACAAGACTATAATATAGACTTGTATCCGTTCTAGAACTCAAAATCCTGATCCCCAGCTAAACTGTCTTCTGCAGGACGTAAATCTCGCCTGTCGTGTCGGAGCTCACAAACAGACGGCCCTTGGAGTCTAGGGCCAGGCCAACCGGGTGGAAGCAGGCCTTGTGGCAGATGCTCAGATCCTCATTGTACAGGATATCCTCCAGCGGCTCCTTGCTGTCGGGCGGGTTCACAGGCGCGCCATTGGCAAAGGGAATGGCAGACACCTTGTAGCCCAGACGTGTCGGCCGGTCCCAGCTGCCGTGGAAGCTCACGTATGCCTCGGAGCCGTCTAGCTTGAACTTGATGTCCAGCGGCGCAATGTGCGCCTGGAACGTCAGCCGTGGCGACAGCGTATCGGTTGCGCACGACTGGTCGGTGGCATTGGTGTTGGCGGTCTCCGTCACAAACTGGCTGCCCACGGTCAAGTTGCCAATGTCGGGGAAGTCGTCGGTATCCCAGAGGGCAAAGCAGCTGGGGTACCCAAAGTTGGCGCCGAGTCGGTCGTTGGCGTTTGTGAGGGAAATGCGGCCGTGGTAGTTGAGCTCGTCTCCGGGGTTGTTAATGTGTACGTCGATGCTGTCACGGGTAATGTCGTCGAGCGAGTTCTCCACGCTGTATAGGGCATTGGTGCCAGGGGCTTCTGCCAGCCCGACCGAGTTGCGCAGACCCCAGCCGATGACGGTGCCGCTTTCTGCATAGACATAGGGATTGCCGCTGGAGAAGTTGGCCAGTGCAGCGTCACTCACGACGTCAAAGGCCCGGATCTGTGACCGGCCGTTGGAAATATTGACTGTATCCAGGTCGTAGTTGCCATTGCTGCCGCGCGAGACGAGCAGATTGCCAGGCCAGTCACGGGACATGAGCAGTGTGCGTGTGACGTGGCGACCGCCGGAGATCATACCGGTGACAAGAGTCTGCTGGGCGGCAGTGTTCACCGAGCCGGTTGAGCTGTCATAGGGCCACGAGTACACCTGATCATACGAGGAGGCATACATAATGTCGCCGTTGTGAGACAGCTCAAGGCCATGGTTGAGCTAGGACTGTTAGAAGGCTGATGATGTACTGCAAAAACTGTAACGAGATACTCACATCGTTCTCACTGATGATGGGAGTACTGTTCTTGACCACAAGACAGGTACCACCGTAGTCGTCGAATGTGATGTGGCGGACGCCACTGCCAGACTCTAACACGAGAAGGCTATCGGTGTGGTCAAAGAGGATCGTCCGAGGATAGTCGAGGCCGCTGACCACAAGCTGAGCAGTCCACCCTGAGACTGCGACGGGCGGCGTGTAGGGCGGTGTCAAGACAGACGGACATGCCGTTGACACGAATGATGTCGGCGACATTGTGGCAATGATAGGCGAACTCGCGAGCGTATCCAGAGTCGGTGATATCGAGACGATGCGTACCGTTTTATGGTGTGTAGGTGAGTGAATGTGAGAGTGACAGAGAGTGATTTCCAGCCGTGTAAGGTATTTATGCTGTACCTTTGCTGCCGGTGAGCATGAGTTGATCAAATTATGAGACGCTGGACCTTGCTATTGTGCTTTGAGAGTGATAGTATTGTGATAACGGGTTTGCCTGAACATGTATAATCCAAAAAAGACGACAAACCCAAAATAAGGCATATGCCCACAATGCATGAGAAGTAGGGACAGTATAAAATGAGCAGATAAGCAAACAAAAAGTGATAATGGTTAAACAACAGTATACGACTCGATATATGACGACAAAGGAAATAATAGAAGCTGTGCTAGGTGTGGGTGGGTGAGGCTCCAAGAACCAAAAAACCAACAAGATATGCGCCCGCAGTTTTGCCTGAAAAAGGGGAGCATTTGTAGAAAAGAAAATGAGAGGCAACAAAGCCAGACAGTAAGATGAGAAGCGAAGAGCGAAAGCAAAGAAGCGCACTGGGAAGAAGCAGAGAAACCAAAAAGAGAGATGGGGGTATTACAAAGAAAGGCAGAAAGGAGAAGAGAAGCGAGAGATACCAAAGGTGGCAGCAACAAGACAGTGAGATCTTTCATCTTTCAGTCTTTTCTCTTGTTGCATGCCGGCGGATCTAAAGTCTAGAGCCGGGAGTCTGAAGCTGCAGGGATGTTGGATGCCGATGACAACCCTTTACCGCACGCCAATGACGCTCATCTCCAGAGTCCACACTCGCCGGATCCAAACCTTCAATGGGCCTTCGACACCATCGACCTGCTCCAGATCGACGCCCTCCCACCAGCACCGCCGTGCGGGCTTGCGCCAGAACAGCAGCAGCTTTTGTGCCATACCGACGGCGTTACTGCTCATCTCGTTACCGCGGATGTCGGACCGCAGCCGCGCCAGCGCCAGACTGCAGATGACGGCCTTGTTTGGCTCTCCAGCACGGTGACCCCAGGCATCCTCGTGGTCGAAGCCACTATTGTTTGTTAGTATCTCTGTCAAAAATAAAAACGGATTGAAAAGAAAAGCACTCACCCTGCTGTCAGCATCTCAATAAGATGGGCTTCGGTAGTGCCGGGCTCATCGCTACGCTTCAAGCCAGAAAAGATGCCACCCTGCTGCAGGAGAGCACGGGCAGCTGCGCGCTTAACCTCCAGCACCTCCTCCATCTGCATGCCGGCCTTGGGCGGGATGACGTAGAAGTCGAGGTCTTCGCGCAGGACAATAATACCGGCGCGCTTGGAGGAGTCGTCCTTGTTCAAGGGGTCAATGGTGTCGCCGTCTTGCGAGGCACTGGGCGATGTGTCGGTAGGGATGGACTGTGCGACACCACGGAAGAAATCCAGCATGTACTGCAGAGACGCCGGGTCGTAGTCGACCTGGATGGCATCGCCATCGCCAAAGCCACCCATGTGACCCTCAGGGAAGAGGCCGTTGGGGAACAGGGACAGCAGAACAAACTCGGGCAGAGTAAGCAGCTCGTCTCTAGACAGAACAAAGCGGGTGCCTCTGGTAGCATTAGTATATCACCCCATTTTCATAATTCGTATATTTTATAATCTTCAGCGAGCATGGACATACCTCAGGTCCATAGCAATCGTCTCATCGAGACCGACATCGCTGCTGATGTTCTGGATAGGGGGTCCTCCCTGCTGCACCTGTGTAATGATGCTCGCGGCACCTCCGGCGGCGGCCATTAGATATGAGAAAGATAGGAGGGGACTGGATCCCTCCTCGTATGCCGGTGGCGGCTCGGAGTCTTCGTCTTTGCTGCTTTCGCCGTTGCGCTTGGGGTCGACTGGAAGAGCGCGCTTGGTCTCTTCTTGTAAGACGGCTGCCGAAGATGAAGCTTCGGGCGGTGGGTAGAAGGCCTGGTATTCGGCCGGGCTGGCTGCACTGATTTGGCTAGCGGGATTGCTGGCGGGAGTGCTGGGACCAGAGGTGGACTGGACGTAGGCCGGTGCTGCAGCGGACGTATGGAAGAGCGAGTTGAACGAGGGCGGAAGTGTAGGCCGAGTGGGCAGAAGCGATGACAATGACGACGAATCTGGGTACTGGTCGTGATCTTGGTCGAGATGGTCTGCTTCAACCTGTGGATGACTGCTGCCGGACACGGGGTACTGGGGCGGCGACAAGTCAAGTTCCTCTTGTTTCTGTTCGGGCTCGTGCTCTTTTCCGTAGTCGGGGGTCGCAACTGAGGACGAAGAAGCTTCTCCTTGTCTTAAAGGGGTGACTGTGGCCTCGTTGGCGGGCAGTTTGGACAGCGCACGGTTCACAATGACAACCTTCTTGCTGGATTCGTCGAGAAGCACAATGGCGGGATACGGGCTCTCAGTGGCAGCTGATGAAGCTGGTGTAGCTGGCAACAACGACGGCCCGGGGGTAGCGCTGGGGATCTGGGAGTCGGACACGGTGATGGTTTGGCGTGAAGACGGGGAAATATGGCGATGGGCAGCGTGCGAGGACGGCTGCGGTGTGATGAGAGATTGATATATCGAGAATTTTCGAAATAAGTCGATAAATGGCGCGTGCAGACGGCAGATTACACGGTCATTAGAACAGACGAGTAGGCGATACGGCTAAAGACAAAAGGATCAAGGAGTCGGGCGACTTGAAGATTGACAAGAAACAAGACGACGAGAAAGTCGAGAAAGTCGGCAACAACAGTAGGGACGGCAGAGACTGGAAATCCACTAGCGATACAAAAGACGAGACTTGTGGGTGGGCGCGAGCAGGGTGATGGGAGAAAACGTAAACGTTGTGGGTGGTGAAACTGGTAACTCGAGCGAAAAGACAGGGGAGATGAGAAGAGGAGAAGAGGAGACGGCGTCGATGTTTTGGCGTTCTGGTGAGATTGCGTTCTGGGGCGGCTGGCGGCTTGGGCTGCTACAGAGAACGGGAGGAAGGAGCAGTGGAGGAGGGAAAGAGCACAAGAGGAAGGAGGACATCCACAAAGAGCCAGGCCCAGCGTGGACGATTCGAGGAAAGCGCAATTGCCAGACCCACTAAAGCGCACGATACAATGTGTTGAAAGGGAAGGGGCGGCCCAGTCAACGACGCAGGTGAAATTGAAATGGGATAGCAATAGAAAGCAATAGGGAAATGAGTCCCTTTCTTTGGTCGTTCTTTCCTACGGGGGTATGGACAGCTACGGGCGCAACATCTACGGACTGTATCGCTCCTGCCATTGCCATCAGATGCATGGATCCATACTCTGCACTGGCAGGAACGCCTGTGTGATTTGGTTTCGTCACTTCTTCTTTTGGCTGATCGACTGTTGTCCAGCATTCTCGCAGTTGTTGACTGCTGTACTTGTTGCTGTTAGTCGCTGTCAGCCAACCTCTGGCGCTGCACTTCCAATTTAAGCGCCCACATTTTAAGGGATGGAAGCACCCATTAGGCGCCCGTAGCTCACCTCTTGTGGGGCATCCATGGCCAATCGCATCGCTGCATCCAATAAGCTTGATCTTCGATGCTGACTCATCGAACGTTTGCAGCCAATACACTGCACAGCATGATCACAATCAATGCAGCTTTACATCACTTCAGTCACATACCAGGGTCGTACAATAGTAGGAGCATTAAATAATTATCAAATCTCTATATATCTAGTCATCATCATCGCTGTCGCCAAAGACGGCCCGGAATACATCCTCACTTGCCCGCTGTCCCTCGAGAGCATCGTTGCGACCAACTTGGATCATCGTTGTGCTGGTGCCCGTAGAAGCCGTGCCTGTAGAAGCTGTAGGCGGCACGGTAGTGTCATGGGAAGTAGCAGTGCCTGATGCCGGATTTGCAGCTTGCCAGCTGGAAGACCAAGCTTGCCCGCTATCGTAACGTGTGTCTGAATCGGCACTCGGCCGTGCAAGGTCGGGCATCTGAACGCCCATGCGCTTGCACAACAGTCGCGTCGGGAAGAAATCGGTGACCGTGCGTGTCAGCGGCCCGTACATGCCCATCTTGGCTGCTTCTTCGGCCGGGTCTTGTGGCTTTTGCGCGGGCCGCGTCACAAGGTTGGTTTTGTCTCCTGTGCTGCCAGCAGAAGTAGTAGGAACCGTTGTTGACGTTGTGAACCGCGATGCCATTGGGCCCGACATGGGCTTAAAGATCCGCGCACAGTTGGAGAATTCGTAGAACTCGCGCAGCCAGTCGTCGTCGCTGACGCCTGCTGGCTTCGGCGGCAGATTGGTAGCTATACCGGCCTGGTGTTCCAGGTATGCCCGGTACCGCGACCGCTTTTCTTCGTTATCTTGGTATGGGCCGCCTCCACGTGCACCACGGGTAATGGCCGCAACGGCAGTGGCTTTGTCTAGCGATGGCACCGCTTGCAGCAGTTGGTCGTGTTTCTCCTGCGGCGTTAGTGCATACGCAGCCGGGATCTCGCTTCGTGCTTCTGGCAGATCAGACCGCCCCGTGGCAGATGCAATGCGCGCCCTCGCCTGTGGAGACAAAAAGTCAAACACAGACTTGCCGGGTAGTTGAGCTTCGCCCAGCATAGCGGCACGCGACTTGGGGTCCAGCTTGGACGCCTTGGCGGCATCGGCCGTAGAGACAAAGTTTCCATCTGCCCCCCGGGCACCGCCAGCGCCGCTGCGCAGCGTCTTTGCAGACTTCCAGCCCGGCGGAATGATGGGCGGAGGATATTTGCCGGCCCCGTTGATATCTGATGTAAGAGAGTCGGGTTTTCTACTGAGAACAAAGCCGTTCAAAGGAGGCCTGCCGTCATGGCAGACACGGGCTCTGTTGCCTGAACCCTTGCCGAGGATAGAAGACTTTGAAGACGAGAATACTAGCTTCGGCCGGGCATCAGAGCTTCTGCTTGCTGCGTCATCGGCACTGACGCCAGCACCCTCCAGCACAACAGCTTTGGCTTTCTTCTTTTTCTTGTCGCCACCAATGACGCGGTTGAAAGAAATGCGCGGTCCCATATCGTAGGGGTCCTCGTCATCAGAGCCCGTGTCGTTCAGGACACCGACACCCATGCCTCCACTACGGGCCTTGTTCTTCTTCTTTTTGAAAATCGAGGATGACCGACCGAGAAGACCACGTGTAATACCGCTATCATCGTCTTCCGCGTCATCGCTCTCGTCGTCATCGTCGCCGGCGGAGCGTGCTGATAGCTTAGACTCGCCGGCAAAACCAAGGCCTTTGCGATCAGACTTCTTTACAAGACTGACCATGACGACGCGTTCTGGGGCAAACAGAAATGTGCCCGTTTTATCCTCGGGCCGGCCGACGTCTAGGCGGGCAGTCCGGCGCACTTTGGGACCGATACCCTGACCCTCTTTCCAGCCCATCTTCTTCAGGAGTCGCGTGCCCATAGTCTCACCCGTGGCCCGGAATAGGCCCGCCAGGGCACCAGCACTGCCACTAGGCCTCGAGGCGTCATCGCCCGTGAGGCCAAGGCCGGCAAACGAGCGCGTCGTTTGCAGTCTCCGTGACTCTTCGGCGTCGGCAAGATCCTCCTCGTCCATGAAATCTTCCGGACGGGATTGGGGTTGGGCGCCAGCAGTATCCGAGCTGCCGTCCTTGTGGCGATTCGTACGCGACGATACAAACGTCGAGGGCGTCCATCCTTCTTTGGAGCCGACAGTGTTGTAGTAGCCGGCGCTCCATCCGCCGGTGAAAGCACCGTGCAGCCGGCGACGGCCCTTTTCGTCCCTCACCTCCTGCTTCCAGACGGGCACAAAAGACCCATCGTCGCGCACAGACGGGTCCAGAGGCGGTAAAGGAGTTCCAAAGGCGACAAAGGGAGACTGCTGCGCTTGTAGGTCTGCCTCGTAGAGTGCGCGCGACCTCTTGGACATTATGTACGTGCTTTGGACATGTCGCTAGGGTGGTGTCGACAGGTGGTCAGATACCCGCGTCTCTGATGTCGGGCACGCGTCAAGTGAGTGTCTTTGGTTGTCGTCGGCGTCGCGTTGCAGTTCGTCAGCCTGGGATTCGAAATTCGATATGGGGCACAGCAAATACGAAGCATCGGCGGACGTCAAGCTTTGGATGCTAGCTCGCTCGCGACTCCACGGCAAAATTGGAAGGTGGGTCCCGGTTGCGCAAACGGCCACGGGTAGAGACAGTGTGCAATACAAGTACTAGCGCTTGTGCACTAGAAATGGCAAGAGCTCAGCGCAAAGGCATGGCGATTTCCTAATTTGATACCTTGACTGGAATGCACTTTGCACTTTACCAGTTTGGAAAGAGCATTCCAGCGGCCTTGAAGAATGATAGAAAACGGAAAGAGCCAGAAAGATTTACAGCCTGGAATGCAGATCACGTGTATCACGACTTAACGTCCTTGGTCAAGCCAAGAGAGAAGAAATCTAGAACATTGCCTTTTGAAAGAGAGACATCGGATGCGCAATGCTGCATTTTGTCTTGCGGACTCCCTACGCCCTGTTGAGTAATCCGCTGTCTTGTTTATCGAGGGTGCGACGTACAGTAGCTCACGAGAGTCGCAGTAGAATCAAGGACGGCGACGACATCATACCTGTGCAGACCAAGACTAGACCGTAGCTGGCTAAGCAGAGCTAAGCAGCAGGGCGATCTACTGCGCTATTCGTCATGATGAACAAAGTCTGCGGCGATGATATCACTGGCTGGGTGGCCGAGGAAGCATGCCCAAATCCTGCAGGGGCGATCCTACGCTGAGTCTGTCCATGTGTGAGCATGCGCAAGTATTCTGTATGTAGTACAAAGTATGGGAATTCCATGAAACCAAAAAGGTGTAGTGAACCAGCCTGTGGACGGATCTAGCTGCTGCTGTAACACTCGCTTGCCCGATTGCAGGTGTTGTGGCGGACTGCGAGATAAAGCAGAGTACGCCCAGCCTTCAATTTGGACTGCCGTTCTCCAATTTCATTTTGACAGGCAGCGAGCAGGGCATCAAGCATGCCACTAGTCTAGGCTTACTCTGCACAAGTTGTTTTGCGTTATGTATTGTGCAATGTATGATCCGTGATCTGTGCTCCGTGACACAGTTATTTCGGTATTGCAAGCCGTATACCGGAGGAGGGTGGGGAGTAAGATATGAGAGCCGCGGGACAACAACGGCCAAGCAGGTGCTTTACGGAGCTAAAGCGAAAAGGAAACAAGAGTAAATCCATTTGAATATGCGACGTATTAGAAAACGGCTAAAGGACGGTTTCCGTTCTCAAAGAGGTAGTCTATTGGCGAGCATCGGAAGCTGAGATCATCGCCGATGGCTTGCGTACCCTGGTCGCTGGTTATTGGGAGACAGCATCAGCTGTTATGAATGTGTAGAATTTGGAAAACGAGCAGAACGCAGCAAAGAATATCAAAGGCGTTGACATCCTCGTGTTGTGCTGTGCTGATGCACGCCGAGTACAAGTATATTGGCTGACGGTCCCCTCACCTGCCGTGTGCCGTTGATTTCTTTTGGGCCTTCTTTTCCTGCACATTGCAGAGCAACGTCTCGGGCCTTCGTGCCCCTCTATACTTGTATCTGCACATGGAAGTACCTTACAGTCTGTATGTTGGCCTGCCAGGCTAGTTCTGATCCATGCAACGCCCGCCAGCCAGCGCATCGTCATGCAAGGGAGCATTCTTTGTCTGTCTGTCCCTGTTCCTGTAGTCTGTCTCTGCCTGTTGCCCCTGTGCTCCTACTTCTTTGTACTTGTGGCCAATGTTTATCTCGTCGTCTTTTCATCACCATCTCGTCCTCGAGTTGCAGTGATTCCCAAGTAATCGCTCTCGCTATGCGGTACCTGTACGGAGTATGTCAACTCTAAGGATTACGATCTTCCGAGCCTTTGCCCATTATGGATGTCCCACTACGCCCAGTGCTCATCTTTCGGCTTTCCACCCCGTAGCTCTCTAGACGATGTATTTTTACAGAACAAACTCTAGCCTTGCCATCTTCAACCGTCAGCGGCAACCACAGTTGATCATCGCTCCTTCCTCATTCACTAGAATCATTTCTATTTTTACCCATTTTTGTTACTCGTATTGATTACCTAACCCTGCCTCACCACCTCATCTCGTATTCAGTATTCCTCCTATATTTCAAACTTTATTTTTTCCATTCATTTGTCCTTTTGTCAGGCATCATCTCACTCCAGCCATCGGTCCCTGAACCCAATCCAATGCTCGTTGTTCTGTCACACGTCGCATGTGCCTCTAGTCGGGACATTCAACTGCCCAACAGAGCTTACACAGCGCTGCCAGTTGATTCATTAGGCTTTCTTAGGCCTAAAGTCACCTAACACCGTATTGCTCTACCGCTCTAATCCACTATCTCCAGTTTATCCCCTAGTTAGCGTCCTTTGTCCTCCCCGCCCGCCGGATCCAGCAACAGCTCCTTCTCCAGCCTAGGCCCACCACCAGGAACACACCTACAGAGTACGCAACCAATTCAGGGCAGGCACTGACGAGTCGCCCATTTGGTGGACCCACTCATGGAATAGCTGGCATTTCGTCGTTCTTTCCCTCAAACTCTCTGAAGTCTCACTCTATCTGAACCCGTCTCCTCGTGCCTTCCATTCCTGACTGTCTTTTCGAGTCGGTCTTTCCCTTCCCGTAACTTGGTTCTTTCCCGCCTCCTCCATTTCAACGACAACTGCAATTGCAACTGCAGTCGCACATCATCTATCTCACATCGGCCCCTCTTTCCTTCCATCTCTAGACTTTGCTACAATCGTCCCTTCTTTTTTTATTATTTTGCTTCCTCCTTTCTTCTCACTTTTTTTCTTGTTCTCGCCTTTGCTCCTTCCATATCCTGACCCATCCCCTTTCATCCCAACCAGCTAGCTTCCAGTTTGGGCAGCCACGACCCATCCTCAAACAGAAAAGGGGACAACCGGCAAAACGGAAAAGAGCACTGAATACTTGCAGCGCCACTGAGCACATCGTCACCTTTCCCCCGAAACACCAAACATACAAAACTCTTTCAAACCCAACAGTGGTTGAACGACCCTCGCCCTCTAAAATTAAGCTCGACTCTGCAGAGCACTCTCGATTGGCCAGGGCCCTAGTCGCTCCCTCCACCGCATTGCGCCTGTATTTTGATTCGACTCGGCCTGTTGGCGTAGGCAGTGGCGTTTGCTCCCCAGCCCAACACACCTCAACCATCTCATCTCCTTCACCATCCCCTTTATTTTAATTTCATCATCGACCACTGTCGCATTCGCACCGGCATCGACTCCGCTACTATCCCACCGACCGCTTACCATCAATCTTCCGCTGTCTCAATCGAGACACAACAGACGCCATGGCTACAGTCTCGGCCGGCGCTGAGCCCCCTCTTTCGTCGCCCTCGCGTGGCAAGTCCTACGGATCAGTCTCACGCTCACAATCATCTCGGTCCCGGCCGCCATCGTCTTCGTCGGCAACTACTCGCGATATGCCTACTCGTGCCGCCTCACAGCACCACCACACATCCTCACGCAACTACACAACAAGCAACGGCAACGGCAGCAATGGCAACAGAAATGGCTACGACCCCGATGCTCCGCAGCCCGACCACCGCCATCGCCGCAGCTCGAGTCACGATGCTTCCGGCAACGGCCAAGACCAGTCATCGTCGTCGCGCCGCCCGCGCTCCTCATCTCGCCATGGCCCATCATCTTCACAAGCACCACCTCCGCCCGCAGAGACGAACCAGCCACCAAGCAGCAGCCAACGGGACAAATCGTCGGCAGATGCTAGACCGTCGGCCTCGACAAGAACATCAAAAACCCGCACCACGATCCCAACATCGTCTGGAAAATGGTTGCTTGGCAAAGTTATCGGTGCTGGTAGCATGGGCAAGGTTCGCCTTGCAACCAAGGAAGAAAGCACCGAACAGGTACGTTTCACGTGTCTTTGTCGTGATTGTTATAAGTCGTCCGTCTACTAACTAATACTTTAGGTTGCTTGCAAAATTATTCCTCGCTACACAACCGATGATGGTCACATGTCACGCGCCGAAAAGGAGCGTGCAGACCAGTCCAAAGAGATTCGCACTGCCAGAGAGGCTGCCATCGTGACCCTCCTCAACCACCCTTACATCTGCGGCTTGCGCGATGTTGTCCGCACAAACCACCACTGGTACATGCTCTTCGAATATGTCAATGGCGGCCAGATGCTCGACTACATTATCTCGCACGGAAAGCTCAAGGAGAAGCCGGCCCGCAAGTTCAGCCGGCAGATTGCCAGCGCCCTCGACTACTGCCACCGCAACTCGATTGTGCACCGTGATCTTAAGATCGAGAACATACTCATTAGCAAGACGGGAGATATCAAGATTATTGATTTTGGTCTCAGCAACCTCTTTGCGCCCCGGGGCCACCTCCGCACCTTCTGCGGCAGTCTCTACTTTGCCGCGCCAGAGCTCTTGCAGGCGAGAGCTTACACCGGACCTGAAGTCGATGTCTGGAGTTTTGGCATTGTTCTGTACGTGTTGGTTTGCGGCAAGGTTCCGTTCGATGACCAGAGCATCCCTGCTCTGCACTCCAAGATTAAGAAGGGTCTGGTGGATTACCCAACGTGGCTCTCAGCTGGTATGTTTATCTCTTTCTGTCTTTTTTATCTGACTTGAAACTCGGCACTAACAACTTAGAATGCAAGCACTTGCTATCTAGAATGCTCGTCACTGACCCGCGCATGCGGGCGAGCATGCACGAGGTCATGAACCACCCTTGGATGCTTAAGGGCTACAACGGTCCTCCTGAGAACTATCTTCCCCGCCGCGATCCTATTACCCTACCCCTTGAGCCTGAGGTCATCACTGCCATGACAGGTTTCAACTTTGGCACGCCAGAGACAATTACGGCACAGCTCACCCGGGTCATCGAGTCTGACGAATACCAGCGCAGTGTGCGGCTGTTGCAGAAGGAGAAAGACCAGCAAGTTCAGCCAGCCAAGGATGTTGAGCGGAAACGGGGCTTCAATCTCGACTTTTACAAGCGCCGCAACTCGACTAACAGCCGTGACGCGCTCAACACCCCCAGCACTGAGGGCCTTCCTATGGGTAACGACCCTCTGAATGCTTTCAACCCGCTTGTGTCTGTGTACTATCTGGTGCGCGAGAAGCAGGAGCGCGACCGCCTTGACCATCTGCCGGCATCTGCCAAGGACAAGGGCCCTATCCCCATTCCCGAGATTGCCCCTCCTCCAACTGCCTACACCAACACGTCTACTTATGAATACTCTGGCGAGAAGGCCACCGGTGGCAGAACTCGGCCCCGTGCTAGAACCCACGGTGAAGACGACGTCCCCGATATTGTCAAGGGCAAGACGGTTGCTGCCGCAGCTGCAGCTAGTGGTAGTGTTGGTGCCAACCCTGGCCTGCTCTCCCCCACACATGCCGCGTACCAGGACCAGCACGATGCACACAAGAAGGAAAGCACCGCCGCAGGAATTCTACGCCGCTTTAGCACAAGACGGAAGCCAAAGGAGCCTGAACGGGTTGAGCGTGCCGATAGAGACCGCTCGCACCCTCCCGTCGTCCAGGTCCACTCGCCCTCGGAGCAGCAGCAGCCGCCGACCTCGCCAACACCACTTGTTCCCCGCAAGAGCTTCAGCATTCGCCGCAGCCGCCGTGATCAAGATGACACGCCTGTGCCTCGTGTGAGATCTGGTAGCAGCCAGCCCCAGCACAGCGAGCTTCTCAGCCCGCCTCTGTCTGCCGGCGTGTCTGGCGCTGGCTATAAGAAGGGCTTGGGACGCTCCACCAGTGTCAGCTCTGCCGAGTATAGTCGCCGCCGGCCGATTGGTGGCTCTGCAAGCAGAATTATCAACAAGGAGCCACCAGCTACAAGTGGTTCTGACCACTCAACGATCAACGACCGTGTGGCAGGTGAGCAGCGCAATGGCTCCAACTTGCATGGCCGGTCTGTGTCTCTGCGCACCAAGCCGCTCAGCCATGCACGCATGGAAAGCATTCAGGCTCGTCGTTCGCGTCTGGAGGAGGAGCGCAGTCGTGAGGCCAATGTGCCCGAGGAGACTGACGCCGAGATTGGTGACCAAAGTGGCGTGTCCAACGAGCGCCTGACTGACTTTGATCTCGACAAGCCTGTCTACTTCAAGGGGCTGTTCAGCGTCTTGACGACGTCGACCAAGCCTGTGCGCGAGATGCGTGCGGATATTAGACGAGTTCTGAAGCAGCTGGGTGTCGAATACGTTGAGATCAAGGGCGGTTTCAGCTGCCGTCACTCGCCGAGCATCGACCTTAACAAGGTTGCCGAGACCCCGAGCAGCCCGCCGCCACCTATGCCTGGCCAAGGACACCGTCGCCGCTTTAGTTTTGGCCTGCGGTCGGGCGAGCAAACGCGCGATGAGGTGCGCGAGAATGTTGAGCGTGGCCCTACGACACCGCGCACGCCCGGACGCCACACCGATATTGAATACTCGGATGTTTCTGACGGCAGCGATCCCCGCCTCGACACTGCACGCCCCGTGCCTGCTGGCGAGACCACGACCCACGTCCGTAGCGACATGGGCGGCGATCTGGTTCTCGAGTTTGAGATCTTCATCGTCAAGATTCCTGTCGTCGCTCTGCACGGTGTGCAGTTCAAGCGCCTGGGTGGCAACACCTGGCAGTACAAGAACATGGCTGACCAGATCCTGCGCGATCTGCGGCTGTAATTTCGTTTGTTTTCATTGTTTTAAAACTGGTGGGCTGTTCATGAATTCTCATCTCATACCGGGCGCACAGGCGCGCACTTTTCTATATTTTACATTCAGATGCCTTGGTGTCTGGACCTTTTTAATACTTTCTTCTTTACCCCTTCTATACTACTTTCACTTATTATAATTGCTTTGTGTATCCCATTTGTCTCTCATTCATTTATCTTGCGTCTGTTTCGAATGCTCCAGCCGCACCTGAAGAGATGTGCTGTTACACGGCAACTTTACTTGCACCCGGGCCACAGTATATATAGCACGCGCCGCAAAACATACAGACTAGTTCCTATCCTTTTTCTCAGTCTTTTTGCGGCATTCTTTGTGCCTGTCTTGTTTGACGTGGTCTTTTCAAAGGTGGCTTGTGTCCTTATTTTCTGTATCTTCCTGGCAATCGAGAAATCATAAAATGCTTGCAATGACTTGTAGAAATGACCCTTGCAAGTGAAATCAAACAGTTTCTATTGAATCTGCACATGTCGTCGTCGACAGCGCAGAGCCTCCGAGTGACGGTTGTCATACTGGCACACGTGACCAGGATGGACCGGATCAATCCACAGTTAGCCCGATAGCTTGCTTTGTACTGATTGCACGTCCCCCCACCAAAAGAGTACAAGCGGCGCAGCTGCAATTTATCCGGTACACCAGTCATGGTCCCGACTTGCGCAATGTCCCGCCCACCTGCCTGTGGTGGACAGTGCTTCCTCTACTGTGTCTTTCCCTCCAACCACGGCAGTCCGTTTTTGCCCTTTCCCTCTCTCCAACGCTCCTGCCAATACTCTGTACAAAACACCTCTGCACCTCTAATAGCAAGGCAAGAGCGAACCACACCTTGCCCAACTGCCTATCGCCAAAGACACCAAACCGCAAGCTCGCCCGTTACTCATTGCCAACCGCCTCGTACTTTAAAAGTACTGCCAATCCACGAATCAACTGCACAGCCGTTCCTTCCGTTGCACTGTACTGTACTCGGTCGGACCTGCCTCTTTTTTCGCTTTTCTCGCAGTCGCACAGCGCCACGGGTACACCTCGGATCGCGACCCCCCCCCCGATCTCGACCTCCGCTACTCACAACCACAACAGCAAATAGCCGACCTTTTCTCGACCCCGAACACATCATCTGTCACAATCCATCGATTATCAGTATTTCAATCACTGCGGTATCCTTGAACAGATCTACCTTTAAGCTTAAGCTCTGACAACCGACGCGACATCCCCTCTCTCGAACAGACAGCTGCCGCAGCGACGACGACGACAAGCTTCTCGCCGCATCTCTGTTTTGCCAGATCTCCAGTGCCGAGCTCGTCATCCTTGCGCCGTGCATTGTTTTTCGACTTCTTTTCGACTCCGCGACGAATTCCACCTCCCTCGAGACGCGGTCTCCACCAGACGGAAGCGACCAAGATCATCTTGTCGCCCTTGTTTCTTTATCACGCATCTTTAACAACTGGGAGTAGAGAGTAAGCTCTCTTCCCCAGACACAAGAACATCAAAATGATGCCAAATCAGCATTTGTACGGCGGGCACCAGCAGTACACGCCGCAGGACACACAGGCGTGGATGCACCCGCACCACCAGCACCAGCAGCAGCAGCAGCAGCACGCGGCGGCTCACCAGGTCCAGGCCCAGCACCAGCAGTTGCAACAGCACCAACACCAGCACCAGCATCAGCAGCAGCAGCAGGCACAGCAGCAGCAGTACAACCACCTTGCCAGCCAACAGCATGGCGGCAACCGGGGTATTGGCGGCGTTGGCGGTGGACTGGGCGCGGGCGGCGGCGCGCCGGGTATGAACGTCGGCGGCGGCGTAGGTGTTGGCATGAACGCCGCTGGTGGCCAGCATAACCCACTGGAAGCCATGATTGACGGCGTGTCGGAGGACAACCGGCGCACGATGACGTACATTGCCGAGCTGCTCAACGAGAGCACGCGCGAGGCGGCGCTACTGGAGCTGAGCAAAAAGCGCGAGCAAGTGCCGGAGCTTGCGCTGATCCTGTGGCACTCGTTTGGCGTGATGACATCGCTGATTCAGGAGATCATCTCTGTGTACTCGCTGCTGAACCCGTCGCAGCTGACGGCAGCGGCAAGCAATCGCGTGTGCAACGCTCTGGCGCTGCTGCAGTGTGTGGCCTCGCACCACGAGACGCGCACTCTGTTTCTGAATGGTAAGTTCCAGAGGTCTCTCTTCTCTTTGTGTCGGGCGACTAACATTGCAGCACACATTCCCCTATTCCTGTACCCGTTCCTCAACACGACATCTAAGTCGCGGCCGTTTGAGTACCTCCGGCTCACATCTCTGGGCGTGATTGGTGCTCTGGTCAAGAACGACTCGAGCGAGGTGATCAACTTTCTCCTCACGACGGAGATTATCCCACTGTGTCTGAGAATCATGGAGACGGGATCAGAGCTGAGCAAGACGGTGGCAATTTTCATTGTCCAGAAGATCCTTCTTGACGACAACGGACTCAACTACATTTGTGCGACTTATGAGAGGTTCTATGCAGTTGGGACGGTGTTGAGCAACATGGTGACTCAGCTTGTCGAGCAGCAAACGGCACGTCTACTCAAGCATGTGGTCAGATGCTTTCTGAGGTGTGTATTTTCCTTGTCTCTTCCCTTTCTCTTCCTCTAGGGATGCACCGCTAACCAATAGACTCTCGGACAATGCTCGCGCGCGCGAGGCTCTTAGACAGTGCCTTCCCGAGCCTCTTCGGGACGCCACTTTTTCGTCTGTTCTGCGGGACGACGCTGCCACGAAGCGTTGCCTGGCGCAGCTGCTGATCAACCTGTCCGACACGATTGCCGACGGGGCGCCTATGAATGGCATGTAGAGCAGTATCAATTTTGAGGAAACCCTCAGATGTCGTGGCGTGAACGTGGAAGGGTATCGGTAGCAGCGACGACAGCGCGCAAAGCGACTCGAACGATTCAAAAAGCAGGGCAAAGGCAACGCCATGTGATACGCCCTGCAATACACCACTTTAAGCGAAGACGATGTTACAGCGCCATGTCGTCATGTTTCGACACGGGCTGTATCTTTTTCCATTCTTCTATTTCATATACCCCGTTCTTCTTATCGACTTTAACTTTTTAGCCAGACGGCTCGTTCGTCCTCAACGTCACGGTATACACGGTATACACGGTATACAACACACGATATACGGCTCACTTTTTGCATCGACCGGCGGCGTTGATAGCGTCTCCGCTGTGCATCTTTATTCATTCTCTGCAGTTGCGTTTGGGGGTCTAGAGAAAAGGATATGGCTTTGTTTTATGTTCTCGACGGATACCTCTGGCTGGCGTATCTGACGACGCAGATATATTGTCAGTCTGCCGGTGTCTGTCTTTTCCCTTCATCCTGTATTTTTTCTTCCTCTTCTTTACATTATTACCTGTCCTTTATTTCTTGTCTTTCTTTTTCTCTCTTCACTATCCCTTTGCTATTCTCATGTTTCTCTTCACATCGGCTAGGGGAAGGTTCAACTTTTCTTTACGGCGGCGTTCGGCATCAGCATATATGTTTTACTCATCCATTCCTTTTAGTCGTTTGTTTAATCGCTCTCCTGTACTCTCTCGTTCGTTTGTCCTTTTGTCTATTGTCTGTGAATTGCTAGAGTTGTGTCACCGGTGGCCGCGGCTGAGCGGAGGAAAAGCAATCGCGTGACTTGACTGGGCGAGGATACCACGGGGATGTGGTGTCTTGAGGAGTATTCTGGTTTCTTTTCTTCTCTCTCTCTCTTCCTTCTTCTTTCTGTCTTCTTTCTTTCTTATTATTCATTCTCTCGTGTATGATACAATGGTGTAAAACAGGTTAAATAGCGAGATAAAAACGAGGTCACCCGAAATGAAGCAGTGATGACGTTTGACGTACCTGGCGATGCAGCAGTGTTTGGAATATTGTTAGCTATTGCATTTTGTTGAATCGATAGAATTGATAAAACTGATATGGATTGATGCGTGGGTTTGGTATCGTCTTCACGATGCATCTGTTTGCTTATCTGATCACCACGGCAAGTGATCACTCAGAACGAGATTCATCGACAATCGAGAATCCTTTATGTGCAATGACGTAGGAACCGAGTCTGTGTCACTGAGACACAATAAACGTCAACGTCGGCGTTGGCATGTGGTGTGTGTATGCCTCACACTCAAAAGACCCTTTGCAGACGGACAGCCGCGTCAAGAGACGATCATATGGCAGCCAACAGACAATTTACAGCCCGCAGCCGTATCTATGCGGGTGTGGCCAGTTCCCTGATTCAGACCCGGTAAATAGAATAACGGTAGACTGATAGACTTGATAGACGCAGACATTGCATTGGCTCTTCTGCATCTACAGAGTACTTCGTATATGCGTTCTTGATGCCGTCGCACTTAAACAGGAAATTGGCCGTTTCTTTTCTCTTTTCCTGAAAGGCAGCTGATCTTTCATCTCGATATCAAATCGTGCTGCGTTTTCTTTTGCTGGCTCGGACTGTTTCTCTTCGTCCGACTGGCTCGCTGTGCGCGCTGTCTGATCACATGCATGCAATTCCTTGGAGCGTTTCTCCAATACATATGCAGTATGCAGCAATATCAAGTCAATCCTCTGCACAGGATATAATACAAGATTGGGGTAAGCTTGGAATCATGTCACCCGATACACTTCTCCAGAGGTGCCCACGAGCCACCTTGCTTGGGTCGTGTGGAGAGCTGTGCACACTTCCCCGCCGGCTTCTTTTTGTCGCCTTGAGTCTGAAAAGGATTGGGTGGTTGGCAAAGTGGCTTCGACAGATGACGAGCTCAAGACTAGGCCATGCTTGGCCGTCACACCGCAACACACGCAGAGTAAGTCAATCGTATTTGCCGTAGCATTCTGCGAAGCCGTTGACTTTCATTGCTTTTTGCGTCCAGATGAGCGATCCTGCCAGCCACTGAACCCCAAGACCCCAATATTTCGAGTCGAAAACCAAGGGTCGGCGGTGAGATAATGTGACTGAAACAAAACAGCTATCAGCCGGTAGATAATGACCTTCATCATGGACATGGGCTATCTGCGAGCAAGTTTCTTGGTCGTATTCCTGTCAACGTCGAGAGATTGCCAGTGCGTGGTGGAGAGAAACTATGGGGAACCAGGGATGTGGGAGAATGTGGTAGGGATGACCATTCTGGACGTGCACGTTGTTGTTTCCTTCTATTTCTGTCACTGCAAGAGCAAGCACCCGTTTTGATTTGATCGCCTACAAGGCCGTCAATAGGAAGGAGCAAGCAGATATTTTACAAAGGGCAAGGCCGTACTTGCCATTGGAATTGCAATATCTACGACTATGAATGGCAGGCGCGATCGTGCATGAATTCATAAATGGCCAACTTTAGCAAGTGAAAGAGGAAAGAGTAAATGTAAAAAAGACAATAACAGCCATTGCTCTACAGACGCGCTGGAATGAATGGCTCAATACAAGATTGCCTCGTCATTGTCTACTTCGTACACAACCATTACGGGCGAAACACACATGGCTGACGATCGCTGACCCTCCAGCCTTCACGTGTGCCAATGCTGTCGCCCTTGCGTGTCGCTCCAGAGCCCATGACGTTTATGTACGGCGCCGTCGTGCTTCCCGCAGCACTAGCGCTGGCTGATGGCTGTATCCAAGGAAAGAGCCAGTCATGGGAGTAGAGCTGCCAGGAAAGAACGACCCTTGGAGACCCTGAGCCTGCCTCTTTAAGATGAAGGAAGATCGCGATACGAAAATAAAGGGAAGCTGCCACTGGCAGTTGATAAGAACTGCATCGCACTTGCCTTATGACATAATGCATCGAATAAAATGATAAACCGCACGTGCGGTCAGACTTCAGTCCTTGGCTGCTTGGCTGCCCAGAGGCCGGGTGCTGTTGTGTTTGTCTCAGTCTCTTTGTCTCTGTACTGCCGAGTACATACTTGTAATACTCGATACTTGCACTCGATCAGTCGACGCGTAGCACAGCCCGTCTTGAACCCTCTTTCTACTTTACTCTTTTTTCCACTACAGGCAGTTACCAGCGGTGCAAAGGAGAATGGAGAGCGCTCCTTCCACTTAGAGACTTGCCGCGCCCCGCGCTAGGAAAGAAGAAAGAGCGTCCGGGCTTTGCAGCTACAGTGCGTATTCAGGTACCTGTCCATTGTTGGTTCCTAATCGGGACCTTTTTTGTCTGGACGCTTTTGTTTCTTTGCCCGTTAGACGTCTTCCTTCCTATTATGAACAGTAGACAGCATTCCCCCTTTTCATCTCGTGATCTCCTATAATCCAACATCATCCTTCTCCCTCCATTTCTCCCTCTCCTCCATCACTCCATCACTCCATCCATCATCAACTGGTGAGACCCCCAATTTCGTCACCACCGCTGTTAGTACACATACTGTGGGACTGCTATCTTGCCAATCGCTGGCGCATGCGACTGCCAGGGTCCACAGCTGCTCGCGTCCACTTTTGGCTGTAGCTCTTTAAGCCATCCTTAAAGCATTGACCATCCATCGACTTCCCCGGTCTTTGTATCTGTCTCTCCCTCTTCTGATATCCTCCTCTTCTCTTATATCTTCTCTTATACTCCTCCCTCTCTTCCCTATCTCTCTCCCTCCTCCAGCTAGTCACGCTGTCCTAAGTGACTACAATACCGCCCTTGATCGCCGGGCTGTTTCTTTGTCCGCGTTCGTCTTTCTCCAGAACAAGAACAAGAATATCAGGAACACGAACATCAGGATAAAGACAACAAGACAAGGCTCGAGGGTATATAACTTTGCCAAGTCGCGCTCTACAGTCGGCGCTCTTTTTGCTGCAACATCCACTGTCAGACATATCTACACCCACCAGCAGCAATGGCGACAACGACAGCAACCCTCACGACGACCGTCGTGTCCACCGTCGTCTCTACCGTCTCCTCCGCCTCGGCAACCTCTACAAACCGCGCCACCTCCCAGTCCGGCGTCCTCGATGGCCACAACCCCATCGTCTACAACTCGAGCAACCCCATCGAGCTCTTTATCGTCCAGGCTGGCATCATCATCATCTTTTGCCGTCTGCTCCACTACCCGCTCAAGTACTTGGGCCAGCCACGCGTCATCGCCGAGGTCATCGGCGGTATTGTGCTGGGTCCCTCCATCCTCATGCGCATCCCCGGATTCCAGTCAAACATCTTTCCCACCGCCAGCATGCCCATTCTGAACAACACTGCCAACCTTGGTCTGATTCTCTTCCTCTTCTTGACAGGTCTCGAAGTCGACCTGCGCGTCTTCCAGCGCAACTGGAAGGTCGCCCTGAGTGTCGCCGTCGCCAGTATGGCCCTGCCTTTTGGTCTGGGCTACGCCATTGCCTGGGGCCTGTACAAGGAGTTTGGCAGTGAGGATGGCACTGAGCCCATCAGCTTTGCCATCTTTGGTCTCTTCGTCGGCACCGCCCTTGCCATCACTGCCTTCCCAGTCCTGTGCCGCATTCTTACTGAGCTTAACCTGCTGGGCAACAACGTCGGTGTCACTGTTCTGGCCGCCGGTGTTGGAAACGACGTTGTCGGTTGGATTCTCCTGGCCCTCTGTGTCGCCCTCGTCAACAACAACAGCGGCCTTACTGCGCTCTGGGCTCTGCTGATCACCGTCGGCTGGGTTCTTCTTCTTGTCTTTGCTGTGCGCCCGGCCTTTATCTGGCTGCTCCGCCGCAACGGCAGTCTTCAGAACGGCCCCTCGGAGGCCATGGTCTGTGTCACTGTCCTGCTGGTGCTCACCTCGGCCTGGTTCACAGGCATCATCGGTGTCCACCCCATTTTCGGCGGCTTCCTGGTCGGCATCATCTGCCCTCATGACGGCGGTTTCGCCATCAAGCTTACAGAGAAGCTTGAGGATTTCGTCTCCGCCTTCTTTCTGCCTCTCTACTTTGCCCTGTCCGGTCTCAGCACCAACTTGGGCCTGCTCAACAGCGGTATGACCTGGGCCTATGTTATTGGTGTCATTTTCGTCGCCTTCTTTGGCAAGGTCATTGGCGGCATGCTGGCTGCCCGCCTCTGCAACCTGTTCTGGCGCGAGAGTCTTACCATTGGTGTCCTCATGAGTTGCAAGGGTCTTGTCGAGCTGATCGTCCTCAACATTGGCTACCAGGCAAAGATCCTCTCCCAGCGCACCTTTACCATGTTTGTCGTCATGGCCCTTGTCACAACCGTCTCGACAACTCCTCTCACCAAGCTGGTCTACCCTATCTGGTACCAGCAAAAGATTGAAAAGTATCGTCGCGGCGAGATCGATTGGGCCGGCAACCCCACCGGTTCTGGCATCTCCAGCGAGCGCGAGTCCTTTGACAAGCTGCACCAGCAGTCTCAGGTTCGCCGCCTTCTTGTCTACCTGCGTCTCGACAGTCTGCCCGGCCTGTTTACTTTTATCTCCCTGCTGGGTGGTGCTGATGCCGAAACTGCCAACAAGGATGCTGCCAGCAAGGAGGAGTCCTCCGCTCTCGAGCCCCAGGCCTCGCTGCAGCCAGTGGTCCCTCGTCACCGTCCTCTTCAAGTCCACGGCATCCGTCTGATCGAGCTAACCGAGCGTACGTCCTCCGTCATGCAGGTGTCCGAGGTCGACGAGCTCTCCCGCCGCGATCCTGTTGTCAAGACATTCCGCACCTTTTCGCAGCTTCACGATGTCGCTGTTTCTGGCCAGGTCGCAGTCGTGTCTGCCGCCTCGTTCCCTGAGACTTTGATTAACGAGGCCAACGAGACCTCATCTGACTTTGTTCTCATCCCCTGGGGCGAGAAGGGCATTTCCGAGGACCAGTCGACCATCCCCACAACCTCGTACCACAGCGACCGCTTCAGCGACCGCACCCAGATCGACTTTGTCAACGCCGCCCTCGACAAGGCCCGCTGCAACACTGGTGTCTTTATTGACAACGGCTTTGGCGTCGATACCTCGTCTTCGCGCGCCGAGCGGCCAAAGATCCAGCGTGCTATCTCAGCCATCTCCGTCCACAGTGCCCGCGAGCCCGCCGTCTTTCCCGTTGCAAACAAAAGCCACCGCATCTACTTCCCCTTCTTTGGCGGTGCCGACGACCGCGTCGCTCTGCGCTTTGTCCTGCAGCTCGCCAAGAACAAGAACATCACCGCCACCATTGCCCACTTCACCACAGGTACTGAGGACGCGGCCAAGTCGGCCAAGAACAAGGAGGCCGCTCTCGGCGACGAGCCATCTGCTGAAGACCTTGGTGTCATTTCCATGCTGCGGTCGTCGCTTCCTGCCGGCCTCGCTGGCCGCATCACATTTACCGACGTCAGTGCCACCGGCACTGCATCGACTCTGCTCGAAGAGATTGTTGTGCGTGCCGGCCAGGTTGTCGGTCAGGCGCCCAAGAACGCCGGTGATATCATTGTTGTCGGCCGCCGCCACTCCAGGCTAGGTGACAGTGTCCGGGCTGCCGGCGAGTCGTCGTCGTCGGGTGGTGACCTGCCCCGCACAATTGGTGCGGCCGGTGCGCGCGTGATCAGCGCGAACCTCAAGTCGAGCGTGATTGTCATCCAGGCCGGCAGCCAAGTTGAGGAGGCATAGATCGCCCCTCATTGGCTGTGGTCTGGTAGCACGCGTTCGGCGGTGCAGTGTCTTTAAGGCGACAGTGGTTCAAGCATTTTGGATGTAGACATTTTGGATAGCACATATGCTTTTTGGTTATTGTTATTGGTTACTCTATTAGTTATTTTGGATATGATATCTATTTGCTTTCTTCTTTCATCTTTGGATTTGGCTTTGGTGAAATGTGCACACATGTATTGGAAAGAAAAACAGTCGTATTGACAATAGAACGCCCGAACCGGTCCGACCTCTCAGGTGTGGTATAAATATGTACAAAGGAAATATAGTAAGTGGTAACAACAGACAAACGACAACAACAATAGACAGGTACACGCATTTTGCTAGTATCAACACAGATGAAAATAATACATGAACAGACCAACTCAGTTCAAGCCTCGACAGAGGTGGCTGCGGACACGATCGACTCTTTCACTTCAGCCACTGGTTCTTCCGGTGCAGGGACCTCAATCTTGACGGCAGAGTCGGCAGACTCGACAGCAGGCTCGACCTTGCAGACCGTCGGCTTGATCTGTGTCTCCGTCTCCGTCTCCGTCTCCGTCTCCGTCTCGAGCTCGCTTTCGCTGGCTGACATCTCGATTGGGCTTTCGACAGCACCCTCACCTTCGCTCATGCTGCCGTACCCAGTATCGTGGTCCATGCCCACGACACTGCGCGTAACCGCAAGACACCGCCGCACCATGCTATGGCGCACGCTCGCCTCCAGCCCGCCGTGGTCGCCCGCCGGACCGCCAATCCACACACGCAGCGATCCCGCCAGCTGCTCCAGCGATCCCGCACACGCCTCTGCTGCAACACTGTGCGCGTGCAGCGCCAGCATAAGGCGGAATGCAGCAGTGCACGCAAGCAGCGAGACGTCGTTCTGCGCCGTCGGCAGTACCGCGTGCACGGCCGCCAGAACGTCCTGCGGCGGCACGGCAAAGCGCTGCAGGTGCGCAATAGCCATGGCGCAGCGCAGCGCCATCAGGGCCTCACGGTCGGGTGCGACGGGCGTCGCTGGCGCATCAATCAGTGGCGGCAGAACGTGGCTGTAGTGCGGGTGCTTGTCCGGGTTCAGGCTGGGCCGCAGGGCCTGCAGCGCGGTGGCGATGCTGGCACCGCGCTTGTCCTCAATGAGCACGGCGCGGGCCACCAGGGCACGCACCTGCGCATGGGACCCGATCGGAGCAATCTTGGCGGCCAGGTCCAGCTCGGCCGTGATGGGCGTCACGACGTCGGTCTGGGCCTCGTCGGTATCAGCCGCCAGACTAGCCGCAAGCACGCGGTGCACGAGCTGGTTCGAGAACCATGCGGCGACCGCGTCCATAGGCGAGCGCACGGCCGGGTCCTCGACAACAGCGTTCATACCGTCCATATCGACGGTGCTGGCGGGCACGTTGACGGTGGTCGGGCGGTTGAAAGCGAGGTTGTACGCGCGCTGGATGACGTCGTCATTGAGCACGTCGTCGCACTCTTCCGACAGCAGAGTAGCCAGGTGGCTGGGCAGCTCGTCGTCAGCCTGCAGGGAAGGACCGCTGACGGCACGGCCGCTGTTACCGTGGCGCTGCAGCTGCATGGCCAGAATGTTTTGCTCGCGAGCCGAATTCCACTTGTTACGGGCCCAGTGCGCGGCGACAGCATCAAACAGCTTGTTCTTACCGAGGTGGCGCACGAGGACGCGAATGTGCAGCGCATTTAGCATTAGGCGCATCGGTGTGTCGGGCAGCGTGTGTGACGCCAGCAGCGTTAGTGTGAGACGGCTCTCATTGATCTCGACATCGCCGCCAGCCAGCTGGGCGTCCAGCGCAATGTTCCATGCCTTGACGCGGGCCGTCTCCTGCTCTTGCGTGAGACCAGTCAGAGCCTGGTAGCCCTGCACGCCAAACGCATTGCGGACGCTCAGCTTCATCATCTTGAGGAGGAGCGCAGCCGCCTCAAGAATAAAGTTGTGGCGCGGCACCCAGACCGTCTGGATGGCCGTGAGCCATGCCTGGCGGCGAATGTGGATGGGCGATGCGAGTGAGGGCGCGGCCTGCAGCGACAAGCTGGCCTGCTTGATCTTTTGCTGTTTTGGCTTGGACGGCGCGAATAAGGAAGGCACAAAGGCCCACAAGACAAGGCCGAACAGCAGAAGCAGCTTGATGTTCGAAAATATCTGGGCCGTCGACACGTAGTAGCTGCCGAAGCGGATGTGTGTGTTTGCTGATACAAGAGGACGCAACAGTTGCAGGGGTATTGAGAAGAGGCCGCGGCCTTGTGTGTTCTCTGGATCCTGCTCCTGTTCGCGCGCGGCCTCGAAGATCATGAGTCCCGCGAGCGAGCCGACCATCATCTTGCCCAGGTACGGGCCGGCGTTCTGCCAGCGGTTCTGCTGCATCTGCTGCTGCTGCTGGATCTGCTGCTGGCGAATAATTGCAGGCGAAGCCTGGAACGGTTGCTGCGGCACGGGGTAGGGACGGCCGGCGGCAGCCTGGGCCTGCAGGATGCGTTTCATCTCCTCGGGCACGGGAATCATGCCCTGAGGGTCGGGGCCGCGCTGGCCCGCGGCCATGGTTGCGCTGCCCATAAAGGCGGCCATGGAGGGGTCGGGCTGTGCTGCGCCAAACTGCATGCCGGCAGGCGACGGCTGGGCCATGGGGCTCATGGGGTTCATATTTGACAGGGCACCGTTCATAAAGAGCTTCTCAAAGGCGCCTATGCGCTGCTGCATCTGGGCGTTCTCATCCTGCAGACGGTTATTCCGCTTCTCGAGATGCCGGATGTACTCGGTGGCCTTGCTCAGGACGGTGGCCTTGTTGAGCTTGTGGGCGGGCGTGAGGCCGTGCAGCTCCTCGCGGTCTTCTGTGGTGTCTTCGCCGCGCGCGCTCTTGGACATGATGCGCAGACTGGGCACACTGTCGCGCAGGGCGGCGATCTTGTCGTTGAGGTTTGTGCGGTAGCGCTTCTCGATCATGTTGTGTGCGGTCTTCTTGACGGGCTGCTCGTTGTCGTCGTCGTCGTCGTCATCGTCGTCCTCCTCGGCGGACGACTTGCGCTTGCGGCTGTTGGCCTTTGCGGAGTCGAGGCCGTCGGGCGACGAGGGAATGCCACCGCCGGTGCTGGACTGCGGGCTGGGCTCGCTCTTGGGCGAGTGGTACTGCAGATGGGCCGGCATGGCGATGCTCTTAAGGGTCTCCTGTTGTGCCGGGGTGAGTGAGTTTAGGACTTCTGGGGGTACGTTTGGGCGGATGGGGGTCTGCGCGACGAACGAGCCGTCTGGCTGCTGCGCGAATTGCTGTTGCTGCTGCTGTGGCTGCTGCTGTTGCAACAACTGTTGCTGTTGCTGGAGGCGGAACAGAAGCTCCTGCTGTTGCTGGAATTGCTGTTGCTGGAGCTGTTGCAGAGCGTCCGGTGGAAGCTGAACGGGCTGCTGCTGCTGATCCTGGTCCTGCTGCGGCAGCTGCGAGTCGACGCGCGGGCGTTGTGGAAGGTCGCCGGAGAACTGCGGTGCGGCATTAAAGGGCCACTGCTGGGCGGCGAACTGAAACTGAGGGTTGTAGAAGCCGCTGGGGACGGCGGCCGGGTTGATGGCACCAAAGGCGGCGCCGGCGTTGGGGATGTTTTGGTAGAAGCCCCAATTCGACGGGTCAGGCTGCGGGAAGAAGAGGCCCTGCGGGTTGAGTGAAGGGGCGGCCGAGGCGGTGGACTCGGGGCCGAGGGTAGACGCAAATGAGGACGTCGGATTTGAGGCGAGATTCGATGACGGACTCTGGGTCTGGCTTTGGCTTTGACTCTGGCCGATGCTGGAACGCTTTCTGGGTTTCTTGCTGTTGGCGCCGCGGGCCTTGCTGGGCGAGGCGCTGACGACGCTGCTGCCGCTGTTGCTGGCCCTGCTGCTAAAGTCGTCGGTCTTGATGTCTGTGTTGAGAACGCCTTGGCCGAGGGAGGGCGTGTTTGTGGCCGACGTGGAGTTGCTGAGGATGTTTGAGGAAGGCTGCTGGAGGTCGTTGATATCGCCGAGGTAGGCGGTCAGCGATGCTTGGTCATCGGCAGTCGAGGTTGAGGTTGAGAGAGAGCCATCATAAGAGTCGAGACCCGCAACAGGGTCGGACTTTTCAGCCATGATGCAACCTTTTCCTCTTCTCTTCTACAAGATCTCTCTACTGCTCGATCCCGGACTCGTATGTCTCGATCGCGCGTGGGCCGCGCCCCGGTCCAAGCCAGGTGTCTGCTGATTCTGCTGAGGGCGGCAGAGCCTAGTGTCTACCTCTGTACTGTCTACTGAGTAGTGCAGCGCCTGTTGTCCGGGATGCTCGACGAGGGATCTGGCCTGGTTCTGGGTTGGTGTGTCGGCCCCCGGCTCAATCGTCTAATCGTGCAGTGAGAGAATGGTCGAATCGTTCGGTGTCTTTCGATGAAGGCGATCAAATGGCCTGACGTGCATCAAGTTACGTCGAGAGTAACGACGTGTGCCTTTCGAGTCTGCAAAGGGTTTGGATACAGTGGAGGAGGGGCGTGTGTGGAAAATACAAAAGGCGAGGCAAATACTGAGTAAAGACCAAAAGGTGGTGCGACTTTCTGCGGTGGTGGGCTTCTCTTCCAGGACAGCCGTGTCGGATCGGAACAGAAGAACAAAAAAGAGTGCGAAAGTCGATATTACTCTGAAGGCAGGCACGACTGAGCGGGCCAGAAACTAACGGTACAGGCAGTCGCTAAACAAATTAAATCCGGAAAATATATAAATAAAAATAAAATAAATGGCCGCAAAGCGTCAAAAGTCTTTCCTGTTCTGCTGTTCTGGTATTGCGCGGACTGGTGAGAAGGAGAGAGCGATGCTGGCAGGAATGGAAGGGGGGAATGGAAAAGTCGTACGACAGGAAAGAGCGACTGGACGAACGATCCGAAATTGAAAAGTGGCCAGGCCGCCAAAGCTCGAGGGGGGGGGGTGTATTGGCCGTGAGGGGGACATTCGGGTTACAGTGCTACAGTGCTGCACACGGACTTTTAAACTGTATACATGGTTGGTAGCTGCCCTATAGCAGTCCTGTATTTCTCTGGCGAGTCACTGTGGAAGGCCTGCCCTGGGCAAGAACGACGACGTCCCACATGGTGTTTCAATATTCATCCTGGGCAGGAAGGAGCAGGGGCACAGCTTCACTCTTCGCACAAAGACTGTTTATCAAGCCACTCATGATATTCTCAGGATACGAGTACATGGACATGGACGACCCAGTGCTTGCGCATCGATGGTTTGCCAGTCCAAATACAAGCTTGTGTAGAGCTGCGTCAAGGACCGTACCACGAATCCAAGTCAAAGGCATCCACTATCCGGGACCGGCAGTCTTTACAGCCGCTATTCGAGGGCACCCATGGCGGTCAAGCTCAAGCCGGGAAGGGAAGCTGCATGTGTGTCTTACTCTGTAGAGCCGAAGAGCAAAGGGGCCATCAGCTAAAGATGGAAGAGATTAACAATATACAGCCTCATAAGAGATTTACTATGGGGGCTATGAATTGCTGTCAGAGAGTCAAATCCCGATCATCGTGCAGCTTCAGTGACTAGATGGTAATACACACATCCTTGCGTTGATCCGTATTGAACTGTTGCAATTGAACGTTGAATGTGAAATGACAGTGACCAGTGACGTTTGATGTGTGAATTACAGTGGTAGATTTGGTGGTTGAAGACAGTATGAGCGCTGTATTTCAGAGACAGTTTGACCCACAGACGTCAAATGCAGCCAATCAGAAGCTGTCAACGCCCTGGGATGGAGAAGTAGAGGAACAGCACGATCAGCCCACAGTTTCAAAGAATCGTTCCATCTTCCAGCCATTATGCACCGGACACACTGCTGCGGGCCCCAACGGCTAGGCTTAAACAGGACAAGTACAGAAGAAGTGGATCTTTTGCACAGTGTCTGGGAATGGAGGAGCATCCTCGAACTGGCGTTGAGTATGACTCGAAAGGAAGGTGCGATACACTTCATGCGCCGTCGATTGAGTTGTGAAAGTTAAAGCCCGGCTGGGACAGGCTGGACTCTGGCGGCTCTAGACCCTGCAAAAGCAATGGTTGCACACGGCGGGGAAGGCGAGACAAGTGAGCAATGCCATTTTGCCATTAATTGCCAATTCCCATCTCATCGTGCACAATAACGGCGATCCGCGATGCTGATACCGATAGAGAGGTTAAAACGGAAAGAGCGATGGGATGAAAGTACTTTACTTCCCCTTTTGTGTTCTTTTGTCGTTCCTTTCTTTCAACTTTCAACGTCGCGCCTTCCCTAACCGTCTTGGCGGATTCAGGAGAAGGCAAAAGTACATGACAGGAATATTCCGTGCACTGTGCAAGTACTTACACAGTGCGTTTATCTTGTAGGCCTGTAGTCAATATCGGCCACAATGACGACTTCCACATTTGGCGGGTGCATTTGTTCACACTTGACATTGTGATAGTTGGCGATATCTGCATGTCGTGATGGTATATCCGACTACGATACGAATGATGGTTTTCTCTCTTTTTCATGTTAAATTGGGTAAAGCCAAGAGTGTGCAGTCTACGGCAACAGTCATCAGCAAAATACGACAGTCGATACGCAGACGGCAAATTCCGACAAATGTTCATTCAGCATCCGAAAAATGTTGTTATTGTGCATGAAACGACAGACTGCATGAGACTGTACAGCAATATACAAGTATTGACAATGCATATATGCACCAAGTATTGGATATTTGTCTTTTGTCCACGGGAGACGCCGCTAAAGGCTGAATATTGAGGATTGGCTGGGGCTTGACTGGATTTGGCGGACAAAGACGCGACACCTTTGAGACTTTGAACACGACAAAGAAAAAGGAAAGAAAGTAGAAACAATGCAGAGTTTGCTAGTGGTTTGGTTCCTGTTCTACTGTGGTATGTTACTGTTGTTGGTATGTGCAAGAGTGGTACTTTGCAAACTGTCACGACGCTCGAGACTATAGTGCATCGCTAAGTCGGGACGGCGAGATATCATCTAGAACACGTTTGGGCCTATTGAATAGAGAGCATCACGGTTGACTAAAATCGCATCATATGGAGATAAGCCAAGCACTGGGGTCATTCGGTATCTACATCTACATCTACCGGCTGTTTCAAACACGCTTGAAACATTCTCAGTCTCCGAATCATAACATCATATTTCAATATTCAGATAGCAGACAAAGTCGTAGTAAACAGCGAGTTGGTATTCGTCTAAGCAAGCCTGGCAGGCACAAACAATCGGATATAGGAAGATGTAGGAAGAAGTGAATCAGATAACATTAAACCAACAGAAGAAAACAGAAACCAGAAAAGAATGATCACCACGTCTCCTCCGTGCTCGCCACCATCTCAACCGTCGGCGTCTTCGGCTCGTACCGCTTCATCCGCTTCCGGTCCGCCTTGGTCACCAGGCTCGGCGTGATCGGCACCAACGGCGAAAACGGCTGGTACGGCGAGTACGGCACCGGCGCGCCCGTCCACGGCGTCTGCGCGCCCGTCGGCGACAGCGGTTGGGCGCGCTCAAACACGGTCTGTTTTGTCTGGTTGTGCGTCGCGTACGACGGCGACGCCAGCGACGGCTCGTAGGCGCGCAGCGGCAGGGCGCCGCCCGTGCGCACGGCTGAGGGGGCGTTTTGCCGGAACGAGGTGGCGCGCGGCGACGCCGGCAGGGTCTGGAAAGACGACGCGCGCGGCGATGCGGGCAGCGTCGGGAAGCGGTTGACACCCGGCTTAGGGGACGACGGCAGGCCGACAAGCGGGGCCGAAGAGTCGGCACTCACTGCGGAGTCGGGATCCTCGGGGTTGTTGACCGAACCGTTGCGGGTGTGCAGGTTGGTCGTGACAATAGAGTTGCCGATGCGCTCGTCAATGCTCAGAGTACTGAGGGGAGACATGTCCGGGGTAATGGGAGCACCGGCCGGCTGGATACTCTGCACCTGGGACTGCATGGACTGCATGGACTGGCGTGGCTGGATGCGGCGCTGGTGCTGGTTCTGGTCAAACGAGGGCACCGGGGGTGGCGCCGACGGCGCATAGAAGCGCGGCGAGATGGGGTTCATCTCCTCGCCCTCCATGCCGTTGCCGCGTGGGAACGTGCCGGACATGGGGGTCATGATGGGCGACGAGATGCTGAGGCCCTGCACCTTGTCCTTTTTCTTGCCGCGCGGCGACTTGAGGGCAGACAGAATGGACGACGTGCGCGACGTGCGCTCCTTGTCTTCCTTGTCCTTGCCGCCGAGACTCAGATTCAAACTCTTGGGCTTGCTCTTCTCTTTGCGGAGAAGGGTAGAAGACGACGCATTGGACAGCTCCTTTTGGTGGTTGCGGTCGTAGACGCCAAACGGATTGCGGCCAGTGTTGGCCTGTGGCGAGTTGTGTGCACTCAGCGGCGACGGCGGCCCGGCGAGCGTGACGCCGTTGGCCTTGGCCTCCTCCTGCTCCATGACGTACTTGTACATCTCCTCGAGCTGTGACTGCGCCATTTCGCGGTCGGCGGACACGACGGTCTGGTTGACGGAGGGATCGACACCGGGAACGCGGTGGGATGAGGTGTTGGTGACGAACGAGGTGGAGATGGAGAGCGCGTTGCTGGCGTTGCGGTTGTGGCCCTGGCTGAAATCGACAGGACTCGCGAGAGGATAGGAGAAGTTGTTGTGGCTGGGCGTCTTGACAGAATACGGGATAGTCGTGTCCTGCAGCTGGATAGTGTCCGGGAGCTGGACCTGGCGGTTGAGAATGGCCTGCTGCTGGTAGAACTCGTACTCTTCGCCTCCTTCGAGATGCTCGCGGCGGTGCTTGGAGAGGATGAGCAGGGTAAAGGCGACAATCACGAGACAAAGAGCGTAGGCGCCGACGATGCCACCGATCTGGGCGGGCAGGTATGCCTTGTTGTCGAGGGGTGTGATTCTTGTGTTGAGAGTATGAGTATGGGGCTTGTCTTGGACGCTCCGGGCGTGGTCGGTGTGAGTGAGAAAGCGGGCGACGTCAACGCCGCGCGGAAGGGCAAAAGAAGAAGCGATGGTAAGAAGTGAAGACACGGCCAAGCAGGAGAAGAAGGATGTGATGTTCTGACCTGTTCTCATTTTAGAGAAGAGGAAGGAAGAGGAAGGGAAGAGAAGAGGGGGAGGAGGAGTTATATTCAGTTGATCACGGTGAGACCGGGATGGATGATATGGATGTGACTTCTTATTTGCTGGTGCACCCTGTTTGGGTCCTGTTATGACGATCGCATCACCTCGAGGCCTCAGAGCATGAGACGCATTGTGCGGCACGATGGACAAGGGATAAGTGGAGGTGGACAATAACAAATAATGGATAGAAAGTGTTTACAGGTGAACGAGAGAGAAAAGGGAAAAGAGAAAAGAGAAAGAGAAAACAAAATCAGGGGAAACCAGAATCAAAGAGAAACAACGGGATCACAGAACGCATGCAAGAGAGAGGGCCATGGGGTATATAAGACCGCATTCTCAGCGGCTGTTGATACTGAGGCTGTTTGGGTCCACAGGTCTTTTCTGTCCCTTTTCTTTTTATTCGTTCTTTTTATTCGTTCTTTTAATACGGTCTTTTATTCGTTCATCCCTCTCTTATAATAGAGGGGCGACGCATAAGGCAATCATAATTAATCAGATTCCAAGAGATTGAGCATAAAAATAGGTCTACGGGAACATGCAGTATCAATATATCAAGGTATCAAGGTTAAACAGAGGTGGTTGGATGGCGCCTCTGAGGAGAAAAAGAAGAAATGAAAATGAAGAGAGCACAGACAGTGTACAGACTAAAGTGCCGGGGTCGGCAGAGCCCTGGAAACAAACAACTGGATCGTCCATACTCTCACAGACCGCTACTACTTTGTACTCAATAAGCTTTGATAATGTACCATGCTGAATGTCGAGCCTGCTTGGATATCAGTGTGACGAGATCAATTGGTGCTCTCATTCTGTGGGGCTTCACTGGTGTAAGTGCTGTAAGTCGTCCCGTCACATGGCAGCGGCAGCGGCCTGCATTCAACGGCTCTGATTGGCTGCAGACCCTGGCAGACCAGCGTCCTCTAAGCGCCGACTTTGGGCTGCGGCCCGCCCATTGGCTGGAGTGGAGACGATGTGTGCTCATGGATCCATCGGTCCCGCTTTTCTCAACGTCAAGCTTATGTCTGTCCTCCCCGCCATTTGCCGTCGCTCCTTCTCTCTTCTCTCTTCTCTCTTCTTCCTCTTTCCGTTTATGTCTCCTCTTGCACTGTCACTTTATTTTTTAAATATTAAAATCTAAACCTTTATGCCGATACCAAATCAAAGACTCGTCAAATCATGCACCTGTGACTTGTGATGTTCATATCTCATCTTGTGCTGGCCAACCATGTTTAGAGTTGGGTGTTGAGTCTCGTTTTTATATTTGTTAATGCACGGCTTGGTTATTTTCACTTTATACTTTCTATTGGTTTTTTTCTTTTTTATTTGTTTTATATTCTTTTTTTCTTCTTTCATTTATCTCTTTTTTGCTATTCCATTTGCAAAGTATGTTACCGGCTACTTGCCCTCGGTCTGTTGCCACAGATGCGGCCGCATATTGGCCATCGTGTTTTACAACATCAACATCCATAAATAGCTTTCAAACAGCCCGCTTCCCCTTCATTTTCTCTCCTACAACACACAAATAATGTCGTAGATGTTATTGATTCTATTCCAAAGTCAAACAATAAATCTCAAACGCCCAATGAGGCCTCGTAGCCACTTGATACAGCCGCCCTCGTTGTCATCCAATACCGGGCCGGGCATGTCCTGACGAGCTTCGTTTCGGCTCAAGCGGGCAGAATTTTGAGATGATATTGACAAATTGACAAGACGAGATGTGGAAATAAGTTACAGAGTGGTACATGTCAAGTTGCCTGCATGTTGATAGCCGTTGTCAAGTCAAGTCTTCCCCTCCCCTTGCATACTTTGGTCCGGCTTGCATATCAGGTTGTCTTCATCGTATTTTTACATCACATTTTGATCTGCACAGTCTATCACGCTTCATAAAGCAGTCACGAATCAGACAACGCTCTCCTTCTTCACTAAATACCAGTCTAGTAGTCACCGTAGCAGTGATAG
Organism: Ophiostoma tasmaniense; assembly: GCA_022392925.1. NCBI lineage: Eukaryota > Fungi > Ascomycota > Sordariomycetes > Ophiostomatales > Ophiostomataceae > Ophiostoma > Ophiostoma tasmaniense. Next base: position 293,069 of record JAKRGK010000006.1, on the reverse strand, counting down.
CAGTGAAAGCCGTAGTGTGCTGACCTTTCCTACACTGTCACTACAGCCGCTGTCGTTATCACATCACTATCACCAAACAAGCACTCGGTTGGTTTCTCTTCAGAGCCATCTACAGTGATAAAACGAAACAACTGAGATAATCAATACATAATAACGAGTGTGTTGTCAAGTGTAATGAACAAGTCGTCACACGGCTCACCTGAATACTCATAGGTTTAGTCGTCAGTCAACAAATGATATGCCGGTAGATACTACGAAAAGAAATACCACAAAAAGAACTCATTAAGAATGACTGTTTTACTTGTTTCCAGCCGCCGCACAGACAGTGTGATGTGATGGTGATTGTCGGACTGCTGCCCAAATAGGATTATCTTTATGCAAACTCGGCACACTTCTTTGGTCTTCAGCCAGCACACCTCGTTCACAGAGTGATACTCGGTAGATCGTAAGAAGTGATATCAAAGTCTTACAAGTCAATGAAAGGATTCCTAAAACTTGAAACTTGTAATCTGAAGAAAATGGCAGAGTAGATGCGAACCAGACGGATGTTGTTGATTCTCATGAGTTTGTGTGGCTCGAATGTGAGAGCAAGTGAAGAACTAAATACGATTGTATTTGTAACCATTGATGAATAATGAATCGTTATACTCGACAGAAAGAACAACATATTTACTGAAGCTTGAAATTTGAAATTTGATTAAAACATGTCCGAAAACAAAAACATTGAAAATTTAAAATGTTTGCAAAATTATGTTTTCATGCACGACTCGAAAGTATACGTAATAACGCATAATTAAAATACGCAAAAATGCCTGAAAACCCACTGAAAAATAAACACAATAACCAATACTGAGAATGAAGCAATTCACCCCGTCAGATGGATGTCAATGAAGCTGTCACTGAGCTTGTGATATCGCGACATGACCCACTTACACGACCACGTGACCACGCATCACCTCCATATTGACGTCCCCACCAACGCGACTAACACCTCGTCACGGCGACGCGGTTCACGGTGAAGTGGTTTTCGGAGCATGTATCGCCGGCAACGTCAACGTCAAAATGGTTGAGATTATTGACCTATGCGGCGACTCGGACTCGGATGGAGATGAGATCAAGCCTGTTGTCAAGCCACAGAATGTCGCCCAGGCACCACCCACCTCGACGACATCGACAGACACGAAGCAGACGACAACGACGAAACCACTCGCTTCGATATTCATGAGAAACGCACCCCCAATTAAGAGACCGGACGACTGGTCCGCACAGCCACTCGAGAAAATACCCCCCAGAAAGGCAATTGAAAAGCCAAAACCAAAAGCTAAAGAAAAGGGCCGACCTGGGGCACCAACCAAGACCGAACATGCCCCGTCGTACACACCAGCACCAGCCTGTGGCCCCGAGGCTATCATTGCTAGTCTCAATGATGCGCAGCGGCGGGCCGTCACATCGGGCTGCAATACAGTTGCCATCCTGGCCGGGCCTGGCAGTGGCAAGACGCACACCCTCACGTCGCGCGTCGCATGGCTCATCGACATGATGGGCTATGCCCCGGCCAACGTCATCGTCGCCACCTTTACCGTCAAGGCAGCGCGCGAAATGAAAGAGCGCATCGGCAAGGTTCTGGGTAATGGCCGCGAAAAAAAGATTGTCCTCGGCACGTTTCACAGCGTCGCCCTACGCTACCTGTCCACCTATGGCCCCCGCATCGGCCTGCAAAAGGGCTTCAGCATCGTCGACGACGGTGACTCCAAATCCATCATCAAGCGCATCATCAAGCGCCTCAACTACGACACCGAGCCCGGCGCCGCCCGTGCCTGGATCAGCAAGAAAAAGGCCAAGGGCTGTCTCGGCCTCACCGAGGAAGAGCAAGAGTCAGAGGCGCGCCGCACGAACCGGCCGCGGCCCATGCAGAGCGTGCAGAGAGCGCAAAAAAGCGCAGAGAGCAACGAGATCACCGCCAAATTTGAGGAAATCCACGCCGAGTACCAGAAACATCTCGAGAGCCTCAACCTGCTCGACTACGACGACCTGCTCGTCAAGTGCACAGAGCTGCTGCGCGCACACCCCGTCTGCGTCTCCAACGTCCAGGCCGTGCTCATCGACGAGTACCAGGACACCAACGGCATCCAATTCGAGCTCATGAAGCTCTTTGCACAGGCCCGCAACCGCATCACTGTCGTCGGTGACCCCGACCAGAGTATTTACGGCTGGCGGTCTGCCGAGATTACCAACCTCGGCCGCTTCCTCTGCGACTTTCCCGAGACCGCCGAGGTCTCGCTCGAGGAAAACTACCGCTCGTCCCAGAGCATCCTCGAGACCTCGCTGCAGATCATCCAGCAAGACCCCGAGCGCTACGACAAGAGCCTGCTGTCACTCCATAAGAAGGGGTCCATGCCGGTGATGCGCCGCCTGCTCGACTCCGCCCACGAGGCCCGCTGGATCGTCCAGGAAATTAAGCGCTCTTCTCTGTTGTCCGGCAACATGCTCAACCACGGCGACATGGCCATCCTTGTGCGCTCTGCCATCCTGTCGCGCTCCATCGAGCAGGCCCTTGCGCGCGCCGCCATCCCCTACCGTATGGTCGGCGGCCGCAAGTTCTTTGAGCGCGCCGAAATCAAGCTGCTCGTCGACTACTTGCGCGTCATCAGCCAGCCCTCCAACAACGAGGTCCTGTCGCGCATCATCAATACACCGAAACGCGGCGTCGGCGCCGCCACCATTGCCGGCCTGCAGGAAGAAGCCGAGACCGGAAGCATGTCCATGTGGGACTTGGTGTGCAAACACTGCCGCGGCGACCTCAAGGCCAAGACATCTATCAATGGGCCGACTGAAAAGCGAATGTCAGCGTTTGTCGGGTTCATGAAGACGCTGCGCCGGCGGCTCGACGGCAGCGAAGAGGACCGCGACGATATCGAAGATTTCGGCATCAACGAGAGCGAAATTCAGGGCGATGGCGCGGCAGATGCCAACAAGACGAACAAAAAAGAAAAAGTGATTAGCAGCTCCAACCCGTTCCACATTGAACCCGCCAAACCCTACGACCTTGTTGACCTCATTGTCGCCCTCATCGAGCGCCTCGACTACAAGGACTACATTGTGTCCACCTTTGGCGGCGACGAAGAAGCGCGCTGGGGCAATGTCGAGGAGTTTATCAACATGGCGCGCGAGTTCATGTCCAACGCCAAGCAGCTCTTCCTCGAGGACCAGCTGCCCGAAATCGACGGTGTCGCCCAGAACAACCAGACCAATGTGCTGTCCTCCTTTATTGCCAACATTACGCTGTCCGCCGACGCCGACAAGGACAAAAAGGGCGACGAAGAGGCCACGCCCATGGTCACCATCTCCACCATCCACGCCGCCAAGGGTCTCGAGTGGCCCGTGGTGTTTATACCCGCTGCCTATGAGGGCTCGCTGCCGCACAAGAGATCCGACGACATTAACGAAGAGCGCCGTCTCCTGTACGTCGCCATGACGCGCGCCAAGTGCTTGCTCAACATCAGCTACGGCCTCTTCCACACGTACTCGCCCCGAGACGAAAAGAACCCCACGGAGCGAACGCTGTCGCCCTTTCTCGAGCCCGTCTGCAATGTCTGGTTTGCCGAAAAGGGGCCCACCTTTGACAGGCCGCTGCTCGAGGAAATCGGCGACATTCTCCGGCGGCCCGTGCCCTCCGACCAGGACATCTACAAGGCCCTGCCCGTCGACGCCACCATTGAGGACAGCAACTTTCCCATTGACCCCGATGAGGCCCGACAGCGCATGAACGACCACGCGAGCGGCGACTATCCGGGCGGCAGCCGAAACCACAAGACGCAGCAGAGCAACCAGCGGCGGCAACTGTCTGCAGCGCCGACCTATAATCTGCAAGGCGGATTCCACGGCCAGGGGGATGCAAACGGCCAGTGGCAGCGGCCCTACACCACCATGGAGATGGCTACCACTGCTGCGCAGTACAGCGGCTTTGTGACGGCCACCAAGCACCGCGAAACTGTTGTCGAGGCCAAGGAGGATCCCAGATCGTACGAGCCGACCGCAAAGGACACCAAACGCAAGCGCGCTGGCAAAGATACCTCGCAGCCGACGATCATGCAGACATTTTTCCGCAGCAACTCGACGAGCTCAACTGCTGCCATTGTTATCGACGACGAGCCTGCAAATGCGTTCCCACCGAGATCGCGGCTGCAAATGGGCTCGGCACCGGCACTGCCTCACCAGGGCTACCAAAACGCAGCCGGCATGTTTTCCCGGCGCCACGAAGAGCCCGCCGCTCCAGTCCTGACCGGCATCCCCGCCGAGCTCAAGAGCCGCTCCCTCGGTGGCGTGCGCGGCAATATGATGAGCATGGCCGGACGTCAGGCTGCACCAAGAGCAAAGACCGTCTCTACCTCTACAGCAGCAGACACCAAATACTCCCATTTCTCGAGCTCGCCGACACGCCCCGAACCCGCACAGCCCGCAGAGATACCATCAAATACAGTGCCCGTGCCGGCCATGCACAGCACCAACACAAGCGCTGCTCAGCCCTATGCCTACAACCGACCACGGCCGACTGGTAATACCGGCACTGCCACGTCGCGGGCCATCAATGGGAAGGAGAATCTGCGCACAGCAGGTGTGGGTACGGGTGTGGGAAAACCACTGGCACGGCCGGCGGCTACGTTTCATTCTACGACTTGGACGAGCGTGGCGTCCGGCCAGAAGCGTACGTCCGAGCACATGTCGGGGGGCATTGCGGCGAGCGAGCGGCTGCGGCAGCCGTTTCGACCGCCGACTATGCGGAGGCCATGAGCGAAATTTGTTTTTGTTTCTTCTTTTTGTTTTTATCTTTTGGTGTCATCTTGTCCTTTTTGGGTTGATCTTCTTTGTTTCATAGGCGCATTGCATGCCGCACTTGGATTTGGAGTTTGGAGCACGGTCTCATGGACGGCCTGGACTGTGCCACGTCCTTTGTTAATTTCATAATGTCATATGATTGCTGATATTAATTTGTCTGATCATTGCTTGTCTTTTGAACTTCGCGCTTGGACTCCGTCTAGGGCACAAACGTTGACCATATCATCCGTTCATGACCACGCCAAGGACCTTTGATCCAAGAATCTGATGACTGCTAGTCTGGATCTTGGAGAGTACCTTTGCAAGCCAAGGCAGAGTGCCCCTTCCATCGCCCCTCATCCACTGCTGGATTGGAAGCTATTGCAGTCTAGACATGCCCAGCATCACGTCCACCAGTCGCATCTCTTAAAAACATTTTAAGGAACGGGCGCTATGGGCCGCTGGAGATCATCAGTCGACTCGTGCCGGGGCATCACCGCACACGGATACCGTTTTCGCTGTTTACGAATAGACAAAGCATCTCGGAGTCGAGTCGCTTGGCAAATACGACAAATTCAACAAATGCAACAGAAAAGCCAGGCCATACGCTCCTGAAGGCATCATCACCACCTGTCGATACACCAACATGCCCAGCACGGAAGATGCCGAGACAGGCTATATAGTTCTTCTGCATGCCCTATATATTTGCCCAGTATTCAACAAACGGCGACATTATTCGGAACAGCCACTGGCAACAAAAGGTGTTTTTGTGGAGAAGACCGGTCCTTTCGACATCTCGACACTCGGCCGTTGCCCAAGGTACAAGGGTAAAAGTGGAGTCCAACCAAACTACTGGAGTTTGCGCTACACAACGGCCTGCAAAGTCAACGGTGGTAGGAGCTGAGATCGACTATATTCGGGCAGATGAATTTGATAAAATATTTCGGGATAAAAGGGTTGTCGAGATATTTTGTGCATATCAAAGGATTGTGTATTTGTGTGTTTGTGGTGCAAATTGGCTGGTCTGCCACAGCCGGTCCGGAGGAGGTCACCGACCACCATGCTCCGGACTGAGTCCACATTATAGGGATGCTGATATGTCTGGTTATTCATAAATGGCTTGAAATTGCTTCATAGTTCTGATGACGTACACTATCATGAGCCATGATCGTCACTACTGCCAGCTGTTCGGTCCCTGATTGCCGTCAATGCTTGTTTATCAGAAAGGCCTAGCACGGGAGCACACCACCATCATGAGCATAGCAATATACGACACACTGCATTCGGTAATACCCAGTATATCCATTCTATGCAAAACTGTATGTAGAACTGATCCGGTAATTCTCCGCACATCCGACAAATCCCCCCGTGCTTCATCTTTATTAGCCCGGCGATCATTTGGTGCCCATCCATTCTCCTGGGACGAGTCGAAGGGTTGAATGTTGTCATTTGGTAATGAAAGTTACGAGATGGAGTGAGTCAATCCGGACTACAGCGGTGTCGTCCAATGCATAAATTCGGCCGTGAAGCGTTATGAATATCAAATAGAATCAAGAAGAGTCCGGGCGGCGACACATGCTCCGAGATACTATGTAGACACATTTATTGAAGCCAGATCAAGGCAACTCCCCCCATCGTCAACTCCTATATCTTGTCGTGATGTCCATGCGGCCAGATACCAATCCAAGACATTTGAAAACACACACCGTGTCCCTTTAATTGGCTAATGTACGGCATTCCAGACCGACTGATCAATCAAAACCAGAATCAAATCAAAATAAAGTCATAATGATCCTCATCGCACTACTGCTCGGCGTAATGGCCTCCCTGTGAGTACATCGATATCGTAGCGCTCCCGTGCTCAGCCAATCTAGTCCGACTACAAGCCTAACACCCAACAGGACCTCGCTGGTCGTCGCCCAGCATACCCCCCCTGGCGGCGGTAGTGGCGGCTTTGGGCCTGGAGGCAGCGGCCTGGGCTGGCATTCAAGTGCTCCTGTGCCTGCACCTGTACCTCCTCCTGCGCCCACACCGCCTCCTGCACCCGTGCCGCCTACCAGCGAACCAGCCGACACAGTGACCACAGGTGCCACCAGCTACACTGTCGGCCCCAATGGTGTCACTACCCCGGTCGCCTACACAACAGGCGCCAACGGCATTGCTACTCCTGTTGCATACACAACAGGACCCAATGGTCTTGCGACGCCTGTGGTCTACACGACTGGACTGGATGGCATTGCTACGCCTGTGGTCTACACAACCGGCCCCAATGGCCTACCGACGCCGGCAACCCAGACCTTTGTCTCTTACACCACGGGCCTTGATGGGGTTGTAACCCCGGTCTCGACAGGGGCTGTTTTCACGCCATTCATATCGAATGGCCACCGACTCGCGCCTTTCCAGTTCTGGTGGTGGTAAGTTCAAAGGTCTCGGGAGATGTCTTTCCGTGCCCAGCCAGACGCCAGACGGAACTTGCCGTTCGTTCGCACTCTGTACAAAGTGGGTATAATAGTGGGCCTATGGACTACTTGGGTTAGATAAGAAAAACAAAGCAACGCGAGTAGGAAACAAAAAGAAAGAAAAGTGTCGGTGCCAAACGTATGCACTCGATAGTCTGCTTACTTCGTACACCTTCGATCCGTACTCACTCGTGGTGTCCTAGTCTATCTATCATGGTGTGGCTGCTGTACATGTAAAAGGGATAAAGCAGAGACCCCTATTGCTTAGTCATGATGACTACCGTAAATGATTACGTAATTATACACCGACGAAACGAAACAAGAAGAAAAGAAAAGCTAGGAAACTTGGAAAAGAATGAATTTGAAATAGTATGCGCCTCAGGTTGTTGCATCTCCGACACAAACTAAGCCAGGATATGCAATACCAATTGGAAGTTCTCCTTGTCACGAATAAGACAACCGGAAGTCAGTCCAGCCAATCAGAAGCCGCCGTTGTTCCCAACCAAAATGAGAAGGATGACTAAGCTTAACGGGTAGGCACTTGGTGACATGCGTCGACCCACGTTTTAGTGCTCGCCTTTATTCCGCCCCATAAGAATTACAAATCTCGGGCTAGCACAGTATCGCCAGCCTTAATTAGAGCCTTGATTAGGGGATCAGAGGTGGCGATGAACGCAATCCCGGCCTGCTGGTCGAGATCGAGCCGTGGGCGCAAAGGCGCAAAGCAAAATAAAGGTGGGGCGTCCCAAGACCCTACGAAGCTAGTACTTTTATGTACTAGCATCAACCGAGTGCCTGGGGCCGCTGATGGAGCCCGGATTTGTCTGTTCACTAATCAATTAAATCGTACCTTCCCCAACAGCGACAGGCAGTGCCTCGAGACTCCCATGCGTGTCTCTGTGTAAAGCAATCCCAGAAATAAGGGAAGGAACGTTCGGAGAGCGGATTTCCATGTGTCCATTATTACCAAAATCGCCATAATTACCATTATAAGCAGTCAGTAATACCGGGTAGGGTCTCAAGCGGGAAAGAAGTAAGCACTCTGTACGCCACAAGAGCATCCTCCCGTACCGAGTAATCGTCTTTGCGCTCTGCAGTCCCTTTGCCGTCACCTCAGATCCTCCACACTCTTTCTCAACGACCGACAACACTACTCAGCACTCGGAACATTGCCGGGTACGCTTATAATCCCGACGTGACGTCGTTGCTTAGACGCTTGTTTTCTTGCTTATGAAGCTTCACTGCATGGCAAGGACCCCCTGGACAGCCACACAACAGCTCTACGAAGTATGCTTTCTTGGAAACGCATTTCTCTAAGCATACACCCTCTATCTGAGAGGAGTACCCGCCTGCACCGTTCTGTTCTTGCCCTTTCTTCCTTTTTCTTGTGTTCAGCCTCTTGTGCATCTTTACGCACGCCTCATACCCTTGCAGATCCGGGCCACTTCCATCTCCATTCCAGACTGGCGGAACTTGATCAAAGCACATGAGTGCAATAGCATGGGCATGAGCATACGCCTTAAGCATGATTAAAACCTGCATGGTACTTCCTAATTCACTGCCCGTTCTTCAATATCGCCCTACCTCCGCATTCCATCAAAGAGGCATCCTTCACCGCGCGGTACTATCCATCTCGGCCGCCAGGTCGCCAACGGCACCGTCAGCGACACCCGCTCTACATCCGCTTTCCTTCACAGCTTTCACGACTTTCAAGACTGTGTTGTTGCTTCTCCGCGTCTCCGCAGCCGATTTGCCATCTGATGTGCGGTCTAGAGCTCACATCTGGTGATTATAGCTTGTGGACGTGTAAGCTTGCCAACTTGGCTGGCCTGATCTTGTGATCTTGTGATCTTGTGAGCTTGTGAGCTTGTGAGCTTGTGAAAGAATTACAATTTCAGCCTTGCCACCGGTGTGCAGCTTCGGCTCTTGATTCTTGCTACTCGATACCACTTTGCCATCATATACTGAGAGACCGCGAGACTGCGAGACTGAGTACTGAGCACTCGCATGACAGGCTGGTTGGACGATAGGAACGGTGTCTCAATCAATAACTCCACTGATCCCCTTTTGCTTCCGAGTCTTGGCTTTCTTTTTATTTCTTTTTCCAATTCATGCTCGGTCGTATCTGCCCTCAACTTTGGATTGTCGGGTTTTTTATTTATTTTAAATCGGCCGCTCCCAGTTCATGTCCACTTTCATACTGGCATCCATATCGTCATCTTACTTTATCCATCGTCTTTAATTATCCTCATCATCCTCTTTCTGCTACTTCCAAACCCTTATTCTACCATTTCCACTTTGCACCAGTCCAACCACCGCACGGCCCATCTCTAAATCCAGTTCTACACTAACCACCACCCACCTCTCCTTCTTCTCGCTTTTCATATCTTGACGACGTTGGGGACCTCGCGTCTCCCCGATGCTCGGATCACTATATGCACTCTGACATACCCATTCTTAATGCCATGCAGTATGACATTGGCATTCCACGTACAGCAGCGGACAGAGCTGCACGAGGCTCGAAGCGAAAGACTACGGCTTCTACACCGCGGACCATGACCGGCGCCGGCCCCGTCGAAGGCAATCCGGCAGGGGCCGGGTACGGCAACCCTCATATGCAAACCCACACCCTTGGGTCAACAAGTTTTGATAAGGGTGCTGCGCCACTGGACGATTCTGTACATCATTCCGAAACAACGAAGAAGAAGCTCAAAAGGCCCGCAAAGCCAGCAGCGGTACTGGCAGACAGTGACGAAGGCGAAGGAGACGGTGACGATGGCGAGCTCGACCAAGCCGGAAAGAAAAGAGCCCGTGGCCGTCCACGAATCGACATTAAAGATGTGACGGCGGCTGATGTAAGTAATGGTGAACGGCTAAATGCACCACAGCTCTAACAAAAATATAGAGACGGCGAACACAGATTCGCCTGGCCCAGAGAGCCTACCGCAACCGCAAGGAACGCGCGATTGTGTCGCTCGAAAAGAAGGTGCAGTCATTAAAAGACGCAAACGAAGCCATGAGCAATGCATTTATGCGGCTGCACGATTTTGCTGTAAGCCGGGGTCTTTTGGAGACAAACCCAGATCTAGCAACCCAGTTTCGCCAGACTACCGAGGTCTTCTTGGAAATGGCACGGCAGTCCAGTGCCGACGAAGATGACGACGAAGACGAGGAGGGAAACATTGTGCCCAAGGAGGAACACAAAGATGTACTACCCACGTCGGCAGTTGCGGCTCACAGCACAGCACAGCCCATGCCTAGCGAACACCAGCCCGATCAAGAATCATTCCAGAAACGACAGCGATCCATCGCCGACGCCGTGATGACATTCGGCTACCAGACAGAGCAAGTCGTCGTTGACCGGAGACATTCCCATATAGGCCACAGCCACCCCCAGCACGAAATGTCACAACAAATGATGGTTCCCCAAGTGCAACACGTACGGCAAGTCCAAGGTCAGATGTACAGCAATATGCCTTTTCATCAACAACAGCAACAGCAACATCATCCACATCCACATCAACAACAACATCAACATCACCCGCAACAGCACCAGCCTCCCCATTTGAGTACAAACTCTTTTATGCAGCCAGACGGAGGCGTTGGCTCTTTCGGAATGGCCATAGGCACTCTCGAAGCCATGGGGCAATCATCTAGCGAACCATCAGTTTCCAGCCAGCCGGCATATTTTGGCCACATTCGGACCGACGGCATGACCAATTTGCCTAGCAATGGCAGAAGCAGCAACAAGTCGACTGTGTCCCTGTCTCCCGCATCGGTAGTGCACAATTTCGATTTTACCGCACAGCTCGGTATGGTAAACAGTCCCATGCAGTCATACCCGCCCTATAATCCAGCTGCAATGCCCACGTCGACAAGCGAGATCGCACCACACCTCGCTGACACGCAAGAGTTTTTAAGCACAGCAGCAGTAGGAAGTCCGAGTACTCTCCCGCTGCCGACGCGCTACCCTATTAATGTTCCTTTTGGTCTGCGACTTCGTCGGCAGGCCATCCAGGCTGCCTACAACCTTATCACGACACCTGACCCGCCTCCCGAGGTGTTTTCGCGTGTCTTCGGATTCTGCATCATGTTCGAGCAGCCCGGCCAGATTCAGCAGCGTCTCCGTCGGGGTTTAGAGGCTCCGATCTACCAGAATTCCAAGTTCAACAAATGGGAGCTACCCTTTGTCTCACAGACACCCGATCCAGAGGGCGAGGCCTACGCCCGGGTGCCTAGCCGCTGCCAGGGCCCTAATAACAGCAACAGCGACCATAGGGGAACCAACGTACGGCCCGTTGTGCCGCAGATCAATATTACGCTGCCTGGGTTTGAGGGTGCTTTCTTCGACTGCGAAGAGATCGAAATGTACCTCCAGCAGCGCGGTGTCCATATTCCTCCCAACACGCACAACGTGATTGTTGAGGTGGACGACAACGACTTTGCGGTCGGCGGCACGTCGACAAGCACTGTTGGCCGCGGTAGCAACTGCTCTACTGGAAACAGCAGTGTGGCCGACAACACGTTTGGCGCGGGCGCGGTGCCCTCGCCAGAACCCAATGGCAGAACCGACTATGTCGCGCCCGATCTGATGCCGGCCAAGGTTACGAACAACATGGACTGGAACATGAACGGCGGCCCCGATGTCCTTGGCACAATTGCAGCAGCAGCAGGACGCGGCTCCAACAACAACAGCAACAACAGCAACAACAACAACAACAACGGCATGTCCGACGAGTCGGCCATGATGTCGTCTATGATGACGATGCACTCGTTTCCGTCATTCCAGACGCAGGGCCAGGGCCAGCACCAGATCAATTCTCCAGTGTTCCCTCGACGGCGTCTTTTGGCCCTGGACGTTGACAAGTTTCTGGGGGGTGAGTTGCAAAACCAAAAACCAAACATCCGAATCAAGAGAATTCTTGCTGACAGACATATAGAACTGGTCGGAAGAGGGTCCTGCCTGGGCCAGACGCCTGGTTTCCGCGAGGCCGACGTCAACGAGGCGTTCTGGCGATCGACACAGAGCGCCTCATAAAATGTACACATCCATTTCTCCTCATCTCCACGTACACACAAACTCCCATTTTGCTTTATTATCGTCATTTTGTTTTCGGGATAGCGGGCTCATTTGCGAACACGAAGTTATGTTTCCTGTTTTGAAACGCGTTTCAATATCAAATGCATCCACGATTCGGGGTATAGCATTTATATATATCATATCACACACGGTTTGGTTATCCAAATACATGGAAGGATACTGGCTACTATAATTATAATTTGTTTCACCGCATGCCACTTGTTCTGTTGATTTCCCTGGGAGTTGTTCATGGTTTCATTGACGAGCTGTCTACATGCACGGTAGAGCAGCACATCGTATAGCGTCATTACATATCATACATATATCAAAGCCTATTGCGTGCTGGCCGATGTATCCTGGGAAGCCGACTGTTGTGCCTTGTCTGCCGCTTGCAGCGCTTCGACTCGCTCCATTTCGAGGCGCCCCGCGTCCTCCTTCTCGGCTAATGTGCGCTCACGGTCGACAATCTCAAGCAGAGCCTTGCTGCGGGCAAGCATGTCGGCGACCTGGAGGTTGAGCTGAGCGCTGAGGTACGCCGACGCGAGACTCACGCTCGCACGGTATGTGGTTGGCCTGACTTCGTTGCCGTTCTTGTCTCGCTTGAAATTGCCAGGCTCCTTGATCGGGTCTTGGCCGCTCTCAGCTACAGCGCGCGCCAGGTTGTGTTCCCACTGGTCCTCGTACTCGGCAAACTCGGTGCCTCTGCGGGACAGCTCGCTCACCAGGTCCACGCGCTTCGTCCACCGTTCGCGGCGCTGTTGAATGATTCTCGACAATATGTACGGCTGCTTCTTTTGCAAGCGCAAGAAGGGCGTTCCGCACGCTTCGGTGGCCAGTTTAGGCACACGGCGGCGGCCGGGCAGTTCCGACAGCGGCCGCGGCTCGCGCGACGGCACGTACTCGTACTCGTAGGTTGTCACCTTATCGCCCTGTAGATTCTTGACGGTCTTTTCCGTGCCGGGAATGACGCGCTTGGTGAGCAGAGGCACGCGCGGCGGGATACCGCGGGCCACCGCGTCTTGTCTGCGGCGCTCGTTGTCGAGCTTCTTCTGCTTCTGCCACTGGCGGTACGACACATGGACGGGCGGCTTGTTCTTTTCCAGGAACGCCACGATGGAGCTGTTGGCCTTGGAATCTGCGTCGCGCGCGTCCGCAAACACCTTGATCATGTTGTGGCCCGCCTTAAGGGCGGCCTCAATGAGGCGCGGGCTGGTGTCGCGCTTGTTCTGGCGGAACGAGCGGCGCACAAACAGCTGGATGGGGTTGACATATGCCTTGCCGGGAGCGCATGTTTTGACATGCTCGGGCAGCGGCACGCGCTTGCCCTCCTTGACAAGGGCTCTATAGAGGGCCAGACCTGATGGAATTAGTTACCGAATCGTCGTCGTCGTCGTCACCGTTGTCATCACTAGTACTGACATGCTGTGCGATGCCGCGAGCTGCGGGCCGGGATAAAGAACGTCGGCATTCATCTATTGTTGGACACGCTGGTCTGCCGACAAAACGAAAGGCCGGAGTGTAGTTCAGAGCTGCGAGTGCTGTTGGTTGGCTGGTAGTGAGGCTGTCCCGGCGTGCAGCACTAAAGAATTTTGGCAGTGCTGTGATGCGGTGTGGGGCCGTGTTAGAGTTAGAGGAAATGTCACGTGCTACGAAACGACAGTATAAATCCGACAGTATCGGCGACGACGATGAGGTGATTCAATGAATTTAATAATAGTTTACAGCAGTTCAGTAAATCATAGCAAAGTGTGGTAATGTGAAACAAAGTCAATTGAAAGGGGCGGCGCAAAACAAATACGGCATATGCAAATCAAAGACAAAAAGACGCCCAAATAAAGATGCAAGCAAGTCTCGTCCAGTTTCAAACATACACCGTTCCAACAAGTAGATGATAGATGATGTTGCTTGGATACCACTAAATGGCTGGTGTAGACAGACGGTTGATGGCGCAAGGCACGCTCAGATCATATCCTTGTAAACGGCGTAGCGGGAGCCCTCGGCCGGCTGGGGCAGCTTCTTGTGCTCCTCCATGTACCTAAGATGTTAGCAGGTGTTTGATGTAGAGGGTCTGCACTACGCAAACATATAGCAAGCGAAAAGCATATGCGCAGTGAACAAATGAAGACGTACTTCCGTATCGCAATCAGGGCCGACTCGAGGCTGAGAGGGTCTTCCTTGGGACGGGGGTTCTTGGACAGCTGCGTGGCAATGGTCGTCCAGTCACGCAGAATTCCGATAGAGTTTGGGTCCACGCGGCCGTCGACGTTGCTGACACCGGGCAGGTTGATCTGGCTGACAAAGTGGATGATGGGCGGCTCCCGGGGGTAGCTCTCGCCGCACTCCATCTTCAGCTCGTATATCCGGTTCTCGTGGTTGCCCTGTGTTGTTAGCGAGAGTCTAGGCATGCAGTAGGATGACAACTGATACATAGACATGTATTTGTCTAAATATAGTCTTAAAGACATCCGTGGCCGGCTTTACTCACGTGCGGCGGTCCCCAAATAGTACCGCTCCATTTCGACATCAGAATATCCTCGGGGTCCTCCAGACCATACGAGCAAGCACCTGCGTTTGTTAGTCGAATGCGCTTCCATCAAATAGCGCCTGGCCAGGTCCAGGATGTCATCGTACCAGCACCCATGCCCTTCTCGCCCTTCTCGAGCTCGGCGAGCAGCTTAAAGTTGCGCGGAACCTGTGCAACCGCCATTTTGTCGGAAAGTTGTCGGAAAGGGAAATTTATAGTAGAAGATGATTTGGGCTAGACTGGTCGTTATTGCGGGAGTCTGGTCAGCGTCGTGAGCTGGTTGTGATGGTGTCGATGGCGAGAGAGAGTCACGATCGCGGGATGCTCCAACTGCTAGCTGATGTACTAATCACAGGTGAGTGGCAGCCCGTTGGCTGCTGGGGCGTAAGTCGCGGCGGGGTTCTTTCCTCTTCCTGCTCTTGCTTTGTGGGGTGGCGTGAATGGCCCAGAAGCAAGGCAGCTTTCTTAAAGTTCCAAAAGGGGAAGGCGGTGAAAGAATACTGCCGGTAAGCGGTGGACCTTTGACGACGTATGCTAAAGCTCGACAGCGGTGGACCGTGTGGATAGCAGCTCAGCAGGCACCGATTAGGGGAAAGAGCTCCATTGCACCTACCAGCTTGCGCGTTACAGTGGGCGCATCGCAGCGGTAATGCATCGTGGCTTATCGACAACAGCCAATCTCCAACGCCAATCCACTGCAACGACCACGCACCACGACCTGCAAACCACACAAACAACGAAACCCTCGGCTACGTGCAGTGCCGAGTATCTGCCGCCGATCATCTGTGCGCCCATTATGTCGACAGCCTGCGCCGCAACCTCAATACCGAAAAAATGACGTCGCAGCTGCTAGCTTCCGAGCTCGGCAACCTCATTCAGGAGAGCAAGCGGAAGCACAACGACCTCAGACAAGTGTGTGGCCCCAATGAGACTTGCAAAAGCTATCATTATTCTTCGCGTTTTTCTAACAGGGATGCAGGCTTCAGAGAAGTCGCTCGAGGAGCTCAAGAATCTACCCGATGCCTCGGAGCCGAACATTGGAGCTGGTAAGTGGATGACGGAGCGGACGGAATGGAGGACGGGGAGGGAGGCCAAAGGGACGAGATCTTCATAGAGAAGATGTAGTACCAGAAATACACACTGCGCCCACACGAGTTCACCGCTAATCAACCACAGCCCTGTCCCAGCTCACCAATTTTGTCAACCCCTTCATTATCGCTTGCGGCACGCGATCCGTCAAGTTCACCAGCATCGCCATCGTTTGTCTTCAGCGACTGATCGCCGCCAAGGGAGTTCCGCGGTCTCGACTTGACCAGGTTCTTCAGGCGCTCCGTGAGGCATCTTCCGGCGGACTCGATGTCCAGCTGCGCATCCTTCAGTCGCTGCCTTCGCTGCTCCAAAACTATGCCGCCGACATCTCCGGCGACCTCCTCATCACACCACTGAGCATTTGTTTTGCTCTCTTGTCCATCAAAAACACAATAATTGTCAATACGGCTTCCGCCACCTTGCAACAGCTAATAATATCAGTATTCGACAAGGTCGCAGCCGAAGACAGTAAGATATAATTGCAAGAGACGGCAAACAGAAAGTCAAGAGATACTGACTACGACAGAAGCAAACCCACAGACTGCGCCCGTTGGCGAAGCTCCTACCCATGGCGGCACCGTCGCCCTTCACCAGGCCGCCCTCGATGCCTACCACATTTTTAGCGATATCTGCCTGCTGACAGAGTCGGGCCGGCCCCAGTACCTGCGCTTCACCACCCTCTCGCCTACATTTGGACTGGAGCTTATCGAGTCCGTTCTGATTAACCATCCAGCCATCTTTGTGTCGCATCCCGAGCAGGCTGAGATCCTCCGCACACTTCTGATGCCATTTTTGTCACAGAGCATCGTCAGCAAGCCAACCTTTCCTACCGCAGTCCGACTGGTCCGCGTCCTGTTCACCATTCTGCGGAAACACATGTCCCTGCTCCCCAATGAGAGCGGAGAGGCTCTTTCAGCACTCAGCCACGTACTTGACCATGACAATATGCTGTGGAAGCGTGTTCTTTGTCTGGAGGCTTTCAAGGGCATCTTCTCTGATCCTGCACTTGTGCGTCAGATTTACCTTATGTATGACTCGAGCAAAGAGCAAAAGAACATTCTGCAAGACCTTCTGGCCACCTTTGTACGCGTTTCGACGGAGAAGCCAGGCGTTATTGGTCTCGGACCCCAGTCCACAATTCCCGTTGCAGGATCTACGGGTGGCGGCGGGTCTTCGGCCGACCAAGCCGTTCTCGAAGCGAGCGGCATATCTGGTATCGTATCGGGTGCGGTCACGGTCGAGGGAAACAGCACCGGCATCAGTTCACAGTGGAGCGCCATTCGCACACCCTGCATAGACCAGCTCGATAAAGCTGAGCCTCTCGCGATCCCCGATTCGTACATCTTCAGTCTTATCCTGGCCTGCATAACGTCGCTGTCAGAGGGCCTGGCCAAGTTTATTCTGCCCCTGGCCGTGCCGCGTGAAAACAGAGCCCAGAAGAAGGTTCTCAAGCAGGACGCCCGCTCCAACTCGCCGGCCTCGCCAAGGGATGATACGTCGAGTCCCGCGCCAGGGCTGGAGAGATCAGGGTCTATGAGAAAGAACCCCATGCCCAAGAACCCGCTGCTTCTCAAAGACCACCCCTTGCACGCCGAGGTCAAGGCGTACGCAGAAATGATTGACAGGTGCTGGCCTGCAATCCTGGCTACCTGCTCCACCTTCCTCTATGCCGCGCTCGACTCTGAGTACTACCACAATTTGGTGCGTGCCTTCCAGCGGTTTACTCATGTTGCTGGCTTGCTGCAGCTTAATACCCCCCGTGATGCCTTTTTGACGACACTGGGAAAGGCTGCTGTGCCACCCAACGTGCTGACTGCATGCCACAATGCCGGAGCACGGCCAATGACACCCACATCGGCCGGCATCGAGACACCCAACACTCTGTTCAGCAACGCCCGTGGTCTGTTGAGCGTGGACAGCCTCGCCAGCCAGGCTTCTGGCCAGGACAGGACGCGCCAGGCATCGGCAGATAACTCCGTCATGGCCATCAACACGCGCAACCTGCTCTGCCTCAGAGCCCTTCTCAATCTCGGTATTGCCCTGGGACCCACACTGGAGTCGTCTTGGAACATCATTCTCGAGACGCTGCAGCAGGCCGACTTTGTGCTTTTCACCTCTGGTGGTGCAGCTGGACGTACGCTCACAGTCGCCCGGCCTGCCGACTCGCACGCCGAGGCCGAGGCAAGCAAGCTGCTGTCAAACTTTGGAACGGAAATCAAGGCCGTCGAGACCGCGGCGTCAAGACTGTTTGAGAGCACTATTGACTTTCCAAACACGTCCTTTGTGGAATTTGTCGTTGCGATCTGTAGCCTTCTCGAGAAGAGACCCGAGTCTCCGCTTCCTGCAGAGGATACAACCCCAACTCAACCTGCACCTGCACCATCCGCACCACGCAAGGCCAGCGGCCCCAAGTCATCTAGTGGCGACGGCAGTGGAAAGCTGAAGGCTCCTGTGGTCAAGCATAAGCGCGTCATGAGCATAACGACCGCGCCAGGTTCCGGGCCCGGGCATGCTCAAGAGGATCAGTTTGTACTGTCAAAGCTGGGCGAGATTGCATCACTCAACATTGAGAGACTGCTCTTCACAGCGCCCGAAGTGTCCGGCTGGATCCCGCTGACGTCTGAGCTCACCAGCACGCTGGGCTCTGC
The DNA here is from genome assembly GCA_022392925.1 of Ophiostoma tasmaniense. Taxonomy (NCBI): domain Eukaryota; kingdom Fungi; phylum Ascomycota; class Sordariomycetes; order Ophiostomatales; family Ophiostomataceae; genus Ophiostoma; species Ophiostoma tasmaniense. The sequence continues at coordinate 274,454 of JAKRGK010000006.1, read as the reverse complement.
GCAGACAACGGCCGCTGTCCGCCAGCGCGCGGCTGAGACTCTGGTCCGCTTCATTCTCGAAGCTACCAACACTGTTGCATCCGAAAAAGAGGCTACCCGCGGCCCGGTCCAACTTCGTCTCCTTGGAGCCCTGCGGGATTCTCTTGAGTCCCTTCAACAGGCCGACCGCACTGGATCCATCACTACCCAGGCCACAGACATCGATATTCACAAGATTGTCCTTGACGGTCTTAAGAGCCTGCTGGAAGATAGCGGCGAGGCTCTTGTTAGCGGCTGGAGTGTTGTGTTTGAAATTATTGACAGTCTCTTCACCGCGAGTCAGCTTCCGTCAGCATCAATCCAGGATAAAGGCAGCCGAGAGGCAAGCGGGGGGATTCTCACAACTCGGTCTGTCCGACTGATCAAGCCGTCATTCGCCTCGCTCCAGCTGATTTGCTCCGACTTCCTCTCATCGTTGCCAAACACGTGCTACCTCGACCTCGTCAACACTCTTTACAAGTTTTGCTCCCAGGACGACGACCTCAATGTCGCTCTTACTACTGTCACCTTTTACTGGGCGATTTCCGACTTCCTTCATGGCCGGAGCAGCTCCATGTCAATTGCAGCAGCCATGGAAGGTGGGTCTAGTGACGATGCCCTAGTCAAGCTGGCAAACGACACGCAGCACCCCGGCTGTGGCGCTGCTTTGTGGATGCTATTGCTGCTTCGCTTGACTGCCGTCACGACCGACCAGCGCCTCGAGCTAAGAAACAGTGCCGTCCAGACTCTGCTTCGCATCATCCATGCCTACGGCAACAATCTTTCGGCCGAGGCTTGGTCGGTGTGCATTAGAGCTGTCATCTTCCGTCTGCTGTCCTCGACCGAAGGCCGTCTGCGTGTTGCCTTTGAAAAGAGCACGGCCAAGACGGCGTCCAACGATTGGAACGAGACAGCCGTTGTTATTGTGAACGGCGTGTCGGAACTGCTGGCTAACTATCTAGACGTTCTTGTGCCACATAGCGTCTTCTCTTCGCTGTGGAAGGAACTGCTGGATCATTTTGCTACCATGCTTGATTTCAAGGCCCTCGACGTCAGCACTGCCGTCTTCAGCAGTCTTGGCGGAATCTTGAGCAAGAACAATGGCCGCACGCGCTGGAACTTTGACAAGATGGCTGTCGAGCTTACTTGGGATCTTTGGGCTCGTGGCGTGCCTGCATCATTGCCTGTTGAGCAGCCAGTCAAAGCGGCTCCCAAGGAACGGGGCAGCACACGAAGCGACGACAACCAAAAATGTCTTGTGTCATGGGTAAACGCCTTCCTTGAGATTGAGAGGCTAATGCGTGACGATATGACACTTGACAACATCCAGCAGGCTATCCGTCTTCTGCGGGAAGCCGTTCTCTGTGCCAGCCCTGGCGGGTTTGCTAACGATATCGAGTACATGACAGCTCTCCAGGGTCGGGTGCTGGAGGTGTTTAAGATAATTCGCACTGACATCCATGGCGCGGCACCGGCCGTCATTGTGCAGCTGGCCGACTTTGTGGCCATGGCCTTTGATGTGGTAGATAACTCGCCCCAGCGCAAGCGGACCTTTGTGGCCATGTCCAAGGCCAGCATGGCCATTCTTCATTACCAAGTCACACAGCATGCCGACGGCCCCGAAATCTATGCGTCGGGATCCTTTTCCAAGGCCATCGAAGCGCTGGCCAAGCCCATTGCGCTCAAGTACCAGTTCCCGATCGTGACCAAAAGCATCCAGCCCTGGAGAGAGGGTATTAATGCGGCGCTGGCCATCTTGGAGACAACACTGCCGCATCTCAAGGAGAAGTCGATACCGCGTGCTGCTTTCCAAGAGGCTTGGGATACCGTGTCCAAGATCTCCAATGGCATCATTGCCGCCGACCTGCATAACGACGGGGCGCCGCACGACGACCAGATCATTGTCGCGGATCAGCAGTTTGATATTGACTCGTTCCACAAGCTGCGCGAGCTGATCATCCCGGCTCTGGGCGCTGCCGCCGTTGCCGAAAAGACGCGGAAGTCATTTGTCGAGGGCCTTTTCCGTCTGTCCATTGTGCACCCGCCCTCGCCAGTGGATGCAGCTATCATTTACCACGGCAGCCCAGGCTATACCAACGGGGACAGCACTAGTGGAAGCGCCGATTTGAGCAGTCTATACAAGCCGGGCCGCGGCCGCACAATCGACCCGCTGCCGACCAAGCGCTCCAACATGAGCTATGTCTGCCTTGATGAGTTGTTTTCGCTTGTTGCAGCACACGACGACTCGTACGACAAACCGTCAATTGTCGTGCTTCCACCGACGCCGCGCCTTAAGCAGGCAACGCTACACCGCCCGACGCACTCCATCAGCAGTCTCGGGCCTGGCGACGGCCCCGGCGCAGACAGCGAGCATGCGCGCCACGAGCGGCTGGCTAAGACAGCAGCGCCCTACCTGATTCTGCGTTGTGCACTTACGATTCGGTCGTATGTCTCGGACCAGGCTCTGCGCGGCCATATGCCGCAGCCCCTGTCGCAGCGTCGCGAACTGAGCCGGATCTTGCGCTGCCTGGTCGACCTTAAATCAGAGCCGGGCGCAATTCCTGACCTTGACGGTGTCGACAGTGAAGCGCGCAAGCACTTGTTGCGGCTCTACCCCCTGCTCGTCAAAGCAGCACATGTGGCTGGTACAGCGGGCGACGACAAGACACTGGCTATTGTGAGCGAGGCTCTTGATGCCGTTGGTACCGAACTGGGTGTATAAGTTGTGATTTTGTTATTTTGTCAGCCTTGTGGTTTTCTTTCCAGCATATACCTTTTTGTATTGTTGCTTAGCCTTTATTGTATTTGAATTTAAGAGAGGAATACTTCAACTTATCAAACCATAGACAGGTTATCAGTAATTTTAGTGATCAAAGCCATCTGTGCAAGAATATTTCCGATTTTCCTAACTAAATTCCAAAAAAGTCAAACGCCATGATGAAATCCGTAAACCTCCGTCGATATATTGATACATTACACGCCCGCCAGAGGATGAGCGGCCTGTTTTTTTTTCTTTGTAAAGAGAGAGGATTATGATGACTTCTGTTTGGAAACCCGTCTACCGACCAGCAGCGGCCTTGTCAAAGTCGCTGACGATGCTGTCGCGCACAGACTTGTGGCCCTCGCCGCTTTGGCTCTGAGACGCCTCGCCGATTGTGCCGTTCTGCTCCAGCACCTCACGCGCCGCAGCGGAGCCGTTGCCGGCAGCAGCATTGCCCACCTTGCCGTAGACGCTCATCGCCGTGGCAATCATGCCCGCCATATCGCCGACGTTGCCCGGCACCACAACAGCAGTGCCCTTCTTGGCCAGGTTGGCAAACGCGTCGACATACTTCTCGGCGACGGACAGCGACATGGCGCTCGTGGCGGCCTCGCGGCTGTTGGCAATGGTGCGTGCGACGGCCTCGATGCCCTGGGCGGTGGCGTTGGCCTTCATCAGGATGGCCTCGGCCTCACCATGGGCAAGATTGATGTTCTCGGCGCGCATGGCCTCGGAGGCCAGGATGACACTCTGCTTCTTGCCCTCGGCAATGTTAATGGCGCTCTGGCGCTGGCCCTCGGACTCGAGGATCTCGGCACGCTTGGAGCGCTCGGCGGTGACCTGGCGGTGCATTGCCTCGACGACGGCGCCGGGGGCGTGGATGTCGCGGATTTCGTAGCGCAGGCAAGTGACGCCCCAGGCCTGGGCGGCCTCGTTGATGGCGGCGGTGATGTTTGTGTTGAGGGTGGCGCGCTCCTTGAGGACGTGGTCGAGAGTCAGCTGGCCGATCTCGCTGCGCATGGTGGTCTGGGCGAGCTGCGTAATGGCATACTCGGCGTCTTCCACGCCGTAGCTGTTTAGTTAGTATTTAGTTATCTTTACTGTATTTTTTTGAGAGAAAGTACCTCGCTTTGAATGCGTCAAAGACGCGGGTGAAGAGGACACCGTCGAGCTCAAGGGTGACGTTGTCGGCCGTGATCGCGCTCTGGCTGGGGATCTCGAGCGCATTCTCCTTGAGCGACTTGACGTAGGCGATGCGGTCGATGAATGGAATCAGAATGGCCAGGCCAGGCTCAAGGATGCGGTCGTACTTGCCCATGCGCTCGACAATCCAGGCGGTTTGCTGAGGGACGAAACGGATGACAGTGTTGGCCGGCAGTGCGGGCTTCTGGAAGTAGGAGCCCGGCAGGTTGCGTCCCGAGCTGCCAAAGCCGCCGATAGCGGCGGCCAGAGGTGACGCATTGCCGGTGAACGCACGCGACGCCGTTGTTTGCAGAGCGCGCTTCTGCTGGTAGCGCGTAACAGCTGAGTTTGGCGAGTGTGAGAGAGAAGATGTAGAGCTGGCAGAGTTGAGAGAAGACGGCGACTGTGGTTGCGGCCGTGCTGACGCGGAGGATGAGGCTATTGTTGTGAGGGTTCGCGATGTGGAGGAGGAGAGCAGGGGCAGCATCCGTAGGGCCGGAGCCAGCTTCTGGCGGGTCACTGCTGTCGCCATGACTGACTGAAAGTGTCTGAGGCCGAATTTGTCGTTGTGTCGGGAGTAGGAAGCCGGTGGTCGGTACTCACGAGGCGGGTGTGGTGGTTTGGTGACGCCGATTGAGGTGGAATCGGATGGAAATGGAGCTCCTAGCTCAAAGCAGGCACGGATGTGACAATCTGCAGCCCGGAAAGGCAGCGACGCCATACGCCATGTAGGTGCAGGTGGGGCCATTTAATGATTATGTAATACACTATTTACAATCAGGACACTAAATACACTGTATATTTAACTATCCAATAGCTATACATTAAAGGTGTATATAGCAAGCTATCATGACAGCGATTGCATCATCATCTCATGATGTTGGACACATTTTACCCAGACATATATCGAGTTCAGGCTCAGCGCGTTCACAAAATGACTGATGCACGGTCATTCAACTCCATTCCGATACTAGATATTTCGCAAGCAAATGCAGACGATGCCGGACGGAACCAGCTCCTGGAACAACTCAGGCATGCTCTCGTGGACGTCGGCTTCCTTTATGTTGTCAACCATGGCGTCCCAGCAGAGGTCATTTCGAACCTGGTGAACATACTCCCATTGCTGTTTGCACTTACGGAAAGCGACAAAGAAGAGATTGCCTTGCACAACTCACCACACTTCTTGGGTTACAGCGGCCAGGGCGCCGAGATGACGGCGGGAAAGGCAGATCAACGAGAGCAGGTCGAGTTTGGCACTGAGCTTCCAAACAACTACAAGGAAGGAGAGCCGCCGTATGACAGATTACGCGGACCAAATCAGTGGCCGTCGTCTCTACCGACGCTGAAGCCCGTTGTCTTAGCCTACATGGAGGCTCTGACCAAACTGGGCGAGCGATTCCTGGACCTCGTGGCCGAAGCACTCTACCTACCATTGGACAAGAAAGATACAAATACATTAAACAACCCGCTGATGTCATTTGTATCAGAACAGCACCGTCTGAAGCTTGTGCGGTACCCAGGCACTTTATACAACGAAGCGGACAGCGCGGGAAGCCAGGGAGTTGGGCCGCACAAAGACTCGTCGGGCTGGTGGACGTTTCTGCTGCAGGCGTCGCCTCCACACATCAAAGGTCTACAGGCACTGAATAGAGACGGCGTGTGGATTGACGTGCCCGTTGTTCTTGGCTCATTTGTGGTCAACATTGGCCAGGCATTCGAAGTAGTCACAAACGGGCTCTGTCCGGCGACGACACACCGTGTTCTGGCTGGGCCCTACGAGAGATTCAGTGTGCCTTTTTTCCAAGGTGTGCGGCGCAGCCTAACCAAGGCGGAAGCACTTGGGACGCTCAGACCTCATCTCGAGTCTCACTTTGCAGAATGTTTCCACAGCGACAATACAAATGACTGCGGTAGTCACGGCGAAGCAGCAGAGGGCCGGCAAATCGACTCGGCCTTTTTACGTGGCGACTACGACACATGGGGAGAGTCACAACTGCGAACAAAGATTCGCAGCCACCGAGATGTGGGAATCAAGTACTACCCAGATGTGTTTGAAAAGTACACAAACGATTTATAGTCGGTGTATCATGTAAAAAAAAATTAGAAAAAATCTAATCTGACTATGGCTTGTGCGCAATGACCCAGTGGAATTTGACCTTGTCGACCGAGTCGGGCTCGACGTTGCTCACAACCTTGTCCAGACCTGCTTCAACTAGCTTGGCCTCGGTCCCTTTGACGCCCAGACCGCTCCAGAACATCCAACCCTTTTCGTGCAGCCAGTTCTGCATCACGAGACCCGGCGTCGGCTCTTCGGAAAAGTTGGCCAAAAAGTAGCCCGAGCCGGGCTTCAGCCACTTGGAAATGCGGCTGATGATCTCGGCTTGCTCGTCGCGTGGCAGGTGGATAATGCTGTACATGCCCACGACCGCGTCAAAGGTCCCGTCGGGAAACGCCAGCGACATCATGTCACTCTCGACCCAGTCGACTTTGGACGCTTTGCCGTCGACAATTTTCTCACCATGCACACCCAGGCTCTTCCTGGCCATGTCGAGCTGTGACGTTGAGATGTCATTGCCTGTCACGTAGACTGGCGCCAGGGCCTCGAGCAGCTTAGCCGTCACGGGCACGCCAGCACCACAGCCGAGCTCCAGGACGCGCAGCTGAGGGAGTTCCTGACCACTAGGTGCATCTGTTGCAGCCGGCCTTAGCAGAGCAATCAAGCGGCCGATATAATCCAAGCGTGCCGGAGAGTGCACGGCCGTCCATTCATTGTACTCGGGGGCGATGGCGTCATACGACTCCTTGATGCGAGCCTTGAGATTCTCTGGTTCTTGGTAGGGGGCAGACATGTTTTCTATCAGACGGATTTCTTGACGAGTTTGTTCAGAAATGCAATTTATCCATGAGATTGAAAGACAATGTACATTATATAGTTGTGCACGCCGCTTGAGTCATTCAAATGGCTGAAACTCGAGTAATACGGATGAACTCGATGCAGGATGATTACGTAAATTGGGGTAGATACGGGTACGACAATGCAACCACACTTTCCTTTTTGGGAATGTTAGCTGGATGCCGGCGATGCATGGCCGTGTTCTTGATATTGACAATAGTTCTTGTAAAGAAGTGTTGTTTGTGACAACAGAACGACCACGAAAGTGACCGCGATGAGACGGAGATACAGATCGATTTGGTCAACTGAATCAAAAGCGCCTGTCCTTTCTATTCGTTCTTCGTCGCCAACAAATGTACATCATGACTGACACCGTGTCTATTAGATACACACTGTAAAGGCTGTACGTGTAAATATTATAACACCTGATTGGCTAGTCTCTACGTATCCTGCCTAATAAGACCACCAAAGGATTAAATTGACCCGCAACTCTAAACTTGGCCGTGTTGCGCACTGTGACGTCTACAACCTCACGATAGTCTTCACATTGCGACAACTATATTTGTACCTGCGTTACAGTCACAATATGGCCTTGATACACCAAGCTATGCACAAAACATGCGCTAGTTAACCCATCAGGATGCATCTGAAGTCTACAGTCCCGACTACAGCCGTAGAATTCCGAACTAGACGATCTAGCCTGTATGCAACGCCAGCATCGAGACGCGGACTTTTGAAGACTACGCTGAACTAGAGGCATTGATGAAATAAACTGCTTCGCCATATGCCTCGTTCAAGCACTGTTGTTGTCATACAGCCATGAACACGCTGGGATAACCAGCAAAGTAGTGCTCTAAGCTGCACCGACATTATCACGGTGGTGAGGCAAAAAGTATATTTGAAGACGAGTCGACCTCAAATCGCCTAGATATAAGACGTAAAAACCGCTGTGCTAGCAGGGACCGTTTAAATATTACCGGCATTGTCACGGTAACGGGGCAAAAACATAGATACTTAAGACGACTGGACCTCAAATGGCCTGAATATAAAACAAAAGAACCGCTGTGTTGGCAAAGACCGTATAGACTTACACCCGTGTTTCCCGAACTTTTCGCAATTATCATGGATTGATTCGCCAACCCTGATCTCAGAAAGACTTCCTCTCTGTTAGACCCTCATAGTAGACTTCATCGGAAAATATGCTCCCTCATAGTACACGTCATAGTAGAGTGTCTTTCGTAGTAGACTCTCCCATCTTCTCTATAAAGATTGTGATTTTTCCATCTTGAATGCTCATCTTTCCTGTCAGATTCTCGAACCAATTCCCCTCTTCAGTACTGCATATTTCATCAGTCTCGATCAAAAACACATCCAAATACATCCATACATCCAAACACATCCAAACACATCCAAACACTTCCAAACATATCAAAACACATCCAAATATTCTTGATTCTTGATTGACATTCAAACTTTCTGACTTTATTTCTCTTCCACCTGTTTACCCTTCATATATTATTCACTTCCAACTGGAACATTTGCGTTTGAAGACACTTCACAATGTCGCTAGCCGGGCACCAGGCGTCCCCCGAAATGGGGGAAACTGAGGCTCAGGAGTCCACCGCACAGAGCTTTGTTGGAATGTTTACCGAATTCACGCCAGAGGACACCTTTGGACGCAACAAAACCATTCTTCAACAGAACAGTAACCATGTACTTGTCCAAGACGAGCAGAAGCTTTCCAATCACTTGGATATGCAGAGGCTGTCAAACGTAACTTGGTACATCAATGTCATTCTTGACAGCGAACGTGAAATCCGCCTCATTGCTCTGCAGGCACTTCCTCAGCATCCCAAGGACACGCCTGGCAAGATCGCCCTCATCGATATGAGACTTATGCAACAACGGGCTTTCTCAGTCACCGGACGCAGGTCGGAGCTCTCGCTCCGGACCCTGCTAGAGTCGCCGGATCACATCAAGGTCGTCTTCGATAATCACATTGTGGCGGGACACCTCATGCGCCGATACGGCATCAAGATGGTGAACTTTTCCAGCATTCAGCTCACGTCCAACGCCATTGCCGTTGCCGCCTGTGACGGGGACACCCCAAAGGTCCCGGACCTGGAGCACCTGGGCGACTCCGCCTGCTCTCACGTCGAACACATGACGGACCTGGAGCACGAGTTTAGGTGTGTCCTGGCTCACACCTATGACATGTGCGCCATTGCAGCGATGCCGGGCGCAGTCAAGCTGGAACTTGCATCCTACGCCATCTCGTCTATTTTTGTCATGCGCAAGCTGAACGAGATCAATTGCCTAGTGGCCACGGAAGATATTCTGGATGCATCCATCAAACTTTGCATAAGGTACACTGAGGACCTTACCACTCCGCGTTGCACTGAGTGCGACCGGCTTCTGCCAACCCCCTCTCCATTCACCCAGGACTTGTTTGGCCGTATTCAGCTGCTGCCGTTGCCATTTGATACAGATAATGGAGAGGGTGGTGGTGACGAGGAAGTTAGTGGAGAAGAAGACGAAGCCAGCAACGGCGCGGATGGCACTGATGACGGCACGGAACAGTCTAGCGACAGTAGCGACACAGAGCCCGACAGCAGCAGTGACAGCCACGGGAACACTCCCACAACTACTGCCAACTCCCCTATCACAGATGCTGCCAAGACATTCCGCCGCCGTCGGCGCCGGGGCAGACACAACAAGAAGGACGACAGTCAGCGCCCGCTTCCGCCTCTTGTGGAGTATGACTTTCTGTGCCCCAACGGCACTGGCTACATGTCCGCCTATGACCAGCCGTCTGACCCGGTTGACAATGCGTTCCCGGATGTGCTGCCTGACACGAACGCCGATGCACACAGCCATGCGCAGCCCGTCAAATCCCCCAAGGACTCCAGCTTGCGGTACGACCCAGCCATGGACTTCACGCCGCTTCGTCCACAGCCCGCGGCGAAAGCGGGAAAAAGCCCAGCACCGAAACCAGTCCCAGTCGAGTCTGATGCCAGCGGTCCCTCGTCCATCATCAAGAAAGAGGAAGAGGAAGAGGACCGCGCCCCGTCTAGTGCAAAATGAGTGCTGTTCTACTCACGTTCTTTTTTTTCAAGCATATGCGTCATTCTTTTTTCGTGTCTGAGTTTGGGTATCAATTCACACGTCCTTTTCTGTATTTGTTTCTACATTCATTCATGTCGTTGATTTATATTATAACCTTAGAATTGGTTTCTTATTTTACGTTTGGTTTTTCACCGATTTAGATTGTCACTCATTATTTCTCGCCCGATTTTCTTTTATTAAACCGACAAATAATCTACAAAAAAAGCCATGGAAAGTAAACTTGACCCCAAGCAGTAAATTCTTATGTAGACGCTGACCCTGGTACTGGGAGTGCCAAGATTCTTTTTGCAGCCTGCTCGGCCAGGATGACAATCATAGCAGACGGGTTGCCAGTGATGTGCCCGGGGAAGACAGACGCGTCGACGACAAAGATGTTGTCGGTTCCATACACTTTTGTGTCGGGGTCAACAACGGCCGTGCCGCCCTGGCGGCCATCATCGAGGCCCATCTTGGCCGTGCCGATCCAGTGGTTGGAGCAGCGCTGAGCCGGTTTGGCGGGGATCTCCTTTATTAGTCAAATACCCACAGAAAGTGCTGTACTGGCTTACCGAGTTGACATAGTCGATGGCCGTCACGTTGGGTGCCGGCCGGATCCATGTGAGATTCTTGATGGGTGACAGGTTAGCAATCAGGTTCTCAATGCCACGGACAACGGCCTCCTTGTCAAAGTCGTCATGAAGATACGGAGGCGTCGAAACGCGTGTGTTGAGCTGCTTCGTGATGGTCATGCGGCCGCGCGAGACGGAGCCGGTACCGAGATACTGCGTGATGGTCATAGAAGCTTTTATTAGTTGTGACAATAAACTTAGAGTTGTACCCCGTCTTACTGTTTGTGACGCCTTCGACACGGGCCTGCCACTGGAGATGACGGATGCCGCCGTCACCGCCACGGATAGACTCCCAGAACATGGGCCCAAGGTTGGGAGCCGCCTGTGCCAACATTCCGGTACGTTTTTCTAGGTATACTTTCTCGTCGCTCTCGATAGGGTCGTTCCAGGCGCCATAGTAGTCGTAGAACACCACGTCCGGGTGTGCAATCTCAACGTCGGTGCCCACATGGTCGTTGAGGTTGTAGCCCACGGGCAGGTCGATCCAGTCTTTGCTGTCAATCATGGTCGGGCCGTCACTGGAGCCCTTGACAATGTTGAGCTGGTCATCGGTGCCAATACCACTGCGCAGGAGCAGCTTGGCCGACCCAAAGGCACCCGCAGACAAAATGACGCGCCCGGTATTGGGCGTCAGATGCACGATGCCCGAGTGTCCGCTGCCACTGTCGGCACACTCAATTTCAATGGCTGTGGCATGGCCGCCTGTGCGCACAACGCGCTTGGCTATGGTATTTGTCCACATTGTAAACGACTTGCGTTGACTTGCAGTGACCAAGTACGTTGCCAAGGGTCCCCCACGCTCGCCGCCAGAGTACATGAATGTGCTATGGCCAAATGTGTGGTTCTTCAGATCAGGGCGCTCGTTGGGAACGACCTCGCGCCAGCCTGCAGCTTTCAGGCCGCCTCCGAGCATCTCAAAGCCTTGCTGGGTGTACAGCTTGCCGTCCATTGAAGGGTGCACCGTGCCGGGAATCCGCGAAAAGACGGCCTCGGTGGCATTGGCCATATCGCTGTATTTCCAGCCGTCGGGGAAGTTGGTGTCCCAGTCACGCGGATTAGGTTTCCACCAAAGACCTGCATTGACTGCCGTGCCACCGCCCAGAACACAGCCGGCCATCTGATCCACGTCGGTACAGGCGACGCCAATGGAGTCATGCCAGATCTGGTTGCAAAGGCCAGGCACGTCAAAGCGCGTCAGATTCGTTGACTCGAGCCACTTGGGCTTCATGCTGCCGCCCCAGCGGCCAGACGAAACCGGCCCCTTTTCAAGTAAAAGCACGCTGTGGCCAGCCTCGCTCAAGCGATCTGCAATTGGGATACCACCAGCACCCGACCCAATTACAATATAGTCGTACGTCTGGTTTGGTGACCCTGCGGTGCAAGACGTACTGTTCCCATCTCGACGGCTAAGAGCTGCAACTCCATCAAGCCCTATGCATGTTAGCAATGCCACCGGATAAGTTGTTTCGACTTTGTTGCTTACAGAGGAATACAGCCAACACTGCAAACTGAAGCCTGGTACTAGACATCGTATGGATGACTCGAATAAACGTAGCCCAAGGCCGTCTGGTACGAGTCGTAGGTTCACGAGCAGACTACCATACTAATACATGCCACCTCAGCACTCATTGTAATCTGATCCCGTTTCAAAAATAAAACACATCTCCGCATGTCTGTTGGTAGTATGGTATTTTCACTGTGCTATTGTAGGCTATAGTACAATGTAAGGAATGCTTAACACATGGATCTTAGCAATTTCAGCGAGACAATTATCTCATTCAGGCAAATCCCCATATTGCACATTATTGCAATCTCGGAGCCGTTCATAGTCCGGGGTAATGCGGGGATGGCCAGATTGACAACAGTCAGAATAACATAATTGCCATACGGAACCACTGGTATCATGACATGACTATAAGCAGTTGAACAATTATTGCAAAAGCAGGTTTGAAAATATGCCGTAGCCGATGGTCATCTACGCAGTCCAGATTTGGGTCACGATGGAACATGGCGCCGTAAGATCTCTCCAGTATAGCCTGTCTAGATTGAGTATTTTCCCATAGTTCCATATACTTCTGCACAGATTTATAAGACCAAGATACGCCACTTGCCACAGCCACCAAACAACGTGTCCAATACTTATAATGAGTGCCGGTGGATGCTGGATGCTGGATGCTAATAAGCACAGAATTTAAGAATAGTTAATGATACCGAACATGCACATAGCCGACAATTTGATAGCATAAACGTCTACTGCATCTAGTATTTGCTCTGCATAGCAAACAAATTTTACAAGTCACATTTCAAGCTAAAGATAGTTACATACTTGAGTGACCAGGACAATTCTGTCTACCGGCTTGAACAGAAATGCTGTGAAAGTGATGTGACTGTGGTGTAGTGAGAGAGGGAACAATTACCATTTGATAGAAATACAAAAGTAAACAAAGAAGTAGAATAACTACAAAAAGAACAGAAACGATCAAATCAAACACTGCAACTTTATACACCTCGTCCAAGAAGCAGTTGCTTGATTTTATCCTCGTTTCTGTTCTCAGCATGCCATAACGCCGTCCGGCCGTTTCGATCCTTCGCTTCGATATTAGCACCTCTATCGAGTAAAAGCTTCAAACTAGACTCGTGCCCGGAATTCGCTGCAAATAATAACGCCTTCCAGCCGTTTCGATCCTTCGCTTCGAAATCAGCACCTCTATCGAGTAAAAGCTTTAAACTAGACTCGTGCCCGGAATTCGCTGCAAATAATAACGCCGTCCAGCCGTCTCGATCCCTCGCTTCGATATCAGCACCTCTATCGAGTAAAAGCTTTAAACTAGTCTCGTGCCCGGAATTCGCTGCAAATAATAAAGCCGTCCAGCCGTCTCGATCCTTCGCTTCGACATCAGCACTTCTATCGAGTAAAAGCTTTAACCTAGACTCGCGCCCGTGTCTCGCTGCAAATAATAAAGCCGTCCAGCCGAATTTATCCTTCGCTTCGATATCAGCACCTTTATCGAGTAAAAGCTTTAAACTAGACTCGCGCCCGTGTCTCGATACACATAATAAAGCCGTCCAGCCGTTTATATTTTTCGCTTCGATATTAGCACCTCTATCGAGTAAAAGCCGTAAACTAGACTCGTACCCGTTTATCGCTGCAAATAATAAAGCCGTCCAGCCGTCTCGATCCCTCGCTTCGACATCAGCACATCTATCGAGTAAAAGCTTTAAACTAGACTCGCGCCCGTATCTCGATACACATAATAAAGCCGTCCAGCCGTTTGTATTTTTCGCTTCGATATCAGCACCTCTATCGAGTAAAAGCTTTAAACTAGTCTCGTGCCCGGAATTCGCTGCAAATAATAAAGCCGTCCAGCCGACTCGATCCCTCGCTTCGACATCAGCACCTCTATCGAGTAAAAGCTTTAAACTAGACTCGTGCCCGGAACTCGCTGCAAGTAATAAAGGCGTCCGGCCGTATTTATCCTTCGCTTCGATATCAGCACCTCTGTCGAGCAGTAGCTGTGCCACGTGGTCAAGACCAAAACAAGCAGCCACTAATAAATCCACAAACTTTTTATTGGCAACGATGTCCATTATCTGTTGATGAAAAATGCCGCACCATACGCGATGACTTTGAAATTTTGAATCACAAAGTGACAAACAAAGATCATCGAGGGCTAGGTTGTTGCGAATATCAGCCTCGCGGAGATGTTTGACCCAGTTCACGGCCGCATATCTCAGAAGCTTGTATCTTTCGACATAGTTGTTCTCGTCAGAATCGGATTCTTCCGTGTCAAAACCAGCTTCCTCCGCGTCGGAATCATATCCGATCAGCTCTTTAATCTTAATTGAATTGAACTGGACGAGATGGAAGACGCAGATCTCGGCAAGGACGGCGTGAGCTTGGCGGACAGTTATGGAGTGGTGCCATTTCAGATTTGACGCTGGTGCTGACGGTAGCAACGAGTCCAACAGGAACTCACGCGCGGTTTGATGGATGAAGTACACCTTGCCGTGGTGAACAGAGACAAAGAGTCCGCACAGAGATCGAAGGTACTGTTGGAAGTCATCTTCTCCCTGGAGCTCGTTATTCAAATCAGAAAGAGACTGCCCTGGGGAACGAATAGTCATAGCAAAGTTCATTTCCCCGAGCGTCAACGGCTGGTTGGCTGCGAGGATGATACTCAGGGCTTTGTTCACTGATGGGTCTTCTTTGGAACGGCATAGAATCCGGTTGTATGCCTGATCAATTGTTTGTGGCAGGTTACCAAGAGCCTCGTCGATCCCCGTTATGACCTTTTTGAATCCCAAGTCGAGATGGTCGAATACGAGATACACCCAGAGATAAGTGCGATGCTCGATCTCAAGCAGTCTATCTTTCAGAATACGCCCGATGTTTTTGGGTAGTTTGTGTTTTTTGGCCAGTTGTCCAACGCGGTGCTCAATGACGCAGTTGATTTCTTTTCTGAGCTCGTCTGACATTTCCTCTCCTGGTATGCGGATGTAAGGAAATGCATCAAGCAATTCCCAAAACTCATTGATGATCTGTTCATATGGACGGCTTGTCACGAGAATCTTGAGTTTGTTGTGCACCACAGGTTCCTCGGGAAATAGACTTTGCATATTCCGCACCAAGGACCGGAACTCTGATTCGCGACATTCGTCTAGAGCATCCAACACAAGAATGACAGATCCTGCTCCTGGGTCTTGCAATGCACTTTTGAGAACCGCCCAAAGGGAACTCTCGGAATGGACCAGAGCTGTACCCATGCTGTTGAATAGCCCCATGGCATGCTGAATGAGATTCGACTTTTGTGAGAGCAACTGGTGTAGCAGAGCACATAGCGCTTGGCACACGGTGTCTTGATCCTGGTCCTTGAAGAAGAAGTAGCAGATAGTAGCTGATTGCAGAGGCAGCACATCGTTGATGAGGTACTTAGCCAGCACTGATTTGCCACAGCCCGGATCGGCCGACACCAATAACGGGCCTGAGTCTTGAGCCAGCCAACTTTGGAAGTTTTTGTGCTCGAGGAACCAATTACACGTGCCTTTGACACGGTCTTCGACACGGTCCCTGTACCAGTGGTAAGTGGCCTCGTTCTCTCCCTTTGTGAGACAAAATTGCTGAAGACACATCTTCTCATCAGTTGTCATTTGTTGTTGCGCAGCTTGTTTCTGAAGTTGTAATTGTTCTTTGAGGACGTCCAACTGCTGTGTGGCGATAGAGAAGATCCCCCGCAACTCTAAACGCGCTTCGTCGCATGTCTTGGACAGATTTTCGAGCTCACGCCTTGAAGCTAGATCGTTGATCTGGCCAAAGTCACCGTTGACAGTATTTTCCAGAGATTTGATGTGTTTCACTTCCTTCTCCCAGTCTTTAGACGAGATCATATCCCGCAAAAATTTCCGGAGGCGTGACTTGAAGAAGCGCAAGACACTGCTGACCTGAAAGTCAAGAATAGCTTTGTAAAGTTCGACAATATGCGCAGTGGCTTCTGAAATCAGGGACTCGTTGACACCAGGGTTGTCGCCAAGCCTCCGCAGCATAGGCTCTAGAGCGGTATAGTAGTGCATGCGGGAGGTGACAGTGACAAAGCCGTCGTGGTTGGCTTCAGATGCAGTTGCAGGGTTTGTGACGAGAGGCAAAACGAGACAGACACCAGACCAGGCAAGAGATGCCTCTGGCGAGGCCTTGACGGCGGTAGCAACCCAATCTTTGGCCCACAGCAAGAGCTTTGCGGCCTGTGAGAACTGATTTTGCACGTCGAATTCGTGGCCGGCAATGCTGTAAGTCGCCGTCGCATCTTCCATTCTCTGCAGGCCGTGTTCAATCACAGCGTCTAGTCGAGCTTGTCGGGACAGGCTGCTAGAGCCATAGGCCGCATGTTGTAGTGCTGAGCCAGACTGTGTGGAAGATTCCCCATTTGCGGCATTGTCTGTGAAGCGGTCAGTATTTGAGCTGGTGGTCAGGATATTTATGAGCTTGACATACTGGCTATCTGTTCTTCCTTCTCTAGCAGTTTCTCGTATTCTTTAACGAGTTCGTGATTCTCTTTGGCGAGGGCATCATATGCTCGCTCCCACAGCGACTGAACGAGATGGGATGGAGAGTCGTCTTGGGCGTGACTGTCGACTGTAGCAAAAGTGGTTTCAGGGGCCACGTCTTGAAGTGTGCTGTTGACTGCAACGGAGCCGGTATCCGGAGTTTGTTGTTCGATGTTGCTATTTGCTGTGATAGACAAGGCGTCTGGTGTCGGTTGCTGGGTGTTGCTATCGATTGTGACGGACGAGGCCTCTAAAGCATTGTCTCGCCGGTCAGAGTCTCCTTTCCTCCCGCCTTTTTGGAACGACAGCAAGCCTTTCAGCTTATCGCGCTTGCGCATCGTGGCCGCCATTTTACTTGCGGCGGCGCTGCCCACGCGATAGTGAAGTACTGATGGACGGTGGCCGATGAGGTGGTGCAGATGTCATGAGCAATGATGGGCAGATATCATGGCGAACGAGAAGATGGCACTCGAGAAGATTTATCCCAAACCAGAATGAGGCGGAATGAAATGATATCTGCCCAGCCGCCTTGTTCGCCCAATATGCACCACCTGCATGCACGCCCAACATAGGGGAGCGCCTGTTGGCACTCCGTGATTGGACAGGATACAGCTGCAGCCAAAGCACAGCCTGCGAAAGCCCCTCTTCATGGATGGTGAGCCTAGCGAAGCGAGGCAAGACTGACCCATGTATCTGATTTTTTTTGTTGTATGTTGTAGGGAGGATGGGTGTACATAGTAGAGCATTGGGTATGGCTGCTTGATAACACAACCATTTCAAATTGTGCCTTGTGTATACATGACATCACGTGTAGTTGATCACGGGATATTGTGCATTCCATTCCTATTTACACTTGCTGGCGGCCGTATAAGCCAGAACTACCCTACACGGTTAGTATATCAAGAGTGCGGCTTAAGGACGGAAATTACCCGTCACTTTAAGCCGATGCTTAGTCATTTTCGAGTTTCACGAAGTAAGAATATGTCAAGTGAAACTCAATCTGTTGCAACTGACTAACTAGTTAAAATATAAATCACTGCTTACCGAAATGAAATATTTTCTTACATGTAAAATAAAGAAGAAAAAACAAGTCCTGGGGAGTCGTAATACGAGGTTATCACGCCGTCAGATTTGGTGGCGTTCCGTATCAAGTCGGAATGCTTAGGCCGAGCGGGGCTTCACTCATGTGCTCCCTCGCACCTTCCATGAACACAACGGCCAGACTACAATGGCTGCGCTCTTACCACAAGGCTTCCCGATATCACTATCTCCTTTAAGAAACATCCGAACAACATTGTCAATCCGTCCCAGAATATATCATACACAGGCACGGGCAAATAAACACTTCTCAAGACTCCAGATGGCATCCTGGATTCGCGTGCCGCCCGAGAGCGACTTCTCACTCGACAACCTGCCGTTTGGCATCTTTAGCAGCAGCCTCAAAAACAAGACGAACCCGCGTCCCGGTGTGGCCATTGGCGCCCATATTATTGATCTGTCGGACCTCTCCAGCCTTGAGCCGTTCCAGAATGCGACAGGCCTCGGTGCCGGGGCAGAATCTGTTTTCCAGTGTCCGACACTGACCAAGTTCGCCAATGTAGGCAGAGAGAAGCACAGTACTGTCAGAGCTGCGCTGAAGCGCATTCTCACTGAAGGGGTTACAGGAGCCGATGCTTTTCTACGCGAGTCTCCCGAGCTGCAAAACAGGGCCGTCCTGCACAAAGACGATGTCGTCATGCACCTGCCGATGGAGATTGGCGATTACACCGACTTTTATGCTGGCGTGCACCACGCCACCAACGTCGGGTCGCTCTTCCGTGATCCTACAAATCCGCTGCCGGCCAACTACGGAACGTTGCCAATCGCCTACCACGGGCGGGCGTCGAGCGTCGTCGTCTCTGGATCACCTGTGCGACGTCCTGTGGGTCAGATCTTGGTACCGCAGCCCGAGGGTGGTGCACCCAAAGTCGAGGTGCGCCCTTCTCTGAAGCTCGATTTTGAGCTGGAGCTCGGCTGCTTTATCAGCAAGCCAAACAATATCAGCGAGCCCATCAGTGTGGCCGACGCACAAGAGCACATCTTTGGCTTTGTGCTACTGAACGACTGGAGCGCACGCGACATTCAAAGCTACGAGTACGTGCCGCTGGGGCCGTTTAGCGGTAAAAACTTTACCACATCCATCAGCCCATGGGTTGTCCTAGCAGAGGCCCTAGAGCCGTTCCAGAAGCCCATATCGATTCAGCCAAAGCAGACGTTTGCGTATCTCGAAGGTGCACCACGCACCATGTTCGACTTGAACCTCGAGGTCGACCTACAGTGTAAGCATGAGCTTTGACTTTTTTATCCAGTTTGAATGTGCAGCCTCATCTAACAAAATAGTGCCTGGAGAAGAGCCCCACAACATCACAACAGTTAGCTCCAACAATCTTATGTGGTCGTTCCCGCAGATGGTCGCCCAGCACACACTTTCTGGCTGTCCTTTGAGAACAGGCGATCTGTTTGGCACAGGCACAATCAGCGGTGTGTCCTCTGACAAGGATTACGGATCTCTGCTGGAGCTGAGCGAAAACGGCAAAAAGGCTCTACAATTGGGTAACGAAGCCTCCCGCAGCTTTCTTGTAGACGGCGATACCGTCACATTTAGGGGCTATGCAACTCATCCCGTTTCTGGCGGCAGAGTTGGGTTCGGCGAGTGTACAGGAACTGTTCTGCCGGCTCACTCCCAGGGCTAGTATGTTTTTGTCACGTTTATGCTCGCGTGTCCCAGAGAATGTATTTTATTGAATAAGTGTGACAGAAAGCATGTAAAGTATTTGCACAAGTGAGCGCAGAATAATCTACAAAACTCGAACAATGAATAGAAAGAAAAAAGGAAACCCGGCATCCATAAAAATAAACTCCTGCCCATGAAGTTCCCGTCCCAACAATAGTCCCCTATTTATGCTAAACCAATGCCGTATCAAGAAGAAAGAAAACAAAAAGGTGCGAAAATAATCAAAAGTCAAATGAAATGCGGAAGAACCAACCAAGCAGAAACAAACTGGGAAATGGTTTATGAAGTGCAAGTGACTTCACCGGAGCGAAATCATTATATGCCAATGTTCAAGACTTGAAGCATCGCTTAGAAGCCGCTCAGGGGGTTGGGGTTGTCAATGATGCTGCCAGTGACGTGGTCGGGGGCAATCGACACACCAGTCAGAGCAGCGGCCGCCTTGTAGGCAGTCAGCGTGTTGGCCGAGTCAAAGTTCTGGTTGATCACACCCGCCATGCCGTTCTGGCAGTGGTTGCCCTTCGTCTGCGCGCAGTAGTACCACAGCGGGCTGCTGTTCTCGACGACGATCTGGAACACCTGGGGCGCCTGGCCGCTGGCGACAGGCATAAAAGTCGAGGCAAAGCCGTTGTCGCCGGCCAGGGGCTGGCAGGGCTCAGCGAAGCTAGACTGGACGACAGAGTGGTTGGCGGGCAGGTAGTGCCACTCGACGACATCGCCAATCTCGGCGACGACGTTCTCGGGGTCAAAGTGGAGGCCAGCACGGCCGGCGACGACGGTGTGGGTGACACCAGTCTGGGTGACAGTGCGCGAGGCAAGGTCACGCTCAGTGAGGGTGCCAGCCGGAGCAGGGGCAGCAGCAACGAGGCCGGCGACGGCCAGGATGGCAATGGTAGCAGACTTGGTAAACATTTTGATTGAGGGATGTGATGGAAATTATATCAAAATATGAAGAAGATGGCGAAGATGCAGACGATGAAAAAGATGAAGATGTTGTGAAGATTGTTGTAATTACTGTTTGATGGTGATGATATAAAAATGTTTCTAAACCCACGGCGACGACACCGGCTTATATAGAAATCAAAAAGACGCCATGATGCCGCGTGGTCAGTACCTTTCCAAAAATACACAAGGCACTGCGTGCCCGACCTCACCGTCTACGCCCACAGCCCGATAGCAAGGTGGTCATTTTGACGTTATTAGATAACACTTGATGATACTTGGTGATATATTTGGTGATATTTTGGCATCTCTTGGTGAGATCATCTTGGTGTAACCTACTCCACCAGGACCCTGAAGCTGCGTCCAAGTCCACTGCAAACAACCTTATTTCTATCGGATCTGTGAGATCGAGGCTGGTGCGCCAAGAGTGGCACTGTGGGGAGGAGGAGCAGAGTCAGACTACGGTCCAAAATAGCCCGCCGTATACTAGTAATACTACTTCTCTTATGAACTACAGTACAGAAACAAACAGAAAAGCTTAGACGGTAGTGGCGGCGGCTCAGCCTCGACCGGATCTGACACTTCCCACTGGAAGCACTTGACAGAGGTGCCACGACAGAAGGATTACCGACCTTCCGGGCATGGCTATTAATACACATCTTACCTTGTAGTGCAATAAACGTTCAATGTGCGGTTTTCTGTCACAATGTTCTATTTGCACCGTCATCTCAAGGTAAGGTTGGCCACCCTCCTCACATCATCAAAAAATCATCGAATTGTCATCAGTCCAACATTATCACTGGCGACATCAGACTTTGAAATAAGCTCGAGGTATACGCCGACGGAAGCTCACGCTCTCTCTCTCCGAATTCAATTATCCCAGCACTTACTGGCTGGCTATTTTCTCATTGCTATGCTCAGCCCAACCGAGTCAGCACGCCTCATGTGATGCTATCGTCAGAGTCGAGCACGCCAAGTCCTTACAAATATCTCCCGTTTCAGAAAAGGATTAAAACACAAAATTAGTCAGGCTTGAACTCGGAAAGATGGTAATATCTGGCATAACTTTTCGTATCGTTTAATCTACTGTAATACAAACGCCAATGTCCGCTATGATACATGCAATAAGAAACCGTTAAACAAAGAATAAACATGTAGAAATGACCGTAAATGTCTACAACTTTTGAAACACGTGCTTGAAAATCTCCCGGCTCTTGAGCAAATTCGTCACGCGCAGGCGCTCGTTGTCTAGATGCGCCGCATCGCTGGCCTGGCCGCAGGGGAGGTGCGCAGCAGGCGCGCCAAACTGCTTCTCGAGGAACCGGATGGCCGGAATCGAGCCTCCCTCGCGGATGTAGAGTGGCCGGCGTGCTTTGGGGGCAGTCTTTTTCGCCTCTTGGGCCTCGGCAGCCTTGGGCTCAACAGCCTTAGCCTCGGCCGCCTCTGCACTGCCAACATCCTCCACCTCCACTTCCTCGGGCTCGACAGACACAGCAGCCTCCTCGTCCATGCCCCAGGCCTTGACAATAGCCTCTTCGAGGGTGCGGAAGATGTAGTTGTGCGGGTCGCCCAGCCAAGGCTCGGCCTTGTTGTCGACATGGATGCTCAGCTTGTTGGTCGACTCGAGCTGGCCGAACTCGTCGCCCAAGAACTCCTCGAGCGATGCAATAATCTCGTCGACCTCCTGGCCGGGCACCAGGCGCAAGCTGATGTTGGCGCAGGCGTGGCAGCTGACAAGACTGCCATCGGGGCCGGACACCTTGTAGCGGTGGATGGTCAGGTTGGGCTCGCGCCAACGCGACATGAGACTTGCCTTGAGCACGTCGGCCGGGCCATTGCCAGGGTTGCGCTGCACGAGCATGCTGGTGATGGCGTCGAAGCGGGCCTCCTCCTCAGGCAGCAGGGGCAGCACGCTGTCGTAAAAGTTCGGGATCATAACGCGGTTGCGCGGGCCCTTGAGCTTGGACAGGACCATGGTGAGGTCGGACAGCGGCTCCGACATCATGTAGGAGCCCTCGACGCCCGAGTGCAGGTCAGGGTATGACGAGTCGACGCCAATGGTGGCGTGCAGCACGCCGCGCAGGCCGTAGGTCAAGCAAGGCGTCTCGTCGTCGAGCCAGTAGCTGTTGGCCAACAAAATGTAGTCAATGGGGCCGATCAGGTCCTGGTGCTCGCGCACGGTCTCCTGGAAGCCGCGCGATCCACTCTCCTCCTCACCCTCAATCAAAAAGATGACATCGGACTCGAGCGTCTTCTCCTGCAGCAAATCCGTGACGGCATAGAGGGCAGCGATGATGGGGCCCTTGTTGTCGCTGACACCGCGGCCGTAGAGGTAGCCGTTGACGCCCTTCATGGCAAACGGATCCGACGTCCACTTGCCCTTCTTGGTGTCGGCCGCGACGACATCGTAGTGGCCGTAGAACAGGATGCGCTTGCGCTCCTTCTTCTCAGTGGGCGTCTCGCCGGGCTGCAGCTTGCCAGCAAACTTGACAAACACAACAGGGTTGTGTGCCTTGTCGCGCGTCTGGAGCATCTGGACCTCGCCTCCAAGCCGCTTGAACAGAGTGCAGAGAAACGTCGCGCCGCGGTGGCAGTCTTCGGCAAACTCGGGCCGTGAAGAGATGGTCTTGTAGGAGACAAAGTCGCGCAGATTCTTGATCATGACATCCTCGACTTCTTCGGCCTTGGTGTCTGACGACAAGCAGCGCTCGGCTACGCGCCAGACGCTGATTGTCTCGTCGTTGGCGCCGGTGATGTAGAGGCGCGAGTTCTTGTACGTGGTAGTTGTCGAGGCCAGAATCTTGCCGTCGTGAGCCTTCCAGCGGCTAAGACACTGGTACTTTTGGCTCACTGTCTCGGCAGGTGCCGTCTGGTTGCCATAATGGACGGTGCTGTGCTTAGCTGCGTAGCCGCTAGCAGAGGCGCTCCAGAGATAGCCCCAGTTCATCTGCAGCGTCATAATGTCGCTGTGGTGGGCCTTGATGACACGCAGGCGCTGCCGTGTGTCCAGATCCCAGAGCTCGACGATGCCGTCCAGCTTGCCGCAGTAGAGGAACGAGCCGTCAATGGCGAGCGACAGCACCGAATTGGCGTCGTCGTTGCCCAGCGTCATGACCTCGCGGATGGTGCCACCCGTCTCGTCAATGTCGCTGTCGTCGGCACCCTCGCCGTCGCTGCCGATACCCTGGTCGGCCTCGGCCTCTGGCCCAATCTTCCACAGCTTCACAGTGCCATCACCGCCACCAGACACCAGGACCTCCTCGTCGGCGCCCAGGGTGTGGGCCGGCCCGCGGGCCATGAGCATGCTGTAGATATAGCCAAAGTGAGCAAACTGGCGGATGGCGCTGGGGTGCACCTCGACAACGGTCTGCGCCTTGGGGATGAGGCTCCAGCGGTCTTCATTGCGGCGCGGGGTGCTGGTGCCGCCGACGGCCTTGGAGTCGAAGAAGCGGTGGTGGCGCTTGTCGGGGTGGTGTACTGAGTCCTGGGCGACGAGGCGGTGCGGGTCGTTGACCTTGACCCACTGGATGGTAGTGTCCTGGGCGCCAATGTAGACGGTCTGGTGCTGCACGGAGTAGGCGATGCTGAAGATGTCGCCGGTGTCGTAGGTGCTGTAGATTTCGTAGAGACGATGGAAGGTCTTGGGGGACCAGATGCTGATGGTGGCGTCGCCAGCGGACGAGACGAGGAGCTGGCCTTGGAGGGCAGGGGTGTTGTCGGTGGTAGAGTCGGGGGGAGCAGTGTCGGTCGAGTTGTCGGTCGTAGCGGGGGTGAGGAAGAGCGAGAGGACGCTGCGCTTGTGGGCCTGTATGCGTGTGACGAGCTGGAAACTGTCGAGCGACCAAACGAGGATCTCGCCATCGTGGGTACCGGCAAAGATGTACTCGTCGCTGGCGGCAATGGCGAGGACGGAGCTGTCGTGCTTGAGGTCGTGCAGGCGTTCGGGGGCCGGGCCCTGCGCCGAGTCCTCACCGTCCGCCATGGCTAGCGGGGGTGCCAGCGGTGCCATTGGTTTGGGAGGGGCGTTGGATAGTGCTGTTGTATTAGATCGTGATCAAAGAGCTGTTGTGTAGAATGGCAAGAAGGAAGGTGAGATAGATGGAGTGCATAAACGGCAGTTGTGCGGCAAGGTGAAGCTCCCAATGACTGTGCTCTTTCCAGTTCAATCCCAAACCCACGCGACGCAATGCTCTTTGTCGAATTGGCTCTGACAGAAGGCGTTGAATAAAAACAATTAGGGAATAAAATAGAGAAATACAGGACAAAGAGCGCTAAAAATTGGACAGAATTGCGCCAGCGGTCGGGCTGATCTCGCCATGCCACGCCGTGGGGCACTCTGTAATAACGCTTTCAATAGCACTTAATACCAAAAGCCAGCGGCTTGGGAAGGTGGGACTGGTAGTGTGAAGTTTGAAGTATGGGATGGGCCTAGCCCCAGATCCACAGGGAAAGCCACTTGGGCGCTCACTAGCGGGCTCCGCTAAATGTTCAGGGTCGGGCTGTAAGACGGCGGATCATGACTCGAAGATGAGGTGTTGGGCATTTGTTTGGATACGATAACTGATTCAATGTAGGTGAAAAGAACATCAAGTGGGATAGGGAGAGGTAGAATGAAGCAGATAAGAAATAAGAAGGAAAGTGACAAGAAAAGAGAAGAAGAAGAAAACAGAGAAAAGAAAAAGAGAACAAAAAACTTACGTGCTGTTTCTTCAACGGCAGCTTGGAGCTGCTCACGACAACTGGGACACCCTCCGGGGGAAGAAACTATGGCGTGTTTGCTGTCGACGGCGGCATAGGTCATGCTGGCATCGCCGCTGTTCTCGCGCGGCCGCCCGGGCCCTTTGTCTCTGGCTCTGTCGCCATTGCTGGTGCGGCGCAGCGAGCCAAAGCCAGGACGCATGCCAGCGGCAGCATTAGCATATTCGTAGTTGAGGACAGCCATATTCCGTGTTGGTCTGGATTTCGGTCTAGGGCGAGTGGTGGGATCGGCAGTGGGTGTATGAGTCAGGCTGGCATCGGCAGCGTTGCTTCGAAGCCACCAGACTGGAGGAGAGTGGGCTTTTGTATGCTCTTTTGTGTTGTTTTTTTGTCTTCTTTCTTTGCTGGCTGTGCTGGCTGTTCTGGCTGTGCTGGCTGTGCCGTATGTGTTGGCTGTGCTATCTGTGTGTGTGTCTTTTGTATCTGCACTATCTGTGCTCGGACTGTCTGCGTTGTTTAAGCTTGTCGGTCTATCTAGAGATATCTGTCCCTCTGTCCATGTTGCCGCATGACGCGAACCAATATGCAATGGCATCATAAACGGCGGTAAGGGTATATAAGGTACGTAGAGTACAGTTGAATTTTTCAAAATCAAATCAACAATCAAAATAAATTAAAATATAATAAAAACATTGGAGGCAGCGACTGCAGACCGTCAAGTCAGCATCAGATGGAGTGAGAGGCAGGAACAAGAACAAAATAATTCAGTGAGAGTAAGCTGAGCGAATCAGGTGCCTATGAAAGCGAGTAGGAACCAGGAGGCATGAGACAACGAACAGCGAGGCGGGTGATAGTGATGGTCGGCAAGGGTGCCCAACTCCAACTGGAGAAGAAGACGGAAAAGTGGGCTATCTACCCCGGTATCAGCGATATGTGAGCGTCATGGGGATAGTTTCACCGCTTGTTGTGGGAGGACGGGACGGGACGAGAGGTATTTAGTATTTGAGTGTTTTATAAGAATTGGCATAGGTCTTGGTGGTTATATAACATGGAATTAAGTATCAAAATAACAAAATCATGATGAAAAATCCAATGTGAAATACAGTCTTCTTGGAACTATCTCGTATCAACAGTGGTATCTTATCAGCCACTTGATAGAGGCAACAGGTTTCAAGATAGGAATTAATTCACCAGATATCAATGATTAAATCAAGCCTCTCAGATGAGTTACAAAAAGAAAGCATAGTGGCAATGATGCAGGACGCCGGGAACGATCACGCCAACGGTCAGCCATGTTAATCTGTCATGTTCCGTCTTTCGTCTTTTCTTTTTTGCTTTCTTTTTTCCATCATCCCGTTCTCTGCCGCCATTCCGTCCCTTGCTTCTTGATACTCCATACATGGGCTGTCGGTCATGGGATCCGGCTGAGCAATGTCAAGAGCTAGATAACAACACGGTGTGCGATGACGAATGCCATGTTGAGATGGCAAAATATACTCAATCTTATGAAAACTGAGACAGATTCACACGCCATAACGGCATGCCATCCTGCCAGCCGGGATGCTCCGTCCTCGCTCGTGGCGTGTCGTGTGTCTCTGCTGTGCGACGGTAATGAATATGTCCACTCTGCAAGTCTTGGAACAGAAGCTGTATCCAACCCGCAGTGTCTTGGAATAGCATCCGGTAGGCCAGCCAAAAATACACAACAACAAAGCCTCTACATCTGGCGTTTGTGCTTTGTTTTTGTGTCGCCGTGCCTCTCTACGGTGTGTCTGTGCTACGGTGTAGTACGGTATACGAAGCACGCCGTCCGCCACGATAATTTGCAATCGTCACAGTGTACAGAGCAATAAGTTGGATTTTCATTCGTATTGTTCGCAAACATTACGTTACTGTATTCAATCTATTAATTTCAAGGTTGATAGTTTTTATAATTTATTTTCGAAACTGGGTTTCGTTTTCCTCTTCGCTTTGAGTTTTTTTAGACTTTGAAAATTTTATAAAATTTCAATATTCAAACAATAGGATGAAAACAGCACGAAACAATCTAGTCAATATCAAAAGATAAGCAAGAATGTAAATTCAAGTGACGTCCTTTTCTTACACAGATGCACTAGCAACTGCTTACATGATATCTTATCCTTATCTTATCAGTGTCGACGTAATAGTATCACGGTACAAAAGGTGAAGTAAAACGCGTGTGTGTATTGTGTGTGTGTAGAGGTAAAAACCTAGCCAGAGTGTTTAATCCTATGAGAGTAGGTATAGGGGCATTAGGCAGCAGTCACGTGACATGTGTAGAGATTTACCCCTTATAACGTCTTTTGTAACCGCTAGGTTATAGGGGCTGACCCGTCTAGTTATAGGGGACTGTATGTATTATAGTGTCTTTTTTCCGATATACTTTTTTAGGTCGCTTAGAATGAGTGACTTGTTATAATGGAAAGACGAGCTATCTAACTAGGTGAAAATATCTTCTACTTAGAATTTAAATATATTAGACGTAAGTGACTTAAAGTTTTATACGGTAGAATATTTTATCGAGACTATCTATATCTTTTTTTTAGGCAATTTTTATTCTTTTGAAGCTTTTAAGGAGGTCGTTACTTGGGGGTGTTTGTAGGCCGGTCTCGTTTTAAGCTTTTGTTTTTCTTTTTATTTCTATAAGTAAATATACCGTTAAATTTAGTATTTTAATAAAACGTTAAGTTTTTTTATGTTTAACCCCGGTAAGGTATTTAGTAAGATAGTCCGTTTTTATAAAAGTAATAAGTAGCTACTTAAAATTAAAGCGCTACGCGCGGTATTTTTATCGTAGCTAATAGTTATATATGTCGACGTATCGGAGTATAGTCTATAGTTTAAACGAGTTATTTGTAATTAAGTATAAAGTATTCTTATTATCGTATCTTACCGTTAATTTAGTCTTTAGGTCGAGTCTTATAGAGTATATTATTTTACTAAAGAAAATCGTTTCTTTAGAGACTCGTAATAATATAAGAAGTTTAGTTTTAGTAGTAAAAGTAGTAACCGTAGGTTATTTTTTAGCCTTTTATATAATAAGTCCCCCGAATAACTTTATAATATAGCCGTTAAAGCTTTTACGGTCGATTTAGTTGTTACTATAAAAAGCGTCGCTATAAATAGTGAGGGGCTTTTTTTCTAGCGACTATCTTTTAAAAGTAAGGCCGTAATTACGTATCCCGTATAGGTATAATATAAGTTTGTCGACGGTTTTATAGTATTTAAGCCTTAAGTTTTTATTATACGCGGCTAACTTATTTATATTAAATATTACGTTTAAACGGGTAGTAATATTTATAAATAAGCATAAGCTTATTTTACGTAAGTAAGACGTAACCGTCTTTAAAGCTATTACGCCGTCGGTATATAGCTTAAAGTTAGTAGTAAAAAGGACGATAAAGGTTTTACTACGTAATTGTTTAGGCGTAAAGAAAGTACGTATAACTTTTTTATAGTATTTTTTTTGTAAAAGATATAAAGTTTTTTTTACTTTATTTTTTACGACGTAAATACCTAAAAACTACTTAATTTCGTTTAGTTTCTTTAGTTTAATACGTTACTCGAAAGTTTTTACTACTTTTTCCGTTTTTATAGTAGAATTTTTGTAAAATACTAGTATAATATTATTTATATAAAAGAAAGTAACGATATTTAAGGCGATTATAATATATAGCTTATTAAAGACGTAAATAAATGTAAAGTTTATGAAAAGGTTAGTAAGAAAACGTTACTAAAGGAAAAGCGACTTTTTTAAGCTATAAAGTATTTTCTTAAGCTTTAAGACTTTGCTTTTTACTTTATAGCTTAGCGGTATCTCTATAAATACCGTTTTATTAAGTATAGTATTTATAAACGCGTTGACGGCGTCGAGCTATATAGTTTTAAAGTTAAATTAGGCTACGAGGCTTATTACGATGCGAAATGTTAGTCCCGTAAGTATATTTGTACGTGTAGCGAAGGTAGACTTTTACTATTGATTGCCGTATATTATAAGACGTGCCTTATATATAGTAAAAATGTTTTTATTTGTCGCTTTGTAGGAGTGTACCTATTAGTTTTTAAGTATTTAGTAACCGGCTGCCTCATTTCGGGACACTTTTTTTTAATTGTCGCTTAACTTATGAGATTCTAGGTGATTAATCTAGGCTTTTTTAAACGCTGACCGTAGTGGGTAATTTGTTAGTTGCTTTTAGTTATTAGGTAGCGCCGCTAGATTTTTAAAAAATATAAGCGGTATAGCTATACTAGTAGCGGAATATTTAAAAGGTGTATAAGCGTTTTTATACTTTCTTAAGGAGTCGATACGAATATTTTTATAACTATATACCGTACGTACGCTAGAGATAAACTTATAGGTATAAGTAAAAAGCTTACTTTAAGCTTTTAACTACCGGCTAAGGCACTTATTTAAGTACTTAGATACGAGTAGTATTAATATAGCTAGAACGTATAAAGACTTTAGGGGTATTAGTAAACGGACGTACTTACTTTTATAAAAGTTACCGACCTTTTGTAGTACTTATAAAAAATACTTAGTACTAGTAAAAGGATTAACCTTAGTTCCGTCGTACTTTTTTTTAAGTATATCTCTTACCGTATAAGGCTTATTTATTATAGTATAAGTATTTTTTTAGACACCTTTTAAGCCGAAAAAAAAGTTAGCGTTAACTAGTCGTTATTCGGTATCGTATACTAATAACGTTTTTTTTTCTTTTAGTTTAAGCTTATGAATTTCTTATATTAATACTTTTGTCGATACTTTTTTTATTATAACGGGTGTTTTTTTAGGTATCTTTTCTTTATAGTAGTTTATTTCGTTAAAGACGACGTCTTTCGTTACTAGTATTTTGTTTGTCGACGGTACTTAGATGTTATAGATATTAGTTAATTAGTAACCTATTAGGTAGTTTATATAAGCCTTAAGCTTTAGCCTCTTTTTTTTGTTAACTTTTTTTTATACGTCGTTAGTAAAAGTAAAGGCTTTATAACTATATATTTTAAGGTAGTATAGTTTTAGTAGCTTACCGTATATAAGCTCGTAAAACGTACGTTATTCGAAGCGGCGTTTTAGTAAACGATTAAATAAGTAAACTACCGTCGACGTATATTAACGCTATAGGTTAAGTAGTAAATATATAAAAATCTTAAGTACGCGCGTTATAGTAGTAACTACACTTTTTGAGCGTTCGGTTAACCCGTTTTACGCTACGGTACGAGGTACCGAAGGCTCGAAATTAATATTATACCGCGTCGTTTATCGTTTTACCGGTATAGTATATAGCTTATAGTTAGCTTTAATGTATAGGATACGGTGGCTTTTCGTTTCGCTTTACGTTTTTAAATTATTTAAGAGATAGGCTAAATCTTCGTTATAAGCTTTGCCCCGTTAGTGGTAGACGAATACGTAGCCGGTGTATATATCGGTAACGTATATAGTACGACTATAGTCTTAGTCGTTTTTTATATAGTTAGTCTAATTAACGTATAACTTATTTATCGGCTTTAACGTCTCTCGTTTCTTTAAGTCTCGTTTCGACACCTGCCTTATTATTTTTACTTACTTATATATATTATACTTTACGGTAGTCGGCTTTAAGAGTCGAGCTTTTAAAGCTTGCTTAGTTAAGTGCCTTAACGCCTCTTGGCTTAAATGGCTTATGCGTAGGTGTTATAAGTGTTTTGTTGCTTTTGACTAAAGTGGTTGTTTACTAGAAAAGTAGACTTTTAAAGCGGGAGGTATTAAAAAAGTAGGGAGTCTTACCGGGCGTTCGATTAAAGTAAGGCTAAAGGAATATTTGTATAACTAATATACGACGTTTTTCGTACGTTTATATAGTATATTCGGCTTCGTGTCTTAGTTGATCTTTTGTTTCTTTAATAAACGTATCGATATTAAGTTAAGTAGAAAAGTTAAGTAGTATAGTACCGACCGTATGATTTTATATATTTAACGACTTATTAAAAGATAAAGGTTTAGCTTTATACGTCTTTTTTTATTTATTTACACTAGCTTTTTTTTTATTACGATATTAGCGGAAATCTCTTTTATATTTAGAAATCGTACACTTTCGTAGAATATATATTCCGTAGCTTCGGAGTCGAGAACTATATATTTTTCGGCGGTTTAGGTGTTTTTTGTGAGGCTAGTATATACCGTAGGTAGGGCTTCGTCGAGGGAGTTTTCGGGGAGTTATTTTTGCTTGTGTTTAGTTTTTTTCTTTTCGATTTTTTTTTTGAGCTTAGGCTAGTAATTAAAGTTTACTTTTTTTTTTTTTTTTAGGTTTGTTATATTATGTGGGAAGCTTATATCGGTAGGCTTAAGGTTAAGGAAGGCTATTTAATATTATTTTTATTTGTAGCCCGTTAAATTGTAGGTTTTATAGTTAACGTAAGTGTATAAACGGGTAGTATTTTGTTTGTCGGTAGTCGTGTTTACTCGCTTTTTTTTGGCGTTTTTTCTTTCGATATTTAGGGTGGCCGTAAAGGTACCTTTTCTTACGGTACGTGAGTGCGGTTTACTATTGTTAAACGTAGAAACGATGTCTATAGTGAAGACTTTTACTTAGTGTATTCTGTTATTATAATTAGGTGTTATTTTCTTTTTGTTTTTTTTATAGAAGGCTTATACGATATTATAATATATTTCTTTAAGGCTTAAGTAGTTTATTAGGCTTTTTAAGTTATTAAGCTAAATATTAGGCGAGGCTATAAGGCTTTTTATACGTACTACTAGTGTTATCGTAGAGTTTTAGTTGATGAGCCATTTAATAATAGTAGCTTTCGTCGGTTTTTTTTTATATAAAGCGTCGTACTTGTTAGTAGCTATTAGCTTAAAGTAGCGGGTATTTTTTTAATAGAAAGTCGTTAGGTATTTTAAGTATATTACCGCGTCCCGTTCGTTTATAGTATTAAAGCTTACTACGACGTACGTAGGTATCGTTTTTTTAATATACTTATATACCGTATCGTTGGTTTTCTTATACTTTTGGTATACGGTTTTTTTAAACTTTTTTACTTCGAGCTTAAATTAGTATACTTTTTGTTTTTCGTTTGTAAAAAACACGGCTTCCCGTATTTTATTGTCCCGCGCGTTACGTGTCGTAGTAAAGAGTACGTTATACTTTTCGTTACTAATAACTTCGACTAAAAGTATCGGGGTATACTTTTCGGGAGCTTTAAGCTTCGTGATAAACTTTAAGCGAGGCTTTTTAGTACCCTTTTTATCGTACGTCGTAGTAAGGTTTTAGTAGTCCTAGTACTTATTTCTTTAAGTTTTTACTTTTTCTAACTATTTATACTAAGTAACGGACGAAGTAAAAAAAATACGCGTTACGGTAGTAAGCTTAAAAACGGTCGAGGCGTTATCGGTGTCGGAAGACATAGTTGTTAGGGGCTTTTCGATGAGGTTTTCGATGAATTTAATGATTTCAGTGATGTTTTTAATGCGTTGGAAGATCCGGGCTTATAACTGTCGACGTAATAGTATCACGGTACAAAAGGTGAAGTAAAACGCGTGTGTGTATTGTGTGTGTGTAGAGGTAAAAACCTAGCCAGAGTATTTAATCCTATAAGAGTAGGTATAGGGGCATTAGGCAGCAGTCACGTGACATGTATAGAGATTTACCCCCTATAACGTCCCCTGTAACCGCCAGGTTACAGGGGCTGACCCGTCCAGTTACAGGGGACTGTATGTATCATAGTGTCTTCCTTCCGACAATCAGCGATGACATAATCACGAAAAACGCACCTAGTCTGTACGCAAAATTTTCTCCAGCCAGGCGTGGGCCGTGGCCAATTGGCGGGCAGCCTTGCCTTGGTAGTGGAATGGGCAGGAAGGCCAGAGAATAGCGTAGCGGCCGAGCATCGAGAAAATTGCATTGCAATTGGAAGAGCGTGCGTGAGCCTGGAAACGACGACGACGACGACAAAAAGAAAAAGCATTCTGACGCCTTTGCTGACGACCTGCACCTATTACGACACATTGCCGACGACGATCTTTACAAAGACATTGTGCTCGACTTTTGTCTACCGCCGCATCCTCTACCCCACGACGTCGACAGCTACGGAAGCTCTGCTCGACGACAACGACCTTTCCTTCTTCTCTTCCTAAACACCCTCATATACATACACAATGGATCACGGTCGCGACCCCTGCCCTTATGTCATTCTGAATGACTTTGGCGGTGCCTTTGCCATGGGTGTACGTTTTCGTCTTGTCACTCTAAACATCGTGAAAAAGTACTAACAAAATACAGGCCATCGGCGGTACCATCTGGCACGGCATCAAGGGCTACCGCAACTCGCCCTACGGTGAGCGCCGCATCGGCGCCCTGACCGCCATCAAGATGCGCGCGCCCGTGCTCGGCGGCAACTTTGGTGTCTGGGGCGGCCTGTTCTCGACTTTTGACTGCGCCATCAAGGGCATCCGCAAGAAGGAAGACCCCTACAACGCCATCATTGCCGGTTTCTTCACTGGTGGCTCGCTGGCCGTGCGCGGTGGCTACAAGGCCGCCCGCAACGGCGCCATTGGCTGTGCCGTGCTGCTCGCCGTCATCGAGGGTGTCGGCATTGCCTTCCAGAAGATGATGGCCGGCTCGACCAAGCTGGAGATGCCCGCCCCGCCACCAGAGACCATTGCCGCATAAGTGTGCATTGGTTCATTCCTAAATCCCCGACCCAACTCTACTCTCTACACTCGAGCTCTCTAGCACCCAGGCGGCTGGCTGCTGTCGGCTGTCCCGGGTGTGCCATGCCATCTACCCTGGACCTGGCTATGGCTTGTTTTTTTTTGCATACAACGGAACGGCGTTTGGCTTGTTTTTTGTTCCCTTTTGTCATTTCCTTCTGTCATGTCCTTCATGTTCATTTATCCTAACTTATTCACGTCTCATCTCTTCTTGTAAGATAGGCTGGACCGGTTCAGCGTCGGCTCGGTGCGGAAAAGTATAAAGTATTGGTTTACTCTTCTCTCGTACATGCAATGCACCGTCAAATTCTTGAAAGTTTGCGTAAATTTGAATGACTCAAGTAATGTGATCTACAACCCGGGATGCTGGCCGGCGAGCGGGCCTACGGGAGGACATCCGAGTCGTGCGACGGAGACAGCACCGGCAAAGTTTGAAATTCAGACGCTAGCCAATGCACCACAAGGTATTACTTGTCTGATTCTGCTGCAGTATATGTAGTCTATGTAGTCAACTTCCCATCACTTGGCCGTGTGTTGTCGGCCAAGGGTCAAGACCACCAAGCTAGTGACGGATGGCAGGCCGACGGTGGACTTGGCCGACGGGAATGCCCCTCATTAGCAGACAACAGCACTCTAATTACAGTGAAACAACACTGCTATAACAGCTTTAATGCCTGTGTCTCCGCGTTGCGGGTGGCTTATCGTCTTAAGATGCCTGTGGACTGCCGCCCGGCCTATGCCGATCTCGGTTCCTCGCTTGCACCCTCTACGACGGCGCATTCTATCGATTGTGTCATATTTAGGAGCGCGTGTATTATATAATTTAATGATCAATGGCATAGAAACAGTTGTACCGTAGCTAGAACTCATAAAAGGAAGAGCCCCCTCACGTCACCTCATCTTCCCCTCTTCATCCCCGTCACATCACCACTTCACATCCCACCACATTCAAAATGTCGAAATTCACTGTCCCGGCGCCCGGCGTCTGGGTCCCTGCCGTCACCCTGTTCGACCCGGACACAGACACCCTGCTGCTCGACGACCAAAAAACGTTCTTTGCCTACCTCGCCTCCACCGGCATCACCGGCCTTGTCGTCCTCGGATCCAACGCCGAGACCTTTCTGCTCAGCCGCGAAGAGCGCCTCGCCACCCTCAAGGCCGCCCGCGAGGCTGTTGGACCCGACTTCCCCATCATGGCCGGCGTCAGCGGCCACAGCACCTCGCAGGTTCTTGATTTTATCAACGACGCCAAGGACGCCGGCGCCGACTACGGTTTGCTACTGCCCCCGGCTTACTTTGGCGGCAAGGCCAGCCCGCCCAACATGGTCGCCGGCTTCTTTGACGACGTCGCCGCCAAGTCGCCGCTGCCCATTGTGCTCTACAACTTTCCCGGCGTCACGCCCGGCGTCGACCTCGACTCGGACGCTGTCGCCAACCTCGCGCGCAAGCACCCTGGCGTCATTGTCGGCGTCAAGTGGACGTGCGGCTCCGTCGCCAAGATCACCCGTCTGGCGGCCGAGTTCACGCCCGAGCAGTTTACCATCTTTGGCGGCCAGGCTGATTTCCTGGTGGGCGGTCTCGCGGCCGGCAGCCAGGGCTGTGTCACGGCCTTTGGCAACGTGTTCCCCAAGACGGCCGTCAAGATCTACGAGCAGTGGACCGGCCAGAGCGCAAAGAATGCAGACCGTTTGACGACCAAAGATGTGCGCACAGCCGAAGCGCGTGAAGCAGACCGGGCGGCGGCACTTAAGCTGCAGCACATTGCGGCCCTTGCGGAGCGGCCGTGCAAGACAGGCATTGCCACCACCAAGTATGCCGCAGGCTACTTTACAGCGGGCCCGCTGGCCGGCATTGACAACATCGAGGCCAAGCTGCGCCCAAGACGGCCTTACCTCGAGCCATCAGAAGCCGAAAAGGCGCGGTGTCGTGATCTGATGGCTGAAGTGGCCAAGATCGAGGCGACTCTGTAATGATATATTTAAAAATAAATAAATATAAAGTTGATTAGACCAGCAAATATAAAAGATAACGAGTTCAAGAGCTTCCACATAATAAAAAAACGCCAGAAAACAAAAAGAAATGATCGATCACGGGATCGAACCGCGGACCTGCGCCGTGTTAAGGCGCCGTCATAACCAACTAGACCAATCGACCGTTTTTGATATGCGGATTTCTGACTTGATAGTATATATAGGAAATCCACTCTGGACTTGATCAACCACTACGGCTAACATCCTCAACCTATCTGAGAAGAAAAACATATCTACATTGTGTCTTCGATATGTTTACACCATGATAAGCAGGGCCACATTATCCTACTACGTTTTCAGGCTGCTTTTCGCCCTGTTCTTTCATTGGACAGGAGACGCCGAGAATGTTGCACAAGAACGGATGTCGTGCCGGTTTGGGTGCTTTTACTTTGTAAGTCTATGCGCTTAGGTCTTTTTCAAGTCTTCGCCAGTTACATCGATTTCTACACAGTCAGCATGCTGGCAGATTACACCCACCTGTCAACAACAGAGGTGAGACCAGCACACACCTCAATCCTACTCGTCCTAGCCCAAGTGTCTATCGGGACGGTCTATGAAGTGTGTATTTAATGGTCGTCTTGACACAAGTCTGATTGTGCACAGCATCTATCTCGGACTCACATCAACGGCTGCATTCACAAGCAGATATTCTACACAAGTATACGTGACTGACTCCCGGGGAGAGTCGACTTTGAGGAATCTTGGAAGTCGACACTACGACTTTTGTGACGTGATAGTGCATCTGCCCTTAACTAAACAGATCATTTTATTCATTGCCCTTGACATGTGCACTGGAAGATACAAAGTCTGGAACTCGGAATGATCGTAATACCACACCAAGCTTTCCAAAAAGGCTGAGTGCAGATGTCAGCATTACTACACCACAACCATGGTAAGCAGCAGACCCCCAAACATAGACGCGTTTGGGAGCCCATGAACATTGAGATGTTAGTAAAGGACGTAAGCCGTGACATGCTAATCATACTCATTTTGAGTTTGGCCTAATGTGGCAGATTTGGTCCGGCCTGGACTTTGGGTTATTGGACGATACCATGTGTCTTGTATGATTTATTATATGTGATGTGCGTGTGAATAATCCTGGCAGGCCGTGAGACGGGGTTGCAAGCAGTTTTGGGCGACTAAATGCGAGGAAAGAATGGATATATCAAGATTAGACCAGTCTCACCGTTGTCGTGCTTCTTGTGTGGTGGTTGGATTAAATCATATAAATCGCAAGCTCTTGCAACAACTTGAGTGACTGTGAAGTGAATCATCATCATCATCGATTGTGATATCTTCAACCTCAAAGATGGCGCCTGTCTATGCAGACCACCCATTTGCACTGATCCCGGCGCAGTTCCCGCCAAAGCCAGATGGAGTCAAGGTATGTACTTGTACGGATCTACAACACAAAAATCCTGACAACCCAGACTACGTCTATCGAGGATATTGCGGCAGAGATGACGTGTGCCCACAACTGCTTCATCCGCTGCATCAACGCCGTCTACCTGCAGGCACCACACATCAAAGAGCACGACATTGTCCCCTTTTGCGAGTTCGCCTACCTCTTCTACCACCTGCTGCACCTCCACCACCACCACGAAGAAGACTCTCTCTTTCCCGGCATCGAGAGGCTGACTGGCACCCCTGGCCTTATGACTGCCAACGTCGACCAGCACACCGCCTTTACCGGTGGCCTCCAAGAGTACGGCAAGTACACGCGGGCCTGTGCCGACGGCAAGGAGCAGTACGACGGGAGCCGCCTACTCAGGATCATCGACTCGTTCGGGCCGGTGTTGATTGAGCACCTGACTGACGAGGTCACGTCCCTGCTGGAGCTTAAAAAGTACGACAAGGGCACATTTGCCGACGACTACCGCAAGATGTCGGCTGCCACTTCCCAGAGCATCATTGACGAGGCCGGATTCACGACGGGCCTGGTCTATCTCACTTTCTGCATTGACAAGTCCTTTGAGAACTGGCGTTGGAGCGCGTTCCCACCGGCGCCGGCACCGATTCTCTTTGTCGTACGCTACATTACCTCGTGGGTCCACGCGTCGTGGTGGAAGTTTTGTCCATGCAACACCCGCTACCAAATGCGGCCGCTGTATGCTGTGCCCGACGATGCATAGTTTCTTTGTATTTTCTTTCTCTTTCTGATAATCTGCCCGCGATATCTGATAAATTTTCAACCTAAATGCCACAACTACTTAGTTGATAGTCAATGACGATGCCCGGTAGAGATGGCAGTAGTATTGCCGGAAAATAAACAAGTCCAATGATCCAATATACAGTTTTAGCCGAAAGAAGCCGGCACTTGTGGTCTCCAATTGCGTTGTGAGCTTATATTGATGTCAGCTGTAAGACTGTTTGGATTGATCTTGGTGTTAGGGATATTACTAACATACACGACTCAACACCAACTGACCTCGAGGCAAGCATACAAATTTGGCTTTTAGCAGAGTGCTATGGGGTGTATTTCGAAATGTTATGGTGTCTTAATATAGTCTTTATATTGATTTTAAAGTACATGTGAGTTGTTACTGCCGGGCTTCCTTATATATTCAGATTCCCTGGTTTCGTTGAAGTTCTAGTCATCTTCCTCTATCCCTCGCTACTGTCTTGTTTCCTCATTTACCTGTTGGAAGTGCGAATAAAGCGAGATTGTTCTCACAACCAGAAGATCATCTAGAGTCATACTCAATAGACTGCACGATGCATCTACAGTCAACACTCGTAGCCCTGGCGACAGTGGTGTCGCTGGCCCAGGCAGCAACCACTCTTCGATTTTCCTGCTCACAGCTTGTTGTCGAACGCCTAGACCCGTGAGTGGTCCCTGAAATTCTCAAAGACACCTCTAACAAAACAGACTTGTCAACCCGGGTATGGCCCCGTCGCCGCATCTGCACCAGGTCGTCGGTGGCAATGCCTTCAACACAACCATGGACCACACTGTCCATGATCTGCCATCGACCGCCAGCTGCACGTCGTGCACTCCCACGGAAGACTTCTCCAACTACTGGACGGCCGTGCTTTTCTTCCGCGCCCGCAACGGCACCTTCCGCCGCGTCAACACCTTTGGCAACGAGCTCGGCTACAGCGGCGCCACCGGCGGCCAGACCGTGTACTACCTGACCACGGGCAATGCCAAGGTCACGGCGTTCAAGCCAGGCTTCCGCATGACTGTCGGCGACCCCAGCTTCCGTACGGCGGCTCAGATCCGCAAGTACCCGATGCTCACCTACACGTGCCTGCAGTCGAGCATGACGCGGTCGGGCGCCACGACCGACTTCCCCAAGGGCGTGTGTCCGGCCGGCATCATGGCCAGCGCACGGTTCCCGACGTGCTGGAATGGCAAGGACCTTGACAGTCCTGACCACCAGAGCCACACGGCGTACCCGCAAGGCGGCAGCTGCCCATCGACGCATCCTGTCAGCATTCCGCAGGTGTTTTACGAGACGTACTGGGACACGCGCCCTTTCAACAACAAGGCGGAGTGGCCGACAGATGGCTCGCAGCCGTTTGTGTGGTCGTTTGGCGACAAGTCTGGCTATGGGCACCACGCGGACTATGTGTTTGGGTGGAAGGGCGACGCGCTGCAGCGGGCGATGGATGCCAACTGCAACAGCGACCTGTTTGCAAACAAAATTAACTGCCCGACACTCAAGGTGCAGTCCATTGAGGAGGCCAACAAGTGCACGCAAAAGAGACAGGTGCACGAGGATCTGGACAGCTGGCTGACGGCTCTGCCGGGAGGCATGGTAGTTAATTAGGTCATGAGGTCAAGGCGACAAAAACACACAATAACCGTTTGTATGTAGCTGGATGCAAATAGTATGTACAAATATGAAGAAAATAAAACGGTGGACTATAGAAGTAGTGTGCTAAACAAAAGGGGATATCAGAAGAGAATTACAAGAATATACAAAGGAATCGTAGCCAAGTCATTTGAAACAAAACAATTATAACGACTGGAGGACGGCGGCTAGGCTGAAAAGCAAGAGTGGCCGGAGCAGCACAAAGCCGGACAGGCCTGCAGACGTCGATGCGGCAGAGCTGCTGGACGAAGAAGACGAGGAGGCCGAAGACCCGGCAACTACCTTTTCGCCCGTCGGGTAGCGGATGTTGTACACGGGGTCGCTCGTCAACGCGACAGGGTCACCGAGGGTGTGCGGGCATGTGGCCTGGTTCTGGGTCGGCCAGTCGTCCAGTGTGCACTTCTCGTCGTGACCGTAGGTGCAGATGGGGTCCATGATGTTGTAAAGAATGTAGTTGTCGCCCACCCAGCTGTCGTTGCCGGCGGCCTTCTCCTCGAGGCACATATTTAAGTAGTTCATGCTGTTGGCCGCGCTCAGGGGCAGCGCTGAGCCCGACGTGTTGATCAGACTCTTACATTTCGATGCGTCGACGTTTTCTGTCTCCATGTCGATGGCGCCGCCAGCCGTCGGGTCGTCTGTTGCCGACTTGCCCGTAATCAGATAGTTCCACGCATCGTAGCTGACATCGTGCGCGCCGCCCGACTGGTCGATCCTCAGGAGGTAGACGGAGCGGCCGCTGTAGGAGAGCGACACGCAAATATTGTTGCAATCGATGGCGCTCGGCCAATAGGCGACACGGTTTGTGTTGATCTTGCAGCCAAGCACGCCGACGGACGAGGAGTAGCTGTCGTGTGGCGTGACGGGAACAGTCGTTGTCGCAGCTACAGGTGGTGTCGCGAGCAAAAGGGCGCTCAGTGCGACACACGATATTGTGCGCATTGTGGCGTATGCGGAGAAGAAATGTCAATGAGCAGTTGAGTGCGAATCGAGCTCGTGAATGCCAATGTCCAAGGCCAGTAGAAAAGAGTGCGCTGTCGAAGCTGTGCTTGCTTTTGTTGTGAATGCGACGATCGCAAAGTCGAAGAAAAAAGAATGTGGTGTCGTCGAGACAAAGTAAAGAAAAAAATCAATATTCTAGCATGTCGAGAGATCACACATGTTGCTGTCGCGGTGACGAGATCGTGGCGCGTTGGAAAGGAGAGACAGACACGCCTAAGAAAAGTGAAGATGGGATGAAGGAGAAAAGGTTAAAAGGAAGCTTAATTTTAAGATTGTAAGTTTGACAGCGGCGTGCTGGGGAAGGCGACTGGATTGGGCCTGGATGCGGCGTGTGGAGAGACAGGAGCGACTCTCGTTGGACGCGCCCCTGCCGTTTTCCCGTTTTCCTTAGTTTTTCCTCATTTGCGAAATTAGAGTCGCTCTTGCCCATTTGCCGTTGCGCCCAGAGTGGAAATAACGATTTTGTGTCTCAGAAAGAACGACCCTGGCCCGCTTTATGGAGCCGACCCGTCACTGTTCTCCCCACAAATGTGCCGCTGAAGATGTGTTAGACATCTATATCGTGGCTACAATTGCTTTGTTTTGTGATGACCTTGTTGTTATGATTCTTATATTCTTTATCTAGAGACGGCGAGCGAAGTGCAAAACATTTCTTGTTAAGAAGCTTGTGTCATTTGTCTAAATTTACGGATTTTATTGACACATCCAGTTTTGTGAAGAAGACATGTTTTAAGTCTATCAGAATCACCGAGAGTACACTATTTCAGTGATTGTCTGTGCAAATATTGGGACCAGAGGCCAGGGACTTTGCGACCTGCTCGGCAACAACATCATGAATAGGGTAAGTCGGGTGCAAACTGTTGAGCCAAAAGTACTCGTTGACAGGAATCGAGCACTCTGGTCTGAACGTGTTTTGGTTGGGAGTGCCGCTGACATGTTAGTTTATACTTGCACAAGCAATGAGATTGAGAAAAACTTACTTTGCGTAGGATTGGCAGAAGCCCGTGGTGTTCTTCAGGCCCGACGTCTGAGGAAACGAAGATGGATCATCGAGGGCGGCATTGAAGGGAATCGCCGTGTCGACAACCCATACGTTGGCATCAGCATTCTTGGCTCGAAGATCAGAAGCCAGGCCAGACTTTAAGAGCGAGTTGAAGGCCGCAATATCATCCTTCTCCAGAAGCTGAGATGCCTTGCCGTTACCGACCGCAAGGGGACTGCGTTCGACTGGAGGCACTGTGAGAAAGACAAAGTTGCGGGCACCAGACGTATAGAGCGTGTCAACGAGGTCAGAGTAGACCTGGAAGATGCGCTTGTTCAGCACGGCCGTCTTGTTTGCGCCCGCAGAAAAGCTATTGCCGATGTCGTTGATTCCGACCCACACTGCGAATATGGAATCGTCGCCGCGCCACTGTGGTGCTGCCGGTGCTTGCGGCTTCTTTCTCGGCCCATTGCTCGTGTACCCGTTGACAAACTCGTCAAGGACCTGCTGTTTGACCGACAGCACTGTGGGCTGGTAGGGCGCGACAAGATTGCTGTCCACAGTCGCACCACCATAAGCCAAATTGTACGTGAGCAGGGAAGATGCATTGTACTTTGTCGTCAGGAATCCCACCCAGTTGGGACCGTTGGATGAGGTCCAACCCGGGTAGGCTGGGTTCCCCATTGGATTGGCACTTGACGGCGGTGTCTGTGTGTAGTTGAAGCCGGTTTGCGTATAGCTGTCGCCGCTAATGATGTTAATTTTTGATTGACTTTAGTTTTACCTGGAGCACGCTTGAATGTAGATAGAAAAACTTACAAAATAAATGCATGCTTGATGCCGCCCCAGCCGGGCCACTCTGTTGTCGCCTTGCAACCAGTTCTGTCTTTGGGAGATGGTAGGCCGAATGGCGACGACGTGACGACGGGCGCTGCAGATGCGAGTGCCATATAGGCAGTGAACGCCTGGTAGAACTGCATGTTCTGTAGCCGGTCTCGTCGAGACTCACAGAGGACGGAGTGAGAGCCATCACAAGAATCAGCGTGAGGCAAACAACGGACACTGCTCGTATTTTATACTCGTCACTAACAAAATCGGATCTCCACTCCAGATGCACTAGATAGTCACGACGGAAGCGCACGCTCCGGAGGCACCATCACAGTGATAGCGGTTCTGAATGACCCATAATTCCAATTAACTTTACCCCAGATTTGACGGGTTGGTTGGTTGATCATTCAGTTAGGTTCCGAGAGCATTTTAAGAGAGACAAAAGGGTCTTGATACCTTTGGCCGGGCGCCGACTCGCTTTTTTGAGAGGATTAGCAATGCTCATCTTAATTTTTCATGAACAACTCAATGTTTCGAGCATAATGACTTGGACTTGAGTTATATATTTGATACTCTTGAATTTCCGCCTTTTATCTCATCATTCTTATTGTTTTTGCCTTAATCTCTCACCCCATTCTCATTTTTACCTACATCACTGACTAAATTCCTATTGATGCCATGAGCGTACTCATACCGTCAAGCTCAAGCGCAATTCTTTTTTCATTTTCATAACGGAATCTTCAACGAAAACGGACAATACACATAAGAACAATCATTATAATGCTCTGATCATTCTTCCTTAACGAATGTTTGAAAACACATCACGACATTATCAAATATCACATATTTTGACTATTTCTTATCTCTATTACATAAAAGAATGATACAGTAGTCATGTCAGGGAATCACATTTTACGTTTGGGTTTGACATGTTTTTAAGTTTAGTAAATTCAACCGAATGCTAGTGGCTCGACCGGATGAAAAGGGAGCGTACAATATAAAAACAATGAAAAACAAAACTTCAACGTCGACACCGCCAGTCCTCGCTCTGAGTAGATCGGCCCGTTAAATTAAGAATCCTGCTGATCCAGCGAAACAGTAGACGCGGGTTGTGGTGCTGGGACCTGGTTCCAGGGCAGATCGGCTGTCGGCGCGGGTGTCGGCGCGGGTGTCAGCATGTGTGCAGCGCCGGTCGTGGCGGGTTGTGCCGGCAATTCTCTGTGACGTGGCCGGGGCGCGGGCGGCACAGGCGGATAGGGATGGTATGCCGTAGCAGCGGCCATGCTGTCTTGAATTGATCGCGGCGTCGATAGATAGTCGACTGTCCTCTTGCACGACCATATGTAGAAAATCAAAAGCTCTTGCAGTCTTTGTAAAGCGACTTCTTTAGGTCTTGATAGTTCTAGGACTGTCGGGCCGTTCAGAGTCGTAATAATGAACTTCTTGAAGTCTTCTAAAGTCATCAAGCCGGTCGCCATCCATGCTTGACATGTAGCTTCGGCGCTAGCTTGTGAAAATCCCATAAATCTGAGTGCCGCGGGCGAATCGATATGACGAGGAAGGATTTGGAACGTCCTGTAAATGGGGGCGACGTCAACGAGTGGTACGCCTTCTACGACACGGATTGGCGAGTCAACTAGCCAGTAGATATCGCCTAGACCGTTCTCATCGACAGCTCGATAAGCCAGCTGATGTAAACAGAGGATATTCAAATCCAAATCCTTGAGGATCTGAAAACGGCTTTGCACGTTCGGCATTTTGGTCGATGTTGGTGTATTTCTGTGATTTGGAAAAGACTGGGAGTGAGTCGGGCGATTGAGGTTGATGAGAATGTAGCAAGTTTTGGATTGATTTTGGTGGTTATGATGGCAATAGTTGTGTGCTTTTTTGTAGTGATAGTTGGGCTGTGATGATGGAGAAAGAAGAAATAACACAGTGTCTGGAGAGAACCCATGTTCTCGTTAACCAAAACAGTAGAGACTGCGAATAGTAGACCTATGGGTTTTCGATCATACCAATGGCGAACCTTTTTAAATAGTAGACTTCTCTTTTGCTTTGAAAAGGTACTACTCACGTTCACCACTGCGAATAACATCGTGACTGTGTAAGCCTGCTAAATCGGTCTTTTTTTCGCAGTAGCAAAGATGCAGTCTCGCCAAACTGTACTTTGTCGTCAATGGACCCGTATTTATAGCCGAAGTGTGTTTTGTATCTTTTCCCAATGTTGAATACCGGTCAAAACTCAGTGTACCTACTTAAGACTCCGCAACTCTAAAGATTC
Organism: Ophiostoma tasmaniense; assembly: GCA_022392925.1. Lineage (NCBI taxonomy): Eukaryota > Fungi > Ascomycota > Sordariomycetes > Ophiostomatales > Ophiostomataceae > Ophiostoma > Ophiostoma tasmaniense. The sequence goes on along the minus strand of JAKRGK010000006.1, from coordinate 229,769 downwards.
TAAAGCTTCCAGCGCAGCATGCTAAAACTCAACTGCTCAAAGGTATAGTTGCCCTCGCCGGCCTTCCACGTAGATTCTACAATACTAATCTTCTCGTCGCCGTCGCTGTTGCTGTCGTCGGCCTTGAATGCCTTGCCACCCATCTGTAGAACTTGAACCGGAATGCCGGCCGCAAGCCCGTCCAGCTTTGTAGAAAAACCCTTTGTCTCGTCCGTGTTGACCACTGACAGACTGACCCAGCCGTCGTCTGACACGGCTGCGCTGACATCCAGCTTGGGGACGGCCAGCGTAGTCTGCACCCACTCGGGGAACGTCTTGCCCGCATAGACGGGCGTGCGCACGTGAACGGCGACCGACTTGCCGCGCATGTACTTGGAGAACAGCAGCAGCGGGAAGAAGGTCGTCTGGCGCCACAGGCTGTTGGGCGTCGTCATAAGCGGCGCAATTACATTGACACTCTGTGCGACTGTGGCCATGCCGAGCTCTTTGCAGTTCCGGATGAAAATGTTTAGCCAAATGGCCACGGCGAGGCCGTCGCTGAGCGTGTACTTTTCCTCGGCACCCAGGTTTCCGGGGGCGCGCTCAGGGTCCCAGACGTTCCACTCGTCAAAGCAAATGGTCGGGCGCGTCTTGCTCGCGGGCGCCGTCGTGATGCGCTCCATGTCGGGGAACGGCGACAGGTCAAACTCGCAACGCGCGAGGTCGATGAGCGACGAGCAAACCTGAATGGCGCGCTCGGCTGCGTATACCGACGAGATGTTTTTGTAGTGGCCCTTTCCCATGGAGTAGTAGTGGATCGAGTGCATGTCCACGTAGCGCAGGCATCTTTGCAGCGTGTAGCGGTCCCAGTCCGAGTAGCCGTCCTTGCCGCACAAAATCAGCGTGATGGACGGATCGAGCAGCTTGAGCGCCTTGGCCCACTGCACCGCCTTTTTTGCGTAGTCCTCCTTGGTGTGCTGCTCGACCTGCCACGGTCCCCACATCTCGTTGCCGAGGGCCCAGTACTTGACATTGTACGGCTCAGCATGGCCGTTCTGGCGACGCAGGTTGGCGTAGTATGTGTTCTTGTCGCCGTTGCAGTACTCGAGCCAGGCAAGTGCGTCCTCGAGGGTGCCAGTGCCCATGTTGAGGCACAGGTACGGCTGCGTGCCGACCTCCTTGCACCAGGCCATGAACTCGTCCGTTCCGAAGCTGTTGGGCTCGATACCGTCCCAGGCGAGCTCAGGGCGTACTGGCCGCTTTTCCTTGGGGCCAATGCCGTCCTGCCAACGGTACGATGCCACAAAGTTGCCGCCCGGGTAGCGCACTACAGGCACCTGCAGCTCCTTCATGGTCGATAGCACGTCGGTGCGGAAGCCGTTTTCATCGGCAAGGCCGTGCTGGTTGTCAGGCTCATACAGACCGCCGTAAATGCAGCGGCCCATGTGTCTGTCGGTCAGTAATTCTGGCATTATTTATTGTAAACAAGACCAATAACGACTCACTCGGTAAATCCGCCATAGATGAGAGGGTTGATGTCGCTGACGGTATTGTTGGGGTTGAAGGAGATGGAAGTGGCCGGCTCCTCGTCGGAGAGCAGTGTGAGGGACGACATTGTGGGACGTGTAATTGCGAGCGTATTGAATGATCTCCCCAACTTCTGACGGCGGTGCTCGACTATATACTTTGTCGCAGGCGCTCAAAGATGACGATGACGATGGTCAAGAAAGATAAGGAAAGCAATATTTCGGATTGGATTAAATATTCCTATTTCTATTCGCTGACGGCGGTCTCTGATGCTCTTCACATCAAACAGAAACACATTGTAATTTAATTATCGTGTCTCCAATCTATCTCGCTCCCTTCACACCCGCCGTGATACTGCCCCATGACCTCCGCAGTGGGGTTTGGGGTTCTTGGGGAAGTGGTCCGGGGAGTGTCGGCGATGGTCCACTTCTCCATCCCATCAGGTGGGCCTCTCCAGTCATCTCCTTGCCGGCATTATGGTATCTCTGGATTCATTCTCTCCATTACTCCATTCTACCGCCCACTCATATTGAATGCTCGGCATACCCATCCACTAGCGGTAGCTACGCGAGGTAATATCACGAATATTAGCTGACTTCCCGCCACCCCGATGATCCCCGATGCCTTGCGGCCTGTGTAGCTTGATAGTAGTTCATTCTCCGCATTTACTCCGTTGTTTTATTAAAAGCGTGCTTCTCCCAATAGACCCACGCTAGTTCCTGGACCACGATATGCGGAGTAGCCTTTACAGTGCTCAAATTCGTTGCTCGGGTAAAGTCTGGGGATATAGCATGCGTTCACGGCGTCAGCATCTCGTACGCGTATTCAGTGGCTGGGGTATTGCAGTCTCTCTTGCACAGCTACATGTGAAATTACTTGAAAATCCACTCTATTGACGTCTCGTGATATCGTAATGCATACTTGTAAACTACCGTAGCTATGTGAGACTCACGCCGTCAATGTCGGCCAGGATCTCGCGGATTCTGACTTGCAGTAGTGCAAGGTCAGCACTCTCCTGCTGCCAGTATTCTAGCAGTCCCACCAACTCCGTAGTGCACACGCGCCAGCTGTCCGGGAGAAGTTGCGCCAAGGTTGGCTCGTCGCGTGCACGCAAGGCGACAGCCAGTAGCTGAAGCACACTACGCGAACAAGTCCGCAGCATCAGCCATGTACCCTGGTGGCGGTGGTAGAATCCTTCCTTGCAGATCTTGATGCGGTAGACGGCGTTCAGCAGACCTTCGCGTGCTGCGTCAATTACATACAGCCCCAGGTCCTCGTACCTCCGGCAGCACACAACCGCGCGCACCGCTGGGAAGTAGAGAACGTCCAAGATGTCGACGTAGTGGCCGCGCAGTATGCCGCGGAGTGCGTCAAAGGTCGGTTCTTCTGACGCTACTTCGAACCGCATCGCCGACGGTAGCATGGCTTGCCATGTATCCAATTTCTGGCGAAAGCCTTTAATGTCGCTCCGCAGCCAGTCCTCGCCTGCGGCCGTCCACCAGGGCACATTGTAGTACCACGACCCGCTGGCATACCGCGACGACAGCGCGTCGTTCATGATTCGCCGCAGTGCAATTTCCGCCAGGTAAAAAAACCAACCGCGCTCGAGCTGTTCGCGCTGCACTTGTGTTTGCCCCTGTCCGTGGCCGGCGACAAGCTGTTCGGGATTGGGCGGAGATGGGTACTCGTGCGAGTACTGCATCTCATTGAGCGTCGAGCCGGGAAGCTCCAGCTCAGTGCGCAGCTCGAGCTCGCTCTTGAGACAGCTCCAGTACAGACTCTCCTCCATGTGTTGCTCGCCATCGACACTAGCTTCCATGTCCATATCCATGCTGATGGTATCGGACTGTGTTGGCGCTATTTTGTGCTCACGCGCCGCCATCCAGCCGACACATTGCGTGCCGGCCTGGGCAAACGCTTTCCACGCTGCCATGATGCGGAATGTGCTCATCAAATAGACGGCTGTCAGGAAGCCACACTGCACGGCCAGTAGGGAGTTTGTATGGTAGAGCACGCCGATGCGGCGCTGGGCCATTTGAAAAAAGTGCTCCGCGCGCTGCAGTCGGTCAGCGCGCCGCGAGTACCCAGGTTGTGATTCGGCGGCAACGGGTGGTGAAAGCACACTGATAGCACATATTAAAAGTACCAAACACGTCGAGCCGTCCCATCGAAGTCCGGTTTCGGATATATCGCGAACGCGTGCCCACAGTTGGTCGACAACAAAAATCGGGTTCTTGACGTGGTTGTTCGCGAGAAAATTTTCGACAAGCTGGTTGATTGTGTCGGCGTCGAGGTCGAGCATACCGTCGCTGCTGGAAAACGGCCGGTATGAGCTTTCCTGACCGAGGATGACGGTCAGTGACGGATATCCCTGTGTGTGGAAAACGGGCCACTGCAGGATGTTTTCGACGCGCATCTCTGAACTTTTTGTGATCACATCGGCTGTCGGCGGCGAATCCCCTGTGTTGGGTAACTGGTGATGCATAGCCGCCGTCGCCATGGATATTGGTGGATTGTCAAAGTCAATGTAGTTGTCATGCGCGAAGCTGCGCTGGCTCGGGGCCGAACCCGGAATCGAAGTCGGAGTCGAGAAGGAGCTCGTATTGCCTGCGTGGCTTCCCGGTCCAGGAAACTGTCCACTGACTGACCCGGCCACGGACATTCTTTCACCGATCACAGCAGTCAATGCCTGCTCCATCTCGCTGATGCGCTGCAAGATAGCAAGACTGCCACGGTCAAGCTTCGAGAAGTCGGCGGATGTGTCGTCTGGGTATCCACAGGCGCCGTTGGTAGTTCGGCAAAAGCCACATATAGGTCGCTGGTTATCACACTTGGTCTTGCGGGCGCGACACACCATGCACGCTGTTGTTGCACGGCGCCGGCCATAGGATGCGGATTCTCGAGATTGGATTTCGGCGGGCGCATGGTGTTGCTGGGTTTGTATTTGCTGTTGGTTGTCTGGCGAAGCCGGCTGTCTGGACATATTGCGCCGAGTAGTTGATGAGCGAGAGGTAGACAATGCAGGGGAGGGAGGGAGGGCTGGGACTGAAACTGGAGCCGTAGCAATAACAGGCTGAATAGCATGGGCTTGACTATATTCAATACCCATGACACTCTGGGGGTCTGACAACAAGTTGGCCAGCAGGGGCACAATGGAGGGGCCTTTGCGATCATGGCCCATAGTCATGTTGGATATATCAGAGGTTATTCTTAGTACTGTGTTAATCGGACTCGCTCCTCGCGCCGTGTTCACTAGCTAATATCCGGTGGATTGTAAAACGTGGTTTGTTGCTTATACCGTTGTTCCCCGACGAGGATATGATAGTCGGTCGGGCTGCACGATCAGGTTGACTAAATTGATTCTACAAAGGTGTCAAGTATGGTGTGCGAGACTTGATCCCTCGGTTCTGGGGTTCTGGGTTCTCTCCGAACATGTCGGGGGGGACGGGGAAATGGAATAAGTGCTTTTCATCAATTTTTGTCGTGAGGGGAAGGACTGGAGCAGACTAGTGACGGGTATTAACCGTCCTAGTCCATCACGAGAGTAGCCGATGGGCGGAGGGTACCGTTGTCGGTGAAGACTACGACTCTCAGTTTTTGTTCTTTGGGGACGCCAAGTAAGTTGAGTTTTTGGGGTTGTCATGACTCCGGGAACAGCCTTGCTCATTATATCGTCTAGCCACCCTCCCCATTTCAATAGACCACAAAGAATGACACGAGACGGTGCGATGGATAAGATCATAAGATGTCTGTGATGGGGACCGAAATCAAGCTAGACCTCTCCAAGTCTAGAATCAACACCGCCATGGCAAGACTCGGCTGAAAATAGTGTAGTTGTAATTCCACACTCTGGACGATCCACCCCGACACTCCCCGGACGCCAATCTTGTCAATTTTGCGTGTCATTCATGGGGTCCCCAGATGGGGTCCCCAGGAATTTCAATGTCACTGTTGAGAGAAACAAGAGTCAATACAACCCAGACAACCGAAAGAGAAAAGAGGCATGATCATTCGGACGAGGGCGAGACAGGGGCCAATATAGAGCAGACCACGAGGCAAGGTGTGAAGGCTACCAACTCCCGGGCTGTCTATATAACCTCGCCGCCTGGCCAAGTGATCTTCATCATCCCCAGACTATCTCTTCACTTGCTTGTCTTTGTGTTAAGTGTTTTCATTACTGTTGGCTCGACGTTCTTCTCCTTGACTCTATTTCGACTTGCTCCCTTCTATATTCCTCATCTTCGACAACACACGCAAGCCCACCATGTCGAAGGAAGTGGACAAGCCCGACGTCGCGCATGTGCAAGATGCCATGACTTCGACTCAGCTCGGCCTCATTGCCGAGTCTGAAGAGCACAATCATGGCCCCATCCAGTCTATCCGTGAGCGGCCGCAGGTCTTTCTCTGGGCCGTCTTTGCGGCCATGAACTGTCTGCTGGTGTCGTTTGAGAACCAGGCCGGTGGTATGGTGCTCAGTATTCCGCAGTTCCGCAAGGACTTTGGCTACGAGTACGAGGGATCCTATGTTCTCTACACCGAGTGGCAGTCGGCGTTTTACGGTGGCGCTGTCGCTGCCACGATTATCGCGACATTTGTCACAGGTTTCATGAACGACCTCGTCGGCCGCAAGCCCGTCATGATCGCAGCTCTTTTACTGTCATTTGTAGCTGTGACGCTCGAGTTTATTGCTACGACCAACGAAGTCTTTTTCGCCGCCAAGTTCATCAACGGCTTTGTGACGGGCACGCTGACGGCGACGGCCATCACCTACATTGGTGAGGTCACGCCGCTGGCTCTTCGCGGCTTGACGACGTGTATTTCGGCGCTCATGATGACCATTGGCCCGCTGACAGCTGCCATTATTGTCGAGAAGACGGGCAACCTGCCGGACCACTGGGCCTACCGCAACATTTTTGTGTCGCAGTATGCGTACTCGGGTCTCTGCATCCTGATCGCACCCTTTATGCCCGAGTCGCCCGTGTGGCTGATTGAAAAGGGCAGGTTCGACAAGGCCAAAAAGTCGCTGAAGCGTCTTGGTTACAAGGGTTCCGCCTTGGACCTGCGCTTTTCGCAGCTTGAGACCATGCTGGAGCAGTCCAAAGAGGAGGCTGCCGGCGCGACCTACCTCGACTGCTTCCGCCGCTCCAACCTGCGCCGCACCATCATCTCCATCATGCCGCTGACCATCCAGGCGCTGTCGGGTGTCTACTTTGTTGCTTCCTACGGCACGTACTACGTCGAACTGGCTGGATACGGCACGAACATGAGCTTCAAGCTGCAGATTGTTCAGCAGGGCCTGGCCATGTTTGGCAACATTTGCTCGTGGTGGTTGGTTGACAATATGGGTCGCCGCCCGCTCATGCTCTACGGCACAGTCTCCGTGACTATTATCCTGCTGATCTCGGCCAGTCTTGCCGCCGAGGGCAGCCCCGGTGCCATCAAGGGATCTGTCGCCTTCATTATTATCTACAACTGGTTCTACAACGTGTCCATCGGTGCCACTGCTTATACCCTGTTGGCCGAGGTCTCGACGTCACGTCTCCGCGTCAAGACCATTTCCATCGGCGTCGCGCTGCAGAACACGATCTACTGCGTCTGGGCGTTTGTCATTCCGTACATGTTCAACCCCAGCGAGGCCAACCTCGGCGCTAAAACGGCCTACCTGTTTGGTGGTCTCGGTGTGCTATGCATCGTCTACCTGTACTTTTACCAGCCCGAGACGGCCGGTCGCAGTTTCCAGGAGCTTGACGAGATGTTCCAGAAGGGCATCAGCGTGCGCGATTTCAAGTCGTACAAGACTGATGTGCATGCCATGGGCGAGGAGGTGAAGAAGGATGTCACCGCTTGATGGGATTTTAGTCTTCTTTATACTCTGTAGTCACTACTTACCCGCTATTCAAGAGTTACTTGATATTTATTGATTGGTTTCAAGTCATGGAATTTTGAGTGTTGGTGTTAGAGATCTGTTCAAACTGTTTGACTTGATTCACTTGCAAAGTGGGTTTACACTGTGTCGCGAATGCGTATGCGACACCAGAAATGGGGAGATGGATGCATGCCAGCTGGGATTGTCAACTCCATTGTCAATCAACTCCATTGTCAAACGTACCTGTCGAGCGTCCCAGTAATGCATTCACACAGCATTTAAAGGTCTGTTGGTCTAGTGGTATGATTCTCGCTTAGGGTACACCCTGAGTATTACACTGTAAGCTTGCGAGAGGTCCCGTGTTCGATCCACGGACAGACCCCAAATTTTTGCTCGTCGGATACAAAGCTCACGTTAATTGCAGCCAAACAATTACGCTGCATCCAGAGATGCTGTCACGTAAACACTTCGTAGAATGCGTTGTGGCTAATGTGTGTTTTTTTGGCGATCTCGGCGTTAAATTCAACGCGAATGCAAGGGCGACCTGTTTCGGTGATGCAAGCGGCCCAGTTCCGTGGTGATCTGCAAGGAAGAGTGGCATCCGAATGTCTGGTAATCGTATGAGACATCGACTTTATGACAACCAGAGATTTCTAGTCAGTACCTTTCGTAATCTGCAGTCACCAACGCAGTTAACATGTCTTTTTTTATATATAGCTGCTTTTGTATAATTTTCATCTATTTGTTCGTTTGTTCTACACATTGATGTCCATTTATTTTGGTTGGAAAATATGAATATTGAGGACTTTGTCAGCAACTTTTTGACCTCTTTTAATGATGACGTCCAAAATTTGAAACCCTATGAAACCACTAAAACACCTTTGTCATTTCTACAACAGATTCACAAATAGTTAATATCGACCGAAAAGCAATAAAGGATTCATAAAAATCAAAATTGTCTTCTAAAATCACAGTACTACTGAAAACTCAAAAGCACTTCACCCCGAGACTAACAAGTCACTTACACGCAAACCCAGCAAACTCGCCCCCACATGTCAATTCCACGCCAAATCAAAAGCTATTCTAACTCGAAACAAGAGAAATCCCATGAAATCCCATTAATCATGCTCCGAGCCTAGCCTACTCGCGTATATTTCCGACTATCGGTTCCACTAACATGAGGTCAGAGCTAGGAGAAAGGCTCCGCACATCGGATAGCTCGACTCTGTAAGATGTATTTGTTTTCGTTTATGATTCTGCTGCTGTTGTTTTCTTCATCGTGGGTGTCACTTTGTTAACGAAAGTTGAGGTGACGTTGAGTGAAAACGTGGCTCGCAGTTGTTCCTTCCGTTTGTGAAAAAGAAGAGTCGCTCCTTCCTTTTATAATTCGTAGTGACGAGGCTGCCGTTATTTGTATATCCGGCGTACGTAAACACGCCGTCCGCACTAGCCCGGGCCCTGATCCGTAAGTCCGTCGCCTCGCCGTGGCTAGATCCGATTCCTACAAGGATCCTTATTAATACTGAGTAATGTCATTCCAAGAAGGCCATTCACATTTCGCTACCACTATTCGAATCGTTTGATACAAATACACGTGGATACCAGTGGATCTCCTTTAACGGCAGCGACCGTGTCGACTGCTGTTTCTCAATTCCTTCTCCTTGGTTTTCTCGGTCTTCTTTCTTCTCAAGACCGTTTTTCCAAGGGTGGCGTTATCCTGCTTCTTGTCTTCACCAGTCACGTTAAGACCACCACAGTCCGCAGCCAATATGGACCATTCAATTCCGACCCCGAGAGTAAAGGAATTCGACGAAGAGGCCGCCCCGGCCGCGGGTGTCATTTCGTCAGATGCATCCTACAACACCAAAGAAGGCGGCCAGTCGCCGTCCGACTCCGAGCTCGATCAGGAGAAGCCGTCCTCGCAACAGTCGCCCGACCAACAACAACATGCTTCACACCAGCACAAGTCCCTTACGAGCGAAGTCCTCATGGTTGCCACCATCTGCGCCGCCCAGCTCATGACGCAGGCCGGCTTTGGTATGGTGATTGCACCGCTGCACATTGTCGGCGGCAGCTTTGGCGTGTCCAGCCCGGGCGAGCTGAGTTGGTTCGCATCGTCGTACAGCTTGACTGTCGGTACATTTATTCTTGTGGCAGGCCGCCTCGGTGATGTCTTTGGCCACCGGTTCATTTTCACTCTTGGCTTTGTGTGGTACGGTGTGGCGTCGTTGGTCGCTGGTTTTTCCGTGTGGTCGCACAGCAGCATTTTCTTTGACGTCTGCCGTGCCCTGCAGGGCATTGGTCCGGCCATGCTTCTGCCAAATGCCGTCGCCATCCTGGGCCGCGAGTATGCTCATGGCCCGCGCAAGAACATGGTTTTCAGTCTATTTGGTGCCACCGCGCCCGGTGGCTTTATTATTGGCAGCATTATTGCCTCGGCACTTTCAGAGAATGTGTGGTGGCCCTGGGCATACTGGATCATGGCGATTGCCTGTTTCTGTTTCGCCGTGCTAGGCCACTTTGTCATTGTTGCGTGCCCGCCCGCCAAGCACGAAGGCGACGGTCTTACGTGGATGTCGCGACTGGACATCCCTGGCAGCACAGCTGGCGTTATCGGCCTCGTGCTGGTCAACTTTGCCTGGAATCAAGGTCCTGTCGTCGGCTGGGATGTGCCCTACACATACGTGCTTTTGATTGTCGGCCTTATCGTGGTGGGCGTGTTTGTATATATTGAGCTGCATGCCGCCAAGCCGCTGCTACCGCGCGAAATTTACACGAGCGAGATCGCCTTTGTGCTTAGCATCATCGCGGCCGGCTGGTCCAGCTTCGGCATCTTGGTGTTCTACTCGTTCCAGATCAGCCAGGTGATCCGGGGCGACTCGGCTCTATTGATTTCGGTCAAGTGGGCATGGGTTGCTCTGTCGGGCGCGGCGGCTGCTGTTACTACAGGCTTCTTGATGGCGCATGTGCGGCCGTCGGTGCTGTTACTGGTTGCCATGGCGGCGTTTGCCACGGGCCAGGCACTGCTGGCGTCGTGGCCGATTGGCCAGACGTACTGGGCGCAGGCCTTTTTGATCACGCTGGTGACGCCGTGGGGCATGGACATTTCGTTCCCTGCCGGCACGCTGATTTTAAGCAACCGCGTATCGCATGAGAACCAGGGCGTGGCGGCATCAGTCGTGACGACGGTGGTCAACTACTCGATCTCGATTGGCCTTGGTCTGGCCGGCACGGTCGAGACATATGTCAACAACAATGGGGAGGATGTGCTCAAGGGGTACCGGGGAGCGAGCTACATGGGCGTTGGGCTGGCGGGATTGGGCATAATGATTTCCACAATGTACGTCATCCGTGATTATACCCGCTGATCCAGCTTCAGCATGTTAGATTTCAATGTTCTTTAGATTTTTTATTTATTTTGCGATAGACTTCATACCCAGATACCTTCAAGGATAATAAGATAGACGTTAAGCTTCAAACCTCAAACACAAGATTCAGAATCTACGCCACAACAAATGATTTCTGCAGTGAATGCCGACATCTATTGGCAAGTTTCCCCGCTTACAGACTGCATTCATGCCCCTTTTACATTTCGTCACTTAACAGTGCCGTGTTGTTGTAAAGCTGGATTGTGGCGTCGTGTTTTGTGTGCTGGTGCCAGACATGTCAGAGAGCGTCTCCAGCCAGATGCGGCGGCTTGGCGTAGATCTTCTGGACCTTTGTATTCTCATAACTGTGATGATTTATCTTGACGAATAAGAGAACAAGAGGACAGTCGAGGCTGCACAAAAAACGTCACGATACAGTGGGAGGGTGAAGCATAATGGAGCAGAGCATGGATGTAAACGAGGACATGTGGATTTACTCGGTGAATGTGACCATACTCTGAAAAACAGAAAACAAGCTTCTCCGGAGATAGTGCCCGTTATGTTGTCGCCGGCGATGCGATGTGGCACAGCAATGTCTTGTTTCCTCTTTGCTTTCTCTCTTTCTTCTTTTCTTCTACGGATTCGAGGATCATTGTGAGGGTGTTCGGCGAGTTTACCCGCTGACTGTTTCATATCCCCGTCGTTTGCGATTTGCAGTTTTACAGTTTAGTTTTACAGTTTGCAGTTGCAGTGTTGTTGTCTGTGGGCTGTGTTGTTTGGTGTTTGCAGTGGCAGATGTTTTAGATTGTCTGTGAGCATGCCATTCTGGATACGCAGAATGTCACTGGCCCTCTCGTATTCCCCTACAAGCATCTCTCCATGGGTCGGAGGACTTCCCGCTCCATGATTGGCTTATCGGAACGATCTACACAAACCTTGTGCTTGCCGGCATATCTCAGATCATTGACGACCCTTGAGGGTGGTAAGTGGCTGTGGTAAAGCAAAGCATAAATCAAAACGAGTAATGATAGAGCAATCATAGCGATCAGCCGGGCTGCAATAATGTACATGATGTGCAGTTCGGTTTCTTGTCCTTTCTTTTTGAATTTACTTTCCATTTTCTAGATAATTGAAGCCAAGTCAAGCAGACCTCTCCTCACTTCTCCCCACCCTATCTTCCCTATTATCATTATGTCGATTATAAATCATAAGAGCCGCAAGTAATGCCGCAATACAAACCCTTATTTTCTTGGCGCTTCTCAGTTTTGACGGTAGTCTTCTCAGTCTCAGTCTCCTCAGTGTTTGAAGACTTTGAGTTGCTGTTTAGCAGCAATCGATATACGCCCGACCTCAAGTGTTTCACATTACGACAAGCCTGGACCACCAAGCTCTGGCCGCATGTGGGTGGCGGTAATAAGCCAGAAGTAACAATCGGCAATCATATGCAATAGTTCTAAAAAATAATGGATGCCATAGTGATTGATCAATAATCCAAAATACTACCATATCGTCACCTAACCCACAGAGCCTCCCCTCTCACCTGCACCATCATGTAGGCCATGTCCAGTGTCTTGGTCTTTCATTTGACATTGTGAACTGCTACTTTTCGTACTATGAGAATTGCTACCAAGTCTTAGAAGATTCTCTTATTGTTTGAACTACTCAATACGACTCATAACTTAATCATGGCCTTTGGCAGACTACAGTAACCAACCACTGACCGACCTCCAATACCGTCCAGAAGAACAAGCTTCTCTCCTCTTTTCCAAACTCCCCGGCCGTCTTGGCTGCAATGCTTGGCCATTGCTTGTCTCGTATTATCCACATTTCTTTGCTCTGGTAAAAAATAAATTAATTAATATTTAACCATATTCGACAACCTCGATACGTTTCAAAGGTCTGACGATGCCTGGCCATCTTACTTGGAGACACGGTGGTATGGCGGCATTAGACCGCACAAGCTTATTTCAGCGGAGCAAGCGAGAAGAGTCGAAGGCGAGCGGTGCGGTTGGTGGATATTCAGATGTACTTGGGCATGGGCATGGACATGGACATTGACACGGAGATGGGCACAGAGATACTGGCCATAGATACGCAGCGCTTCTCGTGACATCAGGAAGAACAGAGCCGGCCATCATGATTCTGTCGAGTATAAATCAGCCTCACTTCCCTTCTCTTTACGTCCATCTAGTTCTCCTCATCCAGATTACTCTCATCTTCTTCACCATCACTTCACCTTTCCACTCTTCAGCCGATTGACTCGTGCTCTTCACTTCTTTTACAACTTAACAACGATTGATTCGTTTATTTTACTTTACTTTTTTAACTCACTTCACTTTTCACTCTCAGTCTTTACATTCCTCCCTTAATTTCTTTTCCCCCACCCCAAAATCAAAATGTTCTCCAAGGTCTTCCTCTTCGCACTGGCTGCGTCTCCCCTTGTGGCTGCCCACGGCAAGGTCGCCGCTATCCAGGGCGATGCTGGTGGCAACACTACTGGTCTCGGTATCCAGGGCGGTGTCGTGCCCGGCACCGGCTCCAACTCCAAGACTGAGGTCGACACCACTGTCTTCAACTCCATCCGCGCTGCCTCGGACGGTCTTGGCCGCACTACCGGCCAGGGCCGGAACAAGGTTGCCATGATCAGCCAGGCCATGGACCTATCTGGCACTACCCTGCCCCAGGTTTCCTCCACCAACGGCTCGCTGTCGGGTGTCTTCCACATTGTGACGGCCGACGGTGCCGGCCCTGTTAAGGCCATCCTGGACACCACTGCCACGGGCGACTTCAGCCAGGGCACTGCCATGGATGTCACTACCCAGGTCCCCGGTAACAACGGCAACATTGCTCCCGATAAGAAGGCAAACGCTGCCACCAGCCTTCAGGACCTCTTTGGCCGCGGCCTGGAGGCTGTCGGTCTCGTGAAGCGCTCCGCCGCCAACATCAACAAGGATTTCGTAAGTATTTTCTCTCTCCCAGACTTTATAAAACTACAACTAACAAACAGCCCGTTGCCATCTCTGTCCCTGCCGGCACTACTTGCACTGGCACTGTTGGCAACCAGCAGAACGTCTGCTTTGCCAAGATTGCCAACTCGAACCCGGCTGGTCCCTTTGGTGGTGTTGTCGCTTTCCAGATGGTTGATGGCAACAACGCCACGGCCAAGCGCGCCGTCCCCTTCAGCGGTTAAACGTCAGCTAGATGGCCACTCCTATCTTCCGCCGATGGTCACCCGACCTTTACCCCGATCTCATTTCCCCCACAATGTATATATGTATATAGTGTATGATGAGGCTGTGCCTTGTAGAACATTTTAAAAATAATAATAAAGCATCATTATATCTGGATCTCAATTCGCAACTACCAACTAGTCATGCTCAAAGTGTCCCGCACCGCCTTCACCCCAATTCTTGACGGCCTCGTCCACATTCATCCAGTACCGCAGACGAATGGCCTCGTGCCGCGCCGTCTCGACATCGTTGGCCGCAAAGGCACCCGACAGCACAGCCTCGCTCTCGGCAATCCGTTCGTTGTTGGCCTCGCGGATCGGCTCCAGGTCCTCTTCGCTCGACGCCCACTCAATCTGCTCGCGCACCTCCATGACCTCCATCAGCAAGTCGGCCTCGTCCTGGCCAGCTTTCAGAGTAGCCTCGTCGCCGTTCAGGTCTATGCCGTGCTGTGTCTTTAACAAGTACTGTGCGCGCTTCAGGGGCGATACAAGCGTGCGGTATGCTTCGTTGATCAGGGACGACATTGCCTCGGCGCGCGCCTTGTTTTTTGCTGAATTGGCACCTGAATTACCGGCGGCATGGTGAAAGTCGGGGTGTGCAGAAGCCTGCAGCTGCAGGAACTCGCGATGGAGGGCGCGCGCGTTGATCTCAAACGGGCCGGCCGGTGGGGCGCCCTGCGGCAGCGTCTTGGGGAACAATTTATAGAACGATATGCCGGTGTCGTAGTCGGATGTCTTCTTCTTGTTCATGTGATCAGGGTTGTCCAGCTCTGACTCGTCAAACGCCTCGTCGGGCCCGCGCATCAACTCATCCACGGTCGGGTTAAAGTCGGCATCGGGCAGTTCACTCGGGTCGATCTTTTCCTCACGCGGCCTACGCTTATAGACAGATAATGATTGTGAGAAGAGGCGTTTCTGGTCAATCCGACTCAACTGCGCCGAATGGTTGGATTGGAACAGTCGGGACTGTGTTGCGAGAGATATCGAGCGGGCGGCAAATGAGGCCGAGGCTGAAGCCGGGGCGCGTGCCGATAGCAGCCGGGCAGCGCGCACGCACTGTGCGCATGATAGACGAGGTATTAATGCCATTATATAGTTTTTGTATTTTCAAAGTAAGTATCGTCGTCGTCGTACCGTATCAAAGTACTGCGTTGTAGTTTCGCAGGCCAAGAAAGCAAATTTGCAATGACGTCGAACTACCCAATTAGGCAAAGAAATAGAAAAACGCGCTGAAGCGCGACCGGCACAGCCCGCTAACCCGCCTAACACCGAAGTTCGGAGACACGAGAGTCGGTTTGTTCAAATCTATTTGCATTTCTTGTTTTGATTTGCAGTTTACCAATCTTGTAAAGGGCATTGCTTTTGTTCAAATTAAGATAAATATTAGAAAAATAAATACTAGATCGCAGTACTGTGCTATGCTATTGTTGTAGGCCGTATATCCCATCTTCTGAGATGACTAATCATTCGATATCTTACATAATCATTAATTTCCTCCTCTTCATCTGCGTCTTCATCTCGGTCTTCTATTTGTCATGTTTCCCTCAATTCCCTGCTCAGAACAGGCTGACGCCCCGCCAGCGGCCTCTCTCAGTGTGGTGCCACCGCTCTCTGTCCTTCTTTTGCGGCGCATCCCAGTCTGCGTTCCACTGGCCACTGCACACACGCGCCGCCTTGAATGTGTCGCCCTCTTTGTCCTTGTCCTTGTCGTTGCCACCCAGGACTTCACCGCCGTCGGCCAAAAAGTCGTCGATGTCAACAAATCCTCCTTTGTTGTCGGATGCATCGGGGTCTGCTTGAAGGTGATAGACAATAGGACTGCCGACCGTGCCGATAAACCCACCCATGCCAAATTTGTCCACCATGGTGCCGTGCTCGTCGGTGACATTGACAAAGAAGCGTGGCGTGCGTCGCGAGGCATCGATGCGCATCTGGGCAGCTATGCGGGCATGGTGCAGATTGGTGTGAAGACGTGTCTTCATTGCCTCTTGACTGACCGCGCCCGGCGGCTTGCCTGAGACGTGTCCATTTCCAGTGGCGTTTCCAAAATTCGACGACAGAGAGCTGCTGTTTGTGCGCGAGTGCGCCAGAGACGCCGAAAAGACTGACGCCGACGATGTGGACGATGAATCGGAATGTCTGTGGGCATGGGCCGGCGGCGGCGACGACGACCCACTGGGAGCAGATGTAAAAGCAGCCGGCGCCGTGTAGCCGGGATAGTAATGGTTGCCGCCCGCGACCAGGCTTCTTCTGCGGTCGGCAGGCAGATCGACGCGTTCTTGTGGCCGGCACAGCGACTGGAACAGTCCTTCAGGGTCGGCCGGGGCGCGCAGGGTCTTGAGACTGGGAAACCCGGACGCGGCGATACTGCGCGCGAGAATGGCGTCAGCGCTGTTGGAGGCTGACACAGATGATGGAATATCCCAGTGCAGATGGGTCAATGACGACGACGCAAGGTAAGGAAAGAGCCAGACCGTCTCGCCCGCTGCAAGCGTCGGCGGCTGCGACTGCACAAGTGTCAAGGATTTGAGCTCTGCCAACTTTAATAGAGTACGCGCTAGGGCGGGCAGACCGCCAGCACCCGCTAGGTTGTCGACATGCACAAGGGACAGCGATGTGAGGTGCTTGCTATTAGGCCGCGTCGCAAAGTTCGATAGACCATCGGAGGTGACGCCCTGAAGATGGACGAGGGACAGCTTGCGCAGCGAAGCTGGTAGGGACAGCAGCGCGGTGTCGTCAAAGGCGCCAGCCGGCAAGTGGCTCAGGTACAAGTTTTTCAGTCGTGGCAGCAGCGACAGGCACTCGGTGAGCAGACCGGGATGGTGCGCGAGCGTGCCGCCCTCTTTGCAGTGCACGGTGAGCGTCGACAGGTAGTGCCAGTTAACATGGTGGTTGAGGAAGCGCGCGCTCTGGCGCGGATTGAGCTCGAGGGATGGCGTGGGTGGAGCCGGGACTGCTTCCGTATCAACACTTCCCAGCGGAGGCGATGCTGGCGGCGACGGTAGCGAGTGCGGTCGGATGATTGCCGAGATGGACCGTGAGCGCGAGCGGCGGCTTTTGTGCAATTTGTGCGACGATTTATTGAGAGCCTGGTCTTCGCGGCGGCGGGCCTGCTGGCGCATCTCGTCGTGCTGCTCCTTGGTGAAAATAGGCTCCACGATCCAGGTCATTTCCTTGAGGCGCGGACGTGTCGAAAGCGCCTGGAAATAGCGGCTGTGCAGGACATGGTCGTAGGTGGGATGGAATCCGAGAACTCTCTCGAGGTTGGGGCACGACATGATCAGCGATGCGACGAGGGTTTCGTAGCTGTCGGGGATTGCACCTGACGCACCGATCGTTGGAACGCCAGGCACCGACTGGTAGAGGGCCAGCGACGGCACTTTGATGGAGCGCACCATGGCGGCCATCTGGGGACTGTCACGCAGCGTGCGCAGCAGCAGTGTCAGCCGGGCCGAGCCGGCTGCGGCAGGGGGCAGAGATGGCTTTCTGTGGCTATAAAAGTGGTGGTGATGTGCTTCCTGTATGTTGTCGGCACCAACAATTTCAATAGCCTCGTAGAGCGCGACGCGGGCGTACTTGAGCATTTTGCGCGCCGTCAAGGCCATGGAGCAGGCGTCGCGCATCCAGCAGGTGGCACAGCTTGAGTGCTCACCAATGTAGACGTCGCTCTTGTTGTGAGTGGGTGCAAAGTCACTGTAGTGCAGTTTCTTGAGTTCGTCCAAGACAAGCTCAATGACTTCGCCGGGCAGGGCGGCGAACAGCACACCAGGCGCCGCCTTTTTACGCAGAATAATATTTTTATTGTCCGGCTGGGGAACAGATGCCGTGCGAGTCTTGATGGGTGCTGGGCGCTGCCAGTGGTGCTGAACACCATTGCTGCCCGTGTAATAGGCAGGCAGGTTCTGTTTCTGAGGCGCGTGAGAAGACCTAGGTTGTGAGGTTTGCCTTGAAGGTCGTGGTTGCTTTTGATTCTGGGTGTGGGTGTGGGTTTGCTGCTGTTGGGGAGAATGTGAGGTCGGTGGTTGATGAGCTTGGTCCCGGGCAACTGAGCGACTGGTGCGCATTACAAAGTCTTCGGTTGTCTGCTGGGTGAGTCGTCTGGTGGATGGCGGCATGGTAGAGTAGGAGGGTGATCTGGTCGGCAAAGCTTTTGTCTTGTTCTTCTTTGTGGGCGACTGTCTTGTTGCCGCAGTAGCTGCGGTTGTGGCTATTTTTATACCACCAACGTCTGTTGTGGAATAGGATTGAACGAGAGTCTGGCGGAGGTGCGAGAGGGGTGAAGTGGTGCAGATGCGATCCGGGCTGGCAACGGCGACCGGGCCAGCGGGGGTGGTCATGGTGACCGTCGAAGAAGATCTGTGTGTGAGACTTGGTCTGTCGTTCTTTGTGTTCTTAGTGAACTCTCTGTGGTCTTTGGCGTCACTATCAAGAAGAGCTGCCGATGCAGCAAAGCTTGGGTGGGCAGGGTGGTCGGATGTGTCTTGGAGATAGCTGTTTGTTAGATATTGACATATGGCGGAAAATCAAAGATATTATGAAAATGAGAACGAACGAATGGAAAGGAAAGTGAGAATGATACAAAGAATAAGAGCAGTCAGTGCAAGACAAAGCAGTTAGAGAGCAAAGACAGAGGTAGTCAGAGTGAAACAACGGTACACTTGGGGTATGATTAAATCTCCGACCACTCGCCTCGAAGATTCATGGAGTGGTATCAGGGAAAAAAGAAAAATAAAAGGATGGGGTAGTAAAATGTGACAGTAAAACAGAAGAAAGGAATGACGAAAGAAGAAATGACGAGAAAGAAATAGCAGGGTGAGGATCACTGGCTGTAGAGTTGCATCCAGTTGTGGCTTGTTCTGCAACATCAACTTTGTGCATTGTCTCTGCGCTGTGTCTTGAGTTAAAATGTGCGTAGTTACTCTGAAGCGACTCTACTAGAGCGCCGTGCTGTACTCAGTATCACTGCCTGGACCAGTTCGCTCTCGTTTGCGCGTGGTTGAACTCTGCTGATAGGCCAGGTTGAGGGGCTGACTCCATAACGACAACGCCCAGACTGTGCTTGGAAACACTGATGATGCAAGGACTCCTGGTCCTGTTTCCCCTCGGTGTTTCTCGTGTCTGAAGATGGACTTATGCTTATTTGTTTCTTTCTCTGTGGCGTTTCCTTCTGTTCTCGTTTTCTTTTTTTCTTTGTCGATTTGATTCTTCTTTCTCCTCTTTTCTTCGTTGGCTTTTATCCAACCGCCTGCCTGTTGTCTTCTGCTGCCTTCACACCCCTGCAGTGGCGTACGGCTTCGGGCTGACTGCATTGGATGATTTAAAATGAAAGTGTTGGCGGCGCTTGCTGGACAGCTGACAACAAATGACAGCAAATAAACTGCAAACAGCAGCAAATGAAAAGCAATAGGAAGTGCACTTGCAGTGTAATGACAATGATAAAAACAAAACATTACTCAACTCACGCAAGCATTGTCAGCGGGAGTCCTTGTGGAGATGAACGGCCACGGCGGCTATCCTCTGAAAGTCGTTGAGTGTTCGCTGGCTTTTCTTTTTCGTCGAATTCTTTTTCGTCGATTTGTATTGATGGTTCGTCATTTTCCTCGTCTTTCGGTTCTTCTTTGTTTTCTGCTGCTGTCCATGCCTCCGCCTCTTCGTCATCCGTAACCAACCGAATGGTATTAGACCTGGTGAGCATTCTGGGTGGTGTCGATGCGGCGGCAGTGGTAGTAGTGTTGGCGAGCGAGGCAGCAGTGGCAAGCGGCAGGTTGGCTGCCTGTGGACGAGGAGGCGGTGCCCTTGTGGGCGGTGGCAATGCCATTTCGTCTGTTGTCTGTGTATTCGTGCAATTGAGATTGTTGGTGATGCTTAATCTTTGTCATTGCGAAGAAAGCAAATACAAAACAAACTTGCCTCTTTTTTTAATTTTCTCTGTCCGCCTTCTCAATTCTGGTTCCCGTCTCCCCGCTTGACAACGGCATTCCACGCCGTCTTGGCATTGGCGACGTTGGATGCTTGGAATGCAGAAGCCGTCGCCCGACGGTGCCCAGTGCTGGGAGCTAGCTGTCGCTTGGGTATAGTGAGACATCCCGGCGCTAGTCGTCTTCTATGACATTTTCCGTTTTGATTATGATTACCTGACGTCTTTTCCAGCAAGCCTAGCAAAGAAACTTTATCTTATTGATGCCCTTGTGACCCATGGAGCATCACGACAAACCCACATCCAAGTCAACACAACCGCCCTACCGCCCTATATGTCTAATTCCGGTTTAAATTGATATTACACGACAAAGTCAGATGCTGAGATTTCTTAATTTTTGGGCTGCTAAGACGCTATCCTAAATTAAAACACAGCGAAGCATCAACAACAGTAACACAACAACAACCGGAACATATAGAAGAAAAGAAAAAAGGAGATCAAGCCTGCCACATCAGAATTGCTATCGGCATTTCTCAACTGTACGATTGTCGAGCATGACGAATTTGACTGTTTCCGGTCCAGCTGCCGGTCCAGGCATACGCCAAGTGCTCTCCACGGGGTTCTTCCGATACGTTTTCTTCTCTCGTTGATTCAATCTATCAGCATTAGACAGCGAGTGTTGGATGAGTCAGCTTTCATTATAGTACTCATTAAGAGCAAGCTCGATGGAGAGAATCGATAATGCGGAAGGAACTCGCATCATGGACGGAAGGCGCGATTTGACAGTTTTACCTCCGGGATAGGAAACCGCGCAGCCTCGTGGAATCGAATGGCAAAAGTTTTGTAGCCAGTACGCTGCTCATGGTATCAAAGAAGTTTATTAAAATACTGTTGGCAACATTGGTAATTTGTTTTTTTCTGTTGAAAAGAAAATGGTAAATTTTGGATGTAAATTTCCTGATGTGTCTAGTGATTCCTCCTAGGTTAAGGTTGTTACTCAGTGTAATAGAAGTTGAACTAACCGGATTTGGATGCATAACTCATCATTGTCGCCTCTGATTGGTTGGGCTTGTACATCAAAAGCGGTATCAGAAAGAAGCATGCTCTGTGGTCCAAATAGAAGCACGCTGTTGATACTAGAGAGAGATATAAAACTCAAACTATTGAACTGAACAGATAAAAGAAGTTTCCGCTTAATCTCATACAAGTTACTACCAATATGAAGCCCGCCAATAGCGGCAATGGGAAAATAAAATAAAAGGATAAAAGAGATGAGCAAAAAGAAGAAATCCCACCCCGAACGACGGACTGGAATGCAGGCAATCAATAGAATGCTGCAAGCCTACTTGTGACACTACGACTAGCACACAATACTATGTAGATGTAAAATATGGACGGCACGGAAATGAGATCATCCTACTCGAGGTCGAGAGTCGGTTGGTCGATGAACGAGTCGAGGTTGATCAGTCCATTTGATCACCATCCATTTGGCATACGATATTCACCATGTTGACCCAGCTACTTCTAGTTGAAGGAAGATAGGAAGTCAACCCGGCTGTCAGCCGCAGGGGTACTCTAGAAGGCCTCTCCCAAGACCCTGCCTGTACGACAGCCGGCTGACGTCTGTGCGATTAATAAATTGAAATAAAAACAATAACAGAAGCTGCGACATATATTATTAACAATAGACAGGAGCTGATAGATGTGGCTCAAGGCTGACAACTCGTATTCTCCCAGTACAGGTCGGCGCTGAAGGCTGAACATGGTATCATAGTACTTTGTAAATATAAACATCTCAAATAAAAACTGAAAAAGAACAAGCTCATACACGATCACGCGAACCGAACTCCTTTCGGAATGATTCTCCTCTTCTTAATAGGCGGTAGACTCTCTCTATCGCTCGCAGTATCGGCAGGTTCGCTCATAGTGGCATCAGTGACTGGAGTGGCCCGCTTTGAAGAGACGCTTTCAATGGCCACAAGGCCCTCGTCGGGATGCTCGACACGTCCGAAGCCGCGCCCAAAGAGGTACTGTGGCGTCTCGAGAGGCGCCATCTCGCTTTTCTGGTTTATTTTGTGTTCTTCTTTCATCTGGTCTTCGTCTCCCAGAGGAATGATCCGCGCATTGGCCACCCACTCGTAGATGGGCCGGTCGTCCAGCAGCGTCCGCATTTTGCGGTGCTCCGCCTGCGTCATCGTCTGTCGCCGGTCCACAATCACTTCTTCGATGCTGTCTTTGAGTACAAGCGTCTCGACCGAAACCTGCCGCTTCTGGCTGATGCGCCGCACACGGCCGATGGCCTGTGCTTCCACCTGCGGGTTCAGCACCGGGTTAATGAAATACATCCGTGATGCCGCCCACATGTCCAGGCCAAACGCGGCTTGCGAGATGTCCATCAGCATCACGCGGAAGTCGCCCCTCTCTGCATTCTTGGCAGTGTCGACATCATTAAAACTCGCCACGTATTGGGCGCGCCGCTCCGCCGACAGTCCTTTGGCATAGATGAGGTGCTGGATTTGTAGAATTTCAAGGTGCTCTGCGAGGTAGAACGCCGTATTTTCGTTGTCATAGAAAACAATAATCTTCTCGTCGGATTGGTGCTGCACAATCGCGTCAATCAGATATGACAGCTTGGCCGATGCCGTTGATACGATCTGTGTGCGGGCCAACGGCTCTGCCAACTCGATGTGATGGGGGGCACCAAGTTCGCTCACGCTCATAGCAAGAGAAGACGCAGCCACGGCCATTTCTGGTGCGATACCGGCTCTTTTCTTCAGCGGACTGCTAGCTGACATGTCTTCACTGCCCGCCGCACCCAGACCCGTGTTACCGGCAAGTGAGGAGTTTGCCTCTTTCGACGTCTTTGCCGTCTTCGCCGTCTTTTCTGTCTTGTCCTTGTTTTTCTGCTTTTCACGCTGCTCTTCCCATGTTTCGCGGCCCTTGGCGGCGAAGCGGCCACTACCAATCATAGCCTGCAGCGAGTGCGGTGCATCCAGGCACGGCCGGAGGTACTGCTGCAGCGCCCGCATCATGGGCGCTGTCGTGCACATCTCAATCTTGGTTTCTTTTTCTTCAGTGACTTCGAGCTGGTCGATCGACCATGCTCGGCTGTCAGTGCCGCCCGGCAGATCTTTGACAAAAATAGGCACCTCGTGGTACTGGTCGGCCAGCAGTTTAAACTTGTTGCTTGCTGCAACACGTCCAAAAGCAATCGCCTCTTTCAACAATGTCTCGTCTTCTTCGCTGATGGGCACTTTCTTCTCCTCCAGGAACTTCTCGGCTGTCTCCAAAGCTTTGCGTATTTCAGAGGCCGAGTAAAAGTAGGCGCCAAAAAAGGTTGACTGTCGGATGTTGCTCAATAGCTGTAGCAGGGCGCGCTGCTGGCTGGAGTGGAAAAAGTAGTCCTGGTCGACACGCTGCGATTGCACGGCATTGAAGATAATCATCATGGAAAATAGATTCAGGCACATCCTATCCTGGTACGAGCCGTCCACCAAAATGACCTTTTCCACGACGGCCGGCAGCAGATTGCCAATCTCGGATTTGCGATGCCGGATAATCAACGAGTCGAGCGTCGCCCGCAAGCAGTCTTTTCCGCGGCTCTTGTCTTGGTCTGACTTTGCCTGCATGTACTGATTCCAGTCAGCTGGCCGGTCGTTGCCACCAGCGCCGCTCAGCTTTTCAAGGGCTGTGTTGGCCCACGGACGCATGCCCAGGTACAAGCTGGCCATGGACCCGATGCGCTCCAGGTCTTTGCGCTCTTGCGTCGCCGAAGACGTGGCCGTCGCCTTGCTTGCCTTTTTGACTTTCCTGCTGCCGCGTTCTGTAGGTTGATCTGCCTTTTTTACTAGCTCTTCGACGGGGTCGACGAAATCAACAGAGTCAACACCAAACAAGCCAGTCGACGGCGTACCGGTGACAATCCACCGCGAAGAAATTGCCATACAGTCAAGCAGCAGCAGAATGTTACTCTTGCGACTCATCTTTGAGTTTCCCAGCCTGTGACCTTCGTCCACGATGACACGCTTAAAATGGACGCGGGCCAGGTCCAGTTGTAACCGGTAGTCGCTGCCGTCAGCCACGCGGAATCGGATCAGATTTTCAAACTGCGGCATTGAGAAGAGCAAGATGTCTGCTTCCAAAATATCGTTGGTGGATGGAAGCTGGTTACGCTTGGCATCCACAACAATGACAACGAGGCCTTCTGTATGTTTTTGAATCTCTTGCTCCCACTGTCTCACCAAGTTGGACGGCACCAGCACGAGGCTGCAGCAGCTGGCAGTGATCTTGTTGTCGCCCTGTATCCGAGGTGCCTGGGTCCGCGTCGTGCCACGCAGAGACTTGTTGAACTGCGGCAGTGTGTACGTCGGTGGGTTGCGCGTGATCGCTTCGATACATTTGCTGTACATGCTCGCATTTTCTTGTGTATCTTGCAGGTAGAGCTTCCATGGGACCGACTCACGGGAAACCACCGTTGCTGCCATGTCGGCGAGAGAACGAATTCCGCCAGCTCGATTCTGCTTTTGCAGGTCGTTGGGGTCTGTAGTGGCCATGTCCGGTATCTGAGCAGGAAATGCGCGCGTCGCAAGAATTAGAGAGAGGCACATCAAGGTCTTGCCTGTACCCATCTCCTCGGCCAAAATACCGCCAGTGACGCCGTCATAGTAGCGCGGCTCGCGTAGTACGGTCCCTGAGATGTCATCGTAGTACCATGCGCGTCCGCTCTGGCTCTGGTCTTTGTAAGACACAAGCCGTGGGTCCAGAACGCGTCCAGGACATACTTCGCGCTGCAGCATTACCGTCGCCGTCCGCACCTGGTAGTCGTACAGTGTCGTCTTGAGGCCGCGCAGCTTGCTCGTCGCGAGGCCATCCATGACCAGCTGGTATGAGTCGTCCCGGAAAAGGGCTGTCTGCGGTTTTGGTGATGGTATCGTGTTGAACATTTGCAGTAAGGACACGTCGGCCTCCAATTTATCAGTTTTATCAGAGGCAGACGACGTCCGCATGTGATGCAGGGAGTGCAAGGATGCTGACTTGCTGATGTGACCAGACCACAGCGCCGGCGAGTAGTCGAGACTCTGCATCAGCTGCTTGAGACTGCTTGATAGCGATGCATTCTCACGCCGTATCAAGTGCCGAAACTGATCTTCAGGCAGAACATATACTCTCAGGATGCCGAGTCTGGCATCGACGAATCGGAACGCGACGCGCACCCAGTCGGAGAACAGCAGCTCCTTGCTCGGCAGCTCCAGAGCCAAAAGTCGGCCGACATCTCGTGGGAGATATACCTTTTCGGTGGATGCTGTGGCATCCACCTCTGATTTCGACAACGGGATATTGGCTTTGGTGTGAGCAGTCCAGAGCCAGCCGTCGTGCGCCGCGACCGAGGCCCAGGCCGGTGTGGCATCGGGGTTCACCGACACCACAAGGGATCCCACCGGGATGTACGGGTCAGGATATATCTCGGGCATGATCTCAGAAGACTTGAGAATGAACGGTGATGAGCCGAGTGGGTATGGTAAGCGGTGGTAAGCGGTGGTAAGCGGGAAGATATCGGCCCGTGGGTGAGAGGAGGAACGCAAAAAGGCAGTGTCAAAAAACCAGACAAACGATACTACCAGTCTTTCATGTTGTCACATCTATAGCTCCATGTAGTCATAGGCTGCAAACCAAGTTCAACACCGCGTATGGTCTGAATGGATAAAAATGAGGGAGAGTGTGAGATGACATTGCCATCGGGAGCGATACGCGGCTGGCAGTTTATGGTGCAGTTGTAAGTGCATTAAACGTTACGGCTTCTGATTGGCGGCCTGCCTAAATTTATGGGTCCCACTGATTAACCTCACCTCATATCTAGTTTTCTTTTTCGAATAGATTATCTCTTTCCAGCTCGAAATGTTGTAATCTTAAAGAGTTTGCTCAAGTTATTATACTCGAGGTTTTATAAATCATCTAATTTATTCTGGCGTGTTAAGTATTCTTTTCAGCAAATGTATTTTTTTTTTTAAAAAAAAAAAAGAAATAAAGGATCACTAAAATGATCATTACACAGTCTTTGTTATAGCATAACATTGACAGGACCATAATCTTTATTGTTTGAACGATAAGTTTTGATTAAAACTTGTTGCTTGTATACTGCTTTGGCTCTATTGAATTTCATCTCTCAGGTTGTAAATCCCTTTGACAACTTCCCACGCCCAGCTGGCGGCCCTGTCGACACCCCGGAGATCCCGCAGCCAAGCCACGCACAGATTAATAGTTTCTTGGACAGCATGGTCAAACTCTTCTGTCGTCATGCTGCTGCTGAACGAAGACTCGCTCTGTGGATTCAGCAGGGGAATGAGATTCTTGATCTTGACGAGGATGGGCATGTGCTGGGCCAGCCTCAATACGATGAGGATGCCGAGGATGTTTTGGGACGTAAAAAAGACACAAGGAATCAGTCGTTTGTGAGTGCATGTCGGGGCCATGGTGAGTGGCCACCGCAGGCAGGCTTGAAGACAGGCCGCGGCACCGAGTGCATCGTCGTGGGACAGTTGATCGGTGTGGTGCAGGGCCTTGTATAGAAAAGGCTTGTGGACAAGGTACTTTGTAAAGTAATAGCGTGTGCGCAGAATGCCGGCCTGCAAGTCGAGGGTATATGGCCGGTTGTTGTAGGAATAGTCATTGTAGCCCATGAACTGCGACTGCAAGTTTTTGTCATCCCAGCGGAGGTGCTGCGGCAGCATTCCGCGCCAGTCGTCAAGCTGGAGAGCCATGTGTCTGGCAACTGAGGGAAACGATGCCGGTGACGAAATGGATGCCGACCGGACAGAGTCGGCGGTAGTGTGTGAGGCTGCCGAGGATGTTATGGGCGTAGTGGGCTGAGGAATAGAGGACGTCCGGGAGAGACTGTGGTCGGATTCGGTGGAACATAGGGTGCTGTGGAATGCTGCACAGAGCCGGCGAAGGACAATTTGCGAGGCATAGTGTTCCTGAAAGTGCAAGGCTTCGTTGGCGAGATGATCGTCTTGCGAGAAGGGGCCACTGAAGTCGGGCAGACCGACAATATGTTCGCAGCGTTCGAGGCCCGTTAGCGGGAGACCGAGCTCGATGTTAAAGTGGCTGTCTGTTAATAGTAACTCTTGAGATCGGAAAGACGGCGACCTACGTTTCAATTATCAAACAGTACCAAAAGATGCGTCGAACAATATCTGCTCTTGTTGACCTTAGCTCGGATGGTTTACTATATAGTTAGTACCGTTCGGAATGGGTTAAGTTTAAGAATTAATTGTAGGGACGAAAGTTGTCAGCAGTCCTACCTTGTTATCAGGGCATGGCATGAGAGTGATGCCATTGTTGTGAAACGCCAGTATTCCTGTGCTGTTAACCACTGATTTACAATCACGTTCAGAACGGGTGCAGACGAAACTTACCATGTGCCGCAAACACGTCGAGCAGAATATTCTACGCTGTCAGCGATTGGTTTTAGTGTTTATAATGTGAAAGATGCCTACCCTGCCAGCGCGTGGATCTGGATGGCCTCGAGACTGGTCTCTCCCAGCACAAAACCCATTAGCTGCCGCGCTTTGTTAAAGAACCCAAGTCCGGGCGGTGATGGTGGCCCAGGCTGGCCAGGTTGGGAGGAATGCTGTCGGTGCAGACCCAGTCCTTGCGTTTCGCCCATCGATACTTCGCCCAGAGCCAGCACCAGAAACGCTAGTGCCCGGCTGGCCTCGCTCGATGCTGTGCTGTTGTTATTGAGATTCGACGCGCTGCTACTGCTCCGCGTGTGGCCGGTCCTGGTGGTGAGGTTGCTTTCGACGACTGTTGGCAGTGTCGCAGCAAAAAAGGTGGTACGGTCAACAATCGGTGCAATGCAGTTGAACGAGTCAAAGTAGGCGTTGCTAATGTGGTAGAGAGTGTCCCAGTGTGGCAGTGGGATGGGTGCTATTGTCGTCGAGGTGATGGATGCAGGCACAGAGTTGAACGCCGACGATGGTGTGCTGCCAGCCGGTGTCTCGTGGTGAAGACCGAGAGTAAATGCCTGTGCTTCGTGCTCAACGGCGAGTGATTTGATCTGGGGAGCAATGTGGTGCTCGAGTGGTGCTAGAAATTGTTGCACGACGGGCCAGCCGAGCATCTGGTATGTTGCTGGCGAGTAGCGGTAGCCGATTCCCGGTCCTGACGATGAGTGCTTCTGTGATGGTGGTTGAGGTGGCACAGTCGGTCCTAATTTTGGCGCAGACATTGACCCCGTCATGGATCCAGAGATCGAGCCCGTCTTGATTGGGCCATCAAACATGTCGGGCGTCTCCGTGAGGTGTGCGAGGTCTGTCAGATCGCTCAGTGTTTCTGCAATGGCCGGTTCTAAGGCCGTACTGATGCCGCTGGCACCACTGGCGCCACTTCCATCCCGACCTTTAAATGACTTTATTCCTCCAAAGCTGCCCGACCCCGATCCGCTCCCGCTCCCGCTCCCGCTCCCACTATTGCCTCCTCTCCCATCACCAAGAGACAGCTGGTCTATCTTGCTCTCGAGCGATTTTAACCGGTCCAAAATCTCGCCCAGGGTTTTGTCCTTTTTTGTTGGTTGTGGCTCGCGGTAGTGGCATGCGAGCTTGAACTTTTGACATGTGCCGCACTGAGGCCGCTGTTCGTCGCACTTTTGTTTCCGGCTGCGGCATGTGTCGCATGCCTGGGCCGCAATAGCGCCTCGTTCTTTTCGCTGACCACCGATGCCGCCGCCGCCGCCGCTGCCACCGGGTGGTGTTTCATGGTTGGATGAGCTTCCCATATCCACATCCTGGATGTTTCCGGGCGTCATAAAAGGTGTCGAGCTGACCGAGCTGATGGATCCATGGGCGGTATGCCGGCCGCCGGTGCTGCCGCTGCCGTAGTTCATTGTGTCGTCAAGTCGATATGGCAGGATATAAACGATCAAGAAGAATGGCGAGATGGGGAAAGTCAAGGAAGGAAAGGAAACAGAAAAGAGAAAAGTAACCGAATATTGTGCTCATGAAGGGACCCGATGTACGCAGAGGCCTTCCGGTCCGGGTAAGAGTGAGATATATTTCCGTCTAATCCTGCTGATGGCATCCATTGGGTGTCAGATGAAGACTTTCTTCTTTCTTTTTTTGTTTATTTCCTTTTTTCGGTGGCTTGGTTTATTTTGTTTTGTTGACGTTGATGCTGACTCCAGCTTGGACTCCCGCCAGTGTTAGGCTAGAATGTTGATGCGGCCTTTGCCGCAGATCGAACAAACAGCACCTAACCCCGGCAATAGTGATTTCTGCAGGCGGTCAGCGCGCTTATGAGAGATTGGCTGAGCTGGCAGAGATGATCTGTATGTCTTTGTATCGAAGGATGGAGGCTGAGGTTAAGCACACCTGTTTGATTATTTGCTGTATTTTTTTGAATCTCTGGGTATTAATATGCAACAACGGCAATGTCTGGGGCTGGCAAGCGGGTGGCAATCGAGCTGCAAGCTGCAAGCCACAAGCTAGGCAAATGCAAAGTAGTTCAGAGATCAAAGTAATTCAAAGATAACGACAATGATGGCGCAAAGAAGAACGATGGGGGCGAGCTATGGAATGGCCCGGAAGAAGAAAAAAAACCAAAGCAATAACTGGGGAGCTGCGGCCGGCAGTCGTCATCGACGGTCCGAGGTAATCTGCAGTGTGGTAGGGTAAAGTTGCGCAGAGGCTGTGACAGGACGTCGGTGGTGTATGGAAAGTGATGGAATGGGCAGAGTTGTATATGAGAGTGACATGGAGAGGCGACCGTCGATGATCTCTATTAGGTTGAGAGTGAACCGGGGAGGCGATAGGCGTTGTAATAATGCAGGCTGATGTAACTGAAACGGGGGGTCTATTGTTTATTTATTGCTTGGAACCGTTTAGAAAGTCTAGAAATTAATCATTATTAAAAGCTGGGTGGTTTCCGGTTTGCAGATGCTGGCCATGTCAAGGGTATCATTGCTGCTCGCTCGTGGATGATTGGCAATTGACCACTGATCGTCTCTGTCGCATACGTTGACCTCGTGGATGGGTACAGTCGCAAACATGTCTCCATGTCTATCAAATGGAGCTGTACAGACGAACAGAGTAGCAAGAGATACCGGATTAGTCGCCAGGTCGTGCTGGAGCACTAGGGCTCGAATATCGTTTCTATCTAGGGTATGTGCCGATGGAGCTGCGGTCGCTTGGCCCGTGTTTGGTTATTTGATTATAATGTTTTTTTTTTTTTTTTTTTTTTAATTTGATTAACCCGCATCTCTACTCGTACTCGATGACCGACCCATCTGCTCGCATGCCCACGTCTAGTCTGCGTCTAGTTTGCGTCTAGCATGAGTCCATAACCCGCCGTCAACCTTTAACCTTGATTGTCATCCCCTCCAGATGGGGACAAGCATTGCAAAGTCAACAATGACGGGTATCACCTACGTCATCGTTCCTGTTTAGATCTTGGGCTGAGGTCAGCTTAGAGATTCTCCATTCGGCAACAGACGACAGGCTACAAAGTTACTACATATGAAAAAAGAGACTAAGTCGACCGAATAGGACAAGCTGTGCACATATGCAGCATTTTGGGATGGGGTGGCGGCAAATGTAGACGAGAAAGCTGGAGAATAAAAGTGTGTGTGGAGTGCAAGTGGCCAAGTGCGTGATGATGCGTCTTGTGTGAGGCTTCTTGATATTAGTTTAGTCTCGTCGATGCTCCTAGCTTCAGGTTGGTGTAATTGTATTTGGCCTGGTTGCCAGGTCCCCTATATCGTCATCATATTTTCTTTTGATTTTGATCCATGTTTCAAAGACAAGACTTCAGCAGCTGTGTCTGTTCTAATCAATCGGGGGTCAGAACTCAATATCCAACTCGCTAGGCTACGCAACACAGCCAGATCAGGGTAGCCGCCGGCAACGCAACGGTATGCCAGTTCCCGAGGGATGAGGTCAGGGTAGCACACGGCATGCACGTTGGATCACAGGATATTACAGAGTACAGAGCACAAGAGCACGGAAAGTATAAACGAAAGTAGACAAAGGAGCCAGCTTGAGCAGGCATCATAGGCAAGGGTCAGCCCGTTGGGAGCAGAGAGTAGAATTACGAAGAGTGGAAGAAGGAAGAACTGCTGCAACTCGACAATCGTCAAGCATCATGGAAGATCACAGAAGGGCCGGCCATTTGGAACAATCCTAGCGTACTGAGTATGGAGTCGATCATAACTGTTAGTAAACAGAAAGACACAGGGAGACAAGCTCACAAACAATAAGCAGCCAAGGACAAAGAACTTCCGTGCTGCAGGGCAGCTGCAGGTCTGGAGGTTGCAGAAACAGGCTTTGCATTCGGGCACAGTGGAGGTGGTGATGAGTTAGCGGGCACTGCAGGTGATGTGAGGGAATGAAGACGAGGGACAGACAAGCTTGAAGAGACAGAATACGGGCCTCAACCTTGCTAGGCTCTAGGATCTGTGCTGCTAGGCTGCTGGAATCCAGGGCGCATCATGCCCTAGAGTTAATCTCGATGCATATTGTGGGCTTGGGGTGTCAAGCGTTGAGCGCCGGGCGTCACGTTCCAGCTTTGAGCTTCAATCGTGGAGAGCAAAGCTTGAAGCGTAGAGCATGCGACACTGCTAAATCAACCAGGAGGCAATATGGAGGCAAATTGACTTCAGCGAACTGTCGGATCACCACGAATCCGAAGTAATTGGAGACAACATCCAGTAAGGCAAAGACACTCAACGGTTTCTTCAAAGGGTATTCACAACGAGAGGAGAAATACGCACTTCAGGTCAAGCCGCAGTTTGGTAACGGAAACAAGATCGCCAGAACTTGGAAAATGTGGGAAATGGATGGGACGTCAGAGGGACGGCGAAAGACGTGAGGTTGGCCAAAGATGGGGCATGTCGCTGGCTGTGATTGGCTACTATTGCAGCTCGAATGGTTATGTAAGATTTCTTGATTTCTTATGTCAGCGTCTCGTTTGTAGCTGACATAAGCTCTTATATAATCCGGATCTTTAATTAGCCGTTGCCGGTACAGCAGAAGGCTGCCCGCTACCGACGCGGTCACTGGCGCAAGGCAGCAGAAGCTTGAGGTAAGCTCTCCATCAAAGCCGCCCGCAGTGGACACATTAACCAATCATAAGCCAGCAGCTGCGAGTGGATTGCATCTCTGTATGTACCAGTGATAGCAACAGTAGTGACAGCAACAGAGCAACATCACGGCTTCAATCATCAAACGACGACACGACGACGATACCACGACTAACCTATTGACGACATTTTCTGCTTTCAATTCACCTACCTTGAACTGCCACCCCTCTTTCAATCTCGACGCCACGCCCCCTTGGCGTCTCGACAGCATCATCGACATCGACACGCATCGATCTCGACCATATTCTACATCCCCCTCTCTCCCTACCTCTCAAACTATACACACACATAATGGCTGATCCCGAGCGTGAACACGCTTTGGAGCAGTTCAAGCGGAAGCTGGCCGACTCGCGCGAGTGGGAGGCCAAGCTGAAGCAGCTCCGTCTCGACATTAAGGACCTACAGCGCGAGTACGATCACACCGAGGATAGCATCAAGGCGCTGCAGAGCGTGGGCCAGATTATTGGAGAGGTCCTCAAGCAGCTGGATGAAGAGCGCTTCATTGTCAAGGCGTCGTCGGGGCCGCGCTATGTCGTCGGCTGCCGTAGCAAGGTTGACCGCGCCAAGCTAAAACAAGGCACCCGTGTCGCCCTGGACATGACCACCTTGACAATCATGCGTATGCTGCCGCGCGAGGTCGACCCGCTGGTGTACAACATGTCGCTCGAGGACCCCGGCCAGGTCAACTTTGCCGGCATCGGCGGCCTCAACGACCAGATTCGCGAGCTGCGCGAGGTTATCGAACTGCCACTCAAGAACCCAGAGCTGTTCCTGCGTGTCGGCATCAAGCCGCCCAAGGGCGTCCTTCTGTACGGCCCGCCAGGTACTGGCAAGACCCTGCTCGCTCGTGCTGTTGCCAGCAGTCTAGAGACCAACTTCTTGAAGGGTACGTTTGTGTTCTCTTTCTCCGTGGTGATCTAAACTAACATTACAGTCGTCTCGTCGGCAATCGTGGACAAGTATATCGGCGAGAGTGCACGTTTGATTCGTGAGATGTTTGGCTATGCCCGCGAGCACGAGCCCTGCATCATCTTCATGGACGAGATCGACGCCATTGGTGGTCGGCGTTTCTCGGAAGGTACCAGTGCGGATCGTGAGATCCAGCGTACACTGATGGAGCTGCTCAACCAACTCGACGGTTTTGACTACCTCGGCAAGACCAAGATCATTATGGCAACAAACCGTCCCGACACCCTGGATCCCGCGCTGCTGCGTGCGGGTCGTCTGGACCGCAAGATCGAAATTGCGCTGCCAAACGAGGCGGGCCGGCTGGAGATTCTCAAGATCCACGCTGCAAGTGTGGTGACCGAGGGTGATGTTGACTTTGAGAGCGTAGTCAAGATGAGCGACGGCCTGAACGGTGCTGATCTGCGCAACGTCGTGACAGAGGCTGGTCTTTTTGCCATCAAAGACTACCGGGATGCCGTCAACCAGGATGATTTCAACAAGGCGGTTCGCAAGGTGGCTGAGTCGAAGAAGCTGGAGGGCAAGTTGGAGTACCAGAAGTTGTAGTCGGGAGCCGGGCAAGGAGCGATACTCTATTACTGCATTACCGTCACGTTTATCAAGTTTATTTCTATTTTTGTTTCACGCATACTTTCTTGTTGCATACCGTCTATACTGCATACAACCCATGTAGGTGTTGAGAAAAAGCCATGGCGAGATTAATTTGACCAGATGATTGCAAGTGTCGAAGTGCATGCAATTGTCGGTTGTCCTTGAAAAAAATGAAAGAATATGATTCTCTGCTGACGGATTACCAGCATCATAAAGTCGATCAAGAGAGTGCCTGTGTGAAATACATGTATATTACTGATCTACACACTCTATTGCCCCCATCATCACTCAACTTCAAGATCATACAAGTATACACCGCTGACCAAACGGCCGCTACGTTGAAACCTCCAGGCGTCTGGTTCGTGTAGACTGACTTGGGGTCGTACTTGGCACAATCGTCTTCATATTGACCACATTGTCCGCGTTGTATCCATCGAACACAGGCTGGACCTTGTCGGGGTTGTAAAGCAGGATAAAGGGCGTCGTGACATTGAGGCCGGCCGACTGCAGGTTCGCAGCAATCGCCGCGTTGGCCTCAACCAGTCACGCGTTAATCGTGGCGTCGTCAGCGGCACTCTCGTACATGATTGACTCCTCGATCCACAGGTACGGGCTGCCATCCGTCGCAATACCCATGGGGTCGCCGCTCGTCGACACGCCCGGTTTCCCTCGATGCACGGTCGGCCTTTGGTGTTAAAGGCAAAGGTGGTCATGACAATGGTGACGTAGAGCAAACGCCCAGTGGCAAGGTCAAGAATAGTATCATAGATAATATCTTCGGTCTCGTTGGATCAGTTCAACATCGAGCGGTACGCGAAGGTGTTTGTGGTAGCGTTGAGGCCGGAATCTGTAGCGGAAGAGCGGTGAAGTAGGCCAGCGCCGTGGGGGACGTGTTGCCACCGTTGTAGAATGGCATCGACGTGAAGTACGGGTTGGTGTTCTGCGATGGCAGTCAGTTGGTGGTGGGCGTGATGTGTCGAGTACGCCGTTCATGGTAAAACCGTAGATGCTGTTCAAACCCCCGGCGCGCACGCCATAGCCAAAATTGGCCTGGTCGACAGTGATATGAGGCGCGTCGATGGTGTTGAGCTCAAAGGCCGTGACAATGGCAAAGCCGTTGCCGCCGCCACGCAGGGCCCAGAACAGGTCAGGGTACTCGTTGGACGCCGAGGCGTTTACAATGGTTCCATCACCCAGAACACACTCGTAGCGGGTAATTTTGGCAGACGCCCAGCCGTGCTCGTTGCTGAAGAAGGACATGCCGCCGCCCAGCGGAAATCCAGGCACGCTGGCGACGTCCATGCGCGCGCGTCAACTACGGTCAGGCCAAAGGGGTCGAGGTACTCGCAGACTTCACCCCACTTGTTTCCAGGGCCGATAGACACTGTACTGAGATCATCGGCAATCTGCAGCTGCATGAGACCCGAGCTGGCGATGAGAATACTGTTCGAATTGATTTTGGCGGCACCCTTGATGGGCATGTGGCCGCCACCGCGGACGGCAAACTGGACGCCGCTGTCCACCAATATGGACACAGACCGGGCTATATCGGCAGTCGACGCCGAAGCTGCAACACAGGCCGGTCCAAGCCACTCTGCAGCCGAGAAAAGTCTTCGTTGAGCGTCACATACTCGGTGCTGTTGGCAAAGCAGGTCGAGGAGGGAAAGGCGGCAAAGAGCTCTTTGCAGGCATTGCATGCGGTTGAGCTGTAGTTTGCTGCCTTGGCCTGACCTATATTTCTGAGAATAATGCCGGCCAGGGTCGTAGCCGCGGACTTTGTCGTGATCTTGAACATGATGAATCGAGGACGAAGAAGGAATGCTCGATGAAGAGAAAGCGAACACAGTTCGAAGAACAGCGAATCCTACATCTTCATACCTACATCTTTATATCTAGAAAGTAACCAAGAGATACTGCAACGGCCATAGTCAATCGAATATAGACATGGCATCGGTAATTTGATGCTCTTCAAATCCTGTCGCGTACAACGTAGAGGGCTAGAGACGAGGGTGCTGTGCTCGACGTTCCTTCCTGTTTGGTGTATTAGACCTTTTAGTGAGCTTCAGAATTGCCCCATTGGGTCGATTTCCCCTATATGCATTTTGGACTATTTTGGACCCTGCTATTGGTCAGAATTTCCAAATCGGACTCGGTCCGCGGACTGGCCCCGCCCGGCAGCTACAACGATCGGCCCCGGCAGTTTGATCTTCAGGGACGTCACTACATCAGGGCCAGTCAGTCTTCAGTACTGGTATTAATCTTCAGATTCTGCTGTAGAGTATCCGGAGCCATGGGTATCTTTTTTCTAGTTTAATTGTTCTACCCCGTCTTATGTTTCTCCGTCTGTTTGTTCTTCCCATACAAGTGGTAGACAGCGACAAGAAGTAAGTTGCTCCGTTAGAAACACTTGTATCATGTGATTGCATATGCTTATTTGTGGCTGTGGATTTACGGAAGTGTCCGTTGTTTAGATCTAATAGTGGTATCGTGTCTCGTGGCGAGATTAAAAGAGTGAATGGCGGGAATGGTCAGTGTGAAGAAGACTGAAAGCCGGGTACGATTCCGAGAGCAATGGAACGCATCTCACTAAATGTCATCATTGCAATTAACAAAAAGCATCACGGCACCCGCTACGTCTATTGACTGTGCCTGCGCATTTGGACCGAGAGACTTTACCACGGAACGAACGGCTGGCAACTGGCGGGCGTAATCTCGAGGCGCTGCAGATGAGATGAGAGAATATGCCTGTGTGTGAGACTCCTAACCGTCCGATCACAGCGGCTCTGCTTACATGTTTTCATTAGTGTCAGTCGTCATTCACGAGTGAGACTGAGACTGATGTCTGATCCGGCGGATTGATCTAGATGGCAGCTTGACTGGGAGAGTAAATCATCCCGTGCGTCCAGCTAGTCTCACAAGAGACCTAGGCCAAGAGAAGAAGCTACGAGGTGTGCTTGCACTGCAGTTCTTGAAACTAGCATATTCGTCCAACTGAAACGGCACTTATATTCATAATACATAGTGACTTGAACAAACACGGCCCAGGATTCATCAACTCTGTCGATGTGCTTTGCAGCCACTCCCTTCGATTGATTCTAGTTGAGAACACCAGTGTTATTCCGCATTGCCATGCTGCACGGGAAGCTACTCTAAACGTCCTGGCGACCTCGTCACAGCCTGGGCCGAGGTCCTTGCATGCTCGCTTGCTCGATGCGACGACGACCTTGAGTGGCTGCTGTTCAATCACTGTCTAAAGGCAGTAAGTATCCTGAAGATTTGCCGTTTATCATTTAGTCCCCATTTTGCGATTTCTTTTGCCATTTGCTTTTTCATTTGCCCTCAGGAACGCCTTCGCCAGGCGCCCGTTTAGCAAGTACGTTTTATACTGTATTCGCATACAAAAGATACATCGTGAAGGCTGTGCTATTCTCGGAGCGCCCCTGGCATATTCAATGCGACCACTAGGTCCGTTGTCATAGCACGTTCTAAAATCCTAGTGGCCCTGTCTAGCGCACATACACACTCTATTATGTCTACACTACGACTTGCAATGCTCTATTTTTAGGGACTCGTTTATAACCAGGCGCGCTTGGAATTCGCGATTGAGGCTGTACACCCAAAACTGGGTCTTTGCCGTGCCTGTTTCCTGCCTGTTTCCTGCCTCCTCCTACTTACTGCTTC
Source organism: Ophiostoma tasmaniense (assembly GCA_022392925.1). Classification (NCBI taxonomy): domain Eukaryota; kingdom Fungi; phylum Ascomycota; class Sordariomycetes; order Ophiostomatales; family Ophiostomataceae; genus Ophiostoma; species Ophiostoma tasmaniense. The sequence continues at coordinate 192,512 of JAKRGK010000006.1, read as the reverse complement.
CTGCTCATTCCCTTTCCCTGGCAGATCCCCTGTTCCAGCAAATAAACAATGACTAATCACTGTCCCACTGCATTGCATCACTGCATATATTGCATTGTGCCCTTGGGCTGGGTTCGACTCCGAATCCCTATTTACCTCTGGTTTTCGATTTGTGGTCCGGTCTTGTCGGTTGATCGTCGTCTTTACGAGGCTTCAATACGACATCACCGCCGCTGCATAACGGCCATCCCGTATGTGGCCCGCCGGCTTTGATGAGGGAAGAAAAGACAAGACGAAAAGACCAGAGATGTGATGCATAAATTCCAGTGCTTGATGCCGTGTCCCGTGTCCTGTTTAATGTTAAGTGCGGTCCAGAGCCAGAGTGAAAGTGTTGACAGGCATTTGCCACTGGCCTTGGACTTGGAAGCAAGCGACGATATGATACGGTATCGACCAGTCCCCGGAATGGGACGATCACAGGGGATATGTGTCTTGTCTGAGTATCTGTACGATGTATGCACGCCCTAAGTTCCCTCTAGCTTGATTCTAATTGTTGATTGCGTCCACATGATTCGCCTAGCCGCTCGGAATCGGATCACAGAACAAAGAAAGCACAAAGCACAAAGTAGTCTAATGGCGTTTCACTGCGTTGCCGTCCAACGGTGCTGAACCCGTTTGAATAGTATTACGATAAAGGGTAGAAGACAGAAAGAGGAAAAACATTGAGAAAACAAAAGAAAGAACTGTTTCCTGTGCAGAGTATTACCAGGTCAGCCGGCCTCCACAGATCGAGCATTGAATGTGACCGCCATACTTAGTAGATTCCAAAAATTTGAAATGGAAATAAAAGTAGAACTGGGTGTGAAATGGAAATGGAAATAGAAATAGAAAATAACACTGTCGATCAGCGGCTCTGTTTCTTGACGTCCTGAAAGTTGCCTTGCCTGATGAGAACACCCTTCCGGCCGTTGAGACTTCCTCTTATTTCCAGTACTAACTCGGCTCTTCTTATCTCACCGTTCACGTCAGCCCTTGCCTACAAAGAGATGCGGGCGTCTGTGGTGGCCGAGGCGTAAGTAGTTGAGCCCACCGAGGCGTCGCGATGGTGTCAAGTAAGATGCAAAGAGGAATGAGGAATAAGGAATAAGAATAAGAACTAGAGAAACTTCACAATTAGACTGGAGCTAAGATAAAGAGAGGATCAGAGGCTGAGCTGAGTGTATTTACGGCTTATTCTCGACGGTTGTGAGCCTATTCTTCTTTATTCTCAAGAGTATGCTCGACGATAATGGCCTAGGTATGGAGTCAAGCTTAGGGCGTGCTGGAGACAAAAGATATGACTAGTGGCCGTAGCCTGTAGCAACAGCATCGCCATGCAAGCAAGTAGAAAATGTGCACGCCCTTTATGTCATTGGTGCAGTCCTCTGCAAGTGGCATAGTGAGATAAGGTGGGATGGGATGGAGAGGATGAGATGGAGATCTGACACAGAAGGTAGCAGTCTGTCTCTGCTGTCGAGGCTGGCATTGCATCAAATCGAAACTTCATAGCAGCACGTGGAGCACCGAGGCTGCCCAATGTTTTGTCGTCCTGGGCACTTTTGTGGAGGTGTGTTCGTCGTGATGTTGCGGTGTGTCGGCCTTGTTAGTCAGCCTCAATTACACAATGCCAATACTTACTGCGTACAATGTACGAGTACGCATCATGGCTGCTCCTTCCTGTTTGTTGGTTGACAGGGACTGTGTTTCTGGTGTGCCGGCCGCTGCTCCTTCCAATTTCAACCCCGCCTGTCTGGTCTTGGAGATATTATGTCATCCCCAAATAACTGGCACTCTATCCTTGCAAGACCATCTATCCAAGACAACCACCGTCTGAGATGCGCTGGTATTATCTCGTCTCTGCACAGTCATTGCATTGTGAATACATTGAATCTGCTTGCCTTGAACACTCGAAACAGGCCCATATTAGCTGACCTCGTAATCGAGCACTAGTCCATGCACAAATTATACAGAATACTCCGTACACGGTTGCTCCTTCCTTGTCTCGATCCCGACTGCATCTTAGTGCAGTGCCAATAGCACCCCTCTACCTTTTTCCATATGCAAATTCTCTGCGCACTACCTATTAATACGATACTCGTACCCACACCCCTCCCCCTCTTGCTCACCCCTCCTTCCCCTGAACACCTGTTAGCTCCAACCCGGCTCCCCACCAAGTGCTCACCACGCCTCCATCCAGCCAAGGCTGTTTTCTGTTTTTGTTGTTGTTTTTACTTTAATTCCATTTTGGTTGATTTTGTAGGTATTTCTATTTGATTTTGTAGCTATTCAGCTGTTTTCTAGTTATTTTCCGTATTTTCTATTTTTATTTTCAATACTTTGTAGCTGCAATGTTTCGAGTTCTGGGTGCCTTGTTTTCTGCCGGCCGAGCATGCTCTGCACCTACAATACAGAGGACAGTATGACAGAGTAGGGTCCAGCCACCACTGCCAGCAGCTCTCTACCCACAGCTAGTCCGTTGCCATACAACGTAGACACCTTGACCATAACCTTCGGACTCCGTACACCACATACGTCGTACATAATACGTCAAACAACGCTGGTTCCCCGTATTCACCTCCTGCCGCATACAGACAATAAATAGTATCCTCTCCCCCTTCGCTCCTTCCCACAACCTGCCTTCTGTTCCGCTCCTTCCTTTGTTCTGTATTCTCCGTTCTCCTGTCTCTCTATTTCCATTCTTGGCTCTTTCCATCTACGATCTCTCTACCTCCAACGTGTTCTTTGCTGTTCCTCTCATCGACAGCTCCTCCATTTACTTCTTCCAACTGCGCATTGCGTATCCCTCAACTTTGACGTCTCCTACGGCTTGAGCTACAGCTTCAGCCTCGCCCGCCTCCTCTCCACCTCTAATCTCGTCTTCATCCTCGACAACTCCTCTCTATATACATATCACATCTAATCCGACACAATGTGGTAAGTCTCGCAGAACAAGCTGCCACAGCATCACTGCATGTCTTTGGCTGTCTCTCTGTGTCTGGGGCGTCTCCAGATGCTTCCGAGCAGCCATGGCAGCTTGGTGCTCAATTACACCTCGAAACACTTTCTAACATTGTACAGTGGCATTTTCGGCTACATCAACTACCTGGTGGAGAAGGACCGCAAGTTCATCCTTGACACACTCGTCAACGGTAAGCTCACCGCCCATTTGTTTGCTCTTCTTGGCTTTTGATCGTCAAGAATCCCCAGACCGCCAAACATAGCTAACAAACAGGTCTGTCACGGTTGGAATACCGCGGCTATGACTCGGCAGGTCTCGCTGTCGACGGCGACAAGAAGAAGGAGGTCTTTGCCTTCAAGGAGGTCGGCAAGGTTGCCAAGCTCCGCGAGCTGATCGACAACTCTGGCGTCGACCTGGAGAAGACCTTTGACTCCCACTGCGGTATTGCACACACCAGATGGGCCACCCACGGCCCTCCCTCGCGCATCAACTGCCACCCTCACCGTTCCGACCCCTCCTGGGAGTTTTCTATTGTCCACAACGGCATCATCACCAACTACAAGGAGCTCAAGACCCTGCTCGAGAGCAAGGGCTTCAAGTTTGAGACCGAGACCGATACTGAGTGCATTGCCAAGCTCACCAAGTACATCTACGACCAGCACCCCACCGTCGGCTTCACCGACCTCGCCAAGGCCGTCATTCACGAGCTTGAGGGCGCCTACGGTCTGCTGATCAAGTCCGTTCACTACCCCCACGAGGTCATTGCTGCCCGTAAGGGTTCGCCCCTTGTGATCGGTGTCAAGACCCAGAAGCGCATGAAGGTCGACTTTGTCGATGTCGAGTACGGTGATGACAACAACCCGCTGCCCGCCGAGACTGCTTCACAGAACGTTGCCCTCAAGAAGGCCGGTGTTACCGGCGACAGCTTCCTGTCGCCTGCCTCTGCGGCCGGTGGCCTTGCTGCCCCCGACAAGTCGCTGCTGCACCGCTCGCAGTCGCGCGCCTTTATGACCGACGACGGCATGCCCATGCCCACCGAGTTCTTCCTGTCCTCGGACCCCTCTGCCATTATCGAGCACACCAAGAAGGTCATGTACCTGGAGGACGACGACATTGCCCACATTCACGAGGGCTCGCTGAACATTCACCGCCTGAAGAAGGCCGATGGTAGCTCCAACGTGCGCACCATCCAGACCCTGGAGCTTGAGCTGCAGGAGATCATGAAGGGCAAGTTCGACCACTTCATGCAGAAGGAGATTTTCGAGCAGCCCGAGTCCGTTGTCAACACTATGCGTGGTCGCCTGGACGTTGAGAACAAGACCATTACCCTGGGTGGTCTGCGGTCGTACATCTCCACCATCCGCCGGTGTCGCCGTATTATCTTTATTGCCTGCGGTACTTCGTACCACAGCTGTATGGCAGTGCGTGGTGCGTTTGAGGAGCTGGCCGAGATCCCCATCGCCGTCGAGCTGGCGTCGGATTTCCTCGATCGCCAGGCGCCCGTCTTCCGCGACGACACCTGCGTGTTCGTATCGCAGTCGGGTGAGACTGCCGATTCGCTGATGGCCCTGCGCTACTGCCTGGAGCGCGGTGCCCTGACCGTCGGTATTGTCAACGTTGTCGGTTCGTCAATCTCGCTGCTGACGCACTGTGGTGTCCACGTCAACGCTGGCCCCGAGATCGGTGTCGCCTCCACCAAGGCCTACACTTCACAGTTCATTGCCATGATCATGTTTGCGCTGTCGCTGAGCGAGGACCGCGCGAGCAAGCAAAAGCGCCGCGAGGAGATCATTGCGGGTCTGGGCAACATCTCGGGTCAGATCAAGTCGATCCTGGACCAGAACCAGTACATCAAGGACATGTGCGAGTCCAAGTTCAAGAACCAGAAGTCGCTGCTGCTGCTGGGCCGCGGCTCGCAGTTCAGCACGGCGCTGGAGGGCGCTCTCAAGATCAAGGAGATTTCGTACCTTCACTGCGAGGCTGTCATGTCGGGTGAGCTCAAGCACGGTGTGCTGGCGCTGGTCGATGAGAACCTGCCCATCATCATGATCCTGACGCGCGACGACCTGTTCAAGAAGTCGCTCAACGCGTACCAGCAGGTGATTGCCCGCAGCGGTAAGCCCATTGTCATCTGCAACCCCAACGACGAGGAGTTCAAGACGTCACAGGCCGAGAAGATTGAGATCCCGCAGACTGTCGATGTCCTGCAGGGCATCCTCAACGTCATCCCCCTGCAGCTGATTGCCTACTGGCTGGCTGTCCTGGAGGGCCTCAACGTCGACTTCCCCCGCAACCTGGCCAAGTCGGTTACCGTCGAGTAAGGCATTGCAGCGTTGCAGTTTTTGTTTATGATTTTGCATGATTTTGCATGATGTGGTCTACGATCTGCGATCTGGATATATCTATGAGTTTTTGGTTTTGGTTTTCAAGTTTTGTTTCCGCTGAAGATGCATTTATGCCGTCAAGAGCGTAATACAAGGGAGATGGCGACGATATCCTTGACTGTTGCCTTTCTTTGGAACGTCTATTTGTCTATGTGTTGATCTTTTGAGTTTTGATCTTTTGAGTTTTGATCTTTTGAGTTTTGATTTACCTGTCACTTGTTTACGGAGGACCGGGATAGCAAGGCGACCAGCGCGCCATGATTTATTTGACATTTGTTTTTTCGTTTTCAGCATCTTCTTTCTAGTTGAATAATCTGATGTTAAATCTTTATTGTATACTATGCATGTGAATTTTATGTTTTCCGTGATTTATTTTGTAGCAACATTAGTTTTGCATTTCCGTAATTCGGGTTTTGTAAAGTAGAGACAAAAAGAAAACAACAAAAAGAAAAAAGAAGATAACAAGAGAAGAAAAGAAAAGATTAGCGAATGAAAACGACAAAATAACATGCAAACATGACATCTCACGCATTGGGCATAATCTACATCAGATATACTCGTACATACGGATAGGAACAATGTTACAGCAATAAAAAGACAGCCATTAATCAATGCACAATACCAGACGCCATGTCGATGTTGGTCGTGGCCATGAACAAGTACATGACGCCAATTACCCAATGTAGACTAGTCTGTCTTCTGCCAGCTGGCACCAGCCGGTGGTCGTCAAATCTGTGAGTTTGGCCCCACATAAACTTTGACCCCTCCGCCCACACATTTCCATTTTTTTACTTTCAGCACTAATCGTTTCCAGAGTCTTGCGACACCCTCCATCACCACTTTTACACCAACTCTACCATCACCAACCATCATAATCAACAAAATGGAGTCCCTTGCGCAGATCATTGCTGCGCTGCCCGACGGCGACGGCTGGGGTCCCCCGGTCACTACCGAGACCACCCTCAACGGCGTGCCCTATGCGCCCTACTCCAAGGGCGACAAGCTCGGCCGCATGGCTGACTGGACCGTCGACAGCAAGGACGGCCGTGACCGTGGTGGCCGCAACCAGTACAACCGCTACAACCGTGGTATGTTATTTTTCTGTGGACACATAAGTACATTTGATGACGTGCTAACCCACCCCCCTCAGACCAGCAGACCTACGGCGCCGGTGCCGTCTCCCTGTTCGCCGCCCCTCCCGCCGAGGACGAGGGCAGCTTCTCCGTTGTCAGCAACGTCCGCGACTCCGCCAAGTCAAAATTCGGCCGTGGTGCCATCTTCACCCGTGGTGGCCGTGGTGGCCAGCGCGGCGGTGCCGCCGCTACTGCTCGTGGTGGTCGCCAGCCTGTTGGTCGTGGCGGTGCCCGTGGCGGCAGTGTTGGCGGTGCTGCCGCTGGCGGTGCTGCTGGTGGTCGCCAGACTGCTAACGCTGCCCGTGGCCGCCGCTTCGGCTGGAAGGACTACGACAAGCCTGCCCGTAACCGGGACGCGTCTGTTAACGTCAAGGCCGACTGGACTCTGCTGGAGGAGATTGACTTCAACCGCCTGGCCAAGCTGAACCTGGATGCCGATGAGGGCGAGGACCTCGACTCATACGGTTTCCTGTACTACTACGACCGCAGCTTCGACAAGCAGCCCGTCAAGTCGGCCGAGCGCAAGCTTACGCCCATTGACCGTGCCGCCTACAACGTCACGACCTCCTCCGACCCCATCATCCAGGAGCTGGCCGACAAGGGCGAGGCCACCATCTTCGCCACCGACAGCATTCTGTCCATGCTTATGTGCGCTCCCCGCTCCGTCTACCCCTGGGACATTATTATCGAGCGCCAGGGCAACAAGATCTTCCTGGACAAGCGTGAGAACGCTGCTCTCGACATGGTGACCGTCAACGAGAACGCCGCCGATGCGCCGCTCGAAGCCGCCGACGGCAGCAAGGACACCGTCAACCAGCCCAACGCCCTAGCTGAGGAGGCTACCTACATCAACCACAACTTCTCCAACCAGGTTGTGCTGGAGGCCTCGGGCTCCAAGGTCCAGATGTCCCACCCCAACCCCTTCTACAACGCCTCCGAGGAGACCGAGCCCCCGGCATCCAAGGCCTACAAGTACCGCCGCTTCGACCTGTCGTCCAACAGCGAGGAGGAGCCCGTGTACCTGGTTGTGCGTACCGAGCTGGACGCCGTCCAGAAGAACGCCACCAACGGCGAGGACCAGTTTGTCAGCATCAAGGCCCTCAACGAGTTCGACAACAAGGCCCAGGGCTCCGGCGGTGCTCTGGACTGGCGCGCCAAGCTGGCCACCCAGCGCGGTGCCGTTGTCGCTACCGAGATGAAGAACAACTCATGCAAGCTGGCGCGCTGGACCGTGCAGAGCATCCTGGCCAAGGCCGACGTCATGAAGGTCGGTTTCGTTTCGCGTGCCAACCCCAAGACCAACGACAAGCACGTCATCCTGGGCGTTGTCGGCTGGAAGCCGCGCGACTTTGCTGCGCAGATGAACCTGTCGCTGTCCAACGGCTGGGGTATCGTGCGTACCATTGCCGACATGTGCCTTAAGAAGACCGACGGCCGCTACGTCCTGGTCAAGGACCCCAACAAGTCGATCCTGCGCCTGTACCAGGTCCCCGCCGGCAGCTTCGATGATGATGCCGAGGAGGAGGTCGACGTCCCGGCCACTGTTGCCGAGTAGATGTCTCTCTCTCATCAACTTTCTTGTATTTATTTGTCTAGTTATTTAGCTCTCGGCCGACCACGGTTTTGGTCCCGGCCTGCAAAAAGTTATTCTCTTATCGTTTCGTTTTTCAGGACCTGTTTAGAGAAAAGCTTTGAATCTAATGACATGGAATTATCTATCACCTACTCTATAATGATGACTGACTCGTAGACATAATAGCGATGTATCTCAAGATCATGTAGTCGCAGAACGTAGGTCACAGTGCCAATAACACAGTGTTAGTTCTATTACGTGCGCCACACTGTATCCACAACCTTGTAGCTCGCGTTTCGACCGCCAACTTGCTCTCACACCTCTTGTGCTCTGCCCCCAACCATGTCGACAACAGATATCCAGCTGTACGCTGAGCTGCTCGTCAATATCCGCCATGTCTCTATATCGGTGACTCTGCCAACACCGGCTGATGGCCTGACCGTGGCCGAGTTGCTGCCGCGGCAGAACGCCGCCAACGGCTATGCAAGGTTCCGCGTCCAGCACCATGGTACCGTGCAAGAGATGACACTGCCGGGCCGAGTGGCCCTGGCAGACCGCGCTGTGCAGTTTCCTCTTCCTGCGTCTAATACAGCTAAGAAAACGAACTACCTGACATGGCGGCTGCCTGTTGTCGACGCGCCGGCTCGCGGCAGCAACGGCGATGACGAACTGGCGCCGTGGTCAGCACCAGACCTGCAAGCCGGCTCTAGCGTGACATGCCGTGGGTGCAAGGAAGTTTTTATTCCCTCGGAGCGCATTGGTGTCTGGAAAGACTTGCCGAGCGACAACTGGGCCGAGATGATGGAGTTTTGGCACTGCCACAAGCCGGAGCACAAGCACAAGGATGAAGAGAGCACAGTCAAAGCAACAGAGGACGCACTGGCGGGCCGAGGATATGGCGCCAACAGTGCAATCACTGCCGAGGCCGGTGTTGGGTTTGTCGACCTGATCACGCTGATGTTCGCCGAGAACGATTGCCAAAGGCTTAAAGTGAGTACATTTCTGTTTTTTTTGTTCTTCTCATCTTCCCAATGGGTATCAAGAAGGCGGTCAAGCTGGGCTCTGCTCGCAATAGCATGTCCACCGATACAAATGCCCTAGATTGACTTTAAAGTATTGTGTAATCAATACAAAGCCGCCGGCACTGCCTTGATGTTCTTCGTGGACGTCGGCAGCTGTCGGTGCTGCTTCTGCCTCTTTTTGTTTTGTGCCCGCCCATCTTCCGTGGCGGCTTACATGATATTGAGGTACATCCATTTTTGGGTAAAGACGATATACTAACGATCAGTTCTCGGAATCTACATTTGAGCACGCATCGGACAAGGAGTTCGCTTTGAGTGCTGCCACAAAAGACGCCACAGACGGCAGAGACATTCGTGGGTTGAATGTGTACTGTGCTGCGTGCCACGCCCAAGTCGGCTACTACAGCCTGCGCATGCAGTCGGTCAACGTGTTCAAGTGGCAGGTCGACTGCCAGTCGTCTCCAAAATCAACATCGGCAGCACCGACAGTGTCCGACTGTGTGGCAGCAACGCTCGTGGCCACCATTGTGCGCACGGGCTCGTCCAAGTCGGTTATCCTGCCAATCTACGAGGTCCCTGCTAGTGTTTCGACAGTCTCTACAAACGAAGTCCTTCAGATATGGGTGCTAAATAGCGGAATCTGCTATGCATCGGCAAAGACAGAACCGAAACGGGCCATCAAGTTGCTGTACAAGTATATTGACCGGGCCGAGGCCGACGACCTTGTGGTGAAGCTCAACTCGGACGTGCAGGAGATCAACCTGCCGAGCGAGACGATTGTGGCAGTCGCACAGCAGCTGGAGGCGAGCAACGGGCTGCTACCGGCTAGCGAGCGGGCGTTTAAGGACTGGAAGATTGGGCTGGTAGAGCGATGGCGGTGATGCGATGCAAAGTAGATTGGTGCGAGTCAGCAGGCACACCCTTACGATGTAGGACCTGAGGCATGTGATCCATGACGCCTTGATACTCATATAAAATCACATACTACATATTGCATATTGATGCATATTGTGCTCATTGTTGCTTATTCCTATTACATACTGTATTGCTTATTGCAATGAAAGGTGTGTGATAGCTCAACACTCTGATCAGAAGATGCAGTCCTATCAGCCGCGATCGGGGCCTCTCAAGGCTGTTGTCATATAATATCGTATAATACAACATGCCACACACCGCCATATCTTATATCATATAATATCGTCCGAGGTCACGTTGGCTACGCGCAATTACATCCCGTGTGCGTGCCGCTGTTGTAGTCGGGACACACAAGGCAAGAATTCCGCGTGGGGGACGGGTTGTTGTCAAAGTATGTATCTACTATATAGCTCCCCCAATCGAACCAAACATGAGATTCATGCTGTTTTGTCATAAGAGCTAGATGAATATATGGCAGCGCTTGCGTGATGATGCTCGTGGTGTTGTCAGGCTACCATGGACACGCCTCAGCATGATAAAGAAAGAAAGACAAACCATGGATAGCTGTTATCGTCATGAATATCGAATAACTGTCAAACATCACTGCGACTTTGCTGACTATTGTGCTGACTAGAAATAGAGAGGACATTGACGTATATGTGCTTTACTATGTCTCCATGCTGTCTTGTAACTGTCCTTGTAAGCAAATCCTGTCGTCGAGTAAAATCCCCGTACTGCGACACTGTTGCGAGTACGGTGTCATGCAGGACCGTCTTGTTCCCGCGTGTGTTGTATTACACCGGAAGCACTGCAAGCAGGATTCGTAATCAAAGGATCATTGTGTAGGATCAAGAGGATGACAATTAGGATCGGCCTATTAAAGACAATAGATGCCACTCAATAACCCAGTACCGTGAACAAATGCCGATGTGTGGTCTGTGATGCAGACATGAGGCAGGGAGGAATAGAAAAAGAAAGAAAAGGACTTGGAAAGACAATTTTGTCTATGAATAGCCGCTGCTGAAATTGGCACGAGACGATGAAAGATAATAGAACGAGAGGCGACAGTTTCGCAACGGTATCACGACAAATGGGGCTACGGGTTCTCGTCTTATGCTCATCCTAGCTGTCGCTATATCTGGGTTCTATTATCTGCTCTGTAATATAGTTCTAAAAACGATGGGATTGCATTGTTTCTGCAAATGAGTGGCCCGGAGCAATTACAAGTACAGTAAGATAGTCTCTGATGGCCTGGGCTGTCTCTTGTCAGAGAGTAGAGATGAAGCATCGGACGTCGGGTGACAAGATGGAACAAGTGTTCCGTTGATGGGAATATAATAAATAAAACAAAATAAAAATAGATGGTAAGACCAGACGAAGGCTGATACACATTGTCGCGGCTATTACTGGGGTGCTGATACTGCTGACGCTGACGACCTGGCGCTGACACTCACTGACGCTGGCGCTCTGACTCTCAGTGTCGAGACGGAGAGAAGACGACGAAAAAAGGAACGACAGAAAAAGAAAAGAATGAAAAACGTGGCCGGGTGACATTGGCCGTCTTGAAGAATGTACTGGAATAAATCACTACAAATAATCACAAATAATCTCTAACCCGTAGTACTCCGTAATCAAACCAACTCGTCACAGTCGTATTGAATCTCGGCGAGCGCGGCCGGTTTGGTAGAGTAGGAGACAATACAAAATAAAACCCCTTGCTGTCTCGGCAACACTCCGGACACGACATGGGATCGATAACAGACAGGCTAGATAGGCTCGACATGGAGTGATGTGATTCGTGAACAAGAGGACCGAGCTCTTTCTACTGAATGATAATAGTCGGATCTCATATCTTACCTGTCAGCCTGTCAGAGTTAAAGCCAAAGCCAAAACTGCCATCGCGCCTGAGCTTGAGCTATGGCCAATGTGACCCAGGGAGCTCTTGATGGAAGGACCATGAATAAAAGGATCCCGTTATTGAAACGGCTGCCAGCGTATGGTAGTCTGATTTAGACTGCAGATTAGATTCTATCAGAAACCTCACGGGATGAGCATTCAAAAGAATAACTATCGTGGGGGTCATCTCTCTATTGCTCTTATTTTTGTATAATTAATTCTTATTTAGTCAGAGTATGCACCTTTATCTCCCGTGCCATTAAGCCTGCATCTGCACTGCATCAATACTACCGAAACATACACGTCAAAGTTGACGGCACAGCGTACCTGCATATAGTGAATCTGATAGCGTCGAACTTCATTGGAAGTTACAAAGGTCACCGGATCATAGCCCGCGTGTTATTGTAGGCTTTTGAAGAAGGTATCGTAAAAAGGGGGGGCATCAACGAGATCAAAGATTTTTTGTTAAAAAATGAATTAATCACCCATCAACAATTAATAAAGGACAAAAATAAAAGTATCAGGTCTTACCCGGAATCGAACCGGGGCTACTGGAATCAGAATCCAGTGTCCTAACCGCTAGACTATAAGACCTTGAAGTGGTTGTTTCTTGATGTATAAACTCAAGGCTAGACAGATTATATGGGGTAGACAAAAGGCTCTTTGTCTCTCATAGCCGCACGTGTCTGTTGCCTACAATGATCAAGTCACCACCAGCTCTTAGTCTACATCCTATTAGGTATTTGCAAAGGAAATCAAATCGACCCGGAGGTCAGGCCGAAAATACATAGTACATACTAAGAAACTCCCTGATTAGCACCGATCATCCTCACCGATCAGCGTCTCCAGCTCGCACCCGCTCTCGAAGATGCACCATCAGGGACAGGGTTATTTAGCCTGTCGTCGTGTACTATGTATCCTGTATCATGAGCTGTTTCTTTGTCCCGTCGTTTTTTTTTCTACCTGATTATGTGCTCCCTCGGACTTTACGAATGGCAGTTCAACGTTGGCATCTTGCAAGAATGCGATGCGGAGGCAACGGCACATATCAGCAGGCCAAGATGCCAACTATTCAAATGATCCGATGATGCCATGATGTATGTCGGGGCGTTTAGCGAGAGCGAGAGCTGCCGAGCACTCCGCGGTGATACTGAGTATGAGTCGACGATGATGGCTGATGCTATGCAGTACGATGTAAAAAGTACGCAATGTAGAATGTAAAAAAAAAAATAGCACGGGGACGGTGTTGTGAAAGCGCCGCGTATTCAGTGTCGGCGAAGAAGAAAGAAACAAGAAAGAAGAGAATCGGACTGCAGTTCTTCTATTTACTTGTTATATTTCTGTATTCATACTTGGCTGAAGAAACGTTGCTGTCAGTACTAGTGTCGATCGGACCTCTGCCGGTTGAGTCTGAGTCGTGACGAGGGCTAGTCAAAAGTCAAGACCAAACAAGGGGAGCGTGGGGAGCGGCCGTTTGATTTTATTGGGGCTCTGGAGTAGATTTAGATTGGGTCTTGCATGTCGTTGTTCTTTGCTCTTTGCTCTTAACTGAGTACTGAGTATGTCGACTTCCTTTTTCTTCTTCTACATCATCATACTCCGTATATACTGTGCAATTTGCGCCGAGCTGTCCTATCTCTCTCTGTATTTCTACAGTGTCATACACATCTGCCGTCACTGCCACCTACCCAGACACGGCTCGTTAGTTCAATGCGGCGCAGTATGCGTAGAGAATAGGAATAGTTTGGAGGTGAATGGGGTTTACGAACTATATTCAAGCTAATAATAAAAAAGAGAAGAAAGAGAAAGAAAAGATGATCCAACCACATTGCAGACTATTATTTATCGACTACGAAGTAGATGCGCGGAATCCTTACCTTTATCTAGCTTCACCAACGGCTATCGGCTGTACTCTATTCTGCGGTCGAGTTCGCGGCAGCGTTTCAACTTGTCACAAAGAGTACTCGGTAGATGGTAGAAAGCAAACCAACTTCGGATTCTGAGAAAGCACCCAACACTGAGTAATTATCTGTATTTTAGAGAACAGGGAAAGGAACAGGGGCCTAAAAAGCTGCCTATTGTAACATTGCTACCACCCTAGTTCCCTGTCTCGAGGTCGTGGTATCTATGAGCATTTACGACTATTTTGTCTTTTGGTTTTCTTTTCTTTGCCTCGTCTCGCTCTCTCCTCTTCCCGTCTTTCTATTGCAGAATTCGGCCTCTCACATGCTTTTGCCAATAAAACCATATAAAGAGAGCTATTAAGACAAAGAGCAAAGACAAGAGTAAAAAGTGAAGAGTGAAATCGTACGTTTTGATGGCCTGATCTGAGGTAAAGGCTCAGAAGTAAAACATCTTTCTGCACTCAGTATAATTTGTACAGAAGTTGAAGAAAAAGTGCACGACAAAAAGTATTATTAACTCACAATTCAGAAAAGGAGGATGACACTATCCTTCGGCAGTTGAGAGCTCGGAACATTCTCCTTTTTCATATATCCGCCGTGACAGTAGTGTATTTAGTTGTAGATTCTCTATTTCGACTTCTCTTCCAATTCGCGAATTGGCATTCTCATTTCCATATCCACTCTGCCACTCCCACGCATCTTGCTTCCATCGCATTTTCAGCTCTCGGGTCGTGACACTGCGGGTTTCGGTCGCTCTTTTCGTATTGTGCTTAGTCGGCATTTTCTTTTCTTTTCTGTCTTTTTGTTTGATTGTTTTGAGTCACTGTTTGAGTTTACACCTTTTTGGATATGATAACATGATAAGAACCGTTTATTTGCACACGGCTGCCACTTTTATTTACCTACAGACAGCCTGTGTGGCGTTCAAAAATCAAACTTAAACGGCGTCTGTTTTTATTGCCACGCTTTTGCCCTGCCTCTCCTTGGAACGTCTTTTTATATTTTCCCTCATATTTTCTCTGCCCGTGCTTTCTGCGTTATTATCAGTTCTCCATTTTGCCTCTCACGCAAATTAGAATCAAATCAATACAGACCCTTCATCAGTACTTGAATCTCGCAAGTACTCAGTAAAGTGCATAGACCAAGCACTAGCTGGCTCGACCTCGTGGCCAACGTCTCGAAACTGGACTTGTTCTACTTGTAAAGCAAGTCAAGCGGTCACCGTATGTACTTTGAATTTGCTCGCAACAGAATACAAACTTGCATGCGGGGCCGACGCAAGTGATCTGTCACCTCTATAGAATCTCCAACAGCATGCATCCAAAGAAAGACCAAAAACCAGACCAAACCAAAGCTCAAGACCATACATAGCCTCGTGCATCCCCAAAAACTGAAACCTGGGCCCCAAACCCTGCAAATGTACTTCGTAGTCCACCCTCCATCTTCATCTCCGTCTTCAGCATCCCACAGCATCTCCATAGCATCCACTACCACGAGGCATTGTTTTGTACATTGTATCTTGAGAGTGGACGTGGAGATTGGAAAATCAAGTTAAGCGTTTTGCTTTTTCGTTTGTGTTTCCAATGGTGCATCATTCTGTAACCTTGTTTGAGTAATGTGATGGGCACTTGTCGGGAGCCGATAAGAAAAGAAGAAGAAAATTAAGAAAAAAAGGAAGAAAGACCTCTACCGCACCAACTCATCAAGTGTACTCAAGTCTCGACTCTTGAGTGCAATCCCGACATTCCCTACTGTCCGTGCGCGTACTTGTGATGGCGTTAGTTACTGTGTACAAATACGACTTTTCTTCTTTGGCGGTTGTGTCTGTGTGTATTGAGCTAGTTGTCGTAGCTCGTTTCTCATTTTGTTCTCAGGTTTGAGTTCTTGTGCGTTTGGGTTGTGCGATTGTGATTCGTACAAAGTATTGCCATTTCCATGCACTCTTCTAGCAGCCTGGACAGACAAGATCGCAATGCGTGAATATTCAAAGAACCCAGCAGCAAGTCCAAAACCATTTGAAAAATCTAAATCATGTGAACAAAGATGCAAGGATTAGAGAAAAGAATCCAACGGCTAGCTCCTACGACCAAACCAACAACACCATGTCGTAGCCTACCATGTCGTTACGGACATCGGCCTGCTCCTTTCTTTGTCCCTTTCGGTATACAGAGTGATGATCTAGATGCCCAAATATCCTTGTACTCTACAGACGGCTCAACTGTTGACGCCTTACCAGGGCTCATCCAGTACATTGTACTCTGTATTCTTCGTACAGAGTACACCGTCGAGTATGCAGCGTCCTTCCATCGGTGTTGGTGCCGTCTTAGTTGTCATGATATATGTGGCATCGCCTAACCTCCCGGCGTCTATTCTTATTCTCTTCTATCTTTGTCTATCTTTTTTTTTCTCTTTACCTCTTTTGGCTTTCTTATTCCATTTACAGATCTCCGTCTTCACCTTCCATCCACCCTCCCTGACCTCGCATTCATTCTCGTTCATCCGAGGCGACACTTATTCCAGGTTCAGGGGTCAGCTGCAGATTCACCTTACAGAATGATCTCTGCTCTAACCGGGATCTTTTATATCTCAACTACTCATTTTATATCTTGTTTCTATTCTCAATTTTATACCTCGTTGTTTCCGCGTATATTCTCTATTACAAATCTACAAAGCACACATATCATTCATATCATACATAATTATCGACGCTTCCTTTGACTGTCCTTCCTATTGACGCCGCTCAATAAATTTCCTATCAACGGACGGCCATCAAGGGACTCAGTCTTGTCGTTGCCATTGCTTTATCTTCTTCACCTTGTCTTGGTATTGTATGCTATCAGTCAAGACTATCAAGCCTTCCCCTCGATGACGTGCCTATACAAGCCGTAGTAAGACATCTCCTCACTAAGTCTCACATCCCCACGGACCGTTGAACGTTAGACCAAGGACTCTCCAGATGACATATGACAGATTACAGTTGTAGTAGATTGCAGATTGTAGAATGTATTAGATTGGGTGAGAATTGTTTGTCGCCCTTCTTGCTTGTACCAAGGTTGTACTCGAGCTCACCTTGTAGGGGTTCCTAGCTGGGAGCTTTGACTCTTCAATTTAGCTGCTTATTACTTCATCTAATCAGTAGGATTCAAGAATTACAGAGTACTGAAAGATGTCTGTGTGAAGAAGGCGAGGAAGACGAGGAAGACGAGGAAGACGAGGAAGACGAGGAAGACGAGGAAGACGAGGAAGACGAGGAAGACGAGGAAGACGAGGAAGACGAGGAAGACGAGGAAGACGAGGAAGACATGGAAGACGAGGAAGACGAGGAAGACATGGAAGACAAGACAAGGAAGACAAAAAGAAGACTGAAAAGAAACTACAGTAACCCGACGTCTGTTCGCAAGCACAGCCAACGTCAAAGTGTTTGTATAAAAAGAAAATAATTCTTTTATTATCTTATTTCTATTTGACTTTTCTCTACCCCTAACGCTTGGGCATCAAACTACAGACTAAAACATGCTCCAATGTCCAATGTCCACTCTCTTTCGTCGTCGTCTCTGCTCACCCACGAGTACTCTGTACAAAATGCAGATTGCTTTCCTTTATCGCCCTGTCCCCTCCGTCTTGAAACTGACCCTCTCTATTCTGCGGAGAACTTTTGTATTTCATCTTTCATGTCTTTTTCATATATCCCTACTCGTAATATCTACTTCTTTCCTCCATTTCGTCGGCTCCTCTCGTCGAGCCTTGGTTTCCAATTTTCCTTCCTTATTACTCCGCTGGTCTCGTTTGGCTCTTCTTGGTCTTTTTTTGCTTTCATTTTTCCTCGTACCCGGCTTTCGATCTGAATCATCGCTTCCACAGTCACTCCATCTGCTCCGTTCTCTCTCCCCATCCCTCACACCACCATTGCATCGCCTTCTTCTCTTCACTCTCGACTGCGTACACTCTCTACCCATCTCTGCCTAGCCTTGCCTTGGCGACGCGGCTGTACAGAGTACTGTCTCTTGATAATAAGATAATTGGCACTGTCATCATCTGCCTGCAACGTCTTATGCATTGTCACTGATAGATTGATCACGCCCGACAAGGTATATGCAGCCCTCATCTACGTAAACATACCATCCACTCTATTTCCACTTAACTCCTCTTTTCTCAACGGTCGACTGTTTTATCTCTTTCTTTTTTCGTTTATCATTTTCTTCTTTCTTTTTTGTTCTTTTCTCTTTACAACATATTCTCGTTCTCTGTTCTGCACCCCTACTCTACCTCTAAGCTTCACCCTGGTCAACACGTCATTTCACCAGCCTGTCTACCACGGACGTATGTACATGGTGTCATGCATAGATAATAAGACAGATGAGGATAAATAATGAAGAATGAAAGAAATAACAAGACAGAAACACAAAAAGACAAGGACGAAAACAGACAGCACTTGGCTTATTCTTTGCCCGGCTGAGTCTTTCTCTTCAACACTCACTTTCATCTTCTGTTCACCTTTCTTGCACTTTTCTCAGCTACTCACCTCACCCCTCACTGACCACCGATGCACACGACACCCAACATAACTCTTTATATTGACTATGTCGTGATATACACACTCAACTTGACCCCTCATCAACTACGACCACTCTTTTTATCTCTACCTCTACCTCCCTCTGCCTCCCGCTCCGCAGCATACCTCCTACCCAAGACTCCTTCCCGGATCTCCATCTTCTTGCATGAGTACTGTGTGTGCGGGTGCAGTGATCAGCCGTCGGTACTTTTTTTTTCACCTTATTTATCGTTTTATTACTATCTACTCACTCTTATAACTCGTCTTCTATACACCCCTAACTGGCCTCACCTCGCCTCACACCCTCCCCGGTCTATACCTATGCGGATATACCCACCTTCCCCGGGGTGGTGATCTTAGTCTACTCTTATTCTCTTATTTTTCTTTGTTTTCTTTTTTATCTTCTTCTTTTTATCTCCTTCTATTCATCTTTGCTCTCAAGACACCACTTATTCATCTCTGGCCAACATTCACATCTCTATTCTCTAGTCTACTTCACTTTTACTACACTCTCTCGCCGTTATACCCTTCGCCACTATATCCTCTCTGCTCAGTATCTATCACGGCCGCCGACAACACCGGCAGCAGCTCTCATCCTCATCTGCAGAGTACATATATCTCGTCTCGCGCACCTTGTCTCATCCTGTAGACTTGACTCGTCTTCAGTCTCATCACTCAGCTCATCTTGAACAGCTCCTTCAACTCAGCTACTCTTCACGGATTCTCGTCTTCATCTCTTTTCTCTTACCTAACTCGCCTGGCCTTTTTATTTCCGTGTATTCTCGTCGTCTTCCTCTTATACGACCTCCACGCTCTCACCTCCCATCTCTCCAACTCTCGACTCAGAACCTGTTCTCGTCAGATCCTTGTCCTTGCTTCCCGTCTCTCTTCCGCATCTCCCGCTATCATATCATTCCCATCATAGCACAGCTTATATAGTAGGTCACTTGTATTTATACTCTCGTCTCTTCTTCTTTTTTTAGTTTCATTCTTTGCTTGTTTCCTTTTCATCATCCATACTCACAACTCAGACTTCTACCCACAATGTGTGATGTTATAAAAAACTACTACATCTACACAACATGTGTCGACCCCGGTGCTCACTACTTCAGCACGTCCGTCGACGGAAACCGGAGTCAGTCGTGTGCCAAAGGCCCACATGAGCGGTACATTGTCCAGCCAGGGCAATGCCCTCTATGTTGTGGTTACACCGGGTAGGCGGTTGCCGACTCTCTGTCTGTCTGTCTTTGTCACAAATTTTCAACACCAGCTCTATCAGTCTCTGGCATGTTGATAGACCTCTTACCTCTTAATATCGACAAAGGCCAGCTATACATCTGTATGCTTGACCACAAAACTCACCACTCTACTCTACTCTTGCTTCTGCCTTTTCTACTTTCTGCTTTCTTGCTCTTTACTGTTGGAGCGCGGCGCTACAAGGACTGGTTTCTTATTGTTATTTTTATTTGACATTTGGCCTCCCTATCTCTATTTTCTAATTCCACTCGCTCGGATGTTTCTTCTACTTTTACATGTATAGCTAGCTTGTGTACGGTCTTTGCTTTTCTTGCCATGGCGTTATGTTGCAGGGCAACTGGTTCGGATCTCAGTCACTACAGATATCGGAGTTTTTTATTTTATTTGCTGTTAATATAAACTTCACAAACTCAAAAACCAAGCCATGCAAGCCATGCCGAGACAGCGAGAGCCGGAATCACGGCGTTGAATGGTTTTGAATAGTTACCAAATGCAGTTATGCGCCTCGGCTACACTGCAGGAGGATGACAGGAGTGCCGTTAAGGATTGCAGTCTAGACTCGGTCCCGAAGCCACATCATCGACCAAGATTGTCTTAAAGACTGTCTTCAAGACTGTCTTCGGGTCGCACAATGGGCGGTCACTGTAGTCATTGTGAAGTAAATGACACGACACGACAGTCTCGGTGCTGGCCCGCCCGAATCCAACTCGGCCAAGGTCTCTTGGACGTGCATCTTGTCCGTCTGCAGTCCGTCTGCATTATGCTATGCATGCTGTCATCAAGACTTGACAATCCTATTCTGCGATCCTATTCCTCCTCGTGAAACAAAGTGAGACTCGCTTCAGTTGATCTACCTACATTGATCAAACACCGTTGGAGTTTTCCGAGCATGGCTATTCTTTCCTAGTTTGGATATCCTCATATTTTGCAGTAACGCCAAAACAAGTGTGAATGATATAACCCGAAATGATTACGAATGGTTGCCGTAATAATAACACCATTCTGCAGCACAAAAGTACTGCCAATGAAGAAACTGTGACATGGATAGTAATCCTTCATCCTTTGAACACCCAGGTAGACGTGAAGCACATACAGAAGTCAACTGTCACTGGACCCTATTTTTCCGTATTCATGTCTTGATATTGCTATCGGAACATGTGCAAAACAGTTGCAAACAGGTACACTGCTCACACCTTGTACCTTGGCGGAGAATCAGTGTCCTGCATGTGATCCAGTCTGTTTCGTTGCTGCCATTGGGCTCGTTTAGCATCCTAGCCTTGCCATTTATAGTTATAGTGTGTAGCTTTACCGACTTGTAATGACGGTAGGTTTGTTGTTCTCCCAGGCTCTCATGGCTTAAGCTCAAGCTCAAGCTCAAAAGGTAAAGGGCTGTATCTTTCGTCTCATCTTGCCACCAATGATACGGCTAGTAGGCGTCAGTGCTGAGCCTTATGCCTTGCACTGCGCTTTGACTTTCGCGTAGGCATACATGGATCTTGAAAACTCTGATATTACTTCGTAGTGATATTGCTGATATTAGAAATGATACGCAAATGATACTGGAATGATAATGGAATGATTCTTGCAAAGAAGTGATGCGCTGGCACAAGTCATTTTACGTTCGTCCTTAGTTCATGTCGTGCAACGTCCACATTTCACTTTAATAAAAAGCCGTTATACGTGGCACAGAGCCTCGGACGGGAAGAAAACGTGCAATAGTGCCACGAATAAGCCATCGTATTGGAGGAAGTACGTACTTTTAGCCGCTAATCATTGGCCAGTAATCGGTTGTTGTTCATTCTAAAGGACAAGACAACTTCACGAAAACGTTCACGAATACGCACTCTTCCCTCTTAGGTTTTTCCCGGTCTAATCATGGTAGAGATGCATTGCCGTCAGAGTATTTGGGACAGTCCCAAATTCTGATACTCCTTGTAGACCATTTGGATGAATCTGCAGTCATTGCCGTCGCTTACTACCTCTACACGGGTGTAATAATTTTGAACAAGGTTAAAGCACGATGAGCCGCGTTTCCAGATGCCCGAGATATGCCCAAGTGACTTGTCACAGTTATGCGTTTGACGGATCAAATACAGAGCACACTCACCCGCTCATGTTATGCATTGCGTTGCCTTGGCGGCGTTTTTCATAGTCATTTTACTGTATTGCTACTCTCTTCCTTGCTGTTTGATTAAGGTCTGCACGGGAACGGATGACCATCCGGATCCGCTTGTAGCATGACTTCCTTGTACATTGTTCGTACGGAGCTTGCTATCACGGCTGTCGTGCCATTTGCAAGGTTGCCGTGAGGCTGATCTCTGGTCATCTCGCTACAGTCCAGTCTGAGTAGCTGTAGCAGGGGTGACGAAATCGACAATACTACAATCATGTGAATGTCCTTCATACAAGTTAAGAGTACGAGGAGCCAAAAAAGCCCACAAATACAGTGACATGGCAGAGTAATATCCGATGTCCTAATACGACATTGATCACCATGGATGGCAACAATCTCCGCCAGGTAGACATTTGCATTTAGGTTCGATCTTTGCAGCCGCGGCCTCGATTCACTCTACAAATGCTAGCCGGGCATTTAATTTAGTCTTCCCTAGCTCTCTGTTAGCTCCCTTGCCTCGTTATTGTTAATCTTTGGATATTTCCGAGCCCTCAGATCAGCGCCTAGACGCCGCTTTGACCACTTGCTGTCGACATGCAAATCATGTTTCGATATTTGTGAGAGAGTGCATAACAGGTGTGGAGTACCCTCTAATCGAGGCCTTGGTAATACATTATGAATAAAGGCACAACTTCGGGCCGTTGTATTTGTTTAAACATTTGACTAAAAGTGGACGGAAATGCATCAGAGGAGGTGTACGATCGACATGGCATGCATAGCTTTCAGGTACAACGGACACAGATATTTCGGAGCACTCCAGTTCTGGAGTACGGCAGAGCCTACGGCAGAAGCTTCAAGTCGATTAGGAAATCCAAGAGAGTTGTGAGTGAAAATGAAAGTCAAAAAAATAAAATAAAATGGCACGCCGGTGTTGTAGGTGGTGATTATGTAATCAAGTGCACATCGCTGTTAAAGTGAACACGTGATTACGCGCCGCGTTTCTTTTTTCGTGTTTGGGGCAAATCAGACAGGCAGGAACGGGTCATCGACGTCACTAGCAGATTTGCAGCAATTGCAAGTCTTTACGAGTCGTCTTGACACCGTTCACCAATGCCCCTATGACGCATTGACGACATGCCTATTCCGATAATATCACGAGCCCGACCTGGCAGCACGCCGTCAACCATGGCAAAGAAGGGCAAGGCTGGATCGACGTCGTCGCCGTCGACAAAATCGGCTTCCAAGACGGCAGCCTCGGCAGCCTCGACGACGACAGCACCGCCGAACAAGAGCATTCTGAGTTTCTTTAAGAAAGTGCCACCACCAGAGGAGTCCATGTTTGTGGCCAACTCAGTCAAACCGCCGCCAAAGCCGTTCTTTCCGGTGGTACAGAAGAAGCCCGATGTCGAGGCCGAAGTCAAAGACAACGAGAACGACAACGAGAAGAACGACGAGTCCCGTTTCAACGAGTGCACGGGATCGAACAAACGCCGACGACTAAGCGAGACAAGCAGCAATATTATCTCTATATCAACACCAAATACAGCAACGACAAAAAAATCAAGGCCCGTCACAAAAGGCCCGTTTGTCGACGACTCGGACTCTGACTCGGAAGACGATGTCAAGCCAATCCAACACAAATCTACCCCGACTGAACTGACCGAACACACTGTTCCTATCACTTCGCCACTTGAAAACCTTACTTCCTTTGATGAGACGTTTTCGCTGCCAATAGCAGCAGAGGCTGCAGAGGCCAAGAAAGTGGAAGCGAAGGAAAGCTCGGAAGTTCTGGGCAAGGAATTTTCCGACAACTTTGAGCTAATTGACGACGAAAATGACGACGATTTCGTAGGCGAAGAGTTCCGGGAGAGAAAGTATATGGAGGAGCAGGCTATGCTCGAGGCAGAGCAGATCGCACTGTCCCAAGAACCGGCCGACTGCTGCCCCATCTGTAGTGCCAGTCTGGCAGGCAAGACACCCGACGAGGCAACTGTCCATGTCAACGCCTGTCTCGATGGTACCGCCGAAGAACCCAGCACTACCAATGAGACGCCGCCGGCGACCCCATTGAAAGACATAAAAGAACCAAATGAGACGGCAGCTACATCTCCCATCACGTCTTTCTCAAAGCGCTTCATGCGCACAGCACAACCCCGGCCAGGCCAGGCAAACCCAATCGGCCTCGGCTCTATATCTACATCTATTTCAACACCTACGGCACCGGCTGCGGGTTCAGCGTTCAGCAAGCTTATGTCGGGCCACGCAGAAGACGCCGCATGGGCCACAGCAGCCGCCGCTGAATCGGCATCCCGTGGCAAGCCCGCATATGAGCGCACCTGTCCCTTCTACAAGATAATGCCGGGCGTCTTTAGCGCCATCTGCGTCGACGCTTTCCGCTACGGCGCTGTCCAAGGCTGCAACGCCTATTTCCTGAGCCACTTCCACAGCGACCATTATATCGGCCTGACGGCCAGGTGGTGCCACGGCCCCATATTTTGCTCACGCGTGACGGGCAGCCTCGTGCGGAACCAGCTCGGCACGGCGGCCAAGTGGGTTGTCGAGCTTGAGTTTGACGAGACCGTCGATGTGCCCGGCACGGATGGCGTGCGCGTCACCATGATTCCAGCCAACCACTGTCCGGGCAGTTCGCTCTTTTTGTTCGAGCGTGATACTACTGGCGGCCGGCCACAACGGATTCTACATTGCGGCGACTTTCGCGCCTGCCGGGCGCACGTGAACCATCCGTTACTGACGCCGTCGGTGGTTGACACGGTCACAAACAAGACGCGGCAGCAGCGCATCGATGTGTGCTACCTGGACACGACATATTTGAACCCCAAGTACTCGTTCCCACCGCAGACAGATGTCATTACGGCGTGTGCTAGCATCTGTGCATCGCTCGATACGAGTGTGCGCAGCGGCAAGCAGGCTGAATGGGACCGAATTTTGAAGCGACGGACAGGAACAGCCGGTGATGGAAGTGGCAACGTCAAAGATTTTTTCCAAAAGACAAACCCAGACGCAGCAGAACCGGCAGACTTAAAACCAAAAGACGCTTTTGCGGCCTTGGCCCCCGCGGCTGCGACAAACAACCACCGCCTGCTCGTGGTGTGCGGCACCTACAGCATCGGCAAAGAGCGCATCTGCAAGGCCATTGCTCTTGCGCTCAAGAGCAAAATTTACGCGACGCCGGCCAAAATCAAAATTGTGGCCCAGCTCGGCGACCCCGAGCTCACGGCGCTCATGACGTCCAACCCAACTGAGGCCCAGGTGCACATGCAGATGCTCATGGAACTGCGTGCTGAGACGCTCGCCGACTACCTAAGTAACTACCGCGGCCACTTCTCGCACATTGTGGGTTTCCGGCCGTCGGGCTGGAACTACCGGCCGTCCATGGCCAATAGTGAAGCGGCCGGAAAGACAAAGGCGGCGTCTGCAACTGCGACTGTGGCGCCCGCGAGTTTGTCACCGAGCACACTGGCGACCACGACGCTGCTGCACGATGCGGGCTGGCGCACGCGGTTCGGCGTGCGCGATCTGGTGGCACAGCGCGGCAGCAACGCGGAGGCGATGTGTTTCGGCGTGCCGTACAGCGAGCACAGCTCGTTCCGGGAGCTTGCGCTGTTTTTGATGACGCTGCGGATTGACAAGGTGGTGCCGACGGTGAATGTGGGCAGTGACGTGTCGCGCAAGCGGATGAAGGGGTGGATCGACCGGTGGCTGTCTGAGCGGCGGCGCGGCGGGTTGGTTGAGGTTGTGTGTGAGACTGAGAGTCGAGACGAAAACAAAGAAGACAGGGACGTCAAGCTGTGGGACGGCAAAGGACTCGGCGGAAGCGTCCATTGGTAATTCACGTGGTAGTGATTTAGAACATGAGACACGACTTTATAGCATTTGCATCTGCATTTGAATAAGCTTTTTAACTGTAAATCATTGATTAAACCCTATACTCCATGCCATGGCTATTGACCCAGTATATCCCATAGATCTTTCCTTTTATCTGTCACGCAAATCTCTCTTTAAAAAAGTGACTACCGCTTCGGCGCATTGTTGGCGGCTTCGCGGCGCGTTGCGTCCTCGAGCAGCTGGACGTCGACAGATTGCGAGGGCAGGTGGACGTAGCGGACGACGCTACCGCGGATAAAGACGTTCTTGACGGCGGACAGGTGGGGGTATTTGATCTCCTCGACGACCTGGATATCATCGAGCTTGATGTTGAGGTACTGGTCGACGCTCTTGAGGACGCCGCGGATCTGGATATCGTTTTTAAGCTCGACGGTGACCGGCGTGTCGATGAGTGTTTTGAAGAAACTGCAGTCTGTAAGTATGTGTGAGTAAAGGTCAGAGGGGGTGGGATGTACCTGAAGAAGAGCATGGTGACGGTGGTGAGGAGAAGGAGATGAAGAGGAGGGGGGGAAGAGAGGAGAGGGGGAGAAGAGAGTGGGATGAGAGAAGGATGAGATATGCAGTCGAGTCTATAGGTATAAGAGGCTCGAGTGAGATCGACAGATGGTATCAAGCAAGCAAGGCTCAAAAAGGAACAAGTGGCGCGCAAGGCTGTGAGCTGTGAGCTGTGAGCTTGAGCTGCGACCGGGCTGGTGAGGTCAGTCAGTCAGTACGTCGAAGCCCTTGCTATGGTGGGGAGCTCCACTTTTACAGAAAAGTTTGAGCCTCGCATCTAAGGCACAGATTGAATTACATAATCTATTACGCCCATTTCACGCTATTGCAGCCTCGCGATCTTGTCAAATCAAAAGGCAGACTGGGCTTCATTGACGGTGTTCAGCCAAGCCAATGGCGTGTTATTCACGCCTCTTTTACTCTATTCGACGAAATTATGGATACAGTCACCACTCACAATCAATTCAGCAAAGTCAAAACTCAAAGAATCATATTATCATAAATGCAAAGAAAAGAAAAAGAAATCATCAATTTGTAGACCGTGCAACAACACATCTCTCCATCTGTTTTGTCTTTAATTGCTTAAAGTATTTGGTCTTGTTCTTCGTAAGCATAAACAAAGTGAAAGAAAACAAAAAGAAACTGCAAATAGAGAAAACAAAAAGTCAACAATCCTTGAGGTGACAATCTTGTGTACGGGTGCCCGTCGCCAGTGTATAGTAACCAATGAAACAGAATAGAAACAAATAGTAATAAATAGGTAAGCGGGTGAGTAGAAGTAAGTAAAAATAAAACCAAATACAAAATGAAATACAAAAGACAGCACGCAATAAGGAGGTATAATGTGAACAACGGTCCAAAGATCGCATAAAGCATAAAAGATAGCAGACAAAAACAAAAGAACAAGAAAAGACTGGGAGAGCCCTTCACGGGCAGAAGCCAGCACACCCAGAGGGAGAAGACGAGTAGAAAGATGAAGGAATAAGAGGGGAGTGGGACAGATGTCGGTTGGTCATAACGTCGTCAGGGCGGCTTCTTCTCGGCTGAGAACAGAAAAATAAGTCAGAGAGCACAAGAGAAGAGAAGAACGTTACTCCTCGGCCTCGGCAGGCTTGATCTTCTTGGCATTGGCAGCCGACACCGCCTCGGACTTGCGCTTCTTGGGGTTGGGCGGCGGCGGCGCTGCCTCATCGTTCTCCTTATTGTCGGTGTCGGCACCGGCGCCGCCCTCGCCACCTTCGCCGCCCTCGCCGTTCTCCTTGGCAATGCGGTCCATCTCAGCAACTTCGTCGGCCGTCAGGAACCGACCTCCAGGACCGCGTGGCCGGCGCATAGCATGGTTGTGGCGAGACTCGTGGAGGTATGGCTTGCGGCCCTTGCTAGTCAACCGCAAAGCCTCCTCCAGCTTCTGGCGTGCAACACGGCGCTTGAGAATACGATGGAACTGCTTGGCGTTCACATACAACGGGCTCTCTTCGACAGGTGCCGTGGCCATCTCGGGCGAGCCTGGCTGCTGGCCGGACCGCGCGACGGCCGATGCTGCAGCAGCCGCCGCTGCGGCCGCGTTGTGGTTGAGCATGGCCTGCTGCTGCGCATTGGGCAGGCCGGGGCTAGTGACCTGGCTGAGGCGACGGTCTTGCTGCGTGGGCGAGCGGGCGTTGCTAGAGTTGCTCCGATCCTTCTTTGAGCGTGGCGAAGTCTGCTGAGGCAATGCGCCGGCGACGTCCGAGGTCATGCCGTAAGGGTAGTTAGATCCGGATGCGGCAGCGGTAGCGGCCATAGCGGCTGCCTGGACGTACTGCATGCCCGGCTGGGCCATGCCGTACTGTGACTGATACATGATGGCTGTCGTTTTTATTGGCGATAAATTAAAAAGGTAGGGTCGTGAAGCGCAGGCGTTAAATTAACCGACGGTGAATGGGTGAGGTTGTGTCGTTTGCAAGAAAGCTGATTCGTTTGAAGCTGGCCTGTTGGTTGTGTTAGTTGGATGAAGCTGTAAGAGCTGGAGCTCAAAAGCAGTGGGCGAGACGTTGATTGGAGTGAGGTTATAAGACGAGTAAGTGGCAAAAGATGGAGAGTGAAGAATGGGGAAGCAGAGTTGATAATGGGATGATGGGTAATAGCAAGCTGCGTCGCGCAATGACGAGAGGTGCAGTTGTTGCCGTATACCCTGTCTTATCTATTGGGTGTGGTGATGCGCTGGCAGTGTTGTTGTCGGAAAGAGGCACGCGGGAGGCTTCTTGCTTGTTTTGGGATGGAATACTTGAGCTCCAAGTTGGGGGAGGTCGGGTAGCAGTAGGTCAGACCAAAATAGAGGTACTTACGATTGACGGCAGCGGGCGCAAAGCTGGGAGGGAGAGATAGGCTGAAGAGTGAAACTGAACCACGTGAGTATACGAGCTGGTAGTAGAAAACAGAAAACAAGATGTCGGGCAAGGTAGACAGGGTTGGAGACAGCAGAGCAGGGTAGTCAGAGGCGGTGCTTGGGCGCAAAGAGCAAAGGAGCTAAGGAGCCAGAAGAAAAGAAGAGGCGGGTCGGCGTCGACTTGCGGTGGGATGTCGCGTAGTCCAAGTATACGAAATAAAGGAAATAAAGAAATACATGAAATGGAAAAAGGACAAGACGTCCGATTTGTCGTCCGGTCGCGAGAGTAGCTATTCTGTTGCAGTTTGTTTTAGGACTTGTAAAGGCTCAGCCTTCTCGGTAGCGCTGGTACTCTCAAAGCCGTTATATTTCGATTTGATTTTCGTTGATTTCGAGGCCGTTGGTGGCGATAGCATTGACAGGACAACTGCTGTATCCGGCGAGGTGGCGGGCAATGGAGTGCCGGGGTAGTGGGAAAGGCTGGAGGCTAGGGGACAAAGCGACTAAAGATGAACAATTCTTACCTGTGAAAGACCTATTCAACTGGTATTCAGAACTAGCACCGAGTATTATCGACGATATTATGGCTATGACGGTTGTTAGTCCTGAGGCATTTTGGTTGGTGGATGTATCGAGTGTGGAGTGAGACTGTGTAGCATAGAAAGTGCACAACAGGCAGGCAGGCGGGCATGGGAGCAAGAGCAAGAGCAAGAGCGATGGGCAGAGAGGGAGAGACGAGACAAGAAAGGGAAGGTGTGGGTGGGTCCTTCTGGCCAACACTCTTATTGATGCGCTGGCACAGCATGCATGACGGAATATGCACAAGCCACAAGGTAGGCAGAGGGCAGTGTAAGGCAGGAAGAGGTGAAGACGGTAGATGGGAAACAATTGATGCGACAAAGAAGAGACAGACAAAGCAAAGAAAACCGCATGGGGAATGTAGACTGTATGCAGTGCAAGAGACAAGGTTGTGAAGAGATGCAGCGTAGGGAAGGTGCGGAGGAACATCGGAGCACAGGCGCTGTGTAGTGCGCGTACGGAAGGAGCGAGCGCGAGTATGCGCGCAAAGTGCACAAGTCAAGGCAGGTGGTATAGGCAGTGGTAAGTAGATAGGAGTAGGCAGTCGGAGGTAGGAGAAGAGTGGTGGTGAGATCGGGCAGCGGTGGTAGTGCGTGCATTCAGTATAGTAGAGTGCAAAAAGTGAGCAGTAAAGGATTGTGTAATGTGAGAGTGATAAACAAATGCATGAGAGCAGATGCAGATGCAGAATTGGGCGCCTTGGGTTGGGGTGGGATGACACACTTTGTCGCAAGAGAGCTGAGGGTGACAGAAGACGAGACAAACGGCAGACAGCCAGAGACAGAGAGACAGAGACACTGGAGGAGAGTCGAGTTGTAGCAAGATCGAGAGTTGTCGGTTTGTGTTTGTGTACAGTCGCCGTTGTGATGTTGTCGCAAGTCGTTGAGCGGAATACACAAGACTCAGACCGGAGTCAGTCGCGACAAACAAAAGATTCTCCGAAGCGGCGTATCCCCTCAAGTATAATAATACAGATGCTGAGAGCAAAGAGAATGAGAAAATATAAAAGAAAAAGAAAAAGAGAAAAAATAATCAAATCGACAACGCGGTGGAGTGCAGTGTTTCGCGACAAAGGCGGGGTCGCGTCGTGTTGTGCAATGCGACAGGTGCGTTGAGCAGAGTTGAGTCGGTTGTCGAGTCGGCGGTGTCTGTCTGTCTGTATTGTCTGTGGTCTATGTCTGATGCGCCGTCTGTTGTCGTCTTCCGTGTCATACATCTGCCATGAAGAATGTCGGGGTGGCAAAGGAGGCAGACGGTAGTCGAGGGAGGGAGGGACAGGGCAAAAGAAACAAGCGGAAGAGGAAGGCAAGATGGGAAGACAAGAGGCAAGCAAGAGGGGGCAAGTAAACACAAAACATAAAAACGAAAAGACAGACAGACTTACAAGGGTCGCTGTAGGCTGTTGCACGAAAGCACAAGTGATGCAGTTGCAGAGTCGAGGATTGAGGTTTGTGGTAGCTGTCGTGTATTAGTACGCGTGGGAAGTCGAGACAATCAAGGTTTGGCGTGCGTGTTGATGTGAGTGATGTAAATGCTGAAGAGCAAAGTCGAGTGTCTCAAAATTAAGAGTGACAAAGAGAATGCCAGATGCGATCAAAATGCTGAAGGAAAGTGATGTGATGAAGAATGATCAAACAAGGAAGGGACGCGTCGATGCGCGTAGTACAGAGTATGCGCCGGGCAACTTCAGTACCATGGATTATGTAATATTTGGTGGGAGGCAGAAGGGGTAAGAAAGCGTGGGAAATCGTAAAAAGTGTAGAGGAAGGAGCGACAAGTGGTTTTGAAGGAGAGGCTACACTCGATAGAGGAGGGATGAAGAGAGGAGCAACAGATGAACAAAAGAAAAAGAGTGATTATGTCAAACAACTCTTCAGCAACTGTGACGTCGACTCTGCAAAGCTGCGATCTGATTTGCCCGTTGTTGAGGCTTCGAGTGGTATCACTCTGATCGCTTTATTGCTTTGATCCCTGATCTCCGCCCCGTCCGCAGGCAGTGTCAATCACGGGGTAGAGCGAGGCAGATATTGAGGAAAGAAGAAAAGAAGGAAAAGAGGCAGACTCGACGGTGATAGGTGAACTGTCAAGCTCGACAGATTGGACAGAATGGACGGATGGGTGCGATAGTGAACAAACGACGATGAGTGGTTGGAAAGGTGGGCAGAAACGGTATTGCACGATTGGAGGACACGACGGGTGTGGATTGGATTGGAGGGATTGGGGTGCGACTCACTGGGCGTAGATATGAGCAAGCTCAATACTCTTTGGATAATAAGATGATGCGCTTGACAACAAGATGCTGATATTGAGAAGATATTCCGAGATTCTGATATTGAGGTTCTGCGTCGTTCTTTCCTTTGCAAAGCTCTTTCTGTTGGCAAGCAGAGTACAGAGTATGAAGGAAGGAGAGAGCGAGACTGGGTCGGGCGGCGGAAGGAGCGAATAAGAAGGGAGAAAGGGCACAAAAGGCAAAAGCTAGAGGAAAGGGCGACTGGGATAAAAAAGGTGGATTATTCATATTTTAATTTATTTATCGATCCAATTTATGTGTTATATGATGTACCAATATGTACTCTGTAGCTTTACTCTTACCATAGTACTTCAACGCGCGCGTCTACTCATTCCTCATTTCTTAATGCGGCTGGATTCCACGTCGAGTGAGAAAAGGGAAGAAAAAGGAAGAAAAAGAAACGAGTAGTGAAACCGACTCACCGCTGATTGGCAGTTATTGTTTGGACAGTCGCCTGCTGATGGTGATTGGCTGTTTAGGCAGGAAATGGAAAGACAAGACCAATGATATTAACACTTCATATTGACAAATGATATTGTCGAAACCAGTGCTCAACCGTCGACGTTGAAACGCGATGGGTTTGTGAAAAGAGAGGCGAAAGCATACAGCAAAAGCTCAAAAGGCAACGGTTGGGTGGCAGGAAAGGCAACAGCACAAAGAGGGGACACGAGATGAGACGACGAGGAAAGACCGGGACGTGCCTGTGATTTGTGGACGGAGTGGGGTCTTTTGCTGTTTTGTCTCCACTTTTAGAGGCATTTTCTGGTTGTGACTGGCTCAAAGATGGAAGAAGGGAGCGTGTGTATCCACTTTTACAACAGTGTCTTTAATCAATAATGACTATATTTACACTGTACATTACATCGAACACGTGCCTCGTTGTGTAACAGATCATGTGTAACAGAAGAGGAGGCGGAAGAAGACTATGTACGAAAGTCAACTCTCAAGAGAAGTAAAGTGGCTGGGATTGAAATAGAATGCAAAGAGTTGTCAATAATTCGGTCAATGACAACAATCGTCCCCATCTTAGCACTACCAGTAGACACGGCTGTTGTCGATTGGATCGCAGACAATTTTCGTTTCTTCTGTTCTTCGTTTCTTCTCTTCTATTTCCTTTTCCCCTTTTCGTTCTTCTTCATTTATTTAGTCCGCTAGCCTTCTTCTATTTCTCTATTTCCGCTCGTGGGTCGCGGTTTTCGTCGTCTTGGATTCCTCATGTCCTACATCGGAGCGATGGGCTGAAGATGGAAATACAGTCACGTGACGTCGACAGTACTCAGACGGTCTATCTTACTCTGTAGATTCCAATATTCCTCTTCTTCACAAACATGCATTTCTCGGAAGAAAGTGAAATAAACTAGCATCTGTGGGGAGACGAAGATAACTGACGAAAAGTAAGAGTCTGGCAGACTGCATGTGCAAATGTACGATGTAGCTGCAAAATTAGATGCAAATGTCGGTGAAGACCGAGGCATGCGCGTAAGCTGTGCAGCGCGTTTGTGTTTACTATTGGTTTTTATTGATTGAATTTTTGAGAAATTGTTTAAATAGAGGCGTTCACAGAGGCTGAGCTATTATTAGTTGCACTATCTAACGATGGTGAGGCGTTCTGTTGATTGTTAACGTTCAAAACCAACAACAAGAACAAGAGCAGGTTCAAGATTGAAGTTATTTACATGTTGACCGCAGAAATACTACTATGAGGAAATAGAAATCGAAAATAGCTAAAAATGAAAATACAATCATAAACGCCTCTGGTACGATATGCAATTCGATGCTTTCTGTATATCAGATAGATCTGCAGATGTTGTGGTTGCATCTTCACCGCTTCACCGTGCAGCGCGTCGGAAATACTTGTAATTAAGTGTCTATCGGATTGACGATAAGTACAAATCACTATTCATAGCTTTCGATAGATGTTTAGCAGATTGTCTGACAGAATGTTAGTCATAGGCAAGCAGTCGGGTTGGGCACCGTTGGGCCGTTGCGTATGTATGCAGGCAACAGCCAGGCGATCTAGGCGATGCAACCATGTGATGCGTTGGCAAGAACCAGCCTCGATTTACATCATATTAATTGGCTCCCTCACCGCAGTGTCACAAACGTCATAAGAATCAACGGTGTGACCGACTGTCATCGGCATCTACGATGAGATGTGGCGTTGTGGCAGAAGTTGGTGCATGTCGGTATTTTTAGTATTTTCAGGATTCTTAGTGGCTGCCTCTCTTGATTTTGGATTCTATATACCGGTAGTTTGGAAAGGCAAGCCCAATCGGACGGCATCCGTACTACAAGCACCATTGACCAATATCCTGTATTTTGCTGATTTGTTGATCTGTGAACCCGGGTCGATGTGGTACTGTGGCTGGTGGTTGCGGCTCAATCTCGACTAGTGACATCACCAAGTGCCCTGCAAGACTTTCAAGTCTAATAAATTGAACACTTATGGTATCCAGTCGTGTTATAGCAATTATTCCTGTCATGCTACAACACTCATCTGAGACGAGATGCGATGTGGTGACTGGGCGGCTTCATAGCTTGGCAAAATGAACTAGGCAACATCACAGTATCATTGCGTACGGTGAGTTCTATTGAATATTGCTACAATTCTTGATATCCAATGTCTTTCAATTTATTATCTTGTATTTTTGCTTAAAGTTTTGATGATGGGATGATTCCGATAGGCAGTGGTCGTTCTAGATGGTAGCACTCTAGGTCAAAGATGGCACTTGATATCTGTTGAAAGATGCTGATATGTGATAACGTCACGGGGATCATCAACTTATCTCGATTTATCTCTTTCTGATTGCCCTTTTAACATCTTGCAAGGCACGGCAAAGCAATGATATACTGTTATGTTTGCGCTGGTCAGGTATCTAGTTGCTTGTGTGAAGATCGTTCCTAGGAAACCATTTATGTCAATCTATGCTTTGTTTGATACAATTGATTGCCTTTCTGGGGAAAATGTTTGATTTGATTTGATTTCAATTAACTATTTCAAATATCTGTTCATTTCATTTTGGCTTCAATTTGTTTTCGTTTTTTTTTAAAGATAAATCCTTACCTAAATATGCAATCATTTGCTAGCCATCAAGAAAATGAACTAAATAATAGGCAACTATGAACAAATTTGATATCGAAGGAAGTCGTAGAATCCATACACGAATTGGAAAAGTTGTTTTCAACCATCGTCATCGTAATGTCTGATGCCCGTGGTGCCTCATCTGCATGGATTACATAATCATATTGGCAACGGGTTTCCCTTATGTGACGTAGCTATCACATGGTGTCTGAAGAGCGGAAGCATCAGTATCATCTGTTTCAAATGAATGATCATATTTTACTTTTTATCAATGCTCGTCAAAGACACCCAATCGCCTTCCATCCACACCCTCACCCAACATGAAACGAAACGACGAAACGACGAAACGACGAAACGACGAATCGTTGCTTGGGTTGTAGTGTGATCTCGCCTGTGTTTCTATTTCCATCTTTGAACATCTTGAACGTTGGGAACCGTTTCTAAATTCAGAACTCGATAGATTCAGATCCTAAACATATTCCATGGAACAATATGAAACACGCTTGCCGATGCACAATGTTATTCATAGACGTGATGTGATACGTTGGCTTCCAGAGTCGATATTATTGGATGATCACATTATATAAGCAACTGGACAGAAACAGCCAG
This sequence comes from Ophiostoma tasmaniense, assembly GCA_022392925.1. Taxonomy (NCBI): domain Eukaryota; kingdom Fungi; phylum Ascomycota; class Sordariomycetes; order Ophiostomatales; family Ophiostomataceae; genus Ophiostoma; species Ophiostoma tasmaniense. Next base: position 157,460 of record JAKRGK010000006.1, on the reverse strand, counting down.
GATACTTCTTTCCATCATTACTTCGTACTGGACCGGCGCTTAATGCCTTGCCCTGCTCTTTCCAATTTGGTCGTTTATATCGTCTCTCTCTTTATGATAAGCTTAATAAGCGTGAGCAGTAAGCTTTCGGCTGTGCTATTAAGAACACTAAATCTCATCACAAATGCTACAAGCTCTTTTACTGACCAATTAAACTTGCCGCTGAAGTGACTTGTCCAGAAACTGACTACACAATAGAATGTAGCTGCACGTCGATGCATGTGTAGGGTTGAGGGACGTTTGGGCACACGCGGCTGGGTCCAATCAGAGGCCAGAAACAACACCCGTCAACTACATGCCCCACTTTTGCCGTGTTTGATGGGGGGGTGTGGGCGCTTAACTTTTTGATAATGATGTGTTTGATTTTCTGTCTTTCTTCATTCTGTCTGTTGATGGAGAATTGGTAGCAATGAAGACAAGTTCCAAAAAGAGGGTAAAATATATGAGCAAGACAAAAAATGGAAGAGGAAAGACAAAAAAACCAGGACTAAAAGAAAACAATAAGAAAAGAACAAAAACTGCCTGACATCACTCTACACCCACACACTTCCCCGGCATCCCACACCTCGTTCTCGGCAGTGTATGGCGGAACCAAATGTAGAAAGTATTCAAGTTCTTGTAGATACATGCAGAGCAGTTCAGAGGTGATGAGTTACTGTCACAGTCAAACAGGAGGGGGGTGGACGAGGATCGTTGAAAAAGTAATAGCAGAGCAGCAAGAGGAAGGGGAAACAGCAATCTGTACACTCGCAGGCTATTCTACTCGTGTGATATCCTGCAGTAGTGCGTCTGCCGTCTTCTGGATGACTCCGAGATGCTCGTCTCTCCTGTAGTTGTGCATACGCCCGGTGTCTCACCGTTCTTTCGCCTTGTCGTTTGCTGTCTGTCACCTCTCATTTAGCCATTATATGAGATTCACCTAAGATCAGGGGGTGGTCTCACAGAAAGTAGTAGCAATAACAATATTCATATCTCATTGTGGTATCGTCGAATAATAGCAGATCAACTAGGAGCCGACAAAAATAAAATAACGTAAAAGCAAAAATCCTCCAAGATGGCAAACGACAAATGAAAGTGAGTAGTAAACGAAGGAAATGTAGAGAGAGTGGTTGAGAGTAAGATAAAAAAACGCCGCTCGACTCCTGTTGTGCTTGCCTTGCCTGCCGCCATGATATCCGAAAAGCCGTCATTACGCCGTCATTCGTTGTGTATTATTTTTTCATTATTTTATAGATTAGATTAGTGCTCATCGCACTCGATTTTCCGCTTCTTGCCCTTGGGCGCGGCTTGCATCCGTGGTGTGTAGGTGACGGTGCGGGTGACGACTTCGCGGATATGACGGATGCTGGTTTTGGCGGGGGCAGATGTATCTGAAGAAACGGAAGATGAAATTATAGGAGCTGTCGCTGGTGTAGATGGCAGCTTGCATTTGCTGCACGAGGTCTGCGACTGCGACTGCGGCGGACTCTGCTGAGACTGGGTCTGCTGCGACTTGGGCGACTTGAACTCGGCATAGCGTGCCTTGAGTGCAGACTCCCAGTCAAAGTGCGACGCCATGGCTGACTTGGCACTGAACGGCGACCGGATGGGCGAGCTGACCTGGCTTGGGGCGAGGCCGTTGAGGCCGCTGAGGGTGGCGACAGCGGGCGAGACGGGGATGTTGAGGCTGGGAAACGTGGTGCGGCCCACAGCCGGCGCGGACATGGGAAAGTTTTGGGGGTTGGCGCTGAAGGGGCTGGCCGGAATGGAGGTATCGATGCGTGCAATCTTGGGCGACTTGCGCCTTTCCGGGTCTTTTGAATCCCTTTCATTTGACTCGCAGTGGCATGTGCAGTCGTTGCTGCTGGCGCTAGAGGCGGCAGTGGAGGGGCCGCTGTCGAGGGCATCGTCGGTAGTTGACAGGGTGCTGTCCTCGTCAGACGAGGCTGAGGACAGAGACGTCGAAGAAGCGGCGGCTGCCGCGTTGATCTTCATCTTGCGGGCGTTGAGATTTGGGTTCAGGCCGGGGCTGCTGCTGCCGGGAGAGATCTTGACAGGGCCAGATATTGAGGCACGGTGGAGAAGGCGAGGACGAGATGTGTTGGCCGTGTTTTTGGACTCTCTTTTTGTGTCCTTGACATCTTTCTTTTCTGTTGCCTCCGACTCGGCTTCTAACGGCGGAAAAGTGGTGCTGGCGCTGGAGGTAAGGGGACTGTGCATCTTGAGGAAATCTGTGTAGGCGACGGGCGGCGAGATGGGGGTTCTGAGGAGACCTTCTTCGGTCTTGATGGCCACGATAGGCGACTGCAGGCCAGCCGAGTGCAGACCGGCGGAGGGAAGACCGGCAGACAAGAGACCGGCAGAGGGCAGGCCGGCCGAAGGAAGACCGGAGGTTTCGCGCCAGATGGCCGAGTGCGGCGTGCGGACGGATGCCGCCGACTTGAGAGCATCGGCAGGGAAGGAGGAAGTAGTTGGCGTCGTGAGCGCCAGGGTGGGCTTGCGGGAAGGCATGATGAATATAAAGTGCAAGATAAACAGGAGGAGGGAGAGCAGTCAAGTGAATGACTGGCGACTGAGATATGTTTGCCTTGGGGGATGAGATCAAGAACAAAGAACTGCAGTTGAGAAGAAAAAAAGAGAAGACAAGAAGACAACGGAGAAGGGGAAAGCGAGATAATAAATCCAGACCGGACGGGACAAGTACATATATGGATGTGGTAGTGATGGGAATGGAAGTCGACCATGCGACTAATAGACTAATACCAGACTGCAAGTAAAAAGGCAGAAAGCAAAGCGCCAGAGAACGAAAAGGGAAAGACGCTGTGCTGCAAAATCCCTGAGAGCACACTTACACCTTGCTAGTAAAAGGATAATAAGATACAAGACTGGAGACGCTCCTTATGGGTGGAGCATGGGCGGGCGGCAAAGAGATGGGCGCCTGGGTGCTGGGATCAGAGGAGAATGAGAGAACTGTAGCGGTACGCCGTATGTGGACTGGTGCTGCATGTGCTACTGAGTAGAGGTGTGAAGAAGAGGGTGTGATCAGGGCGTCTGGTTGCAGAAAGTAGAGAGTATCTTCTGTAGAGAGAGGAGAGAGGGTGTGTGCAGCCGCCTTACAACACTCCCCACCTGCCGGGCGCCAAAGGAAACAAGAGAAGAAAGAAGGAAAGAAAGTAGAGATACTCTAGAGTGACTGGAGTGACTGAGGTGACTGGAGTGACCCAGAGGAGTGGTCTGGGGGGGTGAGACCAGGGTCTGCTAGGGGAGGGGCCAGGGTGTTGAATGGCCAGTGGATGACCTGAGTTGTGCGTTCTGGGAGCAGTGCGGTTTCGTGTTTTGTTTGGCTGGCCATGTCGCTCTTTGGCGCCGAGGCCTGTCTGTACTGCTGTGCTTTCTTTCTTTCATTTGTGTCTGCTTCTTCTTTTTTCTCTTTTTTCTAGTCTTATTTGAACTTTATCCTTGATCTACCTCTGTGCTCTTCAGGCCTTCACCCTGGTCCTCATTCTAATCCGACTGACTGGAAGATTAGCTAGCCGGGTCGAGAATATATAAGAATGCCGAGAAAAGGAAAGAAGAGTGAAAATCAAGCAATTCCCAAATCAAATTAACAAAAAACAAACAAAGCAGCACAAACACAAGCGATCGTCAGTTTGCATCCAAATATGCCATTCTCACTTGCAGCACTCTGAAGATGCAACATGGTGTGCCATCGATAGAGCTGATAGAAATAACAGCCCCAGCTAGACACACTTACGTCTTGTGATGTCTGTTGGAGCTAAGTCAGCCTCTCTGGGCTGGGATGTCCCTTGTAAGGTAGACAGATTATCCTGTACAGAGACTGTGACGGCGGCAAGCAACGTGTTTGCTCAATAGTTTGGGTGTGAGATCCTTCTCACAACAAGCTAGCGTCGTGGTCTGGCAGCCATGTCGTGGGCCAATAAGAAGCTGAAACACACAAAGTGGTTGGTGCTAGCAGAAGAAGAGGAACGGCGAAACGAAGAAAAGAAAATACATCGTACTTGGACAAAGTGCGAGACGCCCAGCTTCTGGGTAGGGCAGAGGGCCTCTGAGGGGCTGATATCAAACAGGCGCTAGCGGGGCAGACAGCGGCCCGCGAAGCGCCAAGTTATAAGTGAGTAGTGGAGGAGAAGAGGAGAAACGATCAAGAGAACAGTGAAAACTGGAAAGAAAATCAAGACTTCAAACAGTAAAGACTACCAGTAACAGTCATAGGCGACGAGGCGACTCACAAAACATGAAAATGAAAGATGAATAAAAAGGCTTGCCACGAGAGGCAACGGCCTGGCTCGGATGCATCCAAGGAAGTACCTGACCACATGGCGCCTGTAGCTTCGAGCATCCAGCAGCTGCGTTGTAGCTCTGCGCGTCTCGCAGGAATAACTAACCAACCCAGATAGCCCATTGGCCAGCTGCATGCTCTTTCTTTTCGTCCTTGGGCGGCCGTATGCGAGGCCAGGTCTACCCAGATCTGGTTTGAGCAGAGTTTGCTGATTCGCTGATGCCTTGCTGTTGGCTGTTGTCCTTTGGCCTTTGCTCGCGCCATGCTTGCTCTTGTTGACTCGGTGATGTGATGGCGGCCGCATGGTCGAGGCCCGGTGATGACCAGCCACCTCTTTGTTTTGTGCCTGTTTGTGCTTTTGTAGGCGACATCCAGTAATCGGTCTGTCTAACCGACGCAATCGCGACCTGTGGGCGTGCTGTAAACAACAACAAATAAACAAACGATGCTATCAACGTGTGAAACGACATGTCAAGCATAATGACGAGACGACCCGACGAGACCCGATGGCCACATGCTGTGTATTGCTAGAGCTCGACAACCAAACGACTGTCTGCAGCGGTGCATCGTAAGACGTTAAAGACACTCCAGAACAAAACCAAACAAAAGGCCTGGCAAAATTCAAAAAAGGATCGACTAAAATTGTAGCAAAATGTCCTAGTATCAACTAACAAGCACCAAAAGAATTAACGTATGCAATAAAAGATGAAGCAGTATCAAGGGCCATCACAAGTAAGACGGGCCATGCAGCAAGCGCACGCCAACAGTCTCGCTCGCTCACACCCAACAGCATTCACCATCAACCCTCCATCAGCGACAGAGTAGCATCAAGCTGACAAGTTGACGAGAAGGCAGGAGATGACCACCAAGCGCGGTTCCAAGCATTGCCGCCCAACAAGGTAGACATAGCAGAGATAAAGGAGAGTATTGGCATCAGAAGGGGAAAAGGAGAGGGAAATCATCATCCGCCGCGCTTGCTCCTGTTCATCTCAGCTCTCTTATCACCTTCATCCTTGCAACCGACTAGACTACATCGAGTGACAGAATAGGAGACTGCTAGACAATCACTAGTCTTCTCTCGTTGTCAGTTTGCGTCGCTTGTCTCGTCCTATCAACTTTCTTGGAAGAAGAGACTCGGAGACCAGACTATCACCAAGTCTCTTGCCGTCACACCCGCAAATTTGCTCCGTCCTTGCCTCATCGAGGCACGTCCGAGAATGCCTCTAAATCCTATTCCTTGTTTCGTTCTAGTTTTATTGGCTGACGCTGTCTCCTGATACTCTGTCCTGCATTCTTCCCTCCCTTCTTCCCTCCCCATTTGATAATGATAACCGCGACCTTCCACCCTTCGTGGGTCCTCAGTAGTCGCGATCCTTCCATGGCCGGTCATCATATCGCGCTTAATTTCACAAGCGCCGCAGAGGAGATTAGAAGGATGAAGAGCAGAAGCATCGGCTGCTGCATCTGGACTGCGTCCGTGTTGGTAACATCTCGAGTGGCATTTTGGCATCCTCATCCCCCCTCACCTCATCCTTTGTATCCCTGTCGTGCTCCAACGCACCATTACTGTGACTCGGTAGCAAGTTTTTGAGCACGGCAACGAGGAAGTAAAGGGATATGACCAATGCAGACTAGACGGACTAGAGAGAAGGGAGGGTGTGCCATAGTGCAGGCTGCAGACTGCACAGATGCTACCGCAAGTCTCAAAGTATCAAGTCTCACCCTCGCACACTCGCACTCGTCCTCGTGTCTTTTGCAACCGCATGACAGACCGCTACTCGCACGCCTGCGCCCGCAAGCACATGGATCCAGACCCGCTGCGTATCACTCAGTCGGTCGTTGGCGCTCTTCACTTCCGAGAACAGCACCTCTGGCTGGGGATGCGTGCGCCAGAGCAGCAAGTCAGGCAGACCCCCGCCGCGCTGGCGGTACTCTTGCGCCATCACCTTGCACACGAGCGCCAGGGCATCGCCGTTGAAGCACGCCGCCAGCTCAACCATGTCTCCCAAGGCAAACTCCCATCGTAGTCCCACAATGCATGTACGCCGCGCGAAATGGGCAGCATGTACCTCGCGCACGATGCGTGGCGCCTCGCCATTGGCAATCTCGACGAGTCGGCGGTTGATCTCCGAAGCCCGTGAGGCATAAAACACATCTGTGTGCAAGTCGAGCGGGCACACCTGGTAGGCTGTCTGAAAGACATTAGGGATGTAGAGAAAGAGCACGTCGTAGAACAGATACGCAAACAGCGTACGCACGATGCCACCCTCCGCGTGGAAGCCCTTCCATCCCTTTCGCCGGTAGTCGCTGAGACACATCTCCTCTACTGTGCACTCCCTCCTGCCAGTCTTATCACTCTTGCCGCACTTGCCGCTCTTGCCATTCCTCTTGTTCGTGTCACTCCTCCTCATCTTGATACCTTCGTCTTGAACTTCCTCCTCCACCACTTCCCCCTTGACTGCACCCTCGTCTTCATCCTCCTCATAATCATCTATCCAGATCGTCCTCTCCACCTTGACCGCTCCGGCTTCCACCCTCTTGATCTGTGAACCCTCAACAAAATGCTCCTCTGGCTTGAGGAGCCTCAGATGACCAAAGTCGTGCTGCAGGCGGCGTGGTATGCGTAGTCTTTTTTCCAACTTGAGAATCCGCTTCTGCAGATCATGGTGGAAGATGATATGGCAGTCTCGGTCCTGTAGTGCCGTCTCGCACGTCTCCAACGCTCTCCGCCACCACACCTTCTTCTCATTCTCCTCTTCTCTACCCGTAATCTCACTGACCGCTCCAACTTTATACATGTACCGCTCTTCTATCAGCGCTTTCCGCTGGTACCAAGCACCACGGCGAGCCAGGTGCAGCAGACGCTGGCCAAGCAGCTCGTTCAGAAGCGCATACTCACTACCGTAGTCGTGCAGTCGTCCCATGCAGTAGGCCGCGTAATGGGCAACGCGCGTGAGCACATGCACCGCTTTAAACCGCCGGAGATAGCTGTATTCATCGTCTATGCACTCTGCATGGGCTGTCTCGTCCTGTACGAGCTCACGCCAGTGATTAGCGATGCTGTTGAATAGAGTAAGCACCTGCGTGAAACCGTTTCTGCCGGGGTGCCCCTCATAGTTGAGGATCTGGTCAACGCGGGACTGCAGCCGCAGCGCCTCTTCGAAATCGAGTAGTTGCTGGCGTGATGCAAAAATGTTGGCTGTCCGCGACACAACGTACTCGGGGAAGTTGCGCTTGGACATCTTGGCTAGGACAATAGTGGTGAGCGATTTCTCGGTCCACTCCGATGTGCGGTAAAACACCAGATGCACGCGCTCAAACAGCTTAAATACAGACGGGCAGATGCGGATGCAGGGACCGGTAATGGCAATGACTTTGGACACGAGCTCTTCCTCGCGCCCAGACGACGTACTGCTGTTCCTGCGTAGCAATGGTCGGTCAGCTGTTGTAGAGCTGATAGAGTGCCGCAGACCAGAAGACATGAGCGTCCACTGCTTGGTGTTGGTACGCACAATGGCGGCCTGCAGCTCCGCCTTGGTTTTACCGACGGCCTTGATATTCTTCGCCATGACCTTGAGCTCGTCGAGGGACAAAAGGCCGACAATGTCTTCGATTGTCGTGTCAACATCGTCCAGGGACTGGGCAAAAGCAAAGGACTCGCCGAGTGACCAGTCCTGTGGCACGGCATCGGACAAGACTGTTGGCTGTACGGAGTCCTGGTCATAGCCCGAGAGGTCTCGTGATTTCTGGAGAATGTCGATGGCGGTCTGGAGGTCGCCAATATTGGAGGAGTAAGAACCGAGACGCTGTGTGCGGTGCCACGCAGCCTGCTTCCGCAAAAAGAGCCGCACATAGAGATATTTTGCTTCGTAGCTGATTTCTCGCCACGCTGCGAAAACGGCTAATTCTCTATCATTGAACAAATGTGCCTCCTGCTCAAGGACGGTGTCAAGGGCGATGTTGAAGGCATCGACGTAGATTGAGCTGCGGTAGAGTATCTTGCCCGTTACTTTGTTGATCTCGTGGCCATTATCGTCGATTTCGTAAGAGTCAGCATCAATATCGAGAGAGCCATCTAGCGGCTCATTAAACCCATTGAAGTCGTTAATCGACTCGATCGAGGCTAGCTGGTCGTCGAACGGAGTGTCACCGTAGGTGGCGCTGACGAGGCTTGTATCGGCATCTGCGTCGCTGCTTTCGGCGTCACCGGCGAGACTCTGGAGACTTGCGACACTCTTGACAGACGACCGTCGACTGAGAGGGGGGGTTGCAGATACAATCGAGCTATCGCTGTGTTCTGTCTTTACTCTCTTCGCCCTGCTGTCTGTGCCTGCCGTATCTGTTTTCTTTGTCTCGTCGGTCTTATCATCCTGTCGAGATGGCCCGGAAGGAGGGGCACGCCGGAGAAGAAATTTGTCCATGGCTGGCCATTCTTGGCTTACAAAGAAATATTCAGATGAACCAGAACAGAAGGAGCTTTGGAAGCCGGATGCTCTTTCTCTTCGTGATCTCAGAAACCGGATTCTAGATTTCACGCTGCGGGGCGCTGTAGCGCGTCCCTTACAGAGCTGAGTCGCCAGGCAAACACGCTATCACATGACCACTAAACACAGGCCTGAATCAATTTCAGTCCCAATCAACCTCACTCTAGGTACTGTAGCTATCGTTAGCTGCATCGAGTGAGTTATCGCATCGCCACCTTTGCATTTCGCGTGTCTTGCATTCTACACAACCTACACCACCGCCATGTCAGATATCGACAACGACGGTACGCCTGGTCTGGCCAAGGATGGCGACCTGCTCGGCGACATCTCAATGGGCGACGGCCTCGATGCTCCGTCGCCAGCGAACCTGAGAGGATCAACACCAGCCGGCCGCACAGGCACACCGATGCGCAACCTGGCGACGGGCGAGGGCAGCAGTAGAGCTGCGTCAGCGCTTCCAGAGCCTTTTGCCATTCCGCCAACAGTGCCGCTGACAGGCGCACCAGTACGAAAGTACCTCAACTCACAGGTCACGGGCCCGCTGCTGGAAGGCATGAAGAAGATTGCAGTTGAGCAGTACGTATGAAGAGAAATAATTGTGTATAAAGCAAAACTGACAAACAGGCCGAGAGACCCTCTACGAGTGTTGGGCGAGTTCTTGCTGGAAAAGTCACGACAGATCGAGGGAACGCAATAGGGTGCGAGCCGGGTGTTTGCGACGAGGACGAAACGGAAAGCAACGCCGAGAGCCGCAACTAGAGGACGTAAGAACGCCAAAGCGGTTCACTTCGAGGCGAACAAAGATGAAGATAAAGGCAAGACCTGGGAGGATAGGACAAACGGACAAGATACCACATTGCATTGAACACGAAAACATTGGCGCGGACATCAGATGACGGTTGGCATGAATGCTCAATCATATTGTACGTGACTAGATGGGCATGGTATCTCAACCTCGCGACCTCCACGCACATCTTCACTACGAAGTACACCACAGTCGACATAGATATCACATCATTGACAACATTTCACACAAGTAATGGACATACAGACACAGACAGTCAGACATACAACAACTGGGGTGATGGTTTCAATTCTTTAACATTTTTTTCTTAGCTCGAATTGTGTCCAGTGTTAACGAAAAATAATAGTGACTTGTCCCGCATCCGTATGCCCCAAGTGAACGCCGTTTGATAAGAAGGACTAAGCCTGTCCTTTCATTGGATTTCATAATTTTATTCATTTGCTATCCTCCTTTTGCTATGCTCATTGCTCACGCCAGGGTACTCATCTTGTCATAACAGACAATTTAAGCAACGATGGTGCTGGCAGTGGCAGACTCGTAGCGCCAGGTGGGGGGCAGGACGCCGACGGTCTTGTAGTAACGGGCCAGACGGTGGATACGCGACTCGATCAGAATCAGGCGGAACTTGGAGTCCTTGTCCTTGCGGTTGCGCTCGAGGTGCTTGCGGACGGCGACAGCCTGGGTTGTTAGAATTGGACATTGATAGCAAGGGTTAGGGAGATCACGGCTTACCTTCTTGATGAGCATGTACAGGTCCTCCGGAATATCGGGAGCAAGGCCTGGAAGGTCACTCTGTCAGTCTACGACCATACAGAGGCAGAAGCTATATGCAAGCATATAGTGCATTCACAAAGTCCGAGGGCCTCTTTCTCGATCTACAACAAAAGAGAAAGAGAAACCGACGACACATTGCGATGCAAAGTTAATCTTGGGGGAATAGCCCGCCCAGACTAAAAGCAACAGCAGCTCGAAGAGCATGTCCAAACAATCGACGTTCGACACTCGTGATTCAAATTTCGCCCCTCTTTCGAAAAGCAAATCGATTATAGTTCGAGAACAGTTGTCGTCGAGTGGATGGCGCGCGGCTCGGCTGCGTGTTGCTCGTTTGCCTGGGCTTGAAGACTAAAGACTGTCAAAAGACGGGGGTTACAAATACATACCCTGGGACTTCAGGATGCGGAGGATCTTGTTGCCGGTAACGATGCGGACCTGGGCAACACCGTGGGAGTCACGGAGAATGACACCAATCTGCGAGGGGGTGGTACCCTTCTTGGCCAGCTTGCAGATCTGCTCAACGACCTGGTCGGGGGTGGTCTTGAGCCACGAGGGAGCAGTGCGCGAGTAGGGGACGGTCGAGCTGGAAATGCCCTTACCACCGCTGTGAAGACGACCCATTTTGAATAGTTGTTGTGGGGGTTGTTGACGTGGGAAAAGTTGTCGAAGTTGGCGATATCGTGGTTGGAGAGGATCAAAACGTCGGAAAGACAGTAGGAAGTAGACGGTTTGCTAGTACTCGGGAGAAAAGTTCAGAGTGGGTCTCCAATTTTTGCAGGGACAAATTTTCACATTTCGCATGGAAATTGGATTTGGTGGGGAGACTTCTACCAGACAAAAGAGCGGAAGAACAATGTTGCGTACAGTGCGTTATCTAGGGTCCTTTTGTAATTGGCTGGAGCTGACCCGCTTGCTCATAACGACTCAAGCTCAGAGAGTGTGACCATCCACGTGATGCTGACTCAGAAAAATGCAAATGCTCCACTGTAGGTCCTTATCGCTATCGGACCAGCGCTACTAAAGAAACCCATATCTCTCTCTCCTGTTTACCAGAAGAAAATCTCTGTTCTCTCTTCACTAATGTGCGCGGCCGAGCTCTACGACAAGCTATCACGTCGAGCTATCACGACCGCGCGCGCCGCCTGAATGGTAAGTTTGTTTGTTTATTACATGCCGCTACTCCCAACAACTGCATCTCATAGCACAATGATGAGACCTTTTTACTATTTTTCTGGTACCTCTTATGTTAAGGCTCTTCCGGAGGTCTCGCATCTCTGGAGGACGCCTCATGAATTCATCGGACTTCTGATATGCTATGAGATGCATCTTTTGTTGTCATCGAGGGCGGCTTTATTCAGTCTTGAACACTTGCTAACATGTTGGCATTAGGTTTCTATCGTTGCATGGGCCATGACGGCGAGGCTGGCGTCGAGCGAGGAGGAGGACGGAAGTATAGGAGGTATGCGCTGAAACCACGCTGGTGGTTGATAGAACGCAAACAGTCGGCAAACTGCATACTGGCCATGGCACTGTAATGTCAAGCAGTAAGAAAATAAGTCAGATGTTGTAGTGTTGCTGGTCAACGTCCAGCCAATATATCCACGACAGATGATATACATGATATAATACAATACATACTTGATACCCATCATAACATTCTTCAATTGCAATGCACGAGTCATCATATCCCATATATGTAGAAATTTCAATATATGTAGAAATTCAACCGTATACAAGTGAGTATGGTATTTGTGAATTCCTGACATTGACAACGCGATGCCTCGAAAACGGCCGCGACACGAAACCAGATATGCTGCATAAAGTATAAGAGCAAGATAGATAATAATATAGATAGAACACGCCCTAGCAGAAAAAGTACAAAATTGATTCAAAGATCAATGCATCAAAAAAGCAAGAAATACAAACACCCGCTCAACACCCTAGATAGAGTACACCCCTACCATGCATCTACCTCGTAGTTCTCCTCGGGGAAGTACGTGGCAACCACCGTCCGGTCCGAGAACTTGCGACCCGCCAGCGCCTTGAGCGCCTTGGAGGCCGTCTCAGGCGTGTCGAACTTGACGTAGATCTTACCCACACCCGGCACCTCCCGGCTGCCGCCACTCGGCCGCGGCACCTTGAGGCTCGACACGGAGCCGTACTTGCTGCACTCATCGCGCACGTCCTCCAAGATATCCTCGTAGTCGTCCTGGTCTACCAGCTCGTCGGCCGTAACCATGTTGAGCAACTGCACGATGCGGCTGGTGCCGGCATTGTCCGCCTTGGTGCCCGCCAGCATGCTCATAGCGCTGACGCCCATCTCGACGCCGTCGATGCCCGCAGCCTGCGTGATGCCGACGCTGGCCTTTTGCACGCGCAGCTTGCGGTCGCCCAGGTCCATGCCGTTGAGGCCCTGCACGGCAATTTCTGTCGACGCAGCCTCGGCGTACTCGCAGAACGCAATGCCGCGCGACTCCTCGGTACCGCGGTCCTTGACGAGAACAAACGCGCGCAGCTCGCCAAATGCGACGAGCAGCTCCGTGACCTGTTCCTCGGTGAGGTACGGCGGGATATTGGTGATACTGATCTTGTTGGGCGAGTCAACCACGACCTGCGACACGACGCCGGCCTGGTACATGCTGGTATCGGCCGTCGCAGGCACAATGTAGTCCTTGGGGCGGTTGATCGACAGCTTGTAGCCGCTGTCGTTCTCGGTCTCGCCCGCCTCCATCGAGATGCCATCCATGGCCAGGACCACGGTGGCGTCACTGGCCTCGCGGAACTCGAGGAATGCAAACGTCTTGCTGTTGGAAATCTGTGCTTGCACGCACGGGTCGGTGCCCTCAATGACATTGAGGCCGTTGAGCTGCAGATTAAAGAAGGCCACGAGCGACTCCTCGGTCGTCTGTGGCGAGAAATTGGTGACGTGAAGGCGGCGCGCCTGGCGCGAGTTGTTGGGCTTGAGCAGCGACGTCGATGCCTGCTGCGCCGGTGTCGGTGCCTGGGCGATAAAGGCCTGCAGTTTGCTGGGGTCGACGGGCTGCTGCTGGAGCTGGCGCGGTGCACCGGGGAGCGGGAACATGCCCGACAGCTTGGCCTGCTCAGCGGTGACGCTCTCGTAGCCGGGTGGCTTCATATCCCACTGTGTCAGCCGGCGCTTGCGCTCAAGCACAGACACGACGCCCGTCAGATCGGGTGTGGGCTCGCGCTTCTTGGCTTTGCCGGAGGGCGACGCCGTTCCGCGTCTGCCACGGTCTCTGTCGCCTCTGTCGCCACGACGGTCGCCTCTGTCGCCGTCACGGTCACCCCGGTCTGCACGGTCCCGCCGTCTCGGCCGTGCATCGCTGCGGTCGTCGTCGTCGCGGCGTCTGCGGTCGCCTCTATCCCGGTCACCTCTATCTCCTCTGTCTCTCTCATTTCTGTCACCGCGGTCCCGATCGCCAGGTGCCCATGGGTCGCGGTCGCGTCTGTCACGACCTGTGTAGCGGTCTTCCCGTTCCTTGTCGCGGTGGTTGCGGGATGATGAGTAGCTGTCGCCGTCTGCGCCTGCTGTGCCGTTGGACGCACCACCAGCACCGTCGCGCCGTGATCCACGTCCACTTCTGTATTCGGGAGACCGAGACCGTCTCCGATTCCGTTCGCTGCGCTCGGTGCGCTCGCCGCGGTCACGGTCCCGTCTGTCGTCGCGGTCGCCGCGGTCGCTTCTCTCGCTTCGTTCACCTCTCTCTCCCCGTTCGCTTCGCTCTGCCCTGTCGCCTCGAGACGACTGGTGATCCCGAGAGCTACCGTGACGGCCCTCGCCTGCATTGTTAGTCTCTTGTCTCTTCTCTCGTCTTCTTTCCTTCACCATCCTTTCTAGTCCTCCGGGATGAGACCTACTTCGCGAGTAGCTGTCGCCGTTCATTTTAATGTCGAGAAGAGTCGCGTTGAAGGTTAAATGCGGTTGGGTAAGGCTTTTGGTCTCGATAACGGTTGAGCTTAGCTGTTGATAAATGCTGTTGTTGGCTGTCGACCAGTAGTTGAGCTGTTCTTAATCGACGTTGGATGCAGTACTAAAAAAAAACACAGACTGCTAACTACAGGGCGTGGCTGGAGCTTTGCAGGCTGTTTCCCGTTTCGTCTGACTGTGCCTGGCTTTTGGCTCGCAGCGCCCCAGAAATTTTGATCGCGTCCATCGCCTAGCCGTGTTTGGACTAGTGCAATGCGGCTTGCGCTGCCATGCATATAGAGTACCTACAGCGCATCGTGCTACGCCTAGAGCCTGGAGCCCCCTATATTTCTCGAATCTCGATAAGCTTCATTTCTAAGCTTCAACGTCATATTGAACTTTGTTTTGGCTGTCGCATACTGGTCAATAACTTCACATACATACAAAATGAGCCGGATAGCACAATGGCACAAACTGCCGGTCACTTTGTCCGAGCTCTGCATTGACACAACTCTGCGCTGCGGCCAGTCTTTCCGCTGGCGCAAGTTTGACGACGAATGGTGGGTTGAGAGACGGGATAGATGAGAGATGGGGCAAAGCATTGAGAAGGCGCAATGAAAGAAGCTAACAAGTTAGGAGATGCTCGTTACACGGCCGCATCATATCTCTGAAGCAGGATGAAGAGTGCGTGTACTACAAGTCGATATACCCCGAGACAAAAGCATCCTTGAAATCATCTCCATCGCGAGCATCACCAGGGGCAAAGGACGACGCAAAGGATGCAAAGGACGACACAGAAGCTCTTCTGTGCAGCTACTTCAACCTGCAGCTAGACCTTGGCGCTTTGTATGCGCAATGGTCACGCGATGACCCCAACTTTCGCAAGAAGGCCCCAAAGTTCAGCGGCATACGCATCTTGAACCAGGACGCATGGGAGGCTCTCGTGTGCTTCATCTGCAGTAGCAACAACAACATTTCGCGCATCTCACAAATGGCTCATAAGCTGTGTTTACACTACGGGCCGTTTCTTGGCACTGTCGACGGCGAGCCATACCATGACTTTCCCACGCCAACAGCACTCATGGCCCCCGATGTCGAGAGCAACTTGCGCCAGCTCGGCTTCGGGTACCGCGCAAAGTATATAGCACAGACGGCCAAGTTTGTGTGTAACGATAGGCCGCCAGGGTGGCTAACACAGCTGCGTAACCCACGGTGTCCAGATTGGCCGCGCCATCCCAATCCCGAGTCGGCCGAGCCAGTCGCGTTCAAACCTCCCAAATCTGAACAAACAGGGACAGCCTTTGAAATACCTTCATATAAGCATGCGCAGGAGCAGCTTCTCGCACTCAGTGGTGTTGGTCCCAAAGTTAGCGACTGTGTATGTCTGATGGGACTGGGCTGGGGCGAGGCCGTGCCGGTTGACACGCATGTGTGGCAGATTGCTGTGCGGGACTACAAGTTCAAGAAGCAAGCCAGCAAGACATTTTCTAAGGGAATGCACGACGCCGTGGGCGACCACTTTCGCAATCTTTGGGGAGACTATGCCGGCTGGGCCCAGTCTGTTCTCTTCACGGCCAATCTCAGAGCATTCTCGGATAGACTGAAGACCGAGGTGGGAGAAGCCGGGGAGGTCAAGGTCAAAGACGAGGCCGACTCTATAAAAGAAGAGTTTATTAAGTCAGAGGAATCGGAGACGGTTATATCTACCATAACTCCCAAAGGCGAGCTTGACACTGAGGTGGTCACGTCAAGGACGCGGAAACGAAAGATCAAGATCGAGGAGGATGTTGCTGTCAAAGAAGAGACATTGACAACACGATCAACACGGCGGCGAACGGCCAGATAGCGCTCATATGTATCCAAGGCTGGCATGCCATCCAGTAGCTATGTCAAACAAGTATCACCACTACTAAAGTATCTTTAATTCGCCCTCTTGGCAGTTCAGAGTCGTCATCACCAACACGATCTTACGGTACTTTCGTACCACCCAAATGTAGGCCGTTTTCGCATGAAAGTCAAAACGACGACTGCTTCCAAGCTAAACCAAAAGCGTTGCCCTGAAAACAAAGACAATTATGAACATGTATAGAGTCAATCGACATCATGACATGTCGTCGTTGACGATCACGTGCATATCGACCGCCTGATATCGATTACATAAGCAATGTACCTGCAGGCCCCATAGCGCTTGCATTGCTCTGCAGGGATGAGCTAGGGGAGGCTAACAGGCAACATACTAACAGTCGCGAGGCGAAAATTTTCGAGGCAACGGTAGCTCCATCACAACGAACGTCACGACACGTTACGACACGCCATCACGACGACGACTGCCGAGCACGACCATCGCGTTTTTAACACCGCTACACATTCACTCAGCTCCCACGGCATCAATTGTTGTGCGACCAACGGCAACAGCACGTGCCGATGCTGTCAAGCCTCGATGCCCAGAGAATGCGCACATAGGCTGTAGTCGACCCCCGACCGCGACCTACCGCGACACGGATTGTTGCAGTCATTTCATAATACCGATAGCACCGATATATCGACACCGCTGCGATGGATAACGAATTTGAGCAGATCAAGAAGCTGCAGCAGCAGCGCAATGCCGCCAGCTCTGCCCGCAAGGGCGCCCGCCCCGACGGCGGCCCGGGCAGCAACAAAATCATGCTGACCGACGCGGCCGATACAGATGTGTACGGTACCACCAACGGCGATAAGTACGAAGGCTACCTCAGCTCTCTGCCTGCAGGAGGCCCCGGTGACGACGACGACGACAACGACATGGAGATGGCCGACGCGGACAACTCACGGCGACTGGTCGGCCAGTACACGGCGACGCGTTCACAGATTGACGAGTTTGCTCGCGGTGCAGGTGTTGAAGAGGAGGATATTCTGACGGGCCGCGAGCGCAGCAACCGCATCGCCGACCGAGAGACCGAATACCAGAAGCGCCGTTTCGACCGCGTCCTGACGCCCACGCGCGCCGATCCGTTTGCGGCTAACCGCGGCGCTGGCGCTTCCAACGGCAAAGGTGATGAGGGCAAGGGCCAGAGCTACCGCGAGATCATGGAACGGCGCGAGCTAGAGCGCGAGGAGGAGCGCGTGCGCCGGGCCATCGAGGTCAAGCGCAAGTCAGGCGACGACGACGACGACAGCAAGCCCGAGCACCAGGCATCTCTCACATACCCCGACAAGGAGAACGATGAGGCAGGGTCGACCGAGCTGGCAGCCAGCCGCAAACGTAAGAAGCGGTGGGATGTATCCGAATCCGACGCAAAGGCAGAGAAAGAGGCAGAAAAGGAGAATGGCGATTCCACAGATTCCACAGGCACGGAAGTCAAGAAGCGGTCCCGGTGGGATCAGGCCCCTGCAGTTGGCGGCGCTGCCGATTCCGTTGCAGCCGCAAAGAAGCGCTCGCGGTGGGACCAAGCACCCTCTGCGACGCCTATCGGAAACCAGGGCCTTGTGACACCAGCTCACCCATCAGCTGGCCTTGGTGCCCCTGGCGCGCCCACCGCCCTGATCCCCGGCACCTTTGGCCACGACGCATCGCAGCGCAATGCACCTCTCAGTGACGAGGAGCTCGATGAAATGCTTCCTGGCGCTGAGGATGGCTACAAGATCCTCGACCCTCCTCCCGGCTATGCGCCAACCCGCGCACCCACCCACAAGGTCGTCCAGACACCACTGCCATCCTCCGGATTTACCATGCAGGACCCCGACAGTGCGCGTATGGCCGGCGCGCCCATCCCCAACTCGATTCCCGGCATGAACGACCTTCAGTTTCTCAAGCCCGAGGATGTTGCCTACTTTGGCAAGCTGTCTGACGGTGCCAACGAGGACACGCTGAGTGTTGATGAGCTCAAGGAGCGCAAGATCATGCGCCTCCTGCTCAAGGTCAAGAACGGCACGCCGCCCATGCGCAAAACGGCGCTGCGCCAGCTGACAGACAATGCACGCAACTTTGGCGCCGGTCCCCTCTTCAACCAGATCCTGCCCCTTCTCATGGAGAAGTCGCTTGAGGACCAGGAGCGCCATCTGCTCGTCAAGGTTATTGATCGTATCCTGTACAAGCTGGACGACATGGTCCGGCCATATGTGCACAAGATTCTCGTCGTTATCGAGCCGCTACTCATCGACCAGGACTACTACGCGCGTGTCGAGGGTAGCGAGATTATCTCCAACCTCAGTAAGGCCGCTGGTCTGGCTACCATGATCAGCACCATGCGGCCAGATATTGACCACGTCGACGAGTACGTGCGCAACACTACAGCGCGCGCGTTCGCCGTTGTGGCCTCGGCTCTGGGTATCCCAGCTCTGTTGCCATTCCTGCAAGCTGTGTGTCGCAGCAAGAAGTCATGGCAGGCCCGGCACACGGGTGTCAAGATTGTGCAGCAGATCCCCATCCTCATGGGCTGTGCGATCCTGCCCTACCTCAAGCGGCTTGTCGACTGTATCGCCCCCTGCCTTAATGACGAGCAGACCAAGGTGCGCACCGTCACGTCGCTCGCCATTGCCGCCCTCGCCGAGGCCTCGAACCCTTATGGTATTGAGAGCTTTGATGACATCCTCAACCCGCTGTGGACAGGCGCGCGCAAGCAGCGCGGCAAAGGCCTGGCCGGCTTCCTCAAGGCTGTCGGTTTTATCATCCCGCTCATGGACGAGGAGTATGCCAACTACTACACCAGCCAGATCATGGAGATTCTGCTGCGCGAGTTCTCGTCGCCGGACGAGGAGATGAAGAAGGTGGTGCTCAAAGTGGTGTCGCAATGCGCGAGCACCGAGGGCGTCACGGCCGGCTATCTCAAAGAGCACGTTCTCGACGAGTTCTTCAGGGGATTCTGGGTGCGCCGCATGGCGCTTGACAAGCGCAATTACCGGCAGGTGGTGGAGACCACGGTCGACATTGGCCAAAAGGTGGGCGTCTCCGAGATCCTTGAGCGTATTGTCACCAACCTCAAGGACGAGAGCGAGTCGTACCGGCGCATGACGGTTGAGACCGTCGAGAAGCTGGTGTCGTCGCTGGGCGCGGCCGATATTGGCGAACGCCTTGAGGAGCGCCTGATCGACGGCATCTTGCACGCGTTTCAGGAGCAGACGGTCGAGGACGTCGTGATGCTCAACGGCTTCGGCTCAGTGGTGAACGCGCTTGGCGCCCGGTGCAAGCCGTACCTCCCGCAGATTGTATCCACCATCCTGTGGCGCCTCAACAACAAGTCGGCGACGGTGCGGCAGCAGGCGGCCGATCTAATCTCGCGCATCGCCATGGTCATGAAGCAGTGCGGCGAGGATGCGCTTATGGGCAAGCTGGGCATTGTGCTGTACGAGTACCTCGGTGAGGAGTACCCCGAGGTGCTGGGCTCGATTCTGGGCGCGCTGCGGTCGATTGTCACCGTCGTCGGTATCAGCCAGATGCAGCCACCCATCAAGGACCTGCTGCCACGGCTGACGCCCATTCTGCGCAACCGGCACGAAAAGGTGCAAGAGAACACCATTGACCTTGTCGGCCGTATTGCTGACCGCGGTCCCGAGAGTGTCAATGCGCGCGAATGGATGCGTATCTGTTTTGAGCTGCTGGATATGCTCAAGGCGCACAAGAAGGGCATCCGGCGTGCGGCGAACAACACGTTTGGTTTCATTGCCAAGGCCATTGGTCCGCAGGATGTGCTGGCAACGCTTCTCAACAACCTACGCGTGCAGGAGCGCCAGTCGCGTGTCAACACGGCTGTTGCCATTGGTATCGTGGCCGAGACGTGTGCTCCGTTCACAGTGCTGCCGGCGCTGATGAACGAGTACCGCGTGCCCGAGCTGAATGTGCAGAACGGTGTGCTCAAATCGCTCAGTTTCCTGTTTGAGTACATTGGCGAGATGGCCAAGGACTACGTCTACGCGGTCACGCCGCTGCTCGAGGATGCGCTGATCGACCGCGACCAAGTGCACCGGCAGACGGCAGCGTCGGTGGTCAAGCACATTGCGTTGGGCGTTGTCGGCCTTGGCTGTGAGGACGCCATGGTGCACTTGCTCAACCTGCTGTACCCCAACCTGTTTGAGACGAGCCCGCACGTCATTGACCGCATTGTCGAGGCCATTGAGGCCATCCGCGTCGCAGTCGGTCCTGGTCTCGTGCTCAACTACGTCTGGGCTGGACTGTTCCACCCGGCGCGCAAGGTGCGCACCATCTACTGGCGCGTGCTGTCCGACTGCTATATTGGCGCAGCCGACGCCATGGTGCCATACTACCCCGACATGGACGAGGATACCATTGACCGGCCGGAGCTGTCCATCATCTTGTAGATGCAGTCGGGTGGTTGACATTGACTTTTTTTGTATCTTTTCATTTTCCGTATTTAGTACTATTGGCCACGGATATTTGGGACTTCCTAGAGCGGGTTCATTATTTTTATCAGTTATTGCATTCATATTAATATATCATTTGTTTTTCAACCTATTTATCGAGACACTTTGCTGTTGTATTCGATGGGTGACGTTGAGGTCGCAAGTCTTAGTCATTTCTTAGTCATACATCTATGTACAATCTCTACTACCACTAGATCGGCAAAACCCCGATCTCTATTGTACCAGTCTCCGTCCAGGAGCTTGCCCCGGTGCTGCTGCAGGCTGTAGCTGCAGGCTGTATCAGAAGCTACGGTGGCATACACTGTACATAAAGCACTTAATGCACCTGTACAGCACGGGCACGGTCAAGCAATTCTTACTTGCGACTAGCTGCAGGGAGTGCACTGTATTAAAGTGCAAAATACAGTGGGGGTTTCTTCTTTTTCCTCTTGGAAAATATCGGCACCTTAGCTTTAAAGGATTACTTCCTGATTGGGTGTAAGTCCGACTTTCTACTTCTCTAAAAGTCCTCTCTCAAAACTAAGGCCGCTTTGCGTGCTCTACTGAGCCGTCTTCGCCGCCGCTTTTTTTATTTTTTGAATTATGATTGCCTTTTCCTAGGATCCATGGGGACAAGCTGGCATCTTCCATACTCCTTTTTGGTAGCTGCTATTGTTCCCATTGTGCAATCTTATTTCTTTGTGCAGATAGCCTAGCCTAGCCACGAATGACCTCGAGAGGATGTGCCACATGGAGCTGGCTTTGGTAACAGTTGATAGGCGACAGATGCAGCCTGTTGACATAAGCATACATCATAATCCGGAGCTCTGCTGACGTGCTTGCTGAGTTTGGTGGTTTGGTCTCGCACTACTATAGGGGCATGCCACATTGCCACATAAGTTCAGTTGAAGATGAATGAGATGAGCTGGCAAGCCAGACGCTCTATTATGCATGTCTTGGTATCGACGTATAAACATTATATAAAACAGAAAACAGAAAACCAGAGGTATGTTGAAACCGTACGCCAGTGCTTGTGTCATCAGGCCTTGCACCTTCAAGTGTCAAGCCATGTTGATCATGAGTAGAACAAAAATGCTTTTTAAAAAGGAATAATGAAAAGACAAATAGGAAATGAGAAAGAGGGTATAGATTGAGGAAGATTGTAGAAGATTGTGAGCGCTTCCGTGGATCGAGAGGCGTCGAGCATCCTCAGTGAAGAGGATACATCATGGAGGAGGCGGTAAAAGGAAAGCAACGAGCTCCGGGTACAGCCAGAAGGATAAAGTAGAAGTTGATTCAACCTTGTTTCTGCCGCCCAAACTGTCAAACATTTTTTTGAGGTTGTGTAAAAAAAACATTAGATATTCCTTTCTTTGACTATTTCAGTCTGAATCAGACTAAGCAAGTAAAAGCCATTTTTGTTTCAAGCTAAGAAGCAGTTAACTGCACACTTAGAACTTGAGGGTCTTGGGCTGCTCCCAGGTGAAGCTCTGGTTGGTACCGAAGTGACCGTTCTTGGCAGTCTGGAAGTAGATGGGCTTGGCCAGGTCCAGCTCCTTGACAATGACACCGGGGCGCATGTCGAAGTTGTTGCGGATGATCTCGACAAGCTCGTCGGAGGTCTTCTCGGAGGTGCCGTAGGTCTCGACGAACAGCGACAGGGGCTCAGCGACACCAATGGCGTACGAGAGCTGGACAAGGGCACGGCGGGCGAGGCCGGCAGCAACCAGGGACTTGGCGATCCAGCGGCCCAGGTAGGCAGCCGAGCGATCGACCTTGCTGAAGTCCTTGCCAGAGAAGGCACCACCACCGTGGGCACCCCAGCCACCGTAGGTGTCGACAATGATCTTGCGGCCAGTCAGACCGGCGTCACCCTGGGGACCACCGATGATGAACAGGCCAGAGGGCTGGATGTGGTAGACGGTCTGGTCGTCAAGGTACTTGGCGGGGATGGTGGTCTTGATGATCTTCTCAAGGATCTCGCTGCGGAGCTTCTCGGTGGTGATGTCCTCAGAGTGCTGGGCCGAAACGACGACGGTGTGAACGCGCTGGGGAACAACGGCACCGTTGTCGTGCTTGTACTCAACGGTAACCTGGGTCTTGGTGTCGGGACGCAGCCAGGGCAGGGTGCCGTCACGGCGGGCAGCGGACATGGCAGCGTTCAGGCGGTGAGCCAGCAGCAGGGTCAGGGGGAACAGCTCAGGGGTCTCGTCGGTGGCATAGCCGAACATGATACCCTGGTCACCGGCACCGAGCTCCTCAAGAGCCTTCTCGTAGTGCAGACCCTGGGCAATGTCGGGCGACTGCTCCTCAATGGCGACCAGCAGGTTGCAGGTCTTGTAATCGAAGCCCTTGGCGGAGTCATCGTAGCCAATGTCCTTGATAGCGTTGCGGACAACCTTCTGGTAGTCGAGCTTGGTCTTGGTGGTGATCTCACCGAAAACCATGATCATACCGGTCTTGGTGGCGGTCTCGCAAGCAACCTTGGAGAGAGGGTCCTCAGCCAGGCAGGCATCGAGAACGGCATCGGAGACCTGATCGGCGATCTTGTCGGGGTGGCCCTCACCAACGGACTCGGACTGAGAGAGTTAGCATGTGTAGATATGCGTGTCTAGAAGACTGCGCGAAGCAGGATTCAAGACGAGGTCAGACCAAATTGACCTGAGGCCAACTCAAGGGCAGGAAAATACTCACGGTGAACAGGAAGGTACCCTCCTGGTGCTTGACGAACGCGGGGACAGACATTGTGAGATGTGTGAGGTGGTTTGAGGAAAAGGAGGAGAAAAGTGGTGATGATGGATGATGAGAATGAAACTAAAGAGAAGAAGAGAAGAAAAGAGAGAGAGGAGAAGAAGAAGAAGGGGAAGGAGGAAGAAAAGGAGAAGAAATAGGAAGGAGGTCAGAGTCGATGAGATAAAGGAACGGCTTGGTCTAGCACATGGCACACAAGCCAGAGGGGGTGACCACCGTTGCTGGCAGTTGCTACCAGCGCTATGAGGGGTCCTTCCGAAAACATTTTTATTTCTAAAGTGGATACCGCCTCAACCAAAATTTCACTTAGTCCTAGTTGCTCTTTCTTCATCTAGCATCTACATAGCGTTCAGAATTTCACAATCGCACGTGCCGGCTGTCGGTTGGCTCTTGCCGGGTTTACTCTGTACTTGCTTTTAGTCTGTATTAGGCTTGCTGTCTTGCGACGTAGGCGGTGAATACGGTGAGCGTAGCCATGTATTACACCATGGCAAGCAGGAGCGCACGGTGCATGACGCGGGGCGGGTATCTCTAAGTGCAATTGAGCATTGAGGCAGGTGAACACAGGCAGGAATGCAATGCAGGAAAAGGCAGGAGGTGTCAGAGGGCTCGGGACTCAAAGGACTCATAGGGAAGAAGCAAGGGCAGTGGGGGATGGCGAAATGCCATTCAGGTACCCGGAGAGGAAGGAGGCGGACAGAAAAAAGAAGAAAAAACCGAAAAGACCAAAATGGGCTAATTGACGTTGCCGATTGAAATTTATCCATTTTACTGATTATTTTTAAGTGCTTTTTTATTGGTAATTTTTGGATAATATATGTCTTACAGCGCAGATTGCTGTAGATGGAAGGCGCGATGGGCAACCAGCGGGTCCCTCAAGTCTCAAACTACCCTTTAAACTAGTGCATTTTGTCCAATCACAAGGCGTAATTGTGCATGCTGGGGTGTGTGCCTGACGTATGGCGATTTGATTGCTTATATAATCTAGAGATGTAGACATCAAGTGGAAGACTGAAAGACAAGAGGCAAGGAGTGGAAGCTTTGCAAGTGTATTAATATGAAGATCACTTGCAGAGTGATGCGGGCGATGCAGATGTGTTATTGGAAACAGTGGAAACAGCTAATAGAGATGGGCTCTGCTTGTATCCGTCAACAGGCCAGGCAGTGGCACGAGGGGAGAACAGATGGCTCGATATAAGGCACGAACATGGCTTTGAGCTTGATACAAGACTAGCCAGCCGTGTATGATAGCTCCATCATATATCAAGAGGGGCGAATGGAGGTTTGAGGGATAGTGTCCCTAGGAACGCGCCGAGCTTGTCTTGCATTCGAGGATATTTCATATTGAAACAATAAAATAATAAATATCTATCAGATAAAGGTAGTAGAGACGGATGGTATCTAGCATAAAAATAGATAAATAGAGTAGATAAATTGCTAGATAGGGGAATAAATAAGTGTAATATACAAAGAGCAGCAAAGTGCTCTGTAGAGCTATGGCATGACGCAGTTGTCAGCTAGACATATGCTACCAAAGTCCAGCTATTGGCCGGAAGATGACATAACAGAGTGTCATACTCGTGGACACTACGTTGTAGAGCAGCAAATAGTATTACACGGTGGAAGCATTGCATTAGTGCCGATATAAGTCGATTTTTTTATTGATAAAACACAAGCTGATTTTGTTTGATTTCTATATGATTTTTTATTTCTATTTGGCATCTATTTGGATGATATATAAAGATAATGAAAAAAGACAAATCTAATGTCGGTGTATTAAAATAATGAGGGAAAGCGAAACCATAGAGGTAGTGTGAATATATGAATAAAAAGAAAAGAAAATGGTAGGTAGAAGACAGAAGATAGAAGGAAAAGAGGAAGTGAAAAATAACTACTCGGACCGGGCGCTCTTGGTCTTCTTGCTCCGCAGCTTCATCATGACAACGACCATGAGATACGACGAAATACAAAACAACGCCGTGATTCCAGTATCACGCCATGCATAGTACTTCTCATTCAGATTGAAGCCCTGCGCGTACTCGGCACCTGTCTTGTAGGCACAGTAGTTGCAGCCGGCCGTGGCGTTGGTGTTGGACACATAGCCCGCGTTGCTCGCCAGGAACTCGGCCATGTAGTCGCCGCACGTCTGGCCACTGGGCGGATCAAACGTCGTGAGCTCGCTGGCAGAGCACTCGACCTGGACGTCCCAGATGACTGTGCCAAGGAGACCGCCCATAAGGTAATTGAACGGGTCAAGGTAATACATCCAGTACCGCCAGAACGGCTGCATGGACTGGTAGGGCACGACGACACCGCAAAAGGTGACGAGGCCGGCACCAATGAGCAGCGGGTTGGTGATGGCGGCAAAGTAGACGTTGGGCGCATAGGCAGCAATGGCCTGGCCGATGGACGTGTATAGGAACTCGTAAAAGATCATCTGCAGGTAGATGTGGCCCGACGTGGCGGCCTTGACGGGGAAGCCAGCTGTAAAGTACCAGCAGGAAAAGTAGAGCGTCGCGCAAATAATAAGATAGGGGATCTCGGAAACGATCTGGGCACCGACAAAAGCCATCCAGTGGTACGTCTTGCTCTTCTTCTCGCGCGTCTCAAACAGGTCGCGGTTGTGCAGGAAGAACGGCTGCATCTGATTGATGCAGCCGGGTGCGACAAAGATAAAGTTGAACACGGCAAAAAGGCGCAGCTGCAGATCAAATGACGTGCTGCCCATGTTCCAGAATGTGAAGCCGCCAAAGAGAGCAGCAAAAATGTGCAGGTTGAACTTGTTCCACACATAGTCGGGCGACCGCCATAGCTGCACCATTAAGCGCTCCAGGACCATCTGGAATTGGAAAAACTTGGGCGTTGCAAACTCGAGGTTGTCGGTTTCACGATCGCTACCTTGCTCCTGCTTTGAAAGAACCTGCAGTTGCTGGTATGCCTTCTCACGTTCAGGCGACGCGTTCCACAGCTCGACCCAGTCCACGTTGCTCTTGGTAGCATCGCTGCCGCCCTGAATGACGTCGACAATGTGGTCAGCCGGGTTGACATCCTCAGGGCACGGCGCGCCGTTGCGTCCAAAGTAGTCTAGCACTGTGGCCGAGTCCTTGCCCGTCTCCCCAAAGTAAGCCATGCGACCGCCCTTGGCCAACAGAAGTAGAGAGTCAAAGGCCTCAAAGAGAACAGCTGACGGCTGGTGAATTGTGCACAGCACAGCTTGGCCGCCGTCGACCAGTCTCCGCAGAAAGCGCACAATGTTAAACGCCGACTGGCCGTCCAGACCAGAAGTAGGCTCGTCCAGGAAGAGTAGAGTAGGTTTAGCCACCAGCTCAACTCCGAGGGTCACACGCTTGCGCTGCTCAATGCTGAGACCGGCTCCGGGAACGCCAATCAGCGCATCGGCAAACGGCCGCAGCTCCAGCAAATCTAGAATGTGCTCGACATAGGCAAGCTTGTCGGTGCGCGAGGTGGTCTGCGGCTGGCGCAGCAGTGCAGAAAATTCCAGGGCCTCGCGGACGGTGGCCGTATCCTCGTGAACGTCCATCTGCTCGCAGTAGCCCGTCAAGCGCTGGAAAGAGATGCCCTGGGGCTTGCCATCAATCAGGATAGAACCAACAATGTGGCCAGCATCTTTGCGCTGGGCCAGCACATCGAGCAGTGTCGTCTTTCCGGCACCTAAGCAGCCCATGAGTGCAACGAGATTGCCGGGCTGCACATAGCCGAAAACCTTGTCGAGCAGCTGCTTCTGGGCGCCCTGATACTTGACAAAGTAGTCGAGATCGTGCCAGCAAAAGGTGGATTGGCGCGGGGTCTCAGTCTCGGCCTGGTCAGAAGAAGAAGAAGAAGAGGGAACGACGGCAGATGCGGGTGTCGACTTCTCTGACTCTGCAAAGGCAGTCTCTAGGTCAACACCCTTGGACTTGCGGATAGACCGCTTAAACAAGAGGACAGTTGAACCGCTGTGGCTGTTGCGAAACTCAAATCCAAGAGCGGTGACAGCGATGAAGAAGATCCAGAACGCAATAATGACACCGAATCCGCGCCATATATGGTGGCGCGAGTAGTTGAAGTGCTGGCTGATGTAAGCCTCGCCATCGATCAGACCGTTGGCATCGCTGCCGGGGATGGTGCATCCGCGGAATGACGATGGTTCCGTTGCATAAGATGGCCCGTAGGGGACATATTGCGGCGCAACACATGTCAGCTCGAGGCCCGAAAACTCATTGGCCACGAGAGATTCAAAGGCATAGGCGCCCGGATTGATGTAGAAAATCCATCGGAACCACGGGTGCATGCGCGAGTAAGGGATCAGATAGCCGCCGTAGACAAACAGGATCGTAGAAAAGAGGCCGGTCATTTGCGATGCGAGACCAAACTGGCTGCACAGCGCACCGATTGCACGGAACAGCTGCAAAAAGCAAAGAGTGCTGGCATTGCTAATGATCCAAAAGGTAAAGAACTTGCCGGCGTTCATCTGCAGTGCCGACATGAAATACAGCACAATCGAGAAGAGAGTGACCTGGATCATGACGACGGGGATGTCGGTGATGGCGTTGGCGATACAAAATGCTGTGGGGCGGTAGAAGCCAAAGCGCTTGTGGCGCACGAGGATCGGACGGCCCATAAACGATGCCGTTGTCTCGGACATGCCTTCGAGGAGGAAGTAGAGGACGGGGAAGAAGAGCACACCTGGGCGCATGAAAATTGATGTGCTGTCACGGGGCATATTGTAGAAGAGACTGCCTGCCACGAGTGCCTGGATAGTAGCGGAAACAACCTTGACACCAAGTGACAGCTGGTCGCCCAGCATGATTTGGAATTGGCGGGTCGTGCAGTTCACGATCTGGTCACGCAGGCCGGCAGTGTAGACGCTGCGCTGGCCCCTAAATGGCAAAACAGACCGTTTCTTCTTCTCGCCCGTGACAGCGACGTGCATGTCGTCCACCTCCTGTGTCAGGGCAGACGGTTCAACCATGGACGCGCGCATCTTCTGGCACACGCTACTTTGCTGGTACGCCTCTTCAAACTCCTGGGGTGTGCCCGGAACGGTAGACTCAAAGCCGGGGGCGACAACACGCTCTGTCATGACCGTGACAGAGGTCAGGAAATCGGCAATGTTGGCACCGCGTGGGCATATAAAGCCCAGCTCTTCAAAATAGGTGCGCGCTTGCTTTCCTGCCGGGCCGTAGTAGATTACACAGCCTTCGGCAAGCACGAGAACCTTGTCGAACTCGGCATAAATGGCATTGCCTGCCTGGTACAGCGTAGCCACGACAGTCTTGAGTTCGTCCTTTGCAGACCGGCGCAGCGTCTGGGTAAACTCGAGCGCAGTCTTTGAATCGAGGCCACGGGTTGGCTGGTCCCAGAACTGCACAGGGCTCTGACCGGCGAGCATCTCGGCGAGAGACACGCGTTTACGCTCACCACCGGAGACGCCACGGATGAACTCATTGCCGACCTTTGTGTGTGCGGTGTGTGCAATGCCGAGACTCGACAGGACCGAGTCGCGTGTCTGCTGCACAAAGTGGCGTTTGGAGGGTGCTTCATGGTGTCGAGGTGTCTTGTTCTTGAGGGCAAAGGTGATGGTCTGGTCGACGGAGAGTGTTGGGAAGTGGATGTCATCTGTTAGTTAGTATTAGTATGAGTGCTTATATAAAGGTGAGATGTTAGAAAGAAGGAGGGACGTACCTTCTGTATTCAATGTGATCTGCTGGCGGTACTGTCGCGCCTGCACGTGATCCATACTGCCATAGAAGACATCGCCATGCACCTCGCCAAACGACTCGCGGTGGTTTGATAGCACGCGGAGGAGTGACGTGCAGCCGGCACCGGGACGACCAAGCACCAAGAGCATCTCACCGGGCTGTACCTGGCCACTGACCTCATGCAGGATGTCTCTCTGGCTAGGCTTCTTTGCAAACAAGTTCCGTGGGTCGATGTGGGACAAGAGTGTCTCGCCGTACGCCTCACCGGATGCCGTGACCTTGACGGTGATATCGCGGAATGTGAGTGTCATGCGCTTGCAGCCTGTGATGTTGGCGGTGTCGATGCTCTTTGTGGTGCCGTATTGGCTGGCCTGTTGTCTGTCGACATCGGTATCGCTGTCGAGGACGCCACCCGACGATGCATTGTCCTTGTTCATGTTGAGTTTGGTGATACTGCTACGCAAACTGGCTGGAGTGTCCATCTCAGAGTGGCATTGGAGAGGCTGTGTTTTGGGCAGAGAGAACACTTTCTTATAAGTCGAGTTGACTTCTTTGTTATTCGTTGTCACTCGTATTCTACATTCCGAATGTCCAACTCTAATTTCTAACATGCTCGTTTGTATATCCTTTTCCGCCGAGCTCGTTACAGCTCTAGCTTCGTCTGGTTCTCTGATTAACCCACAATCACAAATGCTGTCACAGGTACTTCCTACTAAGCAATACTAAGCACGACAAATCACATCCCTTTTATCACAAAAATACGAAACTGCCTTTTTGGGTGGACCGGCTGTGCGTGTAAGTCGCTACTTCCGTACTTCCGTACTTCCTCATCCGTATATCCATATCCGACACTCGCTTTCTGCCTCGAACTCGAGATGCTCATAGTCCGAGTTTTCAGTGATTAAAGCTTACTTTAGTATGTCTCCGATGAACCTGCTCAGTCTTTAGTGTTTATTGATCGACGCGATCCAATGTGGGATCAGACGCGTGCACCTCTCGCACCTGTGTGATGCACAATAACGTGGCAGCCCTCACTGTGTTTCTCTGTAGAGCTGGTAACAGCGAGGCTGCTATCTTTCCGTTATTAAGGTTGTACCGACATTTACATCTGTAGCAGCTAGCATGTGAATTGCCATTGTTACGGGTCACGGCTGATCGCCCCTTACTTTAGCTTCCTCGCCGTTCGCTGCCTGGTCTCGCCTCAGATTCTTGCCAGTGACCCCCCGTCTCTCTCTTCTATCTCTTCTACCTTCTTCCTTTTCTTTTCTCGTCTGGATGCTAGCTCATAATCCCTGTCCCCGTTTCATCCATATCTTTATCACCCAGAATCTTGATATTTCTACTCGCGGATACTCCGTAATCTCCTATCCCGAATGTTCAACCTTACCCAAAGTCCCCTATTGCCCAGCCTCATGCACCCTGGCTTGACTGACACCTGCAGAGTGACAGCTTGGTGCGGAAGTACGAAGTAGAGACACAATTCCGACGTGTTGGTGTATGTAAAGTATGAATAATACCTATCTTGGTCGGCAGTCTAGCCCCAGTCTTGGGGATCCCCCTTGGCGGTAGTAGCAGTACCAAGAGACTGGCGACGGAAAGTTCTAGCGTCTCCAAAACAAACCCGTAGCACCGTTGCCTGCCTGTGGTATCTTTGTATTAGTCGTGTTGCTGGGTATGATAATGAATGCATTCGGCGGATATCGCGTCCTCCGCCCACCGACCCGGCCTCCGTCTTAAATTTTCGCGTTTACAACACGGCCAAAAAGCCCGAAAGATACAAGACAATATCACTTAAAATGGAAAATACTTAAACTGGAAAATAGAAGAATATAGAAAATAGAAAATAGAACACGAGCGCGATGAGCAACTTGCAGGTCATATCCGGATATCCTCTGGTATGGGGGATCGGCGGCGCAAGCTGTAGAACAAAGACACAATAGTCCCAAATGAATCAAAAAACTTCTCAAAGTCTATTCACAAAAACCAGCTGACAATTCAAACGGTGACTGAGAAATCAAGACGGGGAACCAAAAGTGCAAAGCCAAGACCAGAATGTTATTAGTTTATTGATTAAAGAGATACCTATCGTATGACGTTCACGACCGATACATGAAATCCTGCATGCTCGGGTCTATGGACAAGAACGCCTCCATGTTCATGGATCCGAAATCAAAGTTCCACCCGAGATCGGCCGCCGTCAAGTCAGCAGGCGCATCTCCGCTACTGCCGCTGCCATTTCCATTCGAGTTGCTGTTTCCGTTGCCATTGGATGAGTTTGAGGCACCCGCTTGACCCTGCCCTTGGTCTATGCTGCCCATCTGGTTTTGGTTTTGGTTCTGATGTGATAGGCCTGGCGATGACCCTACGGCTTCGTCCAGACCGCCGAATGGCGTAAAGGGGAAAAGCAAGGGAGGCAGTGCGTTGCTCAGGCCGCTGAAGCTGTTCATATCTCCCATATTATTAATGCCGCTAATTCCGTTGATAGCGTTGATGCCGTGCATACTGCCCATGTTGTTGAGATGGTTGGGCGTGTTGGGCTGGCTGTGGAGGGGTGCAATTGGCGGTGGCAGCGGTGACGGCGCCTGTGCATGCTGTGGCACTGAAACAGACGATGTCGACGTGACTGAGCCGGCCCTATGGCCATTTCCATAAGAGCTGCCGTGCATGCTATTCACACTGCTAAATCCTGCTGCTGCTGCAAGACTGTGAAGTGACGATGTCGGGCCAGTCGTGTTGGTTTGGTGGGCCTGCTGTTGTTGCTGGTGCTGTAGCTGTTCCTGGTATTGAAGCTGCTGTGACTGGTGTGGTTGCTGGTGTTGTGATGACTGCGATGATTGTGACTGTTGTGACTGCTGCGACTGCTGCGACTGTTGTGACTGGTGGTACTGCTGATGTTGGATATTGGCATGGATCGGGTGTGCTGGGATGTTGAGACTGATATTGCCACCATTGTTGTCGTCCATATCAGCCGCTCTAAAATCAGGGTACACAGACCGGATCATGTGCTCGAGATTTCCGGCAATATCCACAGGAAGGGCAATACCGCTCTGCCGCTTGGGCACTATCATCTCGAGCGCCCGGATCGCCAGCTGCAGCCAAGGAAAATTGTTCTTGTTTTTGTTCGTGTTCTTGTTCTGGAGCAGGTCAAACGCGAGTACATGCGAAGCTCCCTCGATAAAGAAGGCATGATACCGCACTGACCTGCACATTTCGTTGCGTTCGCACGCACGAATCAAAAAGGCAATCGAGTGGCGTGCCGCATCCAGGCAGTACTCGCATGCCGTGTCCAGCCACGGCGGCGGTGGCGGATGATTAGCCGAGTCTTCTTCTTGTAGCTTGGCGCGCAAGACCAAAAATGGTCGAAACGTAAGTATCAGGGTATGGTGGTAGAGAGTAGACACAATTGTCTGGCACACGCCTAGCTCGCCGGCGTTCGGGTCGTCGATGACGCCAAAGTTAAAATCTTCACGCTGCTTCTCGGCAAACTGCCGCAACTCGCGCCTGATCTCATTGGCCTCGTTCCACAGCGGCAAGAGCGACTCGTGATGCCTCCGGTAGATGCACGCGACACTCTTGGACATAATGCGCGCCAGTGTCACCACAGAATGTAGCAGTTTTTCTTCTGTCGGAAACGGCACGTCCATTTCGCTTTCCGGGAACGAGCTGGGCCGGCCCAGGGAGAAACAGACCCATGTCTCCCAAAAGTAAAGGCTCCAGATTGTAATGCGCATCTGCCGCGCTGCTTCCTGTGCTTGCGCGCTGCCTTGGCCATTGTGTCTGCTTCTATGGGTCTGCGCTCCGCCTAGCACGCCCTTGTGCAAACCGGCGGCCACGGCTTTGCGCACGGCGGTTCCAGCCAGCAGATATGACGAGTTTGGCCGCGCACGCTCTGAAGCGAAATGAGACATGAGAAGAGAGATCTGCACCGTCTGCACATTGACCATTTCGTCTAATGCCGACGCCCAGCGCTTGGCCATACGGTACAGGTACTGTGCCGTCGTCTCCTCCTCGAGCATTGATGCACCCAGGCTCAGCGCAAGCAGGACGATGATTGTGTCGGGATCGTTGCCGCCCAGCAAGAATGTCGGCTCGTAGAAACGCACAAGGCGCTCGCGGAACGTGTCGCGTGTCCAAATAGGAAGGATCAGCCAAAAGGTCATCAGGTACCGCTCTAGCAATTTCTCGGCGAGAGCGCGGTCGATGAACATGCTCGCGCCATCCGTAAACGAGCCGTTGCCGCATAACGCAAACGATGTTTCGCTTCCTCCTGTAAGATCACCAAAGTAGAGTCGGCGATTATTGAACAAGTCGAGGCCAGGCCCAATCTCCTCGACACCCTTGGGTGTACATTCTTCCTTGCCCGAGTCGCGAGAGCTGGTGCTCGCATTGTCATCATCGCCAGATTCGTGGTCGTTGTCGTTTTCATCCCCGTCGCTTTCTTCATCGCCGCTGTCCAGCATGCTGCTGTCCATTTCTGATTTGGCTCTTTCTGTATCCATATTTGAGTCGGCCCTCTCCGTGCTCTGCATTGTGTTTTGTGGACTGTCCTGGCCGCCTTTGCCGTCCCTCTTGTCCACCCTTCTCTCCGTCCTTGGTGTCGCATCAGCCCTTCGGCTCTCTGCCTTACCACCAGCTCGTGCCGCGCCACCATCTCTATGCTTTGGCCTCCTTCGACGCTGACCGGACTGTCTGTCTTCGATCTGGTGGTAGATGGCGTTGAGGAGGGAAAAGTTGGAAGATGGCCCATAGTAAAGTTGTATAAAGACGGAAGGCGATGCGCAGTGGGTGGCCGCGACACTCGGGTTGTGCAGGCCGCTGCGCGCATTGTTGCTGGCAGTGCTGGCACCGCCGGGCGAGAAGGATGGCGCGGACGTGCTCGGGTCTCCGAGGTGGGGAAGCCGTGGGTGTTGGGGGTGCGAGTGAGCTTGATGTACCTGGTGTATCTGATGTGGCTGGCGTACTTGGTGTGACGGTCGGTGTGGATAGGGTAGGGGTGTTGCAGCAGCAACAGAAGCAGCATTTGAAGCAGTGGCGCTGCCGCTGCCGATACCCGGACTGGCAATGGCAAAGCTCGACTCGCTGCCGCCGATAGGGCCTTCATGGCTGGGGGCATTTGACGGGCCTGCAGACAACAGCCGGTCGCCCTTCTTCATGCGGTTGCGTGCCTTTTTACGGTACTCGCAGGGCACATCCCGGAATTGGCATCGCTGGCAGGGCTCGCCGCCGTCGCAGCGGATCTTGCGCACGCGGCATTCTTGGCACGCCTTCGATATGCGCAGTTTTGAGCGGTCCATAATAGGTGAGGTCTATGTAAGTTAAGAAATCACCGCCGCCGTCGTTGTCGTTGTTCCGACGCACGCACCGGACATGGATTGTCGCGCCAGACTTGAGGAGTGTGTTGGATCAAGATCGGTAATATGTAGGTGATTAGATAAAATGCGAGTATCAGATGCCAAAATATTGACAGCGCGCGTCGGTCGTTAGTGCAGGCTGATAGCTATGATCGGATGTCGTAAGGTGTCGTAAGGTGTCGTCGGGGGGTAATGGGGGAATAGAATGGACAATGGGCGTCGAGAGGTAATGCTCCTCTATATGAGCGATAGCGAAAGTGCAGGGGTTGCGCGTGTCAGGGACTAAGCCAAAGTAGTCCTGTGCTCTTGCTCTTTTCTCTTAGTACGATGTAATCGTTCCTTCCCGAGAACCATTCCTTCCGGCAAAATTATTTTGTTGATGAATCGTTCCTTCCTACCGACAGCATTGAATAATAAAAATAAGCAAGCACTTGCCGCAAAAGGAAGGATGTCAATCCAGTAATCCAGAAGGTAAAAATGCACCAGGGTGTCACCTTCCTCCGCGAATCCCCAAGTCTCCAACACTGCGTCACGGCTTAGTCACAAGGTTGCACCAGGCTAGGATCGGACTTCTACTTTGTACTCACTATTGAACAAAGATCGTCGCCCCCGGGAAGCTGACTCGGGCCTAAAGACAATGACTAGCGGATGGGTGAGAAAATGCAATGCTTTGAGTAGATATTCGATCTGGAAGAACTGTCAAGTAGAAATATCAAGATTCACATCTTTCATTGTAGTTTAGGTTATCGAAGCGAGGGTACATACCACAGGTATCATTGACCATGGCCATGGTTCGTATCACTATCACAATGAATTGCACTCATCTCTTATCTTCTTATTAGGTAAGCAAATAAAATGAGTACAGTAAAGAAGACCGTTTTTTTATAAAAAAATAGAATCTGAGGAACAAGAAAGAACAAACTATTGTCAAAATGAAACAAATTCATAATCGACAGCCAAAAGGAAATAGAATCGAAGAGAAGCCGATAAACAAACAAAAGAGAGAAAAAATTGATGTCTCATATACTGACAATAGGATCAATGCATATCATGATGTATTTGCTTGCTTGCTATCTAGTTTTAATTTAATACTCATATCATTGCAAATCAAATCCAAAATAAAGAGACTACCCAAAACGTCATCCAAGAGGCTTCCAAGTGGAAGAAGAACGAAAGAGAGCTGGAAACGAAAAAACACATATTTCAGTGTTAGTGTTCCATGTTCTATACCCTGCATTCAACAAGCCGCGACATTTACAGTCTGGGCTTGCTGTCGGCAGAGCAGCACGAGGCCGGAGCGATGGCAGCGGCGGCGGCGGCAGTGCTGTGGTTGCCGTTCGAGAATGCGTTCTTGGACGAGGCGTCTACGGCATAGGTCGAGGGGGGCACCCACAGGGCCGGGTTCTTCTGGTAGAAGTTGGTGGCACGCAGCATGACGCTGACAGGCTCCGAGGGCATGATAGGGAAGTCCTCGCAGCGCGGGAAGTGCGTCAGACCGAACTGGACGTAGCAGACAATGTCCGTGTTGTCAATGTTCTCGTCGCGCTCAACCCAGTCGAGGACGGTGGCGTTGTGGGGGTGGCCCAGCTCGCCCTCGGACTGGCACACGTAATCGCCAGCAGGGAAGAGCTCATAGTCCTTGTAGGGGACAACAAACAGTGACTCGCGGGCAAACGCGGCACGCTTCCAGACCATGCTGCCGGGTTTGGCCAGGATCGCGGGGCAGTTATTGTTGATGATCTTGTAGCCGACGGGCGTGTGGGAGGTCTCGTTAATTGAGGTGGGGTTGATAATGTTCCAGGCACGGCTGGTCTCGTGCTTGTAGCTGGTGGCAGCCTCTTTCGAGGTGCGCAGCAGCGTCTTCTTGGCAAGGAAGCCGTTTCCGTAGGGGTTGGCCTTGGAGCCGACAGGCTCATCCGAGGCCACGGCGTCGGTCATGACGACCGAGTTGTTGGGGCCGTCAACCTCGGGGTCGATGCGCAGCGAGAAGATGTGCTGGTGGTTGTGGGCATTGATGCGGGGCGCGACCTCAGTGCCGTAGGGGGCGGCAGTCTCGGAGGGGTGCATGCAAGTGGTGTTGAGCTGACCAGTCAGCTTGATCTCCAGCTTGTAAGTGCCGTCCAGAGTGAAGATGTGGTAGAAACAGTAGTCGTAGTTGGCAGCAGTGATGATCTGCGAGATGATCAGACGACGGTCACGGGCGGAGATGACAGTACCATCACGGTAGTCAGTGTGCTTGTACAGCAGACCGTTGTCTTCCTCGTGGATGCAAACAGCGTTCTTGATGAGCGCCGGGTCACCGCTAGCGGTGGACATAATGGCATCCAGGTAGTGGATGGCGCCCTTGCAGTCACAACCCAGCTGCAGCGAGTTGGTCATGAGACCAGTGCCGTACTCGCCGACATCGAAGGCGTGCTTCTTGTGGTGGGGAGCGCTGGGCTCGCCGTAAGGCACAACCATCTCAACAACGGAGATACGGTTGAATAGGGTGCGCTGGCGGCCGGCAGTCGGGTCGTCGACGCGAACGTCGGACAGTACGATACCCTCGCGGTAGTTGAAGCCAATGTGCATCTTGAACTGGCCCCAGAAGAGCTCGTTGCCGCGCATGCGGAAAGACACACCCTCGGGCTGGGTGATGTCAATGGGCTTCAGGATGCCCTCGAGGTACTGGTCGCCGATGAAATCGGGCAGGAAGTTGTGCTCCTCGAAAGGAACCTTGGTGCGCTCACCGTTGACGCGGCGGATGTCAACACTGAGGACCTCCTCGGCTTCGGTGTCAACAACGACGGAGAAGTCGAGCGGGTGGGCGTACTGATTGTCTAGCTCCGAGTTGCGGTAGTAGACAATGCCCTGCTGCAGACGGCGCTCGTGACCCCAGCGCTCATCAAAGCCAATGGCCCAGGCATCAATAAAGACCTTGCTGATGTCGGTAATACCAATGTCGTTGCAGGCCTGGATGAAGCGGGGGTCGGCACGGCTGACACGCTCGCAGACGTCCAGGTCCTCGAGGGTCAGGGTCGGGTTGGCGTCGTAGATCTCTTTCCAGAGCTCGACGGTCGCAGTTGCGAGGTTGACGACAACCTCAAAACAGGGGCTCTTGCCCTTCTCAAGGACAATGGCAAAAGCCTTGCGGACGGGGCGAGGACCGCGGCGCTCGCGGAAGGCCTGGTATTCGGCCTTGAGGGGCTCCCGGAGGGTAACACAGTTGAACTTCAGCTCTTTGGGCTGAGCATATTGGCGGATGACTTTGGAGGCGAGCAGAATCTCCTTAATCGACAGCTGATCCAACGGATGCACCAGGGGCCCCTGGGTGATGGGCTCTACTACTGAGGAACATGTGTCCTCTTCCCGAAAGATGGTGTAGCCCGCAATTGAAGTGGTGTCGATGTTCATGGTTGCAGTTGTTGTGGAAGTCGTCCATACAAGCGGGTGTTAGTGGTGCCAAAATGGCAATGAGTTTAGGAATGGGTTTTGGGGGTTTAGCTGAAAAGCTTGGTCGATGAGGAAAGTGAAGCTGTCTGACAAAGCCAGAAAACGGTTGGATTGGATGTGAGTTGGTGATGGTGAGGAGAGAAAGAGAAAGGAAGAAAGGAAAGAAAGGAAAGAGAGGAAATATAAAGGGAAGAAAGGGCGAGGAAGGGAAGCTTATGAAGTGCAGTTTGTCTGTCGTACCTGCCCCGACGTGCCCCTCCGGCCACGGCACCTTACGATTCTCTTACTCTTTCCTCTTACGATCTTTCCCATTCTCCTGCTTGCCATTTGCTCATTAGCCATTGCTCTTGCCTTTTTGCTCATTGCTCTTACCTCTTTCTCTTGGTTTCCGTATCTGCCCCTCTGAGCTACGCCATCTTTGGAGGGCTTGCATACATTTCGCGCGTCACCAATCATTATCATAGCTTATCGCTTATCATGCGCGTGGGCTCTTTCTGTAATGCGCTTTGTCGCCTGGACTTTCTGAAAGAGGCAAAGAGGCTCCTCCAGTCCATTCGGTATCTCCGCCCCTTATCGCTCTCTCCTCCTTGTTCTTGGGCGCTCTTTCCTTTGTGCCTTCTCTCCCACCTGATTCTGCCTTCTTCTACTATTGGAATGCGCTCCTGCTGCATTGGGCATCGCTAGGTCACCTATTACCTCATTTTCTTGACCACGGGTATCGTCAACTTCAGTCTCTCTCACAGCCAGACGCCAATGGCTTCAACCCTACAATTTTCGTATCGTTTATCGATAACACTAACTGCCTTTCACATATCTTATCTAATTCTCCAGCAGTTCGTCAATACGATACAAGGCACCCCTTCTGTCGGTATTCTCTGATACTTTCTTTGTCCTTTCGCCTCCCTCGACAATGAAGCCCCTAGCCACAGACCAGCATATCTACTCTACTGACCATATACCCCAGCCCCAGCTGCATTTTGCCAGTTCCACTATGCCGTATTAGTGAGGGACTTTATGGACGAAAACGGTTTACGGCGGCGGGTCTTCTGCCTAAC
Organism: Ophiostoma tasmaniense; assembly: GCA_022392925.1. Lineage (NCBI taxonomy): Eukaryota > Fungi > Ascomycota > Sordariomycetes > Ophiostomatales > Ophiostomataceae > Ophiostoma > Ophiostoma tasmaniense. Next base: position 118,524 of record JAKRGK010000006.1, on the reverse strand, counting down.
CTTTCTGTCCTTCTGTTTAGTTTAAGTATTTTGCCTTCACCTCCGCGTTTGCTGTCAAGTGCTTCTGCTATGCTGCAATTTGTTACGTTTTTATTCCTTCTTCTAGCTCTCATTCGTCCTGTATTCCTTGTTATTAATATTGATAGTCACTCACCGACTGTGCTTCATCTAGAATACGGGGATATGACGATGATGGGGAACTAGAATTGGAGTAGAAGCCCACGTTTACCACCTCCATAAATGAGCTTAGTATTACACACGCGGATGCCGTCTATCATCGGCTACTGTCCTATCGGCCTTTGATATGCACTCATAAACACAACCGTTCGTGTCATTGCTGCCTGCAACCTCGCTTCTCGGCTGAACCTACTGGTTTGACCTCTAGCTCGCAAGCTGTTGACAGCACATCACCTCAGTATCTCACATGAGCAACCCTTGTCCTGCATCGGAGTATTTTATGTACTGCGAATGGGCAGCTCCTAAGTCCGATGGATAATCATGGCACCTTTTTTGCGTAGGCTTCGTGTGTATCCTTGCCCATATGTGCGCCGTCTTGCTTCTGTGCAAGTGCTTGGACTACGTGTAATTGTAGTTCATTGACTCGTGAAACTGTCTTCTTACTCTGTACATTCGAGCGCTGTCTTGTGCGCTCCTGCTTCATTCCGACATCAAGCACGTGGGCTAAATGTTCCGTCCTACCCGTGTCCGATGATGGCTCCGATGTCCTCTGCCAGACATTCAATTGTCATTTCAAATTGTCACGGCCATTTCAGAGATATCCTGATCATTCATCCGTTCCTGGCGTTGGATTATCAATCGTTGCTATTCATTCATTGATACTCCACGGCAATCACTATCCGCTCACCCCGAGTCCACAGCTCGGCAAGCAAGGTCATTTTGTCTGCAATGGGAATAGCAGTGCTTGGGGATCAACATTGGTCAACGCATGCGCCGCAAAAGCTGGTTTATTCACGTCAAAGTCTCCCGAGTCTTTCCTTATCCTTAAATGCCATTGATGATAATTCATAGACTATCCCAACGACTGTTTCACGGACTTCTTCAATCTCCATATCTCCATACGTGGGCTGGTCTAGTTGTCCCAAATAGGATGTAAAGAGAAGCTTGGCGCGGCCCGATGTCACTGATCCCTGCTTCTAGATGGTAGATGGACGTATGGCAAGGGATGTAGAAGTACGACGTTTGCGGTTAGCCATCTCAATCGACATTGGCCAAGAAATGAATAACGCATTGTAGTCACGACGGAGGGGTCGACAAGGCAAGCAATACCGTGTACAAAGTAAATAATAGAGAGTGCTGAAGCAGCATCAACTTATGGACTGAGTGACAGCAACAGTCACTTGCGCGTCATGAAGTACGAGTACATGGTAGCGCGACAGCTGTCTAAGAGTCGCCACCAGCCTTGAGCCAAACGGCGTCCTCCGAACAGCCAACACTCCGCACTTACTCCGTACTTTCATAAGTCAAAATGTGAACGGGCGAATAGCAGCCGGCCATGCTTTGTTACTGAACCCTCAATAGTCAATAGGCTGAAAAACGAACAAAAGTACATTGAATTAGTCCCGGCATTGACAAACCGATACTGCCATGGCCATGTGGAATCGACATCCAAGTGGATTTACTCGTCGATTCTTCATTTCCCTCTTCATTCTATTCCATATTTAGCCTCGCCATAAAAGCATTACAGGCAACTATGACAGATCTTGTCCTTTGATCTCACCCTCAAAGGTCTAAGCACGCTGTTTTGCGTCGTCGACCATGCCGGCTACCGTCCGAATCTTGGCTCCCGGGGTGCAGCTGCGGGGAAATAACTATTGATAATAGATTCATGTTAGCTTGTTCTATCACGGTTTTAGGGACACGAGTGAGCATTCGGGCAAGAGTTAAAATTGATCAAGTCGAGAGGTGAAGAATTTAATTTTCGACTTTAAATTAATCAAAGTTTTAAATGATTAAATGTCAAAATTAAATAAAAGAATAATCTCGTTAGTCCCCTTTCGCCGTCCCTATCGCTCTATCAGTGCACTATCCGTATTATCTACTCGTATTACTGTACTCCATCTGATATCGTCTAGTCTCTCTCTATATCGACTATCGTCTATCGTCTATCTCAATCCAAGCCTCTTGGGCGCTTGGGCTAAAATTTCAAAACACATATATACTCGGACCAGTCACCATCACATCGGTCTTTATTTTGGTTCTCACTATCAATCCATCGCTCATACTGTCTTTTGTTGCCACCAGAAAATGGGATATCATCTGGAGTGGTACATCTTCCTCCCCGATCCCTGAGTTTTCACGACTCCACCTGATATTGATATATCTCACCCACTCACTTTGACTCACAACATCAACAACATGTCCGACCTCCCGCACGGTCACACTCGTCTCGACGAGCAGGAGGCCCAGGATGAACACGACCTCGCCGCCATGGGCCACGAGCAGGCCATGTCCCGCAAGTTCGGCGTCATCTCCATGTTGTCTCTGGCCTTTTGCGTCCTCGGCACCTGGTCCACCTTTGCCCAAGATCTCTCCAGCGGCCTCGAGAACGGCGGGCCCGTCAGCATCCTCTGGGGTTTGGTACTGGTGACCTTTTGCAACCTGTGCATCGCCATCTCACTCGGTGAGTTGGTCAGCGCCATGCCGACGGCCCTTGGTCAGGCCTATTGGGTTTCTAAGCTGCTCGAGGGCTCGTCCTTTGGCGCTGTTGCCAAGCTGTCGTCCTACTACTGTGCCTGGATCAATACCTTTGGCTGGTGGACGCTCGGTGCATCCCAGATTGCCTTCATGACTGAGTTCCTGCTCGGCATGAAGGTTATTTTTGACAACGACTGGTCTGGCGCAAGCTCGGGCTGGGTCCAGTTCCTTGTCTACCTCGCCGTCACGGCCTTCCTGACGTTCCTCAACCTCATTTTCTGTCGTCGCGAGACGGTTCTGCCGCGCTTCAACAACTTTGTCGGCATCTGCTTCGTCACCCTTTTCTTTGTCTTTATTCTCGCTCTCCTGATCACCGTCGGCGTCCGCGAGAACCTGCACTTCCAGACGGGCCGCTTCGTGTTTGGCACCTGGATCAACCAGACAGGCTGGAGCAACGGTGTGACCTGGTTCATCGGTCTTGTGCAGGCCGCATATGGTCTGACCGCGTTCGACTCGGCCATCCACATGGTCGAGGAAATCCCTGCGCCGCGCCGCAACATGCCGCGCATTGTCATCTTGGCCGTCGGTATGGGTGCCTTTTCCGGCTTCATTTTTATGGTTGTCTGCCTCTTCTGTATCCAGTCGCTGGATGACGTCCTTGACGGCCCAACCGGCCTGCCCTTTATGGATCTGTGCACTTCCACCATTGGCCTGGAGGGTAGTGCTGTGCTTCTGTCGCTCTTCATCTTCAATGGTCTCGGCCAGGGCGTGTCGATTTTGACTACAGGCTCGCGTATGACCTGGGGTTTCGCACGCGACGGCGGTCTGCCCTTTAGCAGCGCTCTCGCCACAGTCAACCCGACCTGGAAGGTCCCTGCTAACTCACTGTTCCTGCAGGGCGCTCTTATCGGCCTGGTCGGCGTTCTGTACACGTTCTCTAGCACCGTTCTGTCGGCCATTCTCAGTGTCAGCACGGTCGCCCTTACTATCTCGTACGCGATGCCCATCATGGCCCTTATGATTGCTGGCCGCGACAAGCTGCCCCCACAGGGCCAGTTTAGCCTGGGCCCCCGTCTTGGCCCATTCTGCAACTGGGTTGCCGTCATCTACTGCGCCATCACGACAGTCTTTTTCCTGTTTCCAGGCTCGCCCAACCCTAGCGCGGCCGACATGAACTACGCAGTCGCCGTGTTTGGTGTCATGATGGTCATTGCCACTATATTTTGGTTTGTGCGCGGGCGTGCCGACTACCTGCAGACACGTGGTGCTGCCGAGCGCGTCATCTACGCGCAATCCGAGCTGGGTCTTCAGAACAGCCCGGGCTCATCAGTTCCGGCCACCTCTGACCAGGGCAAACCCATTTAGGCGATTAAGTGTCTGTTTCTTTTCTGTACATTTTCCTTTCTTGCATATTACTTGATTCCCATACTTAACTAGCACAGCGAATTGATTACATGCACTATTGCTCTACCTTACTGATATCATTCCGAGTCTTGCACATGATTGTGGCGTGACTACCCCAGCTTTGTTATTCTCCCGTAAGATTCCCCCCTCATCGCACCCGTCAACCCCGGATTTCGCTATTTGCTTCTTGCTGGAGTCGTATTACATGATAGAATGCTTCCTTGTTGCTGTTACGTGTTGTTTACAAGTTCCCCGGATGGAGTAATAGTCTTGTTGTCAAAACTGTGACAAATGTTTGTCACATTCCTTGTCGAGTCGTTCCCCCAATCCACCAGTCAGCGTTAGGGTATGTTGGCTCATTTGTTCCCTGTGTTAGCTTCCCAATCGAGAAAGTCGACGCGACCGCTAGGCGGCCGTTCCTGAGTAGGAGCTTGAGCCGATCTCTTTCTCTTGTTCGTCATTCTTTCATTGTGCCTATTGGCTTTCGTTATGTCACACATTCTCTCGAGTATATTTACTCGTCCATTACTTGTCCACTATATACAGGACAGACCTGATCTGGGGAGCCGCCTTTCACGGTGACACATAATTACTCGGAATATCCGTTGTTGTGCAAGGAAACCGAGTGCTCTACGGCTCCAGCTTCCAAAGGGGCAATTCAATACGTTTGCTAGTGTATATAGTCGTTGTATTGTACTCTGTGTTTACGGCAGCCATCTGTCTCGTTGCCGTCTGTATCATGGTACCCTGTCTGCATTATATCCTCGAACGTCTCCAAGCATTTCTCCGTCGAGTATGTCGACACATCTCACAGGGCACTACCCTCTCTCCAACAAGTCTCCAACTGCGCCGTACTTACTTGGTATGTGCTCGCAGCGCCAGTGCAGCATTAGCATCTGCACCGCTCGACACTATCCCAAATTCGACCAATTTCTCCCGGCCCACTTGACATGCACACCATATATAGCACCAATATGACACACCACAAGCTCCCACACTAAAGACAGACAGACCTGCGCCTTATTACACATCGCCATTTCGGTTTCGTTATTATTCCCTTCTTTTATACTTATTTTTACTAATACAAAACTATCCCCTCAAACCCCAAACACCTTATCTAAACGCAACGTCAGAGCTCCGACTAAAGAGCAAAAGAGCATGTCAAATCGGGCAAAGTCAGGCGGTGCCGGTGCAGCAATCTACCACCGATAAAGATAACAGTACTGACGCGATGTGCGATGAGGGGCAGCGGACAGTCCGCTTGAAGAGAGTAGAGAGTAGTAGACTGCACAGCACGACAAAGCCACAGGTAAGCGCAAGCTGGTCGACAATCCTCAGCGGCTTGTCACACTCTACCCAGAAATATTTTGCCTCTTTGGGTAATCATGTCCAGGCAAGTAGTAGAGTGCAGAACTCCAGAACAAGAGCAGAAATAAAATACGACTTATAGACGTAGGGGATAGGCGTTATGTGATGTCTTCCACCTGGCTCGTGAGCCCTTCTACATACATTGTATAAGATATATTCGATGAAGTCCGAGATATTAATAAGCAAACCCAATTTTAACAGGAAAGAGCGCCGAAGTTGAGCACGCAATCCTAAAATTCAATTACAAAATCTCCAAAAAGGCAGGCACGAAGTGCTGTGCGCATGCTTCCTTCCTCGGCCGCGATATTTGAAACCGCGCCTTCCATTCTAGTTCTATTCCACGCGCCGACTGCCTCTTATCTGCTTATCTACTCGACGCCGAGCTCACTGTAGCCGCACTTCCCCTCCAGATCCTGACCAAGCTTCCCTCATCCTCATCCTTTGTCTTTTTTTCGTCTTTTTTTGCCTTCTGCCACACTCTATTGGAACAAGTCGAAAAAGATACAGTAGGAGTAAGCTAGCAGAATCCCGGTTGCCGATACGATAACATCGACCCCTCCACCGTGATAACCAGCCAACCATAAGTTGTCTCACTTTCCTACTTCTTGTCTTGTCTTCTCTTCTTCGTCTCTTCTTCGTCTCTTCTTCTTCTCTTCCTCTCTTCCTCTCCTTTTCTCTTCTCTTCTTCTCTTCAGTTTCAACCAACCTCTACTATACCCCATACACAATGTCTGATCTCGCTGTCTCGCTCACCGCGCCCAACGGCCGCACCTACTCGCAGCCCATTGGTTTGTTCATCAACAACGAATGGGTCAAGTCGTCTGACGGCGGCAAGTTTGCCAGCATCAACCCTACCGACGAGACGGAGATTGTTTCTGTCTACGCCGCCACCGCCGACGATGTTGACACCGCTGTCAAGGCTGCCCGCGCCGCCCTCAAGGGCGAGGCCTGGGGTGACATGTCCGCCACCGAGCGTGGCCAGCTGATGCTGAAGCTTGCCGACCTCATCGAGGCCAACAAGGAGACCCTGGCCACCATTGAGACCTGGGACAACGGCAAGCCCTACTCGGTTGCCCTGAACGAGGATCTCGGCGAGGTTACTGGCACTCTGCGCTACTACGCCGGCTACGCTGACAAGCGCTTCGGTCAGGTCATCGAGACCAGTAGCGACAAACTGGCCTACACTGTCCGCGAGCCCGTTGGTGTCTGCGGCCAGATCATCCCCTGGAACTACCCTCTGTCCATGGCTGCCTGGAAGCTTGGCCCTGCCCTGGCTTGCGGTAACGCTGTCATCCTTAAGCCTGCTGAGCAGACTCCCCTGTCGATTCTGTTCCTCGCCAACCTGATTGTCGAGGCCGGCTTCCCTCCCGGTGTTATTAACATCCTGAACGGCCCTGGTGCCGTCACTGGTGCCGCTATTGCCACCCACCCCAAGGTCGACAAGGTCGCTTTCACCGGCTCGACCGCCACTGCCCGTACCATCATGAAGCTGGCTGCCGGCACCCTGAAGAACATCACTCTGGAGACTGGTGGCAAGAGCCCCCTGCTGGTGTTTGAAGATGCCGAGATCGATCTGGCTGCTGAGTGGGCTCACATTGGTATCATGTCCAACCAAGGCCAGATCTGCACTGCTACCTCGCGTATCTTTGTTCACGACGCTGTCTACGACAAGTTCCTTGAGGCTTTCAAGGCCAAGGTCAAGACTATCTCCAAGGTCGGCGACCCCTTTGCCGAGGAGACCTTCCAGGGCCCTCAGGTCACCAAGGCTCAGTACGACCGCGTTCTGTCGTACGTCGACGTCGGCAAGCAGGAGGGTGCCACTCTGGCCCTGGGTGGTGTCTCCGCCTCGCAGACTGCTGCCGGTGGCAAGGGCTTCTTCATCGAGCCGACCGTCTTCACTGACGTCACCCCGAAGATGCGCATTTTCCAGGAGGAGGTCTTTGGCCCCTTTGTCGTGATTGCGCGCTTCAAGGATGAAGCTGAGGTCATTGAGCTGGCCAACGACTCCGAGTACGGCCTGGGCAGTGCTCTGTTTACCACCGACCTAACCCGCGCCCACCGCGTCGCCCGCAAGCTGGAGGCCGGTATGGTGTGGATCAACTCGAGCAACGACAGCGACTTCCGTGTGCCTTTTGGTGGTGTGAAGCAGAGCGGTATTGGCCGCGAGCTGGGCGAGGCTGGCCTGGAGGCCTACTCGACGATCAAGGCCATCCACGTCAACATGAAGTCGCGGCTGTAGAGCAACAGCAAACTTGTTGAAGTGGAGGAACCAAAAGAGAGCGGAGAAGGCCGCGGTGTTAAGAGAAAGAGCAAAGATTAGCTCGGCATGTTATATATCACGTCTGTTATGTTATGGTTTCAAGTTTTAATGATGAATCACAGTTTTTTATTCAATCTATGAATGACAACACAAAGTGGTGAATAAGAGATGACACAGAAGAAGTCTTAAGTTTACAATCAAACTATGCGGTTCGGTCCCGGGTAGCCTGGCTTCGTTCAGCATTGCGATAATGAAAGACAAATACGTTAAAATACAGCGAAACATGATAAGTGATGAAGACATGTCACAAATCAAGACAGCAAATGAGAGTAAATGTAGATTAGGGCGCGGCTGGCAGAGACATTGGCATTGCGGAGGATCTGCATTCCTGACAACCGAGAGTGCTAATGTTTGTTGTGATGTTGATGCTCTGTTTCAGAGTCGAAGCCGTCTGTTCGGCCTCAAGACTTGCAAAGCTTATTTCAACAGTCGCCGCTGATTCTCAATGTAAGAACAGTATGTGCTCATCTTCTGCCTCTCCACACATCACCACTTACACCACCCCTGCATGACACGGCCCGCACCAACCGCTCAAAGCCGCTCAAACTTGCTCAAATCCCACACCCATGACGCCTCCCTCTATTGCTATTATTAATATATCAGCAATACCAGCATGAATGGGCCTTGCTGAGAAACGCGTGAGTTTTGAGAGGCCATTATGGATGGGGGGTTGCATTGTTGGTCTGGTATTGGTTTGGTTTCGACGCCGGCCAATATCACACCAGCAGCGCGTCTACAAACATAAGCCAACATGGGCATTGGCCGTTGACAAATGAAGCAAGTGTATGGCACTCGTACCCATCTTATATATCAGTCTTCGGCTGTCATTCTCTGCCATGTTGCTCTCTGTTGTCTTGTTGTCTCACGCTGTGCTTCCCAGGATCAACATCTCCTATTGAATATCACTACCGAACGCTAACAGACGGTGACAGCTGATCGACACACACATTTTTGACAGATATATCCGACAGATACACACGCACGACATATATCGCCACAAACAGACATCTGTCAGCATGGAGGATATGCCATACGAGTGGCTTACGTCGCCGGTGATGCTGCACTCCAGCCGCGATCACAAGTGCACTATGACCGCCGAGCAGTGTGCCTTCAAGTACCGCCGCTGGGTCAACTGGTACCTTGCCGATCTTGTATACGGCCATGCTGCCGTGTACTTTTTTGTTGCAGCTATTGGCGTCTTTATCGTGGCCAATGCCCTCGTACGTGTTTTTCCGAACCAAAAGGGCAGACGGGACTGGCTCAAGGGACTGGCCGTTGTCCGTTCCCTCTCCTATCCCGACCGGCTTATTCTTGGCTGGAGATCACCCTCGCTTGGCGTCTGTGTGCTTCTTTTCTCCGGCGTTGTCTACTTTAGTGGCATCTCGCTCGGCCCCAAGCCCTACTACTGGCCCAACACGGACACGCTCAGCTACGGCGACTCGCCGCCGCTCGCCACACGCTCGGGCTACCTATCGCTAGCCTGCCTACCCTTTATCTTCGCCTTTGGTGCCAAAGCAAACCTTGTCACGGCTGTCACTGGCATCGCGCCCGAAAAGCTGATCGTGTTCCACCTCTTTGCCGCCTGGGGCATGTTTGTACTCGCCCTTATGCACACATTTCCCTTTGTCGTGTACCACACCAAGGCCGGCGACATTGTCGAGGAATGGAACTCCAGTGCCATGTGGCTCACGGGCGTTATTGCTCTTGTCGCTCAGGCCTGGCTCACCTTTGCGTCTCTGCCGTTTGTGCGACACCGGGCCTATGAGTTTTTCAAGTTCTTCCACTTGCTTGCCGCTGCCATCTTTGTCGTGTTTTTGTTTATCCACGTCGACTACACACTCACGAGCTGGGACTATATTATTGCAACGGGTGCAATTTACTTGGCATCGCTAGTATGGGCTATCGGACGCACATACATTGCACATGGACTACTGCGTGCTCATCTCGTGCTCGAGTCAGACCAGACAATCAAGATTACCGTGCCTGCTACAACACGTCTGGCCCTGACATGGCGGCCGGGCCAACATGTATATCTGCGATTTATGGCCTTTGGCCTGCACGCACTGACTGCTCATCCATTTACCATTTGCTCGATCCCAAGCAGTGCAAAAGACGTGCAGTCATCTCTCGTTTTCTATGCCAAGCCCCGTGGCGGGATCACCGGGCGACTGGCGAGCCTGGCCCGCAAACAGCCCGGTGTTGCTGTGCCTTTGTTCATCGAAGGTCCGTACGGAGGTGTTGCACGACGCTGGGACGCGGGCTTTGACAAGACGGTCGTTATTGCTGGCGGTGCTGGCGCCGGGTTCTCGCTAGGTCTCATCGAGGACTGGATCTGCAGAGCAAGAGGAAGAGTTAGTGACAAAGCTACTCTCCAAGTGGTGGTCTCCAGTCGGGATCCGGGCATGCGGCGCTGGTATGTTGAGACAGTCAACCAACTAGCGGTGAAGCACGCGCCCACTGGCCAACTGCACAATGTGCACATTGCTCTGCACGAGACAGGGCCGGCAGGCCAACTTCGAGGATCAGCCGAGTCAGAACGTGGTCTCGCGCAGTCGCTGTCTCAACCACATGAAGCTGGATCCGAAGGTGCGCCAAACAGTCCGGACCTCAGTGAAACAAGCCACAGCATCCACAATGAGAAAGACACCGGAAAAGAACAAACCCATCCCAATGGCATCGACATCACGTATAAACTTGGCCAGGCAGATCTGCCGCTCGTTATCAAAGAATCGTCCATTGCAGCAAGTCGTGTTGGCGTTGTTGTGTGCGGTCCGTCTTCCATGGCACACGATGTAGCAACTGCGTGTGGTGCCGAGCAGCTTTGTATTCTCAAGGGGGGCGAGGGAGCACTTGAGGTCTGGCTTCACCAAGAAGCCTTCACTAATTAGCTTTACTTCTTATTTTTTTATATATACTGATTACGTGCTGACTCTAATATCTTTCATATGAGCAATTCCGGGTATTGTGCGGGGGTGAATATCCATTTAGGCAGATCGATCAGGTGAAGTCTAGAGAGTGTAATGTGTTGTAGAAGACAGTACGCAAGTGTATAAAAGTAGCAGTATGGAAATATGTGGACATGAAGAGGAAAGAGAACACACAAGCATCAATCATCAACTATGATCCCCTCCATCGTTCTATTCATCGGCGCCGCTCTAGCTGCGAACTGTGACCGCAGCTTTCTGCTTGATGCCACCAACACCTACATTACTGCTCAGTCCGCCGGCAGTCCGCATGCCCTCCTTGCTCTCGGCGGAAACTCAACAACTGAATACACAGAAGACGGCATCGCCAGAAACATCTCCACGGGTACTCTCGCCCTACCACTTCGTGCCGATCACAATGCCAGCCTTCTTGATACCACGCAGTGTGCTACATTTACCGAGCTCATCATCACCGATGCCAAGCACCCACGCGTTATTGGCACTCAGATGCGCTTCTCTCCGCTTGACAAGTCCCTCTTGAAGATCGAAAGTCTTGTGACACAGGCTGGCGACTGGGCATTCAACGCATCGGGCACGCTCCACTATGCCGCAGCCGAGTCGGCAGCCGGCCGCTGGGCTACCATCCCCGAAGCAAACAGGGACTCGCGTGCCACTATCCAGGCCGCCGGCGATGCGTACCTGGACCTCTTTAATAACAAGAGTGTTGTTGTGCCTTGGGGATCGCCTTGTCATCGGCTCGAGGGAAGCATGTATACGGGCAACGGCAGCGCCAACGACAGCTGCAACGTGGGCGTGCCATTTGGCATCAACATTACACACCGCCGCTACGTGATCGACGAAACGGTTGGGGCTGTGGACGTGCTTGTGGACTTTGCGACGCGCCCAGACAGCCACATGTTCCGCGTGGAGAAGGGAAAGATTACACAAGTGCACACTCTCACAGTGATGCGCAATGTGACATGAAAATAAAATTTATTTCACACGTTGAAACATGACACATGTCTTGCGGGCGTGTAGCGTGAGCAGCCGAAGACTACCGAGATGAACACCCAGGCATTGGTCTTCTTGGCTGCCAAATGAGATCAAGAGACGAGCGTACATGGTATCACAGCACCTTGACCAATTTCTGTACAGAGTAGAGTTCCAAGATGGAAGAACACCAATAGAGCCTACCGGCTAAATCACATAATCTCAAGGCATAGTGGACTTAACCAACTCACAAAAAGCACGGACAGACTCATATTATTTGTGTACATTGCATATTGCATCACGGAGTCTAGCCGTGTATCCGTTATACAGATCACATAGTGTCTAACTTTGAGTAAATGCAGAAGAAGAATGTAAACAAAGCTCACAACCAAAGGACAAACCCCAACAAATTCCAATCCGTGATACTATCATGATGCCTTATATATAAAGCTTGATGTGTGCCAAGTCTTTATTAGCACGACAGCTTTCTGCTGGCTGACTCAAACAACAACCATCACAATGTCTAGATTCGGATCTTGGGTGCGATGTGCTACACTCTTGCTGGCACTCCCGAGTGTATCTGAGGCTCTCTTCACTGGCGGCGGCTTGACGATTCTATCTCAAAACAACCTTGATGGGGCGCCTAATGATGGCACGTCTGCTATCCTCGTGCACCAGCCGACACCCTTTCAGTCGGCATCAAAGAGCTGTGATCTTTTGGGAGAGAGGCCGTGGCAGCCCAACATGCACAACAGCACTGCCGTCATTACATCTCTTCAGTACCAGCAATACCAACAGTACCAGAAACTCCAAGAAAGCGCAGCCAAAGCCCGGCAATACTTCTGGGTAGCGAAACAGCAACTTGACAATACTACGGGTGAAGAATGCCGCGCCATAGACGCCGACGGATATGTCACCAATATCAACTGCTTGACGTCACTGCCCATCCTATGCACGCAGACCGCGCCTCTGTCGAGCTCGGTATCGACGCCAATCGACAACAGCCTCAAATGGCGTGTGGTGCAGTCGGTCAACGGCACCATGATGACGGGCTATCGCGATCTGCACACCTGGAAGTTTCGTGGCGTGCGGTTTGCCGAGCCACCCGCCCGCTTCGCATATGCCCAAAAGAAGTCATATGCAATCGGCAACTCGGATGTTTTGGCCGTAGACGCGGGCGCCGACTGCTCACAGCCCATTGGCGAAGTCAAGAGCGGCAGCAGTGAGGACTGTCTGTTTGCCAATATATGGACGCCGCATCTTCCCAAGGCCGGCTCGATTTATGAGGCATTCGATCTAAAGCCGGTCATGCTCTACTTGTACGGCGGCGGATTTACGTCCGGGTCGGGCAAAAACCCAAATACAGACGGCACGAACCTCGCATCGCGCGGCGATGTTGTCGTCATGTCTGTCAACTATCGCGTCGGAAACACCGGTTTTCTAGCCTTTGACGACGGTGTTCGCCGCGGAAACTATGCACTGTCTGATATGGTGGCTGCTCTTGAATGGGTCCGCGACTACGCATGCTTCTTCGGCGGCGATGCAACGCGTGTTACTCTCTTTGGCGAGTCTGCCGGTGCACAGGCGACACATATTCTACTGGGGTCGCCCAAGGCCGAGGGTCTCTTCCAGCGTGCCATTATGCAATCTGACCCGCAGGGTTACCCGCGGCACGGCAACTTTAGCTGGATGCAGTACGACACAGTGGAAGAAAGCTACCAAGGGCGCACTACCAAAGTCTTGGAGGAAGCAGGCTGCAGCAATGTCTCGGCATCTGAAGCTGCAGCTTGTCTAGGAAAGCTATCTGGTTTTGAACTGAACAACCTCACGACCAATGCCAACGGCGCCGTCGTTGATGGCGTCTACCTCACAGATTCCTGGCTGGTCATCAACCGCACAGGCTCTCCTACAGCCCGCAGCGTCAGCATCATGGCAGGCGTCAATCGCGATGAGTCGGGCGTGTTGGTTAATGACTACCCAGCCGGTAACGCAAGCTTTATTAACTACTTTGCTTCCAAAGTAGGAACGCATTTCGGACTGCTCCAAAACACCAGCAGAGCACTTGCTCACCGCGTGAGCGCCGCATTTGGCATTTCGTCCTCCAACGCAAACTCGCCCGCGGATATTTTCAACGCCAGCATGGCCATCGCCACAGCGGGCGAGTTTGGCTGTTTCGACCTAGCCAAAGCATACTCGGCCACGCGCCACAGCGCATTTGGCCCAGCCTATGTCTACCGCTTCAACCGAACATACCAGACTTCTGGGTACACGCGGCCATGGTGTACGCCGCCCAAGTCTGAAAGCCACCCGTACGGCAATCCCGATGCTGAGTACTTCAAGTGCCATGCTGGCGAACAGATGATCGTCTTTGGCACCGAGGCCCGTGCCGGACTTCCGGACCGCGATGGGCACGACGTCGAGTTCATGCAGCTTATCGTCGACTACTGGTCGTCATTTGCACACACTGGCGATCCGAATCCGCCGCACGACTATTTGAGAGCACGTGGCTACTGGGCAACACTTGCCCAGACAATGTCATCGGGGCCGTGGCGTGCTGTTGCGGCCGATAGTCCGTCACTGCGTCTGCTGCAATGGAACGGCGCGCAGATCCCCTTTGACAATGCCGAACGCTGTGCAGCTCTGGGTATACCATTGGATGTGCTCGAGGGCTTTTAATGCTCCTTTCGTTGTATATTTCGAACAATAGAGTACCATCACACCCTGTTAAGATTAACGCCACAGTCGCGCCAATGTATGATTATGTAATGCATCAGCCACATCTTGTGTAATTTCCCCCTATTGTCGTCACATCTCAACTCGGCGCCACGATGTTTGATTTCGAAAGGATGGCAAATTTCCCTTTCAAGTCTCTTCTTTTGCACTTAGCATTTACATAGACTATTCTATGTTTTTTTTCTCTTATTTTCTATCTAGGTGATTGTGTGAGCGAGCCATGCCGCCGCAGGCTCATCACCGTCGGCAGCATCAGACTCAAACTCACCAATAGCCACAGCAGAGAATGGAGACAGCGACCATGGCAACGATCGGCACGATAGATGATCAAAGCAATCCTAACCAACAGCTTACCATCGATGATATATCAAATCAAAGCCTGGCCACGGACTTGCCGGCGATATGAGGTATGGGGATGGTTTCAGTGCTCTCGTCGTTGTCAATAGCAATGCGGAGTACGGGGAGACCGGTCAAGCTTGACAAGGCTCCCTTCATAGGGTGTTCAAGGATGGGTGCGCACTTGGCATGGAGGTCACACAATGCCCACTACCAATGCAAACCATCACGACTACAGGTGCAAGTGCAAAGGGTCGACAAGTGTCAGAGCCTTAAGTCAAGAGCAGTTCTCAGGCCACTCGAATGGCTCTCAAAGGCTGCTCAGTTGCATAAGCCGGCGGCATCTAGCTGATAGGAGCAGACTGTAGCAGTGCATTGCAAGGCACTTGGTCTAAACGTGGGGTTTTGGAAACTCCTGCCATGAGCAAACGACAACTATGCTCAGTTTTTACAAGAGGGCCACAGTTTGCAGAAGCTCAGCCAAGACCTACTCTCAGCTTGTGTCACACACATCATCTAGATATAGGCTAGAGGTTGAGGTCGAGGCGGGATTGAAATTTCACCCGACTCAGTCGACCATGGGCAGGGCCAGAGGCAGAGGCACAGGCCATGACGAATCTCGGGTCGGTACGTTTGCTGTTTGGCCTGCCCTCTTGATGATCGACTCCCGACTCTTGACTCTCGACGGATCAGTGATGGGCAAGTCAGGTTTACGCAAGGGATCACACCGCTACTACTCCCCATCCTTCTTCCTTATCCTGTCTCCCTTCTTGTGGCGGTTACTTCATTGATCGCGCCTAAACTCTAACTGTCTCTGTCGCTCTGTCGCTCTGTCCCTCTCCCGTCCCCCGTTGTCGTGATCGGCTCTTGTCCTATTGCTCTGCCACGTCCGGCCTGTAAATTTTGTTATTCCTCACTCTGATCAGCAGAGGCCACAGAGATGGGAAGCAACCGATGGTAGGAAGTCCAACACGGCAAAGATGAGCAGAGGCAACTGCAGCTACTCAATACGCGGGTGGGCGAGCAGGCGGGCATCAGCTTTGAGCATACGAAGTTCGAGCAAGCGTGATGATGTGCACTGGTGTGGGCATATCAAGGCTTTCTTTTCACCCTCTCACGCTCCCCAATGTCGTCGATCTGCAAGCCATCTCTTCCTGCACGTATCTTCTCATTTATCGTGGCCTAGCCACCACCAGTCATGAAAGACCGGACACATCCGCGGTTGGGCAGTCGCCGACTTGGACGGCGACGAGTTTCTTCTTTTCTCCCCTCCTCCCTCCATCGTCCTCTATCCTCTGGTCCCCTTTATCTTTTCCCCACGCCATCCTCCATCCGACGATGATGTGCAACGGATATGCATACAAAACAGTCGAATGGCTTCGCTCGAGAAGAAATAACGCAACAGCTCTAGGGCCACCACTGGCCATCATCTATCCTCTAGCCCCTGTGCCACTGTGGTGATGGCTGGTATGGCGGAGCTGGAATGGTGGCGGGTGGACACGGATTACTGCCGTCGCTTCTCGCGCGTCTGTGGAGGGATGGACAGAGAGAAACAGAGAAACATACAGGGCAAAGTGACACAAATGAACAGCGGTTGTCGACTCCTCTCCTTCTCCTTCGCCCGCCTGCCTGCCATTCGCAGTCCTTTTCAGCCCTTTTCAGTCATATCATCTCACCGCTGCCTGGCTGCACATCACAAGAGGCTGGCCAACGGGCTGGCCAACGCCACAAACCCACCTCTTCCTAACATGTTTGACTTTCAGAAGCAGTACGAAACTGAGATGTAAAGTCATAGAGGGTTAGTGTCGAGGTAGAATGTGGCCGCATTTGAGCCCTTGCGCCTCATTGCCATTTTTGAACACGATCCGCATCTCTGACACAGATGCTGAGGGGCAAGAAGGCGAACTTCTTCATCACCAAGTGGTACAATCGGGCAGGCAGAGAGGGGAGAGAGAGCGAGAGATAAAGTAACAAATCAGGGTCACATTCAGTCCCAACAGCATCCAAAAGGCAATTCTTCAGATGGCTGTCATAATTCTAACTCATTCAGAGAGTATGACAGCAAAGTTGCAAATTCTAGAGAGGCTCATAGTATCAGCATTGGCAATGCTCTATGGTCTAAAAGACCACGTCGTCTAGATTTCAAGACATACGGCCTATGTTCTATATACAGAGTACAGTGAAGCTTGGCTACTAAAGTTGGGCCCGACGTAGCAGAGAGAGAAAAGGCACTTGAATTACAGTCATTGTATTCACGAAGTAGCAAGTTAAGATCTTTACTGAGTAGAGCGTTTCTTGGATAATCCCTACGGGGAAATAACATGCGCGCCGCTAAAGTAAGGAAGAGGAGTGGAAAGACATGACAAAAACTATGAGGAAAGAAGAAACTCCAATGCAGAGAAAGAAAGGAGGATAAAGAAGAAAAAGAAGATAAAGAGAAAGAGAAAATAGCACGAAGGAGAAAGGAAAAAAAAGAAAGAGAAGGATCAAGAGAAATACAGAGACACCAAAGGGAGAAAAGATGGCGGACAATGCTGCTGGATACAGGCACGGAGGTATGGTAAGAAGAAGAAAAAGGAAGATAAGCAAGGAGGGCTTCACGTCAAGCCAAGACATGCGATGGATGGCAGTTGAGGCAGCAGCCGTTTCTTACTCTCTGTTCTCAACTGCTCGTATCTCAGCACTACACTGCCTCCAGTCACTGCCACAACCTCATCCCCCCGTCGAACCTCCATCTGACGCGTGCCGCCAACCCCGAGACCGAGTATCCCTTCCCTCCCCTATCCTCCTATCGTCCTGTCCCCGTCCTTGTTTTGTTCTCTTCGTATCATTTTGCTTCTGCACCCCATCAGACAGTCCACAGCTGTTGTCACATTGCCACATTGCCCTACTCTTCTACCCGTAAATGCTCATAGGCCCATGTAGGCCCATGTCGCATTGTCACCATCACCACCATGCTCGAAATGGCAATGAGCAACAGTGCGGACGGACTGCAGAAAACTGCATGTGGTGAAGAGGGCATGCAGACTGAAGAGGGGAGTGGAAAGTAAAGGAGAAAGAGGAAGGGGGGTGGTTGGGTGGCAAATACCGCCTGACACCGTACAGAGTACTCAAGCACTCGAAAACTTGAGCGAGATACCCTCAAGCTCCCGCTCTTACGCATTTGCTCTTCTTTCACTTCATCAATGTTGCTGGCGCTGCTTAACTTGTAGTCACTATGATCGTCTTGATCCTTCAAATCCTCCTCGTCCTCCTCGTCCTTCACCTCACTTGCCTATTGCATCCTCGTCTATGTCAATCATATCCCAATATAACCATCTCTTCTCTTTGCGTGAACTCATCGTCCGCATGCTGTCCTCTTCTGGCATAGCATTTTCTTATTCGGAAAACCCACTGTTGACTTTTCTTTTGTTCACACCTAGCTTTCCGTGTAAAGGACCCTGTCGTCGATGTAAGTGACTTGCCTAGTAGACAAAATATGATAGCATGATGCACGATGCAGTCATCATCTATGTACAAGAGGAAACACGGGGCGCCGGACTGACTTTTACCGGCAGCTCTCGTCAATGCTCGACTCCGAGCTCGTCATGAAGCCCGACACATTGTCTCAAGGGATGTGTCTTTAAGATCACTGAACAGGAATAAGGCCGACGAAGGGATGCTGTCTTGCTTTGTCTCAGGCTCTGTCTTGCTATCTTGCCGTCTTGCTGTCTTGGCTGCCCTGGCTCTCTGCCACCCGAGCCGCTGTCACTCACAACCACGACTGTGTCACTACGTCAACATGTCAGCACATGTACGGAATAAAATGACACCAGCTTCGTTCAGACAATAGACAAGGGACAGATCTTCGTAGGCGTCTACTCTGCAGAAGTAAGCATACTTGTACATAGTGTGATAGTGCAATACATCGTTACTGCAAATAATGACTAGATCACCCAACAGCCCCCAAGAGCTATGCGATCTGCAAACGGTGATCCGCTGGGTTGAGTTTTGGAGACCAGGAGGTTTAGGTGCGGTCTGAAAAGATGAAAAGAATGGTGATCTTTTTTCTGCCGCCGATGATTTTGATCACATCTACGCCAAAGCACAGACGTCACCGACATCACCGAATCACGGATTGTTTTAGTAAAAATAAATAAACCTTGAGGGGGATCAAAGCAGACATACAAGCGAGAGACACCGGAAGACACAGGAAGGCAGAGGAAGAAACAAAAGAACGCCCGCGAGACAGAAGCAAGTAAGCAGATAGGCCGGGAGACTCTCCGTGATGTGCGGTATTTCTTTTCCCTAGATTCTTATTGAGGTGATTTCTTCCTTTTTTTTCCTTGTGTTTGCTTCCTTATTCTTTTCATCTCAGATTTACAGCTGTGTCGATCAGTGATGCGGAAAGTGATCGACTCCCGCTCTGCCATCGCCTAGTTGAATCAAGGTGACGAAAGATTTGTGAATACTCGGTTGGAAAAGGCCCTATAAAACAGAGTATCTTGAGATCATGACAGGGTGTCTAGACCGTACTACTTGCCGTGAGATATCCGGCACCTTATTTTCAGAGACGAGATACTGCTTTATCCTTTTGTTGACACGATTTACATGCATTCAAAAAAGATACGGGTATCCAGCTATCGGGGTCGGGTAGACTGTGTGTAGAAACGGGGGGCGTGTTGTCCCGTTGGCTGCAATTTGTTTCTTTTTTTGGTTACTTGGTCTCTTCTTAGTTCTCATACCATAGACTCCAGATGTTCTTTTCTTATTAACTTGAAATTACCCGCCTTGAACCTGCTCGCCGTCCACTATGGAGATAAAATGGACATCGTACGGTGTATACTCTCGTCACAAACATTTCCATTATTTAACTTATATAAAAAGGAAATCGAAAGCATTATGTTCATCACAGACAAGGTCTTGCAAGTTGTCGGGTCATGTCAAGGTAGAACAAGCCCCCCAAAAAGAAGAAATAAAAACATGCAGACAGTCTAGATCACAAACGGGTGTTATGTATCGAGGGTCGTAGAGATCAAGAGTCGAGACAACAATCAAAGACAACAATCAGAGGCGCGGAGAGACTTTGAGACAGCATGGAAATACGCCCGAGTCGGCGACGTGAAGAAGTAGTAAACAAGGAGCAATTTACTTTGTAGGGAGCGTACAAAAGCAAACATATCACAGACAGAAACACAGAAAAAGCAACTGTCTCCTGCAATAATCGTACCATATCACCATGATCAAATTATCAACACACAGTCAAGCTCCTATCTACTCTGTATCGGTTTTTTCTTATCTACTCAGTAGCTGTTGGAACCCAGCCACTCCAGGTGATGTACAGATGTACTGAGTACGGTGCAGATGTGCAGATCACCGCAAGGAGGGCCTTGTGCGTTTATGGCGTTGATAGGCCGCAGACTAGCATTGTCAAGATGGGCATAATTAATTTTGGATGTGAAAAACTCATGAGATCAAACTCAGAAATAAAATTACAATTGAAGATATACTCCGGTTCCTGGGTTGGCGCGATGGCACATGCCAACGGGAGATCAAGAGGGCAAAAAGCAGAGATTAAGCATAGCAGGACAAATAAAATAAGTTATCTAAAAGCAGGCAAAACTGACAGAAAGTGAATGTCTCATTCGAGTTCTGTGCCACCGTCGCCATCCCACACATTCCTTCCCTTGCACGAACCGTTAATTCCGCCCTCGTTCTTGAGTCTTCACAGACTGTGTCTCACCTTACACTAAGTTGCACTAAGAGAGTGTGTTGCCCTGCATGGTTTGATTATCATGTCTTGAGCGGCCTGGCAAATATAATTTGTATAATTTATTTCTTTTGTTCTCTGATGTTGTTATAAGTGTTATTGAGTCTTTATTTTTTGCTACCTCCTTGCCTGTCCCCATAGGGCGCGACTAATGTTGTGCCGCAAGACAATGACAGCTCGGTACGAGTAAATTGTCAAGGGGTTTAGCGGCCCTAAGTTTGCAATATTTGGTTTTCTCTTTCTTTTTCGCAAGTATGATAGTGCAAAAATCCACCCACGACTAGAAATGAGCATCGGCATCTTCATGTACGAAGTATGAGAGGGGAAAAAACTGCAGCATTGCAATGGTGTTAGTAATAAGGAACAGACGACGTCGCAAAACATTCATTGTAGTTGATAGAGTGACCAGGGTGCACACCAGAGGCACACACCGAAAAAGACAAGAGGGTCAAAAGGCTCCAGAGAAAACGACGATCAAATGAGCGCCATACATTAGTGTATTAGTGTATTAGCGTATTAGTGCCTAGTCTGATTGAGAGTCATTTCTGGGGGTAACGTCGGCACTTGGAAAATCATTACATCCCGGTTGACGGGGTGTACTCCGTAGCAGAGAAGAGATGATGACAATGGTTATGAAATGAGTACGATGTACTTTGAGATATCAAAACTGAACGGGGATAGAGGCTGGAAGATTCCGTACTCTGAATCTCACCAAGGAAGTGTCGGTGTGGTAATGGTTGTCTATTGTCTCACGTCAGGAATGCTTGGGCGATGATCAAAAAAAGATTCTAAGCAAATAAAACAAACATCAGGGAACATCAGGACAATTTGCATCGTGCAATCGAATTCACATTGCAAAAGAAACTCAAACGGCCGAGACAGCGCCGTTGCAATCTCCTGTCGTGTCTCTCGCTTGGTGCAGCTGGTATTCTTTGCTCGATTCGATTCGATTCGATTTGATTTGATTACTATTGGGTTTTGTATTTGGATCTCGATAGAAGTTCTAGACACATCAAAGAAAATAAAATCGCGAGGCTGTTCTTGGTGATACTAGATGATTGTCAGTGATAGACACTAGGGTCTACCCGTTACCTATTGGACTCGGTGGACTCGTTGGACTCGTTGGGTGTTGGGCTATGGGTTGCTGGATGTGCAGCCCCCTCGACCCCATCTACCCATCTCCAGCTCGGTTTGGCAACGCTAAAGTCTGTCACTCTTGGTGTGCAAGTCTTTTCCTTTTGGGTTTCTTACTCTTCTCAAAGCATACAAGTATTTGCACATCGGCAAGCTGGATGATCACTATTGCCTATTGTAGATGATCTCCCTTTTTCTTTTCTTTTTCTGTGTATGTACTTCGTACTGCTAGGTCAAAATGATCTTCTGGCTCTCAATTATATTTTTCATCTCCAAGTAAACGTTGATCGAATGGACAACCTCACAACCCGGGCCAAGTTCGGCAGCTTGCAGCTTAATTGAACTCATCACATCATGCTTTCCCGCGTCAGCATTTTTTGTCGTCACAACTGCAGGTTGGCACAACTATTCCAAATTGGTCTGAAATTGTTCAGCTACCCTGACCTAGCAAGGCGCAAACTAGCAGTATGGAGTACGTATCTTACAACATATGCAGCATCATGCAGTCCACCTCATTATGATGTAGTTGTTGGGTCGGTTATGTGGTTCGGTGGCTTACGGAATAGGCGTGGAGGCTCGAAGCCGGTTTGCCAGTTGTCAAGGTGTAATATGTTGCTTGTTACCTATTTCTTGTTTGTTTTTACTTTGGAGAGGTCTGAGTGCGCATGATTTGCAGCAGGGGTCTTATTTCCATGACGCTCGGCACCACTGTACAGAGTGCTCCGTCACAGCGTGCTCCATCCCAGTGCGACATCAAGCTCCAGAAGCTCTAAAAGCTGAAGCTCTGGCAAGCTTGCATTTTAATCTACTTTTGTTCATTTTATTTTCTCCGTAGTTAGTTAATACTCCTGGCTCTACTATTCAAACTTATCAGGCGCAATAAGATTCTCATATTAATCTGAGGCCATAGCAGCTAGAGCAAGAAGCAATATCAAATTCATCATTTGCGATCACCAGTCTTCCAGACATTGACACCCATAATCAACACAACTGTGCAGTAGCGTGCTTCGCTTGCAGCTTGGACTTTGGCGCGACGATCACAAGCTCGGCTTGGAGGGAAATAACATCATCTGTTGATCATAAATAGCTTAATCTTGTAAATCTTTAAATTGTCTATTATCCTATCTCTTGTGCAAAGTAATCTACTAGTGAGTCGGTCAAGACGGCTGACTCGTCTCAAGTCAGATAAAGTTGGTATCGATGCGACGCAGCATCAAGAAAGAGGCGGCGAGCGAGGTCATGTGCGTTGCATAGCTGAAAAAAACGGCGTAGTATACCTCGGGTGCGATGTTCCTGGGGTAGATATCTTACAGTGTCTATCTATCTGTATTGCGTATGACACAGAACAGCGATCAAGCACATGAAAATCTAAACCACTGGATCACTCGACGGGGCTGGCCCCGATTCGACGCGCGGGTGGGTGGCTGCAAAGGCCAAAGGCTACTCAGTAATAGCCTGTGAGCCTGTAACGGACAACCCCAGACCGCCACTGTCAAAGATCTGGCGGACTAGTCTCTGGTAGGATTGCCATTGCGACAGCCGCCACTTAGGGTACCACCATCAGCCACCGTCTGGAGCCACCGAAAATCGCATAACGCTCAATTTACTTGTATGTTCTTGATCTTCATTTGATATCATTAGATATCATTTGCTAGTATTCGATACTCCATCCAAGAAACCTGCCCATCTGACACAGTCGCAATATACGTCTTATGCTTACGTCTGAGGCAGCCGTTACGTCGCAACCGAAAAGACGACGTTGAGAAACAAATAGTCTGGTGTGAATTAATGGGAACAATGAATGATAGAGCGTTTCGTGTTTTATAGTAGTACTGATATTAGATGCGGAATACGGAAGATGTTGCGAGACGATCATATTCCTTGGTAGAGGCTATATCGGAGTGGACGTCAATGGTTATGATGGATTCTGTTTCCAATTTTGCTACGCCTTTAAAAAAAAGGGGGGGGGAAACATTCATTGGTGGTGGTTGATTAAATTTATGAAAAAATCTAACAAGCATAACCTCATCATTTTGAAATTGTTGCTATCGCCAAAAATTAATTGTTTTGTCCTATGTGTTTTTTTAATTTATTTTTTAGTTCTCTGTCTAGTTTTGAGCGGAAAAAAAGACAGAAACGAATAAAGTGCATTCTGAACGAAGTTTATCAAAAATCTAAAGAGATAGTACGCATTATCGCAAGTGACAACTACGTACACCATCGAATAATATTCAAGTAAACAACTCCATTCCATCACACCACCACCTTGAAATTATCGGCGACTTGGTATTTTCATATGCAAGTCGGTGAGTATTCCTTTTGTTTCTTGATTGCCATCATTTCCAGCAGTCCTACCAAACCGCCACAAAACAGCTATGATGCACACGAAGTGAAGAGGTTAAGAGATAAAAAAAGACCAGGCATACAAGACATAACAAAGTACACATCCCCGAGACGTCTCATTAAATCACGAGGTTCGGGGAATAGGAAACACATGTCTGACAGTAAACACTTGGGCGGTAAATAACAATACAAGAGAAAACTCAAAAGCTCGAGTAGTGTCTTACAGTGAGCCCGAAAACCGTGCATCCGGGCCTTTCAAGATGTCTCTAAAATCGTCAATGGTGAGGCTTAGGAACACTGATTAGAGTCGATACCTGGACTAGTGGAGTAGTCCAAAGACAACACTACCACTGCATTTATTGCTTTCTTTCTTGACCAATTTCTTAATAATCATACTGATTACATTTTAGATACAAAGATGCAGTACGATGTACATATTGAAATTTTTGATGTACTGCTGTATCAACCTATTTGCGAAATATGCAGCTTTCGCGGACGATGACGACTGTCCTAGTGTGTAGTCGACACTATTACGGTAGCCAGTAGTTGGTCTACTCGTCAGTGCCAGTGCCAGTGCCAGTAGACAACCGGCTCTTCTTCGCTTTAATTTAACAGAGATGGTGGTCCACCATATCCCGGTATCCCAGCTCCCAGGGCTGGCACGGTTCAGGCTGAGGGGTCAAAGTTCAACAAGCCCAAAGGTAAACCGCCACAAAACCAAGTAGGTAAAGATGGACAAATTTTTATGCTGTATTACAGTGATTGCTGACGGGTTCTTCGAGGCACCAAGGCGGAAGGATCGTCACTGCAAACGAATGCCAGTAGTACTGAGTATGGTTGTAGATTGAGGAGGTTGAGCACACGCATCAATTGAAAAGAAATAATCAAATAATTCAAGTACATCAAGAACAAGTAGGGGTCTGTGCCCATGATGATATGATACAATGATTTGATGGTGAGGATTTTGCCGATTCAAACGATAAACATAGGGTTAGGCATACACAGTGCTCAGACACCGAGTATTTGAGTTTTAAGCATGCAGCTGAAGGGGCACAAAGTGGCCCAGTTCAAGTAGTCAATGCAGTGATACAGATGCAAGATAGACGAAAAGCCCAGTGTTCATCTGATATCCAGTAATATCAATGCGTGATGTACAGCGTAGACAGTCGAATATTTTCTTCATTACTGTGTTTGGTAGTAGATGCGAGCAGTACTTTGAGGCATACAGCATAAAGAAGCGGTAGAAGTAAAATGAAAAGTAAAAAGAAAAGCAAAAAAAAAAGTGCTCAGCCGAAGCGTCTGTGATGATAATTCCGGCGGGCATATTTCAAATTTTATTTTGCAAAATCATCCACTATACGGTCTGACTTTGAGAATGCATTGCCTAAACTGCGCAAGTCCCAACAATGTATCTTATCAAATGCGATGTCCCAAGAGTTGTAAGTCGGTATCTGTCAGTGTATGCGGTACGATGTCGAGTAGATTGTGACGATGCGCACAAGCCCGACGTGGCAAAGGAAGAGACGACGAAGTACACCATTTCGTACGAGTACTCAGTAATACTGCGATCATACGGTGCAGGGCTCGGCCGACGGGAAGAGGCAACGCGATTATCTTGAATCTACTTCAGTACTTGTAAGCAACTAGATAACCCCATCGGCGGTCATATGATACTCTGTTTATTTGTTATTCTACATACCCCCGCCAGCTCAACTCTCACTCAGAGTTCAGCGCCCGTATTCCCCTTTCCCACACCCGACTCTGTCTCCATCGTTGATTGCCTGAAGAATGCCTAAATTGCCTAATTCGGCACTCTTTGTTTCCATGCAACTGCCGCCTTACTCAGTAATACCAGGCTTGAGATATCAAAAGGGATTAATATTATTTTAGTTGGAGTAGTTGAGTATTCGAATATTCAAATCAAAGAAATACTCCATACAAAAGAGACAAAAGGCAAATGAGGCTACTTGCAAGAATACCCCGGCGCGCTTGTCAATGGTGTGACAAACCCCTGCCATCAGTGCCCTGCTTGCCGCATTTTTAGTGGCTTACTGGGCCGTTGTGGGTACCCTTCTCCCCTAAAAGGGCTGTTAGTGCTAGTTAGTGACTGTTAGATGCTGCTAAGAGGCTGCTAGAGGCACTTCAAAGGCTGTTAGAAGCTGTGGTAGGATTTGGAGCCTGTGAGAGGTCAACATAGGCTGTGAGAAGTTGCGGGCGTGGGGTTAACAACCCCTGAACTAATTTAGTACTTGAACTACCCTTTATTTTTATAATTTATCTATTCACAGGATAATACACCACAGAGTACGTAGTATCAGCCTGTCTATCCGTCTGCCGTCGACGACAATGCTACACTGCACCGCCAGATGAGGAGAACAGAGGGCCAGCTGGAGACAGGCTGGCCGGAGACGGACCACATGAGAGTGAATTGTGACGAGTGAATGATGTTGGCATATGTACTCAGTAGGCCTGCAAAACAAATAATCTGTAAATAAAAGCAGGCGGCATGCACGAAGTAAATGCATGCAGCACCAACCAAGAATAAAATCAACTGCACGATGATATTCAAGTCAACCAACAGGGATCCATAATTTTTCTTCATCTCCATCAGCACATCACATTAAGCACGGGCTGCCGCGGCTGCTCTGTGCTGTCATCCCCAAATAGTATGGAAAAGAGAAAATAATTTACCAAGTGTCAAAAGATGCGAGAACAAGAACAAAGCATTCTTCTACTTGATGCTGAAATTTTAATTTGATTTAATTAAACTTGGTGCTTGATTCTCGAGGCTGTGGATTGTCGCCGGTCTCTCCGTCGCCCGCAAGAGGATGAACAGACCAGATGACCTCACACACATATGACATATGACCAGATTTTGTCATATCTTAAATTAAAATTTTAACTAATTTAAACAGACTTTAGCTGAACTGAATTTGATAGAACTATTTCGTAAAGGATTTCTCTTTAGAAAACTGATGTTGAGCTGCTTTGTTTCATGGCTGCAATGACACCTATATCAAGCATTCTATCATAGTATGAAAATCTTATGGGTAGGGCCGGAGCTTGTGAGCGAATGTGTGCATTGTTTGAATTGCCACTGAAATTGCACATGCCCACTTGACTGCAACTGTACATTGTTTCGTATTGGATCAATCAACGACGTGTCTTGGTCTGTTGTGAATCGGTCATCTACTCTGTACTCAGTATCTTGGTAGCTTCATAGTTTCCTCTCATCTCTTCATCTGATATCAAAATCAAACATCAACAGATCAAAGATCAAGCCAGATCATCCCAACAGCACGGCCTCTACCGATAGATCGTCAATTGTATTCTGTATTCCTGTCTCTACACTCCATCTTCACCCGTCTTCTTCAATGATAAACCCATAATCCTCCGCATCCCCTGTTGGCCGACAGCTCTGCAGCTGATCACCCTGGATGATCACTAGAATATCACTGGCTTAACCTCCACCTGCGCGCTCTTTACATACCAAGTAGTAGAGAGTAAATGTAATGCACTCTCTCACCCTGTAACGCTGCCGCTGGTCACATCTTGCTCATCCATCGGTCCATTTGTCCATCTGTCTATCATCTTAATCCTCCGTGCTTATCATGTAATATTTTAACAGTTCATTTGATTTCTTGACTTTATGTTTTGCCTCTCTTTTATCTGCGCTGGATTTCTACAGTGGCAAACTTACGAATCAACGAAACGTAGTAGGGTTTAGATTTCGTTGGTCTAAAATAAGTTAAAAGAGTAATCCGGAGAGGAAACAAGCCACGAAACAACCCCTAACAAGCAACAAACCAAGAATTAAGCCATAGGCCAACCAAACAAGCCACGAAACGAAACAAAAGGGTAAATACCCCAAGCTCGGAGAATTCTAGAGTAACGGCAGTTGCAGGGTTGTCGAAGTACTGCAGCACTCAGTACATACATCAGCGCACAAGTAGATGATATATGTTAATAAATTGCATGCAATCAGTGCCGGGACAAGGGCTGTTTGTTCTGAAGTTGCACATCCTTTCTATCTTCTGTAGACTCGACTCCTCCTTTTTTTCAATTTGTATTCATCATACGCACTTGGATCAAGGAAACTGGGAAGATACATTAAGCGCAGAGGGGGGAAATGCAGAAAGTTCCAAGGTGAAAAAGACAATAGAAAAGGGGTTAGGTGTTGTAGCGTATGCGTGTCTTTGCTTGCCTCTTCCTTGTCTGCATGTGCTGCTGAAGAAGGATCGAGCTAGGGATCTGCTTCTGCCATTCGCTTTTTGCCTTTATTCAGTAGCTTCGAGCCATTAACCTACCAACTCCATCTTTATTCTTCTCTGCGTCTTCTTCCTTTGTCTTGCTGCTGCTCTTTTATCATGGAGTCTTTTGGCTTGTGATTATCCACGCAAATCCCGACTAGCTGCCGGCTGAGCACGCTTGCCGGATCACGCCTTCCCATCGTTTTCTATTTTATTATTATTAGAAAAATATCCCTCCCAAAATTGCAAATATAAATCCCCAAATAGCACCATATCTACCCCTGATGTCTAGACGCTTGCGGTAAAATACTCCGATCTGTCTACCCGTCGTGATGAAACAAAATCAACGGTCTTGCCGAAGCCTTCAACGGGCTACTGGGTCAGATTACTCGATACCTGGGGGGGGGGGGGTCGGCCCTGTAACCTGGTATCTTGAAGCCTGATTCCGTTAAGCTTGAACAATCATCTTGTGTGGTGAGCACGCGCTCTCTCCAATCCCATATTCTTTGCTTGGCCGGGTCTCAGTCTGTCGAGTCTTCCAAATTAGTTCTATTGGTATTCTATTCTGACTTGTCTTCCGTGTGCTGTCGTTCCCTGGACCCGATCTTCACCGTTGACATCTGCTATGCAAGGATTCTATTTGCCCCTGGCGATAGACATGTGCCTGAACACGTCCTTTGTTCAGAGAATGCCTGTCCTCTATTTGCTGAATCCTTCCTGCATCTTTGTCCTTTGGTGCATCCTTCTTTATCCCTTTTTTCTTTGCCGATTGTCAACGTGCTTGGGTGATCTCGTCCGACATACATGGTCGACACGTGCTGTACATCTCTGGCTTTGTGACTATCAGTAGAATCGTTTATCGGCTGAGATCATGGATGATCGTGTCCTCCTGTGTACTGTATTGTATATCGGTCTACGATGTACGGTGTATGTCGTGCCCTGTATCCTGCCTCGTCTTCCTCTAGTCTAAAAATGCTGTGCTACGTCACAATAACCTTCTTTTTCTACCATGTCGAGCTTCTGTTACTTCACTGCACCTCTAACAGCTTCTGTTACCTGCTGGCCGTCCAACGCGGGTGCGTGCCGTCTGTCCCCTACTCTGTACCCCCTACTCCTTGTCCTTGTCTGCCTTATGGCAGTGCTATGGCAATACACTGCTACCGTAACAGAGCTCTTATTGATTGTTTCTTACAACGTACCCGTCAACGCCAATGCCATTCATGCCAGTTGTGTAGTTGTCTATGGCTTTTGTAATGTCAAGCGTCAACTCAACTTGGCATGCTAGTTTTAGTACAGAGTACAGAGTAATTACCAGGTACCACTTGACGTCGTTGGGGGCTGGCGCCATTCCCAGAAAGGGATACCACAGCTTGCTCCTTGCTCGTAAACACAAGAGTATGTAGATTACCTGTGGAGCCTCTGGTCGTCGCTGGTTAGCCATAGCGCAGGATGGAGTTGGGATGGGGCAATTTAAGATTTTGTTTGTGTTTGATTTTCCGGGTATTGATTTTTGACATCCAGCCCAGCCCATATCGGGAATATGGTGGGCTGTTTCATGTCGTCCAATTTGTAGAGTCGTTTTTCTAGTCCTCTGTACAAGGATTGGACTAGCACTACTCGTACTCTCCAGAGCACTACTTGGTACATGTTAAGGCGTTTATCACGGAGTAATAAATGTTACATTATCGACGGCTGCAACAGTACGTCGTAAGCGCGGAGGCAAGAGGCGTTGGAAGTGAATGATATGGTACTAAGTTGATGGGAGAAAATGGAAGAAAATTGAAGAGACAAAAAGAAGAAAAGAATGACACTAAACACGCGATTATATAAACATTCTCGTGGCAGGTGTCAATCTCAACGTCTTGGAAAACACGTTTAGTATCTGTCAGCTGGAATGTCACATAGACCGTTGCACTGAGCATCTGGATCTTGTTGCTCCTGTCAGAACTAAAGAGTAAATTATCTCACAAAAGGTATCCAGTATTAATTTTCGCGCTGAGACAACACTCACTGGACGCGGCCGAGCTGGCAAGCAAAAATACGAGATGTTAATTTCTTATTAGATGGAATTGGTTGAAGAGAAATATAAAATATATGTCGAGAGAATTTAGAAACTGAATGTACCAGAAGAAGAAGGACAACAACAAATAAATAAAAATGATAGATACATCCAAAGGATTGGGGAAAAGACAGAGAGATGAAAAAAAAAAGCAAAGTGTAATTACGAGCGAGGCTAGCCTTGGCAAGCTGGGCAGGGGACAGGGAGGATGCAGCAGGGGAGGTGGGATGCAAGGGAGTAGATTTGGGTGAAGGAAACAATCAAAAAGTAAAGAAGAAAAGAAGAGGGAATAACGGGGATTGTTTTTTGCTAAAACTGAAATGAAAACCGTGCCCAGTATTCCTTCTGGTATCTCTGTACTACCTGTGGCACTGTTGTGAGTCTTTGGCTTGAGACTTCATAACATTGTTGACTGGGATGATAGCAGGTGTGCAGATTATTTCATCTGGAGGGAAGGCAAGCAGTCGAAAAGGAGAGAATACTTAGTGTTGCACTGTACAAGTAGTCACGGCATTTGGGACTGGATTGCACCAGGGATTATTTCAAACTTACTTGTACGTATTATTTTAGGAGGTGAGCCTGGCAAGATAATAAAAGACACCTTCACTAACAGCTCTTGGTAAACGCGTAAAAGCTCTCAAACGGAGATGCTTACGCGCAAGAAAATCAAGTAAATTCCTCAGCCCCAGCTTAATGGCCCGGTTCACTGGCGGGGCTCAGCCCGATGTCCGTCTGAATGGCAAAAAAAAATATTTTGATTATCTTGACACTGTCATAAAATGTTCGATGCTAATGTCTGGATATCTAGATTCAGAGAATCCCATGTATGTCTGCTTACACGCCGTCGCATCCATAATGAGGTCACAGTTTCCTATCACGGCCACATGAAACAATGCAATCTGTAAAGAGGCACGGACATAATATGGTGCTCTTATTAGCTGGAATAGTGCAGAAGTCCCATTGGACATCCCAAGTGGTGTATTCTACAAGAGGGCATTAGTGCTAAGTGGGCTTCGTCGACATTACGAGATGGAGAGTGCAGGAGGTGGTCCGGGCTTTTGTTATGCAACTTTGAATTTGGTTCAGCCAACTTTTTACTTCGCTTTAGAGGAACTATTGTGCAACTACTCTGCACTTGAGCTTGAAGACATACTTTTGTTTGAGAAGTAGAAGAAGAGATAAGACAAAAAGACAGAACAACGCGCACTATCACATGTCATCTGAATAGAAAATGTCTTTGGTACAAAGTACGCCAAAGAGGAGAAGCCACTGCAAAGTATAGAGCAAGATATTCCCTGCCAGTCACTACCCGGTGGTCTATCCGTGACAGCCGTTACGTTGATAGACAGCTGATAGGCATGATAGGCAGACCAAGAGTGTGAATAATGATGAGAATAGAGTAGAATTGCTGAGTAGGATTTCGGCGTATAATTTAAAATAAAATAAAAAGACTAAAGACTAAGTTGGACTCGACACACGTACGCTTGCATCATCAGAGCCATTTTCCTGGAAGTGCACTGCGTCGCGTACTTCGTAGTATTTGGTGAGTGAGAGTAAAGCTGGTTACAAATACGGAGTAATTACATTGGAGTGGCAACTGTTGATGAAATCAGATATCACTACAGACTCAAGGCCAACTCGTCAGCTGCAAGTCTGGCAAAGTCGGTTCACTGAAGACCCAAAATGGATAGCGCATCATCATGGCTGGACGAAAAGAGACGAAAGAAACCCCCTTGGCCAGAAGAGGATCACGCTGCAGCGGAGAGTATTACTCGTAGGTAGCCCAGTTAACAATCACAACCAGATGCTTGGTCTTGATACTCTGTATTCATATTGATTCCATGTATGGGATTAAGCTAGCTTGGGTGATGGTGCAAGTCATTTCGGGTGTTGCTTTTATATATTTTTTTGTATTACTTTCATTATTTTCTTTACTATACTGGCCTTTAGTGCAGCTTTTGAAAAAGAAACTGAGGGACATCTAGACTAGCTGTCAAATCTACTCGCAGTATGATGTCAAGATATGAAATCTTTACACTTCTCAGAATAAATATGTTTAATAGTCAGAGTTTATCTCCATTTCTGTCTTTTCTCTTTCTTCCCATCCCCTCTTCCTCTTGTACTATCCCTCCATGACCAAAAGGGGAAATGAACTGCGCCAGACCAAGGACTCTGGCTGCGCTTGTCCTTTTCTGGCTGCTCGCTAGCGTTCCCTTTTCGTCTGGTCGGTCTCTGGTCTTGACTTTCTCTTGACTTGTCTTTTGGTTTCGACTTTAGCCTCTCTTACTCAGAATTACAGAGTATGCACATGCAGAGTGGTGGTGGCCCGTCTCTGCCTTTTTGCTCAAAAATGGAGAATGCTACTGCTACTCTGTACTTGTACAGTGACTGTGTGGCCCTACCCTGATGACCGACAGGGGTTTTAGCTTCTAGTTTTTTTTTTCTAGTTTTTATTATTATTTTAGTTTATGCTCTAGCTCCAGCTGCATGTTCCATTCACACACACACACAGTGTTGCCCCAGTTGAACAGCATTTATCTTGTCTTGTTCCTTTTGTC
Organism: Ophiostoma tasmaniense; assembly: GCA_022392925.1. Classification (NCBI taxonomy): domain Eukaryota; kingdom Fungi; phylum Ascomycota; class Sordariomycetes; order Ophiostomatales; family Ophiostomataceae; genus Ophiostoma; species Ophiostoma tasmaniense. Next base: position 85,701 of record JAKRGK010000006.1, on the reverse strand, counting down.
TCTCCCTCCTTTGGTTTGGTCGGCGACCATTTGTCGGCAAATGGCTGCTGTAAGGGGTGGGACGGGTACGGGAAGGGGATGGGGTAGAGCAAAAGTACTTTTGAATAATCAGAAAGAAAAAGATGAATGTGACAGGATATATTCTTTCGATGACCAGTGACCGACTCGTGAGAAAGGATGAAGACACATCCGCAGCGGATGACTGGATGGCGTGAAATATACCGAGTAGAAGAATACATAAATGTCATTTTTAATTACTAAAAAAAAGAAGTTCAAGGTCATGAGAGCAGTTGAATAATCAAATTATAACGTCTGCTTTTAACCATCCCGACCTTCCTTGATTATTGTCGGGTTGTCTCAACAGCCGACATCATTGTTCTTTGTCTTATGGTGCCTTTTGCCCTGGTTGATTATTTTCAGCGCTGATGAAGATAAAAATGCTTTTCCGGCGGTGCCTGGCTACTCAGTACGGCTGGCTTGTGGCCGTCATTGCAAGCAGTGCTAGTTGCCCTATTCGTGCTAATTTCATGAACTAGACCCATTCGTGTCATTTATGTCGTAATTTATCTAGATTCAAGAGTAGTAATCGCTCACCGCTGGATCGGAATAATGTCTGAGGTGTTATCTTTTAGTCTTTTGAGTTCTAGCCTGCATAACGAGTACATTTTGTCTGAAAACTGACAAATAACGGTTCCTTCAAGCATGCTAGTCGTTGAACTTTACATGGTAAGTCTCCTTTGTTTGCATTCTGAGCTTTCAAAAGTCTCTTTATCACCACCCATGTGCTGCTGTCGCCTGTCGCAATGATGGCACGTGTATGTCAATCAAATTGCATGTGCACATATAGTTTGTATATCTAATCTACTATGTACTCAGTATCGAACTGTAGTCCATTATGTAGTTGATTGGCATCTCGTCTATCTCGATGAGGGCCTTGGACATCGTACGATGTACTCTGGTATTGATCGTCTCAAGTACCGAAGCCAGAATCCCCTTTACGGCGTAGTCAAGCTTTAAGATAATTGATGGAGAGGGGAATAGGGAATAAACCCCCAATGTGCAGAGTATTCAGACATCTCCCAGGGAATAAGAAGAGAAATAAGAAGAGAATTTGTCAAGTGTGGCGTCAAACTCAGCACAAGCGGAGCGCAACGCTCCAACGGGGGGAAGGGGCTTGATATTCCCGTTCGGGGATGATCGGCAAGGATGGCATCCGTCTTGGGCACTGGGACTCGACTTGGACCACAACGTTGGTTTTTATCTTTTCTAGTATCTGGGGATAAGTCTGGTAATCACGGCAATCATGGCAATCATTGAGTCTACGGGGAATATTTGTGGTGTTTGCATCGAGGCCCTGAATATCATTCCCGACACTTTACTATGGACAGTATTACTCAGTATATTGAGTACTGGTGCCATGTTCAAGTCCCAGTCTAAGGAATATTTCATACTATGAACATACCGAAAGTAGCTTTTACTTCTTTATGATAGTCAAGTCACTGATCTCTGAACTTGCTCTCTTGTTTGGTCAGTTCTGTCACGGAGTGTTATCCCCTATCCCCTACGACTGCCTCTTTTCCCCCTCTTTTTTCCTTCTTTCTTTCTAATTGCTCTCTCCCGGTTCACTCGTCATTCACCCTACCCGGTTCTATTTCTTTACCCCTTTAACATAATAATATCGACAAAATCCAGAAAAAGTTCCCTTTATTCATCTCTACTAACAGCACTAACAATGCTCCGTATCGATGCAAATCTACCCCAGTCGACCGATTGCAGATTTGAGATGGTTTTAGTACAAAGTATTGTATGATCGCTGCTATGGAATACCGCCAGTGTACGATGTGGAAGTAGATTCGGTCGGTAAATCTTATTTCTCTTTTTCTATTTCTCTACCTATTGTTTCTCTATTTACATTTTCTACTTGTCGATTCACTTTTTCCTCTTTTGCTTTTGCCTCCCGGCGGGCGAGCGCGCATCTTCCAACCCTTTTCGATCAAGAGAGGGATAGCCATTTGCACGCTGAACTGAATCAGTGCAGAAGTTGAAAGTCAAGAACTGATAAAGAGAGAGAGAAAATAAAGAGAAGAGAGAGAGGGAAAAAGTCTGTGCAAGGGCTACATTTGCGCGCATACAGCCTTACAACCGTGTCGGATAAACGTCGCAAATAGGCTTGTAAACAGAAGCTAAGCCGGGTATCTGTTGGCTTTCGTTTTTTTTGTTTTTTTTTTTAAAAAAATTATGCTTGCATATTACAATCAGTCAACCCGTTCTCTCTGAGTGATATGCTCGCCTGATATCTACTTGTAAACTATCCATATTAACAGTCGTGTGGTGTGCCGGAGTACTGTCCATGTTCAACATATTATCCACAGAAAAAGAAGAGCTGTATCACTGGATGGTGTGCTTATACTGCTACTCTAAAGGTGCCACACGCCTGAATAGTGGATTGCGCCCATCGCGGGAGAGCGCCCTCGTCTACTACTGTATCGTCGTAGTATCCTAATTCCGTCTGCAGCTACCACCTTGCTGCAACGTACATTGTACTGTCACAAAGTGGCGTCGTCTTGAGAAGTGCATACTTTCTTTTTACGGTTGTGCAAGGACTTTCACGGAGAATTTGTGCTGTTGATAAAGGATTAATGAACATGTCCTCTTCATGGCGAATGCTAGCAATACTACAGTAATATCATCTGTGGTATCTCTGCCACCTTGATCGTACGAAGGTATGAGCAGGCGACGCACAAAAAGCACGGGTGCAGTTGTTCGAGACAGTTTGATAAGTAAAATCGTAACAATAAGGTCCTTTTATTTTATTTGACCACCGACCGTCCACAAGGATACCGTATCACTTTACCTTCTTCCCAATCTCAAGCTAAAATACTAAAATAACAGATTAGGGCCATCAATCAAACTACGAGGCTGTTAGGTCCTTTGGCGTGATCAAGGGTCGTCGTTAATTTCTTTATTTTCCTGTTGTATTAGACTCAAGTCTGCTCATAAATATCAGCCACCATCAACTACTCTCTCGCTTGACCACCCTTGCATCGGTGTGATGTCTGTTGGCTCATTCGTTGATGTACTCGTTCAATGTACACATACAGCTGTCGACTGACTGACAATGTGACAAGTTTGGTACAGCCAATGCTCCGACATCAACTTCAAAGTATACTCAAATACTCAAATCACCCCGACCGCACTGCACCCAAAAAGGTAGCTACTATGTATGACAAAACTATTTTTTTGTCATAAAAGCATTCCTATCGAAATAGGTCAATGGCAAAAGGAGGGGACTGGAGAGGGGACAGAAGAGGAGAAGAGGGGGCAACAACTAGGAAATCAAGAAAACAAGAAATGAAACGAAGCTGGTAGTCTCTAGAGAGGGAATCAAATCCATTGACATCTGATTGCACCCAACAGTAGATTGGCTAGTCCTCTTGTGTCCGTAGTCGGGGCCAGATCTAGTTCGCATTATGGTATTCTCCGTGTGAAACCGCAGCGTAGGGGCAGATAAGGTAAGCAGATGCTCATCTGCCGTGTGTGGGGATGAGGATACAGTGGCGTATTTTGCGATTAGGGGATGGGAGGAGAAAGGAATGACAACATTGCAGCAAAGTGAAATATAAAAATGGCCCAAACAACCCAAAAATAGCAAAGTTCATACGATGTACTGCTCGATGCGCACGTCGATGCATAGTACGTCCTATCGACACCGATGACGGTCGGTATATGAATGTGAAGGCTGAATTTACTCTCCGAAAAGGTGGTTTCATTTCTAAGAGAAACCACGCTGGTTTTTTTGGAGGGTTTCTTCTTCTATACTTTCGTATTTTTTCGTGAACATATTGTGTGGTAATCAATAATACAAAGTCGATATCACAAGACAAAAATTATAAGACCTGTTAAAAATGGATGACAAATGAATGAAAATGCCATCTCACGGCTTACACCCATTCTGCACCCGTCCTACGATATACACGGACAGGGAAGAGGCTGCACGAAAAGCAGGGTCTGTAATGCGGCTGTGAAGAACCCGAGTTGTACAAAATTGTATCACTAAACACGACAAGAGACGAGTACTATTCATCTACAGACTACACTAGCACCACTTATGGCATCTTATCAAGTACATATTGCTCCGAACAGCCCCCACCAACCAGTGTGTGTGACTTTGTGCTTGGCTGCGGGAGTTGTGGCGGTGGTCGATGGTAGAGGAGCAATGCACCGATGGCACTAGGCCTGGAATGCTACTGTCAAGCAGAACAACAGCAGTCTTGGATCTCAGGCAAAGGTAGCAGATATCTTTATTGCAACCTGGTTTTGAGTTGTGATACTCCTAAGCGACGGCAGATGTGGTGATCGATGGCATGAACGCCGTCGACAACGAGCATGAGCAGTATGAAAGTGATTGTCGCGATCACATTCTCTAACAAACTGAATAAGAGAAATACCTGTTTTTGACCTTGCTTATTTTGTCTGTGCTGACTCCTCCAGCTCAGCTTCTCCGAGCCAGTCGTGGAGCCCGGCTTCCTCTCCGTGCATTAGCTGACTATTCGATAATACTCACTACAGTACAACCTGTGCATTGTACAAACTTTTTTACTAAGGAGGTCAGGCTGTACACTCGGATTCTACCAGCATTTACCCTCAGTTCTTTCTACTGTCTCTTAGCCAACGTCCGTCTTTTGTTCGTCCATTCTTTTATTCTTTCTCCCCTTCTTTCTCCTTTCTCCTGGTGTTCTTTGCCTCTGCTAGCAGGTCTTTTTGGAGATTTTACCTTCATTCAGTCCCAATGTATTCCATGATTATTGGGGCTATTTCATTTCCAGCTACGCTACAACAAGTCATACGAAGCTTAACTTCAGCGCTGTATCACATGTATATGTGTACTTGTGCTGCCCAGCACTCGAGCCGGGACTAGCCACCCTCTTGAGCGCCAATGACGACAGCGGCGTCAGTATCCTCTAATGCAGCCTATTTGCTATTTGCTTCATTTTGTCTTTTGAGATTATTATTGAATGCGATTGCATGTTGTTTCATTGCTACTTGATTTATGGTTTGACAGCGACTCTGCGATTTTCCATCCTTCGTTTCTGACAACAAAAAGAAAATAGAGAAGAGCAAAACGAATAAGTAAAAGATAATCAGACAACAGTTTGCTTGCCAGTCGACCAGTGATTAGTCTACAGGCTGCATCCTCCATCCTACACCCAACCCGCATAGCCTCACACTGCATAGCATACCTGAATTTTTCCACTTTTTCTCATCACCCTCACATATGAGGTAGACAAAATCGACATAACCCCCTCCCCGGCTACACAACCCTGGTCAGTGACCAAGATTTTTGCTTTTTGCTTTTTGCCTTTTTTTGTTGCTTTTGTGTTGCCACCCGCACTTCCATCCCCATTACCATAACCTTTTACCCAGTAGGAAGATACAGCACAAAAGGGAGAATACTTCGTATGTTGGCTTCGTTGCTTTTGTGATTGTTGCGCTTTGTTTTGACTTGTTTCCGCCCCTTTTACTTTCGTCCGTTTTCTTTTTTTTAAACCCCTTTCTTTTACATCGTAAATGCAGAGAAAATATGACACTACCATAAACTGTTCGCCGTCCAATTTGGGACCCTGTACAGTAATTTAGACAAATCCGTGCATCGTAGGCACACTGATTGCAACAATCTAAACACTAGAGCCTTGTGTTAAATGAAGTGCCAACAGTCGCAATGAAATGTCATATTCATAAGATCCGCAGATATGTACGATCACCGCCATCAAACAGTCCAGGTATCATCAAACAATCCCCTTCTGTCTGGAGAGTCTGGAGAACGTCCATGTCTCTCTACTCTACCACCTAGTCTCTAGACCACCAGTTTACCGCTGCTCTGGGTACCCTCGCCCCCAATTATTCTTTCCGCCTTCTGCTCTGACACGAACGTGTGCGCTGTGTCTCTGTCTTGTGCCTATTCTCTTCTATTCTCATACCTCTGCTCTGTGAATGTCTTAAGTTGTGTCTCTCATTTCCAAGGCGTTAGATGTCCCCACTTGCATACGGGTAGTTTTATCCCCCTTGCAGTTGGGTATGAGCCCAAGTTAAAAGCTACTGAGTAACAAGCTAAACAAGAACAATCATACAAAAGCCAAATATACAAGTACGTAGAAATGGTAAAGTCGGAAGGGCGAACAGAAAAGGAACTCAAGAAAAGGCCAGAAACGACGTGGGAGATAAATACCACGGAATTGAGAAGTGGGGTGTGACGCTGCTAACCGCACCCCTCATTCAGAATTGCCACAACTCTGAGAAACTCTCAGATCTTTCTTTACACTTTACACATCCACTGTTACTCTGTCTTCATCCTCAACTCCGTCAGAGTACAGACTAAAAGATCAGATCCATCTTTACCATCGCAATCTGTCGGAGTTTGGAAGAGGAAAGAGAAAAACACCTGCAAGGAAATGAGGAAGTAGAAGGCGGAAACCAAATATAAAATATCCATGAAAAAGAAAATGTCACCCAAAACGACAAGCCCTGTGGAGAGCTTCATCATCTGCCACAGTTGTATTCAGGTGAAACTGAATAGACGTGCCAATGGGGAGAGTATCAGGGTACCGAGTAGGCTGGTCGTTCGGAATCCTCCGTGAGGGACAGGCAACAAAAGAAAGCAAAAGAAAGCAAAAGAAAGCAAAAGAAAGCAACAATGCAGAATAAAGAATGTAGAAAGAAACACGAAGACAAATTAATTCTCCTAAATCATTTATGTCAGTACATGACAGCAGTGCCGCTGAATCGATTTCAACATCACCATAACGATGTCAAGGAGAGACACAATTCACACAATCGAGGATGATCATCGTCGCCATCTTTTATATGCATCTTCTACTGAGTATGTCCGTTGTACATGTCGGCGTTAGCTTAGGGACAGGGCCAGAATCCAACGAACAGGAGCGTGAAGTGTCAAGCCTTAATATCTGATATGTGGCTGGGCCGTTGCCCTTTAGCTCTGCTTGTGATCGTCCCACGTAGAATAGATTTAGCTACTACGTACTTGAGAGTATCGATAGCCCCCAATCTATTTGGCCTGTCTGTCAATGCAAACTCCGGCTACTCTGCATTATGATGAAGTATTGTTGTTGGCCTTTGCATCTCTACGTCCTAGTATGCACCCATAACACACAAGTCAACACTTTAACCCGTATAATAACTGTATGAATACATGAGATATTACATGCTAAAATTCAAAATGATCGTTTTATTACTATTACAATTACAAGAATAGAACAATATGATAAAATCAAGAAGGAAAGCTTGCAAATTTGCAACGAAATAAAAAGACAAAGTAGCAGACAATGTAATTTCAGACCCCGTACTGATACTCGACGCACAAGACGACGTCCAAGAGAGCTGGCACGGTTGATTTGTCGATCATCACTGGGGTGCAGAGATGGCGGGACGGATTAGCATACAAGTAGGTGTATGTTACATAATAAATAAATAATAAATAAATTGTCATTGACATAATACACTTTACGACCCAAGGCCGTGCACGCAGGCGCTTCAGAGCGGTATGAGGCACCGCTATATCGGAGGATCAGTCCTGTGCTCCATCTCAATAGCTCCTAGGACAAATCTGTGGACATCTTGCGCGCGGTCTACTGCCAGGAGGAGAAGAAGAAAAAGACATACAAGAAATGTAATAACTTACTCTGTATTTTGTGTTATTCAAAGAAGTCTTAAAAGGAAACCTGTGAACGAGTCAGTAAAAAACACAACAGGCACATGGGCTTGTTGATGGCCAGTTTTCTTTGATTTTCTTGGTCACCAAAAAGACTAAAAGAACGACAGAATAGGGGTCTTGAAATTAGCAATCGCCGCACGGGAAGGAGGGAAGGAGCATTTTATAAAATGGCGACAGCAGAGCAAAACAAAGCACACAGCACGAGGCAAAGCACGCGGCGTGCACGTTTATCACGATGCTCTTAAGCGTGGAGAAGTCAAGAACGTCGATGATAGCCGTGAAAATGCAGAGCATACAAGATAGACAAATATGAAGTCCAAACATGCTCAGCTTCCAGTAAACGTAGTGTCACTCACGGCATTTCGCATCCCACGCAACGAGCGCAACGTTGGAAACGAAACACTGCCCGAATAAGATAAAGCCAGGCCAAATGACACGAGCCCAAGATACTCTCGTACTGAGGAGAGTTCTGACATCTGCCACTACATCCACCCCTCAACAGCCTGACGAAGATACATAAACACCCCCGAATGTACCCACCCCACTGTGCGCTAATACTGCGTACTGAGTACATCAGTGTCCAGAGATGCCTCTATGACCGTGTACCTGTGTACTATCTATTAAGACCACTTACTCAGTACTAATTTGGTAATGTGTTTCCTCCTCGACCAGCTCAGTCTCTTCCTCTTTTATATATCTAGACAACTCCCAACTTCATCCTGCATATTTTGCATCCCTCGTCTTTCATCTTCCACCCTTCATCTTTATATCACACTCGCTCCATCTTAACCTGTCTTACACCACTTGCTCTTTACATCATACTCTGTACATCTCATCCCTCAATCATAGTTGCCATCCCCGAGCAGTCTATATACTTCCACGTTCTCTACACCTCGAAACCTTGCGGACGGGTTTCTTCTTTAAAATACACGTCACCATGACTATGGCCATTGATGCAAGCCACCAGCAACGCTTCCCTCTGAGTGTTGACACAATGAATAACAACTACCACCACCACACAGGCGTGCCCCATTTCACAAACCCATGGGCATCATCTTCACAGCAGTCTGGTGTCAACCATCAGAACTCTTACCTCCAGCAGCAGCAGCAGCAGACTCTTGATCTGGATCTGCGGAGGTCAACACAGCAGCAGCAGCAGCAGCACTACCTGCCGCAGCCAAGCCCACAGCACCAGCACCAAGCACATCACCAGCAGCAGCACTCACCAAGCTCCCAGAGCCAGCAGTCTCCGATCAACACGCAGCACAACCAGCACACCCAGAGATTTCCAGCGCCGCAACATGTCCAGAATGTCCCGAAACAGCTTCCTCTGGGACAGCAGCCTCTGCCGCCACCAGCAGGCGTCACGGCATCGTCTATGGCCTACAGTACATCACCTCTTACAGTGACTGCACCGCCACCTGTTAGCCAGCGCAATGGCTCATTTGTCGACCAGCGGTCCAACATGCTGTCCATGCCGCACGATGTGCTCAACGGCATGAACCGCATGAACCAGGGCCACCACTCACACTCGCAACAGCAGCAGCCATTGTCTGTCGCCACCACCAGTGCCGCTGCATACACTGATGCGGCAACTGCCTACTCATCTCCTTCGCCGATTCACCCTGCTTCATCTGCGTATGTGACTTCGGGCGGTGCTACGCCATACGACCAGATGGGCTACGCTCCCGCCACGTCTATGCGCAGTGGCCACGGCGTTGCTACCGCAGCTGTTGCTTCGTACGGCATGGACGCCAACTCCGCTGATGCCGCTCGCCGCTTCTCGCAGCCAGACGCCAGCCACATGGACAACCGCCGGAACTTCCAGGATGCGATCGAAGCCAGCCAGGGCATCATTTCTCTTAGCCAGGACACGCCACGCCCACTCAACTACCGCGCGAACGCTGATGGCAGCCGTTCTTCGCGTGGCTCCGGTGACTCGTATGGATTCCCGACGCCTCACAGCGCGAACTCGAGCATTTCTGGAAGCCTGTACAACGGCGGCTCAGTTGATTCCAACATCACAGACTACTCCCAGAGCACGCCCGGCTCGGATATCGAGTGCCAGCCTCGCTCTTTGCAGCGCCAGCCTATGATGCCTGGCCGCCAGTCATACATTGGTGGCCCCATGCCCACGGGTATTCACCAGCCTCCTGCACCTCAATCGATGATGGGCCAGTTTAGCTCCAAGCAGCAGAGCACCGCCCAGAAGAAGCACAAATGCCGCGTTTGCGACAAGCGCTTTACCCGTCCCAGTTCGCTCCAGACACATATGTACAGCCACACTGGCGAGAAGCGTACGTTCCTCTATCCCCACAGACATGTGAGATGCAAATCAAAACTAACAAATAACAGCCTTTGTTTGCGAGCACCCTGGTTGCGGAAGACCATTCAGCGTCGTGAGCAACCTGCGCCGTCATAGCAAGGTCCACCAGCGCGACGGTTCCCACGGTTCTCCTGGTCATCTTGACGACATCAATCACTCTGATTAAAGAAGCTGTAGCTCTATCAACGGCTCTTTAACTCATCATGATCAATGCTTAACGACACCTGATGCAGCCCTATGGCACATCGTATCTCCGATTCCCAACTACTTTTCTAGTATTATATTTTTAATGTCTTCTTTCATTTTCGGTGTCTGGCATTGCTAGGCCTTTAGCGGCGTGCCCATATTATCACTTGGATACATATCTATTTTGTTTTACTGTACTTTTGGCGGGCTTTTGGTTTTGAGATTTCCCCGGTTTGGACATTTTGTGCTGGTTTTTGGTTTTGGTTCGGCCTGGCTTTCTCCTACATTGTTTTACTACCCATTATATACACTTGGCTCTATATAAATACCGCTATTCCCCCGAACGAGAGGATCGCATTACACACACTGACAGTTGCCGTGTTTTTGCTCTGTTTTGATAGTCTTCAATCTGGACGCTCTTTTTGCTCGTCCTTTGCTCTCTTCTACGTGTGTGTGTTTTTGTGGCAACTGGCCTTGGCCAGAATGACCTCATTTTGCCATCTGGAAAACTGGTCAGTCTCCGGTGACTGCGACCCTACAAATGTGACTCCAGTTCGAAACAACATAGTATTACCGTATAATGATGCTGTGCCGCAGTGGCAAGGTGAGGGAATGCCAAAGACGTATTGATTATAGGCTGGCATAATCTCCTAGTTACATCGCGGGCCGTCTTCGCGTCCACTGGTGAGGTTAATGCCCAATTTGTTCGAGACACATGCTTCTCGACTCTTCGTTAGTCTTCTCTAAAGCCTTGTTTATTGTGTTTGATCATCATCCGATGCAACCCTGAATACAATTAAGAAATAAGCTTGTGGAGGACACCAGCCTACTGTTGCACAATAACCCGGACCGAGAGGGCTGGGCACGGGTGCAAGTCAACTGACCGGCATGGCACAGATTTCTTTGAGATTTGCACTGTTCTTATCATAGCTATCAATTAGCTCAGGCCAGAGTATGAAAACAAATTTGTCATGGTCCGATTCCCAAGGTGCGTCGACTATCAAAATCACGAGCCACCAGCCACTATAATCTCTGTGTAGTGGCTCACACGTCTGGGTTAAAACGATGACGTCATACATAAACCAAGTCAGACGACATGGAAATGAGGAAGCGATACTGAACATCTGCACGCTACCTAAGATTAAATCACTAATGCTGTAATTATAAGGTCACTCAAAGATTATGTTGAAAGAAAAGTTATCAGCGGTTCTTTGCCGTTGGGCCAATTCGCGGCTTTTGTTGCCACATATGCCAGCGCGTCAGAGACCACCGAAGCGTTAGCTACACCGAGTCCGGACCGGGTTGAGTAATAGAGTAAAGACGTAATGTGTCGCGGACACAGAATGAGAGGTATCTCTGCATAGATATGTTTGCTGAATAGCTAGTTGTGTTCTTTTGAAAGTGTTCATACATTAAGATTAGGCTCCAGTGACTATATTGCGCATCTATCATCGACTCCAGCCGTAGAACAAGATCAAATTTGAAAACTCGCAATCTCATGGCGACAAGTCAACTGAAAACATCAGATAAGAATACTGAGTAGTAAATGCAAGTGTTGTTTAGCTGGTAAGATCGGCATTCTCCAGACCTGGGGTATCATGTCAGTATCTCAGTGGTCAATATCCAAGATCGACAGGGCAATCGGTGATCTACAGAGGGGCCATTCAGCGCTATTCGTACTTTTTTGCAAGATCGAATGGCTAAGGACAGGAGGAATAGGCAGTACCGCGATTGAACGTGCTAGAATATCGGCGTGTCTCGTACCCAAAACCCCGCTTGACGACCATCTACTTGTAGCAACGCTTGACAACCGTCATCCTGAGGCAATACCGAAAAAATTTGACAATGTGCTGCCAATAGTATAAATATATCATAGGCTAGAGTACAATTTTACACGCTTTCTTACACAATAGCAAATAATGCATCAAAACGGGAACTCTCGCTGCGAGGATGGATGGATATATTTTTCGGTGATATAAATATTTATTTTGGAAATGGTATCAAACGAAGTGCTGGCTCATTCTTGTGCCGATGTATAAAATATCTACTCTACAACTCAAATCCTAGCCGATGCCAGTGATTGTTTTTTTTCTTGGAGTCTTTACTGGCTTCAGCAGTCATATTAACTTAGGTCGTCGACTGCACAACTGATATTATAAATCCAATCCGCAAGAAAGATGCTAGATGCCGGCACTTGTGTCGATAGCCTCGTCTCGGATATTATCAATATTACCAATGCCAAGGCTAGGCGCGGCCGCCATATTGCTGTGTGCCCCTCCCGACCGGGCAGCATCTCTAGCACCGGGACATTCCTGATATTGCATTATGCCATGCTCTCAATATATGAACATGTTGGCGTTGTTCCTTTAAAGTATGAACCCCCACGCTTTCGCTGGCCGTATCTCAATCTTTCACTTCGGCCCTTAGCGCGCACTTGAACGCTGGAAATACACCACTAGCGGCGCTGGGTTCTCCCTGCGGACTCACTGTGCAAAAGCACCTCAGAAACACATTCACGTATGATTAAAACCCTCAAGCTGCGATGCACAGAGATCAGAATGTGTTTTCAGGTCCTGCACCAATACCAATACGGAGTAAAGCTCGGCGAGCCTGGTGAATATGACTAATCCAAACGCTACTGGCTGTACCTGCCCAAATAGGTACACCTAAGGCTGGCTTCGCTGATAAGAAAACACCCGCTGATACGTGTGGACAATTGCCATTAATAGGGGCACCGACAGAAAGAGCGGCCCCGCTTTAGCCACCGATCCGCCTATCTACAGCCAGTTACGTAAAGGCATTTCTTCAGGGCGCCCTGCCCCCCCAGAAAACACCGTAAAATGTCACGATCCCCGGTTTGGTCTCTCGTGATGTTATTATGGATAACTTTGTATTACTCTGTACATTTCCTTAGAATACCGACACGCTGGTATTTTCCCAATTATCGAGTTTCTATGAGATAATAGGTCGCTTACCCCGCAAATCAAACCAGGAAGAAACAACTGCGCGACCTCACACCTACTTCAAGTACTCCCACGCTGTATCACTGCTATATCCAGCTGAGTCATCTGGCCATCTGTTGCGTCTTTTGCGCCTGCTGCATCACTGACGTCTTGAGAACAAGAATGAAGGTATCACTCGGCGAGAGGGCACCAACGCATCGAACGGCCGAACGCATGGTTGATTCAACGACGGACGACTGAACAACCTCAAACAATACAGTATCACACGCCATCTTTCTATATCTTCTTTATCTACGGCATCGTCCGGCATCCTAGATAGTCACAGTTAGTTATGGTGACGACGTCCGACAAAGCGCATCGACAGCAGAACCACAACCATTACAAGCAGTAACACGCACATATACCACAGACACACCATGAGCCGCCACATCAAATCCCGTTCGGGATGTCGTGTGTGCAAAGCCAAGCGGCTCAAGTGCGACGAGGCCGTACCTGCATGCCGTAACTGCATCAATCGTGGAATAACCTGCCCAGGATATCGCCAGGTCCTGCGATGGTCGACCAAGTATGAGCATCCAACTGCCAAGGCCAAGGCAGCCAAAGGCGAGGCCATGGTGGACTTTGCTTCAAGCGCAGCGGAGGGAAGCAGCTCGGGTAGTGCAATTGTTGGAACCAACTCGAGCGCAAACACCCTTGCGCAGTTCTCAGAGTTGGCGTCGGCAGTGACACAGGCTATCAAGCCAGCTGCAGATGGATTTTCGTCTGCCTCATCATCGTCTGGGTCTCCCGCAACAATTGCAACAATCTCGCCACAGCCGTCGCTAGTCAAAACCGAGCAAATGGCATCGGGTATACCCTTATCACAAGTACCACCCGTGCCGCTATCGCCACTATCATCAATGATGTATGCCGTGCACCAGACACACCCATCGCCTATGACTTCATCACCATTGAATTATAATTCACCAGGCATGCACGCACATACGCCCCATGCGCACACATCCCCATCGCCCTACATGGTACCCTCACCGTCCGTCATATCAATCAGCTCGTCCCCTGGCCCCGCCAGTATCCCAATGGAGAATGAAGAATGGCCTGGCGCCAATTATAATTTTGGCAATGCAGGTTTTGACCTTGGCTCTATCATATCTGGTGATATGATTGGGATGGCTCAGAGTGGAGTGGGGTCCAAAGACGTGCCTGGGATGGGTGGTATACATCCGAATAGAAACACATATCACAGCCACGGGAGCGAGCCTAGCGATGTTGATGAAGATTTCACATTAGCATTGTGGCAGCCGGAGCGGATGATGGATATGCGCATAAGGCACCAGCAGCAGCAGCAGCAACGGCGGAATAGCCTATCCCCATCACCATCACGCGCCTTGACACTAACGGGCACATCGCTTGTCGAACTGTGGTTCAAGTCTGTGTGTGGCATGTGGGCCGCCATGGATTCACCTTCGAATCCGTTTCGGCGTCTGTGCTCGAACTTGTGGTCGTCCAATGAGGCGGTATTTTTTTCCATGCAGACTATGGCTGCAGCGTCGTTGCCTAACCGGCCCCCTAATATCAGCGAAATCGTTATGCTGGCGCCGCAGATGTCGACGCAGGCGCTTATCAACGAGCTGCAAGACCTCTTTACAGAAAAGGGTGGTGTCCAGAAGAAAGAGTTTCGCTTCCCATCAGGCTTGCTCACCTCTTTGTTCTGTATGAGCTCGTCTCTGAGCTGGATTGACGCTCGGCAGCTGGGAATTCAGTATCTGCGCAATGCGCGGTCCGTCATTGATCTGATTGACTTGCGTGCTGACCAGCTCTCTGACGATGATCGCGAGCTGCTCGAGTTCTTCCGCGGGTGTCTGCTCTACGAGGAGATGGTCCGCAGTGTTGTGACTGACGACCAGGAGGATATACAAGCACTGTTGGACTGGCAGCCTCCACCGTTGAATAGGAGCGGCGGCAGTAATAGCGACAACAAGAAGGACAAAGCAAGTCTAAGCCTGCATGCCTGGGCGGGCGTGCCGATTGTGCTAGTGGGCTTGTTTGGAAAGGTAATGGCCTTGTGCCGGCGGTCACGAAAGAGGTGGCGGCATGCGACAATGTCACGCGCTACATATCAGCTGTTGTATCAGTCGATGCTTGACATCCAAGAGGGCCAGTCTTTAGAGCAAATGTTGCTCTCTATTAGCATCCCGACGCTTGTCGGCAATGAAGGCAACGGCGGCAGCAGCTCACGCATTGTCGACGATGAAGTGAATGAGGACGGTTTTCTATCGTCACCGCCTGCGAGCCCTCCCGCCAGTCCTGAGCTCAAATCAGACATATACAGTGCGGCTGAGGCATTTCGGTTGTTGTCTCTTTTGCAGCTATATCAAACGTTTCCTGACTTGCTTGCTACACAGCAGGAAGCCCAGAGTCAGCAGCAGCAACAGGGACAGCAAGTGACTGAGCTCTTGGATGACCCGGTCGGTCAGACGCAGACTGCACAACCAGTGCCTGGAGGCAGCGACCCTTTGCTCTCTGGCAGCAATTCTGGAAGCAACCCTGGTATTGGTAGAAGCGGTTCTATGATGCCCATGGCATTGAGAACGGTGCACCTTCTCGAGGCTATATCTCCCGACTCACCCATGCGCTGTCTGCAACCACTGTTGGTCATTTGTGCAGGCAGTGCTCTTCGATTCGATGACATCAATGATGGTATGTCATCAATTACTGGAAAGGCTCCTGCTTCCTTGATTGAAGCGGCACCGGGTAGCGGCAGCTCATATTCTGCTCCGCCAGAGTCGTCATCAACAGTCGAGGCTATCTTGCAAGCACGGGTGAAGCTCAGCCAGCGCTTATGCAGACTGGAGCAGAACCTGCCACCAAGACCGATTACGGTAGCCCGGCAGCTACTTGACATGGTGTGGATGCGGTACGACACAGACTTGCCGCCGAACCGGAGTCATTGGCTAGACATCATGGCCGAGACGGAGTTTGAGAGTGTCTTTGGATAGAAAAAAAAACCAGATCGCGTATAAATGTTATAAATGTAAACATAAATATTTGTATAATTGCCGCTGTCGGCGCCTACCACAACAAATGTTCTTGTGTCGTGCCTATTTGCGTGAAACAACTTGGTATCAAGAAAAGGCATAGAAATCGAATTGTAAAAATAGAAAAAGAGTAAGCCAGGCATTCGTCCTTCTTGGGACCGTCATCATCATCATCATCCAATAAATAGCAAAAAATCAAAAGACAAGATAGAAGAGGAAAACAAAAGAGCAAACGAGGTCGTTACAAGCCAACACCATCTACATCGCCATGGCAAAGCCTGGTTGTATCATGTCAGCCGAGTGCATACCACCCGGCGCTGGCGGCTGACTGAGAGCAGCACCTGGCGGGTATCCGCCCATAAGCTGGCCTTGTGTCTGATTGCCCAAATCAAAGACACCCGTGACTGTGTTGACGTGGTCGGGCTTGGTGGAGAAGATGCTTTCCAGCGCGTCGCGGACCTCAAATTCTTCCATAACGGCACCGAAGCCGTAGCAGCGAACCTTGCCTGCCAGCTCCTCGGTCACTTTAGCAAAGTCCTGTAAGCTAAGTTCGCCGAGGCGCGGGTGGGCAAGGACCATGCCCCAGGCCATGACTGGGGTGATTTCGCCGTCAAGGTCGAGCTTGGCGCTGAGAGCGAGTAGAGTGTTGAGGTCGGCCTTGGAAAGTTCCCACGTGCGCTGGCTAGGAGCGGTGCCGGGAGCAAATGTCACAGGCACAGGGGCCACACCAGCACCTGGAACGATGCTAGCTTCAATGTTGGAGAATCCAAAAGGGGTGGTGTCCTGAAGATCGAAGAATGGTCGGGGTGGGCACGAGGCCATGAGAGCGTGGCCACACATATCGCTGCCCGTCTCAGCGCCGTGCTCCATCAGCCACGGCAAGTGTTCCATACAAGGCTTTTCAAGGCTATAGGAAGAAGATTAGCAGATCGATGGATGATAGTCTTTCAAATCGAGGACAGCTTACGTTAGGACAAAGTCGATGCCGGCCTGCTCATAGTCTATGTTGGTGTTGCGTGGGTAGAAATGAGTGAGTTGTGGAACGCGAGACTGGGGCTGGACTTGAGAAGGAAGTTGCTGAGGCTGGTTCTGGGAATGATGTTGATGCTGATTTTGGTGCTGGTGCTGGTGCTGGCTTGGCTGACTCTGTGAAGCACTCCGGCTGGTGTTAGAAGACATATCTGTTGGAGAGATCATGCCGCGCTGGCCGTAAGGTGGTGGCGTGAAGGCGCTGGTGTTGGAGCTGGGTGCTGGTCCGCCATAGCTTCCTGAAGCACTGCCCGAGTAGCCAACACTTGGGTTGCTAGCCGTATCGTCGCCGGGGCCGCCGGGGCCGCCGGAATGTGGACCCCCGCCACCGGAGGAGGGACCGGAGGAGGGGCCCTGGCCACCGCTGCCGATAATGCCGCCTTGTTGCTGTTGGGTAAGCATCTGTCTGAGCTGGCGGTTCTCCTCGGCCAGCCGATCCTTGTCCTGGGCGATGGAGCTGTAAATTTCTTTGAGGCGCAAGACTTCATCTTCGAGAGCCTTGATGTAGAGCTCTTTGCGCTCGCGGTGGGTGCGCTGGGCTTGGCGATTAAGTTCCTGACGACGAGTAAGAGCAGGGCGGCTGTCGGGTTTGGGGCCGCGGCGTTTCGGGGGGTTGCCGTCTGTCGGTCAGCGGTGTTCTAGGACAAAGACGCAAAGAGCGAGAGCAGAATGCAAAGAGCGAAGAGCAAAGAGCAAAGAGCGCAAACGTACCTCTGGTGACGCGCTTGTCGTTTGCGTTTTTTAAGAAAGCCAGCTGAGCACTCGGGTCCTGGGTTGGCGATAATGAAGACTCCATGATTGTGTCAAGTGAAGGTATGGCGAGGTACAGAGCGGAGCGTTTTATGTAGTGAAATCCGATCAGAATGATCAGGATCAGGATCAAAACCAAGATCAAAGACCACAATGATCAAATTGATCAAAATAATCAAAGATCAAAATGATCAGATCAGATCTAGAGGGGAAGGGGGCCCGCAGACAATTGGCAATTGGTAGGTGCGCCGGGGGCTGGTCCTACCCTACGAGGTGTGAGTGGTAAAATGGGAAGCGATGGGTGTGGCCGTGCTGTAGCGGAGCGTTGGTAGAAATAGTTCTGGCGTGCGCTGTTCTGGTATTGTGATGATATCGGCGTAGAAATTAGAAGGAAAAGTAGGGGATAGGGAGTCGTTAATGATGAGTAATGAAGCGAAAGAAAAAGAGACAGAAAAAGGCACAAAAAGAAAGAGATAGAAAAGGAAGGCAGGATGCAGTAGGCAGGGGATCTCGGCGAGGAGACGGCGGTTGGAAGAAAGGGTGGGTCGAGGGTCGAAGGAGAAAAAGGGTAAAGTGGCAGAAGTGGAAATGTGAAGGAGTAATGGCGGGAAGCAGTGGGTGGTGGAGGCGACGTACAGTGCGAGGCTGTACAGTGTACGGTTCAGAGAAGAGGGTCGGTATTGGTGCAAAGTATCGACGTAAAACATGTATATTGAGCAAAAAGTAGTGGATGCAGATACGATAGTAATGGACTGGCTGATTGACACTTGAAGGTGAAGGTGAAACAGTGTAAAGGTTTGGGATAGAGGTTGAGTTGTGAGAGAGAAGAGAAATGACAAAAGGGGAGACGAAGCTGCGAAGAGCTGAGAGGCGAGAAAAAGAAGAAGAAGCCAAGGAGAAGCTGAGGAAGGATTGCTAGTGGAGGAGAGAGCTAGGTTGATTGTGTCGAAGGCAGCTGGAAGCGGGAACTAGCAAGTTTGAAGGATCGAGAATAAATGTTAAGCAGAGGAATGGGAGCCGATAACAAGGCAATTAGAAGCAGATTTAAGAAGTAAGATGAAACAGAGTGAATGCATTGAGCCAAGGGCTGAACAAGATGCCTTGCATGTAGTTCACATGCGTATATTCGGCTGGCATGGATACAGAAGAAGGTTGAACGAAGAGGACAAGGGCGAAAGATGAGTTTTGTTGTCGAGTAGTTATGTAATTTATCAGATGGGTGATGGCATGGAAGATATATAGCCGATGTCGACTGCATCTACAGTTCAGTCGGGCAGACGTTGTCAGCACGGACAAACATTTACATCACCAGATGCACCAGATGATGCAAGACAAATGAGCAAGACTGACTTATCAACTAGGTTTACTACGCAGATATACAAAGCAAATTTAGAGCAGACCGAGCCACTAAATCGGGGTTATAAGGGAGAAAAAGGAGAGCGAATAATGGCATAGTTGGGATATCCTTACGAAGCCCTTGAAGCGATAAACATGGCTTTCGAAAAGACAAAATGATTCCATATGGCGATGACACCAGCTCGGTATGTCAATCGAGAACACGGATCATGAGTTGGTAAGGAGTAAAGAATAAAGAAACAAAAGACCATTAGACATCCCGCTAGCCTTGCACCGCCCTCTCCCGCACCGGTTAGCAGCTCGGATACTGCAAGAGTGAGCCGATTTGTTCCCCGTGGGCAGTAAGGCACTGTGTCCGAAGATACATTATCCTTCTTTCCTTCTAATTCTTCCATTCTTCTTTCTCTAATCTCTTACACCGTGAATGCCATCTCATGCATCTCATCTTCGTAATCCCGACATTCTAAGCACACAGTAAATATATGCCACCGCATTCTAGCGGTGACCATGGTTATTCCTATTACTATCGGCCTTGACTTTGCTTTGTATTAACTCCGATGGTTTGCTACCAATATTAAATCTTGCCATAGCATACATTGTAATGGAGCCTGTTCTGTAGAGCCACAACTGAGGAATCTTCAGTCCAGATCGGGAAAGCCAAGGATCTAGAGGCACTTTGGGACTTCTACTTTAAGCCGGCGCGCCTGCCAGTTAAAAGGTCTATCCTTGGCAATGTAGAGCTCAAACATCGGGCTATCCCACACGTGTAATGCCGATACCTCTTGCCTAGATTGCGTGTCTTTGTGGCTTAGCCTGACTTGACATCATCGGCATCATTGGAGCACTGGCATAATAAGCTTATTCTCAGTGGGCTTGGACAGGCTGATTACATACTCGAAGTCTCACACCTACTCTACCTTTTGGTGGAGAAGTGAAATACTACGAAGTACATACCAGGCCGATGGTACCGGTCTTGGGGGACTGTGTCAATCGGAGCTTGCTTTGCTCAGATCCGAGACCTAATAGCTGGGAAACTACTAGTTAAGAGCTTGCAACTCATGCTAGAGGCTCGTAGTGCACGTCGCAAGACTGAAACAGAGTACTCGTGCGCCAGTGTCCCTCGAGACGACCTGCCTGCTTTGACCCGCACTTGACACGGCACACGGGCCTTCCGAGAAGTGTGCTCTTGTTCTTCCTGAAGATTTTCGACCGTGCCTCTTTGAATCGAATCGAATCAATTTCGGATCTCCAAAGGCTTAAGCTTTGAGGCTCCGAAGCCAATTGGTATTTAGCTTTATTTGTTTTGGGTCTTTGCTTTTTTGGTCTTTACCTTTATTCACCCTTTGCTCGCTCAAGCTCGACAGTAAAGACGAAAGCTTCGAGATACTTTCACCGCCACAATTCGTCATCGAACTTGAAGCCAAGATGCTCCGCGGCATTGCTCTCGTGGTGCCCTGGCTCGTGTGGCTTCTGTTGGTCGACATATTTGTCTCCGCCCTCCTCCCGCTTTCTCTTCTGGCCCCCAACATCTGCTACGACTGGGCATCTGCTGCCGCCGAGTCGGTCTGGGCTTGGATCCAGCTTATCTTCACAAAGGCTAATGGCGCCAAAATTACATTCTCGGGAGACACACTCCCTCCGGGCGAGTCCGCCATTGTCGTTGCTAATCATGTCGCCTGGTCCGACTTCTACATGATCCAGGCTGTTGCCCTCCGTGCCGGCATGCTTGGCCGCTGCCGCTACTTTGCCAAGACTCAGCTGAAATGGGTTCCGTTTTTGGGTTGGGGACTCTGGGCGCTGGGTATGCCGCTCGTGAGCCGCCGCTGGGACCAAGACCGGCGCGAACTCGACCGCGTCTTTACGGGCATAACAAACCCGAAGCGCCGGTGGCCGACGTGGCTCATTTCTTTCTCTGAAGCAACACGTTACACGCCACAAAAGTATGATGAGGCTCTGGCCTGGTGCCGCCAGGCTTCAAAGGCGGCGCCGTCATCGGCCCATGTGCTCCACCCGCGGACCAAAGGGTTCATCACAACGGTCCAGCATCTAAGACAGGCACCACATATGCGCGCCGTCTACGATTTGACGATTGCATATCAGCACGGCGCCACGTTTCAGTCAGCACCCACAATGCTGGACACGCTGACCGTGGCGAACCTATCATCTCCCAGTCGGAACGACAAGGGCTACAAATTTCACGTCCACGTTCGGCGATTTGCTTTAGAGGAATTGCCCACAACAGATGATGGGCTGGCGCGCTGGTTGGAAGGCCGCTGGCAGGAAAAGGGCTTTTGGTTGGAAGAACAGAAGAAAGCTTGGGCTTAGAGAGTCTATCTTGAGGTGCGGCTGTATTTGTAAACGAATCTTTGAATACTTTTTTTTCCTTTAATAAATAATCACCAAAACAGTAAAATAAATCTTTGATGACATTCTTTGTTTTCAAAATGCTAAATCGTATAAAAAAACATCTACTACACAACATTTAAACGAACTTGTGGTTGGTACATGACAAAAAAATGATAAAAATAAAGTCTGCTCTCTCGCCGGGAATTGAACCCGGGTCCCGGGCGTGACAAGCCCGTATACTGACCACTATACTACAAGAGATTGTTGAATGTTGTTTGATACACAATCAACAGTTAAAAACTATGAGGGGCAAACACTGATAACCCCACCGCTGGTGCCTGGAGCTCAAGCTTGAAGCTTCCACACCCCACACTATCAACGTCAACAACATCAACGTAAACAACAATAAAGCTCAACACAAAGACTTGCTGTATGAACCACAGTTCGACATATTCCCAAACATTTCAACATACAAGGCAACTCCGACCACACTTTATTACACCAACGGTCTCGCAAGAAGATGTCCTCCACCGTCGGTTCCGGGGACGGCTCGGCCAACCGGGATGCCGAGTTCACAGAGCTGGCCAAGGGCATCACGGCTCAGTCATTGACAGAGAGTGAGAGCAGACAGGCGATGCGCGAAATCGGGTTTTCAGTAATTCAATTTGTCCATGATCGTACTGTCAGTATCATTGTTGCACGCCAAGTGCTCGACGACCTTACGGCCAAACTGCGCTCCGCCAATGAGGCTTCTGTCGATGCCGAACCCACAGCAGACACAATCGTCGAGATCGCAGATTATTTGCTGCGGGAAATCAACGCACAGGGTCAGAGCAGCAATCTCGTCGACCAGATCGTCGCCCTCTGCGAGGTGGCCGCGACGGCACTCGAGGCTAAGGAGGAGTACGCCGAAGCCGCCCAGCGACTCGCCAACATCCCGCTCGACGAGAGCCGGCGGCGCGTTTCGCCCACAGACAAGGTACATGTATGGATTCGCATTGTGCGCGACTACCTCGAGGTCGACGACAGCACCGCCGCCGAGCCATACCTGAACAAGGTCAAGGGTGTCATCTTTGATGTCAGCGACGACGAACTCGAGCTGCACCTGCACTTTAAGCTCTCCCAAGCACGCATTTACGACGCCAAGCGCGAGTTCCTCGCTGCCAGCGCGTCGTACCACGACATCAGCTTCTCAACCCAGCTCGCTGAAGAAGAGCGCCTGCACACGCTCACCATGGCTGTGCGGTGTGCTGTGCTGGCGCCCGCCGGTCCCAAGCGCGCGCGTGCCTTGGGACGCTTGTATAAAGACGAGCGGTCGGCCATGTTGGACAATGATTTTGCCATTCTGGAAAAGATGTTTTTCAACCGCCTACTACAGCCGCGCGAGATCAAGGCGTTTGCCGAGACGTTGCAGCCGCACCAGCTGGCCACGACGGCAGACGGTTCGACGGTACTCGAGCGCGCTGTGATTGAGCACAACCTGCTGGGCGTGTCCCTGGTGTATAGCAATATTCCAATTATGCGGTTGGCAAGCTTGTTGGATCTCAATAATGACACTGCTAAGACCGAGGCGGTTGCGGCACGCATGATCGAGCAGGGCCGGCTGGTGGGCCGAATTGACCAGCTCAAGGGCGTAGTATGGTTCGAGAACGGTGAGGCATCTGGCCAGAATGGCAGCGGCAAGACGGCAGCACCGGTAGACAAGGAGCTGCGGCAATGGGGCGCCAATGTACAGAGTCTTGCAGAGGAGGTTGAGCGCGTGACGGCCGAGCTGCAGGCGCAGTTCCCGGCCTTCGTTGAGACCAATTTGGTGGTATGATTCTAACATGAAATCAATGTTTCTATATTGATACCGGCTTTAGATGTATATTTTTTTCTGGCACAAGGCGTTTGGTAGCGTGGCAGCGTGGCATGCCGAGATGACTGCCCGCATTTTTTTCTTTCTTTTCTTCACTCACGATGGCTAGTTTGCACGGTGTATAGTGTAAATGAATAACAGTTTAAGTATCGAATAGTGCGAGACTATGATATGATGATATGATCCGACGATGTCAATGCAAAAAATAACCAAAGAGAGAAGAACAGGCCGATAGAACCGAAAAAAAGAAACAACAACAACAACAACAAATCACCAAAACGCCTTGGATGGGTATCCTTCGATGGCAAGGCTCCATCTAGTAGCATGCAAAGTATAGCTACTCGCTCTGTATCTGTGTTATACTAATCCAGGTCCTTTCGTCGCACGACAATATAGCCTTTGCTGAGCTCATCGCCGTTGACCTGCGTCTTTGTTTGAGCTGATTCCTCCCGACCGTCCTCCTCTTCAAAGCTGAGCTCGTCGTCCTTGAATATCCTGCGCTTGTGTTTATTACGTGGCCGCACTGTTGAAAGAGTCGTTGACTGTGTGCCTGCTGCTCCGTCGTCCTCTTTGCGTAGAATTTCCGCCAGCGACTCAGCTATCAGCTCGCCCATCCGGTCGTATCCTGCCGGACTCAGGTGCACATTGTCGTCCCAGAATCGGTCTTGGTCGGCTGCGGACAGATCATCATAGGCAAACGCGGACTTGAAATCAAACAAATGCACGTCTTTGGCCGTGTAGCCCATAATAAGCTCATTGAGCTGGTCGCGGCGTGCGTTGACCCACGGCACGGAGATGGCAGCATCGGGTACTGTGAGAGCCAGTACTTTGGTTTTCTTTAAGCGTGCGAGTGCCCAGGTGCGCTCCAGATTCTCAAACACCATTTCCGTCTTCACCATCATGGCAAAGTCGTTGGTACCACCTAGGACGATGATCCAGTCGTACGCACCTGCCTTGCGGTATTGTGCGAGAAGGCGTTTGCGAAAATCTTTTGTCATTCCGCCATCCTTGCCGTCGACATCAATGATGAGCTCGAGGCCTGGAAAAGTTGAAGCCAGTCGCCGACTAAGAGATTCGTGGTAAGGCGCATATAACAGTCCATTCTTACAGTAGCCCGCAGTAAGGGAGTCGCCGAAGCAAAGGATACGGAGGGGGCGCGTCATCGAGTCAAGGCGGTGTTGGAGAGTTTAGGCGAAAGCGGATAAGGAAGTATCAAAGAGACGAGATAAGCGGGATAAAGTATTATAGATCGAGGATATTAAGGAAAAGCAGAGTGTCGAGGATGCCCCGGACGAGGGGGGTTGGCGGAGGGTGACAACGACGGGCAGGGCGAGGAGGGTAGGGTGGATTGCAAAAGCTGCGGTGGGGGAGTTTGACGTAGAATGAGATGTTAATGATAGAGTTTGGGAAGGTGAGCTGAGATGTGCGTATTGCCTGTCGATGCTGATGTCGTTGTTGCATGTAGGTCGTGTGAAGTGTGAGCTGTGAACGGTGACGACGTTGATAACGATGGTAGATAAGACTAGCCTGCAAGGCGGAATGCGGCGGACGGAAGTACAGGTGGGGCATGCACAGCTGAAGTGTAAAGCGGTAGCGGTAAAGTTGCAGAAAAGGCAACCACGCCTAATAGCTGGCTAGCCGACGTAGCACATCACCGTAAGCTGTTGCCTGTAAGAATGTCGGGGCGAATCTCCGGGCTGACTCATAGGTACTCCCAGCACTGTATTGTATCATTACTCGGCACAAGTAATTGGTTAGTCGTGGCTCTACTAGAGGCGATGGCCTTATTTAGGTGTGCTATTCGACATTGAAAGATACAGGCAAGCAAGTATGACCCAAACCTGCTATGCGAATCTGCCGAACCGCCTGCTGCGTAAGAAGTAATGCCCTGTCGTAAATGTTGCCTTCCTGTCCGCAAAGTCCCTTTTTGAGAATTACTCGTATTACAGAGTCGAGTCGAGCACCTGGACTTACTTATTTACATACTCAAACATGAAACGACATTTGCCGCCTCTCAATTATCCGGTTGACTTGTGCCAAATTGAGTTCAACCAAATACTACGATGTAGCGTTCATGCGAGCTTGAAGTTCAATAGCTTCTTCTTCTGTTTATCTCACCTGTCTCACTGATCATTCGTCTGTTTGTCTTCACTGTTGTTTGTTGTGATATCGTGCCTTTTATTACCCCACTTGAGGGGCATCCATCCTTGTATTACTACCGTACGAGGATCTTATCCCATGAGCCTATCCAGCAATAGTAAGTTCTGAGATATCATCATCGGCCAGGGACGATTACTACGCGATTTTTTTCTTCTTCTTTCACTTCTTGTTCATCTGGCAACTGAGATATGTTTTGTTATTAGGCCGCTCCTTCCTGACCTATTACCGTGGAGTCCGCCGTCCCCATTTCAGACCGTTTCTTTACCGTTTCCAGTATTTCCGTAGTCTAAACGGTGGACTGAGATGCAAGACACGCATGCTTCCAGCAAGCTCTTGCAGCGCATGCCTCTGCAGTGTATGCATTTGTAGGCCACCATCGATCATGTGCTGTGCCTTGCGATTTTGTTATTTACTCTTCTGTTACCATGGTTATCTGTACAATTGAGCTTCATCATGTTGACCATTGATTGACTCTCGCACCCATCTCGTCGCGCCTTTGCCTGTCCCGTTTCTTCCCCGCACATGAACACATGATCAATTGTTTGCTGGTCCTTCCTTTTGTGATTTTATTTGATGGTTGTGTGATATAACTGCTATTGCAGCCCTCTCACATAGGTCTGTCGGTGGCTCTTTCTCGATTTGCAATAATTATACTCAGTACATCTTGGATCATTTGATCACCATTCGATCATTTGTTGTTGTGTCTGCTGTCAACTTGCTAGAAGTTTAGTATTTTGTATGCCATGGCTAAACCATATGTATAAAATGGTTCCATCATAAGACCTTCCGACTGCTTTATGGATATGTAGTTAATGCCCTCAACGGGTGCATCGTTCTACTTCGTAGTGCCGTTTACCCCTTCCTTTATCCCCTTTAACCCCCGCGCTGCTTTCCCCTTCAATGAAATGTGACCATGTCTCTTTCCTGCAAAATGACCTTCTTCCCTATCGTAGCATCACTCGCCGTTCTTTCCTTATCAAATCAATTTGTGTCAGGCCTCTTTTTGCTTTGCTCTTTATATCTCCCTTTTAGAAATCTATGTCTGTTACGGATGACACAAACAAACAAAAAGAAAGTAATAGATTTTCGTTTCTCGCATTCTCCCTGGTGTCTCAACTCCAAAATAGGAAAAGAGCGACCTCGTTTCACTCACTTTCTGATGTCTGCCGCTCTCCCTTTCCCCCAATCCCTCCTCCCTCCACTCTGTCAGCACCTCCACCACCTGACGAGACCGTTTTCCACAATTAAAGTCTTAGCGTGCCTGTCTTTTCGCTCTTCCGCCACTACGAAGTATTACTGTGCCCATCCACTCTAGCGCAGTCGACGCCGTTTTAGCGCACACTGTCTCGACTTCCTCGATTCAGAAGACCTCCTCACTGCACTACGGTTCAAATTCACGCCTTCCCCGAGTGTCTTGCTCGATTGTCTCCGCGTCGCCAGATCTCCCACCTGCCATAGTACAGAGTCCTCTTGCCTGCACGCAATTTCAACTTGCTCGCATCAACATCACGCCAACTCTCCGTTGCCCTCTTTCGTCTTACATTCCCCATTCGGTTCTCACCACTCTTTCGTTTTCAACTCCTTTCTCAACCGCTACCTCGTACCTAACATTCTTTGACCGTTCTTCCCCATTCCACCGCCTCGACGTCTTTTTTGCTTCAGCATCAGTCTCGAATCGACACCAGAAGTCGCCAATCAGGACGAAACGACGCAATCCCAACACAGATTCTACAGACCAGATCGCCAGGAGATCCAGTCTATCCGCCGGCTGTCGCCTCGTCATGTCTGCGGCGCTGGAAGTGCTCTAGCTCTGGCTTCTGGCCAGACTACCGGCCAGGCAATCGACACCAACGGCCTGCGACCCTGAACTATACAGACTAGATCCACGCACCTACAAAACCGAAAACAAGAAGAAAACCCCAGTATGGAGCAGGATCACAATCCGAACCTGCTGGCACCGCCCACCGTGCCTTCTGTTGCGTCGCTTCGCGGCGAGGCGGGCATGATGCAGCGGTCGCTGAGCGAGAATATCCGTGAAGAGCGCGACGAGCTCCGTGAAGCTGCTGAACAGACAATGAATGTCTTTGTAGACCTCAACCTCGATGGCACCATCCGTTGGGTGAGTGCCTCTTGGGTTGATATCATTGGCACAACCATCGACTCCGTGTTGGGCCGTCCCATTGCCGACTTGATCGAGCCCCAACCTCAGCAACAACAGCATTCTGGACAAGATGGACCGGATACTACGAGCGAAAACAACAGTGCCAAGAATGTCTTTGCCGATGTCGTCAAGGCCATGAAGAAAGACGACTCGCGGAGTCGGATTGTCCGGCTTACTCTGCGCCTCGGCCCGTCATCAAAGCTGCTGTCACACATCTCGCAAGCACAAAAAGCACAACAAGAACAAGAAGGGGATAATGGAGAACTGCAAGGGGAAGACAGCAACCAAGATGAACAAGCCAAGTCAACCCCGCTCACTGTTCCAGAGACAATCGACCTCGAGGCACAGGGCATTATGGTGTATGACACTGCCTCTGGCGACGAGAGCCATACCATGTGGATGATTCGTCCATGGATCCCACCTCGCGAAGTCAAAATCAGCTTGCCCCCGCTCATCGTGAACTCTCTTGGCTCTGGTGCTGAGATCCTAGCTAGCTACTTGACCCAACTCGCAGAGACTGGCCTTGAAGACTACGACGAGATCAACAAGGAACACCCTCCACCACAGCCAGTCCTCTGCCGTATCTGCGAGCGCCAGATACCACCCTGGTGGTTTGAAAAACACACCGATTTATGTCTTCAAGAGCACACCGCCGAGATGGACGTGCAGATGGCACAAGAGAGCCTAATTGATCACCGCCACCTTATTGTCAAGGTTCTCGACGCGCTTGAGGCACGAAAGAGCCGCTCATCCTCGGGCTCATCCGAGAGCGGTGGTGAGGCCACACCTCTTCCCATCGCTGAGTACAAGGGCCTTCCCATCGGCCCTCCCCCGGGGCTTTCTTCCAACTCATCTTCATCCGCAACATCATCTCCATCGCCTGCAACTGGTCGGTCACGCGAGCGTTCTGGTGGCTTTGGCCATGCCCGTGGGCGCTCTTTTGCTATACGCCGACCCCAGGCACGAATTGTTGAGCTGCTGCTGGACCTGTGTGACACGGCCATGGAAATCAGCACCCCCGCCATCAAGGAGACAGTCACACAGATGAATGGCGATCTTCGTACTCAATCACCACAATCAGAGTCCCGCATCTCTCAAGTCACGCAATGGCATTCACCCAGCAATAATACTCTCGAGCAGGAGCAAGGCCTGGCATTGTTATGCGCAGACACTGAGAGAGTTGCCCGTGCTAAAGTCGAGACTGTTCTTCGCCATCGACGCGTCATTGAGTACGCGGAGCGTATTCGTGTTGAGTTTGCCGTGATTGTCCAAGACTGCATTGATGGCGCCATGCGCAAGGCTGCTCGTATTGCTGCCGGCGAGCTCAGCGACTCGACCGGAGACGAGATCGACGAAGACGAAACAGAAGTAGAGGCCACACCTTCTGCGTACGATGAAGGCTTTTTTGCTGGTTCATTTGATGCCCCGTCATCACTAGCCGCGGCCCTCGAGAAAGCCAAGATCAGTGACGATCCAGATGATCGTCGTCTGTCAACCGCTGCGACAGACTCGCAGAAATCCCACAGCCCGATGCAATGCCCTACTCCGAAATCCAACCGGGGAGCTATCAATATACCAGGCCGCGGTGACTATCACCGCGAGTCTCGTCGCGAGTCCATGATCTTCGAGAGCGATGCCGGCGATAGCGATAACGGAAGCATGCGATCCTCGTCTGTGGCATCACGGCCGCCTCCACGCACCGAGTCACCAATCTCCGAATTTGGTGATCTGCGCCGTCAAGCTAGCTCTCGGCAACATCACCGCCGAAGCCTAATTCTGACAACAGGCACCGACTCGCCTCGCCGGCAAGAGTCACCGTCTAGATCCGTTGTTGGACAGCCGCCATCTTCTCCACTGAGGATTTCTAAGCCGCGGAACATTCCCTTCCCCGGTGACGGACTGGGGTCGCCTGAGGCATCGCCAATGCTTCCTACCAGTGAGTTTGGCTCTCCTTATATGACTGCCCAGTACTCGTACCAGCCATCGCACCACCACCAACTTCACCACCACCGCCGCCAGTCATCTATGTCCTTGTCTGCCGCAGGTGATTTCCGCCAAGGCCCGTCATCCCCTAGACTCAATGCTGCAATGGGCAGTATCGGCCCTGCTCCCATGGCGCGGGCAGTGCCCCCGTCTATCAAAGACTTCGAGGTTGTCAAGCCCATTAGCAAAGGTGCCTTTGGTAGTGTATACCTGTCTAAGAAAAAGTCCACTGGCGAGTATTTTGCTATCAAAGTTTTGAAAAAAGCAGACATGGTTGCCAAAAATCAAGTCACCAACGTCAAGGCTGAGCGTGCCATCATGATGTGGCAGGGCGAGAGTGATTTTGTTGCCAAGCTTTACTGGACTTTCTCTAGCAAAGACTACCTGTACCTGGTCATGGAGTACTTGAATGGTGGCGACTGCGCATCGCTGATCAAGATCCTGGGATGCTTGCCTGAAGACTGGGCCAAGAAATACCTGGGTGAAGTTGTCCTCGGTGTCGAGCACTTACATAACCGTGGCATTGTGCACCGTGATCTCAAGCCAGACAACCTCCTTATCGACCAGAAAGGTCACCTGAAGCTCACCGATTTTGGCCTTTCCCGAATGGGTCTTATCGGCCGCCAAAAGCGTGCACTGAACAGTAGTAGCACTGAGCCTGCGCCCGACCTCTTAAAGCAAGGACCCTTTGCGCGTTCGGCTTCCATCGCATCTTCAAGGTCTGCATCCCTCGACCTTCACAACATCAACGGCCATTCCCCCGGTGGAACGCCGCAGATGACGCCAAGTGACACTACAGGCAGCTTTAGCCAGCCGTCATACTTCAATCTCGGCAACAATGTACCTTCTCATGAAATACGCCGTGTCTCGGGTCATAGAAGCGACAGTGGCGGGAGCGACGCTCTCACGCATATGATCAGTAACCTGTCTCTCAGCGATGTAACTTCGGCTTCCCTTCCTCCAGTCACCCAGTCTCCCCAGAATGACCAGGTCAGCGCAGCCACCACCTCGGACCCTGCTGCCACTGCGCCCGACATTTCGGCGTCTCCTGACATGCCGTCTCTCCAGCATACAAGCACCCAAGGAAGTGTTGCATCTGCGTCTGCATCCACTGCTGGCGATCAGCAAGCCAAGGGCACACCGCCCCAGATGAGCATGCCTCCGCCGAACTGGGCGCTATTTGACCCGGAAGATACTAATCGCCGCTTCGTTGGCACGCCGGACTACCTTGCCCCGGAAACAATTCGTGGCGAACCACAGGATGAAACAAGCGATTGGTGGTCTGTTGGTTGTATCATGTTTGAGTTTTTGTACGGCATCCCGCCGTTCAATGCCAATGAGGCTGAAGAAGTGTTCGAGAACATCCTCGCCCGCAGGATCCACTGGCCGGAGGGCATGGAGGACGAGGTGTCACCAGCAGCCAAAGATTTAATCAATCAGCTTTTGTGCTCTGACCCTCACCATCGTCTTGGTGCTAATCGTGACGAGAAGTTCCCTTCGGGCGGTGAAGAGATTCGAAGCCACCCTTGGTTCGAGGACTTGAGCTGGGACACACTGTTACAAGACGATGCTCAGTTTGTGCCTCAGCTTGAGAACCCCGAGGATACTGAGTATTTCGATGCGCGTGGTGCCACATTGCAATCATTCACTGAGGAGACGGAAGACCCATCTGCCTCGTTAGGCTCGGGTGGTGTGGACTACCCCCCAGACCGCCCCCATGACGCACTGGCGCGGGCGCGCACGCCTGCCAACGCTACAAAGCGCAATCTCATGCCGCTACATATTCCACCACACGTGCGTGATATTAAGAGTCGACGACTGAGCGAGCCTGTCGTCACGGATGATTTTGGTAATTTTGCCTACAAGAATTTGCCGGCGCTGGAGAAGGCCAACAAGGACGTCATCCAGAAGCTGCGTGCCGAAGCTGCCATGGCAACACAAAGCAAACAATCGCAACCGTCAAGCCCCGTGAGTGGGCCTGGCAGTACTACTGTCAACCTGCCCACATCAGCGCCAGCTTCTACTGGCACAGAGGGGATTTTGGCACTACCTACACCAACGAACCAGCAAATCCAGCGAACCATATCCAATGCCAAGGTATCTCAACGCCCACAATCACCATCCGGACTTGGCCAATCCAACTCGTCACCTAGCCGGGCATCTCAGCCATCCTCGCCTTTACTGGTATCTTTCCACGCCGCACCAGAATCTCGCCGCAAAGCGTCTAATACCCTGTTGCCACCACCGTCAACTAGCCCCTCAACTGTCGGGACTGACATGCAGTCTGGCACTGGCAGTGCACCTACTCAAATAGAGATTCCGCGTGTCCCAGCCACCTTGCAGAAAGCAGCTACTTCTATCGGAGCGTCTTCGGCTTTGGCATCCATGGCTGCTGCTCCTTCTGTATCGCCAGTCAAGAGCCGTACAATTGCACCGCTTTCGCCTTTGCCACCCCCGCTCTCGCCACAAAAAGCGCTCTCGACGCCCCGCCAAAGCAATCCAGCAAATCGCTCACGCTCGCTTACAGTTGGTTCTCAGGAGGGAAGCCCCGTAGCGCCGGATATTCTCAGCCTGAGCCACCGTAATAGGCGTAGTCAGGTCTTTGATATGTCGCCTTCATCATCGGATAATGAGGGCGACAAGGCAAATGCTTTGTTGTTGCGTGTGCAGCGTCGACGACAAAGCTCTCGCCGTATGTCGCAGATTGCTATTGATAGTGGGCCGGTATTCCGGCCTTTGGATGTCCTTATTTGTGAAGATCACCCGGTGTCACGCATGGTTATGGAGCGGCTGCTGGAAAAACTTCGATGCCGTACCATATCTGCTATCAATGGACCCGACGCCGTGCGCTACGCGATGAGTGCTATCAAGTTTGACGCTATCTTTATGGAGTTCAAGCTGCCGCAAATCAGTGGTGCTGATGTCGCGCGCATGATCCGCGAAACAAGCAATGTCAACGCCCACACGCCTATTGTTGCTATTACCGCTTATCTCAAGGAGATTCAAGCAAGGCAGCATTTTGATTCGCTGATCGAAAAGCCCATCAGCTCGTCAAAGCTGATCGAGGTGCTCGGCAGTCTCTGTCACTGGAAGCCCCCACTTCCGAATCAAGCCGCGCCGACTCCTATTCCGACGCTCTCGGCCCTCGCGTATCCTATGCCATCAAGCCTGCGCCACCATGAGAGCCTGCGTCTGGAAGACAGCCCGAACTCTGGAAACTCTCCAATTTTTGCGAACCGTCCAGGCAGCAGTAGTTTCCGCGGGTCAAGCCGTGGTGACTCAATCGGCTCTAGCTTGTTTGGTGACTCCAATGATTCTGTCAGCATGTCAATGTCGACCGCGGCCACTGACGATATTCCTATCATTGCTAACCGTAAAGCGACGGGAGATTGGGATGAGAGTGGGCTAGGAATTTCTACGGATGAGATCCTAGGTGGAAAGCAGCCACAGCACCCAACCATTATCGAGACCCACATTGGTGATCATGTGAAGACGCCTACTTCTCCGACAGTCATCGATACGGCCGGCAATTCTTCCGACCCTCGTGTGACTGTTGTTCCCACATCTCTGGTTATGCATGCGCCAGTGCCAGTGCCAGTGCCAGTGCCAGTGCCGGTGCCTGGACCCGGATCTGTTCCTTTGCCCCAGCGTTCACTCGAGAAACTTCGTGCCAAGCGCGAAGCCATTGAGAAACGCCGCCTTGCAGATAGCAGCATAGACTCGGCCGATGATGAAGACGATGAGCTTGGTTTGGGGCCTATCGCAAGCAACACACCTGCAAGCTCTGTTGGAAGCGGTAGCAGTAGTGGCGCCACATCGGGTAGCCCAAGCCGACTGCAGCCGCCATCTGCTATGTCAGCAGGAGCCAGGCACCGCAAGTCCATGCCATCGAAGCTTGGTATCGAGATGATGCGGGCTAATAGCCACGACAGTATTGTTGTGCACGGTGGGAGTACGGGGTCGTCTGACGGCACAAACAGAAGCCCCCAAACGAGTACTTCCGGTGGGCTTGCAACGAAGGCTCTGGCACCAACGGGCGAGCTGGAAGATACGCCCGAGAGTAACGAGGACGATTACGACGAGGAAGGAGACACGACAGTTATCCATACACAGCTTGATGATGACGCACCCGACAATGAAGTACCAAACATGCCCGGAAATTTCATTTAGTGTTGATGGAGGGCACGTACATGTTTCTGTTTGAAAATTTGATTTCTATTTGCCATTTTTTGTTATCTATTTGTTTTTTGTACGAGCACCTGCCACTTTCTCTTTATCATGTTTTTACGTCTTCATTGTGTTCTCATTATTTATGCACTAGCGAGGCGTTTTATAACTCATAAACATAAGCCCGCCAGTTACCGTAGAGTAGCTCATTACATATTCTTCCTATCGCCTTTAATTTCATTTGCTTAAACGAGAGTTGATTTAAATCACTAATACGCTTTACAGCCGAAATTTGGCCGTAATAATGTGGTATACATATTGTCATCGGGAAGGTTGTTCTTCTCCGGACGACTAATTTATCTATTTGTCGGTCATAAACGACGGGACTACGCAAGGGACAACATAGTCGCCGAACGCAGCCAGTCACGTATATCGGAAAAGAAACGAAAGCGGTCGACAAACAACGGCGATAGATCGCTTACCGGACCTGCCATGCCAAACGCAACAAAGTACAGCCACTTCCAGAGCCGTCGCCAATAACACCAACCCAGCGCCACGTCTCGAGGCAAAAGCCATCGTCGCCACCACAAATGGTGTGGGGTCATTTACAACCCGGACGAGCCGCACTGTCGGCCTTGCCGTTGGAACCATCAGACATATAGGCGAAGTTAGAACGCCATCTACCAGCGAGGCGTGACACTCGATAGTCGATAGACTTTTCTCAAGGGGGGAACGGTGCTACAGACCGCCACCCACCACACCTCACAAGGGCAGGGCCAGGCCCGGGCCGGCATCTGGGGGGACGGGGCGGCTCGCTGACAGACCCGCCCTTAAGGAGCTTGAGGAGGAGCGCACGCATTGCCGCACTGCCGCCAAGAAAGACTTGTTTAAATAATCTAGCAGACTTGGTAGAAATACACAGAAGAACCTTTTCTTTCCTTGTCCATGGGGAAGAAGAGACGGAGGACGGATCCCGGCCGTGATGGCGCAATTACCACTTGTGAAGCCTCGTTCTTTTTCGTAGTATCAACCGCCAACGGCGGAGGGCCCGAAGAGCAGCAAACCCTGTTACGTCCTTCCAGCCGACCAGCCTGGATATCAGCGCCTTCAGGATCTGCTACGTCATCACGCAACTCGAGACCAGAGTTGAACATCAATGGTACCGGCACGCATTCTCTGTACTCAGCGGTCGTAGATGTAATTCCTTGAGACTGTCTAGTCTTTGCTTACTCTACTAGTCCGCGCTCTTTGCACGCGGTCAACTGCCAACGCTTTGCTCTCTCTACTCAGCCCATGGTAAGTCTGTAGTTCTTCCCACGGTGCGGCCGGCTTGGTGCTTTCTATTCGCTCCTTTTCTAACACGGGGACACCGATGTACGATACAGGCTTCCTAAGAAATAGATGCACTGTCTGTTTTGACGTTTCGACTCAAGGCGAGTCCCACCACGCCATCCTTTGGTCCGCTACTACATTGAAGCCCATGCCTTGCAGCTCCAATGACACCCGTCTTCTCCAGTCAAACCGTGTAGTTTCGTCTTCCACGGAAGGTCCATCCCACTAGAAATACTCATCGTATAGATGCCTGTGCAAGTCCCATAGCTGGTGACGCCAAACACGGGCGCATCACGAAGATGCCCTGAAATAAGCTTTGCCACATAAAAACGACAGACAGGTTCTCAGACGTCCTTTCCCCAGCTATTTGTAGCTTTTTGGTGGCTGCGCTGCATTGCGTGTGCTCCTCCGCAACGGGGGGTCGTTTGTTGGTCGCTCTCCTCGTTCTGTCGACGTGCGTGATGTTACAAAGCCGCGCGCTTTGCTCCGCTTAGCCGCGCGTAAACTACGTCCGAGGAGCGGCGGCTCGTGCTCTTCGTCTGTTTTGTGTTTTCTCTTCAAAGCCTCCGGCTTGCTTGTATTGTCCATTGCTTGTCGGTGCTGTTGAACCGCGGCGGGTGTATCATATACAAACGGGGGCGGCGTTAGCGTTTGCGTCCGTGGCCGTTCTGGCCGGTCCGGCGGTGCTGCCGCGGTCGCCGTGTCCGTACCTCGGTCCAGCCACGCCGCGATCTTGTCCGTTCGCCGGCTTGTACCGTTCATCCCACCCTCATGCAGCTCCTCGAGTTCCTCCTCAATGGCGCGCTCCAGAAGCTCGATTCACATCAACTCGCCCTCGGAGAAGTTGTGCGTCGCCAAACGGCCCGCGTCAACGTCCTCACACTTTCTTCGCATATCTGCCCTCTTCTGCTCCCAATAAGCAACTGTGCCCAAGTCGTCGTGCGGTGCCGGCTTGAAGCGGGTGTCGAAATAAAGGTCGAGGTCGCTGTCTACAACAACGTAGCCTGATCCGCCGATTTCGTCGTCTGCGTCTCGGTCACGGAAGCGAGTGTCGTAACTAACAACATAAAGGTCTTCGTCGTGCAGCACCCACTTCCCAGCAAGCCAATGTTCCCACAGAAAGTCTATTTGGTTCAAGAACCTAGCCTGCAACAGGAAGACCGATTTTTTTCAGCTCACACGATTCAGCCGTCCCGATAACGGGGGGGGGTTGGCTCTCGCTTCACGGACGAACACTGCGAAAGCGTGGCTCTTGTCGGTTTCTAGCAGCTCCAACATCTGGAGCTCCCGTGGCGTGAAACGGGGCTGCACAAGTCCACCCTCGACTTTATCCAGCTTGTCGGCCAGCTGCCTGTATTTGGCTTCCCAATACGCAGGGTCGGCAAAGTCTGGTGTTGGCAGGGTCCCAACCCAAGTCACCTCAAATTTAACAAGAACCCCACCGTCCCCCAAAAACCGCGTGCTGCCGTCATAAGTAGAATCGCGGATCACGATGCTAGTCTGGTGTGCGCGTGTACCCGGGCGGGTGTCGATGGCAGGATGGTAGGGGTCTGCGCTGTGCGGCATCCATTGGCCGGGACGCCCGAGATTTGCAAGAAGAAACAGCACGCTGAACACGCCAAGCTTGTTACTATGCATGGCTTGCCGTCTTCTCTTCAACACGTTGTAAAAGAGATGGCTAGGCTACTGCTCCAACGACTTGAGCGTCTTCAGTTCCTCCGGCGTAAAGCGAGGCTGTACGTGCCCCGCCTCGACATCCTTAATGTTCTCCGAGATATCTGCGCTTTGCCTCCCAGAACGTAATGTCGTTAAAGTCGGGTGCCGGCCCTTCCTTTCCAGCCTAGACGGTGCCTTGAAACAGGCCTGAAAGATTGAGGGGAATATCTCGACTCGGGTTGCGAGAATGCGGCCGCGTGTCGATGCGTGGTGTATATAGTTCTTCGTGATGTAGAATCCATTGACCTGGATGTTGGAGGGACGCAAGCGCCGCCAACGGGCTGCCGACGTCGCTGGCTGTTTTGTTTAGTTGTCTGTCGTGCCAGTGCTGCGAATGCACGCTTTTTGGGGAGCGATCGTGGCGCTCGTAGCGGCCGCGGCTGAGTCGTTCATGGTAATGTCGTTGTCGCAGGTAAAGGAAGGAGAGATGTCGTCTTGGCTGGGCTGGAAGAGAGCGTGTGATGGCAATAAATTAGTCGTCGTGTTTAGGAGGTGGTCGTACGAAAATACAGCGACTTCTCGTCGCGTCGTTGTGTCTTCATTTAAGGCGCTCTGCCTCTGCGGCAAGAAGGCACTTGACGTGGCCGGCTAACTAATAGTAACGCGGCCTGAACCGAGCCGTTAAATATAGCAAGCCGTTCAACGGGCGCCAACCAAAAAGTGTATGCGGGGCCTTGACAACGCTTCCAACCCTCCAAACCAACCAACTCCATATCAACATCAAATAAAAGGAGGTGCAAAACAGGACGAATCAAAAGATGTGTTCGTTTACCGTTGAGTCTCCTTCTGCTTTCTCTTTATTCGCTCTCGCCCAAGACACCCCTTTTTCCCCCGCTTGTTTCTCCTCTCTTCTGATAATCTCTCTTCTTACAGTCTCTCTTCCTTCATCTCTTCTTAACCATGTTATTAATCACTGGCTAGGGGTATAAACGAGCACCTCAAGACCACCCGAGAAAGGAACAACAGTATCAATGAATCCGCTATCAGGGGCACGGACATAATCTAAAAAATTCTTGTAGCTCTTAGCTGCCGAAACAGTGTTGTCCGCAATGATAAGGGCTCCATGACGAAGATTCGGCTGAACGAGCTTGAGCGTGGGTAGTGCCATGGGCGTCCAGACTACTAGATTAACACATGTACGCCCGAAATAAAAAACTAGGAACAAATCAACAATCAACCTACTATCTAGGAGGAGAAAATCGACATTAGAGACGTTGGTCTTAAGCGTCTCAAGAAGATCGCCCTCGCGAAGATCAATGGCGTTGACCACCTCAGGGCCACACTTTTGCCAGTTCTTACGGGCCTGGGCAGCCTTGTTTGGCTCATACTCGGTAGCAATGACCAAAGGCTTCTTCCCGGCCACAGCGGCATTCGCAGCAGCAGCAAGGGCAAGATAGACTGTACTCACGCCAAACGAAGTACCAGCTTCGACAATTGTGGTGGCACCGGTTGCGCGCAAGAGCTGGTAAATGTAGTGTGCCTTGTCCTCGTCAATAGCAATAAACTTGTCGCGCATGAGATTGTGCATAGCCTCATCGTTCGTGTAGGCGTCACGGGTAATTGCTTTCTCCTGGCGGATGGACTCAGTGTGAAGGTGAGACAGGAGCTCACGGATATGCTCAGGGGCATTGCGGATAGCGCTGGGGGCTGACATTGTGCTTGTTTATAAGGATCTCAGAGAACTAATCAACAGTGGCTTTGGCTATGAACCTGTCTAGGTTGATAATAATATTGCTACAGATAGGATGAGGTGGCGTGGCCTGACTTTATATGTCCAAATCGGAACCGCTCTAGCTGCCACTGCGCGCCCAATCAATGAGTCAAGCACCATTTTGTGCTAGACACGTAGGCACTTGGTTTCCACCACAAAGACATAGCTTGATTATGGCAATTTTCAATGTGCATTTAGTATGCCAACATCGTAAATTTGCGAGCATCTTATGAGTCATATGGAAATGCACATCTTTACATCTTGAACCACACGGAGATGCAAAACCTCAAGTTAACCGCTTGGGGGCACAAAACCGCATCTGTATATAATCGTTCAAGATAAAATTAAGTAAAACTACAGCGATGGGCATGCCATTGATGTCTACAGTACATAATGCAAGTATGAGTGGTCAAAACGGCTGTCCGAACTTCATCGGGCGCCACACCAGTTCAATTTAACCTCAATATAGCAGCGGCACTCTTAGGTAGGCTAGTCAAAGTAGATTTATGAATTCGTACACATTTTCCGCATCTACGTCTCGTCACAAGGGATTTGTATTTGAAACTATTATCTCCAATGTTTCAGTGTTTTTCGGAGATCATTATGAAAGTATTCCAGCAATCATCAGACGCCTATCAGATAATAAGCACACCAAATTAATACTGGGGTTTAATCACTTCTTGGTTCACCGGCGCTTCCGCGGCCAACCAGTGTTAGGGTACATGGCTTTGCGGTGAGATCCGCTTTTGCTGACAAGAAATCGAGCACGCATCGAAAACACATAACTCTATTGTCAGTACCGTCGTGCTTCTACATGAGAATGCCGCCACCAGAAGAAATTCAAGCTTGCCGGCTATGCGCTAAAGCTAAGAGAAGATGTGGTAAAGAGCAGCCTACTTGCCGCCGATGCCGGCTCCGGGGTGAGCTGTGCGAATACCCAGCAAAGCTTCAAGCAAGATCAGGGATGACTCCAGCAAGCGACCGAAGCGCAACATTGTCTGCATTTGAATTTGCAAGCCCGGTGACGTCTACATCGACCGCTACGATTGGGACGCGCGAACACAGCCCGCAAACCACTAGACAGTGTCTATCTTGGTACCTTGGAGAGAACACTTGGTCTGTTGAACAGAAAGATGAGACGATGACACCTTCAACATCATTCAGCAGTGTATCTCTTCGGAGATTCGTTACAAATCTTAAACAGTGGCTCACAAGATGGACAAGCACGGGGGAGTGTCCTTTTATACACTCACAGCTATACATTGCACTGTTCCCTACAGACTTGCAAGTGGCATACGCCACATTCATCTCATACATAAATCGGGTGCCCGGAAATGCAGAGATCGTCCTCAGAATTGTCGAGGACCAGGTCAGCAAACTAGTCGCGGAAAGTGGTGCAACTCCGGGTGCGGAGTCTTGTTTCGCCGGAAGTTCAGACGAGACCAACCCAAGAGCAAGAGCAAGCCTCCTGGACCAGTTGGCGAGGCTGCAGGCGCTAATTATATATCAGGTGATAGGTCTTTTCGACGGTGACATACGTTTACGTCACTTGGCCGAGGGCCGCCTTGCTCTTCTCCTTGAGTGGTCTCGCCATCTCCTAGATAGCGCTCGCCAACGGTTTGCTGCGTCTCCCGCTGCTACCATTGACATCACGCTGGCGCTGCAGAATGGGCCGATGGATAGCCTGGAACATCCTTGGTATCTTTGGGTTTTGACGGAGAGTATTCGCCGCACATGGCTGGTGGCAACTGGTATCGAGGGCATATACTACATGATGCAGCGAGGCTGGCATCCATGCCCGGGAGGCGTCATGTTGACAACACGACAGGGAATTTGGAGTGCCAAATGCTCGCAGGCATGGGAAAAGCTCTGCACTGAACAGGATGTCGGCTTTATGCGGCGTTTCGAGATCGACCGGCTGTTTGTCGATGCGCGGCCAGAGGAAGTGGACGAGTTTACTCAGGTCATGATGGAGATTACATTTGGTTTAGACCGGGCAGATAGATGGAAGTCAACCTGATATTTAGGAATCAAATTAATTGAATGTGAGATATATTCCTTAAAACCTTCAATAATTTGCGAGTTGGTTTGGTTAGACACCGAAACACGTCAGGTTTATGCTAAAATGACCCATACAACGGGATACGTGAAGCCGAGTGGTGGGCCGCTTAGTGGAAACTGGGCGAATTGGTTTAGGGGATGGATAGGTCTGTCCATCTAGCATTCTTATTATCCTATGATTCTCATGCCATCGCATCATCTCCGGCATATTAACAATTGTAGTTCGCTTCGCGATGTCTTTTTTCAAGCAATTTTCATGGGGCATGCTATTGTCCCACCAGGTAGACTTGTCATCGCTATGCACGATTTCCTACGTGAAGTCCGTGTTGCCAACAGACGCAACTGTTGAGGGCCTTGTTCTACTGCCGGATAGCGTCACCAGCAGCCCTGTGACGAACTACAGCATTGCGGCATCATGGCAAACACCCGGAAAAGACAGCATCGATTTTTGCAACGTGACGGTGTCATATACACACCCTGGAACAGACGACAGAGTAAATCTCTGGTTCTGGCTGCCGAGTCCGGATGCGTTTCAGAATCGGTTCCTAGCCAACGGCGGCGGCGGGTTCGCAATCACGACAGCCGAACGCAGCCTCAGCTCGGGCTTGGTTTATGGCGCAGCCACTGGCACCACTGATGGGGGGTTTGGCAGCTGGACTGCACAGCTCACCGATGTGCTACTGAGTGGAAATGGTAGTCTCAACTATAACGCTGTGAACTTTTTCGGATACAGGGCAACTCACGAAATGTCTATTATTGGGAAGAGCCTGGCCTCCAATTTCTACAATGGCCCAAACGCAAATGCGGCTCCCCGAGTATTCAGCTATTACCAAGGCTGCTCCGAGGGCGGCCGCGAGGGCTGGAGCCAGATCCAACGGTATGGTAGTCAGTTTGACGGTGTGGTCACTGGTGCACCGGCCTTCCACTGGTCATTTTTGCAAGTTTTGCATCTCTACGGCGCGGCTACACAAGTGGCTCACAACTATTTTCCTCCAAACTGCGAGTTGTCTCGCATCATGCAAGATGCTATTGATGTCTGTGATGCACTCGACGGCCGTGCAGACGGAGTTGTAAGTCGCACTGATCTATGCAGGCTGCACTATAACGCAAAAGGCAGTGTTGGTAAGCCGTATAGCTGTGCGGCCACCGATGGGAGCAATAGATTTGGCCCGCCGCGTGGTCCCGCCATCAAGGGCGTCGTCTCCGACAAGGCAGCGGCTCTCGTCAATGACCTATGGCAAGGATTCCTCGATACCAAATCTGGAAAGCCCATGTTTGTATACTTTCCACCATCAGCATCCCTCCAGGATGCTAGCACAGCTTTCAACGAGGAGACGGGGCAGTATGCGCCGTATATCATTTCCCTCGGCGTCCAGTTTATCAACATGTTCTTATATGAGCTCCAGGACAAGGGCTTGAGTCTTCCGGTGCCGATGACCGATCTTACTGTCGACACGCTCAAGACATGGATTCTCCAGGGAATACAGAAATTTGGCCAGGTCCTCGAAACGGACTGGCCTGAATTATCCCCATTCCGTGCCTCTGGCGGCAAAATTATTCACTGGCACGGTGAGGCAGACCCCAGCATCCCAGTAGGGTCATCGGTGCTGTACCACGAGTCAGTTCGCAAGACAATGTATCCCGGCATGTCGTACAATACCAGTCATGATGCTCTCGCCGAATGGTACCGGCTCTTTCTAGTACCGGGTGCTGGCCACTGCAGCCCCAGTACCCACCAATCTAATGGGCCGTTTCCACAGACAATCCTGGGAAGCATCATTGACTGGGTTGAGAACGGCATCAACCCGACGCAGCTAAACGCCACTCTGTTTGGCTCTGGTGTTGAGGAAAAACTGTGCAGCTTCCCCCTGCGGCCAGTGTGGGCGGAGGACGGAACGCAGCAGTGCGTTTACGCGCAAGAGTCTCTTGATACGTGGTTCCCACAACTCGATGGATTTCCCTTGCCTGTATACTAGGTCTTGTCTGTCATGTTGGTAATAGTATTAGAATTATTGGATTACA
This sequence comes from Ophiostoma tasmaniense, assembly GCA_022392925.1. NCBI lineage: Eukaryota > Fungi > Ascomycota > Sordariomycetes > Ophiostomatales > Ophiostomataceae > Ophiostoma > Ophiostoma tasmaniense. The sequence continues at coordinate 42,810 of JAKRGK010000006.1, read as the reverse complement.
ATGAGCGTTCTAGTGTTTGCCCCATCGTGCCGGCTATATCCCCATCTAGAGGAATTCAATGTTTTTTTTAAAAAAAAAGGAAATAATGGTGCGATTCAACAGCCACTTCTTGCGTTTTCTACGGTATTATGGGACAGCTGTGTGCCTTATTTGACATACGATGAGTTACTCGAAACACCTAGTTAATCACAGACTGTAGCGTGCGGGCTTGTCTTTGATTTGCCTGCCGCTTACCATCACATGCAATGCCATGCATTGGCCTACTGAGTAGTGTACAAATATCCGACCGACCAACATCTGTCCTACCTCTGCCTCCCACGCGCAAAGTATGTTGTCACTCTGGCCTGTGACCCCGGATTGCCCCTCCAAGGATCTTCTCCGCATTTCGTACATCCCAGCCTACTATTCCCGAGGTGTCTCATGTCGTAAAATGTTATTTCTTCCCGCTTGATCGCCCCCTGATTATCTTCCCTCTGACATACATTTTTTTATCTAATTTTGAGCTCAAAATGCAACGACAAACGTAGAACTTCGTAAATTATAGCCGCTGATACGCTCAATACAATCAGAGCTTGCCTCAAATATTCCGATTTCTAATGGCACTGCAGCGGACAAAATCGCTCCAGATGCCCAACCCATGTCGGTTTTACTTCGGATAATATTAAATATAGTTCCAAACCACCCCCATAACCATTAGCGCTTCTTTTCGGTTTCTATGAGTCATGTGATGGTTTCACATGGCGCGATGCCATAATAGCCAAAAAAAGTAGCTAGATCATGATAGCTAGATCGTGATATACTCAGAGTGCACTATGAGCCCGCACACTGACCTGCAGACAAAGCCAACGTGGTAGCGTGACAGGGGATAACATGACAATGTTTGTATTCAACACGATGTCTCTCAAGCGGGTGCACTTGAGTTTTTTTTTCCTGATTGTCGCCTTATATTTATTTATTTTCGCACAAATATTACAATAGTATTTCAGACTTGTTGTAACCTTCCAATATAAATAATCTTGATCAATAAATTTCCCGTGTGGAGGTGGTGTGATCGTGATCGTTTCATAGACGAATGGTTTCTCTTTCATTGAAAAGTTCTGGCTTATGATCGAAGCGACCGATGCCAGAAAACCTGTTGAGAGATGTATTAATTCTACACGAGTTGTGTGCACCTCGGCTTGATGTGCGAATTCTCCATGAATAGGGGGCATCCCCAGGTGGAATCATGGAGTGAAGGTAAGGACTATGGGGTAGAAAAGGGAGGAAAGATCAGAGTAGGAGAAAAGGCCGCATATCGCTCATCTCGCTGCTCTGGAGCCGAAATATTTTCACCGGCACATGCTCGGCGCTTTATCTACTTTCAAAGACCCCTCCACGAGACGAGGGACCCCAGTTATCTGATGAGAATGCTAATGCTGACCAAATCCTACGCCAACTAACCAAACACATGCATCTTCTCCAGTTTGTGTCCGGAGTCGTCCAGTAGTTGGCCCTCTTCCCCCTCTTTCTCTGCCTTCTCCACGCTACGTTGCTCCATATATGTCTCTTACTTGTCCTCTTCGGGAGTTGATCCACGGGGTCAAATGCCACTAATGACTCTGGGGGAAGCCATAAACCTAGTCTGGAGCAAATACGGAGTAATATTATGTCAAGTGAAGGTGCCCAAGCGAAAATATGGAGAGGAGATAGAAGGAGAGAAGGAGGGAAGCGGAGAAGCGGAGAGGTCGGATTTCGTGCCAGTCCCAGACTGTAAGCATACCCGCAGCGAGTAGTAGTGAGTTCCTCTTTCTTGGTTGATCTCCTTTTGGCGTCCCTGTCGTTCGTTTCTCTTCCGACATTGGTCTCCTAGTCTTTCTTTCCCCCAGGTCCCAGGAAAGCCCCAGGAAGCCCCAGGCCCCAGGCCCCAGGCCCAAGTCCAAGTCCAAGTCCAAGTCCAAGCCCCAAGCCTGGGGATTCTGTACTTTGTAGCTTGTTTAACCGTGCGTTTTACACTCCTTTCCCGCAATCTCAATATTCTCATGAATCATGAGGGAAAACCTTGGCTATGAATACTCTACTTCGATTTTCTCCCTCTTGTCTTTCCCGATCCTATCATGCTACATAGAACATACCTTATACCTGGATCCTTTTGTTTTATTAGCATACACAGCTCTAATTATTTGCCAAACGCCATTCTTACGCCCGAATTCAAAGCCTAGGGTAGCAACCACGAATACAGAGTACAATTCAGAGTACAACCGCAACGAGAATGGGGCGACAAGATCCAGCAGCGCGGCGAGTCTCAAATCTGTCCACGTCGCAAATTGAACGGAAACGGGCCATCGACAGAGCGAACCAGCAACACTGCCAGCAACGCAAAAAAGCAAGGCTGCAATGGCTCGAGACAGAGGTGTCACGGCTAGGTACCGAGCTGGAAAATGCACAGTCCAAAATCAAAGAGTTTGAAGAGGCATGCACATGTGGTCTCGAGCACGGTTCTGATGGCCGGCCTCGCCAGTATCACCATCAACACCCATCATACCAACTGCACCCTCTGGATCTCCATCGCCTGCCATCACCACAGGATGAGCCGGCTTCGATTGTACCAAGATCGCACTCTATTAGCACAATGTCGATCCCTCCCGAGAGCCCATCAGCCATGAGCCTTGACCGCTCTATGTCCATATTCAGCAGTGTTCCCAGCTCATCGCGAGTGGGATCAACTTTAGCGGACAGTGTCTGGACTGTCAACCTAAGCGAGCTTTTGGACCCCTGCCAACAACACGAAAAGCTCAACAGCATTGTGTTCGAGTACCCGTTACCGGCCCCGGACACGCCGTCGCCAGTTTCTTCGCCCGGCGACACGCCGGAGTGGGCCGACGTACCCCTACATCTCCCGCCCGAAACTGACATGGATCGACTTATATTTGACTTGACGAATTCAGGCCGGCGTCTTCAAGAACAAAAGCGGGAACAGCAGCGGCGGCTTAGTGATGGCAGCAGAGACGACTCAGGAAGTGAGGAGCTCAGCCAGGCTCAATTCCCCAGTATTTCGTCTCTACTCAACCCTAACCTAGGAGACGATGGGTCCAAACCGCTTACTGCCGCTATGGCAACACACGTTGTGCAAAAGTCCACCATCAAGTCAGTGCCGACACGCATCGCTCTGATGTACATCTTGTCGCACCTAATGCGCTGGCTTGTATGTCGCAACAAGCAAAGCTATGACAAACTTCCCGAGTTTCTCAAGCCGACTCTGCTTCAGCGCACTGTGCCACATCCAGCATGGGTTGATGTCATCACATGGCCCGAGGCGCGAGACAATATTATACGGAACAAGATATGGCAAGATGTATCTTTCAACGAGTTCCGGCGTTTCACCGGCCGATGTATGTCCATTAACTGGCCGTATGCAGACTCGGGTGCATTCTTCGACCTTGGCCTCGATCTTGGCGATGGGCAAAACCTTACTCTGAGCCCAATCTTTGAGCAGCACATCCGCAATGCGGACAACTGGACATTGAGCAAGTCAACAGCACTACAGTTTCCTTTCATGAAAGACTTCTGTGTTGGTCCCGATGTGGAAGATGAATAACTTTTGAGGGAACTTTGTTGTTATGGAGTATGGGGGCCTCATCTGGGTCCGGCGTCTTCTTGCTTTTCAGTTTTATCACCGTTTATATATAATACCTGGTTTCCAATATACGGCTTTGTAATCATCCATTTCCCATTGGATTTGCCGGCGTCTATCCGGCATAGCTCTTATTCTAATGGCAAGCCACGTAAGGCTTTTGTGTGATAATTATCACACATTCGTATTATTTTGCTTTACGCACCGATGAAAGAGGCCCTCTAAACAAAGATATAATTATGGCGTCAACATGTACTTACATATTTTACTCTATTTCAAGCTGAATTGGGCAACTGGCTACAGACAACCAAAGACTTTTCATCTGTGACCGGTAATTGAGCGAACATTGCTGACCAATAATTATACTTATTGCTTAGACACAAAAATCAGGTCGTTACACGATGAACTAGTACAAAGGGGGGATGTGTACAAGTGACGCGATTGTACATGTTGATGTTTTTTTTGGAAGAAAAAAAATCATTTCTATTAAGAATAATACTCGTAATGTATTTCCGTAAATATAGAAGCAAAAAGTCATCATCTTCGAACCAAGACGTCCGGGTAAAAAGAACTCCGATACGGGGAATCGAACCCCGAGCTCGTCGGTGAAAGCGACGTATGTTGACCGTTACACTATATCGGATTTTGGCACTCTGCGGGTCCGTTGTTGACCCCATTTACATCAGGGGCTAAGGTAGACGGACCACAATGAATGATGTACATACAATTTTCAGTACACTAAGTGCTTATTTCTAATCTGAGGATGTATTAGAATATACAGAAGAGTTTGAGTGGGCAGATAAGTTGTTGTGTATATGTGAGTACTTTGTGAATATTAAAATAAATATTTTCCAAAAACAAATATAAGTATTCTTAGGTAAAGGTTAGGTTTAATGAACATCATTGTAAGATACATTTGTTTTCAACTTCGTTGCATTGTACTTACAATTGCAACTCGAAGGAATATTATGTAGTTCAATATTCTTCATAACATATGCAAATTCCGGACACTGTTGAGATAAACCAAATAAGTGTAAAAAAACAGAGACATAACCGAAATAGATACTGTGAATCTCTTTAGAAAGTTGGCTGTCGGTTCTCCATACCAGAACTCAGCAGGAGCGAAACTTGTCAATGACTGGCTTGTAGTTGTCTTCCAACATAGACGGATCGACTACGGCACCGCTGGTGGCTGGAGGCGCCACATTCCACACCCCCAAGGTGCGTTTCTCACCAGCAGCTACCTGAAGACAGCTTCCACCAGCATGCTCTGCGCTAGTCACAAGCTCCATCATACCAGCAGCAACCTCCTCCGGCATAACAGCGATGTCAGGAGTGTAGCCGTACTGCTTCATTTTTTCTGGATAATCTGTCCACATTGGCGTGTGTACATACCCCGGGGCCACCATGACGACTTTAATGTCTTGAATGCGGTCGAGGTCTGCCATTGACCGCACAAAACCAACACACGCGTGCTTTGTCGCACAGTACAGGGGTGCTGCAAAGGCGCCCTGGTAACCCGCAAGCGACGCCACAACGAGAATGACGCCTGGCTTTTTATGCTCTACAAGTGCACGGATAGCAATCCGTGATAGCTTTAGAGGGTGACTGACATTGATCTCAACCTGCTGGTAGCCGTCGTCCTCCGTGTCATCCCAAAAACTCGACCAGTCCTAGAACCGCGTCAGCATCTAAGCCGAAGTTTCAAGAATGCAACAATGCCCGTGGTGGTAACTAACTTACCGGTTCAAAAGCACCGGCACCAGCAACATATACGTCTGGCACTGCGCCCCAATTCTTCACAGACTGTGTGACTAGATTTTCTAGGTCTTTGCGTTTTGTCACATCGCAATGCACAGAGGTGACTTGAGGCGACTGGGCGACAAAGTGTTGTGCATCGTCGGTCAGCCTAAGGTCTGCAATAAGAATTATTGCGCCGTCAGCTGCTGCGGATTTGGCGAACGCCAGATTGATGCCTGAACCAGCACCCGTGACAACAACAATCTTGCCTGCTAAGGAAAATCCGCCGACAACCATCGCAACTGAATTGTACGTAAATATTAATATTGGGTGAGGTTTTCTTCTTGCCCTGTTTGTTTTTCCTTGGTAGGCGAAAAAATCCTCGCTCGCGTCTTATTTATGTTTGCCTCGAACGCTAACAGTGAACTAATACGGTTACCTATAGCCAGGGTGACTATGCCTGCGGACGCAACGAAGACTACTGGATAATGTCACCCAGCGTCATCTACTTGCGATAAACACACTTTCACCGATAATGCATGACACATACAACAGCTTGAATAATTAGAAGTTAAATTGGGTATCGTGCTACAAACAACAATATATATATAAACCTAGTTCGGCGTCGGAAGTGACTGCAACGGTCTCTTGACGAAGACGTTGCGCTCCCATCCATCGATATCATCCATGCGGACCTCGCGCACCAGCTCGTACTTGCCAAGCTTAGGCAAAAGCTTGGCCCAGAAAATCCAGTAGACACCGCCAGCAAGAATCAATGCGAAGCCGACAACACAATGGATCCAGTAGGGCAGGTGATTGTAGACGTTCTGACCGTCCGATGGGGGCACAAATGGAGCAATAACAAGGTAGATGTTGCTGAGGAAGAAGAACAGTACGACGGGCCAGGTGGCCGACAGAGGAGGATTCCAGTTCCAGGCAGCCCGGTTTGCATACAGGTAGAGTAGACCACCAGCGACGAACGCGTTGACCACCGACAGCGGGTAGGAAATGAGGTTAAGGATGAAGTTGTAGGCATCGCCAGGAGGAGGGGCCAGCATGATGATGACGGAGACAAGCCAGTGCTCAAAGAGACCAGCCAGCGGGGCGTTGAATGGGCGGTTGCTGGCCCAGAACCGCGAGAAAGGCAAAATACCCTCGCGACCAAGCTCCTGGACAAGACGGCCCTGGGAGAAGATGACAGAGAGCACGTTTCCGTACGCGGACAAGGCAACGAAAACGGACAGCGCACGCTCTGCAGTGCCGCCGAAGACATTCTTGAACATGGACGCAGCAACAAGCTGGCCGGAGCTAATGATCTCTTCCTTGGAGACGGACGCAAAGTATGCAATGTTGACGAGCATATACAGAACTGAGATGACACCGATAGCCAGGGGTGCTGCGATTTTCAGAGTGCGCACAGGGTTCTTGGTCTCGCTGAGGGCGTAGTTGGCATTGCTGTAGCCAATATAACTCCAGATAACGTTGTACAGAGCAGTCACAACACCGTACGCGCTACCAGTCGTACCCTCAAAAGCGTTGGTAAAGTTGTGAGGCTTCTCATCCTCGGGAAGCTTAACGTGGCCGCCAAGAGCAATGAAACCACCAATGACAATAATCAGGATGATGATCAGCTTGATGGTGCCCAGGAGATTCTGGAGGCGCAGACCCCACTTCAGCGCAACACCGTGGATGAGGAAAGCACTCGTGATGCAAGCCAGACCGACACCACGCTGGTTCCAACGGGTGACCTCGACCTTGGCAGCATTGAGGATGTACTCGCCAAAAACAATGGAGTTTCCACTTGCCCAGCCCAGAAGGACGACATAGCCGGTGTATAGGCCGGTGACGAGGAACTTAGGGCGGCGGTAGATGAATTCGAGGTAGTTCTTTTCGCCGCCGTTCTTGGGGATGGCCGTGCCAAATTCGAGATAGACGGCCGTACCAGCAGCAGCAATGAGCATACCGGCAAGCCACATAATCAAAGACAGACCAACGCTTCCGGAAAGCTGCAGGATGGTTCCGGGGGTCGCAAAGATACCAGTGCCAATGACGCGGTTGACAATCAACATGACGGCAGAGAAGACGCCAATCTTGCGCTTCCGCTCGCGAGCTTGTTCTATATTACCTGGCAATATGTAAGCTTTTGCACTTATGCTGAATCAAGCTTGGTAGAAGACAGGAACATGACTTACCAACTTCGTGGCTGTCGGTGCGCTCGATATTTGAGGATTTGCCATCTTCGGCATCGGGGCTGGCCAGCGAAGGCTCGCCATGAGAGGTATCGTTTGCGATGAATGACTTGGACATGGTGATACCGAGCCGAGGCGCTCTTGTTAAGAAACAATTAAGTAACAATAAACAGGCCAAAAGAGAGTAGAGGAAAGAAGAAAAGAGAAAGGAGAAAGAAGGAAGAAGAAAGAGAAATTAAAGGCAGATGGAGAAGAGCAGACTTTGCACATGAAAGATCAGCGCTAGAAGCATACATAACATTAAATTAAAACATGGAGATTGAACATATATGTAAGTACCATCCAGTGGCAGAAGCACTTAATGGTTGAGGCTCCAATTACATTCTATGGAGGACCGATTGCGCAATCGTGGCCGGCCACTTTGTGGTGGTTTTTATGTACAAAGAAAGCCGAGCCAAGAAAAAATTTGCAACTATGCTGTCAGAGAAACTCACCTCCTGCCCGTTTGGGAGAGCTAGAATGTCGCAAGATATGATTTATATTGTCAAATATCCAACCAGGCTAATACAATATGTGCAATTTGCATGGTCTCACGTACAACCCTTGAACGACTTTCATGGCAATCTTTCGTGATTCTTGGGCTTAAGCCTTGAGGGCATGAGCTTCCTCTTTCGATGTGATACTTACGCTTTCACAAGGCTAGTCGCGGCACTGCAGGGCACTGTGAGGATCGAGTGAAAAGTTTGCTGGCTGTGCTTCCGTGCCTTTGATTTGTTTGCCTTCAGCTCAACAATGGTATCCTATCGCACGAAAAGCGGGCTGAAAGAAATAAAGCCTAATGCAAGTACCGGTTTTAAGTTGCTTTGACTGAAGTTCTGCCGTTGTGCTAACGTAGGAAGCCGTCAATGCTAAGCCTCTTCAGGGCAAGATTTTATTCACTACAGCACATTGAGAATCACTTTGTGTGGTGGGAACTCCTATCTACTACGCTACGATGCACATCCCATAGGACGCGTCCCAAGGACATGGGCCGCCCGATGCATAGTAGTGGAAAAATTCAGTGCAAGTGCTCATGAGTCAGGGGATTTTGTTCATTCTACTAAATTACTTAGTAAAGGCCGGCCTCTCGATCGGAGACAAAACAGGGCGAACGGCATTCTGTAGTTGGTATTTATGATAAAATTGCGTGGCCCTGTTGCCACTTTTATTACTAGCAAAGCCACTGAAGTCGACAAAGACACGCTTTAAGTGTGAATTTGGGTACATTACACGTTTATTTTATTATATTTTCCATGTCTTTATGGAACTTTCACAACGTCGAGTTAGCTTTTAGCCTCTGACCAACAACAAAAAAAATCTTCAGAAAGCATCTAGATATCAAGAAAGCCCCTAGTCATACTATGGAAGCAGAAGCACTCAAAATAGTTGAAAAATTACTTTAAAAGCACCAAAAAGCTTTGCAATATTGTCTGGTCAATTTTAGAAGTGGTGGGGAATGTGAAAATATCACGGCATCGAGCAATCATAATAAACAAGAGAGTAAAAGCGAGATGAAGAGCTCTAAAGACCGATAAAAATCGTAGCCGTGTTTATTGAAAAACCCCGAGACGGATATAAAGAAGTGCATTGTGCACAAGATATAGCTGGGCTATCATCAAAGGCAATGGGAACAGGTCAAAGCTACAAGGCGTTCCACGCGGTACATTGACCTAAGATCGACCAGACCAGGCTGAATGCCAACTTCCATCCTTCCCATACTCTGCTGATACTTAAAGATGGGTTTTGAACAACGTGTTGGCCGATAAGCATAGTTTTCCACGTGCCTCAGAGGGCTGATCTACGTAGTTTTATGACGCAAAGCTACTCCGAGAAGGACAAACGTAAATAGTGCTGTGAGCGTCATCGAAATAGCTGTGAAGAGCTGTACACCCAAGTAGCTGTGGGATTTGTCCAGAATAGCACCAGCTATGGGAGGACCAATCAGCGAAGCCAGTCCTTTCAAAACGGCGACACAGCCAAGACGGGTTCCTATCGTGCTCAGATCTTCGGTTATGCTACTGAGAACGACTGGCGACAACGTCACGACACTGCTGGAGAAGAAACCGTAAAGGACAGAAAAGGCAATATTTCCTTCTTTGGTTGTGACCGCAATCCAGTAAAAGTCGACAATGGTAGTGAAACAGCATATGCCCGCAAACGCCAGTATTACATTGACCCTGTCTGCAATGATAGATGGGATAATCCGCCCAGGGATGGCCACCAGATTTAAAATAACGAGCAGGTATTTGGCGAGGCTGTCGGGGGTGCCATGGGTCTGAGCATAACTCTGAATGTAATACATGGGTTGGAAGAATGCGAGATTGCTAAAGGTGATTGCTACACACTGCAGCAGGTATCGCGTCTCGAATAGTCTTGCGTCGCGTGAAAGGTGCCGTAGGGTATCCATCCGTGACTGGACCAAGCCATCATCGGGTTTCTTTGGGGTGTACTTGTGTCGTGGGCGGGCAACGACAGTGGAATAACTGCACAAAAACAACACAATAAATCCAATAGTGCGAAGCGTCCATCCAAAACCAATCTTTGGCTCTAGACACTCAAAGATGAGAGGATAAATAGATGCTCCAACACTGCTACCAACTGCTGCAATACCCATCGCTAGTGCTCTCTTGGATGAGAAGTAGCCAGGAACCAGCGTGATGGCAGGCATATACAGGCATCCGCTGCCGATTCCAATGCAAAAGCCTTGTGACAGCATAATCTGGTAGTACTCGGTGCCGAGGCTGGTCATCATGAACCCAAGTACAACTAAGAAAGTACCACAAGCTATCAATGGCCGCGTATAACCAAGATCTGCTAGCGGGCCAAAGAAGAAGCCACCGGCCATCAAGAGGAAGACTTGCACTGACCCAATCCATGATATGTCAGACGAAGAATCTCTGGGTAAAAGGACATCTTCATAATAGGTCTGATATGACCCAAAGCTGTTCAGGAGGCCACTGTGAATCATTGTTAGAATACACACAGAGAGGCCCAAGGCACAAAGATGGCAATTGCTTTCACATACAGACTGTTCCACGTCAAGCAGAATGCAGCGGATACCTGCACCCACGCTTGGAAGCCACCATCCGGCTGTGGCGGTGGTTGCCAAGGCGAAGACGGCTCCTGTTGGATAAAGGGAGCATCTTTGACCGTTTTAGAGTCCTCTATTACTGCCAGATGTTTATGCGAGATGGCGGAGGCCGAGTTAGGTTTGCCAGACATCGTGCGGCGTCGTTTTGATAATGTTGAAGAAATTTTGTTACGATCGATTCCTGATGAAAGTCAATTGATCCGTTCTGTAGAACAGGGCTCGCAGGTCTCCCGCAAAGATGGGAGAGTAGGCTAATTGATCCCCTAAATCTTCACCACCAGACAGGATCAATACGACTCCGTAGGCCACATACGGTCTACGTCCGTGCTATTCGCTAACACCCATTTCTCGCAACATGTCGGCTAGGGCTAGCCGACATGATGTTGATCATTTCTTTTAGCAGCGTTATGAGAGAGTTTTTATTCGACCTCTCAATCTTACAAGTTAAATATGATTATTGATATTGTGAAACGTATGGATGACCTTCCCAGAACTGTACTTATGGCCTGCTGTAGTCCAGACTAACTACACGCTTCCATACTTCACGCACTGTGCGCTCCTGGCTTTCGCGGCCTGTTTCTGTTGCCGATGGGCCGGCTGGGCTGTACTCGTTAGCATTACTCGTTCATGGGGACGCAGCACTCGTGGCACCGATACTATGCATTAGGTTATGCCACCACATACTCTCAACGTACCGGATCGCAAGGTATAACCGGCTACCCAATGCCGCATCTTCCACGACTGCTGTCTCAGGTTCATCTGGCGGGTTGGCTGTTGTGATAATACCGCCGGACTCTCGAACAATAGCGAACCCAGCTGCCACATCCCTTTGGGTTTTATCAGTTTTGCCCCTGAACATAATAAAGTCGACCACACTTTTTGAGACTTACCATTCCCAGCACCCTCCTTCCCACCAAATATCAAAGGAGCCCATTGCTATGTAAGCGAGGTCTAATGCTGCACTATGTAGCGAAAACCATATCAGTACGGGTTGGAGAGTTACACGCCACGATAACGAAGAGCCAACGCTGCACTTACCTCCCCAGACTGCGGACGCCGTGCACCATGCCTCCTTTGCCGCCTCGGCCACCGAGCTCGCATGCCATATTGACAAAGCTCTCGACTTTGCGCGACATGTTGCCTTCTGGAATATCTCTCCGGTCCTTGCCCCATTCACAGCTGAACACACATCCTTTCGGCGCACTGTCAGGCATCGAAGCGACAGGGTTTCGTAGTAGCGGTAGTCGAATGGTTTCGTTGAGCCATGCGCCTCGACCACGGCACGCAGTGAAAAGTTGGGCGAGCATCGGTGCATATACGGCGCCGATGACGGGCTCGCCATTGACAACAAAGCCAATTGAAATGCAAAACATGGGGAAAATATGGGTGTAGTTCACAGTCCCGTCGAGGGGGTCAACTACCCAGGTCGGCGAGTCATTGACAATGTACTCTCTTGTTGCCCCCTTCGAGTAAGTTTCCTCACCTAAAAATCTACCAAAAGCATTAGCAAATTTACGCAAATACCAACCACAAGCATGTCCAGTCGGCTGTAGTAGGTTTACCTATGCTGCGGGTATCTCGACTGAATGCTCTTCTTAACAAAGTCTTCCACATCTATGCATGTCAGTTATGACGAACATTCTCGCTGTGATTTTCAAGGATGGGGAAAATGCGAGGTAGTCATGAAGTCAAGCATGTGCTCAGCACCCACCTTCGTCTATCTGTGTAACGACATCAACAGAGCTGTCTTTCTCGACAGTATCAAGGGTTGTTTTGCCATTGTCACCCATGCGTGCCATTGCACCATCGAGGAGGAGGCGGCCGGCATCTTTGGCCAACTGCACGGCAAATTCGTAGACACCGCTTAATTCTTCCTCCGAAATTTGAGGCATGGCGTGACTTGGATATGTTGATATGAAGAGGCATGCTGGATAATGTTTTTGGGGGATATTTCATCCTAGGCACCGGGGTGTTCTTCATCCAGTAACCCGGATGCTGCCCCTCGACAGACCTCCATTCATACGTTTCATACGTCAGTATTTGTAAACACAACTCCGCTTGTAGCCGATGCCAGCCTATCCGGCACATTTTCGAAGCCAGCTGTCGTGATCTACGGGGAAGCAAAGGCGGAATGGTTGGCATCTATGGAGACTGTGCCACCAGTGCGTGGGCGGGAGAGCTCTTATCCACCGAACCCCGCATCACGGTGTTGCTGGAGAGGGGGTGCTCGGGGTAATGTACAAAATAAAATCCCATTAAATATACAGGACAAACTGACTTTGTATAACTAGAGACAGTATCGTGATTGACTGAAGCTTTTAGTGCTAATGACCACCTCGACCCACTTACCCATCCATTTACATTTTCCACCATGCCTCGCCGCATTCTTCTTATCAATGGGGCTAACCTCAATCTCCTGGGAACCAGAGAGCCGGATATCTACGGGACCACAACTTTGAACGACGTTATCGTTGCAGCTTACGAACAAGCAAAAGAGCTAAATTTTGAGCTCGAGGTCTTCCAGTCTAACCACGAGGGTGCTATTGTTGACTGTATCCATGAAGCTGGCGGATTTTCTGCCCTGGTGACGGCACCCAATGCTGGAAATAAGAACCACCAGCGTGTTGACGCCATCATTATAAACCCGGGTGGTTTTACACACACCAGTGTTGTCATCCGAGATGCCCTTCTGGGAGTCAACATACCATTTGTTGAGGTCCATGTCAGCAACCTGCACTCGCGGGAGCCCTGGCGGAACCACAGTTATTTCAGTGACAAAGCCACTGCGGTCATTGCAGGCCTTGGTGTGCATGGATACACCGCTGCCTTTGAGTTTGCCGCGAAGCATTTGAAACTAAAGGATTGTATAGTCCCATAGATCAAATGAGTGTTGTTATGTTGTGATGTTATCAAATACTTGACATGTTGCTTCTTTAATATAACTTAACAAAGAATGGGGCTGGCCGCTAGTTTGTTCAACAATAAAAGATTTAAGGGTGACTTCCACAGCTATTAGGTCGCTTAATTGGAAACTCGTTGAAAAAAAACTCTAAAAAACTCGCTATTATATGGCTGCTGGTAAAACTAAGAAGAACAAGAGAACACAAGGTGAGACATTATTGCATGATTGCAAAATCAAATAAAACAATACAAATGTTCCTCAAAGACAAAGATCGCCTAGCAGTCGGTTCCATGCAACGGCCCCACGGCGAGCAAGCTCTTTTGGAACGTCTGGGTCGCTGTCGGACATTCGACGGTTGAACAGCTCAAAACTGACATACCCGCGATAGCCCAGACCATTGAAGATGGCGCGCGATATCTCAAGTACGGGCAGATATGACTCCTGTTCTGCGTAAAACAGACGGCAGTTTCTTGACCAGCTCATGCGGGCAGGCTGCTTTGGCTGGTAGAATGTGTGACCCTGAACAAGTGGCTTTTGCAGTTTCTCGGCGTCGACTAGCTGCACAAGAAACACCTTTTCTCGTGGAACCGTAGCGACAAGACGCTCCATTGATTGCGTGACGGCTTTATCACTGTTGACTACCTTGCCGTCAGGTCTTTCCGGGTCTGCATATATCGCACCGGCGATGTTGAAGGTATCAAGACAGAGACCGAGATTTGGCCTGTTTGCCAGCTCGATGAGGGCCCAGCTGTCCTCCCATGTGCGTGCATACGTGCCCCAGCACAGGCTTTCATAACATATACGGATGGGTGGCTGCACACCAGCAGCCATGTCGGCGAGCTTTGCAAGATCACTGGCCCTCAGGTTGATATCACCGGATATCTCATCCGCCGGCAAGAAGTTTGAGGGTATGAGGATAATGTCTGTATGTAAAGTTTGTGCAATTTTCAACCAGGTTGACCACTCCTGAACACGACGTTGGTGCTCGTTCCTGTCGAGGAGTCCTTCATAATGCATAAAAGGTTGGAGACTGATGATTTCAAGTCCAAGATTGTGGCATTGAATCCAGATCCACGCTGATGCTTTGAGTAGGCTATCGACACTTGGTGCTGCTCCATGGTCTGATTTCACTCCAGATGGGGCCTCAAACTTGCTGGCAACATCAGCTAGGTCCTCGTAAAATACTTCAAGACCAACATATCCGTGCTTCTTCGCCATGTCTAGTTTGTGTTGCAAGCTGTGGCCGGCAAAACACCTGCCGAGGGACATGGAGCTGATGCATAGATTCAAACTCATATTGAATTTGTGAATTTTTTAAAAGAAGAATAAGGTAATGGTAAAAAGAGGATGTAAAGTGAAAAGCGGTACACAAGTTGAACATAGGTACAAACGCGCAAATAGACAGTGAGTAAAGCGTGAAAAGGGTTGAAAATAAATATGGGGAGCGTCGTCATCCAAGTAAAATTGACGATAACGGTTATGCCCGGCATACATAAAGGACAAATCAGTGAAGATGAAGCGCATGCTATATACCAAAAGGCACCTCATCGACACAACGATGCATAATGAATTACTATGGGATATGAACAACACATAACGATATAGAATGAACGCTATTGGGCGACGGGTATGCCAAGTCTAGTCCATAAGAGCAACATCAAAAGAGCTATCCGATATGGGTGATCAGTTGGCCATGAATATTGTCATATTGGAGAAATGTATCCCCGGATTGAGAGAAGCTTTATAATAAGCATCAGATGGCATGGTGTCGGAGTAATCAAGAGCAACTTGCGAAAGAAAGGTTAAAACAGGATAAACCGAGTAAAATACATCAAATCCCACACTCTCATTTTCACCAGTGTGCCAACGCTGAGCCGTTATTCCAACGGGTAAACTTATGAAGACAAATTGATGGTAATAATTGAGAGTATGGTACTCAATACGCGCTCATGATCATTGATCTGACACGGAAATTGGGTTGTATCAAGATATGGAGACATCGTAGAGCAGACATACAAAGTACTCTTTTTTGGTATGCATTAGAATTGGAGAACCAAGACTTGGGGTAAGCAGGGGTGTCTACTGAGTTGTCGGATAATAATCCTTAGCATCGGTTAGCGGAAGAGTATTTAACAGGTGTCTCTGAGTGTGGGTGTGAAGCAGCTGTTCTGAAGGAAAACCCCACTGAGCCGGTTATTTTGATTAAATTTACAGACATTTTAACTGCATATTTTCTGGCGCTAGGTTAAAGATTTTAGACTTCCTTCTGCCGTCATGGCTGCAGGATTTCTGAGTAAGAGAAATACTACAAGGAGCAGCAACTGGTTTTTTTCTTCTCAGACTGTGGAAACTAGACTGCCACATGATATTTCCGTGTGTGAAGGGGTAAAAAAGTAGGATAATAGTAATACGGAAAAAAACAGGAGACAAAGACGACGCGTTTTCGGACATAAACATATATGCTGCCTTGCCACACCTCAATGCAGCCTAACAGCATCATACCAGGCGTAACTCACAGCACGAGGATACGGAATTTACTTCACATCTCACTTATCCTCTCTACCCTCCATCGGCTACGTATAGAACTACCGCTACAATGACAGAAACATCAACAATTCAAACTTCGACACGGCCACAGATCAGCCACCTTGAGAAGCATGGCTACCTTTTCGGCAAAAAGCTGACGGCATCATTGTCGCCCTTCCTACACGGCGTTGTGTATGACAACCTTGCGATGAACTGGGGTCAGGTCCGTTACGATTCAGCCGACATCCAAGACTTCCTTCAGCTAGTGCAAGACCCTAGCTTCTACGGCGCATCCGTCACAATGCCCAACAAGGTTGCTATCATCCCATACCTGGACCAGTTGACCCCAGAAGCCACAGCGATTGGTGCATGCAACACAATCTACCTCAAGACAGACGCCAGTGGCCAGCGGCTTTTGTGCGGCGCAAATACAGACACAGTTGGAGTGAGAGACTCATTTACACATAATTTGACCGAACAAGAGCTCAATTCAACAATACGCGGTCGTCCCGGCCTCATCATCGGAGGCGGCGGCGCCGCGCGGAGCGCCATTTACGCGCTGCGCACGTGGCTAGGTGTCACCGACATTTATATGGTCAACCGTGATGCGACCGAGGTGCAAGCCGTTATTGATGATTTGCGGCAATCTGGATTTGGCACCGAGGGCATCATGCATGTTTCCACTATCGAGCAGGCAGAGTCACTAGAAGCGCCCGGTGCTGCAGTTGGCTGTGTCCCCGACTTCCCACCAAAAACAGCTGAGGAGCGGCTGGCCCGCCAAATCACGGAGATATTTTTGAGCAAGGCCAGTAAGGCCACCATCCTCGAGATGTGCTACAACCCATCACCGTATACTGAACTTGGGACGCTTGCCGAGTGCGCCGGCTGGAAGGTCATTCTTGGTACAGAAGCTCTGATCTACCAAGGCCTCGAGCAAGATAGATACTGGACAGGAATCCAGCTGGATCAGCTGCCGGTGCAGGCTGTTAAGAAGGCCATTGCTGCTCACCTGAGCTCGCTCCCCAAGATTTAGGTGCTAGACTGGCACAAGACAGAAATGGGTATTTAATTACATATTCACGAACCATGTTTAGCGGTTCATTAATTTATAACACGTCTTTGAAGAGACTCATAACAGAGAACGCTCAGGTTATCTACTGCAAAAATAAACATGCAATTGTGATTTGATTTTATCTGTCTGGGTATACTTTGCTTTGCTCTTTTATGGCTCTTGGTTCACAATCCAGTCAAGTCGTGTCTGGAGCTGAGGGAGGTTGGAGCGGCCTTCGTCATCCTTGTGAGCCTTGAACACTTCCTGTCTCATCAACCGACGTGGAGCGCGACGGCCTGTGAAGAGCTCAAACTGAGCGAATCCCTGCTCTGGCAAAAGGTCGAGGCCGTCCAGACTGACCCATCCCTTGTGGGCATACTTTTTGCTTTGATCTAGAAGGGGCGTGGAGAGTGTTTTGTATGCCAGTTCAATGACCACCCCGCCCGTGGGACTGCAGAGCCATTGAGACGGCACTGTGAAATCCGGTGATGGGTTGGCGCCGATGCTGTGTGTTGGAATGCAAGAGATAATCATGGTCGGTAGCCGGTAGTCTTCTGGCCATGTGTCTTGGCGATCTCGGAGTATGTGGAAACGCGGCTTGATAACCGGTTCGTCGCTGAGAAGATGCATTTCATTGTGGTCCAACATACCCGTGAAATGTGACACCATCTTCTCAGCGTTTTCGTACGTGCGGTTGAAGACGACAATCTGTTTCACACCAAGTTGAAGCATGGCGTACACAGCTGCACGTGCCATTCCTCCAGCACCGATGACGAGGCCGACGCTGCTCTTACGCACGGCGTTAGCTGGAGACAAACCCCGGCGGATGCATGCCCGCACACCAATCCAGTCAGTGTTCTCTCCGTAAATGGCCTTGACGGGACCGGATTGGTTTCGGCTGACAAGAATATCGTTATAGTCCGGAAGAGAACCGTCGGGATTTAGCTGCCTTACGGGGATCAGCGTATTGACAGCGCCAACTGCCCGTGCATGGCTGCTGAGAGTGTTGGATAGACTTAATGCTTCCACCTTGAACGGCAAACCGATAGAAGCCCCACCGAAGTTTGGATCGTAGATCAAGGAACGCACGCGATCAAGAGAGTCGGTCGAGTGCGGCCGGTAGATATGTGGAATACCACACGCCTTGAGGGCAACACTGTGCATCGCGGGGGAAATACTGTAGTCTACCTTGGCACCAATTACAAACAGCTTTAGCGGCTCGTATACGAATGAGGCATAAAGAGATCTTGTTGCCTCTATGGCGGTGAGACAGGGTGTTGAAGGAGGTATTGACACAAGGTGTGGTCGTATAGGAGGAGTCGCCTGCCCGTCATGGCTTGGTGAGCGGGACTTTTGCAATGCCGCGTGCGTTTCTGGTACAACGGAGGTAAATACTGTGTTAAAGCAGGCAGAGAAGCGGCCTTTGGGGCCTGTGTTGTATGCAATCAAGGGCGGCCGAGACGCCAATGGTGCTGTGTTTGCATTGCTGATGAACTCGGATATATCAAAGTTGTCTTGTAGCGACGACGCAAGTCTCGTTAGTCTTACAAGGTGGCAACCGTAGTCTATTGCACGGCTGTAGTACGACATCCATATAGTATTATGCCAAACAGGTGCAGGCTGGACATCCTTGCTGACATGGCCAATGAGGCGTGTTGTCCATGCCGCTGATTTGATGCGGGCAACATCGTAGTCGGGAAGTCGGAGATCAACAGTGACATAATCTGGCGCAAGGCGAAGACCGTGGAGAACGCGAGAGAGGTACGCCGTTCGCTGAGCTGGTGTGGCATTGTCTGCATCTGCTAAGACGGCGTGGAAGATGATGGGTATAACTGTGCTGCGGCGGATAAGGCCAACTATGCGACTAATGTTATCGGCTTCCGTCGTCGTTAATGGCAGGCTGTCACTGCCATGACAGTCAACAACAATCTCGATGGCATCAGCGCCGGCCTCAATATCCTCAACATCAATGTCACCCCCAACGTAGTCGGAAAGACGGATGGTGAGAGCATAAGTAAATTTGCGGTCCTCGGTCAAAGAAGAGGCCAAAGGGAATGCTGACTCAAAAAAGGGGAGCGTGCCCTTTGGCAAAATTAGCGAGAGGAACTTGAGGAAATGACGTTCGGCACGCTTCAAGGTAAGATGAGGGCTAAGAGACCTCGCATCGGGTAGGGGCTCCTTTGTGGTATCGGGGTGTGGAGCGGATGCCGGCGGTGGAATCTGTGCAGAGACTTCAGATATGTTAAAGAACTCAAACTGTGCGCATCGGCGGAAGACGGGGACAATTGCCGTGAACAGCCCACGAACACGATCTTCGCCCCACCCACGGAGGTGTGTCTGAATTGCGGCGTTGTCGCGCAGAATGAGGACCACAGGCAAATTTGAGCACTGGGACAGCCGCGCTTGAACATCGCGCTCCATCCATGAGCAGACGATAATAGCATTGCGGCTGTACTTGGTGAGGATATGCTGCAGAACCTCCACTTGTTTCTTGCGGTATACAGAAACACCATGTTCGCGTTGGTATGACGAGCTTGACATGCCGTACATCTCCTGGAAGACCATGTCAGCCTCGACAATTTTGCGGCGTAGCGCCGTGGACGCAATGACGGCCAGCGTTGATTTGCCAGCACCACGCAAGCCAATAAGTATAGCTGATGCGTCGGCATCGAAGTGCGGCTGCTCGGTCGGACCTGAGGAATAAGATATAGAGCCGCCTAGATATTTTAGTATCGTATAGTCAGCATTGAAACTTGTTCAGATAGCTTGATTGTCCTGCTGTCCTGTCTATCATGTGACGCACCTCGTGTGAAGCTATGGATGGCTTCCTCTGTCGACCTGCGCAGTTTCACCCTACTATCGCCGTATGCAATAGACTGGGAACGCGCTGAGGCATCATTCTCGTGGCGGTTGGGCCTGGGCCGTTGACCGTCCGGCCCGGTCCAGTCAGCCGATGCGGCGTCGAAAGACCGCTTTACTCCTCCCGGTAGAGAGAATGACATGGCGCGGGCAGTCTGTCGCCAATGGCTTGACGAAATAGAGGAAGAGTCTATCTGTTTAAGATTGGGTCAAAAGTCGTATGAGGTATTGTCGTTCCTGTGGCAGAAGGCCTGCCGGCGTGAATGTGGTCGTGCCGATTTGACTTGACGATGGTTCTTTCCAAATGCGTTTGGGCGTGTCATACTGCGTAGTGACTAAGAGCACTAAGCTGACAAGGACCGCTGTAATGCGGTGAATTGACATTTATTCTCCTACCGTGTCTGGAGCGTGGATATGACTGGATAATATGTGCTGCAGGTACCGATAGCGCGGTAACCTAATCCATGTTAGTGCATACAGAAGACCCATATATCGGCGGGTGAGTGTTTATCCTCTCACCAATTCCGCACCTCTCGCGCCTGCCATTACGACGTCCCCCGCATGTAGTAACAAA
Organism: Ophiostoma tasmaniense; assembly: GCA_022392925.1. Classification (NCBI taxonomy): domain Eukaryota; kingdom Fungi; phylum Ascomycota; class Sordariomycetes; order Ophiostomatales; family Ophiostomataceae; genus Ophiostoma; species Ophiostoma tasmaniense. Next base: position 22,229 of record JAKRGK010000006.1, on the reverse strand, counting down.
AGGAATGCAGATAGGTAAGGAGCTATTGAGCACCACAGTCACCGCATGATTAGGTCATCCGGAATGCACAGTGCATATCACCAGCCCTACGGCGACCTGAGCTTTGTTGTATATTTTTGCGCATCACCACATCCGGACGTGTGTCTCGCCCATGTCTAATAGCCAATTATCTAAGAAGTCGCAGAGATTGACGGCAAGGAAACTTTTTTTCGGGTTGGGATCGATAGCATCGCCATTCGTCGCGGCAGCAGTTGCGACAAAGCCAGTGACCCAAGCCGCCAACGCCACAAGATACCCCAAGACGACGAAAGCGATATCAAAATCAACATTCTTGATAGAGCCAGACAAAGCACAACTCACCACGCGTCGACAAGTATCAAATTGTACGCCCAAGACCACCTAGTAGTGGCGCAATTCTCATCGTCAACTTAGCACCATGGCCGGTCGGCGACCCGGAGCCGGTGAGGGCCAAAAGCCAACTCCGTCATCCGAAACCGGAGCTACTGCGTCTGCGTCGGTAGCGTCTACATCAAAAGGGCCCGCGGCAGCAAAGGTACAAGCTGCGCCAGCGAAGAGGCAGCGTGTGTCCAGAGCATGTGACCAATGCCGTGCTATGCGAGAGAAGTGCGACGGAACACAACCACAGTGCTCGTCCTGCGTTACACAAAACCGCCCATGCACGTACAAGACAAACCCCAAGAAACGCGGTGTTCAGACGGGCTACATCCGGACACTGGAGCTCACGCTGTCTTCGCTTATCGATGAGGTCCCCGGATGTGCGGAGGCCTTGGATGGATTGTTCAGTCGGCAAGGCGAGGCACAGCGGCTATTCAACCCAGACACGGGCGGCCAGCAGGACCTCGAACGGCACAACAAACTGCACCGACGCTGGAATAAGAGCCGAGCTCGGCGCGAGATCAATCGAATTCTGTCTGCAGATGGTACTGGCGGCTTACAGGCGATGTCGGATCCGGGGTCTGACGACGGCACAGATACAGATGTTGGACCACGACCCGGGTCGACACTTCTCGGCCTCAACCGGCCGCCAACATCTGCTGCATGGTCCCCGTCTGAGGGTACCAACCCGTCACCCATGACGACCGGCAATACTGACGATGGCACAATAGTTGCAACATCGCGGTCCATTCTCACCCTCACGCCAAACCACCGTCAGCTGCTCGACATATACTTCTCATACACACACTGCTGGTTCCCCATACTCGAACGCAGTGACTTGCTCAAAACGGTACATCAGTGTGAACGAGAGGTGCTGGACCCGTCTTCAGCATCAGCCATTGCGCTGTCAGAGTCTTCGTCAGTTGCCGAGTTATGGGCTGCAATGGCAATGGCCTCTTATCAAGATGTAGCAACCCACGCATCGGTAGGGTCTGCTGATAAGACAAACCAGCCTGCATCGGAAAATTCGATGCAGCCAGGAAACATATACAAAATCGCACGACGAATCATACCTTCAGATGACGGTCCGTTTTCTATACAACACGCACGCGCCTTATTGATTCTTTCTCTCATCAATATTGGCCACCGAAGGTACACAGCCGCAAGGATGCAAATAGGCATGGCACGACAAGTTGCTGGGGAATTTGGCAGTACCATATCTCACCCAGCAAGCGCCCATGTCGACCGTAAGGTAGTGGATGCTGTGCTCGAGGGATGCTGTGTGCTGGACGCCATGTCTGCTATCATCCGCAACACTCCCACTACTGAAACCTCGAGTACGAGCACGCTATCGATTCATGCAAAAACTTCATGTACATCATCTGTTTCAGAAGATGGTCTCGATGAGTGGCAGACTTGGGCGCCGTGTCCGGGTTTCAGTTCTGATCGAACTTCCACGGAGCGTGGTCCGGCATATGCTCTCTCCACCTTCAACCAGCTACACGATCTGATGAGGATTATACAACAACAGATGGCAGCTACTTTTGATGAACCACCACGCCTAGCATATACACCACCGGCAAATCCTTCACTGGGTGACAAATATGCACTCGACACGCGCGCACTAAGCCAGGCCATTCGGTATGACCTGCCCTCCTCTAATTTTATCAGAGCAATTGGCCAGGCAACAGCGACGGTACCTTCTGCATATGTCGTTCGTATTGCATACACCTGGGCACACATAATTCTCGGCTCCAGGCGTGGTGTCGTTCTAGTCACACAGTCACTCATCTCAGCGCTAGCCGATACCGTGGAGCAATTTATAATGCGTTTTGGGCCTGCCGCCACCCCGCCCATCCTTGTACCACTGGTTTTGTCCGTCGTTCATTGCCCGGAATTCCTGTCCTCACAGCGAATTGTCCAGCAACGGTGGCATGTCCTCCTAAATGTTGTCCAGTCTACGTGGAGCCAGGGTCCAAGCGGTGAATCTGGAAGCGAGACACTGCTAGGCACGGGAGAACATGGTGCCAGCAATAGCAATCTGATACCACACAGTCTACCGGCTATGCTCAGTGCCGACAATGGGCGGGCTACTGTGATCACCGGTCAGTATGGCCAGGGCCAACAATACCAGGCAGTACCCCCTCTGCAGCAAAGGACTAGTCCAGGCTACATCCAGCCGGTGGCGCGAGGGTACGGGTATAACCAAACACCTCTCTCCCCAAGCGCTCTAGGGCATCCAACGAACGCTACGGGGACAGCACTCCCCTCGGGGCAAAAAGTCTTTCGCACACCTGCGATGTCTATAACACATCCAGTAGGAAATTACGCCGGCTCAACGCCAGTGTCGTCGTTGGTAAAGCAGAGCGACAGTCCTTCGCCTTCTGTTGCACACTACACTGGCACAGTAGGAAACCATACAGTGGTCAGTTCCCACCTGGCACCTGTTCACGCCCCACAGACTCAACAAATGCCAGCCAGTTCCATAGAAGATTTAAGTTTCGGTGCCATCCCGGCAACATCACAGTTGCCTCTGGACTCAACATTCTCTTCGGGTGGCGTGGACTATGATTCACTTCTAGATGATCTCGCCTCGACGGACTATTTAGAACGGCTGGACGGCGATATTGGAGCACAATTCATGGCCAATCTTGGCTTCGTGCCCGGCTCAGACAACCTAGGTGCCGTTATGGGGGAGTATAGCGGTCTATAACTAACTCTGCACCCGGGAAATAGTCTTGGGTTCGGGTCGGTATCATAATCTGGTATATGTCGGCACCGGAGATTACGCCATAAAATTCGATACAATACTTGAGAAAGCATTCTGGCGGATTATCAAAAAAAAAAAAAAGAAAAAAAAAAGAAGATCCTAATCATTCACCCTGCTCTCACTTTTCCCCATATGAATTATAATAGTTTGTGTGATATGAACGAGTCATTCTGGCGGCCCATGCATACATCATCTGGGTCACCTTTATTTCCGAAGCAAAGTAGCATCCCTAGTCTTTCAAACATCGTTTGTGACGGGTGAGTGTTTATCAACACGGTGTAACAGGAGTTCGATTTCTAGACCTGGATTATGTAGCTACTCTCTAGTTAGCTAGTCAGGAAACTATGGCCACGTCTCGGGTTAGACTCGAAACTCTATCAAGTAATTCGCCCAATGAACAGCTAATTGATATCATATTTAAATCAAATGCCGTAAATCACCCCGTGTTTTACCCCGTAGTATCTGATATACCATAACGGGCATTGGCTCGCGACAGCGCGACGCTCCTCCGGAAGAACGTTATGGGGTCGACCAGGGTATTGCAGCTTCTCCAACACGTGCGGGTATCGGCAAGCCGGGGCAGCCTATCTTGGCCTTAATGGCTTATTGAATGGAGTCGCTCGTAAGAATACGTGTTCGGGTGTCCAATGGTTGTTACTGGATACAAACAGGGACAAGACATCACGATGCCTGTTTTGGCACACGACGGGATAAAGACTCACCCCGAATGGCAGGAACACCAGAATCTGGGGCACAATCCGGGGTGTTTATGCGGGGCAGCGGCATGGCACCGGCTCACGAGGCCCCATAAGACATACAGTGGCTCGGCCGATGCCAGCAAAGTGCTAGCGCGTCTCTCTGGGAGGGTTTTCTCCCTTTATTCCTCTATTTTTCTCTCGCTACCCACATGTGCGTGAAAAACCAGGGAGTAAATTAGTTGACAGATTAAATTAAGTCAAAATAAAACAGATAAAATACGAATAAATAATAAACAATAAAAATAGCTAAGAAAAGTTTGCAACCGTCGACGAGCGGTGTCTATGACTGCTTGACCAGCTGTAAGGCATGCCTGGATTAACCATCATCCCATCATCGCAATTGCAAAGGTCAGGCGTGGGTATGATCCTTCGACTGCCGTGCCTTCTTTCCCGCCGCCCCGGATTCTGCTCGCCTAGTCTTCCCGCGTGTCAGTTGTCGTCGTTTGACTCTCCAATACGATATTCCAGCCGCACGCCCTGCGCGCACTACCGTCACTACTCTCTACTCACTACATCCCCCCTGTCTACCGTCTTCTCCACCAATCCTTGCTTTCCATATTACTCCGCACGCGACGGTGGCTCTATCAGCTTGCTCTCGTTGCATATTTACTCCTCTTGCTTGAGGTAAGCTGTCGACATCTACGTGTGTCAATGCAGCTAGTCACCGGTATAAAGCTCTCTTGAGTTAACCTGCCTTTGTGGCAACTGTTGACTGGAGTTCACCATCGTCCGCATTGTTCACATTCTCCTCTACCTGCCGCAGACGTCACAGTATTGCCATCTCGAGTGCAACTCTATTCAACGTTGCATGCTATCAACATCTAGCACTACACATTAGCATTTGTCTTGATCATGGGTATCCTCTCGTTGAAAGAGGACCGGCCGACGCCGAAGGTCGTGTACAACTGGCGCATCTATGCCTGTGCTGCTATTGTCTCTTTTGCGGCCTGCACTATAGGCTACGACTCGGCCTTCATCGGCACAACTATCAAGCTGCCATCGTTCATTGCTGAGTTCAGCCTTGACACCTACTCGACCGAGAAGCAAAACCTTATCTCATCCAACATTGTGTCTGTTTATCAGGCTGGTGCTTTTTTTGGCAGTATCTTTGCATACATCTCCAGTTACTTCGTCGGCCGCAGAAAGTCACTCTGGATCTTTGCTGTTATTTTCATCGCCGGTGCTGGTGGTATGCTGGCTGCCAATGCTGAGCGCGGACTGAACGTCATTATTGGAACACGCGTGCTCGCCGGCATTGGTGTCGGCGGTCTGTCCAATATGGTTCCTATCTACATTTCTGAGCTGTCTCCTCCTGCAATTCGCGGACGCTTGGTTGGCATCTACGAACTCGGCTGGCAGATTGGTGGCCTTGTCGGCTTCTGGATCAACTATGGTGTTAACAAGACCCTGCCTGCCAACGACACACAGTGGCGGATCCCCTTTGCTGTTCAGCTAATCCCCGCTGGTATCCTGCTCATCGGCAGCATCTGGGTCCCCGAGTCCCCGCGCTGGTTGTTTGTCAAGAACCGGCGCGAGGAGGCCCTTAAGGTTCTGTGCTGGCTTCGTCAGCTCCCAAAAACCGATGGCTACATGTTGCAGGAGATTGCTTATATTGACGAGGATATTTCCCGTTACAATGATGAGGTCGGCACGGGCTTCTTTAAGCCGTTTCACCTGCTCAGGGACCGCAGTATTCAGTGGCGCTTCTTCCTTGGTGGTATGCTGTTCATGTGGCAGAATGCCACTGGCATCAATGCCATTAACTACTACTCGCCTACCGTCTTCAAGACACTTGGCATCACTGGCACCAACACTGGCTTCCTCACTACCGGTATTTTCGGTGTTGTCAAGACAGTCTTGACCTTTGTGTGGCTCCTGTATCTGATCGATCGCGTTGGTCGCCGCAACCTTATGCTGTTTGGCAGTATCGGGGGTTCTATCTGCATGTGGATTATCGGTGGATACGTCAAGATCGCGGATCTAGATACCAGTTCAACAGCAAAGATGACGCCTGGTGGCATTGCCGCCATCTTCTTCTTTTATCTGTGGACTGCTATCTACACGCCATCCTGGAACGGTACCCCTTGGGTCATCAACAGTGAGATGTTTGACCAGAACACTCGGTCTCTCGGCCAAGCATCCGCCGCTGCCAATAACGCGAGTTTTTTTCCGGTTCGGTTTTGTTTTGTTTGAATTGACATGTACTAACTTTTGAACAGTGGTTGTGGAACTTCCTGATTAGCCGCTTTACACCGCAGATGTTTGATAAGATGGACTACGGTGTCTACTTTTTCTTTGCAGCTTTGATGCTCTGCTCGTTTGTGTTTGTCTACTACCTCATCCCAGAAACAAAGACCATTCCTCTCGAGCAGATGGACAGACTTTTCGCCACGAAGCCGGTGTCCAAGGCAAACAAAATCATTATGGATGACCTGTCGCATTTAAACACGATGCAACGCGCGGGTGAGGAGGAGAAGCCCGAATACGAGTACACGGCTTAGGCTGCTCTGCCGGTTACAAGATCAATCATCAGTGATTTTGGCCCCGCGTTGCGTATTTTTATATAACTGTGTTAACTCTTATTTCATCGATTTCCGCTCAATCCAGTTTTTGTGATAATTGTACTAACAAACACATTTTATATTTTACCAGCTGCTTTTTTTTGGCATATTTTTCGACTAGCTATGTTGATTTGTTTTTGTTTTTACTGATTTCCGTCCTGTAGAGTCTTCCATGATGTTATCGAGAAAGAAATATGGTGTCGTTCTCTTATAGTTTGGTATTCATAGAACGTTTAGATTCGGGTTTAGATAGATAATATGTTTTAATTGATGTAGAAATCTACTGATTAGTCAATACTTTGACTGTCACTTGGATCGACACTATTTTTCAGTATCACCAAACAAGCCGTGTCAATGCATAAAATAACATATTAGGCGACAATATTCACACATCGATATTGTATTGTTATCATTGCCGTACACTAGGAATATATCATTAGTCATCTCATAATAAGTTAAAGATACCCCTTTTCGTGGAAGAATGGTAGCGCCCTTGTAGTCTCTCTTCCCTCCTTAAAACTCACCTAAGGGTCAATATTATAAATCAAGTTAATGCCAAAGTAAGGATTTTTCAGTAACTTTTGCTTTATCTTTTTGAAAATGCATAGGAAATCTGTGGTTGACGGGAACGTATTTTCCCGTAGTAATTTATGAATATCGCCACATAAAAGAAATTATGATTAATCTGGTATGAGGACCTGGGCTTACGGAATGCATAATTACCTGCCAATTATATTATTAAAAAAAAGTCCAAAAGTCACAAATGGCGTCACAACGGAATGTTAATAACGGAAATGTACTTTGTGAAGAGCACAAAATACAATGATAATATTCCCTATGTGACAGTGTGATCAAATCCACCTCCCGACATATCGCAGCGAACCGCAAGGCACACTAGCCATTGCGGTATAGACGATAGAGGCGACGGCTGCACATTAGACTAGACATGTTTGAGGCGAGCTAACCGACCCGTCTCAATCAGACTGGGCTTTCGCCGAGCTCTGCCATCGGATGGTCTTCCGGCCAAGAACGCCTGTAGAAAGACTTCACATAATAGTCTTGAGACGGCAAAGGAACTCGACCTTAATGGGGAAATGTATGGAGTACAAAAGTCTACGGCAATAATACCGCAACGGAGTTAAGAAAATTTATGCACACGGCAGACAATGAAGTTATCTAATCCAAAACCGGTGCGTGGTCCAATTTAAAGCTCGCCTAGTAGCTTCATCACCGCGTGCTGCAACCCGGCCATAGCCGCACTGCCGTGGTCATCGGTAGCAAACTCTTCCATCCACACTTGTCTAAGTTTCCCACTTCTTTCCAGGCGATCCTTGAGGCCTTCCGCATTATCTTTCATGGCTTTTGCTGCTGCATTCTGTTGCCTCTTTTCGTACTCGTCTGCCGTTTCGCCCGTGCGATGCGGTGGGTACTGCTCATACGCACCGAACGTTATGAGCAGATTGGGGCGGACGTCTTGAAGGGACTCGACAAAGGCTTTTTCTTCTTGGCGAACAATGCTGCACCCACCCCACCAGATAGATGGACTTGCGGAAATAAATGTTTCGAAAAGCGATGGACGCGTAAACATTGTGTACAGCGAAAATAGACCACCGAAAGAATGCCCGAAGAGCGTCTTTGGCATCCGACCCATTGGGAGGGTCGGGAATATATGCCACTGGACAAATGGTATAATCTCCTCAACAATGACCTCCAGAAACTTGTCCGCCTCACCATATCTGATGCCATCTAGCGGCGGGGGCATATTTTCCGCGAGCTGCGTAAGGTCCGCCCTGCGCCTCGGTGAAAACACTGTTTCGGTCATGGGATAGCCTATTCCAATGACAATGATTTTTTTGCCTCTTGAAAACTGAAGCCGCCGAACAAGCTCTGTGGCAGAAAAAAAGTATGCATTTCCATCTACGAGGTAGCTGCAATGATCGCGTTGTCAGTTGAATATGATAAGTTGGAAAAGCCTTAGTTGAATAATAACATACATTACCTGAGCATGTTCCACATCCAAGTCCTCTATTGTGCTGCTTACGTCCCATCCAAGCGGCCATGACGCCTGTATCTGGTAGATTCCTCGGTGCGTATCGAGAAAATGTTGAGACGTGTTTGGCGCATGTGCTGCCATCAAGCTGACCATTGAACAAGTCATTGTGAGGTAATGTTTTGTTTTGCTTCTGCTTTTTGCTTTTTGCTTTTTCTTTACTAGTGTGATAGTTATGGTAAAGGCAATGATATAGGTAATTATGCCATTAATAGGCTGGCCAACATTGTGCCATGCGGAATAAAGAGCATATCACTTTACGGAGAATATGGCGAGAGTGACACCCTCATGTGCGGAAGGGGTCCGTTACGAGAACTCTGAACGGGAATCGGTCTCGTATGGTCAGCGCTGGAAAATTCAAACAGCTCCTCATATGTAAATTCGCTTATAAGCGCCTTGGCGCATGCTAGGACTTACCAAGACTTACCAATTTTGGGAGGATTACCCGTTCGCGTTAACGAGCACACATCCGACAGCGGATCAGATTAGATTAGATCAGGAAAACAACACAATATTGGTGCTTGTCCAAGGAAGAAACTTACGTACCCGACAGACGTCACAAATCAAACCACCATATCATTTGTGACGCCAGATATCGCTTTGTTTTCTCGCCTCGCTTATATCAGAAGTGGGTTTTGCCGTCACGAATAGACATGTTGGCGAGAAAAACCCTCAGTACTCGCTCGTATCGATAAATTGGAGAATACTGATTGTGAGAGAGACATCAAAGACAATAAAAAGCTTTGTCAATCTCGCTCGTTTCTTCTTCTACCCTATCTCGTTGTCTATCCCAAGGCTTAGAAAGCAACACGATCGCCAAGACCTTCGCACGAATCAGACTCGAGCAACAGCCAACATGGGAAAGCAATCATCTTCTGAAATCGTCCGGGACGCGCAACCAGTGTCGGTAGATGGCACGGATACAGAAAAAGTTATGCAAAAAGACGGGCATCAAGAAACGAATGCCGAGATATTGGCCCGATCTTGGACAAAACGGGCGCTGATTGTGGCGTTCACTAGGTAAGACATATTGAAGCTTATCGCCGCCAAGTCGGGGTTTTCTGACTTGTAGTCTGTTCCTGGCCACATTCATCTTGTCCTTTATCAAATACTCGTCAAAGACATACAGTGCATATGCGACCAGCGCCTTCAAGAAGCACTCGGCGCTATCCACCGCTAATGTGGTCTACACAATTATCAACCTCGTGACATACCCAATCATGGCCAAGCTGTCCAATGTAAGGGTAAAACTGCCAAACAAACCATGCATCAACCGATTAACAAAACTTAGGTGTTTGGAAGAGGCGACGGTTTCGTCTTCGCCGTCCTGACCTTGACTCTGTCTCAAGCTCTTTATGCCGGCTGTCAAAACATTACGACGTATATTGTAAGTAGAAGCGGAATACCGTGCGGTGAAAAATAAGCATTAACCATGTTAAGGCTAGCGGGATTTTCGACGCAATTGGAGAGACAGGCTTTACTATCATGCAGCAGGTGTTCATTGCCGACACCACGAGTCTTCTGGACAGAGGTATCTGGTCATCTCTGCCGGAGTCGGTGACGGCTATACCTACTTTGTACCTGGGAACAATTGTCGCCGACAAAGTCCTGGAAAAATCGACATGGAGATGGGGATATGGCATGTGGGCAATCGTTCTACCGTTTGCTGCCGCCCCTTTGATTATGACGATGTTCGTCTTGCAACATCGTGCCAAGAAAAATGGCTACAAGAGCAACAGCACACTTTGGCGCGAAGTCGTTGTTGATGGGGCCCAAGGCAGATCCATTTCTCAGCGACTGTACCAGTTTTTCTTTATCGAGATGGACCTGTTTGGTGCATTCCTCTTGGTGGCCGGCCTCAGTCTTACCCTCATCCCTCTGTCGCTTACAGGTTCCAGCAACAGCAACCGCTGGCAGGATGGCAGCATCATCGCCATGCTAGTTATAGGCGTCGTTGTCACTGCGGCTTTCTTTGTTTGGGATGGAAAATACGCGAAGCAGCCATTTGTGCCCTTCCGCATGATCAAGGAGCCCACGGTGGTTGCTGCCATGATCTTATCTATCCTTGATTTCATTCATTACTCCTCATTCACGACATTTTTCCCCAGCTTCCTGCAGGTTGCCGGCGACTATTCGGCAGGCCACGCATCCCGTATCGAGTACGTTGTATTGACGATCGTTTCCGAGTACCCTGTAATACTAACAATCCTAGCAATGGTCTCCGGGTATCCTTCCAGATTACATCTGTGCTTGTCGGAATTATGATGAAGTACAGCAAACGGTCTCAAATATTTGTCTACATCGGCGTCCCAATGGTTGTACTGGGGCAGGGACTGCAGTGCTACTTCACAAACGAGCACGGAACGCATGTTGGCAACGAGCCTTCTTTCGTCACTGGAAAGGTGCTAGTTGGTGTTGGCCGTGCTTTCTACCAAACGGCCGCTCAGGTGTCTATTCAAGCTCTTGTGCCCAAGTCTGATGTTGCAGTTGTCACTGGAATTTACTACGCGGCTATGAATTTTGGCTCTGCCATCGGCACCAGGTAAGTTTTCCTGAACCACTTGCTAGTCATATTTGAGACTAACACGCTCTAGCATGGGCGGCGCCATCTGGAACAACCTCATTCCCAACAAATTGTCCGAGTATCTCCCGACCGAGTCCAAGTCAAAAGTAAAGTCGATCTATGGCTCAATCACCGTTGCAAAGTCCTTTGCCACGGGCACGGAAGCTCGTAATGCCATCGATCTCGCATACCGCGAAACACAGCAGACACTGGCGATCGCTGCTACGGTAGCACTCGCGCCCATGCTAATCGTCATGTTCTTCATGAAAAACGTTGACTTGGCTAAGAAGCAGGCCGAACAGGAGGGCGATGGCGAGGTCACTGATGAAGAAGTGACACGGAATGTTGCTAAGGCATGATGGCGATGTAAATTTTGAAGGATTCCCGCTGTGGAGATACTATACAACTCGCCATATGTCTTCATGGTCTAGTCCATATCGTATTCGCGAATATGAGAATCTAAAACTTTTAATACCTTAAAGCGGAAATAAAACAGCCTAGTTCTGTAGCTAAGCTACCCGCTAGCTATTGATACAGTTTTATTAGGGTTATTTCTTATTTTAGGGCGAAGGCACCGAGCTCGACAGCGAAGATATCCCGAGACCATCACGACGCCAGATGAGAACACCGACCTCGTTTAGGAGGCTTGTAGTCTTCTTGTCTTAGATATATATGACACGCTATTTGAAATTGGCACTTAGTGTGGTTGTTTGAAATTCGCTACTGTATTGATTAGGTTTTTGTAGTAAGCAAATGTCGAATGTTTTATCCGAAATTTTGGTATATTTTACGTCTATAGTTTTGTTAGTTTTACTTTTTATAGACTACCGGAATCGAAGCCTTTCGAACCATAGTAATACGGGGGTTTAAGAGAAGATAGCTAGTTAGCTAGGCTTAATACTTTTGTCGGAATTATTCCACGGAGGCGTAAAGATACGATTGCCTAGCAGTATTAATATTCGGGCTTATCGGACTACTTGCTTGAATTTGCTGCTTTGATACGTCCTTACAATCGAATAATTCCGACAGCCGGTCAGCGTACAACTCGCGGTCCCTGAGTTTTTGGGCTATGACACTTGAAACATTGGGAGCCCAAAAGCGCCACATTTCGTTAAACACATTCTCGTTCTCGGTGTAGTCGGGTAGGATGCTTCTGCGTACGACGTTGTGCATAGCATTTGGCGAAAGTAGACATCAATGGAACCAGAACTGCCCGGATGCCCAGCTGCCATCTATCGCATCAGACAGCGACGACCCTGGAAGGAAACTAAAGGAGCTTGGTTCGGCATCGCGCTTTACTCGAACTTGTGCCTGTTTTGTTTTATTTCTTCGTCGCGCAATGTACCCACGAAAACAAACCGAGCGGCGAGGTACTTCTGCTTAGCCTCATCTGAGCGCGTTGTAGCTTCGAATTACCTTCTATAAAGTAAAGCCAGAATAGCGTATACTGCATATCTACTGGCACAGAAATTATCCACTCGAGATTGACGATGTCGGTGCTATTCCAGTTGTCATCGACATATACATCGACATATATATTAGACGTATTGTCGTCGGACATACAGAGAGAGAAAGGGCTATAGCATTTGGGGCTGATGAACCGGTTAGAAACAGCACGGAGAAACGTTCGCACGGACATTTGCTGCTCGCAGTGATCCTTATTTTTGGTTACATTCGGTGCAGCGACAAAAGTACTGTCGTGAAAAGCCATCATCGTTGCAATATACGAATCTACCGACGTGTACTTGGTGCCTGGCGGTATGGTGCGCGGCGCCCCTTCGTTTTTCATGATCATCATGGAACAGCCAAAGGGCCGGTTGTCTAGAGAAATGGTTCCGTCGTAATTGAAGCGAAATGCGCCAATCTTGGGCTGCTCGACGGGTCCAACGTCTAGCATAAGGCAGGCTAGCGAGCGGTACAGGTTCTGAGCCTTTGGGTTCTGCGAGTTGATGTCGATTAGGGTTATTTTAAAACTGTTGACTCGAGAACTTGGAAAGGTGGTCGTGGAAGACGTTATATTTTTTTACGGAAGCTTAGACCTTTCATGCATTTGTAGAAACATTTATCAAATACTAGTTAATTTTGCATAATGAGGCTACATTCTATGACTTTTATCAGATGAATATTATATCAACACATGCTTTCGTGTGACTATAACCAGGTGATAAATAAAACGCCACAAGTTATGCTTATTTTCGTCCGGAACGTGCCGAGGTAAATCCTGAGATGTTAGCGTTAAAGTGGCTATTAGCGTAATCGGCTCCACAAGTGCAACGTACAGTATGTGCCGACCGGTCGTTCTGACGCCCGATATTTCACCGCCGCCCGAGATAACTCTTATATCGTCACAAAAACATGTCGCTCAGGGGATAAATTATATTTACCATGCGTGATGTATTGCGATTGACAAGCAAAAGCTTTTCATCAGAACGAGAGATACCTGCTGGGCTGAAAGCCAAGCTATAGCAGTAAGAGAGATTAAGTCATTAATTGGTATCTCAGATGATAACCAACTACACCGGATAAACAATCGAGACAGGTAGTAAAACAAAACAAGTGTCGGACAAGAACATTGCACACTCAGTGGTCGTCGTTGATATCCACCACGGTCTTTTTCCACTTGCGAGCCTGAACCTTGCGCTGGAACAGAATGTCAATCTCACGGAACGAGCGGTCCTTCATCTCAGGAATCCAAATCCAAGACATAATAGTGCAAATAAGAGCGGTAGCTGCCCAAATGTAGCCGCTCTTGCCTCCGAGATTCCACTTGTCGTTGTTGAGCATGTAGCTGGATAGGAAGATGCAAGGAATGTTGACGAGGTAGTAGGCGCCACGTCCAATACCCGTAGTAAGCGGTCTCAGGCGGACAGAAGATGTCTCACCAATAATGACCCAAGATGCAGGTGCGGGACCAAGACAGAACAAAACAGAGACGATCAAGCCGAGTGAGGCCTGTGCGTTGCTAGCAGCAACGCTCTTTCCAACAGAAGCAGCAATTCCAAGTGCAACCAAAAAGGCACAGTTGATAGACTGTCCATAGACGTAAATCGTACGCCGGCCAAGGTATGTCGTGAGAATCCAGGAAAGCATGACCATTATCCATTGAAGAGCCGATGTGATCAAGCCGAGGGCAAATGCAGTGTTGTCAGCCATCCCAGCCTCTAAATATGTGTTAGTGGTGTTCTGGTGAAATGTGACAAAGAATCCTTACGCTTGAAAAAATAGACTGCCTGGTTTGCAATGAGGTTTCCCGTAAGGTTCTGTGATGCGTAGACACCGCATACAATGAGTGTACGGTAGAGATCGGTACCCTTCCATAGCTCGACGAGACTGGGCCTCGTTTCGGTTTTTTCAAGCTCAATAGTGCGGCGCATCATAGCTACTGCATCAGCGGGATTTTCCTGCGCATTAGAGCGCCCAAGCCGCTTGACAACCTTTTCAGCTTCCTCCAGACGACCCTGGCGGACAAGCCACCATGGCGACTCGGGCGCAATAAAGAGCAAAATGGCTAGAGGGGTAGGGAACAACCACTGTAGCGCAATAGGAACTCTGTCGATAATTAGCGGTTGGACCCTTCGGTATGCATAAGCAATTAATGTCTTACCTGTAGGCAGAAGAATTGTCCTGGGACTGATAGTGGTAGGTAATACCACCAACAATGATGGATCCGACAGCCCAGAAGAGCTGTAACATCTGTGTTGCTGGCGCGCGCAGTCTCATTGGCACAATCTCGGCACAGTACGCCGGGGCGTTGGCAATAAAAATACCCCACGGAATACCCTCCAGAATCTGGGCAGCCAAGAACATGCCCTGGCTGTTTCCGAAGAAGAAGATGAAAATGAAGCCATTGAGAGCCATAAGACCACCAATGGTAGCCCAGCGGTAGCCGATCCAACTGGTGATGGGGCCTGCAATAAAGACACCAATAAATGCACCAACTGGCCCACTGCATTGGAATGCCGACTGCCATGAGGCCGTAATGATGAACTCTTGCGCATTATCGCTCCAGACGCCAAAGTCCCGACAGAATCTCGCTGTTGCAATGAACTGGCCCATGAGGAAAACGCAGTACGACTCCATGATCTTTGACAATGTTAGAGAATCAGGTCGATCACGGAGACACAAAGTCACTTACAATTGTGCAGGACATGACGAAAGCCCAAAAGCTAGCAGCAGGATAGGCCTTGACGGCCTCGAGGACGGTCATGTCATGTTCGATTTTCTCCGCATCCAGCGCACCTGTTCTGTTGTAGTCCACTTTCTCGTAAGTTTCGTAGACGGGACCACCCGTAGAAGAGGGCTGGTTCTCGATCTCGATTGGCCCAGAGGGCTTATCTGTATTGATGTTACTCATGATGGCAGTGATTGACAAGATGTTGGAGACAGAGTATAAACAAGGGAAACGGGAGGAAGGAAATGCAGGCACGCCCTGGGTATTAATATTTGCCTGCCAGACCACGCGACTTTGCAGATCAGCCCAGGTTCGACCCAAATGTTACCTAGCATTCGCCTGCCGTCAGCTTGTTCTGACTACTACATATGACAGCGTCGCTAACGTTCCACTACCGAATAGTCTTCTCGTACTGGCTTTAGCGGGCATCGGAGCATCTCACCCCGGACTGCTCTCGCGATTCGTTGTAGCTTACCACCGAACACATGTCTTTGTGCTACAACAGCGCGTCCTTTTGTCAATTCGGAGTCCGGTATTCTCGGTCATTTCGCGTTTACATCTTTACATTGTACAAAGGTGCCAAGCACATGATAGACGCATAAATATATCTCCATTTACAAGGGGCGGTTAAAGTGACCACACCCTGTATAACTGGGTGGGTTGCATCTTAAATCAGACTGGTCGCCGACAGCGTGCTGTGATCAGTGGTACTTTTTAGACAGAGACCGTGTCGGTGCGGAGAAGATGGGGAATACATATGTTGATAGGCTTGTCGTTACAAAGGAATAGCTTTGTTAGGGATAGAACTGTGACATCACAGCTCGAGACAGCCTGATCTAGCTATCGTGTGGAAACACGCTTACGGGGAAGTACGCGGGGAAGCGCGCGGGGAAGTGGGTGCGTCTGACATTCTCACCTTCTTGATGCGGCATAGGCTTAATACTAGCATCTGAAATAAAACCGTAGTAAGGCCGGTGCGGGGAACCACTTCTGCCGGTGGTTCGAACAACCTTGTAACCAGTAAAGACTACAGAAATTCATGTCTTGTTGTTTTTTCTTCTTCGTAATCATAATCCTGCGTAGCGCTAAGGCCCAATTTTTTTTTCGTAATCTTGTAATCTTGCGTGATTCTACATCGCTTGCACCGGCGTAAATTTACGGGAGCAGGAAATGCTAAGAAATCTACTTTTGAGGAGGTATATATTTTTAACCGCCAGAAGATAACTTTTTTCCTTAGCACTTTTTTGATTAGCTGTAATGTTTACTTCGATTAAGGGCGTGATGCGTATCGTCCTGCTTAGGAGCAGGAAATGCCAAGAAATACTAAATTGGTGAAATACATAACTTTGTGCTGTGTGTAGGTCAACGTTGGATGTATTTTTTCAATTGATTATGTCATGCTGACAAATCCCTACTGCTAGAGCTAGAGTCTAGAGGGACTCCCAGCTCGACGCTAGAGTATAGATAGACTAGCAGAAGTTAGGACTATAAAGTACGTGTAAGAATACATGCTTTATGCTTAGAAGTACTTACGGAGTCTACTTTAGATTTGAAAGGATCGGGTACTGACTTAGTAGCTTAGCCTTAACTAGTAAGGACTGTGTATTGAGTTAGGACGGGAGTTAACGTACGATCTTATTAAGATCCTATCTCGATGTTAGATGCGTTGAGTTATGACGAGTAAAGGCTCGAATAGAAGGTAGTTAGAGTCTAGTAAGACTTTAGAGAAAAGATAGATAAATAGGACGTGACTTTTTTAGAGGAATCTAAAAGGGTACGTTTTAGACTTTTACTAATTATATACTTACTTCCGATATATTAGGGTTTGCTATAAAGGGAGTCTTTTTATAACCCGTGGAGAGCCGGTGGCACTTAGTAGTATTTTAGTCCCGAAAATTTTAAGACAGCGAGATTCGCTAGGGCACCCCCGACTAAGAGATGTTTGCCATAGTAGAATCCTTCAAGCAATAGCGCCACTATTTAGAAAAAGCTAAACACTAGGTAGAAGTTTTGTTAGATTATGCTAATTTCCGGTCGTTTATGACTACTAAAATATTTAACTACCGTTAAGCTCGATAGTATATATTTTTAAGCCCGTTTGACTTCGTTATTAAATACCGGTTAGAAACTAACAATCTAATAGACGGGTTATTAAAAAAACCCGATTTTAAAAGAAAAGTTAACCTAACGAATTATCTAAGTACGCTATAAAAAAAATAGACTTTAACAACGAGGATTATTAGACGGAAAAAATAAAAGCTTTTAAAATTAGTCCGTCTAAAGTCTTACCGGAACTTTTATAAATAACCGCCGTATAAGCCGTAACTATAAATATAAGAAATTACTAAAAGTTAAGCGGGAGTTTTACTAACCCCGGGGACAAATAGTATTAAAAAGAATTCGTAAGTTAAGTTACGGTTTCCGTAGCCGTATTAATTGTATAAAACGAACTTTTTATAAATTAGGATGTAAACTTTACTATAATCGAACGAATTCGAGCTACGTAAGTAAAAGATTTAGACTTTTTTAAAAATAAAACAAATACGTAAAAAACGCGTAAAAATTAGTTTTTCGATAAAACCGGATTAATCCGACGTTAAAACCGTATTTAAGTTTTACGTAATACGTTACTTTAACGTTTAATTCTACGTTTATATTATAATAATTTAGTTGTAAGATACTTCGGTACGAAAAAAACAACGGCGTTAATTTAAACGAAATTCTTTTAGTACGGTATCTATATATATATTCGAGATTATATCGAATTATATTATATTTGTTAAACATTTAAGCCTAAGAGATATAAACCTTACGGAGACTTATAGCTTTTATTAGTTTTTATAAAACTATAGTAGGAAATAATAATAGATTTTATAACGGGTTTATTTTTAGTTTACTATAAAAATTAAAAGATAAACGTAATTTTAGTTATAGTTGATAGGTTAACTAAAATGTTTTTATTTTTCTTAATAAATACTACAATTAATACTATTAAACTAATAGTACTATTAAAAAATAAAATCTAGTTAAAATATAAGCTTCCCGTTAAAATCGTATCGAACCGTAGCTCGGTTTTTACGAGCGTTTATTAAGAAGAAATATATAAATATATATAAATTAAAAAACGACTTTCGACGGCATTTTATCCGTAAACGGACGGCTAAACTAAAAAAACTAACTAAACTTTAAAGTAATATTTACGTTATTTTATAAAAGATATATTAAATATTTAGTTATTTTTATTACGAACTACCGAATTTATATATAATAATATTTATTTATTTATTTATTTATTACACTTATAAACCGCGTATTACAGTATAAAATACGTCTATAGTGAAGATAGTAAAAAACTCTAGGGTCAGAAGGGAAAAACTCTATCTACTACGGCCTCGTTAGGCGGTAGCTACGTTAACGTTAAAGGTTCGAATATTAACGTGCGTAGGCTACTACTTATCTAGTCGTATAATCTTATACTTAAGTCTACGTAGCGTATTAACTGCGTAGATAGTTATAGCGGGGTAAACGTTGTAGCTTGTTTTGTTTTTTGTTTGTCGTTGGTTTTGTCGCTGTAGTTGTTTGTGGTAGGTGGTGGTTGTTTTAGCTCCGCCGTAGCGTAGCTGTAGCGGGTTAAATACGTATATAGCTTTAAGGGCTAAGGATGACGATGTTTTATTAGTTCCGGATCCGGAAAGTACGACTTTTATAAACGGTAGGTGCGACTAATATATTTGACGGGTATATTAATCGTATTTCCCCCCCGTTTTTCGTAAAAATTTTTGTCTTTTTTTTTTTTTTTTTACTTTTCGACCGTTTTTACTGCCGACTTTTTTTTTTACCGCGTTTTAATCTACTTCGCCGCTTTTTTTTTTTTTTTCGTTGTTTTTTTTAGTTTTATTTTTTTTTTCTCCGATATTATGTCTATTTTTATTTTTTCTAACCCGTTTAACGGCTTTAACGTTATCGTTATCGGTAGTAACGACCCCGCCGTAGCTTCGGCTAGTACTTTTACTATCGTCGCTAGTAGTAGTTTTTCCGGCGTCTTTTTTTTTATCGGTAACGCTTCCGTTATTAAGCCGCGCGTACCGCGCGGTATAATCCGTGCTTTTATTTTATGCTATCCCCGTTATATCCGCGTTATAAGTACGTACGTAGTAAAAGTTTAAACTACTTATAAAGCGTATATCTTTCGTAACGGGCGCGTATTTAACTATTATACGTAGGTTAACAAAAGTATTAAATACTACCGTTATATTAATTTTAAGTATATTTATTCTTAAGTAATTAGTTTTTATTATTGTCGGTACGAAGTCGCTACGGCTAACTTAATTTAGTTAAACTATACTATTCGTACGAAGGTAAAAGACTTTGTCTAAGCTTATTGTAATTAGCTAACGGGTACGGTTTCCGTCGCGGATGTTTTAACTATTTAGTTTATTTACTAGTAAGTTTTAACCGTTAGCGTCGTTAACGGGGGCGTGTTTCGGCTTCGTAGCCGTAGTAGTAACGTTAACGCTACGGGGTTTTTCGGTAATTTTTTTTTTAATTATTATCGTTAATAACTAGAAGTGTCTTCTACTATTCTCTTCGAAGTCGTTCGTAATACCGTTAATACGGGCCGTATTACAACTAATTTCGGCCGTATCGTTAATATTATAAATGCTTTTACGCGTACTTGTAGCGACCGTAACGCGGCTATTAACGAGGTTATAGATATTAAGATAGGCGATACCGTCGAGTCGGGTAGTATTAGTATAACGACTAACGTAGAAAAAGAAGGTAAAAGTAAGGTTAATGATAAAGGTGTTAAAGATAGTATAAAAGATAACGACGAAAAGTAATTTGTTTTATACGTGTCGTTATCGTTACGTATTCGTTAGTTGCTTTTTACGAAGTTAAAAGTTAGTTTATCGGGGTAATTAGTCTCGTTATCGGAACGTAGTCTATCGTGTTTTTTTTATTTAGTAGTTGTATTAATTTATAGTATAGTAGCTAGTCTCCTTTTAAAATCTAACGTAAGATTTATAAAGCGTCGTCGGGGTCTTTTAAAGCCGCGGTAAAGTCGCGGCGACTTTATAACGGGCGGGTAACTCGGCTATAAAGGATTTAACGTTGCGATTTTATGTGTAGGTATTATACTAGAATGTAGTAGATATTTTCTTATTAGCCGTAGTTATACCTCGGCGTATTCGCGTCGGGTACGTTACGGCTAAAAAAGTAGCTTCGGAGGCCGATATATTTTATACGTGTTTGTGTTAGAATATTACTCTCGTATTTTACTATCTCTTAGTACTTTTTTAATAGTAGCTTATAGTCGGGTTTATCGGTTTAGACGTAAGAGTTACGGTACTCCTTCGGGTACTCGGCGAGTTCGCGGCTCTATTCTATAACTTTTAATTTAGATACGCTTTTGTTTTTATACTATAATTCTGCCTATAAGAATCTTTTAGAAATCGTAGAAGGTCCGGTACGGGCTCGCCGCGGGTATATCGGGTTACGGATTAACTAGATACGGGCTACTGTATCGTACTAAAGTTATTTTAGGTATAGTTAGTAGATTTTGTTTGTTTTATAAAAGTCGGCCGTTCTTTTACGTATAAAGATATAAACTAGCGGGACCCCCGCCTCGAGTTCGAAGAGACGTAGCGGCGTAGACTTATATCTTCCGGCTATATGTAATAATATAACTAGGCTATTAAGACTAAGACTTAAAGAAAATAAGCTATATATACAACAAGTAGTATTAGCTATCTAAGTACCGAACTACTTTAAAGTACTATTCTAACGTTTGACTAGATAACTAAACTTTATTAAGACTAAATTTAGCTGTTTAAACGTTTGAATAGAAAACTACTTAAACTAAAATAACCGTTTAAACGTTTAAATAGAAAACTATTTAAACTAAAACAGCTGTTTAAACGTTTAAATAGAAAACTATTTAAACTAAAACAGCTGTTTAAACGTTTAAATAAAAAACTACTTAAACTAAAATAGTTATTTAAACGTTTAAACGAAGAACCGAAAATAGCTAAAATTAAATTTAATTATTTAAACGTTTAAATAAAAACTTATTAAAACTAAAATAACTGTTTAAACGTTTAAATAAAAAATTACTTAAATTAAAACAACTATTTAAACGTTTAAACGAAGAACCGAAAATAACTAAAATTAAATTTAGTTATTTAAACGTTTAAATAAAAACTTACTAAAACTAAAATAACTATTTAAACGTTTAAATAAAGTATTAAAAACTACTAAAATTAAGTTATTTAAACGTATAAATAAAAAACTAAAAACTATTAAAATTAAGTTATTTAAACGTATAAATAAAAAACTAAAAGCTACTAAAATTAAAATATTAAACGTTTTAATAAAAAACGGAAAACTATTAAAATTAAATATAACTATTCTAACGTTAAAATCCGAGAAACTACTATTAAAACGTTTAAACTATAAAACTAAAAACTAACTTAAGTACGGAAAAACGTATACTTTAAAACTATTTAAATAAAAGTATTATTATAACAACGGTAGTATAAAAGTCTTAAATCTAGCTAGTTTTGTTTTTTTAATTAAGACGATTAAAAGAAAAAAAGTACGATAAATAAAACTAGTACGTAGTAAAAAATAACATCTAAAAATATTAAAATAACGTTCGGTTTTACGTAGTTATATACGTAAACGGTAAAGAAATAAAGTACGATAAATAAATATAAAATAAGTAAATAAAAAAATAGTTATAAAAAAAAAAAATAAACGAAAGAAAAATTAAAATAATAGAATTAAAAAAAAAAAACTAAAAAAAAAAAATTAAAAAAAAAGTAATAAAAATAAAGTAAAAAGAAAAAAAAAAAAAACTTAAAGAAAAAAAAAAATAAAAATAAAAAAAAATAAATTAAACGAAAAAAAAAAAAAGTAATAAAGATAAAGTAAAAAAAAAAAAAAAAAAAAACCCGGGGA